>OX415251.1:64717862-65959737 GCA_948329865.1 Linaria vulgaris
TCGTTCAAAGTTCAAAGCCTTGACCACTGACTTGTCGGTTAAAAAGGATAACCTTTTAAAGGAGCTCAAAGTTTTCAGTGCAATCTTGAATTTTGATATTGGAAAAGTTATATATTTTAAGATTTGTTAATTGAAGTAACATCTCGCTAAGATGAGCTCTCTTGTGGAAGTTAACCTATCTAAAAATATATACGGTAATGTGCATGTAACTTATGTAAATGTCCATCGGCCAAAACAAAGATCAATGTTTATCAGAATTACATTCATACTTGCATAATTAAACTTGTGATAATTACGTGGTTTTGCATGTGAACATAATATCGGCCAAAGGTAGATTTATGTTCGACATTTATATTCAAAGGTTAAATACTGCTTCAAGATACCACTTACAAGTTAACATTTGGTCAAAGATAAAATGTTGATGCTTGAGATGGGAATTACCAATATTTGAATTTGATTTTGCTTCAAGGTTAATGTGAGCATGTATAAGATTTATTCAGTTGTAGCACATGCTACTTATAACTACCAACATAAATTCCATTTTAGTGTTAAAACACTTTAATCTTTATCGTGAATCTTCATCTGGTGTTAATGATTATTTCTCTACCACATTTTTAGGGTAAAAATTTACCTTTGCAACAAGGGTTATATAAAAGTGTGGAAGAAAATATTAAACGCATGTATAAGATGGTCATGAACAAGACTATTTGGAGGATTAACTTTGAAGGATATTAAAGTTAAGTTTTTTAAGGATATGAAAATATGGTTGTCCAAAATGATAAGGCTAAAGTATGTACGTTCTTGACAATTTTAATTTTTAAACATGTACGAGGAAATGATGATATCAGGGAATACATCTCCATATATCTCATATCAACTCAATACTTAAGGACAAAGTAAAATGCAATCTTACAAAAGCTGCAAATATAACAACTCAAAAGAAAAAAACAAAAGCCACCAATCAAATTGGAAAAGACAAAGTCTTTTCTCATTTGAGTCTAAATGTTAAGAAGAAGCAATGCACTAGTTACCACGCTAGGCGTGTCCGATAGTATGCTTCTTAATTTGGTAATTTCATAGGTTGAATTCATTTTGGCTACATAGACTCACGTGATGGATATAATTAGTCGCAATATCTTCCATCACTATGTATATGAAATGTTCTCTAAAAGTCTAAAGTTAAATGATGTTGAAAGGTGCATCTATTTGCATGATGACAATAAGTTCAAGTTGAGGCAATAAAGAAAATTTAGTTTACTACGAAAGAACTATTTTTCAAGATCTATTTTAGTAAAGTTTTTCTATTTTTGTCTTTTGGGTAAAAATTAATATCTTTGAATAAATTAAGATTTTCTTGATTTATCAAGTTACTAAAGAAAATTTAGCTTCTGTTAAAGTTTCGGTTTTGAAGTTCTCGAGTTCTTTCTACATTTATGAAAATAATTTTTTTTAAAAAAATTATAATATAATTGCCTCATAAATCTATTACTATAGTACTTAAGGTTCAAAAGTTATATAGATATGTGAAGATTCAGTCGAGTTATGGTATATGAGATCAAGTCATACCTCCTAAAGGAAAATAAAAAGCTCACATTGCTATAATTCTCAAACATTGGGTGTGTTCAAAATCATAAGTTTTATCTTGAGAGTTTACTCAACTTCAGGATAAAACATTATGTTCATCCAAAATATTTATTTATTTGGTAGATTTAAAGTTTCAAGTTAAATTCGCCCAATATAATTGGTTAAATTCCTATAGAGAAATGTAATATCATCTTTAGGTACATCATAAAGGGTTAATTCCACTATAATGGTGTCACAAAGATGAAATACGACAATTTAAATTTCTCTAAATTGGGACAAATGAGATTGCAGCACCGAGTACGTACTGAAATCATTCCCGAGCACCACCAACTGTGACAAAATGATCCGAGTTTAGCACATGAGTAATAGATAAAGAGATTGAAATACATAGGATGAACTTCAGAATACCTACCTTGCAAACGCGCTCACAAAACTTATCCCACAAGCCCTCGTCCGACTGGCCCCCAGAATGTCGCGATCCGTGTCATTCACTAGCCCACCGGTGTAATTCGAATAGTAGGCGGGATCAACAACATCCACGAAGAAAAGCGACCGAAAAACATGCCGGCTGGATCCTCCCTGCAGATCTCACCCACTGCAGTCGTCTAGGTCACCTCGAGTGGACCAGCGTTATTGACCTTCCTCCTAGCGGCCTTGGAAGAACCCTCACTAGCCATCAACTTCGGAGTAGGCTTCGACCCACCGCTTGCGGTCGGCTTTTGAAACAGACCTATCAGACTTGGCTTATTGATGGATTGGGCCTGTATTACCCAGGCCAACACCTCATCATCCACGGTTGGAGATGACCTATCGGGGACATGAAGAACGTTCTTAAAACCAGGCGGAGGATATACGATACGAGACTGGTCGTCGACCTCTATAGCATTCTCATCTGGGATATCCGTTAGGTAAATCTTGCAAAATAGAGATCGGGCATGTTGCTTCATCTCCTCCCCTACACAAGCCATAAAGAGTTAGACACTTCCATATATACATCTAACAAAAAAAGGAAAATAACGAGAGAAGATCCCGAGCCTTACTAAAGGTCAAGTTCGCATGAAGCGGTGCCGAGGGAAGATCCCAAGTCTCTACCCTCCTCTGTAAGCCTGCCATCATCAGAGCTAAGGGATTGTTCAGAATAGATGACGCGTCATACAAACTGCTAAAAAGGCCAGCCTGGCTCAGCTCCGCCACCGCTTGCATATGGGCCTCACCCAAGGGAACTACAAAATTAAACCCCCACCTCGTGGGTACGACTCTCTAAGATATGGGCGCACCTCGCGGAATCACATAGAAGTATTTCCAAAGCCAATGGTCGTTACGCGAGTTGGAACCCTGAGAGGTCACTAGGAACAAATGCTTGTTATCCCATTTGGATAAGCTGAAAAGGAGACCCGACAGAAGTTGGTCGGAAAATAAAGGCCCTCACCACAACCTTAGGAGTGCATGAGATGTTTAGAAGATGGCAGCATAACATGAACCCCACCAAGTATCAGTACGAGGCAAGGTTCAATTGACTTGGAAATATCTGCTAATAGGAAAATAGGTCACTCACGATGAAGTTAAAGAAACATCGGAGGCCACATCGTACTAGCTCCGAGTAAATGGTCATGTACTCTTCCGGAGGATCATATGTGCGTTTATCACTAGTCAAAATCATAACTTGGACGTCAGCCTCTGAAATGTTGGCTAATTTCAGCACGACCCAAGTGCTCTCTAGCATCTCTTGGCTAATGGTGAAACCCATGCGACCTTTGTCCACCATGTTCGATGGGTCTAGAGTCTTTTGGTTGTACACTGACTCATTACTCGGATGGACATATGTGGGTCGGTGAAAGAATGCCACTCGAATTTGATCATCGATAGTCAATGTAGCAGCAGTTTTAGAGCCAGCGGTAGCACCACCACTGGATAAATCAATGGGAACGACCAACGACATAGAAGAAGGAGTTGCTTATTTCTGACGGGTTCGCTGGAAAATGGTGGAATTGCCCACGACGACGGCTTGGTGGTTCTACCACAGTGGATGAGTGATGCGTGCACTTTGCATACTTTCATCATTGGAGTGATTAGAAGTAGCTTGAGAAACCATGATTGTAGTTACAAAAAGGGAAATTATGACAAGAATAGCGAACGCGGTTGAGAAAGAGAAAGAAAGTTGCAGAAGGAAGAAGTGCATAAAAATCTTGTGTGTTGTGAAGAAGAAAGGGATCACGCCCGCGGTATTTATAGAGGGAATGAGTCATTCCAAGTTCCCACCCAAATGTTTGACACGTATGGGACCCTTCAATTACCCCTTTCACGACTCTCCATAACTGTCGCTTCTCACTAATCACTAGCTATCTAGAACGTCAGTCAACGTAATAGGGGAAAATAACTGACCCAATTAATTGTTTTAAACCGCCCACATCAATGATAGAAGTTCCCGAGAGTCACCAATGAAAAGTCGTTGACCGAATTTCGAAAACACACTTGGACAAAACGTAACTCGTAAAAAAAGAGGGGGGGGGGGGAAGGGTGAAAAATTAATAAACGAGAGGTGCACTCGCCCAAGACAGGTAAGGCAGCAATCAAGAGAAAACCGCTAAGTATGGAAGCCCTTGTAAGTTGTTGGATCGTTTCGCTCAAATTAAAATCTGTGCAAAAATGGTCCCCTATGATATAACAAAAAAGAGAGGAGAAATAATAGAAAATCAGGGAAGAATATGATAGCCATCAATTTGTCAACCAAAGTTCCATGTATTAATAAAATTAGGGGGGACTCCTGATACAACCCATCTGGTTACAAAATAAGGGGACTACAACCACAAAAATCACCCCTATCTACCTATAGTTAGGAGGCAGGATAAGAGGGCCCCGTGCCAGAAGAACGACCAAGCAAAGTTCTCGGACTGGGAGCCGATATACTCAGATGCAAGATGGGCAAGGTAGCATCTCTGTTAGTGGGCACCACTATGTTCCTTGAGGCCAATCCTCACAAATTCGCACCTGCGGTATATACTTCGAGGATACTTCAAGGGTCTGATCCAGTTCCTTGCAGGCTCAAAATCCCCACAAAAGTGCCCCGTGCAATATCACTTGAGGCATTGTTCAAACTCCTCCTCCAAGCTGGCCCTCTAAGAAGTCAACTTCTCATCTACCTCTATCACAGTAGCGGACACTTGCTCACGCAACCACTCCACTAGCTGCTGGATTTCTCTAGTTCTCGAGTCAGCTCAACCTCCCTTATGCGAGCAGCCTCCTCCTATTTGTCTAGCTTGGCTATGCGAGTCTTCAATGACTCTTCCAAAGATTCCAGCTCCTCAATGCGGAGCCTGCAATGGTCCGTCCCACTTGCCAGCTCACTACAACGGGCGATCTGAATTTGGCCACCATCTCTGCCTCTTCAAGCCGTTAACGGAGAGAATCCCTCTAATGACCTACCTTCTGGTAGAAGGTTAAAAGTCCCTTCACCCCCAAAGGCTCCACACAACCAATATGACACAAGTTAACACGACAAACCTTAGAAAGCATAAATGAAGGAAAAGATCAGGAAAGTTGAAAACACGTACCAAAGTCGACGAGAGGTAAGCCATGTCATAGATAGCCTTGGGACTGTAAGAAGACACGACAAAAAAATTCTTCAGAGTCACCACGTGATCAAACAACGTGGAGTCCCTCGAACCGATCTCGAAAATGTCATCTAGAAGGAGGTGCAAGGAAGGAGGCACTATCAAACCCCATTTGGTTGGAGCAGCGGCCGAGACTGATGGCATTGCTTCTTGTTCAGAAGCAAGAGTCGGAGACCCAACATGACAGACCACCTCATGGGGAGAGGAAGTCGTGGCCATTACTAGGCTCAGCTCAACCATCGAAGAGAGCAAAGGCACCCGGATCACCTCATGTCCCTCAGAAAAAAGTCAGCCAACCAAATCCTCTCTAAGATCCTCATCCTCCTCAGAAGGCATAAGGTCACGCAACCAAGTTACGCCTCCACCCGCTCCTTCAGTACCCAGTAGTCCCTCGGACATAATCGACCCGGCAAAAAGATCCTCATGACACCTAGGAGATGACGCGAAAGCACCACAACTTCTCATGAAAACAATCGCCACCTCCTTAGAGGAAACCTCCGGTTGATCCCCTGTCTTAGGACGAGTTGAGGATCCAACACCCTTCTTCTTTATCGAATCCACACTCCAAAAAGATTCTTCTTGAATGATGTTTTCCGCTCTGCCCTCGAAAACAATATCTTCAGTCCTCAATGAGGCCAAAGTCGTGAAACCTCGCATCACACGAGTCTTCTTGCCTCGTTTTTTGCCAGTACCACCTACTGGCACGGGAGGGGGTGTATACTTTAGCCCGTCCATAATCTTCCATGCATAGTAATGACCATTCAAAAATGTTATATAAAATAAGGAAATGAAACAAGGTCGAGACTTGGAGAAATGACTTACTTAGGTCGGTACACTTCGAATTGGGAGCCATGTCCGCCAGCATCAAATCGTCCAACTTGCATGTTTTATACAGAGAAATAAAAGTATCGCCCTACATCATCAACTTGTAGTTGAACCCTTGGTCGAAGAAGCCCTTTCTGATCAATTGCTTCATCGCCCCCTCCATGTCATACGCATCGAGAATAAATGGGTCCTTGTTCCACTCGAGGGGAACGCCCTACTCAACCTTCTCGTCCAGGGGTCACGCAAAGAAGAACTTATCTTCCCAACTGCTATGAAACCCGGGAAGTTTGTGCAGGATATGCTTTGTCCCCTTCCGCATCATGAAGGTGTAGAAGATCGAGCTTCCCAATGACTTGGACAAGTCAAAAGCCCCAAAAAATCAAGCCATTGTGTAGGTATGGATATACTCCATGTAGATAAAAACAAAGGCGGTTAACATGGTGTACCTGTTAGAAGCTAGCTGAATCAGGCACAGACGGCACGCCTTGAAGACTTTGCTGAAGAATGGGGGAAAAAAGACCAAAGCCCCGCCTTCAACTGTCGGTAGTACATGGTCAAATACTTGGGACGAGGCGAGGTGCCTCTCTCGTCCTCACTCAAGATCTTAACGTCCACGTTGGAAGCATTTTTCCTGCAACTAGTGAACTCCATGTTTACTTCCCGGGTGGAGTGTACAATACTCAGCATCTCATCTGCTAAAACTCTAAACGATTGGGACGTCGCCGCCTTCCTCGATTGTTTTGCCTGCCTTTTGAACGCGCTACCAGAAGCGCAATGGTGACAAGAAACCACAACCACTTCCGCCGCCGTAGAAGGAACCACATAAATCGGATCCTCTGCCCTAAGCGAAGAATTTCTCCCCTCCACCGCTAGAGTACCCAGGTCACCTGACTGGTTTTGAAATGCCATTATCACAACTTATGAAGGTTTGAAAATTGCAGAATAAGAAAATAGAGGGAAATCGAATGGAAGTGAATGAAGATAAAAGAGTCGAGCCCTCTATTTATAGACCAAGAAAGGGTTAATGTGACCACAAAACGCGTGGATAGCAAAAAGCCACATGGTAAACATGAAACCTTAGACCAGAGAACATGTGACAATGCACTATAATTCCAAATATTTTATACGAAGCACACTCAGAACTATGGGGACTCCTGATGATGCATGTACTAAAAGATAATTATTTCTTCCCACGAGAAGAAGGCTCATGTAATAATGAGGGACATCCCAGGGATGACGAGTAGGAAACTCGGAATACCCCAATTGACTACGCCAACAGAAAGGCATCGGAACATGCCCATCGGGCCTCTCCAGATACTCTCTTAACCGGTAGCGCCCACGGGGACCCTTCTCTTGGTAACACTCTATGACTCCTCCCGCTATGAGGGACATATCCTAGTAAACCACTGAGACCTATCCATCTGAGATCTGCCTCCTTCTTACGGATAGCGCTCGTTGTACCCTCCCATCCATGGGACCACGACCTCTAAGGTCGTAAGCACCCGCGCTCCCTCTAATGATACTTCTTAAAGATAGTCGACCCACGAGTCTTGGTCAAGCAAACCTCGCTCTAGCAAACCTCGCTCTAGCTTCCACAAGCCCTCCTATCACAATATCTTACGAGTTCCACCCGAATGACTCTAATAAGTCTTATATACATCTTTTCATGAGCTCGGATAATACCTTCGACGACATCTTACACGAGTACACCAACGCTTAGAAAATACTTCACTAATACTTTACTTTCTCAACTCTTGGCATGAACGAGGAGGGCAACGATGTTAGCTAAACGGGAGGCAACGAGAGGCAGCAAAAGGCTACGAGAAGGAACTCAGAACAAATTTGATCACCAACTCCCAACTACCCACTATTAATGAGGAGAAGACCGAATCTGATTGGTCGCCCCGATAGAAGATGAGCTATTAGGCCTAGAAGCGCCGACCCCCATTGGTTCAGTACACCCATAACGTCTACTGAATGAAAAGAATCCCCCTTTGATTGGTTTCCCCAACCGACGACCACATTGGAGCAGAGGAAGCCTCTTCATAGGCCATCCTCGTTAGAAACGTCCATTGGCACAGAAGAAGACCTACCCCCTTAACTGACTTAATTAAAGCAATTACTTACAGTAGAAGATGAGTCATGATTGGCCAGCGAGCCCGATGGAAGTCCTATAAATAGGGCTTGTTAGCACTCCCACAACAACCTTTTGACTTGAACTTTTGAAGATAAACATTTTGCTTGAACTCTAAAATTTACCACTTTCACTCACTTCAACCCACGCACTTTTAGTTTAAGTTTTTCCGCGATATTCTAGCACGTAGTCGTTAGCAAAGGCATATATTTACTTTCTCTTTAAGCTATCTCCAACATAGCTCCCCTCCCCACCTACTTACACAACTTGTGGCCCTTTCATTCTCATCAACATTAATAAAGCATCTCTCCTTCTCTCAGGCTCGGGACCAGCGTTTCAATAAAACTTACTCGATCAATATCCCAAAATTACCCTCCCCGTGGGATTGAATGATATTGCATCATCATTTTGGATTGACAAATTGCTACTTTATTTGAAAAAAGACTCCAAGAGTTTTACGGGAGTGTAAGACACTTTGAAATATAGATAGGAATGTTTATCGAAGTATAGATCAACGCTAGCATTTTGAAAATTATTTAATTCTTCGGTTTTGCACAAACGTTTTGGCCATAAATCTTTTAGTAGATGTTGGATTCGCAAAGTGTTTCTTGATTTGTAAACTAAACTCAAACAAATTTTCATGGGTGTAAGACACATTGAAATATAGTTAGGAGTGTACAACAAAATATATATATATATATATATATATATATATATATATATATATATATAACAACAACAACAACAACAACAACGACCACGCCTGTAATTTCAATAAATTGGGATAGGCTATATGAACCAATGAATTACGTCAAGTCGTGTACATGAACCTTCTGTCTTCATTCTTTACGATTGAGAAGTATATATTTATTTAGGCCTCCGAGCTTCATGTCGTTCTCTATGACCTTCATCTATGTTTTGTTCGGTCTCCCATGAACTCTAGTCATACGCCCTAAGTCGTGATCTTCAGCGCGTCGCACTGGTTATGTGTCTGCGTCTAATATGATCAAACAATCTTAAGTGGTTTTCTCGTATCTTCTTATCCATGGGCGCCACCACCAATTATGTCGAATATCTTCATTTCGCAACTTGTCTCTTCCGGTGTTACCACACATCCACCGTAACATTCGCATCTCTGTTACATTCATCTTATGTGAATGACTTTACTTAGTAGCCCAACACTCGAAGCCATAGAACAGAGCAGGTCTAATAGCCACACGACATAACTTTTCTTTAAGCTTTAAATGACAATATATATATATATATATATATATATATATATATATCATAAGTAGCAGTTTGCAAATCTTCTAATATTTTAACATTGCTCGGATTTTATGGTTTTGGCTATAACACCCTCTAAGGTCAGATTATTGATTTGAAAATAAAGCCCAACTTCATTTTGGAAGCAAGATATATTGGATTTGGATTCGGATGACACATTGGAATCTAGGTCAAATTCCCGCCTATGCAACCTACGGGCGCCCCTTCTCTCTAAGTAGGGTTCTGGATATTATATAAGCTCGTTATGCTATTTTTAATGGGTTTACTTGCCACCAAGTTGACTATTGTGAAAATAAAGATGTCATCGGGCATTCTAGGGAACAAAATCCAATAGTTTGGTTGTCTTGTGTGCGACATTTCTCTTCCAGCCCTGTTCAGTCACAAGCGACATCGGTGGTTAAGAAGGATTTGAGATTGAATGGCAGAGCTTCTTCTTCTGAACATAAGTCTTGGGCGAATTTCCGGTGAAGGTGAATATGGTTTGAGAATGGAATGAAATCTCTTAACTATGAGCCTACTTGGGCTATGTCTCAAATGTATCTATCGAATTCTTCCCTAGAGTGGAAGGTGGGCATGAAAATGAGCTTTAGCTTGGCTCTATAGGTTTCGAGGAAGCCAGTGTTAGGGACTTTTTAGTTTCTGGCCTAGCCGTAGCTGACTCTAGCTCATAGGCTCAAGTTCAAGTGGCATACATAACGGTCAATTGTGTTTCAGTATAATTCATATTGCAAGCAACTAGAATCAATGATTTAACTTCAAGAACTAGACCTTTGAGCATCTGATTTTGTCTAAGACACTCTTCTTAGGTGTTTAAATGCACCTTCTCGATTTTTTTTGAGCATGTCCGCCTATAACCGCTCAAAATATAGACCCAAAATAGATCAATAGTTGAAAAGGTCGAAATTTAGTCAAACACATTGGAAATCAACAATAGTTCGGACCAAATACGACCTATTCATTCAACTCTACATACCTTTACTATTTTGATCATAACTTCTTTGATACACGTTGGAATTGCAATCCTCTTTTTGGAGTGAAAGTAGACACCCATGAATTTTAATTGATCTATTCCATGATCCAATCTAGAAAAATAGTAGTGAGTTTTGTTTTTGACACCTTTCAACTTTGTGGCACGCAATCGCCAACTATCATGGCTTCCTTAGATTGCGCCGTGTATCATTACTAAATTATATCACATCAAAATGATACTTTAGAGAATATCAAGACCATGCTTAGGCACCTCACGATCCAACCCTATACTTTTCTAACGTGGTTGAGAAGGCCAAAACTGCACCATTTTGCGAAAAAGTACATCTAATAAAAAGTTAAATACATAAATGATTAAATCATCTACTTCAATTGATTTACATAAAATAAAAATGACCTAGAATTTCCAAACCCCCAAACTTAGTTAATCCAGAATTTGGAGGATGTAAATATAATCATTCTAAAATCTAAAAAATATAAATACAATGATTTTTAATATTTGGGTATGCTAAGAATAACTACATTTTCATTCTCGCATACTTAAATTTAAATTCTTAAAATTTCATTGTAGTAAAATTCTCATCCTTCAAGTTTTATTAAATGTAGTCACCAATCATTCATAATAAAATGATAGTAGTTACACTCATGAGGTTCCATTAAATATTACGAACATCCACACATATTAAAAATAATTACATTTCTGCCCTTCGAATTTTGGGGTATTTATATGTTAATTCTAGAGTTTTATTGTAATTACATTTTCACCCTCAAGTTTCATTAAACATTGTCACCTATGCTACATAGTTTAATTTACTCAGTGCATAAAGCGCAATGTGTTATAAATCAAAAAACTTAAGTTTAACATGCACATTCGAGTTTTTCTTCTTCTTATTTTCTTTTTGAGGTGTAAAAAGCTAAAGTTACTTTTATTTAATGTAAATCAACTATAGTAGTTGATTTAAACGATTTACTTAGATTTAAATATTTTATTAAATATACTTAACCAATTACGAACAAAATATTCAACAGTGAAATCCAAAATGTAGCATACAAGGGCTTAGATATAAGAGTTAATTATTAATCTATTATCAATGATTTATGATGAACGAACACGGGAAAAAACACCGTGATACAATTAAAGTTTAAGGGGGTGTAAAAGTAGTTATTCAGAATTATAAAGTGTTTAAATTTAATATTCCAAAATTTTTGGGTCTATATAAATATTACTATACTAAAGTGCATAATGTTATATCACGGGGTGTAAAACTTATTGATAACACCAAATTAACTAGGTTGGTGTAATTCCATAATTATCGAATAGATGTGGTCCGGAATCAATTCTTGCGATTCGTGAAGGGAGAGTGTATGAGAATTAAGATTTATACGAGGGGAGAGTTGTTTATTACAAGGGGCTTTTTAGGAGAGAAATAACGAGAACAATGAATAAAAAAAGAAAAGTATATTGCTTAGAGAGATTTCAAAATACATATATTGTTATTTAGTTTAAGTAGAGTTACAATGAGATACTTCCTAATTCCTATCCTATTTATGGGACCCGTGTAGGGACAACAGTGGTGGCCGCTTGTTTTTAATTTACTTAATGGATGTGCGCTTGTTATGGTTGCTTCATGGTAGATGGATCTGATGTAGGGCATTAATGTGGGTTATGGCGCTAATCAAGTCTGATACGCTAGTTATGCTACACGTGGCTTATGGGTCATTTAAGAGGCCAGCTGAGAACCGGGCTTCCTTCGTCTGATGCGATCCTCTTCGTACTTCTTCGTTCTACAAGGTTCTATTATTAGGGTCCTTTTCTTTGATCCTCCTTCTTCTTGGGTATTTTGGTCTTTTTTTTAGTCTGGTGTATTTATGCATTATCAGATGTCTCTCAAGTTGTACGTTTCATAACTAGTCAAAAAATGGGACTTGCTCCATTCTTCCAATTATTTTTTGTCTCTTTGTCGTCGCCTTGGTTTCTACCTGTTATGATGATGGATGTGGAGAAGTCCCAACGTCTTTTTACCATAAATGTCTTGTCTCTGTAGTGCGTGAGTGGACTTGCTCTTTTCCTTCCCCATTACTTTGATTCGCGACACATGTTCTGATTTAAACGGTGACTTTTTGAAAATATGGACGGTTGTGTGCCATAAGTGTTTACCCAAATATCTCATAAAAGAAGGGGCGCTATAGTTTTTCTTACCTTTTACAAATAGCTTTTTGTACCTCCGAGCTTTTAGATTTTCTTCATTCGTTGATTTTTCCTTCTTTGTTCTCTACTCATGGCTGCCCTTAATTTATGTTTTTCCCCCATTGTTAGCATACGAATCGCCGCTCCTTTTGCCCCTCTGCGCCTTTCCAGAGGTGGTAAGTCTATACCGAGGGGTCCACAAGAGAAGGAGGAAGGGACATATGATAACGTAGCAGTGGTGGGGTCTCGGAGAGACTCTCTCACCCTATTTCAGAGATGGGGAGTACTATTACTTTAGAGGAAGTGGAAAGTCTGCTGCTCTGCCACCACTTTGACATTGGAGCCCTAGATATAAGGGTCGTTGAGGCAGGGGATTGGGTTGACTCCCTTTTCGTGAAAGATTGGGAGGGTGCTCCTCATGCTCACTATTAACTGTTTACGAGGAGCAGATTCACCAAGGCCTTCGCCATTTCTTCCCGCAATGGTATGTATAGGTTTTCAGTTACATTGAAGCATGTTTGCGTCAACTGAAAGGGAACTCTTATGGGATGTTGGACGGCTTCTGGTTGTGTTGTTAGCTTGTCGGGTTGCCTTGCTATGTTCAACTGTTCGTTGCAGCTTCCTCATGGGAACAAAATGAAGGCTACTCCCATAACAAGTTCTTGGTTGGGAATCCATCCTTGATTAGGGCATGAAAGAGTCGTTTCTTCTATGTGAAGCCGAAAGGTGGGGGCGCATTAAAAGACTAAAGCATGCGATATTGGTGGAACGTTGGGGAGGACGGCCCTCGAGATCCTAATATCAAGGGACCCAAGTCTCTTTATCAGGAACTGTGTGTGGGCCCTTTGTACTCTGGTCTTTTTGATATTTCCATACTAAAGTAGGGTCCTCTTTTATTTATGTTAGGGGCCTTGCAACGATCCGTCGCCCCTCATGTTCCCTCTCTCGAGCTTCTACAACACGATGCGTTTTTTTGTAAGTTTCCTTTTCCTTTTCATTTGGCATATTTTATGCATGCTTGACTTAATCCCCTTCTTCTTTTTATGAAGAAGAGCGGATGAAGTGCTCCGTCGTTTTTGGAGAACATTTTTACAAGCTCCCCCCTCCTGTTGAGAGTTTGAATTTTTATTCAAATACCCTTTCCCCTGTGGTCTATCCTGGTGGTCCCGACGCGCTTTCTTCTAAGTTGGCCAAGGTTATTTCCGTTACAAAGAAAATGTTTGCTGCTTAAAAGAAACGAGGGGGCATCTCGTAGTCTTCTCATTTGGTAATATCGAGCAAGGTTCTTTGGGCTGAGGCAGATGCTCCCAAGAAGAAGAAGAAGAAGAAGAAGAAGTTTGGCTCTCACGTTCAGATTTCTACAGTCGTGGCCCAAGCTGCAATGAAGAGTGCTTCTTTGTCTAAGAAGAGGCCTTCTTTCGACGCCCCAAATGATCTGTCGAGTGGGCTAGTTTTTGGATTTTCTCCTTCATAGTATGTGTTCTCGATTCTTGTTCTGACTTTCTTGTTATCTTGTTAAGGCAATAGGTCCCGTTCTGCTGTCCCAGTGGATTTTTCCATTCCTCTAGATCCTGATGTTGGGGCAGGTCCTTCGTTATCTTTATAAGGTCAGCCTAGTGGACCTGTATATGAGGTCGGGACAACCGTTATGCCCATCCCTGTTGTGTCTTCATCGGCGGTGGTCTTGGGGCTACCTTCGTCTAGTTTTATCTTTTCCATTAGGGCATATTAGAATGGATGGAGCGAGGAGATCGTTTGTAAGCATGATATCTGAAGGACGTTACCTCTTTTCACGAGCTTCCTTCTATCTAGTGCCGCTACTCGGTTTACGAATTAGCTGCCAAGGTGTGTTTTTCTGTATTTTTCTTTTTCTCTCTTCCATTTATGCCAGACCTGGGTTTCTTGCTGTAGTTGCATGTGCGCGTTAACGAGGTTATATCTGAACGGCTTGCTCGATCCGAGTTGGAACTGAGGGTATCATTGGCTCAAATTAAGGAGCTTGAGACTCTTCATTTGGTTTCATCTTCCTCCCACGTGGACCCTTTGCAAAAAGAGTTGGTAGATGAGAGAGCTATCTCGGCGGGCCTTCGAGATGACCTACAACGATTGCACGAGGACTTTTTGCACCAATCCTAGGTTGTAGGGCATCTCGTGTGAGAGGTGGAGCAACTTACTACCTTGTAGGCTCTCCTCCATGAGCAGGTGACCAAATTACAGGTCACGTACAATGAATGGGCGTTGGCTTATGAGGCCTTGTAAGGCGAATTAGAGCGAGCTTCTCAAGTTGCAGGAAGAGCACCGGGCCTTGAAGCTTCTTTGACCGAGTTGTCACAGTCTTACGAACATGCAGTCGAAGAAGTTGCTTCTCTGGCCTTGGAGAAGTACAAGAGGTCGGATGAATATATCCATGCCCTTGCTGACCATCTTCAGGAGGATTTTGATCCAATCAACCATCACTGGCTAACATCGAGATTTTTCATGGAGGGTTATAACACCTACTTCCTCGATCTATTACAGACCATTTCTGAAGATGCAGGAGGTTTTGACGGTGAGGACGTCTCAAGAAGGTTTGGCTCCCCCCCTTTTTTTGTAATTGATCCTTCTTTGTTAGTAAAGAAGATCTTGAAACAACGTCTTTGATTGCAAACATCTTTTTGTGCTTTTGTATGTCACCATTTCTTTTGGTTGGTCTTCTATTTACCAACTCTCGCTCAACTGGTGATGGCCAATGCGCTTTTGATTGGTCCTTTAGCAAGCGCGCGTTCGAGCCAATATGTTTCAATTGGACTATGTTCGCCAACGCGCGTTCGGTTGGTCTTTTATGCCAATATTTTTCAATTGGACTTACATTAACCAACAAGCTCTCGATTGGTCTTTTGCACCAATGTTTGTCAATTGGACTTACATTCGCCAACACGCTTTTGATTGGTCTTTTGTGCTAATGTTTTTCAATTGGACTTTCATTTGCCAACACACTTTTGATTGGTGTTCTGCGTCAATGTTTTTAATTGGACTTACATTTGCCAACACGTTTTTGATTAGTCTTAACCAATGCCTATTTGATCAATCGTCCCCTCGTCTAATGTTGCTAAGAACGTTACGAGCAGTTCTTAGCTCTTACTTTCGACTCAAATGCCAGGTCTTACGAGGAGGGAATCCTTCAAATGAGTCTTTATTGCCTAGCATTGCCTTCGGCCTAGGCTACCTAGGTAGATTTTGGCCTTTGACTCAAAGGTTAGAACTTACAACCTTTTGGAGGTCTCTCTCGTCTTCTTGCAGTTTGGCTTTGCCTAGTTTCATCTCAAGACCGGGGGAGTTTCTCTTATCCGGGGTCATTTCTTCATCGAGAGGCCCTTCTCCTCCCTCGTGGTAGAGTGTTGAGACACCGATTGCTGGTTTGGCCCTAGCTGAATAAGACTTTCTTTATCCGCATTGAGGTACCAACTTCCATTGGTTTCGTGTCCTCAATCTTCATGATATTCGCAATATCTCCCATCGTTCCTTCTATCTTGTCCGTTCTGGGTCTTGAGGGGTCAGGGATACCTTAGCATGATTCCCTTTGAATGACGTGGAGCACTTGGACCGGAGATTAGAGCGTTTGTTGGGGGTCCTAGGTTGTAACATGGACTTCCCTAGATTTTGTCGCCTTTCTGTCATCTTCTTATGTGGGCCCTGAATTTCTCCATTCTTCTTTGGGTGGGGAACTTACTTTTTTAAGTGCATCGTAGACATGATGCCTTCAAAATCCTAGATGGCAGAGCGTCTGCATATGAAGTTGTAGGGACCATTTGTGTTTTTACAACATGGAAGGTGATGGCTTCCGTCCTTTATCGTGGTTTGCTGCGCTAACTCATGGGTAGTGAGATTGTCCCATGTGTGACAATGGGGGCCCTCGAGAATCCCGTGAGGGGTATTTAATTGGGTTTGATTTGAGACTCGACGAGTCCCAACTGCTGGATAGTTAAAAGGTACATGATGTTGACTGTACTCACTATATCTTTGAGGATGTTCGGGGTGAGGCTACCCATATTCGTGCATGTATGACAATTAGATCTATGTGGGGACACCTGTCTTATTTGGTATCATCCGGTCGAAAACTGATGGTTCGCCTTAGGGGATTCAACTTGCTTACTGGATCCCTAGGTATGCGGTGGGTGTTTTTTCCTACGTCGCTCCCAGGATTGATCCCATACTCTTCGATGATTTGTACTGACATGGTCGGGGATTTTGGAATTTTCACGAATCATTCTCAAGGAATTTCATCTTGTGGCATTCCCACATACGGTGCCAAAATGATAACACGAAATTAAATGGGTTGGGATAATTCCTTAATTATCGGATAGATATGGTTCAGAATGTAATTCCGACAATTCGTGAAGGGGGGTTGTATGAGAATTGGGATTTATACGAGAAGAGAGTTGTTTATTACGAGGGGTTTTTTAGGAGAGAAATAACGAGAACATTGACTAAAATGAGAAAAGTCTATTGCTTAGAGAGAGTTCAAAGTACAAGTGTTGATATCCAGCTTAAGTAGGGTTACAATGAGATACTTCATATCCTATTTATATGACCCGCAGAGTGGTAACCGTGGTGATCACCTGTTCTTAATCTAAGGGATGAGCTCCCGGTAGATGGTCTGCTGTAAGGCATTGGGTCGTCCGGGTATTAAGGGGTTCCAATGTTAATAAAGTCTAACACGTTAGTTATGGTACGCGTGACTTATCACCAAGTGGATCATTTAATGGGCCAGCTGAGAACCAGGCTTCCTTCGTGTCACGCACCGAAAAAAATAACGTTTTCAATTTATTTTAGTTTAATTTGCACTTTAGTCCTTCAACTTACCAAATTAGGATTTTGACACCAATTAGTTGTAGAATTTGCAAATTTAGTCCTAAACGTTTATGATTAGCTTATGATAGCCTTTACACAATTTATGTGTTCTTAAATTAGGTTCATAAACCCTAAATAATAATGATTATTTTGAAATTAGCTTAAAATATGTTAAGTACATAGTTATCTCCTTAATTATGTATATATATCTTTTATATAATAACTATAATTGTATAATAGTTAATCAATTACAAGTTGTGAATTATTTAAGATGAATATATGATATGAATTTGATATTATAAGGTGTATAAAGTAAAATAAAATAAAAAATAAGTGATAAGGAGACAACTATACAAGTTGCCAACTTGTTACTATAATTGCACATGAACCTATCAGCATTTGTCAACACTCTAGATCTGACTTTGAACAATTTTAGTTGTCATGTTACTCACGTGAATGCATCGTTTTTCTTCATTATATTCAACCATTTTGAGTCTAGTTTCATAAAAAAATTGTTTCAGAATTTTCCCCATCGTCCTTCTACCCATAAAAGACCAAAACTTTTCATTGTGCAGACAAAACTGCTTTCAAATCCGAGCACTAAAAATACCATAACTCATCCAAAACAAGTCCAAAAATTCTGACATTTTAGATCCATAATTCCCTTTAAGTTAGGCATCTTTCATATTCAGATACCATTTCCAAAAGAGATGTTTTTGAAGGCCGAAAGCAAGCAACAGTCAACCTTTGTCCAGAAAGTCCGAAAACAGCTTCTATCACACAAGGATTTTTACAAAATAGTAAAACTCTTTCTTTATCACTCTTACTCCATGCATTTATTCCTATATATATGTTGATTCTTTAAAAAATATTTAACTATGATATTCATTTGTTTACAAAGGTCAATTTAGTATAAGAATCTATGCATGTCACTATTTTAGTTATTTGTTTTAGAATACTATGTAATATTTCACCAATCTCTTTATATGATGCTTAATATCAAGAGTTGAAATGTGAATTCATGATAGATCTACTATATGGAAGGTTATTTAAGCAAATCACTCATTAGATCATAGTTTAGACGGCAAAATAGTAGTAACCGAGTATGTTTTATTTTTACTAATGATGATGCATGTTTTTAAGTGATCTTTAGTTAACTTTCATATTAATCATTTGTATGAATCTTTGATGTATATTAGGACACGATTCTCTCACATTTTAACTTACTTAGTATTAAAGGGTAGCCTAATTACTAGTTAGAACAACTTATGAAAAACATAAACTTACTAGCTAATTTTATAACTATTAACACTTTATAAACCTATTTAGGGATTGAGGAAGTTAACGAGGACAACTAGCGGCAATTTTGTGGAAAAGATGAGGTTTGATTTTGATTATTCCAGCCTGTTTGGCACCCGGCCCTGAGGAACTTGGACAGAAAAATCGTGATTTTTGTTCCCGAATCACGAGCCACTTCTTTCATCCTTTATATTGCCTTTATGTTTCATTTACTTATTCTCTTTGGCGATTCAGTTTCTTTTATCTATTGTTACTTCATGTTCAAATGCTAAATCTATGACCTGTCAATTCATAATCGTATTACCTGATCTAATATGATAAACTATATATTGATTCTTGGACTGTGCAAACGAGCAACGAATATTATCCGGCTTACTAGCTCATATGATATTATGTTTCACCCATTGG
The DNA here is from genome assembly GCA_948329865.1 of Linaria vulgaris. Taxonomy (NCBI): domain Eukaryota; kingdom Viridiplantae; phylum Streptophyta; class Magnoliopsida; order Lamiales; family Plantaginaceae; genus Linaria; species Linaria vulgaris. The sequence goes on from OX415251.1 coordinate 64,737,013, forward strand.
GACGCCTTTGGGAAGTTGGGCCCGTGATTGTGTTAATTTACTGCTGTGCAGCAAGGGCTGTCAGTTTAAGTATTTTTGCATAATACCCATCGATCTAGGCGCCGCGTATAGTCAGGAGTTGATTATATCCCGCGTGCTAGATAGACGTGTACTCAAGCATGTCTTTTCGTTTTGTTGCGAGCTTACTCCTCGTTTGGAGGTATAAGGTAGTTTATTCGTTGATATAAGGTTGAATCTAGTTGTTATGTGCACATGTTCATTTTCATTACTTCATGTTCCTATGTTATTAACGCTCAATAGTTATTTCTTGCCATTATTTCCCGTTCAGTTCATTTTTGGATTTAATTATTCTTGTTCAGTTTACTGCCTAAACCTATAAATCTCACTAAATCATTAAAGACTTATTCCTCTTTTATTTTGAAATTGTAGGATTGTGGATTGACACAACAACTTTGAGAGTTAAGTTGGAATTGCCTTAACTCTATTGTGATCTTCTTGACAAAAATAATGTGCAGCGGAATTAAAACACAAGAAGATGTAATTTTAAGAAGTTTTCAATATTATTAAAAACTTCCGAGCCTTAGGCCAAATAACCATAAAGGTTCTAACAAAGAAATGTTCCTTACAACAATTCACTCTCGCTCTTTGTTGTTCGGACTCAACGAAGCAGGCAAGTAAGAACTACTTAACTTCTATGAACTAGACTTAAGTAATTGATACAAAAACTTCGCAAAAGCAAAACGAAGACAATACAAAGATTGATTAATCTCTCAGATTGTTTAGCACGATTGTCTTGACTTCATTTTGATGAACTTCACATCTTTTATAGATTTCTTGAATCTTGCACGCTAAGATGTGTAGTTCACAGCTTTGGTAACTCTTGTTGTTTCCTTGTTGAAATTTGCCTTCTTTGTGAACTCATAATCTTTCTTGAATATGTGTTTCCTTTATTACCGAGCTAGCAAGGTAACACATCTTCTTCAAATCAGAGAATCCTAGAAAGAATCGCATTGCAAAGAACGGCCAATATTGTTTCCTTATTTTGAAACCGTGTTGAGTTGACTTGTTCAACTTATCTTGAATTATGGAAACTTCAAGTAAGGAATCTTCCATAGCTCTTCCTTATGATTAAGATACTTTCCTGGACATAAACATAGATAACCAAAACCGTGGAACTTGATTAATAAGTGAATAAAGGCAAAACTTAAATTTGGTAACTGAAGAACAATTTTCGCACAAGCTCTCGGCTTTCAATGTTATCCTCAATGTTAACCCAACATTGTCTAACATTTCACCGCCTAACATTGATTCCAGAAAGCCCTGCACTTTCAATCTCCCCCTTTTTGCCTTTCTTCACAAAACCAACACCTGTTCCAATCAAGTCTTATATCCAGAAAGTTATAATCAACAAGAAACACATTAAACTACTAAACTGCTCCCCCTCAATACAAGATAACATATTCAAAGTTAAATTAACAAGGACGAGCATTAAGGTCATCACTACATTCACATATGTACATATGTTCAGACCCCAACATTTATCAATGTTGCCTCAACATTGAAACCAGTGAGTTTCCTGCATAAAAGGTTAACCAGAAACCAGTTCAAAATGTTCCTTCATAAGAAATAGCAATTAAGATCAGTTAGAGTAGTTCAACAGTGGTACTTAGATTTACAGGCCATAGCTAACTATCAAGGACATATCCCTTGATCAAATAAAACCAAATAGAGATTAATGTATCAGCAGTTCAAATATATTAGCAGTTCATAAGAAACAAACCAAAAACTAGAAGACTAAAATTTAAAATTGGAACTACTCTCCCCCTTTTTGTGAAGAAGGGAGTTTCTCCAAATTTTTCACCATGTCTTCCAGCTCTTTGAGGTGTTCCTTCCTCTCCTCAATCTCCCTCTGAGTATCAGCAATCTGCCCTCTATACCAGTTTAGCATATGATCCACAAAAGTAGAGGTTATGACCATGCAGTCTTCTTCTCTTGACATAGGCACTGAAGTTCCAGCAAACTCCTGAGCCTTCTTCTTTTCAGCCCTTGGTCTCACCACTCCTTTTGGGTTCCATGGAAGGTCTCTCACTCTTGATCCAGACAAGTAGCTTGGGAGAATTGTCAGTTCAGTATCATTCTTCCTCCAGCCCACTGTTACACTTGTCTTCAATCCTTGCTTGTTAAGGATTTTGTAGATGAGAGAGGGAAAAGGCAACATCCCATTTTTCCTTCCGCAACTTCAGACATTGACTTCACAATCCTCTCCCTCATGTTCACTGCCAGCCCATTCTTGATTTTGTAGGCTAAGATTGTTGATTCCTTAGTCAAAACAGTGACATTTTTGCTTGGCAGCCAGTTGAAGCAAGCTATCTTGTGCAAGACAGCACTAAGGGAGGTGAGTTTTGTGGTTGGCAGAGCATCTCTCCAAGTTTTAACCAACCCTCCAGTCAAGTCCTCAATCACATCATCATAATATGGGTCCTCAAATTCATCAGCAGTAGGGAAGCCACATATCTTGTTAATGGTGTAGGGTTCAATATTGAAGCCTCTCCCCCTCACCCAATCCTTTCCAAATTTTGGAGATCTGTAGTCCTTGATCCATTTGGAGAGATTCAGGTAGAACTCCATGACAATCTAAGGAGCATAGTCACTCAGCTCCATCACTGATTGTTGCAACCCTCTTGCCTCCAGCAAGTCCATCACCTTGTTCTCTTTGAAGCTGGCCATCTCCACAGCTCTTTCAGTGTGAATCTCCCTTCTTTTGAAGGAATCTCACTTCTTCTCCGACTCTTGAGAGAGATAGTAAGGAGAAAAGTAGCTCACATCATCATCAGGATAGACCACATACAACCCATATGTGTACTCCTTTGTTCCTGATGTTGCCCCAACATCAGCAGCAACATCCTGCTCTTCATCAGTTTTCTCCTCTTCCTTCTCCTCCTCTTCCTCTTCCTCTTCATCCTCAACATCCACAACCTCTGTTTCCTCTTCCATCACTTGCTTTACTTTACTCTTTCTCTCAGTAGCAGCAGCAGCACCAGCCTTCTTCTCATCCTCAGCAGCCCTCTTCCTAGCTAATCTCTCAACATGTCTCTTCTTGGCCTCAGCCCTTGCCTTAGCAGTCTCAGACATAGTTTTCAACTTATCCCCTGCAGCCCTGCTCTTTTTCTTTTGAGCCCTAATCCACTTCCTCACCATCTTGTCCACAGACTCATCCACGGATTTCTCCACAGATTTTTCAACGGATCCACTACCCTCCCCCTCAACAGGTATATCAGCATCAAATTCAGGGATGGGTTCAGCAGTGTTTACCTCAATTTCAGGCTCATTGGTGATGGGAGTAGTTGAATCAGCAGTTGGCTCAACATTGGAGGTCGATTCACCATGTTTAGACTTCTTCCCTCGTCGTACATAGGGAATAGCCTTCCTTTTAGCAGCAACATGAGCATCAACTGTCTTTTTAGTAGCACCTCTAGTGTGTGAACGAGTGCGTGCGGCAGTGGATTAACTTCCCAAGGCAATATCTGCAAGAGTTTGCATGGGAGACTTGCTTGCCATTGTTAGTAGAGAAGTTTTGAGAGAATTTGCAGAGAGAAAACGAGAGATTTTGAGAATAGAGAGAGTAATTTTGCAGAGTAAGCACAAATAAGGAAGTTGCAAGCACAATTAAGGATAATAGGGTTTTGATTTTTGAAATAGTCGTGAATAAGGAAAGAGAATGAATGTTTGTGGGCAGTTACCAATTTTGAATCAAATAAAATCTTCCCACTATGTTTTCCCGCGCACACACTTTGATGTTTAATTAACAGTTAACCAGAGCGGTTTTTCAAAAAATGAAAAATTTATAAGTTCTTGTTTTCAATGTTAGCCTGCTGCAGTGCACAATGTTGGGATAACATTCAATAACATTCAAACCCGAAGATGGAGGTACAGGCTTCACCAAGGAAAATTAATGTGAGAGCTTGAGATACATCCAAAAATACATTTGAAACTTAACCAATATAGCAAGTGAGTACCTCAAACATATTGTTCAGATCAAAATCATGAGCAAGCAACATAGATAACAAGAAACACACAAGGATCAGCAGTTATGAATTCAAGAAGGAATTCACTTCCACAGCATAGAAAGTCACAGAAAAGTGTGTCACCTGCAGTATGTCACCCAAATTGTATGCCTCAACACATGAATTATACTCCTCCTAAGCCTAAACCGACACAACTCAACAACAACAAAGAAAACAATGCAGTCCTACATGAATGCAACAATGTAATGTCAAAAAGGCAGATGGTAAACACATATGAAAAACTCCTCAAACCAGTACAGTTCACTTCTCTTTAAAAATCTTTATTATTTTCATAACTCATCTGAACCAAAAGCTGAAGGTTGCTAAACACAAAGCTAATGTCACTACTGAATGAGGGCAGCCTGAACTCCACACACCCCAGTAACAACATTAACAGCGGTAAGTTAGGCAAGTACAGAGGCCTTGAATGTTGGCAATTCATTTATCATGCACCCCAACACCCCAATTCCTTATGCATACTTGTTTACCAACCTGCATTCAAGAGAATCACCAAGTGATCAGTACTACTAAATGTAAGAAATCTAAACCTCAAACACCCTAGTAGAAAAGATCACCCTCATGTGTTCCTTGGCCAAACAAACAGGAACATGTAAATAAGCACAACTGAGTAACACTGAAGCTGTCAACATCATGCACCCCAGCTTCTCCACATGCCATGTACACCTTCCATATGAATAAGACACACTTGAATAAACATCAAAGTAGTGAACTTTGTGTACCCCAGCTTTTTCATATGTTAGGCTATCACAACCTCAGACAAACAGAAGAGTTTTATTACTTTTTCGAAACAAAGATGTGAAACTGATAACTAGCAAGAGTTGTTAATCAAAGAGTTCAACCACACAAGTCAAAAATGACAAAACAATGATTAAATGAAACTCACAAGGAAATAAATTCAACAAAAGGAAAAACAACAGAGTACCTACTACAACATAACCAATATACCAGTGCTAGACAGTGGTGTTATGTCAACACTGGTTTCCTCAACATTTTCACATATTGCACATGCCAAGAGATTTCCTCAAGCTGAAGAATCTCTCACTATCTAAAGGTTTTGTAAACATATCAGCAAGCTGATTAGTTGTCTCAATATGTTCAATGCTGATCATTTTGTCCTCTACCATATTTATTAGGAAATGATGCATTATGTCAATATGCTTAGTTCTAAAATGTTGGACAGGATTCCTAGAGATACTTATGGCACTTAGATTGTCACAGAACATGAGAAGTGTATCACTGTCTAGCCCATAATCTGAAAGCATGTGTTTGAGCCACACAAGTTGGGTAACACAGCTGCCAGCTGCTACATATTCTGATTCAGCAGTTGATAATGAAACACAGTTCTGCTTCTTGCTATACTAGGAGACCAAATTATTCCCCAAATAAAAACAGCTCCCACTTGTGGATTTCCTGTCATCCACATCACCTGCCCAGTCAGAGTCACTGAAACCAACCAAGTTAGTGTTAGTGTCATAAGAATACCAAATGCCTAAAGGTGAAGTTCCAGAAATATATCTAAGAATCCTTTTCACAGCAATGAAGTGAGATTGCCTTGGCTCAGCTTGGTACCTAGCACAAATACATACTGAAAACATGACGTCAGGTCTAGAGGCAGAGAGATGTAGCAAACTACCAATCATGGATCTGTACAATGTTGGGTCAACATTGCTGCCAGTGCCATCTTTTGTTATCTTCACTGAAGAGGACATAGGAGTATTGCAAGGCTTGGACTCTTATAGCTCAAATCTCTTCACCAGATTCCTTGCGTACTTCTCTTGGTTCAGGAAGATACCATTCTCCAGCTGCTTAACTTGTAGTCCCAGAAAGTAATTGAGCTCACCAATCATGCTCATCTCAAATGTTCATGTCATAGACTCAACAAACTTGTCTAAGGTAGACTTGTTAGTAGAGCCAAATACAATATCACCCACATAAATTTGAGCAATGCATATATCATAGCTTTTTCTAAGGACAAATAATGTTCTATCTCCATCTTCTCTATTGAAACATAGGCCTAACAAAAAATCAGTTAGCCTCTCATACCAAGCTCTAGGAGCCTGTTTTAAGCCATACAAAGCCTTTTCAAGTTTGTACACATGGTCAGGATGTTTAGGATCAGAAAAGCCTTTAGGTTTTTCTACATAAACCTCTTTGTCAATTAAACCATTCAGAAATGCACCTTTAACATCCATTTGGTATAGTTTAATCCTAAGACAGCAAGCAATAGCAAGGAGTAATCTAATTGATTCTATCCTAGCTACTGGAGCAAAAGTCTCATCAAAATCTATACCTTCTACCTGAGTATAACCTTGTGCAACCAACCTAGCTTTGTTTCTCATAATTACACCATTCTCATCAGTTTTATTTTTGAAAATCCATTTTTTACCTATTACATTCACATGTGATGGCCTAGGCACTAGATTCCAAACTCGGTTTTTGGTGAATTGTAAGAGTTCCTCTTGCATGGCATTAATCCAGTAACTGCCCTTGAGAGATTCAGTTACATTCTTAGGCTCAATGGAGGACACAAAACAAGATGTATTTTCAACAGTACATGAAGAAGACATATAAACACACAACTTAGCCATATCCTTGTAATTTACCCTTTATTTGTTGCGTGTTCTAACTCTTTCAGTAATTTGACCAATTACTTGTGAGGCTAGATGATCTCTTTGGATCCTAAGAGGAGGATCTCTTCTGGATACAGGAACAGCTTCATCTTCAGAATCTGACAGCACAGATGTTGGCCTAACATTGGGGGTTTCTAGTGTTAAGTCAGCATTTGCTCCAGTTTCATGTTCAGCATTTCCAGCATCTGTGTTCAATGTTGAGTCCAATGTTGGAGCAACATCTGAACCAGTGACTTCTTCAGTATCTGCAGAAACAGTAAGTTCATCAAAAATGACATTAACTGATTCTTGTACAATATGCAATATTGGGTTGTAGACCCTGAAAGCAGCACTATTAGGAGAATATCCAACAAGTATACACTTTTCACTTTTAGGATCAAATTTGCTCAAATAGTCTCTATCTTTTAGCAAATAACAATTGATACCAAACTCATGAAAGTGTGCAACTGTTGGTTTTGAACCCTTCAAGATTTCATAAGGTGTCATAGTAGTACCAGGTCTAAGATAAACTCTATTACTAATATGACATGCAGTATTCAAAGCTTCAGCCCAGAGTTTTTTAGATATGTTTCTAGAATTCGGCATTACTCTAGCCATCTCTTGAAGTGTTCTATTCTTTCTCTCAGCAATTCCATTTTGCTGAGGTGTTTTAGGTGCAGAGAACTCATGGAAAATGCCTTTAGTTTCACAAAAATTAGCAAAGCTTACATTTTCAAACTCTTTTCCATGGTCAGACCTAATTCTTCCTACAGAAGTGCCATACAGATTTTTGATACTAGCATGTAAAATCTTGAATGAGTTGAATGCCTCTGATTTTTCTTTCAAAAACTTAATCTAGGTATATCTTGAAAAATTATCAACAATAACAAAAGCATACTTCTTACCATTCAGGCTACTAACCTCAATAGGACCCATGAGATCCATATGTAGCAATTCAAAGCACTTATTAGTTCTAGGGTTAGTACTTTGTACCTGAAGTGGTGGATGAACAGCTTTTGTTTGTTTACCTTTCAGGCAGTCTTCACAAACAATTTTACCTGGGCTAGTCAACTTAGGCAGTCCTCTTACAGCCTCTAACTTCTGTAGTTTCTCCAGATTTCTATAGTGTACATGTCCTAACTTCTTGTGCCACATGACAGATTCATCTACCTTGGCATGATAGCATTCAGCTTCATCTTGAGCAAGATAGCAGTTATCCTTTGATCTTGTACATGTCATGACACAGACATTGTCACTATTAAACACTTCACATGAACTTTTATCAAAAGTAACTAGCAAGTTGTCATCACAAAGTTGACTTATGCTAATTAAATTTGCTTTCAATCCTTCAACCAACAACACATCCTTGAGTGGTGGAAATCCTTCAACATCCAGTACTACTTTTCCCAATGATTTTCCCTTTAGTGCCTCCTCCATAGGTAAGTGTTCCAACAGTCAAAGGGATTACATCCTTTAGATTGTCAATGTTTCCAGTCATGTGCCTTGAACATCCACTGTCAAAATACCACTTACCTGCAAGGTTAGAGTAAACAGCAGAAAAGACAACATTGCAAACAATTTTAACCTTAGGATTTTTTAGCTTCTCAGTCCAAGTTCTACTTTTATGTCCTTCAGATTTGTTACCTAATGTTGGGATAACATTCAGATCAGAGGTTCTCCTAACATTGGTATTGCACTTAATTACTGTTTTCTTCTCAATCACAATTTTATATTTTTTACAATAAGGCTTAATGTGACCAGGTTGAAAACAATATTGACAGATAAAAGTAGGCTTTTTCACAGTGTTGGAAGGGAATTCACAACTCAAGTTATTGCTATCCTTGATAAAACCAGCTTTCAAGTAGGCAGAATTAACATCTTCAGAGAGAGGTTTCTCAACATAGCCCAAACTATTTTTACCTTTATTTTCCATACTCAGCACTTCATCAAGCAGAGATGTAGAAGAGTTCCATTTGTCAATGGTATGTTCAGCTTTATCTAATTTTACCTTTACCTCTTTCAGCTCAGCTTCAGTTTTGTCAAGGTCTTTCTCATACAGTTTCAGCATCTCCTTCATGCATCCAATCTCTTCCTTCAAGCTTTTGTTGCTCTTGATGAGTTTGTGATTCTCAAGCAGCAGTTTGTGGTAGATAGATTTCAGGTCTTCAATGATTTCCTCCTTGGACATTTCACCTTCAAAGAAGTATTCTTCATCTAGATCCACTGTGCCATGAAAACAATCAAAGTTAGATTCATCAAAGTAGGACGCAAGATAAGGTTCAGAATCAGTATCATATTCATCCCAATCTGCAAAGAAGGTCTCATGTTCTGATGTTGGATCCTGAATGTTGGGGTAACATTGAGATCTAAAGCAGTTCAGGGAGTCTTTTGACGTCCAGTCAATCTGAGTGAGTAGCGCATCAGTTTGAACCTCTTCTGATTGTTCTTCAGCTTCTCCAAAACTAAAGTCATCTTCATTGAAATCATCTACACAAACCCAATGAGAATTTCCTCTTTTTCTAAGAGTGTTAGCACATTCATTAGCCATATGACCATATCATTTACATTCAAAACATTGAACATCTTTTAACTTATCAGCTTCTAAAGGAGTAGGTTTTGATGCCATGTACTTCACAAACTTAGGAGGTAATTTCTTATAACCTGGGGAACTATTACTAAGATTATTTTCTTTACCTTTTCCCTTAAGATTCAGCTTATTGAACTTCTTAGTAATTTTACCATAATTTGAAGAAATCATTTCAAAATCATCATCACTTTCATTGTCAATATTTGAACCTCTTAAAGCAACAGCCCTATGTTTGCTAGATTGTGAGGCAAGCTCCATCTCAAATTCTCTAAGAGTATTCATTAAGACTTGAAACTGTAGATTAGCAAGGTTTCTAGATTCACTCATTGCAATTTTCTTGAGAGCAAATTTAGATGACAGTGTTCTCATAGCTTTATAAACCATTTCTTGATTAGTCATAGCAAAACCTAGGTTTTCACATTGGTTAGCAATATCAAGAATTTTCTCAAAATAACTGTCAATACTTTCATTTTCACCCATCTCAAGTTTTTCAAATTGCAGAAGCAGTTGTCTATATTTAGAATCTTTAACAGCAGAATCTTCTTCACAATGTAATTCAAGTATATCCCAAGCATGTTTGGCTTTTGTACAATTCTGGATTAACTTGAACATGTGATGATTAACCCAACTAAAGATAGCATTAAGAGCCTTTTCATTGGAGTTGTAGAGACTTACCTCTGTTGCTGTCCAATCTGCTTCTGGTTTTGGTACTAGATCACCTTCACCATCTCTTGGTAATATTGGAAGAGAGTATCCATTGATCACGGATTGCCAGGCTCGAATATCAATTGCTTTGATGTGAGACCTAATCCTGATCTTCCAGTATGCATAATTGGAGCCATCCAAAACTGGAATCCTGTTGGTATTAGGATTGACACTGTCCATGGTGTTGTATCACCTCCAAACCACCAGTGTAGTCCGTGTTTGGCTCTGACGCCATTTGAAATTGTAGGATCGTAGATTGACACAACAACTTTGAGAGTTAAGCTGGAATTGCCTTAACTCTATTGTGATCTTCTTGACAAAAATAATGTGCAACGGAATTAAAACACAAGAAGATGTAATTTTAAGAAGTTTTCAATATTATTAAAAACTTCCGAGCCTTAGGCCAAATAACCATAAAGGTTTTAACAAAGAAACGTTCCTCACAACAATTCACTCTCACTCTTTGTTGTTCGGACTCAACGAAGCAGACAAGTAAGAACTACTTAACTTCTATGAAATAGACTTAAGTAATTGATACAAAAACTTCGCAAAAGCAAAACGAAGACAATACAAAGATTGATTAATCTCTCAAATTGTTTAGCACGATTGTCTTGACTTCATTTTGATGAACTTCACATCTTTTATAGATTTCTTGAATCTTGCACGCCAAGATGTGTAGTTCACAGCTTTGGTAACTCTTGTTGTTTCCTTGTTGAAATTTGCCTTATTTGTGAACTCATAATCTTTCTTGAATATGTGTTTCCTTTATTACCGAGCTAACAAGGTAACACATCTTCTTCAAATTAGAGAATCCTGGAAAGAATCGCATAGCAAAGAACGGCCAATATTGTTTCCTTATTTTGAAACCGTGTTGAGTTGACTTGTTCAACTTATCTTGAATTATGCAAACTTCAAGTAAGGAATCTTCCATAGCTCTTCCTTATGATTAAGATACTTTCCTGGACATAAACATAGACAACCAAAACCGTGGAACTTGATTAATATGTGAATAAAGGCAAAACTTAAATTTGGTAACTGAAGAACAGTTTTCGCACAAGCTCTCGGCTTTCAATGTTATTCTCAATGTTAACACAACATTGTCTAACATTTCATCGTCTAACATTGATTCCAGAAAGCCCTGTACTTTCATATTTTATATGTCCATTCCTCAGAATAAAAGGCGACTTACGTGTGGCTGTGTGAGCGGTTTTTCAAATAAAGAAGTTATTTTGCTAAGTGTGATTTTGAGTATGCATTTCAATAATCATAAATATTTTAAATAACTAAGTATTGTTACTTTTATTCAACTATGGCGTTGTTATTTGTATTTTATCAAGACTTCCGTTGTGATATGTAATAAATTGATTTTCTTTGTATATCGTATGATCCTGGCCATGAGACATTTCCTTTAGACTAACTTAATATCGAGTTTATTTCTGTGTTGTTTAAACATGGGACGAGTTTGATATTAACTAAATCTGGAGGTGCGGTTCTCACACTTCGTCAGATGCGGTCTTCTTCGTACTTCATCGTTCTACGAGGCCCTATTATTAGGGTTCTTTTCTTTGATCCTCCTTCTTCTTGGGTATTTTGGTCTTTTTGAGTCCGGTATTTATGCATTATCCCCTATAAAATTAGTTTTCACACTAGTCGCATGACAAATTCGCATGTGAGTTGTTTATTATGCATTTTGTTTTTTGCAATTATGGTCCTCTATTGTGTATTTTCTCCAATTTGAGTCCTCTTAGATGGAATATTCAAAATTTTAGAATATTAGTCAATAGAAGACTCAAATTGACACAAAGTCAACAATAGAACTGAAATTCTATCTTCTTAGAATAAAGGACAAAATTCCAAATAATCACATTAGGAGACCATTTTGGATCAATTCTCCATAAAATGATTAGTTTGTAGTTTTTAGTCCCTATGTAGATTCTGGGTATTCGATCCTAAATGTTCGGGTACCTACTATTGCGGGTACTCAATTTCTTGGATACTTGTATTTTAAGCTATTTTGAGTATTATATTTCGGAATCCAAGGCTTTGGGACTTGCCCCATCCCAGCTCGACTCATCGGCACCACTATTTTTTGAAATAAGGGATTCTTACACACCAAGGTCCATGTCCCAAGCCCACATGAAGCATCTTTCTAGACGAGCCATCTATTTGGTATTGAGATTAATTCATCCATAAACCTTCTTTGATTATTTCAAATAGATATATTTAAAAAATGTCAAAGTGTCAATGTGAGTTGTGGGGTCCATATCATGAGCTTAGCCTTTTATTGTTGTTCTTCTTAAAGTATACTTTTTTTTAGATAAAAGTACATTACAAAATTATATTAATTTTGGTTTTATTAAAGTATGACAATAGTATATGATGATTGATTCCTATTATGTATACTAAGAATGTCAAAATATAGTGTTATTGTCTAAGTGGCATAAAAATTGAACAATTTCTTAGACATTAAACTAACAACAAACCATCATTTAAGCATTGCGCGAATGGATGCAGGAACAACACCAATTTGGTGTAATAACATCTGTCCTGGAGTCAAATCTTCACTAATATACACAAGACCCTAATGTTCATTCCAACTTGCACATTCGCTCCTTCCCCTCTTACCTTTGTACTTTTTTTCTTATAATAGATTAAAGACTCTTTGATTTGTAGGGTATTGAAGTACTGCTTTCACTATTTATCAAGATTTCCAAACGTTTTCTCAAAAAATATTGTAACATTTCTATCTTGCCTCGAGGGAAACAAAACATAAAGAGATGCCTTTTGTATGTAATGCAACAACTATTTTCAAAGTTTTTAAAGGTTTCAATATTTAGTTACCCTAAACATACCGAAAAAATCAAACCTTGGGAATTCGCCGTAGAAACCAAATTAACCAACATACTATTAAGTACATCCACAACATCAAGCAATTTTACAACTAAAATTTTGACAAATAACATTGTGATTTAAGAGTTGGTGTTTTGTTAATATCTCCTCTTAAGTGTCTTATGAAAAACTGTTTGATGTAGATCTTGTGATGATAATATTTTTTTGGAGAAACTGGTTGGTTTCATCTTAATAGATATATAATTATTGTATGGCATTATAAAGTCTAAAAGCAAGTTTTAAATAAATTTTCAATTCTTATGGGGTGTTTGGTTCGGAAGATGGCTTAGTAGCTAGAGATAGCCCGAATCCCTTATCTCTGCAGATTGGCGCTCTATCACTTTCACAATAAATCGTTTGGTTTGTACGATGCGCACTAAAGACAATGGTCCTAACACTCTAATATCATGTTTGGTTTGAAATCTAGACCGACACATACATTTTTTAAAAGACTAAAATACCCCTTCCGTCGTTTCATTCCCAAAGCGACAGAATCGGTCAAAACTCACCATTTTACTCTCAATTTCCATATTTGCTCTAACATTTCACAGCGAAAATGCTAGGGTTTCTTAAAATCTCACATGTGGTCAAAATCTCGTTATTTTCGAAAGGAAATCACTGTAAGATCCTAGAATCTTTGTCAATCGTTGTAACAAATCTTATTTTTGTAGAAATTCTGGGTCAAAATCGAAAACCCAAAATCCAAAATTTGATTTTTTTCTTTGAAATTTTCTAACATGATCTCTTTTTGCCATCTCGTATGTACAACGCGATGCTTGTGGATCGGCGTGGCGTTCATGGAATCCCCAACAGTTCCAATTAAGGTAAACTCATTTTAGGTTTAATTACACTATTTTTTGTATGAGTTTGCTAAAAAATGAAACCACATACCTTGTGTTATGCTATATGGTAGTGTTATTCAAATTTTCTGACATGTTGTTGACTGTATATGAACTGATTAGTTGAATTTTAGGCATTTCCTGTAATTTCATGATAAAAAATTCATGTTCACTGATATTATTGGTTAAAATTGTGCTAGATGATGTTATAATTCTATTTGATGACATGTATGTAGACTGATTAGTTGAATTACCTGCCTTCAATGCCATTACATGTCTAAAATATTATGTTTCTTTGTGGTTGAGCTCTGTGTTATGCTTCTTTGTATTATTATTTGTGTTGATGAGTGGTTGTTGGATCTATTCAGTTTCTTTAATTAAAACTCAGGGATTGAATGTGATAACATTACCAAAATCTCATGTTTCTCAATATGCTTCATTGGTTACTGTGGGGGGTTACATTATATAGGCAGTTGTCAGCCTTAACTCCATATAGGTTTGATCCTTCAGCCACTCCCATATCTACTGTAGATGGCCCTTGTTGTGCATTGCACTTGTGGAGCTGGTCCAATGAAGTACCTTCTTGCCGGTCCAAATTCAACGCGCCCCGGGTGTCATTACTACATGTGTCCAAGGAACCGTATGCACAAATTCCATTTTGTGTGGTCTGATCAACTAGATACCTTACCCACACCTGGGAGCCATGGATACCAACACCCCATCCCCCCGTGCCCGCAACCAACATCAGAGCCATACATGTCTCGCAGAACCCCTACCTTTAGTGACTCAACCCACAACCAACATAATCAACAATCCAGTCAATCTATTAACCATAGTGGCCCAATATCAACCACTTCTACAACTAATTGTGTCAAAGGGGAAAATGTGACTAGGAAGTATTATGAGATGATGTAGGGGGAAAACAAGGCAATTGCATGGATTGCTGTGTTGTGTTATTTTCTAGGATGGGTGGTGTTTTTCATTATGTTGTTGATTGTTGTCTTTTGTATGTCGATTATTGGGAAAAAATGTAGTTTAGCCAGTTTGGGGACTGCTAGATGATGATCAAGTAGTTTTTCTCTTTGTTTTATGTTGTTTGGTTGGTTTGTAAGTCTGTTGCTGCTGTGTTGTATTTTGTTTCCCAGACTGTGGTGAATGTAATAAAATTGCGAAGTTCTAGTTTTACCAAGTTGATTATCTTTATTGATTATTCTAATATATGTCATAAATTGTGTTTATATTACCCCTACCATCTCTCTCAACTGTTAGTTTAATGCTCCTATATATCCTACTCTAATCCTTTATCTGTTGTAGGATGGTATGCATGCGAGCTAAGCGTCATGCATATACGTTCCATGATGACTTTTTCGGCCGAAGGAGAGAGACCCTTATCCTCAGCATCCTCAAAGACCAAGGTAAACACAGAGACCTTACTAAGTTGGATGAACTGGTAAAGGCACTGGATGTGTTGCAGGCACTGGAGAGAGACCTTACAAGGTTCCTCCAGAGTGATGTGTCCACTGGCCGACTTCGCAAAAAGATTGCTCTTCTGAGGCACAAGTTCCTCATGTTTGTGGAGTTCACCATGATTCCTGGTGTTGGCTTCCTGTATCGTGAGAACAAGATCTGGATAGGGCCAAATTACAGGAGGCACCTCCACAAGGTAACTGACAACTATAAATTATTTAATAAAATTTGAGTAGTGCTACTAATATATAAATCCATGATGATATCTGACTTATTTTGAAATTTTATTTTGCTTCAGGGGACTTTTGTGGAGAGGTACTCCAGCCTGGAGGAGGAGGAACACTGGGACTTGTATGTTGATGTCTTCCAGACTCTCCACATTGCCAGATTCCCTGAGGACTAGATTGGAACAACCAGCAATCCCCTGGTGCTTGATGATGGCTCTGATGATGATGAGAAGCCAGATATAAGTGGATCTGTTGGTGGTTTCAGTGCACTTATAGGTGGAGGTTCAGTGGCTTATGAGAGTGGTTCAGCATACCTGTCCTGAGAAAAATCTATCTTATTTTAAGTGATTATAATTGGGTAATATTTAGAACAATTATGGATAATAGGTTGGGTGAAAAGTACAATTATCTATTTCTATGTTCTGTTTTTTGGCAACATGATCCTCCATGGTATTGATCATGTGTTTAGGTTGGGTGGAAAGTACAATTATCTATTTCTATGTTCTGTTTTTTTTTCTACATGATCCTCCATGGGTATTGATCATGGAGCAATTTTGAAGGCATGTCTATATGGTAATATTAAGTCTTTATTTTTATGGTTTCCCATTTGTGTGTTATTTTTGATTATGCTGACAATTTGGCAGTAGTGCATTTGGATGGTTTTCCATTTGTGTGTTATTTTTGATTCCCTGAGTGATTCCTTTTGAAATGAGTGTTGACCAATTGTTTGCATTTGCTTTTCAGTCACATGTGACCAACTTTATTCATTGGAACTATGGGTTCTGCACACATTACATCATCATATTTTCCAATAATTTTATGATTAGCAATGCAAAGATTCCCCAGCCTATTATAAATTGTACTCCAGACTTGACATCCATTCCATTTAAGAATAAAAACTCTCAGCACCAGTCACTTTTGTCATACCAGAGCTTTCTCTTGAATACTTGAAAAAAATTGCATTTTAAATGGGTAAGGCTAACTACACTCAAGCTAGTTACTTATACTCGCGACGTTGGCTAGAAGAATATTATGAGGAGCTAATACGCGACTTGCAATAGTCCGCGAAGTCTGTCTTCGGCTGCATCCCTCTTTCCAACACAAAGTTCATGGACACCGTACTCGTTAACGGACGTGATCGCATCAATCACTTATTTGAACAAGATTTTAACCTCGATGAAATCATGGACCGTTTCTTGATGTTAGAGGAGCGGTTTCATTGTTTCTCAATGATACTTATGCAGGGGAACGTGGTATGGGACAAGTCCAAGAACACAATCTCATGTGATCCGTCGACGTGGGACTACTTTGTTGCGGTACCTTTTTTACTAAATCATATTCATATTATTTGAAATATTTGTATGATATGACTATGGTTAAGTACTTATTTTTTATTTATTAACCTACGATGTTTAGTGGAACAAGCTCGCCGAAGCGTACAAAGAGAATGGAGAGTTTGCATGGGAAGAGTTACAATATATTTTTGGTAAGGTTAAGGAGGTCGCAATGGTGGTGGATGACAAACCGATTCGTAACAACGGAGACATTGTTCGTGCAACACGTTCGCTCCTTCTATATCCTTCAAAATATTGCACGCTTTATGTTTTGGATACTTTTTTGATTGTTGAGTCTCAAGATATACCAATATAAAACTTAATAGAATTTTAAATTTCACCTTTCTTTGTAGACAAGCCTAAACAAACACATAAAGAAGAGGTGAAGATAAGAAAGGCGTCGTGTGATGAAGGCTCTGACATCTACGGGAAGAAGACTATTTATGTGAATATTCCTAGCGATTCAGAGATCGTAGGAATGAATCAAGAGCATAGCTCACACGCGTATTGCTTAGCCCTTTCTTACTCGTTTTAGGAATGGGATGTGTGTGTGCCTTATAAAACGCATGGGCTTATTATGTTGCGTTGGATTATCCTATTTCAATGTCTAAGTCTTTAATATTCTGCATGTACTTCTATTTCCCTAAGCTACTCGATTGAATCACTTGTGTTGCTATGCTTACTTCTACATTACAACTATGAATGGTTTGGTTTCAAAACAGTTTCTACTTCAATAATTGCAAGCTCTAAAAACAAAATATATGTAAACAGTTGTTTGCTCTAAACAACATTGGATAGCTTTGTCAACAACAGTATAATATTAACTAATGCATATGAAATCAACAAAACTTTGAGGATAATCTAAACCATACCATTTTCCATTGAACTCCACAAAAACATGACAAAATATATGACAAAATATCACTGTTTACGCTGCTCAAACAAAAAAATGGGATCAGGCCTAATGACTAGACCCCACTTCACTTCTAATGGAAATGCATAACACATGCAACCTATACCAACAATAGGGTCATGAATGTGGATCTAACAATGACCTCTTCTAGGTTAGACCACATAGACAAAAGATGCACTAAAGTGCAGTTGCCAAACAGGCCAAAAGGGCAAGATGTTCACAATCCACCAGACAACCAACACACAATAATAAGTTAAAATTGTTCAAAAAACTTCACAAATTATGGAATCAACAATGTTTGGGAATCATATCACTTAGCAGGCTTTTGCTTGAGGAGGAACTTGAGGTACTTGGGCTTGGAGCTCTCAGGCATGTTAAAGAATAGGTCAGCATCTTCCTTGTTATGAGCAATCTTGTGTGCAAGGACCATCTTCTGGTCCTCATCAAACTCCTCATGTTTCTCCAGTTCATCAAAGATGCTCTTGCGCTGAAGGGTCGCTGGATCTTCCGAGATGTCCTGAGACTGAGAGAAGAGTGTCACCATCCTCCCAATGCTTTGCTCAGTCTTCTACATGAACTCCTCTATGTAAGGGGGCACCTCATTGGCCTCCTTCTCAGCCTTCTCTAATGTAAGTCTCCTTTTCTCGGTACGAGCCTTCTTGATCTTCTTCATTATGGCCTTAGCACTGAGCTTCTCATCGTGGTGGGATGGATGATTGTAGTCAGTGCCACTGGATCCCACATCAAGATCACTTGGAATATCTTCTCCCCTGACACTGCTTGAGGAAGGAGTCTCAGTCTTTAGTCGTCCTCGGCTCGGACCAGCACCATCAGTAACCCCACCATTGCCCTTACCAGTCACACCTCTGTTGTTAATCACATCCTGCATAGCTGCAGCTATATCCTCAGCAGCACCTCCATTTGCCCTATCTTTCCCAAACAGTTTCTCCCAATCCTCATAGAAGGAAAACTTCTTGAGGCGATAGCCTTTCACGTAGTTATGGACCTGTTAATAAGTAGGAATAGACACAAGTTATATATAACAAATACATGACACAATTAAATTGATCAAAGTTAATGAGATTGATTAATGTCACACATACTCACCCTCTTGTACTCAATCCACCAGAGTTCACCAGATATCTTGATCTTCTGCGTTTCTGGACCATAAGTAGCACAACCACCTGTCACCCCAAACAGTGAGTAGAGGTGTGAGTAAACCCTCCTCCAGACAGTGACCTTGAACTTCACATAAGGATCTCCGAGAATGTTGGTGTCAGGAAACTCCTTCCTTATGAAATCCTCCAGGTCCCTCAAGTACCCTGCTCTAAAATTGTTATCAACCTTGTTGCATGTTGCCTTGTACTCATAAAGAGCATTGATCAGTGCTCTCTCCTCCTCTATTATCCACACTCGCCTCGAACCTTTGTCGCCATCGACCTTTCCTTTGCCCTTCCCCTTCCTTCCATTCTTCTTTGGTATCGGCACTGAGCTGACACTTGAAGCCTCCATCTCAAATACAAGGTATCTACAAAATATCACCGACAAGATGTTAAAAGAAATGCCAATTAAGTCAAACTTAAAGAAATGTTAATCAAGATGTGGTATCATGTTGGATCAGAATACCTGTTATACACAAGTGCAGTGTGTCTATTTGAATGAGTTCATCAAGCCAATAACACAATTACCACAGAATCAACACATATATAATTTCTCTACAAATACCAATTCAGCAGTAAACACCAAACCAAAAAACAATCCATTGAAAAAAAATTGTTCACAAAATAGCAAATTAGAACTTAATGCAATCAAAGCAAGATGTTCGCAAACATCGGTTCAACACCCCAATATTCTTCCACCCCTCAGGCTCCCAACATCTTAAACTAACAATCCTAATCCCAACAATCAATCCCCAAACCCTCTAATGGCTCCGTCAACGTGCACGATAATCGTTCCACATCTCCATAGCAATCTGGTCCCTAAACTGGTTCTATTTTACAGAGTTCCCAAGTCCATCAATACATTCTGGAGGGGGGCCATCGTCACCGTCGTCGTCGTCGGAAGAATCATCCTCATCATCACTTGAGTTCATAGTGGGATCATCTGGCATATGCCGCCTGATGAAGTTGTTAAGATGAGCACACGCCATTATTATACTATTCTGAATCTTTATCGGGTAATTGGAGGGCCGCTTCAAAATCTTCCACTTTTTTTTGAGCTTAGCAAAGGCCTGCTCAATTATGTTACGAGCTCTAGAGTGTTTATGTTAAAGAATTCTTCGTAGTCATGTGGCGCCGCTCTACCGGTCTCCCACTCTTTCAAGTGATAGCGTCTGCCACGGTATGGAGCATGGAAACCCTCGGAGTTTGCGTAGCCCGAGTTTACCAGGTAGTAGTTGCCTTGCAGACAAAACTAAGAGTCATAATTGAATTTGTAATATAACATCTTACAATGCAGTGTGAGGATGAACTTTGCATGGAGAACGTTATAGACTTACCCTTTGGAATCTTCAATCCATTTGGGGCAGGTCGGAACATGGCGTCTCGTAGTACTCTCCCGTCAGCGGCCGAACCCTCCCAACCACGCAGCAGGTATACCAATTTCATGTTAATATCACAGACTCCTAGCACGTTAACGTTGATTCGACTCTTCCTTGATCTGTACCTTGCTTGATCAGCCACTGGCACCGTCACATCAATTAAGGTGCCATCCAGCGCTCCCAGGCAACCCTACGATGTAAAGAAAAACAATGCATATTGATTAAAATTTGATATTTAACACTAGCTAAGATTTCAATATAAACAACTAATCAAATTGACAAACCTTAAAGTAAGTCCATGGCTCATGACAGTTGCCATTTTCTTCGGCTACACTTGATGGTGTGACCAGAAAGAGCTCACTAGCCTTCAACAATGCATTTAGAGCTTTACCAAAGTACCGACTAATCGTGTGCCCAGAACGCTGCCAATAGAACCCCATTACCCGATTAGTATCGTGGTGCGCCATTATCTTTATGAACAGTGCCACCTGCTCCCTCAAGCTCACACACTTTTCATCGCGCAAACCCCCAACCTCTCGAAAAACCCAACAAAGCTTATCAAAATACTCACGATCCATCCTCAAGTTCCTAATTGAATCTATGTCATTTTTAAGGGTTAGCTTGTCCATGTGTTCCCTTATACTAGGAATCTTACTGAGTAGGCTAAATCGTACAACTTCTCTTCTCCGAAGATTACGTAACTTAATCAGTCGTTGGTGCATCATGCTCATAAACAAGAAAGCCCGAACCCTCAATCTGATGGCCACACAACACAATTTCATCAAAAAATTAAAGCTCACTCGGTCAAATGATCAGTTTGCTAACTTTAGTCAATGGGGGTTTCGACACTTTCGGGTTTAATGAACCTAATTTCTGACCATATCATAATAAACACCCAATACTCACCCTAACAGTCATGCTCATCTACAGTAATTAGGGTTTACACTTGAAAACACAATTTTTAA
Source organism: Linaria vulgaris (assembly GCA_948329865.1). Lineage (NCBI taxonomy): Eukaryota > Viridiplantae > Streptophyta > Magnoliopsida > Lamiales > Plantaginaceae > Linaria > Linaria vulgaris. The sequence goes on from OX415251.1 coordinate 64,758,172, forward strand.
TCAATCACAAGCACATTTGCACATGTATACATGATAACCTAACACATGCATTAACATTTAATCAATATTTTGTGGTCTAGTGGGTTCGATCTAACAAATGTGAGCAATTTCATCATAAATAAAAGTGTCAAGAGCGAGATAATACCTGTAAACGTTCGAATTAGGTGTAAAGTTGAGCAAATGAGACCTGCTTCGCACAAATTCCTGCAAAGTGAAACCATCCCGACCTTAAAAAATTTGAAATCTAGACGAAGACTTGGACATACAACGATTGAGAATGAAGAACATTACATGTGTACGAGGTTCGCGAGAAACGCCGAGTGTGCTAATTCGCCGTCGTCTTTTTGTGAAATGCGGCTAAGTGAGGAACCCTAATGTTTTAGAGGGAGAATGAATAAAATTTGGGGGGAAAGTGTGGTGTATTGGTGTGAAATTAGAAGATTTTCGGGGACGAATAACAATGTAATACATGTAAAATTAAGGGTAATCTCGACATTTTACAAAAATGTGTTTTATCCTTCAAGGGCCAAGATAACTTGTCTTTGGGAGGGGCAAAAGATGGAAAACGGAGGATAACTCCACTTTTTGGCCGTACTTCAGCGGGCTAGAATAAGAGCCCGTGCGCGCTGACATTCAAAGCAAACATGATATAGCGATGGATAACGCACCTTATCCATCGCTATATCCTGAACCAAACACCCCCCCTTAGAGTACGAAGGAGTGTAACATTAGAAAGCTATAGGATTATTATAATAATAATTATTATTATAAGATAGAGAAAATGGAGAGAGAGATAGAGAGAGAAAATTAAGAACGGTTTTTGATACACACAGAGAGAGAGAGAGAGAGAGAGGTGTCATAACATAATTGAGAAAATAAATAAATAAAATTCCCAGTTTTCTCCCCACATATACATACACATCAATAATTATATCGAGAGAGAGAGAGAGTCTGAAATCTGAATCGTGTTGTTTGTTGTTTTTTTGTAGTATTCGATGTTGTATGCATACACAGAAGAGAGAGAGTGGTCAAATGGTTGAATCTGAATCCAACATTCCGTCGCTGTTCCGATGATCCGATCTTCTCCGATTCCTATTTACCGAACTGAAAATAAATAATAAATAAATTCAATTTTGATTTTGATTTTGATTTGATTTGATTTGATTTTGGGGGAAGAAATAGAATGAACGGAGGAGAGGTGGCATCAGCATCAGCATCAGCATCAGCTCTCGAATGGAGATTCTCTCAGGTCTTCGGTGAAAGAAGTGCAGGAGAAGAAGTGCAGGAAGGTACAAATAGATTGCTTGGATCTCGAGACTTTCACTCTCTTTACTCATCAAGTCAAGTGAAGTGAATTTTTACTTCACTCTTAGTTTCAACATTATGTGTTTTATTCCATCTTTGCCATCTCTTTATATTCTGTTAAAGTCACACCTGCCTGCCTTGTTTACCCTCAAATGTGTACCTTTTGCATATGCACTAGTTATTTGTTGTCGAGCTGAACTTCAGCTCATTCCATTAACTAATCACATTACATTAATGGAACATGGTTTATTGGATGGGAGTTGTGCACCGATTCCTTTATTGCCGATAGTCGCCGCCTAGGTTAGCTTTCAGCTGTACAACGGGCACAATGCATCTTTAAAGAATTATCGTACTGGCTCGCTGAGAAAGTCTTGAGTGTTGAGTTGGGAAAGCAAGGCAATGAAAAAGTTGAGAATAGTAGTATGGCATTGCAGATTTTTCCTTAAAACAATGACTGAGACAGCAGGTAGATAAAAGTTTACTTGAGCTGGATTTAGGTCATGATTTAGTTTTAGTTATATCTTATTCAAACGCAGACTCGTGGAGGGTGCATATGGGGGACTCTATTAGGAACTCAATCATTTTGAAGTCTGTCGGATTGTCATCGTTTGTTGGTTGGCTTGAGAAATACTCTGCTTATAATCAACTTTTTTGATTGATTGATGATAATGAGATACAGAACTCTGAGATACAACTGTAGTACATACTTTGTGTTTTTTGTGGCTTGAGACTGTTTACTAGGTACATAGGATGCAAGAAACATTGCTTTTTTAAGTTATAGAAATCACTGCTTGAAGGTTTCCCAATTCTTTCTTATGGACAAGTGTTTCTTCTCCTATTTTCTGACTATGTACATACGAGACCAAGAGATAAGATAGATTGTTTCTCTCTGTAAATTAAAAACTTAGCTGATATATGAGTGCTACAATTCTATTGAACAACCAAGATTAATGAATAGAAGATGGAAAAGATATAATATTTGTTTTTTTTTTCTTGGATCCCTTTCTTTATGATCAGTTGACATCATCTCGGCAATTGAGTTTGATAAAACTGGTGACCATCTGGCTACGGGTGACCGTGGTGGAAGGGTCGTTTTATTTGAAAGGACCGATACGAAAGAGGTGAGTTTTCACCAATATCAAAGATTTTAATTTATGAAGACAAATATTTTGTCTAGTTAACTGATGGTCAGTCATCTACTTTAAAGTTTAAATCATAATTCTGTTTTCAGCATGGTGGAAGTCGAAGAGATTTAGAGCGGATTGAAAATCCAGTTGGTCGACATCCAGAGTTTCGTTATAAAACAGAATTTCAGAGTCATGAACCTGAGGTATATATGTTGAAGTTCAGCTTTTCTTTATTTTGTTCACTGATTTATCACATTGACTTTATTTTTTCCGTACATCTTGCCCTTGATTTAGCAGTAGCTGTCTGTCTTTTCCTCTATGCCCCTTTTCCCCCAAATGACCACAGAAGGTTTGAGGAGTTGTGACATGCATTTTCATCTTTTCTTCAGTTTGATTACCTCAAGAGTTTGGAGATTGAGGAGAAAATCAACAAGATTCGGTGGTGCCAGACAGCTCATGGAGCCGTATTTCTGCTGTCTACCAATGATAAAACCATAAAATTTTGGAAGGTACTATCTGGAATTTCACCTTTGTAATTCTTTATTGTTATATGTGCATGGTTGTTCAGTGTAGTAAGACGAACCTATACTGTTATTATCATATTATTCAAATTGGGTATTCATTGTTCTTAGAATTGATAACCTTATCTATTAGTATGTCTAATTCTTTTGTGTAGCCCCATAACTTTCTTTTCTCCTCAACTCAAAGGGTCTCATTATGGATCCAATAATACAGTACCTTTTGTGTTTCTAACCTTTCAGTTTTCTGGTTTGACAATTATTGGATTTGTTTGTGTTGTTACCTGATGGTTTAGACTTCCATGGACAAATCAATTATAATCTTAGATTTTTCAAGCAGATCAAATTCTAACTCTGGTAGTCATACTGTAAAACTCCATGAGAATTATTCCTTTGGTTGTCAAATTGTATGAGAATTATGGTCCCTCATTTTTCTTGAGTTGTGTCTTTGTTTGTCAACAAGATGCATGGTTTCTGAAGTTTCACCTTTTTTTCAGTCTGAATTGGGGGGAATGTATTCATAATCTTAGCTTTTTATGATGCTTGAAAGTTTCCTCCTTTGTTGTAGTCTGAATTGGAAAAGCAGCATGATAGCTTTCAGAAGAATCAAATCCATAGTGATTAAGATTTTTTCTTTCCTGCTACTCTGATCCTGTCCTTCCTTCTTGTTGTGAAGTAGACAAAAGTGAATGGCAGTATTCTATATTGCCTCTAATATTTCTCATTGGTGTAAATAGGTCCAAGAGAAGAAAGTGAAGAAAATATTGGAAATGAATGCAGACACTTCGAAAGCTGCTGGCCATGGAAGTTTTGCAAGCTCTAGCGTTTCTTCCAGTCCGAAGCAGTATCTTGCTAATGGGGACTACCCAGATCGATCTCACCATGGTTTAAGCAATGAATTATCCTACCCGCCTGGAGGCATCCCCTCACTTCGATTACCAGTGGTAGTTGTACTTAACTAAGTTACACTTTACAATCACCATTTAAACTTCATCTACAATGTTTCATCTTCTGTAGGTTTGATTTTAAAAATTGAAAATTGCTTTATTGGTTGCGAACTGGTGTCCATTTTGAACATGTAAAATCAATATTGACAGCACAAGTACGTTTTAGTCCTTTTTCATGTGTTCCTTTATATTGTTTTGACTTTCTTAGATAAACCCTACCCGTAACAAATGTTTTAACATTTCATGCAAATGCATCTGTTACCCTTATGCATTAGGCACTTTTTAGCTGACAATTTGTTTCATACAGGTGTTTGATGCTAAAATTATTGCCTTTTTTATATCTCTAATGTATCCATACCCCTTGGTTATGTGATTTGTAGGTCACAAGCAGTGAGACAAGCCTTGTTGCCAGATGTAGGAGAGTATATGCTCATGCACATGATTACCATATCAATTCCATCTCAAGTAACAGGTAAAGATCCAAAACATCTTACGATGTAGTGTCAACCAGTTCTCTTATGCCATTTAAACTTTCATTCCCTGTCTTTAAAGAGAATGTGACTGTTCAGCTTGCAATCAACGTTTCGATTCTGGTAGTCTTTTTTCCCTTTTACCTAGTGAAAGTAGAAACAAGAAGCAAATATATATACCATATTGTCTGATAACTTCCTTGTTGTTTGGCTGTGAGCAAGATATTATCATATTGTGTCCATGTGGTTGTTCGAAAATTTGCCTTACATTGTTGAGAGAAGAAGACTGGAAATGGTGGATTTATATGGGGTCTTTCGACACAACTTATCTTTCTCTGCTCAATTATCCCCTACCCTGTCAGGCACTTCAATTTTTTCTGCAAACTAAAAATAATTGTCAATAAAAAATTAAAAAGTAAACTTTATGGTTATGCCTCTTGGAAAAATATATTTGCAGTGACTCTTGAGTGATTGAATTTTGTCCGGTCAATGATGAACTTTACTATCCTTAATCTCAAATAATAATATGTAATGGGTGCACCACATCATGGTTTAATTGATTTTTTTATTTATTTATTATTTCATGAATCATTGTGAGTACCAATACAATAGCTTTTCATTAGGCTTTGATATATTATTCTGAGCAAAGGTAGGCACATTTAGGGACACTTCCCTTTTCCATTTATAGCTAAATAAGTATCTCTGGTACCCTGGAACTCCAAGGTGGTCTGTTTTTGTTGATAAAGAACTTCAACATAAGTTTCTTGGCATTTTTTTGTCCTCTTTCTCTGTTTATTTCAGTAATTTGAAAATTAATGCTATCTGTAATGCTCTACAGTGATGGTGAAACATTTATATCAGCTGATGATCTGCGAATAAATCTTTGGAACTTGGAAATAAGCAATCAAAGTTTCAATATTGTTGATGTAAAACCGACAAACATGGAAGATCTGACAGGTACATTTCTGTCTGTGATATTCTAAGATATCGTTTCCCTGCCTGTACTTCTAACAACTCTTTTTAAGGACACACAGATTGTTAAACGGCCATGATTTATGCACTTTGTTTGTTATATTGTAACTGGTTAAAGCATCTAAACATTACTATTTATCTGAAAAATCCGCCCCAATTAGCTAAAAGTTGTCGGAGTAATCTGAGATCTTGTGAGTCAAACCATTATAAATGCAATACCGAACTACTTCAACCAGTTAATACTTGTTCCCGCTTGCAGAGGTGATAACATCAGCAGAGTTTCATCCTACTCACTGCAACACATTAGCATATAGTAGTTCAAAAGGCTCAATTCGCCTCATTGATTTGCGGCAATCGGCATTATGTGATTCACATTCTAAACTGTAAGTTCTGTGGAATGATATTCTCTGATAACAATTTGCATATCAAGTTCGTGGTGACTTGCTTACAACATATTTGTACTTTGCAATTGAGCTTCAATAATTTTTGAACTGCTATTCAAATGTTGGATCTTTGTGAAACTCCTCAATTTTTTGTGAACCAGTTAACTTTAGTATACCCTGCACTCTCTACTGATAAAATACTATTTACGATTGATAAAACAGATTTGAGGAACAGGAGGCGCCTGGCTCAAGATCATTTTTTACGGAGATAATCGCTTCCATTTCAGATATTAAGTTTGCCCAAGATGGCAGATACATACTAAGTCGTGATTACATGACCCTTAAGGTTCTATCTTTGAAGTTATTTCACGCACTGATAAATTTTTAATTGTTCTTACTGCTTCCATAGGTCAAAAAAATCATAATTTCATATCTCGGTCTCATAGTCATCTAGTTACTATCAGCTCAATTAACAAGTGATATTTCAGTTGCTCAGTAGAGTGTGTATTCTGAATATAATAGAAAGTTTATGTCGTTATTGTGTTGTGGCGCTAAAATATATTGATTATTGCGGATAAAATACAAGATCAATCATTTAGTTGATAGTGTAATTAATTGCTAATTGTTTGACAAGTGCAGTTCTCGTCCCATAGGTTGGAGTTGCCTGTCTAGTGATTGGAACTAATATTCCTCTTTAGCTCTTCAGCCATATTAACTTACCCATGCCTGCTTCCTTTGCTGAATTAGATCCATAATCATTGACTTTTGGATACTCATGCATAACAATTCAATTATCAGTACACTAGTTTTATTGATGCTGATGTTTAATACATGGTTTCAGTTATGGGATATTAATATGGATTCTGGTCCAGTCTCTACCTTCCAGGTTCATGAATATTTAAGACCCAAGGTGCATATCCAGTACCATTTCCACATAAATTCTTCAAGATTTGGCGTTGAGCTGATTAAATTGTACTTTGAATTCAGCTTTGCGACTTATACGAAAATGACTCCATCTTTGATAAATTTGAATGCTGTCTGAGTGGTGATGGTCTTCGAGTGGCAACTGGTTCTTACAGGTGGGTTTCTGTTTCATTTATCATCACTCTTATGTTTATCGTTTGCTATCTACTAAAACTCTTTTGCAAATCTAGCAATTTGTTTCGTGTGTTTGGTCGTGCTGCTGGCAGTACCGAAGCAACTACTTTGGAAGCAAGCAAAAACCCAATGAGGTATGTGTAAAGATGAGATTTTGACTCTTGGCCAAACTTTTTATTTACAAAATCAATCTAACTTAGTTCTAAAAATTCGAATGGATGTCTTTTCCAGAAGACAGGTCCAGACTCCTTCCAGGCCTTCCAGATCACTAGGCAGTAGTATCACTCGTGTTGTAAGACGAGGTACTTTTCCCTTTTACCTCTTTTATCTGCTGCCTTAATGGTTCTCTTCACTAGAACTTTGGAACAATTGCTTACTCAATCCCAAGTTCTACTCTAATTAAAGAAACATCCCTGTTGTCTGAATAGGTATTTCAACACCCCTTGAAATTTGATACAAATATTACCAATAGACATACACATGTTGAAGTTTGAAAACTAATACAGGTTGACCACCCCTTATACGCATGTTTTTAAAGCTTCAAGCGGTGCCCCTATTACTATACTAACATAGAGAAGGCTTTTGTAATTCGGTCAAACATCAGGGGATGTGAATATGGATGTAGTTATCCCTATAACTTTATGCATGTTCACATGGTCTTTTCATCATTTCTTGTACACAAAATAACATTTTGGTCTGGTACAGGTGCAGAGAGTCCGGGCGTTGATGCCAATGGGAATTCCTTCGATTTCACCACGAAGCTGCTCCACCTGGCTTGGCACCCATCTGAAAACACAATTGCTTGTGCTGCTGCAAATAGTTTGTATATGTATTATGCATAAGAAGTTGGTAACAAGATATGGTAAACATTTTTGAGTTGCTATTTGACATTGCTTCTTTTCGGAACTTGAGGCTCGAGCAATTTATCGCACTTCAAAGTGCCTCATACATTTGTTGCGCAAGCTTCTAATGTCAACGGGTCCAGCGTAGCTCAGCTAGGTCTTGTGAAGCCTCGGGCCTCCTCCACCCTTTTGTGATTTGCCCTTTAATTTCTTTCATTCTTTTACTTTTCTCCTCGAGGTGAACGATGTAGTTCTGGCCTTATTGTGTGGAGTTGAAGTCAAAAAAGGAATGTGATTGTAGTTCCTACAGACAAAAACTTTAGATGTGTCGCCCCTAGTTTAAAGGTAGTGTAGTTCTTACTTGAAGTTGTTCTGCTGGAAAGGAGCTGCTGCTACTGTTGCTGCTTAACTTGCAGGGAATTAAGTTTATTGACTTCCAAGGGTGGTGGTGGCGTCATGTTTTTTAACTCTCTTTTGTTTGTTGTTATAGATTTTTATTTGATGCTGCATTTGTAAAAGTATTTAACATTTGATTTCTACTAATTTGTACCATAATATGCATGAACTTTTTCACGCTCTGCTTTTGAGGCAAGATTCTGCTTAGCTTGGACAAAATTTATATTTAGTGCTTAGACATAATCTCATCTTCTATTGGTAGTTACAGTTTTTTTTTTTTTTTTTTTGGTACGACTTACAAATTTTAATGTATCTATCGTAGATTCATTATCTACAATTTGCGGTTTTTGGGTCTGTACTGTGGTTGAGTTACAACGGATATATTTGGTGCATTTTTGTATGTTTCGCTGATGCTATTGTTACTAATCAAATAAGCCCAGTTCTAAGTTTTTTTTTTTTTGATGAATAAGCCCAGTTCTAAGTTCTTCTCAAGTACTCATCCCAAAAAAAAAAGTTCTTCTCTAGTAGTTTAGGTGCGTCTTTTAAAATGGATTCGGTTTGGATTATACTCATGCCACTGGCACTGACCTTTCCACACAATTCGAGATAGGAGTGTTTGTGGGCTATTAATCTTTTTAATCGTGTGGGTGAAACAATTTTTAAGCCTATGCGGATTGCGGGTTATGTTACACACCAAATTACAAACAATTTTTTTTTCAATGTTTTAAAAACACACAATGCTTTTATTAGTATAATGCCAAGATTATTGAATATTAAATTCAACTATATGTATGTAAAGTTTTCCCTTAATTAATATGTAGGAGTGTTCATAAATTCGCTCACCCGCCTGACTTGCCTAAATTTGAACCGCTCAACCCGCCACCCACATGTTTTTATTTTTGTAACTTGTATTGCGGTTGGAAAGAATGGCAACCCGCCCTTGAGCAGGTGGGTTGTGGTTGAGTCGTACACCCGCACGCTCACCCACATACGAAAAAAAATAATAAAAATCTTAGTTTATTTAACTAAACACTATAACAAAAAAAAAGTTGTGCATTATTAGTCAAATAATAAAGATAGTTACACAACATTGTAGTTCATATATAACTTGACAAATTAATAATTAGACGCGAATGCAGGGAAGTTTTTTATATATGTATAGATGAAACTTAATATTCGTTAATATGAATTTACTTGAATATAGTATGAGCATATGAAAAACAAACAAGAGAAAAAAATGAGAGCATATTTCTTTAATTCGAGAATATGAGACTATTCTACTATCTAACTTGTATGTTTTAAAACATGAAAAAACAAAAAACTTCTATTTTGTGATTTGATGTGTAACATATCCCGCTAACCCGCCCGCCAATTCGTCCACACCCACTTAAACCGCAACCCGCATGTTCTTAAAAATAAACCCACCCGCACGGGTGAGAAAATTGGTAACCCGCAAGTATTGGATATGATGTCTTTTTCAATGACAACCCGCAGAATAATCAAATCTGAGGTGCAGCGATTGCTTGGATTACGACAAATAAGAGAAGTGATCTATCCAGAATGGTTATCCAACGTAGTATTAGTACCAAAAACTGGAGGACGATGGCGGATGTGTGTTGATTTCACGAACTTAAATGATGCTTGTCCCAAAGATTGTTACCCTTTACCCAGCATTGACCAACTAGTGGATTTAACGGCCGGGTGCGCACTACTGTCCACGATGGACGGTGACCAAAGATACAATCAAATTCCGATGGCTGAAGAAGATCAGGAAAAAATAAGCTTTATTACAGATGCAGGCACATTCTGCAATATGGTAATGCCCTTTCGGGTTAAAAAACGCGGGAGCCACATATCAGAGATTAGTGAACTTAATGTTCTCAGAAGTGATCGGGGACACCATGGAAGTCTACGTGGATGATATGATAGTAAAGAGTAAAAGAGTAGAAGATCATCTGAAAGATTTAAAACAAGCCTTGGCTATCATGGATAAATTCAGAATGAAGATAAACCCCAAGAAATGCTCCTTCGGGATTAGAGGTGGAAAATTCTTGCGATACATGGTAACAGAAAATGGAATAGAGGTAATTTCGGAGAAAGCAAAGGCTATCATAGAAATGAATTCCCCTTGCACAATTAAAGAAGTACAGAAGCTAACCGGAAAAATGGCGTCGCTTAGCCGATTCATTTACCGATCGACTGAAAGAGGATTACCCTTCTTCAAGATATTCAGGAATGTGAAGAATTTTCAGTGGGATCAAGAATGTGAAAAGGCTTTCGAAGATTTAAAGAATTACCTTGTGAACCCACCCCTTTTGGTAAAACCCAGACCAGGAGACAAACTGTTTGTGTATTTGGCAACCAGAGAGGAAGCAGTGAGCGCAGTGCTAGTGAAAGATCTAGAAGGGAAACATCGACCTATATACTATGTCTGTAAAACCCTACAAGGAGCAGAAAAGAATTACACACAAACGGAGAAGTTGATACTTGCCTTCGTAACAACAGCCAGAAAGTTAAGGTCATACTTTTCGACATACCCCGTGATGATACTCACCAAATACCCGCTGAGAACCATCCTTAACCATCCTGAAAACTCTGGAAGAATGGTAAAATGGGCAATAGAGCTAAGCGAGTACAGTCTGTCGTACGCACCTCGACCAGCCATCAAAGCACAAATACTAGCAGATTTTCTGGTAGAAATGAAGGAAATACGGGTTGAGAAGATACCTGCATTATGGCATATCCATGTAGATGGGTCATCGTTAGGGACGCATGGTGGAGCAGGGGTGGTCCTTAAAAACACTGAAGATGAAGAAGAATTGTACTTTGCTATAAGGATCAGTTATCCTTTGTCCAACAACGAAGCTGAGTATGAGGCCTTGTCGATAGGAATGAGATTGGCGCTGGAAGGAGATATCAGACGAATAATAATTCATAGTGACTCACAATTGGTGGTACAACAAATAATGTTCGAAATAAAAGAAGAACGACTGAAAACGTACGCTCAAGCAGTCCAAAACAGAAAAGAACTATTGAAGAATTTCAGATAATCCAGATATCCCGCTCAGAAAATCAAGAAGCCGATACTTTGTCTAAGATAGCCACCCATTCGATAGTGGGAACTCGACGCATCACGCTGCTACAAGCAATCATATCGAAAAAGCAAGAAAATGGGAAATTGCTAATACCATCGTAGAGTCTATCACCTCAGGATGGATGGCGGAGATCGTAGCATTCCTGGAAGACCATACTCAGTTTTCACGCGATGAGAAGGAAAAACAAGGAACGGAAAGAAAAGCAGTTCACTATTTTTTGCATAGGGGAATTTTATTTCGAAGATGCTACTCAAATCCCCATACACGATGTCTTGATGAACAAGAAGCTTTGGACGTAATAAAGGAAATGCACGAAGGAACATGCGGAAATCACTCTCATGGATCGAACATGGCACATCGTATCATCCGCCAGGAATATTACTGACCTACGATGGTTCAAGACTACAAAGAATATGCGCGGAAATGCCAGGCTTGTCAAGCACATGCGTCGAAAATTCACCAACCAGTGGCTCCATGGGAACCCAATCTCCTAGCTTGTCCTTTTGCAAAATGGAGAGTAGATCTAGTGGGACCCCTAGTTCCCAACCCTAGACAGAAACGATTTTTATTAGTAGCAGTGGACTATTTTACAAAATGGGTAGAAGCCAAGCCGATGGCTAAGATTACCTCTGGAGCAGTCATAAATTTCCTATGGGGAAACATAGTATGTCCATTTGGAATTCCCCGATATCTGGTCAGTGACAACAGACTCCAGTTTGATAACGAACAACTTGAAAAGTGGTGTGAACACTGGAAGATCAAGCATCGATTTGCATCTGTAGGATACCCGCATGGTAATGGACAAGTGGAAAGAACCAATCAGACTTTGTTGAAAAGTATAAAGGCTAGGCTGGATTGGCACAAAGCTCGATGGGTGGAAGAAATTCCGGGAGTATTGTGGGCCTATCGAACACACCAAGTTCTGCCACAGGGGAAACTCCATATAGCATGGCCTACGGATGTGAAGCTGTAATTCCTCCCGAAATAGTAGCAGAAAGCTGGAGAATCAAAGAATACGAGGAGGTTAGCAACAACTCCAACTTGGCTCTAGCCTTGGATTTGCTGGAAGAACGAAGACATCGGGCTTCAGTTAGGATGGAAGGATACAAGGCTCGTATGGCTAAACATTACAATAAAAGGGTTAAGATTCGAACTTTTCAGGTAGGAGATCTAGTCCTCAAAAGAGTTGGTGCATCAAAAAACGTGGCAAAGCTACAACCCAAGTGGGAAGGGCCATACAAAGTAAGTGGAATAGTCGGACTAGGCACATACCAGTTAAGTACTCCGGAAGGTATCGTTCTTACCAGAACTTGGAACGCTTTAAATTTAAGAAAGTATTTAGCATAAAGCTAATGTAAATATCACGATTGTACATGTAAATAAATCGTGGTTGAATAAAGATGGCATTTTATTTATGTAGTGGAAATAATACATTGTGTTTCATACATTGTGTTAACACACAATCGGAAAATTACATAATCACTCCACATCTGCCATCTAACCCGACTTATTTACATCTACACTGCGTATATACACGGACACTACACAACCAAAGAAAGTCATTCCGACAGAGGACGCTTCCCTTCTCGGATAATACGGTGACGTTGTTCCTGAGAAAGGCCAATTGGGTCCATAACAGTCACTGTCGGGATCACCATCCTTTGGAATGGCAAAGAAGTAGCAACTACACTCGAGGAGGTACTGATCTCTAGATCAGGAAGAGTCAGGTTGGGGGGAAAGCCCGTGAGCACCCTTACAACATCTTGGCAAATGCGATAACCAATCAGGACCATCTCACGCATCTCCTTCCTAAGAGTTTCCCTCATCTGAGAGATACTTGGAGATACCATTGCAGCCTCGACACGTGCAGTCAAAATAGCTGCCTCATGGGACTTTTCTAAGTTTATCATCTTTAAAGCCAGTGCATCTCTCTCGGCGGTTAAAGAAGAGATCAGGGCATCAGAGGTTTGGATTTGAGCCTGAAGGATGATTATTCTATTTTCTAGTTCTTGAGAATGCTCTCGTTCAAAGATCACAAGCTGGTTCAAGTCGAGAGATGTATCTTGGGCTTCCTTCAATAAAGCTTCCAATATTCCTTGATCTGAATCGTATTGAACCCGTAGACTATCAATCTTACAACGAGCAGTCGCTAAATCCCTTTCCAAACCGGCCAGATAGCGGAAAAGAAAACCTATATTACAGGATGAATACTCTTTCTGAGATCTGAGTGCATCGGTGATCAAGAACACCTAAAAAAATAAGGTAAGGGAATAATAAAACCAAAAATAAGTATATGCGTCTTTTACCTCACATAGGTCACGGCAGAGTCTATCTTGAAGGAGGAATCTCGGAGTAGAACCCAAAGCTTCGCAATCAAATTGGTTTAGCAAACCACTTAGAAAGTTCCGACAAAAGGGGGCATCAGGAATAAGCATCGAAAAATATGTATGGAAACCAGTATTGTCTTCCAAAACTCGACTAGCGCCTTCGCCTGGCGGAGAGATCATTTCTGGAGGAGAAGGAAAGTTGCCCACATGAGATAAGTTCACATGAGAGACAGAAGGGATATCTCCATCCACTACATTAACAGAAGGTGCAGACAAAACTCCCAGAGATAATGTTAAGCCTAGTGAAGGAGAAGCGTTAGGACAATCAGTGAAAGTCGGGGAAGCAACTTCGTTAAACAAAGCATCGATAGTAGGTATATCGGAGGTCCACAGAGAATCTAAGCCAGAGGTCATTAAATAGTCTTCATGGCCCAAGCGGGACTCGATAAGTTCGCACCCGGAAGATGAACTAGAGTCATCGGAATACTAAGGAAAAATGGCCAAAGGACCAAGAAGGCTAGCAAAAAAAAGGCCTGATAGCATATCGCTCCATCTCTTCATCTGGTGATACAAAAATAAAAAGTTAAATCCCCCAAGACACAAAAATTACAGGAAGGTTGCAAGACTTACGAAAAAATGGATTCGAATGTAGAGGCATCGAGGGAAAGTTCAGACACTCGATGCCATCCTGTAAACCAGCCATAATCAAAGCCGATGAATTCGCCAGCAGAGAGCAAATGTCGTAACATCCGGAGAACAATCCAGTAGAAGTCAAGAAAGACATTTCCCGCACAAAAATATCTAGGCGCGGTAAAACGTATCCTAAACCCCATCGCAATGGTACATCCCATACACTGGCAGAGGAACCCTTTGGTTTAATATAAAAGTATCTTTTTCCAGTCTACAACAAAGGAGAGTCGTCTAGGAATATTAAAACTCCTATGATGGGCTCGATAGACTAAGCTAAAATAGGGGAGACCATTTGGACAAGGATGAAGGATAAAGGCAACACCTATTCTATAGGGAGTCACGGATATGTTCAGTAGATAGCAGCTTAACATAAAACCTACTAGATGGCGTAAAGAATTAGGGGTTAGACTGGGGCAGATCTGCCAGTATTTGAACAACGATTGCATGGAAGGATGGAAAAACAAGCATAGACCACATCGAATTTGCTCGGAGTAAAGGGTCAGATAGCCCAGAAGAGGCTCAAATGCCCTTTGGTGGGCATGAGGAATAATAATGTCAAAATCGTCGGGATTCAAATTATACTCACGCATTAGCTGGAAAACTGATTCCTGAGATTCCACACTGCGATAAGAGCCAACCTTACCTCCCCCTATCATGGCATTAACATTTAATGAAGAGGTATTGAAAACTGAAAAACCATTTATAGGTTGATATGGCTCTCGACGTAGAAAAGTTAGATGCAAAGAGTCAGCCATGCAGGAATTTGAACGAGGAGACGAAACCCGATTTACAGCAGCGGATCCCCTAAATATCAATGATAGACCACTAACGGTTCTTCTAGCCCGAGTAGTATCATTTGAAGGTGCATGATTTGTATGACGAAAGGAAGCATGATCAGAAGAAGAGGGTGATCGTGAAAGAGGCGGAGTCATGATAACAATATACTTTAAAAAGGAAACTAGAAGGAAAATGGCGTCTGTAAATGGACAGAAGGAATTGGGATCCTATTTATAGGGTCACTTGAGAATGGCAACAAGAAACGTGCCAAGGTGAAGACAACATCTGGACTAATCATGAAAACATGTAGTTGACAAGTAGGACACGTGAGGAAAAATGCCTCTTGTGGTGGGAGACAATCAGACATTCTCTGAACATGATCAAGGAGTCAGAAAAAGCAAACGTGCAGAAATAATAAAAAATGTGATTAAAAGACAATCGGATATTCTCTCAGCATGGTCAATGAGTCAGAAAGCGCAAAACATGCAGAAATAATAAAGGAGGTAATTAAAAGATTAAAAAATTTAATATACGATTAAACAAAAACACCCATACTTCTAAAAAAAAGCATCAAGAAGTCTTGGTGATGGTGGCTGCATCAACGTCAGATGGCTTGGGAATATCCTTTGCGGAAACTGGGGCAGGTTGTTGAGAGGATGAAGGCGGCAAGCTGACGGAAGGAGCAGGAGAAGGAGAGCACGCGAGTACGCGTCGGTAAGCAGCATAAGCCTTACTCAACGAAGGGGGATTTTGTAACAGGGTCCGAGGAGTGAGCAACCTCCAGTTATCCTCATGAGTAAACAACCTATCCTCACGACACTGGTTTATGCAACCAAGGAAGCCCAACAAAAAATTACCCATCAGATATCCTTGCTGGCGAGAATGAAATTCCCTCTCGTAAAAGATATAAGTTTCCTCCTTTGTTAGCTGCACAACACTAGCCATCTTTGCGTCTAAGTCTTCAGGGGATATGTAACCTGAAAGAAGAATAAGAGGTTTCTTCAATTCCTCTTTAAGCATCCCTACCCTCTCGTAGAGTTGAGTGATTTTGGCCTTCAACTCCTTCTCCTTGGTATCCCACAACTTTTTCTCTTCCTTCAGTACAAAGAGTTCATCATCTAACGCATCCCATTCCGAGGTACGAAGCGAGAGAGTTGTAGTCGTCTCATCAAGCTTGTTTTCCAACATCTTCTCTCTAACAAAACTCTGGGCAAAGTTAGCACGAAGAGACTTGATTTCATCCTCGACACCTTCCAAGGCTTGATTCTTCTTCTTCTTTAACTCCTCCATAGAAAATTGTCTGATGGCTTGAGCGGCATCAACCTCTCGCCAAATAAATAATCTTCGAAACCTGAGAGTCAAAAGCAACAAGTTAGTATACCTTAACAGTTTTCATCACAAGGTGCATTAAAATATACTCACCATCAAAACCATCCACTCGAAAAAAAATCTAGCCACGTTCTCTTCGTGACGAGTTGCTTCAGAAGAGGCATTGAGATATTGTGTAACCACATCAAAAGCCTTCTCCAATTCAGGATGGCTGGGTTTAACACTTGATTTCGCCTTCTCTCCAGTAGTATGAAGGAAATAAGGGGAACCAGTGGGAGTAAAATGGATAGAAAAGGCCATCCCATCGGGTTGAGACGAGAGGGTTGCAGCCCTTTGGGAAGAACTTGCTGGTGTACTCGCAGGCACTTCTGAAGGGAGGGTCCACACGTCCTTCTTCACCAACGAGGGAAGCAATTCGTCTAAAAGTCCTAGGTCTACAGGATGATAGAGAATAGGGACAGAAGGATCAAAGGCAGCATCTTCGGAAGAAAACTCTTCACCTTGCAAAAGGTCATCAAGAGACAGTTGTTGATGAACTAAAGGGCGCCTCGGAGGGCGCCTCAGAACACTTGGAGGAAAGGTATATGTTAAAAGAAGAAAGGGTATTGAGAAATAAATAAAAAAATATAAAACACGAGAAAGTTATGATGGAAACCTAACCCAATGGGAAAGCATCATTGTCACAAACCAAGGTAGCTTTGCCCTTCTCTGCTGAAAAAAGGTAAGGTCAATACTAGAACTACATATATCAACAAAGAAAAAAGGGAGCCCCATAAATACCTGCGGAAGAAGGAATATTGAAGATAGTTGAGGAAGGAATAATAACTGAAGACGTCTTAGGAGAAAGGACATCAATTCCAGGAGGTAAAATGGATGGGGAAACCATACCAGCTTGATCCGAAGATGCCGAAAGCACGGGAACTGGAAGCTGGCCAGCAGCATCGTAAGAAGCACATGATTTCTCTAAAATACCTAAAGTGGGCAAAAATAGTACACCAGGGGTATCGGAAGAGTTAGCCTTGATGGCAAGGTCAGTTATTCCCTCATCCGAAGGCTTAGGAGAATCCACCCCTTGTAAATCAGCAGAATCGGATCCCTTGCTCGATGCCTGTGAAGAATCATCTATGTGCTTACCCACCTCACCTGAAGATTTAGCCTTAACCCGAGAAGTGGTAGAACGGGCAGTTAAGGGCTTATCCGATATTGACTCCTTCAAATTTGACACTGCAGACAAAACAGGCAAATCGAATAAAATAAAGTATACAGGAGAAGTAAATGGGAGGCAAATGTAACAACTAGTAGGCATACTAAATGTGGGTCGTGCCTCCTCTAGAAGACGAATAAAAGATTTGCCCTCTGGTTCAACTTCGATAGGCGAAATCTTTAGCAACCCAGCTGTCTCGTACAAAGTATGGTAATACTTGGACTTTAATAGCTCAGTAGCATCGAACATCAGATCAAAGGATAGGGAAGGTTCCATCTTATAAAAAGGAGCTTCGGGATAACACCAAGTGCGAGAAAAGTCCCATTTACCTTCTTCGGGCCTAATGAAAATAAACTTATCCTTCTAACTACTATAAGAAAGGTTTGTACCTATGTCTACCAGCTTAAGTTGGTCCCGATGGGCAAAGAAATAAAATGGATGACCCGCAGAAGATACACTTATAGTAAAGATAGAAAAGAACCTCCTAACAATGCACTCAAGCCCCTTTGAAAGGCACCAGAGAAGGTGGACAATATGATAAAGCTGTTGGGAGTCAGTTGACTCGGGTAGATCCCGCAAGACTTAAAAACTTCACAATAAAATGGAGGAAAGAAGGAACGAAGGCCAGCACGTACCTGAACATGGTACAATGTAAAATGGCACTCGGGAGGGGTATCACCCCTCTCATCATCGGAGGGAATACGACAAACTACATTTCGTGAAGAAACCTGTAATTCTCGAAAAAATGTAGATGCCTCTTCCTCAGTTATTGTGCTCGCCACGTCACTCACCTTTTGGTAACGACGGAGTTCTGGTATCGGAGCGGTGACGAAAGACTTTTTAGATCGCTTGGAAACGCAGGGCGATTCATCTTCCTGAGGCACCCGAGCTTTACCCCTCATTTTGCGACGGTAGATTTCCATGCCGGCGGGGTTTTCTGGCAGTATCGCTATCATAACAACGGTGATAGCCTCCTCAATAACTGCCTCTCCAGTCGCGACAGTGGTAACATGCAAAACTTCTGCAGTGGGGATTTCGGAAGCCATGAAGAGCGGATTGAAAGGAAAACTTGAAACAGTAATTTTGCTGGGAGAGAGAAAGCTGGAAAGGAAAGTTTGAGCAGAGAAAAATAGTGGCGATTCAGTGAGAGAAGGGAGGCAGGAGGAAATAAGCTTATAAAGGACACATTAAGTAATGCGAAATTAATGCCCACCCACGTCATAGGGCACGTTCCCCGAAAAGAAAGGAGCCGTTATATCTTTTGGACTTCTCCTTTAAATGCTGGAGTAAACGTGGTCAAGACATAAATATCCGATGGTCACCCAAAATTTATACATAATACCAAAAGTTCCTGATGATTACAAATGAATACACCAGGAACTGGGGGGATTGGTGTTAACCCCTTGTGATACCATGGACCATCAGATATTAAATATCGTTAGCCCTCGTAAAACCACTAACCATCGGATGCATAACGGGACTACACCACTTACAAGGCATCCGATACAATAGGCACTACCAGTCTTAGATGACTATACGATGCCTAAAATAATCGTCGATGCCTTAGCAAATGAACGATCTGATAGCATTATATTCACAAGAATGACGCAAGGTTCAAACACAATTTCTCCAATATGAGTATAAAGCTATTTGCCCGATGGCATGTAAGACTCCCTCGACATCTTAACATACTCCTGTAACCTGGTGTCATCGCTAAGGATATATCAGCAACGTGGCAACCAGGTGTCATCGCTAAGGATATATCAGCATCGTGGAAACCAGGTGTCATCATTAAGGATATATCAACATCGTGGAAACTAGGTGTCATCGCTAAGGATATATCAGCATCATGGAAACCAAGTGGTATCATTAAGGCTATATCAGCATCGTGGAAACCAGGTGTCATCATTAATGATATATCAGCATCATGGAAACCATGTGTCATTATCAGGACTGGTGTATCAGCATCACATAAGCTAGGTGTCAATATAACAAAAGCTTTGTCAGCTCATAAACATGACAAGTGTCCTCAAGTGTGACACCTATATCTCAAATCTATTGGCATACTATAAATAACCCCTCATTGCCAAGAAGAGGGGGGGGGGGACCTGTATAACGTACTTACTAAAATATTGACCTTTTATTAAATAGAAATCTGATAGTGTCGTGATTCATTATTGACTAATTAGGCAAGGCGTTTCTCGATATAAAATAAATTCTACTCCAATGAGTTAACAACTATTATTCTAATTTTGCTTGGATTTTCACTGTTGAACTAACTGCAGGTGTTGAAAATGTCAGATAAAAATGTTGGGACAACACAGCCGTCAACTGTGTTGGCTTAACACTGCAGTACTTCATATATAGATTAAGGGGGATCAAATTAGAATAAGTAGTAGTTCTTATGTTCTGACTAACAAGTACTTAAAAGAAATTGGTTGCAGGTGGAGTTTTGTGAAGAAAGGCAAAAAGGGGGAGATTGAAAGTGCAAGTGTTGACAGGAAGTGTTGGTCCAACACTCTGGAAAGACGTGTTGGCACAACACTGAACTCAACATTGTTAGGTCCGATTTAATTATATTAAATATATTGTTTTGCCTTTATTCGTAAACTTACCTAGTTCCACAGTTGTAGTTATCTGTGAATATTTCAGAGTATCAAGGAACGTGCAAAACATTGCTAAGGAATGAAAGGATAAAAGCCAAAGATTCACAAAAGATCTTGAAGATAAGAGTTAAAGATCTTATGAAGATAATGCTGAAGAAGATCTCAGAATTATCCAAGTGATAAGAGAGCAATCAACAAACTCGCGTCTATCAAGCCATTGCTCAAGGACGATCAAATCCTATAAGGAGGCGTGCTCGACATCAAGAACAACAACAAGACTAGAATTAAGTTCTGAAAGTGTAGAAGTAATTCTTGTATTTTGTTGGTCTTGTTTTACTGAGTTTTATCTAACTAAACTATAGTTTGTAGGTTAGTTAGTGTCAGGACTGGGTTCCTACTCAGTTATATTTGGTAAAATCATTGAATTAACGTTTAGTGATTATTTGGCCGTAAGGCTCGGCATGTTATATTCATATAACCTGCTTAAAATTCATCTCACCGTGTTCTTTATTTCATTGCTTAAATACTCTACAACGAGTGTTGGGACAACACCGAATACAATCGGTGTTGGCACAACATTTAGTGTACACACAATGTGTGAATCAAAACAAAAGGGTACCAATCCCGGTCTATTCATTTATAGCCATAAATGAGAAGAAGACCAAACTCGATTGGTCAACCACCCCTCTCCTCCGCGCGCAGAAGATGAGACATTGGGCCCAAGGGCGACAACACCCATTGGTTCAGAGCACCTACAACACCTACTGGAGGCGGAAAATTTCACCCGATTGGTTCTCCTAGCTGACGACTCGCATTGAATCAAAAGAAGCCACACCGTAGGCTGCCTCTGTCAGAAACACCCATTGGCGTAGAAGAAGACTCCCATAATTGACCAACCTGACCGAGGCCATTACTTACAGCAGAAGACTCACAACCATTGGCCGAAGACTCCATGGAAGTCCTATAAATAGGGACTTGTTATCACTCCCTCAAGAACATAACTAAGTTGAAGACAACACTTTCACTCACTCTCACTCACCCCTTTTTCAACTTTAGTCCCACCACTCTCGCTCAAATTCACATTTAGCTTTTAGTACGAGACTTAGCACTTAACTACTAAAAGAATAGCTATACTTGTAATCTCGAAGTTGTCCTCATAATAGCTCTCCCCTCCCCGACGGAGTTCTACCTCTTGTAATCTACCCCCTCTCGTGAATATCAATAAACGACACTGCTTGCTCTTCTGAGGTTCGGGATCAACCTTTCGAACAAAATTAACTCAATCAATATCACGAACTTACCCTCCCCGTGGAGTCAGATTGTATTGCATCATCACTTACTTTTCAGATTCTTTTGATAAGTAAAGATTCAGATAATTTCATGTATGCAGAATGTATATTTGGCAGAGTACATAATCAATACCCCTAACGATTATATATGCTAATGCAACGTTGTATTTCATCACCACACCACATTTTCGTTGAAGTCTATATGATTGTAATATAACATATTGTGAATATCTTGCCACATGTAAGATTACAAGTTAACATGTATCTTTTAGAGGGTGTTTGATTCGGGATATTAAGTGAAATTAGAGGTTTTATTTGACTTAGTAACTCGCTTAGTTTGAGCAATATCTTTTTCGAGCTTTTTTGAAAAAGTGGCAGATCCCCGTCCGGTAACACCTAATACCCACTATTATAATCAATACCCCGCTCCTCCCACAATGATTATATAATCTCACTTTTGACATTAAAATATATCAAAGTGAAATGACACAATTGCCCTAAAAAATTAAAAATGCTCCAGCACTTTTTAAAAGTGTGATTCAGAAAATAACAACTTCACAAAACATCATTACAACCATTCCTCTCTCTTTTCCCCACATATCATCCAAAAATTCCAGCGAAAAAAAAAAAGGAGTGTCGAAACCCTAGAATCTTGCACCATCTCTCAACGCGATTCGAGTTTGCTCATGTGAAGAAGGGTTCTCTTTTTGTTATTATTTATTGACATCACCATTGCGTCATGTGCATCTCTAAACCGAGGGTTTTTTCTTCGTAGGTGGTGGAGTTACTCGGATTGGAGTTCATTTGCCATTTTTCCTGCTATGCAATCGGAGTTTATTCAAGGTAACGCTACAACCAGTGAATGTTTATAAGTTTATTTCATTAGTTTGACTGCAAATCGATTAATTGAAACATATATATATATATATATATTTGGGGGTTAAGGTTAGGGTTTTGAATTGGGGGTTTTCACGATTGCGTTGATTTTTATAGTTTACTGTCATTGTCTTAGCGGGTGTATGGTTTTAGCGTTTTAATGGGTGTTACGCTAGTTAATTTGAGTTGCCGCATGTGTCATTCGAGGATTTGGTTGATATTACTATTGTGTCGTGTAAATGTCACGTAATTCATTTAAATCTTGTGCTTATTTGTTGATCTGTCCAAGGTTCGTCACGTGATCTCTAATCACATCTCCCCCCTCCCCAGGTTGATATGTCGTGTAGACTCTTTCTTTTCCTCCCACACGACTTCAAAACGAGAACGTCCTTGCCTCCGCCATTGCATTATATTTGATTCGCGCACATCACATTGGAGAAACAACGCTAGGTGATCAGAGTTACAAACTCCCACGTGGTCTACACATGCAGTGTTAAAAAAATTCCTCCAATCCGAGTTAGCACAAACCTGATCAATTCTTTCACGAATGGTTGGTGTTTCCACATGACAATTGCACCAAGTATATTCTGAACCAAAAAACCCCAAGTCAGTCAACTCTATATCCAACAGAACTTGTCAAAATATGTGGCTGTTAGATACTGGTCGCAAGTTATCCCCTAGTTCCTTGCTCAGGTCAAGAATCTCATAAAAATACCATGCACACACCCATGGCATCCCGAAAAATCCTTTCAATGTATGTAACAGATCACATGCTCGTTCCCTTTGGTTCCCATTCGGTTCCCCATTGAAACCCATAAACCTCCCATTCGAATCATCTTCCTCGCCAAACATAACGTCAATGTGATCATTTGAGAAACTTTGAAGACGAATGCTGATTTCTTTTTTCCATAACAGTGCGAGGCCCCTAGATTTGCCTCAAACATCCACTGCGACTCCATGATATCTAATTCTACTTTTTAACTTCCCTATCTTCTTACTTGTACATTTGGTTTCCATTACAAAGACTAGAGAAGGGTTATAAGATGCGACCATATGTCGCAATTCTCGAACTGTATAACGGGACCTTAATCCCTGACAGTTCTAACTCAAAATATTCATTGGGCTCGGCGGGGTGGCGAGGCAACCTCCACCATTAGAAAATTCCCCTTCAAGTCTCCATGCGGAAGAACATATTTCTTCCCTTTTGTTTTGCACTAGACTCCCTTGGCTCGTCTCCCTTTTCCCCAAAACTATTGTTCCATTCATCTTCTCTCTATCAGTCGGTAACACTTTCCGCCTAATAATAGCCTTTCGAGTATTAGCTTTGCGAATTTATTCCGTTATAAATGGCACGATAACCAGCTTAATAGCGGCGTGGATCTCCTCCTCTCTTAGATTTGTGATATCCATAAGTGCAAGTTTATTTTCTTTACGCATTACATCCGTATGTGTTCCTGAACCTCTAAAACCTCTTCATCATTAACTGACCATATGCGTTCTCTAATTTCAAGACGCCAACATGAGTAATATTCACACTTGAGTTTGGCCTCTCAATGGTTGTTGAATTTCCCAACTCATCTCCATGTTGGTGATTTTCTTTTTCCTTCGCTTTTTGATTCCTCTCACCCCCCATATTCATCCAAAAAACCCATTCAATTAAGTTTTTGAGTTCATGCCCACTTGTCTACCCGGAGTGAAGAATTCGTTGCCGTTATCATGTCCACGCACTTGCTGCTATGTAGAACTTCTCCAAGTAAAGTTTGACGATATTTTAAAAATCCCAAGTCCCGAAATCGATGTGTTGCCAAGAACACAAGTACCAGAATTGGTCAAGGCCAAGATGCCTTGTTCAGTGTATATACCACTGATTATACATAGTACAAAATATGATTTACAAGGAAAGAATAGACAAAATCCCTAAATCCATGCTATCTAAAATGTACTATAATTACAGAGTTTATAATAAAGGTAACTGCAGATTTACTGCAAATTTATGGGGACAGCTTAGGAAGTGGTCCTGATTGATATCCCCCCTCAAATTAATGTTGGTTGATCAACTAACATCAATTTGCTAATGGGAAATTGATGACGATGTCGTGTCAGAGCTTTTGTAAAGATATCTGCTGCAACTTGTCTGTAGAGACGTGAGGAAGTGAAATGATTTGATGTGTAAAGGCCTCACGAATAGAGTGATAATCAACCTCTATTCGTTTGGTTCGTTTGTGATAAACTGGATTTGCCGTGATTTGAATAGCATTGGTGTTGTTGACATGAAGAGGAGTCGGGTGAGTAGGATGAAATCCAAGTTCGGTCAAGAGACCACGCAACCAAATGATCTTGGAGCAGGCAAGAGACATAGCATGATATATTGATTATGTGGAGGATTTAGACACACGGTATTGTTTCTTGCTTTTCCAAGAGATAAAAGCATCTCCTAAGAACATACACCATCCAGTAGTAGAGCGATGAGTGTCGGGGCATCCAACCCAATTGACATCGATGTACACAGAGAGTTGAAGATTTTTACCAAAAGGAAAATAAAAAGCTTTGGTAATGGTGCCATGAAGATACTGAATAATATGACGAACAACAGCTAAATGAAGATGGCGAAGGGCATGAAGGAATTGGCTGATCTGGTGAATAGCAAATGAAACATCAGGCCTACTTATAGTTAGATATAATAAGCTGCCCACCAAACGCCAAACGTCTATATGATGTCGGGTCAGGAAGAAGATCCCCTTCGGCTTTTTGAAGTTTAACATTCAGTTCTACTTCCTCTTCGGCTTTTTGAAGTTTAACATTTGAAGTTTAACATTCAATTCTACTAGAGTATCAGCGCTTGCAACCATATCACTAGCATACTTGGCTTGATTAAGAAAAATAACAACATTGCTTGTATGAACTTCGAGCCCCAAAAAGTATGTGAGAGCACCTAGGTCTTTCATACGGAAAGAGCTATGTAGGTGGTGCTTGAGTTTGGTAATAAGATCAACATCATTGGCGATAATTACAAAATCATCCACATACACAAGAACTACCAAAATCCCAATTGTTGTGCGACGAAGAAACAAAGATGTATCATATTGACTGGGTTGAAGTAAAAAACTTTGTAACGCATAGTGGAACTTATCATACCTTGCGCGTGGGGCTTGTTTTAAGCCATACAGTGAGTGACGTAGCTGACACACCTTCATTGTATCAGATGACATCCCCGGATGAGGCTTCATAAATATTGTTACTTTGAGATCACCGTGCAAAAAAGCACTTTTCACGTCCATCTGACTTAAGGGCCAACCTTGAGAAGCGGAAATGGCAAGGACAGTACGAATGGTAGTCATTTTAGCAACTGACACAAAGGTATCCTAATCTACTCCATGCTCCTAACGATTGTCAAGAGCCATTAAACGGGCCTTATAACGATCAAGACTGCCATTTAAGCGGATTTTCATTAGTAAATCCACTTACATCCTAAAGGCTTGACATTTGGAGAACAATCCACCAGATCCCAAGCCTGATTAGCCTCTAAAGCATTTATTCTTCCTGCATTACATGTTACCAGCACTCATACGGAGCTGCCTGCGAATAACTAGTAGGAACAACAATAGATGCCAAAGTTGCAGTAAGTGCAGAGTTGGTGGGTTCGTAACCATACCGAATAGGGGGCATCATGTCTCGTGTGGAACGACGTAGAGGGTGCTGATCAGGTGATTGGGGAATTGGAGATGGCAAAAAAGGGGACGGACGCCTTCGTTCATACACTCTCTCAGGCTTGAATCTGTTATCAACATAAGATGAAACTCTAGAAACATTTTCAAAGAGAGGCACAAAAACAATGGACTCAATAGAGATGGCGGCGACATGATAAAATTATTGTTTCTCAAAGAAAATAACATTTCGAGAGATGCACATTTTATTAGCTGTAGGATCAAAACACACAAAGCCCTTTTGATTGAGACTATAACCCAAAAACACACAAAGAGCGGACTGGGTCGAGAGTTTGTATCTTTCGGTAGGCGGAAGATGAACAAAGAAAATACATCCAAAAGTGTGAAGATCTTCATGGCTTGGATCAATAGACGAAAGTACATGGAGTCAAGATTCAACAGCTGCGAAGGAATTCTACTAATCAAATAAGTTGTAGTTGATAATGCCTCAACCCAAAAGCGTGGAAGAACGGAAGACCCGAGGAGTAAAGTGCGAGTAATATCAAGGAGATGACGATTTTTTCTCGGCAACCCCGTTTTGTTGGGGAGGGCAAGGACAAGATCTCTGAGAAAGAATGCCTCTATAATCTAGAAATGCATGAAAGGCATGCGACATGTATTTCCCACCCGAATCAGTCCGAAGAGCTTTGATGCACGCCAAAAACTATTTTCTACATAAGAAGAAAATTTTTGAAATGCGGCAAGAACATCTGCTTTAGATTGAAGAAAATACACCCAAGTATAACGGCTAAAGTCGTCAATGAACGTAACAAAGTATTTATAGTAACCATGACTCCATGAGATAAAACTGGTGCAATCCCCCAAATATCACTGTGAATTAAGTCAAAACAACAAGAAGCTCGACTACCATTTTGAGGAAAATGAAGAGTTTTGCTTTTACCAAGTTTGCAAGAAGCACAATCAAAATCAAAGGCAATACTTTTATTACCCAAAAGGTATGTGTTTAACAGATGAGAAAAAAGGACCTTGGCATTTGGATGACCAAGTTTTTTTATGCCATGATTCACCAAGGTTTTTATTACAAGTAAAAGAAGAAAATACAGACTTAGACTCAGGAAAATGTAAAGGAAAAAGACGTCCAATCCTAGGCCCCTTCACCACCAACTGTCCCATCACCTGATCCTGCACAAGACATCCCAAATGTGAGAATTTGACATCACATTTATCATCAAGAAGTTGTCCAACGGAGATAAGATTTGTTGATAATTGTGGACAAACAAAAACATTTTTAATTTTAGAACGAACATCACCAACTGCTGTACTAGGAAGCTAGTTTCCATTTGCCGTTTCAATAGAGGAACTCTTAACTTACGAATATTTCTAATCCCGTTGACCGAGTTGGTCATGTGATTAGAGGCGTATGAGTCCAAAATCCAAGTGGGATGAGAGGTCAAAGAATTACCTTGTATACCAAGGGCGGAAAATGCAGATACTATGATTTGTTGGACCATTTCGGGAGTGAGAGTAGCTGAGGGAGAAGCTGGAACATGTGATGAGGTAGAGCTCATCGTTGTAGCAGGTGTGGCATGCAAGTTCACCATGGCTTGATAGGCAGAATTCTAACGGCGGGGAAGGCGAGTATTTTATTCAGTGAGAACATGGCCAGACTTCTTACAGTAGTTGCATTTTTTAATTGAGCAATTTCGAGAAATATTGGTAATACTTCTTGCAACTGTAACATTGTCTGGACTCCATATTTTGAGGCCCCAATTTAGCTTGAGTCGCATACGCCACTGAGGGTTGTACTGATTGTCCATGGTCGATGAATTGAGTAACCAATCTTTGTTCTTCGCAAATGAGTTCACCAAAACACATATCCAGCGAAGCAACATGATCCCTATTGAGCAGGGATGACCGGTGTTGCTCAAATTCTGGAAGAAGTTTCATCAAGAATTGACTCTGTTATTGATTGTTGTGTATAGCTTGAACAGACTCTAACGTTGTGGAAGGAACGGTAGCTAGCAACAAATCCATGTATTCTGACCAAATAGAGTGGAAGGCAGAATAGTAGTCTTGAACCGTCATAGATCCTTGTTGAAAGTTAGAGATGTCCAACTCTAATTGGAATTGAAGGGTCGAATGGTCTTGATAGTAAACTCGACGTAAAAACCCCCACATAGCTTGGGCGATTTTATGGGGACGAAGATGAAAGAGGATTTGAGAATCAACAGATCCCAAAATCCAACGACGAACTTGAGCATCTTTGAATTCCCAAGTATTATCTGTAGAACTGAATTTCACGGCAATAGCGGTGGCATCGGATTTCTCACTGAAAGTTGCTGGAACAACGGCAACGGAAGATCCGTGGATATGGCCCCATAAGTCCTTCCCTTTGAGAAATGTTTCGAACTGAAAGCCCATGCAATATATTTTTTACCAATGAAGCAAATGCAAATGTTGTTGACTTTCTCCATGTATACTAAGTAAATGAATTGGACCAGAGACTGAAGTCAGAAAAAGAACACGGACCAGAAAGCAACAAACAGAAATGCACGGACCACACAAGTCGGTCAGTATCGTTGGGACGGCTTGAGGTGTGAAAAAAAATCTATGGTTTTACGAATTGGCTTTGATACCATGTCAAGAACACAAGTACCAGAATTGGTCAAGGCCCAGATGCATTATTCTGTGTATATACCACTGATTATATATAATACAAAATATGATTTACAAGGAAAGAATAGGCAAAATTCATAAATCTATGCTAATCTAAAATATACTATAATTACAGAGTTTATAACAGTGTTTTCAGAACTGGATCGGTCACTGAACCGGTGACCTTACTGACTATTGGTTTTATTGGTTAAACCAGTGTTGTTAAAATCGGACTAGACCGGCCAGTTCAACCGATTCAACCGACGATACTTGATTCGGGCCAATTTTCTCATGAAACCGCCTGCTGGTTTTGATCGGACTGGACCGGTAAAAATCGGCACGCGGGCCTCGGCGAACCGGCCTGTGGATCGGCCCAGACCACTATGCTTTAAAAAAAACAAAAAAAAAACAGAAAAAAATAATAAGACAAAATGCAGGCCCTCAACTGCAATTTCTCAACCTTAACCTGAATCGGACAGAATTCACAGAAGAGCTAAAAATCCCTAAAATACCTAAAATTAAAATTAGAAGAAAAAAAAACTAACAAAGGAAGCAAACCACCACCACCACCTCGTCTCTCACTCTCACGTCGTCGTTCACCGCCATTCGTCGCCTCCTACAAACAAATCAGGTGAGAAGTGTGTATGGGTTTTAACTTTTAAGTTCTAATTTCTAAATATCATGTTTAGTTCTTAATTTTTTATTTACTATGTTATGCTTAGTGTTCTTCAACAAGCATGTTTAGTTTGTTACTTTGTTTAATTGTTTCTTTCTCATGTGTTGCAAACTTGCAATTGTTTGATTTGGTTATTTCTTTAATTTTTTCACAAAATTAATGAGATGATATTAATGATACTTTCTTTGATTTGGTACTTTCTTTAATTGCAGTTGTTAATGAGGGAATGGAAAGGCAATGACTCTCCGATGTATTCATTGTGGTCATGTAATTCGTGGTGGGGCATTAATCGCATGAAGCAGCACCTTGCTGGCATCACATGTCAAACGAAGAAATACATAGAGGTACCTCCTGAAATGCAATTTCAAATTTATGTATTGCTTTTTGAGCTAGATAAGGCTAAGAAAAATAAAAGACCATCTTTTTCACTTTGTGATGAGAATGAAGTAGAAGAAACTCAAAATGAAACTGAAACAAATGGTATGTTATGTGGATGATCTTGTCGTAAAGTCGAGAGAAAGGAAAGATCACATAGATGACTTACGAAAAGTCTTTGCGCGATTGCGAAAGTATCAATTAAGGATGAATCCTATGAAGTGTGCATTTGGCGTAACATCGGGAAATGTTCCTTGGTTTTATTGTTCGTCGACGAGGCATTGAAATTGAGCAAGCCAAGATTGATGCAATAGTTAAGATGCCGGAGCCACGAAATATTCATGAACTCAAAAGTTTACAAGGAAAATTGGCATATCTCAGAAGGTTCATCTCGAATTTAGCCGGTCGTTGCCAACCTTTCAGTCATTTGATGAAGAAAGACGTTCCATTTAGGTGGGATGAATCTTGTCGCAATGCTTTTGAACGAATCAAGTCGTATCTGATAAAACCTCCCGTTTTAGCCGCTCCTGTGTCGGGACGTCCCTTGATCCTATATATTGCTGCCCAAGAAAAATCAGTGGGGGCATTACTCGCCCAAGAAAATGACAAAGGGAAGGAAAATGCACTTTATTACCTGAGCCGAACAATGACGCCTAGCCCTTGTGTTCTCAATTCAAAAATTGAAGCATTACTTTCAAGCTCATACTATTCGTCTTGTATCCAGAGCAAACCCTTTGAAGTATGTCATGACGAGGCCGGTGTTGTTTGATCGACTTGCAAGATGGTACCTCCAGCTGCAACAGTTTGAGATTGCATATATCCCTCAAAAGGCTGTGAAAGGACAAGTATTGGCTGATTTTCTAGCTGACCTCCCTATTCCTGCTGAGTGGGAGTTAATGGACAACTTGCCCGATGAAGATGCACACGTGGTTGAAGTTACTCTTCCATGGGAAATGTACTTTGATGGTGCCGCACATAGATATGGAGCCGGCGCCGGCGTTATCTTTCTCACGCCTAATGGAGAGGTCTTGCCGTATTCCTTCACATTAACTCAAAATTGCTCAAACAATGTTGCGGAATATCAAGCTTTGATACTCGGGTTAGAAATGGCAATTGAGCTGAGGAAACCTCATCTAAAAGTGTATGGCGATTCCAAGTTGGTCGTCAATCAATTGTATGGCGAATTTGAGGATAAGAAGCCAGAGCTCCTACCATATGTTGAGTATGCAAGAAGATTGATCAAAAATCTTGGTGACGTTACAGTAGAGCATGTGCCGAGGAAAGATAACGGGCAAGCCGATGCTTTAGCTAAACTTGCTTCTATGTTGGTTACATCAGAAGAGAAGACGTCCGTACCCGTGTGCCACAAATGGGTACTCCCGCCTATTCTAAAAGATAACGGTGAGCAAGGTAATAATAATGAAAGTCATGCTGTGGAGGTATACGAAATTGAAGTTGAAGATTGGCGACAATCATTCGTGGACTACTTAAAACACGAAAAATTGCCCGATGACGTACGGCAAAAGATCGATATTAGGCGTCGTGCAGCTCGCTTCATCTTCTATAAAGACACACTCTATAGGCGCTCGTTTGATGGGGTTTTCTTGCGCTGCCTAGGAAAAGAAGAAGCTATGCAAGCTATGGAAGAAGCACATTCTGGAATTTGTGGAGCTCATCAGTCTGGTCCAAAGTTACATTTTCGCATCAAAAGAATGGGCTACTACTGGCCTACCATGGTTTTAGATTGCATGAAGTATGCACGAAGATGTCAAGCTTGTCAATTCTACGCAAACTTCATCCATCAGCCGCCTGAACCTTTACATCCGATTGTAGCTTCTTGGCCTTTTGATTCGTGGGGTTTGGACGTTGTCGGTCCTATGACAAAGTCTTCTGGCGGGCACTTGTACATCTTGGTTGCAACCGACTACTTCTCAAAATGGGTCGAAGCTGTGCCTCTTAAAGAAGTAAAAAAAAAAGACTGTTGTCAACTTCATTCGTACCAATATCATTTACCGCTACGGAGTTCCTCGATGCATCGTCACTGATAATGGAAAGCCGTTTTGCAATAGTTTGATAGACAGGTTGTGTGAAAAACTTGGATTCAAGCAAAGAAACTCTTCCATGTATTATGCTGCTTCTAATGGCCTCGTCGAAGCATTCAACAAAACTCTCTGCAACTTGCTAAAGAAAGTGGTGGCGAAGTCAAAGAAAGATTGGCATGAAAGAATTGGAGAAGCTCTATGGGCATATAGAACTACACACAGAATGCCAACTCAAGCAACCCCGTATGCATTGGTCGACGGAGTAGAAGCAATTCTCCCTCTTGAGCAACAAATCCCGTCTTTAAGGATAGCTCTGCAAGAAGGACTCATCGAAGAAGAGAATGCTCGTTTGCGCTTGCAAGAACTAGATGCTCTTGATGAGAAAAGACTAGAAGCGCAACAGGAACTTGAATGCTATCAAGCTCGTATCTCCAAGTCTTTTAACAAAAAGGTCCGCTGACGCTCCTTTCAAGTTGGTGATTTGGTTCTTGTAGTCAGAAGGCCCATCATTATCACTCATCGAACCGGAAACAAGTTCACTTCAAAGTGGGATGATCCTTATGTCATCACAGAAGTATACACGAATGGCGCATATAAGTTGGTTGCCGAAGATGGATTAAGAATTGGTCATATCAATGGAAAATTCTTGAAACAATACTACCCTTGATGACTGAAGTATGCTCCATGACGCACGAGCTTAAACTGCATGTTACTCCTGGCCCGCATGAGTATAAACTGTGGATGGCAACCACCAATGGTAAATTATGTGGTTAAAATGATAACTTACCCCACTAAAGGTGTTTTATGTGGTTAAATTTTAAATACCCCACTTTGTTCAAAGTGGTTAAAGAATGAATACACCTGGCCCGCATGAGTATAAACTGTGTACGGCACCCCCCTTAAATCAATCTTGATTTCTTTGAACTACGTTATGACTTGATCCTTTTATTGAGGTACGTAGGCAGCTTAGAAGTTTTCTAAGTTCAGTCATGAAATTTGCTTAAGTTGGTTTTGTTGCGTTACGTTACAGTATTCGTGAGAAAGAAACGTGATGCCAAATGCAAATAAAAAACTCAAAATGAGGTAAATAAAGGTAAATCTTTTATTAATCTCGGAGTTTGATGACGCTACAAATCCAAAGCAAGACAGAATAAAGCAAAGATAAAAAAAAGAGAGAGAAATCTCTCTCAAACAAAAGGTCTCACATCCCCCAACTCCAGTTGTGCAATCTCCAAGTTCAATCTCATAACATTCAATTCGTCCATCTCCGCGTCAGTAAGTGAAGGAGTGATTTTAAGGACGGATATCTTCTCTTCCAAATTAGAGATCTTACTGTCGACACCTCGAAGAAACTCTTGTTGGCTCTTTAAAGATGACGTCAAGATTGCTTTCAATCTTCTTTTAACACTTTGAAGTTCATCTTTTGTGGACTTAACTCGTGAGGATCCTTTTTCCTTGTCAGATTTGGCATCGGATATGTGGCCCTCTATTTCCGAAATTTGTTGAAGAAGTGATGAGTTTTCCAATATTGTGAAGTTTCGCACATCATAAGCAGCAACTTGATCAAAAACTTTGCTCACTAAAGCCTCTAAGGGAGCAACTTTTTCCTTCCCAACCAACTTCATTCTTTCAAAGACAATACGGAATTCATCTTTAAAAGAAGAAATTTGGTTAATTGGTGCGCGAACAATCCTCTCACTAACATCGGCCCATAGAGAGTTGAGATACCTCTTGTCATGAATTTCTAATAGACTTTCACCCTTGAAAACAGAGACATCAATATGTGGAGTACTTTCCTCACCATTCTTTGAGTCTCTTGGCTTCAAATGCAGTTTGTCATCTTTTGAAGGTTTAGTACCAGCACATGAAGTAGACCATTCACTTCTTTGAGGATGTTGCTCATCACCCTTCAAAGCGGAAATCCTCTCTTTACCCACCTACAAGGAATATATAGAAAGTTAGAAACATATACATATATTTATATATGTATGGAAATAAAGAGCAAAGTTAACCAATACTTGTATAGCCAAGTCCAATGTCTCGGATGGGGTGCTCGAAAAGCAGCGAGGAGAATTGATTTCTCTAGGTTGCGAGATATTTGAGACTTTCTTAACCCTCTTCCAGTTGCGATCGCCGTTTTCGCTGCTACCGCTCTATTTGA
The DNA here is from genome assembly GCA_948329865.1 of Linaria vulgaris. Lineage (NCBI taxonomy): Eukaryota > Viridiplantae > Streptophyta > Magnoliopsida > Lamiales > Plantaginaceae > Linaria > Linaria vulgaris. The sequence continues at coordinate 64,791,997 of OX415251.1, forward strand.
CAATGCTTTTCCTTTTCACTGATTCCTCTACCGCAATGTGTGTCGCATCTCGCGAGCTCTTCCCAAGAGGAGCAATTTGGTTGTCACGACTTTGTGCGACCTTGTCATCTCCACCGAGTATCAAGTGCTTTTGGGGCGAAAGTAAAGAGTCGATATTGTCTTCAAGGTAGCTCATATGGGTTTTGGTTATCCATGATTTATAACTATCTGAAAAGTGCCTTCTTGCGTTAAGAGGAGCATTGGGAATCCAAACCTTTGAATATGTCCTTTGTGCAAGACTTAACCTCCAAAAACAAAGTCCTTCATCCAAAGAAGCTTTGCGGTAGTCATTTTTGAGTACGCCAGGGACATCGTGATAATATCCAAATTGTCGGCCAAATCGATGTGGACTATAGGGCTCAACATCAAAAGTTTCGTCTTGCCTCAGAGTAAGATAGCACGATCGAAGGTTAATTAAATAGTCATGCTCTGCTTCGCTAAGAGTACTGCAATCCACAAGTGTGACGTTATTGACGTTCGGAAGAAGATTGCATGCCCAAGTGGTGTAGTCTCCTTTGTGAATTCTCTTACGAGCTTCTTTTGGATCAAAAGGCCTTGCTCTATTTTCTCCAGAAAATACCGTCATTCCAGGTTTTTGCGACTCTTGATGGATAGAAAACTGAGTCTTGAAGTACAGCGCCACCCACCCGTAGACAAAATGGATCGGAAAAGGAAGGCACCCTAGAGACGGTTGAGTAGACCTTGATATTGAATTCAACCCTTTGTAAATCGACGCTAGCACCGGAATGGCAAGGCATACTCTTTGACCGCTGGCTATAAGACTCGCCATCTTGAAAGTACTTGGACGGATACAGCCAACGTCCTTTACAGGGAGAACAAAGATGCACAACCAACAAGCTAAGTGTGCGGCCAAAAATATCTCTTCCTTCCAACAACCTTTGATACCGAGTTGTGAAAACATGATCTCTTCTTGCGATGACCACCGACTGTATGGTTCGAGCTTTCCGGAAGGGTTGTGTGTCGCTTGAGGTCGACACACACTTTTTCTCTCCTTTCGTGATGGGGGACATTTGTATTTGACTTCTTTCTTCGACCAAAAATTGACCCACTCTTTGACTGGCACTCGAGGATCGTCATCACCAACATGTGCTCGGATTAAGTGAAACGCATGGAACAAAGCTCTGCATGACCGCGACAAGTGATGGTTTTCTTTTTCTTTGCCGAAAAGTTCTCTCTCGCTCGGTATGACTTCGTCGTATAAAGATCCAAATATGGGCAGACGGGCAAGGTGTTCCAAGTCCCATAGGGAAACTGAGAGCTCTCCAAGTGAAGTAACAAGGGTGTTTGTAGACGGTGACCACGCTTCGCACAAGGCTTTTATGATTTCCAAATTGCACTCGTATGTGAACAAGGATGCATAGACTGGCTCGTACGTGTTGGTGGAAGTAAGTGTAGGCTTGCACCGAACAAGGACATCTTCTGTCCACTCCCAATATCCCGGAAAGTAATGAATTTCACCAGAAAAGTGAAGAAAGGCATCGTCCCACATGTCATCTCCTTTGGCAATGCGTCGCCCCAAGGTATCGAAAGGAAGATCATTGTTTGATACTCGGTGGTGAGGAGACCGGAGCACGAACGACGACAGAGATCGATTGGAGGACTTGGGAAATTCTTCAGTCCAGTCTTTGGGTTTAATGGTGTTAATCAAAGTGGGCCATCGGTTTGTGTAAATTCCGGCGAGAGGGGTACCAACTCCCAATATCGTGTCCCGTTGATTTTCATCGCCGGTGATGATTAGAGTCTCAATTCCCTTCGAATTATAGGCGCGACCGAATTTCACCATTGTTCGTGAACTGTCAACACAAAAAAGGAAACAAAAGGGTTAGAAAGACAAGTTAGCAGTTAACAAAGGGAGAAAAAGAGCTCTGTCAAAGTTACAAAATTCAAAGGCAAAACAGAGTGGAAAAGGTCACTACAATAAAGCCGATGATCAATCTCGTTCTGTATAAAACCTTTCCCGTGCTGTGAAACAGAGATTGAAAGCGTACTGCAAAATAAATAGAAAAACCCACTTAGTTGCTGAAGAAGTCTTCAAGGAAAAAGGTCTTTGTCAATGAAGAAACACACACGCCTCCTCCCTCCTTTTATAATCATATGCCAATTTCAGAAATTGCCTTTCGTGTACAAACAAAAAAAAAAGAAAAAAAATACAAAAAGAAAGAGTTAGTGGCGCAGAAGAGAAAAAAACAAAAAAAATATAATAAAAAAAATAAAAAGAAAGAGTTAGTGGCGCAGAAGAGAAAAAAACAAAAATAAAGAAAAAAAAATAAAAAAAAAGAGTTAGTGGCGCAGAAGAGAAAATGAAGAAGGAAAAAAATAATAAAAAATAAAAAGAAAGAGTTAGTGGCGCAGAAGAAAAAAAAAACAAAAAAAAATAAAAAAATAAAAAGAAAGAGTTAGTGGCGCAGAAGAGAAAAGAAGAAGAAGAAATAAATAAATAAAAAGTTAGTGGCGCGGCAGAATGTTAAAAAAAATATATATATATATTAATAAAAAAAGCCCAGCCGCCACTTTTGACTTTTAAATGTTAAAAAAAAAAAGGAAAGCCGTATGTCACCCAAAACTTTTGGTGTCAAAATTACACTTTGGTCCTTAAAGGAAATTGACATGAAAGTTCCTAAATGTTGATCTTTTTCAAATGAAGTACATATATTTCATCAAATCTTATTGATGACCCAGAAATAAATATGTTGCGACATATTACTTCAAGACACATTTTTACAATGCTATTCGTGACAAGTCGCAAGGGGGCATTTGTAGACAAATTAATTTTGTCTACTCCAATTAAATATTGACAAGTGTCAAATTAATTATTATAAATTAAATCAATTAATTAACCTATTAATAAATAGAATTTAATTTAGTAAAATTCCAAATTAAAAATAGAAATAATTAATTTAATTTATAATAATCAATTTGACACTTGTCAATATTTAATTGGAGTAGACAAAATTAATTTGTCTACAAATGCCCCCTTGCGACTTGTCACGAATAACATTGTAAAAATGCGTTTTGAAGTGAATATGTCGCAACATATTTATTTCTGGGCCATCAATAAGATTTGATGAAATATATGTACTTCATTTGGAAAAGATCAACATTTAGGAACTTTCATGTCAATTTCCTTTAAGGACCAAAGTGTAATTTTGACACCAAAAGTTTTGGGTGACATACGGCTTCCTTTTTTTTTTTAACATTTAAAAGTCAAAAGTGGCGGCTGGGCTTTTTTTTTTTAACATTCTGCCGCGCCACTAACTTTTTTTTTCTTCTTCTTTTCTCTTCTGCGCCACTAACTCTTTCTTTTTATTTTTTTTGTTTTTATCTCTTCTGCGCCACTAACTCTTTCTTTTTTTTTGTTTTTTTCTCTTCTGTGCCACTAACTCTTTCTTTTTATATATTTTTTTCTTTTTTTTTGTTTGTACACGAAAGACAATTTTTGAAATTGGCCTATGATTATAAAAGGAGGGAGGAGGCGTGTGTGTTTCTTCATTGACAGAGACCTTTTTCCTTGAAGATTTCTTCAGCAACTAAGTGGGTTTTTCTATTTATTTTGCACTACGCTTTCAATCTCTGTTTCGCAGCACGGGAAGGGTTTTATACAGAACGAGATTGATCATCGGCTTTATACTAAACCTTCAAAAGATGACAAAGTGCATTTGAAGCCAAGAGACTCAAAGAATAGTGAGGAAAGTTCTCCACATATTGATGTCTCTGTTTTCAAGGGTGAAAGTCTATTAGGAATTCATGACAAGAGGTATCTCAACTCTCTATGGGCCGATGTTAGTGAGAGGATTGTTCGCGCACCAATTAACCAAATTTCTTCTTTTAAAGATGAATTCCGTATTGTCTTTGAAAGAATGAAGTTGGTTGGGAAGGAAAAAGTTGCTCCCTTAGAGGCCTTAGTGAGCAAAGTTTTTGATCAAGCTGCTGCTTATGATGTGCGAAACTTCACAATATTGGAAAACTCATCACTTCTTCAACAAATTTCGGAAATAGAGAGCCACATATCCGATGCCAAATCTGACAAGGAAAAAGGATCCTCACGAGTTAAGTCCACAAAAGATGAACTTCAAAGTGTTAAAAGAAGATTGAAAGCAATCTTGACGTCATCTTTAAAGAGCCAACAAGAGTTTCTTCGAGGTGTCGACAGTAAGATCTCTTATTTGGAAGAGAAGATATCCGTCCTTAAAATCACTCCTTCACTTACTGACGCGGAGATGGACGAATTGAATGTTATGAGATTGAACTTGGAGACTGCACAACTGGAGTTGGGGGATGTGAGGCCTTTTGTTTGAGAGAGATTTCTCTTTTTTTTTTTTTTTATCTTTGCTTTATTCTGTCTTGCTTTGGATTTGTAGCGTCATCAAACTCCGAGATTAATAAAAGATTTACCTTTATTTACCTCATTTTGAGTTTTTTATTTGCATTTGGCATCACGTTTCTTTCTCACGAATACTGTAACGTAACGCAACAAAACCAACTTAAGCAAATTTCATGACTGAACTTAGAAAACTTCTAAGCTGCCTACGTACCTCAATAAAAGGATCAAGTCATAACGTAGTTCAAAGAAATCAAGATTGATTTAAGGGGGGTGCCGTACACAGTTTATACTCATGCGGGCCAGGAGTATTCATTCTTTAACCACTTTGAACAAAGTGGGGTATTTAAAATTTAACCACATAAAACACCTTAAGTGGGGTAAGTTATCATTTTAACCACATAATTTACCATTGGTGGTTGCCATCCATAGTTTATACTCATGCGAGCCAGGAGTAACATGCAGTTTAAGCTCATGCGTCATGGAGCATACTTCAGTCATCAAGGGTAGTATTGTTTCAAGAATTTTCCATTGATAGGACCAATTCTTAATCCATCTTCGGCAACCAACTTATATGCGCCATTCGTGTATACTTCTGTGATGACATAAGGACCATCCCACTTTGAAGTGAACTTGTTTCCGGTTCGATGAGTGATAATGATGAGCCTTCTCACTACAAGAACCAAATCACCAACTTGAAAGGAGCGTCAGCGGACCTTTTTGTTAAAAGACTTGGAGATACGAGCTTGATAGCATTCAAGTTCCTATTGCGCTTCTAGTCTTTTCTCATCAAGAGCATCTAGTTCTTGCTAGCGCAAACGAGCATTCTCTTCTTCGATGAGTCCTACTTGCAGAGCTATCCTTAAAGACGGGATTTGTTGCTCAAGAGGGAGAATTGCTTCTACTCCGTCGACCAATGCATACGGGGTTGCTTGAGTTGGCGTTCTGTGTGTAGTTCTATATGCCCATAGAGCTTCTCCAATTCTTTCATGCCAATCTTTCTTTGACTTCGCCACCACTTTCTTTAGCAAGTTGTAGAGAGTTTTGTTGAATGCTTCGGCGAGGCCATTAGAAGCAGCATAATACATGGAAGAGTTTCTTTGCTTGAATCCAAGTTTTTCACACAACTTGTCTATCAAACTATTGCAAAACGGCTTTCCATTATCAGTGACGATGCATCGAGGAACTCCGTAGCGGTAAATGATATTGGTAGGAATGAAGTTGACAACAGTCTCATTTTTTACTTCTTTAAGAGGCACAGCTTCGACCCATTTTGAGAAGTAGTCGGTTGCAGCCAAGATGTACAAGTGCCCGCCAGAAGACTTTGTCATAGGACCGACAGCGTCCAAACCCCACGAATCAAAAGGCCAAGAAGCTACAATCGGATGTAAAGGTTCAGACGACTGATGGATGAAGTTTGCGTAGAATTGACAAGCTTGACATCTTCGTGCATACTTCATGCAATCTAAAACCATGGTAGGCCAGTAGTAGCCCATTCTTTTGATGCGAAAATGTAACTTTGGACCAGACTGATGAGCTCCACAAATTCCAGAATGTGCTTCTTCCATAGCTTGCATAGCTTCTTCTTTTCCTAGGAAGCGCAAGAAAACCCCATCAAACGAGCGCCTATAGAGAGTGTCTTTATAGAAAATGAAGCGAGATGCACGACGCCTATGTCGATCTTTTTTCGTACGTCATCGGGCAATTTTTCGTGCTTTAAGTAGTCCACGAATGATTGTCGCCAATCTTCAACTTCAATTTCGTATACCTCCACAGCATGACTTTCATTATTATTACCTTGCTCACTGTTATCTTCTAGAATAGGTGGGAGTACCCATTTGTGGCACACGGGTACAGACGTCTTCTCTTCTGATGTAACATAGAAGCAAGTTTAGCTAAAGCATCGGCTTGCCCGTTATCTTTCCTCGGCACATGCTCTACTGTAACGTCACCAAGATTTTTGATCAATCTTCTTGCATACTCAACATATGGTAGGAGCTATGGCTTCTTAACCTCAAATTCGCCATACAATTGATTGACGACCAACTTGGAATCGCCATACACTTTTAGATGAGGTTGCCTCAGCTCAATTGCCATTTCTAACCCGAGTATCAAAGCTTGATATTCTGCAACATTGTTTGAGCAATTTTGAGTTAATGTGAAGGAATACGGCAAGACCTCTCCATTAGGCGTGAGAAAGATAACGCCGGCGCCGACTCCATTTCTATGTGCGGCACCATCAAAGTACATTTCCCATGGAGGAGTAACTTCAACCACGAGTGCATCTTCATCGGGCAAGTTGTCCATTAACTCCCACTCAGCAGGAATAGGGTGGTCAGCTAGAAAATCAGCCAATACTTGTCCTTTCACAGCCTTTTGAGGGATATATGCAATCTCAAACTATTGCAGCTGGAGGTACCATTTTGCAAGTCGATCAGACAACACCGGCCTCATCATGACATACTTCAAAGGGTTTGCTCTGGATACAAGACGAATAGTATGAGCTTGAAAGTAATGCTTCAATTTTTGAATTGAGAACACAAGGGCTAGGCAAAGCTTTTCAATAGGAGTGTACTTCAACTCATTCGGCGTCATTGTTCGGCTTAGGTAATAAAGTGCATTTTCCTTCCCTTTGTCATTTTCTTGGGCGAGTAATGCCCCCACTGATCTTTCTTGGGCAGCAATATATAGGATCAAGGGACGTCCCGGCACATGAGCGGCTAAAACGGGAGGTTTCATCAGATATGACTTGATTCGTTCAAAAGCATTGCGACAAGATTCATCCCACCTAAATGGAACGTCTTTCTTCATCAAATGACTGAAAGGTTGGCAACGACCGGCTAAATTCGAGATGAACCTTCTGAGATATGCCAATTTTCCTTGTAAACTTTTGAGTTCATGAATATTTCGTGGCTTCGGCATCTTAACTATTGCATCAATCTTGGCTTGCTCGATTTCAATGCCTCGTCGACGAACAATGAAACCAAGGAACTTTCCCGATGTTACGCCAAATGCACACTTCATAGGATTCATCCTTAATTGATACTTTCGCAATCGCGCAAAGACTTTTCGTAAGTCATCTATGTGATCTTTCCTTTCTCTCGACTTTACGACAAGATCATCCACATAACACTCAACATTCTTGTGCAACATGTCGTCGAAGATATTTTGCATTGCCCTTTGATAGGTAGCACCGACGTTCTTCAATCCAAACGACATCACCTTGTAGCAATATATACCCTTCGGAGTACGGAAAGCAGTCAATTCTTCATCCCTTGGAGTCATACGAATTTGGTTGTATCCGGAAGATCCGTCCATGAAAGATAAGGCCTCGTGTCCCATGGTAGCATCAATCATTAGTTCAACGATCGGTAGAGGAAAGTCATCATTAGGGCATGCTTCGTTCAAGTCTCTAAAGTCGACGCAAACCCTGATTTGTCCATTCTTCTTTCTTACCGGCACGATGCTAGAAATCTAAGTTGGGTATTTGACTTCTCCGATGAACCCGGCTTCAATGAGCTTGTTAACTTCGGCTTTGAGCAATGGGACTAAGTCAGGTCGAAACCTTCTTTGGGCTTGCTTGATGGGATGAACATTTTCTTTACCGATAAGTTATGTACCGCCACATTTGGGTCCAAGCCTGGCATTTCTTTGTATGACCAAGCAAACACATCCTTGAACCCGTGCAACAACTCAATGTAACTTCGTTCTTCATCAGCTCCGAGCAATGCACTTATGTAAATCGGTCTTGGGTCATCAATGTTGCCCAAGTTTACCTCTTTTAACTCATCAACAGTGGCTTTGACACCCTCCTCCCACTCAACAGGCGCATCTTCGGCGTCTTCTTCAACATCTTCTTCACGAGATATGGTATGACGATCCTACACTCTCTTCATCTCCGTATTTGGTCTTCGTGAGTACCACAGTTTGTAACTTGACTTTGAGAGTTTCCCCACAAGACACTATCAAGCCTTCGAGGCGAGTCATTCGAGATGGGATTAGACTTTGAACTTTCTTAGAGTTTGATGACTTGAGGTTTCTCTTAGCGTGTGTCGACATATGTGGAACACTCAACTTTTTCCAATCAAACCTTTTATTTGGGCCAAGTCTATCAAAGACTGTTTTATTCGAACCAAGCCTATCAAAGACTGTTTTATTCAGACCAAGTCTATCAAAGACCGACATGTGTGGTATCTTCTCTTCACAGCCTGTTGTTGAACCCTCTACTTCGCCTATGTAGTTGGCATTAGCTCTTTTTATAGCAATACGAACTGGGTTTGGTGGCTTGTAGCCAAGGCCTACCCGAATGTTTGGAATGGTATGCCCCTTTTCCTTTAGCATAACTTGTGTGGCATTGAGTCAGTATGGCTTCTCTGCAACATCATCAAGAGCGAGGCCCTCCAATCGTGGTTCTTCATTAGGGTCATATCCAGCTTTAATTAGCAATTTGAAAGCTTTTGGGTCGAAGCATTGCTCAATCTTCTCTGTGGGCAATGTTCCATGCTCTGTTTTTGGTCCTTTGGATGGACGAACAAATCCTTCAAGTGGAGGAGATGGCACTTTCTTTTCAAGTGTTGTAAGAGGGAATGTTAGTTCTTTCAAAGGCTTTGACTCAAGGGGAGATCCATAAATTTTACTCTTCTCTGTGTCACTTGTGTTATCAGAGCCTTTTACACCATGCTGCTGGAGTTGCTTAGTTTCATTGAGTCTCACAGTGTTCTTTCCTTCAATATAATATTTTGCATCTGCAAAGTGTGATTCAGCATCAGAAAAAGGCTTTACATCACCATGTACCTTTCTTTCGACTCCATCTTGATAATATCCGAAGAACTGGTGTAATGTTGAAGGAACAACGCCATTTTTATGTATCCAAGGTCGACCCAATAACATGTTGTAGGATGTGTTGGATTCGATGACATAGAATAGCGTACTGGACGACATATCTTCAATAAGAAGATCTAATCTTATGATGCCGATGGCTCTTTGCCCCCCTTGGTTGAAACCTTGGATCATCAGGCGACTACTTGATAGTTCATCTATCGAGATCCCTAATGTATTCAAAGTGCGTAGAGGTAAGATATTGACCGCAGAGCCCCCGTCAATTAACATTCGATTGACTCTTTTCTCGCGAATATAGCCGGCGACAAACAATGGTCGGTTGTGGAGCTTGGAACCTAGCGTGATCTTCCCATCACGAGCCAGCCGCATCACCTTATCCTTGAATATGAAGCAATCATGGATTGGGTGTCCTACGAGACGGTGATATTTGCAATACTTAGGATCATCGGTGCGACGAGCCTCTTCTGGTCTCTTCATTTCAGGTAGCTCAATTAAGTTAGCTTTGAGCAAATCATCAAATATGGTTGAAACGTCAGAATCGAGGAACGAATATTGCTTTGACCGCATCTCCTTGAGTGTCGTCTTCCTCTGCTCATTAGCTTGTGAATTATTGACCTTTTCAGATACCAAAACACCTTTTCGTTGGTCGTTGCTATCATTTGTCTTGGCCTGGATTCTTAACGGAGCAACATTCACGGGAAAAAAATCGAAATTGGTCCTTTATTGTGTCCTAGTTACAATTTTCGTCCTTTATTGTGTCCTTGTTTTATTTTGGTCCTTTATTGTGTGTTTCACTACGATTTTGGTCCTTCGGATAGAATCTCAGCCAAAAATGTCATGTATGAGCACGTGCCGCCCTATATTCAATTATTTTAAATTTTCCACAAGCAAATTCGCATGTTGGAACAACAATTTAAATTTTTTTATTTTAAATTTTGACCCGTCCGATCCGCATAACTCGGTCAAATCGGTCCATTATAGACTCTTTGGTAGGTTCTTTGTTGAAAGATTTGCCTCATTTCCTTGCATCTTGCTTGTCATTGAATCTTCGCGGATCTTGCATAGGCGGTCCATTAACTCCACTTGCCACCATACTCAGTTCCATGTCATGAGCACGAGTTGCTAACTCCTCAAACGTCCTTTGTTGTATTCCTTGAAGAATGTAACGGAGCCCCCATTACATGCCTTGGATGCACATCTCTATAGACGAGGTCTCGGACAACCGATCTTTGCAATTGAGACTCAAGTTTCTCCAACGGTTTATGTAATCAATCACCGGCTCTTCATCCCATTGGCGAGCATTTGTTAGTTCAATCATGTTGACGGTCCTTCTTGTACTGTAGAAGCGATTGAGGAATTCTTGCTCCAACTTATTCCAACTATCAATCGAGTTTGCTTCCAAGTCAGTGTACCAATCAAATGCATTTCCCTTCAGCGAGCGAACAAATTGCTTGACAAGATGGTCACTGTAAGTTCCGGCATTGTTGCAAGTCTCAACAAAATGAGCTACATGTTGCTTTGGGTTGCCTTTGCCATCAAACTGCTGGAAATTTGGTGGTTGGTAGCCAATCGGCATCTTGAGGTTATCTATCCTTTGAGTGTACGGTTTGGAATAGGAGAATGATTTGAAGCTTCCGTCTAGTTTGTCCTTGATAGTTCCCATGATGAACTTCTTTAATTGATCAGCATGGATCATGCCATTTGAAGAGACTAGGAACTCCTTGGCAATAGACTTTTCCTTCTCATTGGATAATTGTTTCATGGATGTTTCACCCTTTTCAAAGCCTCCAAACTTCAGGTCCTTTACATGACTTTTTTCCACCTTGACTTCCCTACTCAGCAATTTTTCTATCTTGGAGTCTTGGTCTTGCACATGTTTGTTCAGCATCTCTATGGCTTTGGTCAACATCCCAATTTGTTCCTCCAAAGTTGTAGCACTTGTTGTCAATGCGTGCACTGTATCCAATGGAGGTGAAGAACCCGATGCGAAGTGAGAAGTTGGTGGGGAGGAGTCGCCGCTCTCAACATCTTCATCATTGTTGACGTTGTCGAAGACAAAAGAGTCCTTCACTTGGCATCTTCGTGGATGGATCCTTCACTTGGCCGATCAAATAAAGCCATGTGGAAATACGATGTGTTCTAAGGATTTCTTGATAAAGGGCAGGCCAGTGCACGAAAGCATCCCCGCAATGCGAGGGTCCAGGGAAAAAGTCCACCACAAGCTAAATTAAATCCATGCTTATATTAAAAAAAAAAATCGACCAATCACAAGCAAGGAGGCTCGGTTCTACAACTATAAATAGATGAGCTCTTGAAGAACACAAACACAATTAAAAACTTCAAGAATTGAGAGCAAGGAAGTTCAACAAATCCTCTCCAACAAGCTCAACAATCTTCAAGGTGTTCTTCGTTAAGAACTCCTTTCAATCCGCTATCAAGCCTCAAGTTCATCCAAAAACCGTTTTTAAAGATCGTGTCTCAGTCAAGAAGATCAAATCTTCAACAAATTCAAAAATCCAAATCAAATTCATACCGTTCTTCAACAACATTCAAACCAAAAATCCATTTAATCCGAGATTAAGTCACAAGACCCTCGGAAAACCATTTTTTTTTAAGATCAAAATCCATATTGGAAAGATCAAAATTCACAAATCCAAAGAATTGAGGAAGAAGATCATATCATCCTTCATCAATCCTCAAATCAAATCACCATTTAATCCGAGATCAAGTCCAAAGACCCTCGAATTAACGTTTTCTCCAAGTTCAAATCATCTCAGTGAAGATCAAATTGAAGATTTCCACCACAGATTTCAATATTGTTCTTGTAGAATTGAATCAGAGGATTAGATAGAGATTGAACCACAATTGTACTTCAAATTTACTCAAAAATTATTTGTAATCTTTTCTTGTCTTTTAATTCACAGAGATAGCAAGAATTTGTCGTTACAGGTAGTTCTAAGAAACATAAGGCAAGTGATATAGTGAGTTATGTCAAAGGGCGAGGAAAGATAGATACTACCCAACCTGGTATAAAGTTGAAATTACAAAGTAAAGAAATGATTAAGAATGTGGATTTGGTTGTTGCTAAGTGGTGGTATGATGCATGTATTCCTTTAAATGCTGTGAATTCTCCACATTTTGTAGAGGCAATGAAGAGAATATCAGCAATATGTCCTGGGTATTTAGGTCCTAGCTATCATGCTTTGAGAATTTCTTTGCTCCAAGAAGTTAAAGCTGAAGTAAGTTTGTTTATTGATGCTCTTAGAAGTCAGTGAATTATTAGTGGTTGCACTATTATGACTGATGGTTGGACGGATAGGAGGCATAGGTCGTTGATCAATTTTTTGGTGTATTGTTCAAAAGGTATATCATTCATCAAGTCTGTCGACGCATCAGTTATAGTGTCAAGCTCTGAAAATTTATGCAATTTGTTTTCTGAAATTGTTGAAATGGTAGGCGTTGAGAATGTTGTGCACATGGTGACGGATAATGCAACTAACTATAAAAGAGCTGGAAAATTGCTTAATGAAAAGTATCCGTCAATCTTTTGGTCTCCTTGTTCTGCCTACTGCATAAACTTAATCTTGAAGGATGTTTCAGATCTTCCCAAAGTTAAAAGTTTAGCACATGCTGCTACAAGAATAACAAGTTTTGTTTATAACCGTAAATGACCTAATGCATGGTTAAAGCAACAAGCTGGGTGGACTGAAATAATTGTTCCTGGTGCGACTCGTTTCGGCACGACTTTTTATCATTGCAGAGTATATGTGAATGACAAGATTTTTTGGCAAGAATGGTGGTTGACTGAGGTTTTAAGAAATTCATGAGAAAGGATAAGGGTGTAGAAGTTAGGAAAATTATTTTGGATCATGAATTTTGGAAAGATTGCGAGAAAATTGTGAAAGTTATGATTTTTATCATAAAATTATTGCGAATTTGTGATTCAGATGAGAAGCCTTCTATGGGTTTTGTTTATGAGGGGATGTCAAGAGCAATTAATGGGGTAAAGGCAGTTTTGGAGGGTAAAGAGCTTGAATATAAAGTGTATGTGAATATAATCAATACATGGTGGGATAAAATGCTTAGAAAGAATCTACACGCGGCAGCTTACTGGTTGAATCCAATTTTTCAGTATGGTGACGATAGTCCTGCTAATAATACTGCAGTTTTGTCATGTGTATATGATGTGGTGGAGAAGCTTTGTCCTACATTGGAGAATTTGGTGAGGGAAATGACCATGTTTCGGGAGCGTGAAGGAGCCTTTGGACGTGACTTAGCAAGAAAGAATTTAAAAAATACTCGTCCATGTATGCTTGTTATTTATATTGTATCATTGGTTAACTTTATAGCTTTGATCTTGATAATTGCGTATTAATTTGATTTTTTTTAAATTATGTATGGTGGAGTTTATTTGGTGGTGATGCGCTAAATTTATAAAAAGTTGTTGTTAAGCTGTTAAGCCAGACTTTATCATCATCTGGAAGTGAGCGTAATTGGAGTGTGTTTGAGCGAATTCACACGAAGAAGAGGAATAGGTTGGAGCATACAAGATTAAATGATTTGGTATTTGTGCATTACAATTTGCGTTTAGAGAAACGATATGTTCTTTATTCCTTTATATAAGAATTAATCTAGTTTATTTTCTTATATTTGAGGATGTTTCTAACTTACATACTTTGGTGTGATTTTGAAGAAACGTGAAAAAGAAGTAATATGATCCAATTGATTATGAGTCTATTGATAAGGTGGAGTCTTGGGTTATTGAAGAAGATGCAAGTGGTGAACACTGGGTTTCCCTTCCAACTCATTATAATCACGTTATTGTTTATCACTTGCATCTTTTTCAATAACTCAAGGCTCCACTTTATCAATAGACTCATAATCAATTGGATCATAGTACTTCCTTTTCGCGTTTCTTCAAAATCACACCAAATTATGTAAGTTAGAAACATCCTCAAATATAGGAAAATAAACAAGATTAATTCTTATATGAAGGAATAAAAAACATACCGTTTCTCCAGACTCAAATTGTAATGCACAAATACCAAATCATTTAATCTTGTATGCTCCAACCTATTCCTCTTCTTCGTGTGAATTCGCTCAAACACACTCCAATTACGCTCACATTCAGATGATGATGAAGTCTGGCTTAACAGTTTAACGAAAACTTTTTGCAAATTTGGCGCATCACCACCATACATCTTTTAAAAAAATCAAATTAGTATGCAATTATCAAGATCAAAGCTGTAAAGTTAACCAATAATCCAATATAAATAACAAACATACCTGTACGAGTATCTTTTAAATTCTTTCTTGCTAAGTCACGTCCAAAGGCTCTTTCACGCTCCCGAAACATGGTCATTTTCCTCACCAAATTCTCCGATGTAGGACAAAGCTTCTCCACCACATCATATACTCATGACAAAACCGCAATATTATTAGCAAGACTATCGTCACCATACTGAAAAATAGGATTCAACCAGTAAGCTGTCGCGTGTAGATTCTTTCTTAGCATTTTATCCCACGTTGCATTGATTATATCCACATACACTTTATATTCATGTTCTTTACCCTATAAAACTGCACTTACCCCATTAATTGCTCTTGACATCCCCTCATAAACAAAATCCATAGAAGGCTTTTCATCTGAATCACAAATTATCAATAATTTTATGATAGGAATCACAATTTTCTCGCAATCTTTCCAAAATAATTCTCCTAACTTCTACACCATTATCCTCTTTCATGAATTTCTTAAAACCTGAGTCAACCACCATTCTAGCCAAAAAATCTTGTTGTTCACCTATACTTTGCAATGATAAAAAAGTCATGCCGAAACGAGTCGCACCAGGAACAATTATTTCAGTCCACCCAGCTTGTTGCTTTAACCATGCATTAGGCCATTTATGGTTATAAACAAAACTTGTTATTTTTGTATCAGCATGTGATAAACTTTTAGCTTTGGGAAGATCTGAAACATCCTTCAAGATTAAGTTTATGCAGTGGGCAGAACAAGGAGACCAAAAGATTGACGGATACTTTTCATGAAACCATTTTTTCAGCTCTTTTATAGTTAGCTGCATTATCTGTCACCATGTGCACAACATTCTCAACGCCTACCATTTCAACAATTTTCAGAAAAAAGATTGCATAAATTTTCAGAGCTTGACACTATAGCTGATGCGTCGACAGACTTGATGAATGATATACCTTTTCAACAATACACCAAAAAATTGATCAACGACATGTGCCTCTTATCCGTCCAACCATCAGCCATAATAGTGCAACCGCTAATAATCCACTGACTTCTAAGAGCATTAATAGACAAACTTACTTCAGCTTTAACTTCTTGGAGCAAAGAAATTCTCAAAGCATGATAGCTAGGACCTGAATACCCAGGACATATTGCTGATATTCTCTTCATTGCCTCTACAAGATGTGGAGAATTCACAGCATTTAAAGGAATACATGCATCATAACACCACTTAGAAACAGGCAAATCCACATTCTTAATCATTTCTTTACTTTGTAATTTCAACTTTATACCAGGTTGAGTAGTGTCTATCTTTACTCGCCATTTGACATAACTCCCTATATCACTTGTCTTATGTTTCTTAGAACTACCATCTGTTTCAGTTTATTTCGAGTTTGTTCTACTTCATTCTCATCACAAAGTGAAAAAGATGGTCTTTTATTTTTCTTAGCCTTATCTAGCTCAGAAAGCATTCCATAAATTTGAAATTGTACTTCAGGAGGTACCTCTGGGCATTTGTTCGTTTGACTTGTGATGCCAGCAAGGTGCTGCTTCATGCGATTAATGCCCCCACCATGAATTACGTGACCACAATGAATACATCGGAGAGTCATTGCCTTTCCCTTTCCTCCTATATGAGTACAATGACTCCATATAATCTCGACGTCGAGGATTTACATTACTAGTTGATTGATCATCTTCATTATCTTGAGGTTCTGTTGGTGTACTTGAAGAGTTGTTTGCCATCACCTATATCAGTTTTAAACAAACCAAGCTTAATAAAGTCATAAACACAAAATCCCAATTATAGTTACTAATGTTTACGGTTTACCTAATTTATATAAGTGTAGCATTAAAACTTGAAAGTAACAGATTATTAATATATAATCATAATACAATACTTCATTAATTTTGTTTCTTTACTTGTTCGTCATAATTGCAATTAAAGAAAGTACTAAATCAAAGAAAGTATCATTAATATCATCTCATTAATTTTGTGAAAAAATTAAAGAAATAACCAAATCAAACAATTGCAAATTTGCAACACATGAGAAACAAACAGTTAAACAAAGTAACAAACTAAACATGCTTGTTGAAGAACACTAAGCATAACATGGTAAATAAAAAGTTAAGAACTAAACATGATATTTAGAAATTAGAACTTAAAAGTACCCATACACAATTCTCACCTGATTTGTTTGAAGGAGGCGGTGAACGGCGGCGTGAGAGTGAGAGACGGGGTGGTGGTGGTGGTGGTTTGGTTGCTTTGTTAGGTTTTTTTTTCTTCTAATTTTAATGCTAGGGATTTTTAGCTTTTTTTATGAGTTCTTAAGGTTGAGAAATTGCAGTTGAGGGCCTGCATTTTGTCTTATTATTTTTTTGTTTTTTTTTTTAAACCTGGTGGACTAGGCCGATCCATAGGCCGGTTCGCCGAGGCCCGAGTGCCGGTTTTAACTGGTCCAGTCCGGTCAAAACGAGCAGGCAGTTTCATGAGGAAATCAGACCGGATCAAGGATCGGTTCCCGGTTGAACCGATTGAACCG
This sequence comes from Linaria vulgaris, assembly GCA_948329865.1. Lineage (NCBI taxonomy): Eukaryota > Viridiplantae > Streptophyta > Magnoliopsida > Lamiales > Plantaginaceae > Linaria > Linaria vulgaris. Next base: position 64,809,011 of record OX415251.1, read on the forward strand.
ACCGATCCGATCCTATTTAACAACACTGGTTTATAATAAAGGTAACTGCAGATTTATGGGGACTGATTAGGAAGTGATCCTGATTGATACGTGTTCCCCATGTTTATTCTGTTCCCTTAGCCACGACTGATAAGGAAATTCATTCACATTAATATTTTCACTCCCCTCATCATATCGACGTTCGCATTTCCTTTCGATACGTTCCATAATGCCGCGGAAGTAACAAAATTTCGACAATTGTTCTTATGTGAATGAAACTACCATTTTCTCCTCATGCATGCATATGAGTTTCAAGCATCTCTTGAGAGGATTAATGACGTTCAGTCTTACTCGAACTCGTAAACTCAGCCCTCATGACTCGTCCGAATTAATTTCTTCAAACACTCCTATTTTATTTTCGATTACTCTCGCCATCTCTAGAGTTTGACGACAAAAAGAAACATCATGGATGCGTACATAGAAACTGCATGAATCAAGTTTCACATTCGCTGGATTGACGCCTCCCGGGATCGTCTCTAAAATGAGAATGTAGTTATCGAATGCCCACGGGCTACCCGCTAGAGCTTTATTCTTATCTACCACATGAAAGAACTGAAAGGGCGTGTGTTTCTCCCTCGTTTTCTGAATTTCAATACCTTCCTTGAGTTTTAAAACAGATTTCATAATCGAACAGATAGTACTGAAATTGAAATTCTTGTCGGTGAGAAGTTTTCCGACCAAATCGAGTTGTGATGCCGCCTTCTTTTTCTGCCAAATAGAATTCAGAAGAAACCCCATACTCCTCATCCTCCCTCAGTTTTAGAGTTTTGCCTAATCTCTCGATCTTCAAATCCACACCCACCACCCAAATCCAAAAGTAGAAAACCGCTTGCAGGTCGCAACAATACCGCCCCGAATAAATCACTGAATCGCACGCAAGCCGCAACAACCCTACAATACAAACGATGCAACGCAAACATAAAAAAAAAAAAAAAAAAAAAAAAAAAAAAAAAGAAAGAGAAGAAGCGAATCACTGGTCGACAAAAACGATCGCCTAACACCGATAATCACAAGGTTGAAATTGTAAAAATAAAACCTTAGTGCAACGAGGTATGAGAAAAAGGACAATGAGCCGTAGCTAAATTAAGAATTGCTCTTAATGAAGTCGAAGAAGGCCTTAAGAAAAGGCATTGGATGCTCTCATGAAGAAGAGAAAAGAGCTCTCACAAAGAAGATAAAAAACGGTTGGTCGATACTTTTGTTTAAACCAAAAAAAGGAAAGAAAAATAAAACCCTTTTGGCTGCACCACGATTTCATTATCATAATATTAATTAGACAAATGGATAATAAAAAGCGAAAAACGACAAACTAGACCCAACTTATTCGCGCTTTTGCGAAGCTATACTCAACTTTTGTTTTGGCAATGCTGCACCCCACCTTTGACGTTTGCAAAATATTATACTCACACCTATTTTTTGGGACAAATTTTAAATTTTGCAGGGGTAAAACCGGTACTACACTGTTTCCAACAGCTACCTAACAGAAAAAAAAAAGTTGGGTATAACATTGTAAAAATGCGAATATATTGGGTCTAATAACCAATTCAAGAACAAAACCAAAAAAATTGTCCAATAACCACCATTTATCAATTTGCAATGACAACAATACAAAATTTATCCTATCATACTATACCCTTTATCAATCCAGTTCAATTAGACACCAAATAAACAAGAAATCAAAATAATCTCAAGGCACACAATTGAATAAACCATGGGGTTTCTTTTTTTTTTTTTTTTTTTTTCCCACTCTCAAACTACATCAAACCCATTCATTTGTTTCAATGAATCAATTCATCTGTTTCAACCCATTCATCTATTTCAATGAGTCATGGTATCATAGGCCACATGAATCAAACTATTTCATCTTAAAATGAAACAAACAAGAGAAACACCAAATACTTGATAATCTACATCTAAGTTTCACGAAAATGCTTTACTACATGAATTTCATAGCTGTTCCTTTATTTACACAAAGTCCAGTTATAGTAAAGATGATACGGTTAGGATGTTTATTTCTGGTCCTCATCTTCAAAGTAGTTTTTATCAGTGATGTCGACATAATAATCATCATCGTCGTTTGTCTCCTCGCTTTCGTATAAGAGTCCACTAATATTCTTTGTTCTGATTTGTTCTTGAATTCGATCTTTGATGGCAGTTCCCATTTTATGACAACCTTCTTCAAACCTCTCAAGAAACCATGCCACCAAACGATCAGCAATCTCCACCCATATATATGTCGTGCTGAACACTAGCAGTTTTAGCTACATTTTGCATCTTTTCTCCCACTTGCTCTTGCAAGTTCTTGACTTCCTCTCACAGCTTCTTCAGACCCATGTCAACCCGCAATCTTTTTTCCTTCATACGGACTACAAGTGAACGATTCAGTAAAGTATAGTTACAATTATTCGATAAACAATAAGAACCAACATAGTTTCTTTGCTTAGTCGAGCATCTGATCTCTAGCTCAACTAATTCCAACTAATTATAGCATCATCTTTATTAAATGAAAACTAGCAAACTAAAAGGAATCATTGATTTCAACGCAACTAAATATAATTGGAAAAGCTATACGAACCAACAACAACCCTTGCCTAGTCGACTGCTGAATCTCTAGCTCAACTAATTCCAAATTAACTATAGCCTCTTACGTAAATGACGATGTTACAGCTTTCTCCAAAGGTTCTATCTCAGTAAGCACCAACATTTAACAACAAACAAGACAACTTCCTGCAAATATAATCCCATTCATTCATTATTATGTCGAGTGCTAACAATTCCAATATTTCCAATCATAATAACATATTCCTTTTCAATAAATCCACAACCTGATGGTTCTTCAAACGGAAATTCGCAGGTCGATTTGTGACGGAGCGATTCAAGCTCACTCACGAATTTCCCCTAATTCACAGCATTCAACGGCCGATCGATCGTGAAGCTGCTAACAACAACAACAACAACAACAACAATTAAATCATCACAAACCGAATCTCCTAAATTCTGAAACACATATATAATAAAATTACACACATCGGAATGACAATTGTCTACTAAGGCCGGCGAGCTCGATATCTGCTGAAACAGACCGAACGGGGTGGTCCATCGGCGACGTGGTCGTAGATTTCGTTGGCGTATACTCGAACGGGGTGGCCTGTCGGCGGCTCATTCACCGGTACGGCGTTTTTCGGTTCAGTGCGCTGAACCTGAAGCTCTATTTTTGCTGCCCTTTGGTGTGATTACAACGAACAAAGAGAGACTAATTAAATAATTTGGCTTCTTTTCTTCTATCGTCGAATAAACGTGGGTTTAATAGAATTACTCTTCACTTTCCAACCTATGTTTCTGTTAAGAGGCGAATTGAGGGATAAAGGTGGAGTCTTTAGGGTTGCAGAGTAACTGGAATTGGGATCGAATTTGCAATTGGAATCGGTAAGGGAAAGTCAACCAGCTGAAGTCATTTTCCTATTTTTTACTCATTTTTATTTTAGTATGTTTAATGACCGTTGTACCCTTCGGGGAGTAGTAGTACGTTTTCGTAGAAGTTGTTGTTGCACTTTTCTGCACTTTTAGAATCTAGCTCAGTGACGTCATAACCGAGTATAACATGTTATGGGCGTGGGAATGTTTTTCTTTAAGCAAATTTACAATTAAAAATTCTTGAATTCTATTTCTCTCTGTCTATCTGCTCTCTTCCTCTCATAGCAGAATTCACTCTCTTTCTATCGCAACCCTAACAATTGGCCTCAGAGCCAACGTTTCAGGTGCACTCTGATTCACGATGACCGGCTCAAACACCAACAGAATCGAAAACTTGGAACAAGGGCAAAGGGGTCTCGAACAAAAACAGTGAATCTTGCAGGATGGGCAAGATGCGCTGAGAGCTGAAATGAAGGACACGAGATCTGAAATGCATGACATAAAAAATATGTTAGCTCAATTGCTAAAAAATCAGAATCATAATATGAATGAAACACATGACACTGTCACTCAATCAAATGTTCACATGTCACCTCTAATGGCACAGAACACTAACACCACACATGGATCTGGATTATTCCCTAAAAATGAAGGGAACGTGTTGAGGGGGTGAGGGTAGATTTCCCTGGGTTCATGGGTGAGCAACCACGTGGGTGGGTGAGAAAGTGTTCTCGCTATTTTTCACTGAATCCAATGTCGGATTATGAGAAAATTGTTCTGGCAGGTATGAACATGGAGGGGATAGTTGAATATTGGTACGTTGATAATATAGAAGGGAAGGAGAGTATGGGCTGGGCAAAAATGGTTGAACTGATAATTGACTGTTTTACCCCTGTAAGGGAGGAAAGTGTTATAGGTGAATTTAACAAGTTAAAACAGATTGCTGGTGTTGATGAGTATACTGGGAAGTTTGAGGAATTGAAATCACTTCTGTTACATATAGACAGACATTTAGATGAAGAGTATTTCCTAAGGAGTTATAACAGTGGGCTAAAGGAAGAGATTAAAATGATGGTGGAGATGCTTAGGCCAACTTCACTAGCACATGCTATACACTAGGAAGCAAGAAGCTATGCTGGAGGTGATGAATAAGCAGCATATGAATGCACAGAGGAACAGTGTGGTGCCCTTCAATGGGAAGGGACCAAACTGGGGAAATACTACTGAGGCATCGAGACTGAGTCGTGGCACTAAGAAATATCCACCCCTCAAAAGACTCACACCCCTATACATGGAGGAGAGAAGAAAGAAGGGATTGTGTTTCAATTGTGATGAATCCTTTGTCTTAAGACATAAGTGCATGAGGTTATTTTCCATAATTGGGACAAAAGAGTTGGAAGAGGAACACACTCTTGAAGAACAAGGGGAGGAGGAAAGGCTGGACCCTAGGATATCTGTCCTAGCATTAGCTGGACAATCTGATCCAGATACTTTTAAGATGGTTGGAAGGATCAAGGGAGAGACATTCACCATCCTAATTGACTCTGGCAGCGCACACACACATTCCTTGATCAACAGGCAGCTATGAGGTTGAGGTGCAAATTAGAGTACACTAGTCCTTTTGGGGTTACTATTGCTGATGGCAGAAAAACTATTAGTGCTGCTAAGTGTTCTGATATGTGCTGGGAAATGAATGGGCTGCACTTTAGGGCAAACCCCATAATCCTTAAGCTAGGGGTTGTGACATGGTTATTGGAGTGAACTGGTTAAGGGAGTTGGGGCCAGTCACTTTTGACTTTGATCACAAACAACTGACATTGTGTATACAAGGTAAGACTTATACCTTACAAGGTATTAACAGGGAAATGCAACTGGGAGTTATGACAGAAGGTCAGGCAGAGGGATTCTGTACCAGGGTTTTTGTGCATGTTGTTCAGTGAGAAGCCAAAGGTACAACAAGAGATACCTCTAGATATCCAAGAGCTGTTTGGGAAGTATTCATACTTGTTTCAAGATCCAAAACGGCTCCCACCTCACAGAGAGAGTGATCACAAGATCACATTGCAGCCTGGTACACTACCCTTCAAATCACACCCCTACAGGTACCCCTACCTACAGAAAGAGGAGACTGAGAAGCTGGTGAGGGAGATGCTAGAATCAGGTCTGATTCAAAATAGCCACAGTCCCTTCTCCTCACATGTGTTGTTGGTGAAAAAGAAGGATGACTCGTAGAGGTTTTGTGTAGACTATAGGAGGTTGAATGCCCTGATTGTGAAGAATAACTACCCTATTCCAATGGTGGAAGACCTCATGGATGAATTAGCACATGCCAAAGTCTTTACTAAGATAGACTTGAGGACAGGCTATCATCAGGTTAGAATGGACCCCAAAGATATCCCTAAAACTGCCTTTGTAACTCATACAGGGCATTATGAGTTCAAGGTGATGCCCTTTGGGCTCACCAATGCGCCAGCTATTTTTCAAGCATTGATGAATCAAGTATTCAAGGATTGCTTAAGGAAAATGGTGGTGGTCTTTTTTGATGACATCCTAGTGTACAGCAGTACTATGGAGGAACACTTGCTACAACTGGAGCTAGTATTTGGGAAACTGAGGTCTAACACCCTCTTTGCTAAAGCCTCCAAGTGCACATTTGGGCAGGGAAGTGTGGAATACTTGGGGCACATTATTGGAGGAGGGAAAGTAAAGGCAGGCCCATAAAAGATTCAAAGCATGCTAGAGTGGCATATTCCCAAGAATGTCAAAGCACTCAAGGGATTCCTAGGGCTGACTGGGTATTACAGGAAGTTTGTGAGGCATTTTGGAGTGATAGTTAAGCCACTCACAGAGTTGACAAAGAAGAGGAAGTTTGAGTGGGGTGAGGCAGCTACTCAAGCTTTTGAAGCTCTTAAACAAGCTATGGAAACATCCCCAGTATTGCAGCTACCAGATTTTACACAGGAGTTTTATGTTGAAACTGATGCATGTTACTTTGGGTTGGGGGCTGCATTGAGTCAAGGGGGACATCCCTTAGCATATATCAGCAAGGCACTAGGGCCCAAGAACTTGGGACTCTCAGTTTATGAGAAGGGTTTCCTGGCAATCTTGATGGCTATTGAGAAATGGAGACCCTACTTACTACACAAGGAGTTTGTGATCAAAACTGATAAGCAGAGTTTGAAATTTCTGTTGGGGCGGAAAATATCCACCCCTCTTCAACAGAAATACATGACTAAGCTCATGTGTTATACCTACAGGATTGAATACAGGAAATGGAGGGAAAATAGAGTGGCTGATGCACTCTCCAGAAGGGATGTACCCTCAGCAGAGCTCACTGCTGTAAGTGTACTTCAACCAGAATGGATGAAGGAGTTACACCTCAGTTATGAGGGAGATGAGTGGGCACAAGAGGCCATAGGGCAGTGCATGTTGAGCCCATATGATGTTTCATACTTTTGCTATCAGCACCAGTTACTGAGGTACAGAGGGAGGTTGTATGTGGGCACTAATGGAGATACTAGGAAACATGTGATAGAGATGATGCATGGAGGAAGTGTGGGAGGTCACTCTGGTGTGGTGGGGACTTATCAGAGGATTCAAGCAGTATTCCTATGGCCAGGGTTGAGGGAACAGGTGAAACAGTGGGTCATGCAGTGCTTGGTATGCCAACAGTGCCAGCATGAGACAATGAAGTATCATGGTTTGCTACAACCACTCCCTGCCCCAGACCAGGCTTGGCAACAATTATAATGGACTTCATAGTCCAGTTGCCTAAGTCTAGGGGTAAATATGCTATTTGGGTCATTGTTGATGGATTTTCTAAATACTCACATTTTATTCCCCTAACACACCCCTACAATGCTCATGCACTAGCTGAGATCTTCCTCAACAATGTATAAAAGCTGCATGGGTTGCCACAGAGCATTGCATCAGACAGGGACAGGGTATTTGTGAGTTCCTTTTGGAGGGAATTATTGAAATCCTTGGGAGTGGAGCAGCATCTTAGCACTGCTTATCACCATCAATCTGATGGACAGACTGAGAGGGTGAACCAGTGCCTAGAAACCTATCTTAGATGTATGACATGGAGGAATCCTAAAGAGTGGGCTAAGTGGTTGCCTTTGGCTGAGTGGTGGTATAACACCAATTACCACTCAGCACTTGCCAAAACTCCTTTTGAAGTTATGTATGGCTATAAGGCTTCACAGGTGGGGTTGGAATCATACAGACCAACTAAAGTGGCAGGAGTGGAGGAATTACTAGAGGACAGACAACAAGCTCTACAAGTAATCAAGGACCAGCTACAACATGCCCATAACAGAATGAAAGTACAGGCAGATAAGAGCAGAATTGAAAGACAATTTAAGGTTGGGGAATGGGTGTTTGTTAAACTCAAAGCCTACAGGCTGCTAACCATGCGCAAGGACCCATGCTGGAAGTTAGGCCCTAAATTTGCATGACCCTATGAGATTTTAGAGAAGGTGGGAGAGGTAGCTTACCGTTTGAAGTTACCTGAGGAGGAGCGTGCGCATCCAGTTTTCCAAGTCTCAGTTTTAAAGCGGCGCGTGGGGTCTGAGGTTACTACCACTGTTGAGTTTCCTGATTTGGGAGAGGACCTCCGACGACAATTGAAACCCACAGCGGTTTTTGCGAAGAGGATGGTTAAGCGTGGAAATGCGGCGAGTGGTCAGTGACTGTTGAAGTGGGGGGATCTACCCGATTCGGAAGCGACTTGGGAGGATTTCGAGCGGGTTGAGCAGCAATTTCCATATCTGATTGCTTGAGGACAAGCGAGTTAAGGAGGGGGCAATGTTAAGAGGCGAATTGAGGGATAAAGGTGGAATCGGGTTGCAGAGGAATTGGAATTGGGATCGAATTTGCAATTGGAATCGGAGAGGGAAAGTCAACCAGCTGGAGTCATTTTCCTATTTTTTACTCATTTTTATTTTATTATGTTTAAGGATCGTTGTACCCGTCGGGGAGTAGTAGTACGTTTTCGTAGAAGTTGTTGTTGCACTTTTCTACACTTTTAGAATCTAGCTCAGTGACGTCATAGCCGAGTATAACATGATATGGGCGTGGGAATGTTTTTCTTTAAGCAAATTTACAATTAAAAATTCCTGAATTTTCTTTCTCTCTCTATCTGCTCTCTTCCTCTCATAGCAGAATTCACTCTCTTTCTATCACAAACCTAACAGTTCCAATCATCAAATTTGTTGAATAGTGCATCGATTTCATCGATTTGGGAAGAATTTTGAGTGATTGTACAAATGGGGAAATTAGGGTTCATGTTTTTCCCCAAATCGGAGCGAGAATTATGAAAGACAAATTGTTCCTCAAGTCCCACCTAAATCAGTTGCAGAGTAAAATATCATTTTTACCCTTCACGTATGACGCCTAACGACACAATAGGGTCAATTTATGACATTTTTTTGCCGAAAAAATGTGTCGGTATAACATTTTTCAAAAGTCGAAGGTAGTGGTGCAGCATTGCAAAAAAGGAAAAAATGTTGGGAATACCTTCGCTAAAACGCGAATAAGTTAGATCTTTTTGCCGTTTTTTCTAATAAAAATACACATCGGCATTCTCTTGTTTTCTTAAGTTTCTCCATCACATGCAACACCATATGCTCGATGCATCTCTTTTTCTTTTTCTTGCTCATTTTATTTTCTTTTATTTCTCACTTCCGAATCAAATTCCTTTTTCTTATTAATTTCAGACCCAGATCTATAAATAGAGTTCCAGGTATAAAGGAGTTTGTAGGGTGTAATGTTTATCTTTATTTGAGTCTGCGAACCAGAAAAAAGAAAAAGATGAGCACAATCATCTCTCATTTCTCTGTTATGATTTTATGTGACTGAGTTGGAGTAGGTGACAGAGTTAATGAGCAGACATGGCACAGTAGGAGATAAGATGGAAAATATTTTTGAGAAATCAATATTGTTGTTTTGGTCTTATTTCGTCACGGTAATAGAACACAATAATTTATACAAAATGAGATCAAACAATGCTATCCGATACTATTGGCGGACTAGCTTGGTCCGGAACACTTAATACAAGCTTTCTAGACAGAATAACTAAATTACAAAGTCAATAATACGTATCGAATTTCAAGTATTCGATACTGACGTGTCGAATGATGACCAATTCGATGCGGTCCAGTTATCACTGAATGAAAGTCAATCTGACCGGTGTCGAATTCGATACGTGTTGTGAGTGTCGAATTCGATGCGTGTCCAGGTACCGAATAGTGATACTGTATTTCTTTGCGCCTCGAATTGGAGTTGATTCGATATGGATCGTGTCGAACGGTGCTGGTTCGATGCTGACTGTAGTGAGCTGGTTCAGATCTCGGAAAAAGGTCCCTTTGAATACAAGGGGACGGGCTATTTATAGAACCCGTCCCGTGGAACCCACAATCCAATATAGAAAGCCGTATCGAATCTCGGTTGTTCGATACGCGCATCGAATCAGACGTATTCGATGCGCTGTTGGGCCGGCCCAGTGGGGAAAGCTTATAATACTGATTCGATGCGCGCCTCGAATTCTCCCTATTCGATGCGCCTTTGGGCTGGCCCAATAACGTTATATTGGGCCAATCCTAAATTACACCCATCATATAGTCCCCCCAGTTTGGGAGATGATATCAATTTAGAGATCGTCTTCCAAACTTTTCAAAATATAACTGTACTGATTTGAGATATTTCTAATCATAGTAAAATCTGATCAGCTCATCGTTCTTGTGATAATAAGATGATTTTAGACGCATCGAATATCTCACTATTCGATGCGTCAAATAGCGCGCATCGAATTTCAGCTATTCGATGCGGTTATTCGATGCGTCAAAATAGCTGGGCCTGGTGGGCCTCTCGTCCCCTATATAAGGGGGTGCTGCCTCGGCAGAATCATTATTCTGCTGTCAGACGCCGCTCTTCAGGTAAGACGCATCGAATCTGCGTCATTCGATGCGTTCCGCATCGAATCATAAGTGATTCGATACGCTCAGTATCGAATTGTGAAAATTCGATGCGTTAAAATGTTCGCTCCTGCTCACTATGAGCTTACCGTCGCGGGATTCTGATTTGCCGTTTTTACTTTGTGTAGGATATAAGCAACCAAGCAAGACTTTCCTTTATCGAGAATATATTTGAGGTAAAAATATTTTGTTTTTATTGTATCTTATCATTTAGTTTTTTAACATGTTCGGTATCGTATATATATGAGTGATATACGAGAGTGTGTAGTGACGTATGCGTCCTTAGTCAGTGTCGTGTTTTAAACATATTTCAGTTAACTCTTTATCAAAGATGGTGAGCATTGAGACCCAATCCGGGAGTGATTCGAGTTCAGGTTCTAGCTCCAGTTCGATTAACAAGGAGAATCCCTCAAAAGCACTAGCAGTTCCGACCGCAGGCGATATAGATGTCTGTGACGATATATCTATCGATTCTTCGGCGGATAATAATCCTGCTCCAGAATTGAACCCGACAACTGAGGTTAATAGTAATGAACCTTCGCCCTATAGAGATAACCGTGCTGCGAGCGAGGGTGAGGAAGATGTAGATTACATTAATAGGGAATTTGACGATCATATCGAGGTCCCAGGAATGACCTATGACCAATACGTGTCTCGTCTCCAGCATAATCGTAGGGGATTGCGCGAAAAATTTAATATTCCTGACAAGTATAAAATTGTCATTCCTGGCCCACATGATCGGATGCATAATCCACCACCTGGTCACATCACTGTGTTTGTCGGCCAACTTTTAAACGGATTGCGCTTTCCAATTCCTTATGAACTGAAATGGCTTCTGCGGAAGATAAATGTCGTTCCTGCTCAACTCACGCCAAACTCTTACGGGAGCATGATTGGTTTCATCATAGTGATGAAGGCTCTGGGCGAACGACACAGTCCTAATGAATTCTACGCGTTATTCGAGATTGCAAGACGCGAAGAAGGCTTCTACCATGTAAAAGCTCAAACGAATCGAAAGTTTTTAAACGGTGGAGCAACCGGGTACGGAAAGGACTGGAAAAGACGATACTTCTTCATTAAGGAGAGTTATCAAAGTGAGTTTTTGGGATTCCGCCGGGAGTGGTTCACCGGTTCAAGGGTAACAATTCCCAGTGGGGTTTCCATAACCCTGTGGAATTGCGAGTTCATTCCCACCCTAGTTAGAGAACATCAATTTGATGTTAAGAAACTCGTTGAAAATCGAGTTCTTTCTTTGGCTGGGTTGTCACCAGTGAAGTACAAGGGAAAAATGACCCTTGGTATATATCTGACCTTTCTGATATTCTTGTTTTACGTTTATTATGCATTCTAACGATTTGTCTTTGTTGCAGAAAAATACTTCATGAGTCGACACGCAAGGATGAACCGGGTTCTCGATGCGGATATGGAAAGTTCGCAGACCGAGACTGCGCGTACAATTCCTCCTCCGCGGAAGAGAAAGAGTAAGGGTAAAAAGAAGGTGTCTGAACCCTCAACTGCTACTGCAGCTGCTGCTAGTGCTTTGCCAGTTGACACTTTCGAGGACTTACTTGGGAGTAATCCTGAGGATAATCCAGGCGGTGGCGAGGAGTTGGAAAACAGAGCAACCGAGACTGGCGAGGATGTCGGCAATCTTGTTCATCGTAAAAGACGAAGAATGCCGCAAAATTTATCGCAGACTGCTGGGGTTGCTGCTACGACTAGCCAAGCTGCCAGGCCAAGTTCCTCTAACCCTCCTGTTGGTGCATCCGGTCCAAGTTACGCGGCTGGACCTAGCCAGGGTCCTCGAGCTCGGGTCGCTGGGTACCAACTATCGGAGGCCGAGACCATCGAGCATCTGAAGGCAATATTGCCTGGTTTATCCGTCCCTCTTCCGATTTCCGACGAAGAGAGAAAAAGGCTGGAGCGTAATACATTGCATCTGCTGACAGCGGTAATGATGTCTTGTTTGACTTACATTTTCTGTGATTTTGCTCTGCGAACTTTTATCTAATCATTCATGTGTTGTCAGGCGGGCGGCTTCGTGGATGTTATGGCCTCAGCCTTAATGGATTTCAAGGAGACTGCCAGCAACGCTGATAACTCTGCACTTGAAGCTGCTCTCGATGCCAAAGAAAAAGCTTTGCAAACTGCCAAGGAAGCTCGAGAGCAGGCTAAAAAAGTCGAAGAATAACTTAATCAGCAAATTTCTGCTCTGAAGATGGAGGTTGCTGCAGCCAAAGAAGAAGCTCATAATGCTGACGTCAACGGCTACCTTAGAGGCCTCAAAGATGTAAGATATATTATCCCTAGAATTTGAGATCTATTTTCCTATTTTCAATTTTATTAATATCTTTTTATCCTTCTAAAAGGTTTCCTCCGAGCAATCATTGGAAATTGCTGAAAAGTTCCTCCGGGGCACTACGTTTCAAAAGCTGTGCACTCGTCGGGATGATCATGTGGCTCGAAATGCTCAAGCTCTTACGGTGCATCAGTTCTATACTTCTGGCTATGTTCGTGGCAAATTTGAACCAGAATGGTTAGACCTGTCCCTGGGGCCAGATTTAAAGAGACGCCCACCTCGTCAAGCTTCTGAGGCCACAGAATCTGATGAGTTTGCCCCTTTGCTGAATAAGGAGGATCTCGTTCTCGGAGGGTTATCACCGCCGTTAGAAATGCCCGACCCATATCCCTCATCAGAAGATGAAGAATAAGACTGGTCGTTACTTAGGCTGTTCATTATTTCTGTGTTTATGAACAATTTTCATTTTAACTTAATTTAGTAGGGTGCTGCGTCGCCCTATTGTGCCTGAAACAATTTATTATCCATTACTTAATTTGTGGGATATTGACTGTTGTCTTTTCTTTCAATTTCTTGTCTCAGTCCTTTACTTTATTTTGACAACCTGCTGGTTCATTAATTTTCTTTGAAAATAATTTATCGATATTTTTCGTAGTACCTGCCTTCTACTTCGATGAACTTAGTCATTTTTGGGCAAAATGTTTGTTTCAATTTGTTGTTCATGATTTTCCGAGTTTGTAGTAATATAGCACGTCCCTTCCTTATTTCGTTTTAGGGTTTTATGGTACCTCATGCCACCTCGGGCAGGTTCTCATTCTTCTTGTCTTGAACTTTAATTGGTATCTCGTGCCTCTTTGGGGCAGAGTCTCCGTTCTTTACGTCGTTTTTGACTTCTACCGGTATCTCGTGTCACTTTGGGACAGAGTATCCGTTTTCTTGATTGATTTAGGGATTTTCGGTATCTCTTGCCACTTTGGGGCAGAGTTTCCGTCCCTTTGTTGCTTCTGGCTTCTTTCGGTATCTCTTGCCACTTTGGGGCAGAGTTTCCGTTCTTCTGATCTCTTCGGAGATTTTCGGTATCTCGTGCCACTTTGGGGCAGAGTTTCCGTTCTCCTGATTTCTTCGGAGATTTTCGGTATCTCGTGCCACTTTGGGGCAGAGTTTCCGTTCTTCTGATTTTCTAGACCTGCACTGATTACAATATGCAAAGTATAAAAAATTTATATAAATCAAATAATTCGACATAATCTTCTTTGAATAATTCAAATTAGATTATGTAAATCGAACTGAGCTTTGATCATTGCTCATTAGCATGACTTCCAGTGCTGTCCTTCAGATCCAGGATTGGTGGTACCTGTTTTAAGTTCATACATTTTTGTCCCTCATGCGTGTTATAGCAGAGAGAACGAATAAAAACTTGTTCAAAATATTCAAAATGCTAAAAAAGCTTGTAAATTTAAACAGAATATTTATTCAATCTGCTCCATACGCTCCGGAGCCAAAGCTATTGCTGCGTTTTCTTCTGGTTGTGGCCGCGTCCGGAGCGAGTTAACATAGCACTTCCAACCTTCAATGTGATCTGCAATGACTTCTCCCGTGCCAGCAATGGTGGGGAATTTTATCATCTGATGGTAGGTTGATGGTAGCGCTCGAAATGCATTCAATGCCGGTCTTCCTATGATTCCGTTGTATGCGAAGTGCATGTCAACGATTACATAGTTCTCCCAAATTGTCGTTCTCTTTGGAGCTGTCCCCAATGAAGTTGGGAGCTTGATCATTCCTAGTGGTACTATCGCTGGACCTCCAAAACCATGAAGCGACGTTCTCACCGGTTCCAGTGCCTGGTTGTTCAATCCCATTTTGAGCAACGTAGAGTTGAATAGTACATTTACGGAACTCCCGTGGTCCACAAGCATTTTGGTGACTCCAAAATTAGCTATATCAACAGTTACCACCAAAGGGCAATTTAAATCCGACATCTGTATAGCTTGTGCACTTAGTTTCCGTAGGTCTGCAGTGGAGAAGGTGATCTCTTCGTGTGGCATTTCTTCGATTCTTAACATATTAGCCATATGAACATAATTATCTGCTTCAATAAACCTCGTGATCTTTCTACGACCGTTGGTAGAATCTGCTCCTCCTGGTCCTCCTGCTATCATATTGATGATGCCTCTCCTGGTGTTTCCGTCCTCAATCTGGGGATATTGAAAAAGTTGCGGTTCATCGATTGCTCTCTGCTTATCTTTCCTAGGAGATGGAGTTCTCTTACGGTTGAAATTGTTTTCTTGTTCTTGCACTTTCTTGACAAACTCTACCAATTTTCCATCCTTTATCAACCGCTCAATCTCATCTTTCAAATTTATGCATTCCTCTGTATTATGCCCCTTCTGATTGTGGTACTGGCAGAATTGATTTGAGTACATTGTAGCCTTGGACTCTCTCATCGGTCTGGGATCCTTTAACCATCCTTTCTTCTTTGCTGCCCCAAATACTGCCATAATGTGAGCGTTTAGCGGGGTGTACCGTCGAGGCGAACTATCCCTTTTGTAATTTTTATTCCTGTTGCTGCTGTTGTGGCGATTTTGATCTTCTTTGCCTCTTTCTCTCTCTCTTACGGCTACATTGTTAGGAACTTTGGTTGCCATCATTTCCTCGAAATGAACCACATCTCGAGCTATCTTGTTTATTTCTTCAACTGTGGTGGGTTTTCGTTTCAGTAACTCACCGCCAAACATGGTGTTGGTAGTTGCACGAAAAACTATGCTTGCAACCATTTCTCCCGTCGGACTATCAATTCTCAATAGCTCTGTGTTGAAGCGTTTCATGAAGTCCTTTAGACTTTCATTAACCTCCTGCTTCATCGTGTATAAGTGGGAGTGATCCAAAACCAGTCTAGACTGACTAGAAAATTGATCCTCAAACATCTTTCTCAACTGAGCATAACTCTCAATGTGTCCATGAGGAATTCGATTAAACCAGTCAGCAGCCACTTCTGATAGAGTCGTTGCAAATATTCTAGCTTGCATATTGTCCCTGAAACCGTGGAGGGACAGTCTCCTGTCTAACTGGAAGAGATGATCTCGGGGATCAGATTTTCCGTTGTATGTTTTTAATTCTGGGATCTTATCTCCTTGCCCTAAAATTTCCGACTCTATTTCTCGGCAAAAAGGACTGCGATTCATAGAATTGTCCTCCCTTGCCGTTCGAGTCTCGGCTATTGCTTTACCCTTTTCCAACCTTCCAACGTTCCTGCTTATTGTGTTATGCTTGCCATGCAAATCAAGACCTTCTGGCTGTCTTTGGTCATCTCTACGTTTTCTTCTCCGCGATTCCTCTCTATGATCCTCTTCCTCATTCCTATCTTTCCTGGAATTACGACTCTCCGACCGTCTTCTGTCTTCTCTTCTACTTCGTTCAGCAGCATATTCTGCCTCTCTTTCCTTTTGTATCTTCTCATGAGGCCTTTTCGATTGTATCTCTACAGATACTAGCTTCTTTCCTCGCTTTTCATGAACTGATTTCCCTTTGCTATTCATCCTTTCCGAAGTATGTTTACTTCTTCGGTCGTCCTGCTGTGACTTTTCCTTTTCCTTCCCATTCTGCTTTCGGATAGCTGAACCTTGTTCTCTCAAGTTCTCAGAATATTCAACAGGAGATGGTATCATAGCGGGAAATGCGGTAGGGAGCACCTCAGCCACGACTGCTTTAATCATCGCGAATAATTCACTCTTGAATTTATCTGGTATTGCAGCATTTGTCGCTGAAGCTCCACTCACCTCGGCTTCATTAATGGGTGCCTTCTCAGCTTGAGGTCCTTGGTTTTCTTTCCTAGCCGAAGTTGGTACCGCCGGTGGTAATGTTGATGGTCCAACTATATCTGGCATACCCCGTTCAGGTGTACCGGATTGTTCTTCTCCCATATTACCTTCCAGAGCTCTACTCTTGGATCGAGTTATTCTAGTCATACTGCCTATGAAGCTAATATAATTTGTGTTCCCACAGACGGCGCCAATGTTTTGGTCTTATTTCGTCACGGTAATAGAACACAATAATTTATACAAAATGAGATCAAACAATGCTATCCGATACTATTGGCGGACTAGCTTGGTCCGGAACACTTAATACAAGCTTTCTAGACAGAATAACTAAATTACAAAGTCAATAATACGTATCGAATTTCAAGTATTCGATACTGACGTGTCGAATGATGACCAATTCGATGCGGTCCAGTTATCACTGAATGAAAGTCAATCTGACCGGTGTCGAATTCGATACGTGTTGTGAGTGTCGAATTCGATGCGTGTCCAGGTACCGAATAGTGATACTGTATTTCTTTGCGCCTCGAATTGGAGTTGATTCGATATGGATCGTGTCGAACGATGCTGGTTCGATGCTGACTGTAGTGAGCTGGTTCAGATCTCGGAAAAAGGTCCCTTTGAATACAAGGGGACGGGCTATTTATAGAACCCGTCCCGTGGAACCCACAATCCAATATAGAAAGCCGTATCGAATCTCGGTTGTTCGATACGCGCATCGAATCAGACGTATTCGATGCGCTGTTGGGCCGGCCCAGTGGGGAAAGCTTATAATACTGATTCGATGCGCGCCTCAAATTCTCCCTATTCGATGCGCCTTTGGGCTGGCCCAATAACGTTATATTGGGTCAATCCTAAATTACACCCATCAATTGTGGTAATTATTTTTTCTACGGTGTTATTTTGGTCATAAGCTCAAAAAATCTTTGCTTGAGAACGGAAATTACCGTTCAAGTTTCTTGCGATATTTTCAGTATATACCCAGAAACATAGTTCTCATGAGTTCATTATATAAGGGTGTACTCTTCTATTTCCATGCGAGCCACAAAAATAAAGAATAGCACTCTAACAAGTACAGGAGACCAGATGATTCCAATGCAGTAATAATTAAGATTAAACTCACAACATACAGAATATCAATAATTGAAGCTTCAAATTACATAGGATACCAAAGTGAGCCGTGACATTAGGTTCCTTCAGACTCTTTGTCTTTAAGCCACACATAATTGGTATCTTCTTCTGCTTTTAGAATCGTATTTCACGGCTTCCTCATTTTGGACCTTGCATATCTGATTAGAGCGAAAAAAAACAAGTTCAGTTCCACTTTGCAAATGGATATAAGTAACAACGAGCAAAATCGAGCAGTGTGAGAATTACTCTATATGCATGCCACCCCGATCTGAGGATGGTAGTATACTTCCTTGGAGAGCATTCATTGCGTCGGTTGCTTGCTCAACTTTCTATTAAAGAAATAATATGAGTGTATGAGTTCACTTAACAAGTAACTTAAGAGCTCGGGAATTGCAGGAAATAAGTTTGTTTGCCAAATATCTAATCTGCTGTGAGCTACGCTCGACTAATCTTGTAGTAAGGACCTGTACTTACGATAAAGCAAGCCTCGCTTTGTAACAAATGGTAAGAAGAATACCTCAAAATCAGCAAATGCAACTGGCATTCCACCTCTGGCTCGAACCTTGGTGCTGTTAAATCCTGGGTATCTGAAACCAAAAGAAGTTTTCGATATGTTATTTTTAGATGGAAGGAGTAAAATCCATTATAAAATCCATGAATACTTGTCGAGTCAGAGTGATGTTTCATTTGATAGCAGAAAGATTGTAAAGATTTGTGCGCAATTCCCATTACATTAGTTTTCAGTTGTCAATGATATTTTTTTGATTCGGGAATAAACTCAATTCAATTGGCAGTAACTTACTGAGAAAGAATTTGCTTCAGTTCCTCATCGGAACAGGTAGGGCCCAGATTAGCAATAAACAAAGTTGAGCATGCACCATCTGCTGTGTTTTCTGCTTGCTCCTGTAACATCATTCATACAAAACTAAATATATGGTCTTCACATGAAATTAAACAAGCACTTCTAAGCAAAATGCTGAAGGATTAACAAATTATGATATTAGAAAAGCCTGTTTAGGACACAAAATAAAATGATCTAGCAAAGAAGAAATAATATGATTGTTAATAAAAAAATACATGTGAACTTAAGTTGGCAACGCAGATATAGCTTGTTCAGAAATTATTCTGTCCTTTGTTTTATTAAATCGTTGGTGGTACGTGCGCATACATAGAATGAGTTATCCATCCTCAGTTTCCCACTTCTACAAGTTCGTGTTTTAGATTTTATTAAATGATGTATATGGCAAGCAATCGAATGCTCAACAATTGTCAAACAAATTATTTTAAATGTGAATAAGAATGTCCCCATGTTTAGTACTTACATGATCTGGAGCAGAAGACTCATCACAGTCAGCTATTTTTTCAGAGCTGTGAACCAGAAAGTGATGTTAATCAGGAATAAGGGGCTAGCTAATTAAAGAGAGAAAGAAAGAAAGAAAATATATTGTTTGAATAAAAGAAGTAAAGTTGCACGTGTAACCTCTTGTGGGGTGGTGAATCAGAGTCATGATTGGTAAGAGCATCATCAGAGTCAGTATCTCCTGGAAGTTTGAAAATACATACGTAAATAATCTATTGAGGGGAGGGGAGTTGTTGCTAGTATCAAAATCTGGAGGAAACTACAAGTAATTAAATTAATAGCATTGGCATCGTAGTATATAAGGGAGGGTAAGGAAGGATTTCCAATTACCATCATTGCTTGATGAGTGGCGAGCATGAGCATGAGTATCAGCATCAGTATCAGCAGCATTGGCATCAGATTTTGTTCTTCTATCGATAACCACATACGGACCACTTCCTGCAAACCAAACAGGTAAACAAACAAACAAACAAACAATGATGATGATGATGATGATGATAAGAAAGACAAAAAATCCACAAGAGGAAGGATGTGGAGCTGGAGCTGGACCTGGTTTAATTTTCCTTGTAGAATTAGTCCTGGCGAGTTCAATGTGCAACGTGGAACCAGTTTGTGGATCAAATTTAACACCCTGCACTAGTAGTAGTACATTAATATTATTATAACCAATTAATTAATAGAGATGAAAATCAAAATCAAATTTCTAAAAATTCTAACATTAAGAGAAAGAAGCGCTGCCATAGCTGAATCCGGGTCGACAAACGTCGCAAAAGCCACAACCTGCCGGTGATTAAATCATTCAGTTGGGTCAATTTATTATTAACATTTTTTTTTCCTAGCTAGCATTGAAATTAGGCAGTGACCTGACCTGATTACCGCGCCCGGTATACTTGAGCTGGCATGACTCGAAGCCGTGACGACGGCGGAACAGGTTGTGGATCTCACGCGCCTTCACGTCGTCCGGTAATCCAGAAACGAACAGCGTATTAATACCGTTGCGATCACCATAGTACGCCGCCGCCGGCGGAGGGTAAGCCATAACCGGAGGAGAAGCAGCGAGCGATTCACTCCACTCAACTGATCTTACTCTACTGGGCTATTATTACTATGGATGGCCGGCCCAATAATCATTTGTACAGAAATAAAATTATTGGGCCTAATTTGGCCTTTCTTCTGATATTAATGCTCAATTGGCTGGTTCATTCATACAAACTCATGTTGTAGCATTCAATTCAACAAACCTTGATAATTCATTCCAAACTCTGCTATAAAACATATGAAATAAACATATAATTATTTGTGTACACAGGAATGTGGAGTATCATATTACTAAGTTTTTATTTATTTATTAATTTATTAGTATTAGTAAGTGTTGCCAGCAACGCCCATGTAGGTATTATTATTGGCTAAGGTAATTGAGATATAAGTTGATTGCTTAGCTGTGTGCATAATTGTTATTGATTGAGAATGTGAGTATTTTACTAATTTCTTTGTCAATCTCAAGCCTATAAATAGCTCCATCCGGTTGAAGCTAAAACATACAACAAAAGCAATTTAATATATTAGTTAGTGTATTTTTGATCGTCGGGGTTCTTAGTTCGTGAATCGGGTGAATATTATTTTAATAATATATTCCACCACCGAGATCGAGAAACGCAAAGGTTTCGCCGCCTGGTTCGACACGGAGGATCAACGACACAACAAGGACGCTACTATCGACTTACGGAGGTATAAATAATTTATTGTTTATATCTCGTAATTCCGCTGCGTAAATTTATTTCGGTAGTAGTATCGACGTTATTATTCATTAAACTGTTGGCGGCGGAGTTGTGGTGTGACTAGTGAGAATACGATAAAGGCGGTTCTGTCAAAGGTAATTGGTTATTAAGCGGGACCGTTGTGACCCCACCAATTACCTGAGAATCTTGAAATCTTGTTGGTAAGACGAGCTATCTCTTTCCGGGGGTTTACTTTGCCCAATTCTGATCTACGAACTCCCCAACTCGTCGGTATAATAGTTTAACGAATAATGACATTGTTATTAAACAAATAAAATGTCCAACATTGGTATAAGAGTGTATGGTTATTTGATCATACGTTGTTCGATACCCATTGTTAGAATAAATAAATAAGTTGAAATTGTTTATTTAATTATGTTGCTAATTATATATTGAAAAATATAATTTGGGATTATAGTGAGCACTATTCCGCGCCGAAGGGCTGTCCGCGTTTAGTCTCCTATAAGTAAATTTGCACGAATATTAAATTAAATAATTATAATTGGACAATGTGGCGCAAGAGATGATTCTGAAGCTTAGCAATTTTTCGATCTTGCGACGTGTATTAATTATTCTTATTTAATTTTAAATAAACGAGGCAAATTATTTAGTGTGTGTATCATATCATGAATTGTCTAGTGAAAATGGCATCGAAGGGAATCATCGCTGATTTGAACAAGGGAGACAAATTGGATGGGGAAAACTATGACATCTGGCATCGTAAGATCCAGTATGTCATGAACGAGCAAGAGGTCCTAGAGACTCTTACCCATACAATTGAGGCTCATAGTGAATCTGCTCACATTACTAAAAAATTTGAAAGGCACCAACAAGACCTTGTCGCCTACGACAACTAGGTGACAAAGGATCGATGTGCGCGCTTTACTATGTTAAGCAGCATGCACAATGATCTAATTGGTGAATTTAAAAATTATGGCACGTCGAAAGAATTCTGGAACGTTGTGAAAGATATGGAGACACGTTCGCACAACAAGGACGCTACTATCGACTTACAGAGGTATAAATAATTTATTGTTTATATCTCGTAATTCCGCTGCGTAAATTTATTTCGGTAGTAGTATCGACATTATTCATTAAATTGTTGGCGGCGGAGTTCTGGTGTGACTAGTGAGAATACGATAAAGGCGGTTATGTCAAAGGTAATTGGTTATTAAGCGGGACCGTTGTGACCTCACCAATTACCTGAGAATCTTGAAATCTTGTTGGTAAGACGAGCTATCTCTTTTCGGGGGTTTACTTTGCCCGATTCTGATCTACGAACTCCCCAACTCGTCGGTATAATAGTTTAACGAATAATGACGTTGTTATTAAACAAATAAAATGTCCAACATTGGTATCAGAGCGTATGGCTATTTTGATCATACGTTGTTCGATACCCGGTGTTAGAATAAATAAATAAGTTGAAATTATTTATTTAATTATGTTGCTAATTATATATTGAGAAATATAATTTGGGATTATATTGAGCACTATTTCGCGCTGAAGGGCTGTCCGCGTTTAGTCTCCTATAAGTAAATTTGCGCGAATATTAAATTAAATAATTATAATTGGACAATGTGGTGCAAGAGATGATTCTGAAGCTTAGCAATTTTTTGATCTTGCGACGTGTATTAATTATTCTTATTTAATTTTAAATAAACGAGGCAAATTATTTAGTGTGTGTATCATATCCTCAATTGTCTAGTGAAAATGGCGTCGAAGGGAATCATCGCTGATTTGAACAAGGGAGACAAATTGGATGGGGAAAACTATGACATCTGGCATCGTAAGATCCAGTATGTCCTGAACGAGCAAGAGGTCCTAGAGACTCTTACCCATACAATTGAGGCTCATAGTGAATCTGCTCACACTACTAAAAATTTTGAAAGGCACCAACAAGACCTTGTCGCCTACGACAACTATGTGAAAAAGGATCGATGTGCGCGCTTTACTATGTTAAGCAGCATGCACAATGATCTAATTGGTGAATTTAAAAATTATGGCACGTCGAAAGAATTATGGAACGCTGTGAAAGATATGGAGACACGTTGGCCACCAGACTTCGTGGTTTAACGATGAGATTTGACACATACAAGATGCGCTCTAACCACAACATTAGGCAGCATCTTAGAGCTATGTCGTCAATGATTCGTGAACTAAAG
Source organism: Linaria vulgaris (assembly GCA_948329865.1). Lineage (NCBI taxonomy): Eukaryota > Viridiplantae > Streptophyta > Magnoliopsida > Lamiales > Plantaginaceae > Linaria > Linaria vulgaris. The sequence continues at coordinate 64,831,986 of OX415251.1, forward strand.
TCTGCTGGTAACGAGTAGAATGACGAACAGCAAGTTCAGGCGGTGATACGTTCACGTCCTGGCTTTTGGGAGACCATAAACCAAACTATGACGCATAGTGAGCGCATCAAAACCTTTGATGATGCCGCACGTCATTTAGAGCTGGAAGCAGAGCGCCTAGAAGCAGCTAATGCTAATGGTTCAACTTATGTGGTCGAGTCTTCTAGAGCGCGTGAGGCATTCAGGCATAGACGCAACAGGCATGCGAAAAAGGCAGAAGTGCATGTTGGTCAGGTTTAGAAGACCTCCAACACCAACCAGCACGAAAAAGGGGCAAGCGTGGTGGTGCAAAAGCTACCAAGGGGGTATACTTCAACTATAACAAAGAAGGTCATTTTGCTCGTGAATGCATTGAGCAGAATAAGGTACTTTCTAATTTGTTCCCAAGTGCTTATGTAACTACTCATGTTATGGTTGTTCATAGCTCTCCTACATGGATTGTAGACTCTGGGGCAACCGAGCACATAGCTCGGGATAGAATTGGATATGTGGAGGACCGCCGAGTACCTGTTGGCAGTCGAGACATCAAAGTACGAAATGGAGCTAGCGTTGCGGTGCTAGGAATCGGCACGTACAAGCTTGATCTACGCAACGGACGCACTCTTTTACTACATGATGCTTTGTATGCCCCCAGATATTCAAAGAAATTTGCTTTCTTTGGTTACGTTGTTAAAGCTTGGTTTTCGTTTTGTGTTTGAAAACAATAATGATTCCATATTTCTTGAGAACACTTTGTACGGACGTGGTTTTATTCGTGATGGTTTGTAATGATGGATTTGAATTACCCTATCATCGATGAATCTATTGTTCTATATGATGTTTCGAACAATGCAGATTCTAACGTGTGGCATGCCAGACTGGTTCATATAGGGGAAGATCGGATGGCAAGATTAGCTCGAGAAGGACTATTAGGAAATCTCGCTAATGTCTCTCTTCCCACATCCCAGCACTGTCTGATAGGGAAGGCAAAAAGAAAACCATTCGGTAAGGCCAAAAGAGCATCTTTTCCTTTGCAACTTATTCATTCTGATATATGTAGACCAATGAACGTGAGGGCAAGACACGGTGGTGTCTACTTCATTACATTTATAGATGATTATTCACGATACGGTCATGTATACTTGATCTCACATAAGTCAGAAGCATTTGAGTGCTTTAGACAATATATGGCAATGGTAGATAATCAATTGAATTCGAGCATTAAGGCTCTTCGAACTGACCGTTGTCGTGAATATTTATCTAAGCAATTCGAAAGGCTCTATGATGAAAGAGGAATCAAGAGACAGTTGACGATGCCTTCTTCTTAGCAGCAAAATGGTGTAGCGGACAGAAGGAATCGAACACTTCTCGAGATGGTTAGATCAATGATGGCACGTGCTAGTCTCCCAATATTCTTTTGGGGTGACGCTCTTCTAACTGCTATCTACATTCTTAATTGAGTGCCCTCTAAGTCAGTTAGTTCTACCCCCTACGAACTGTGGACATGCGAGAAACCAAATCTGAGTAACTTGCGTCCTTGGGGTTCTACGGGATACGTTCTCGGCAGTTCTCATAAATATGGGAAACTAGGTCATAGAGGAAATAAGTGTATCTTTATAAGATATTCTGAACACTTTATGGGCTATGTTATGCTTGGAGAACGTGAGGATGGTAGTGTAACTGAAATTGAGTCACGAGATGTGGACTTCATTGAAAATGAATTCCCTAACATGGGTGATGTTGATAGGAGTCTAGAACTCCAAGAGATTTCAGAGGAAGTGACCCCAAGTCGCCAAGTTGAGAATGAAGAAGAACATCTTCACACTCCTAGGGACAGTGGGAGTGACTTGACTCCGAGTGGGAGCTTTCCACTCAAAGAGAAATTACAAGTCTCTCAGCTGCGTAGAAGCTCACGTGAAAGTATACCCCGTCGTCATTTTGAGATTAAAGGGGAAGCTTTTATGGTGGCTCCGCACGATGATGGAGAACCTAAGAATTGAAAGGAAATTCTTACATCTTCTGTTAAAGAAGAATGGTTAAAAGCAATGACAGATGAGATGGAGTCTATGAGGACAAACCAAGTCTGGGACTTGGTCGATCTACCACCTGGGCATAAAGCTATAGGGAGCAAATGGGTTCTCAAACTTAAATTAGTTGCTAAAGGATATACCCAACAAGAGGGTATAGACTACGAGGAAACCTTTTCTCCAGTTGTGAGGTTTACCTCAATTCGCATAATCCTAGCCATGGTAGCTCACTTGGGACCTGAAACTCTACCAGATGGATGTAAAGACAACATTTCTCAATGGAGAACTAGATGAAGATATCTATATGGATCAACCAGTAGGGTATGAGTTCAAGGATTAAGAGCGCAAAGTGTGCAAGCTTAAAAGATCCATTTATGGCCTTAAACAATCATCTAGACAATGGTACTTAAGATTTCATCGAGCTATTCTTACGAATGAGTTTACGATGACTGAAGAAGACCATTATGTGTATGTCAAATGGTCCAAATGGAGTTTCATAATATTATCATTGTACGTTGATGATATTCTGTTGGCAGGTAATGACAAATGGATGATTGTCGCCACTAAAGAGTGGTTGTCTTCAAACTTTGAAATGAAAGACATGAGTGAAGCAGAATACATTCTGGGAGTTAAGATCTCTAGAGATCGCTCTAAGAAACTTCTTGGTTTGTCCCAACAGACTTACTTGAAGAAGGTTCTAGAGCGCTTCCAGATGCAAACCTGCAAACCTATCGACACCCCTATCGCCAAAGGTGAGAGCTTATGCCAAGAAATGTGTCATAAGACTCAATCCGAAAAAGAGCAAATGTCTCGTGTTCCTTATGTTAGTGTCGTTGGGAGCTTGATGTATGCAATGATGTGTACTCACCCAGATATTTGTTATGTAGTTGGGCTAGTAAGCAGATTCCAGACGAACCTAGGACTTGCTTATTGGAAAGCAGTCAAGAGGATTCTTAGATATCTGAAAGAAACAATGGACTATGTACTTTGCTATCAAGGTTCAGATTTGCAGCTACAAGGTTATAGTGATGCTTATTGGAGGCAGCGACCTTGATGAGCCCAAATCCACGTCTGGGTACGTATTCTTGCTGAACAATGGCGTCATTACTTGGAGTAGCAAGAAACAACCTTGTATAGCGTTGTCCACTATGGAAGCTGAGTACATAGCATGTTCTGCAGCAGTACAAGAAGCTGTTTGGTTGAGAAGATTCCTTACGCATTTAAATATTGTAACTGATGCATGAGATCCGGTAACAATATTTTGTGATAGTGCTGCGGCTCTGGCCCATGCAAATGATTCAAAGTATCATGGAAAAACCAAACACATTGATTTAAGGGTTCACTACATACGGGACATGATCACGAGAAATAAAGTAGTCCTAAAATACATATCTATGACTCGGATGGTTGTTGATCCAATGACCAAACCTATAGCTAGAGATGTCTTTCAGACTCATGTTAGAAGTTTGGGATTGCATAGATTGTTTTAGTTGACTTTATTTTGTTTACTTCATTTGGATATTAATGATAATGATGTTCATTTCAAGTTTAATTTCATATAGCATTTTTGTTGATATACACACTGAAGTATGTCAACATGCATGATCAGCTCTCTCACACGAGCGCTCGCCTCTGGCGCTAAGAGAGCGAGCAGAGATGAGATAAATGTATCTCTTACTTGTTTTTGTAGAAGATGAGTTTAGAAGTTGATACAAGTATATATCGTCTTAGTTTGATACTAAGATGAGATCCTTGATGTTAAGGATCGAACATAGATTTCTCCCAAAATCTATGTAGCTTGTGTAGTAAGTCAGATGTGAGATCTCTTCGTCGCTATGCGAAACGGATGAGTGATGGACTCAAGCTAGTCACTAGGGTGTGACTGGGCTAAGATCTGTATGGTGTCGATAGATACACTCTTTTAATGTATAAAGAGTATTCTACCGCAACATGTGTTTCAAACTACATGTGCTTGGACGACCATTTGTAATAGTGAGTGAATGATTTCTTGTTTCCTCATTGTGTGAGTAACATATCTTATAGTTTTGACTATGTCATGACATTGAGGATTTGATGATAGCTACTTTAGAATGTTATCTATGACCATGATATATTACTGGGAAAGCAGTCAAACCAAAATCGATTGACATTAGGGCAAATGAAGACTATTTGATACCGCATCCTTGATAGTGTCCATCGTTAACAAACAATTGCGCATTAATGCGAAATTGTTATGGAATTATCATGAGAGTTCAGAGTTAAATATGACCTTGAGGTTCGAACTCTTGAGGGATTAGGCATTCTTTAAACTGATGCGATCAAATGAGTCTAGGGCACATCGAGAAGACATAGGGATTGTGCTACGCTGGTTTTCTTTCGCAGAAGATTTGGTGTAGTACTCCCGACTTTGCAGGTATTCTCAGTGGTCGCATGAACTATTAACTAGTATGAAGACGATGAAAATACACTTAGAGATGCACGACTGGGTTGTGCCCACTATGTGCGAGTGGGAGATGTTTCCAGCAACGCCCATGTGGGCATCATTATTGGATAAGATAATTGAGATACAAGTTGATTGCTTAGATGTTGATTGCACAGCTGTGTGCATAATTTCTATTGATTGAGAATGTGAGTATTTTACTAATTTCTTGGCCAATCTCAAGCCTATAAATAGCTCCATCCGGTTGAAGCTAAAACACACAACAAAAGCATTTTCTTCTTCCTATCTCAATAATCTCTCTCTCTTTCTAATATATATTTAATATATTGGTTAGTGTATTTTCAATCGTCGGGGTTCTTAGTTCGTGGGTCGGGTGAATATTATTCTAGTAATATATTCCACCGCCGAGATCGAGGAACGTGAAGGTTTCGCCGTCGGGTTCGACACGGAGGATCAACGACACAACAAGGACGCTATTAGCGACTTACAGAGGAATAAATAATTTATTGTTTATGTCTCGTAATTTCACTGCGTAAATCTATTTCGGTGGTAGTATCAACGTTGTTATTCATTAAATTGTTGGCGGCGGAGTTGTGGTGTGACTAGTGAGAATACAGTAGAGGCGGTTATGTCAAAGGTAATTGGTTATTAAGCGGGACCGTTATGACCCCACCAATTACCTGGGAAATCTTGAAATCATATTTGGTAACACGAGCTATCTCTTTTCGGGGGTTTACTTTGCACGATTCTGATCTACGAAACTCCCCAACTCGCTGGTATAGTAGTTTAACAAATAATGACATTGTTATTAAACAAATAAAATGTCCAATAGTAAGTGTTATTGTAAAAAGATTCCAGCACAAATTTCTTATCAAAATTCTTATCAAATAAACGATTCCAGCACAAACTTAACTTTAATAAAAAGATACAGTGCAAATGGGATGTAGGGATGCATTCGATTTGGTTCATGGAAAACCAAGGATTAAAACCAGATCAAGCTGAAACGATCCTATTCGAGCCAAAATCATTCGATTTGATTTCGAATAATTTTTCTTTTTAATTCTTGTTTTAGTTTTAAAGCACAACTGCTATATAACATCGTCACTTTGCATCTAAATTAAAGAAAAATTAAATTAAACATGATTATTCTTAAACATTACATTTAAGCTAACATAAATTAAACAATGAGTTAGTACTTCATTGGTATTTAATTTATCTTACTATTTTTTTTAACTTAGTTGATTATATATTTATTTAATTTTAAATAAAAGATGATCATTCGATTCGATCCGATTTTTAACCCTGGAAATCGAAAATCAAATACATTGGGGATTCGATCCTAGGGCAAAAATAAAAATAATTGGATCAAAAGTTAGATTCGATTTGTCGATCGAATCATTTGATCTATTCGATCCATTCTGCACATCCCAAGGTGAAAACATTCTCACCAAGGTGCCATTTGTATTTGCACCAGACAACAAGTACAAATGCAACAATTTCATCTTACCCGCGAATTATTGTACATATGTTCAGTTGTTTAATTATTTTTAATATATCGTTATCCAACAAACCTTGAATTTCATACAGTGGCTATGTTAGGATCTAAGATCCTAAAGTGTTTTGTTCTACTTCGAGTGAGAACGAACTCCTAAGAATGGATGAGAAAATAGAATTTAACTAAACTATTTGATTAATTGTTTTTTTCTTACAAATAGTGTTACAAAACCTCACATGAATAGGAAATATAAATAACTTTTAAGACCCACTAACACCACTAACTACTATCTCTAATTAACTATCCACTAACTTAAACCTAAACCACCAACTTTAAGCAAACACACGGTTCTAAACAACATAAACATAATAATAATAATATGATAATATAATTGAATATTAATTGCTATATATAATTTAACTAAAATAACTAGGTCCATAACATTTCTTCCCCCTTGAAAAGGGTCTTGTCCTCAAGGCCCACAAATTTTAAAGGATTGTGCACCAAAGCAACCAAAAGAATAGGCCATGTTTTGCAAATTCCAGTGGTCCATAGGAGAAGAAGTTCTGCCCGCTGGTAACCTAGATTTTTTTATTTTTATCTATAGTGGCCCCGTTATCATGTTTCTTTCTTTTGTTTTCTTCTCTCTCTCTTTTTTTTTTCCAGTCCCTCATATGCAGCTTCCATTTATGAACTTTGTAAAAAACTATCAGATTCTTGATATGTACCACCATCATCTTGGAATTGCTTCTATGCTCTTCATGAAACAGAAAGTTGCCTTTGCTTTTGATTTGAGTCTGAGGTAAGATTGCTCTACTGATGTTAAATTTCAGCATTTCCAGAATTGCCTTGACATTTTCGATGCCTTCGTTGTCTTGAAGAAAAATCCAGAAACACAGTCTTGACCCAACGGTTATTGACGCCGTGGCGTGAAGATTTGATATTGTTGTAGTAGAAGATATTGTCGTTGTCAATGTATTGAAAGTTGTTGCCGTTGCCTTGCAAGTAATCGATGGGAGATTCGTATCAGACAAAAAACACCGAGATTCTTCCAAAAATTGATGGTGTTTGGCGTGACTTTCTTTTGTCTTGTTTTGAATACGATGGAGAAGTTTCGCTAGTAATGGAGTTGACGGTAAGGATGGGAATGTTTGCGATGGAGTGGATTTGTGATGCTGTTGCGAGTTCAATGATGAAAGCACCATTGTTAGGATCTAAGATCCTAACGTGTTTTGTTTTACTTCGAGTGAGAACGAACTCCTAAGAATGGAGATGAGAAAATAGAATTTAACTAAACTATTTGATTAATTTTTCTTCTTGCAAATGGTGTTACAAAACCTCACATAAATATGAAATAAAAATAACTTCTAAGACCCACTAACACCTCTAACTGCTATCTCTACTTAACTATCCACTAACTTAAAACTAAACCACCAACTTTAAGCAAACAAACGGTTCTAAACCACCATCCCTTTGGTAGTTTGTGACACCAAGACCAAAACTTCTCACTCCCTTGAATTTTTCAACCTCTCGTTAAAAAAAAAAAAGAAATAAGTGTAAAATTTGAATAATGAGCCACTCCTTATTTTTCTTTATCTAATAATTATTATCTGAAAAATTTTCTCAATTACTAATAACTCCATGTAGAATTTGTACCCTACTTCCCACATTCTCTCAATTTAGTAAGTTCTGTAAACCCCTCCATAATTAGAGCAAATAACCACACGGATTCATTTCCCACTTTTGTGCTTTGTTCCTTATGCATCTCTCCTCCCAAATTGATTGCCCAATTTATCTACAATTCTTTGTGATTATTTGCAACCGAATTTCATGTTTGTTATTATTTCACTGTTTTCTCATTAATTCATATTTGAGAATTATTGCATTAATTAATTTAATTTTTATTTATTTTCAAATTAGTTTATATATAGATTCAGAAAATTGCACCCACTATCTTTTTTCTTCTTAAATATGCATGTCACGTGATTTTTGCATTTTTGCATTTACTGAAGAATGGTTACTTCTTCATTTTGGTACTGCTAAGTTTATTTTCCAACTTTTTTTCTATTTAGGTGATGAAAGCTACAACTGTTTTTTGGAGGGAAGAATGAATGGTAAATAGCCTAAAAGTAAATCGACATTACTTCCCGTTCCCCTTTTAAATTGATAAGTAGTAAATTCCATCTCTTTTATATTGTTGGTAATAGTAAATGTGAAATACACTACAACTTTCCATAATGCATAAGTTCAAATGGTAGATATTAATGAAAGTAGTGGAAAATTTTAAAGATAAGATATTATAAACTTAATAAATGCAGTTATATATACTAACAAACGTACTACTTTTTAACAAGTTCTATTTAAATTAATGCATCTCATGCATAATAAAAGTTTTTCCTATTAGTTATTTTTCGATGCTTTATTTTCTTTACTAAAATGTTTAAAATATACCCATTGAACGTTTAACATTGCTTAAAAAAATTAATTTAGGCAGCTACATTGTTGTTGATGTACTAAATATATAAAAGAAAAGTACATTAAAATCAAAGCACTCTTTACACACAAAAAACTGCAAACCGCGTGCACACGATTGCTAGTGATAATATAATTGAACATTAATTGCTATATATAATTAACTAAAATAACTAGGTCCATAACAGGCTACCTTTAATTAGGTTATCATTACTTGGAAATTCCAAAAGAAACTCTGGTTTGTGCCTGTGGGCCTCAACCGGATTGATCCGACTTCTAGAAAAATACCACTGGCTGATGTCTAATGATGGCCGACTGTTTTTCTCACAGGAAATTTGTACACTTATGCAGGAACTACTCTCAGATTATTCCCTACAAAAATAAATACAACACTCACTGTAAGGGGATGGTCAATTTTAATATTACTTCTATTTACTCAAAAAAAAAAAAAAACAGCTCTCGTCTTGAGAAAGATGAGACGGGGAAAGATAAAAAACTACTAAGATCGGACGTTAGATTATGTATGTCACTAAACCATATCCATTTCAAACCAGTAAAAAGAATATTCAATATTCCAATATGTATTTTTCGTTGACAAAGAGATGGACAGGTCCTCACATCATGTAAAAGAAATGCAGAACTCACAAAGCACATTTCACAAAGCAGAGGAAGTACTTGAGGCTTTACACCCTAAACTCCATCAGATTGGTTGGTGAAAGAAATCAGAGACTTGGGACTGCCTTGGCTCGGATGAACTGTTTGAGAATGGCTTTTTCCTCATCGATGCGCTTTCTCTCTTCAGCGTCTTTTGGCGAGACTTTTCTCTTCTCTTCTAAAATCCATTTGAATAGTTCACGCTGCTGATCCTCTAGAATTGGTGCGCGTGGTACAGGATTAATGATTGGTGGAGAAACTGGGGTTTCAGCTATTGGAGCAGCAGCAGTTGTAGATGTGGAGGTAGGAGTGGGGGGAACATTTGGTAACTCGGTTTCTTCTGTGTCCACGTCTTTCTTTTTGGTCCTCATGAAAAGATATGCTGCACAAAGAATGCTCGTTTAGTAAGACCCTAGCGGGAAATGAGTATTCCTTTTAGTTCCTACATTCATAGGATGACTAAAAGGTGATTATCTCAAGTCTCAGCATAAGAACTAAATTCACAGTAAAAAAAAAAAAAATCAACATGAATGCTGAGGCATAAAACTCTAAAATAGGCCACCCAACTCAAAAGAATTTACTCCATACTTATTTAAAGCAATCATGGCGTACGGGTACACATCCAAATGTCAACGAACAAGATATGGAAACAAACATAAGGCCTTGCTCCAGGTTGTAGATCAACAATGAAATTAGGAAGAGCATTTCCAAGAACAACGCAGCAATCTAACCCTAGCATATGAAGCACACAAGCTCTCCAAGCCAAAATTGCGCAACAAGCAAACTCTGGCTAATATTAAGATTTGAGGAAATTGAGTCCCAATTAATAAATGCTTCTCAATTAACCAAAAAGCATACTTAGGAACATCAAGGGATCCAAGAAAATTGAATGTGAACTTGCTGTAGAATCCCTTGAGTTTTCTTAAGATTTCAAAACAAGTATCATTGACTAAGATTGACATATTTGTGGAACCATCAAAGTTCAATTTACTTACTAGAGCTGGAGCGGGAATCTTAAAATTAGGTGCATATGTAATTGTTCTCTGAAGAGGCAAAACGTGATGTAAGATAATATTCTATCAATCCAGGTTTTAATTAGCGAGACTATATTACAGATAATGGTAGCTGTAACATCCAAAAGGCTTAAATGAAAATAGAAAAATGACAAGAGGTAGGATTTAATGCAGAAACAGGAGTAACACAGTAAAGTTAATGATTTATAGCAATATATCGTTATCCCAAACATTGGCAAATACATTAGTGCAGAAACAGGAGAAACATACTGAATTAGCCAAAACCTAAGCTTATACACATCAAGGCCCAACTTCTATCATCATGCTTACCATCCAAAAGTTGTACGTTATACTTCCTGGTACTCATATAACTAACGCCCAGTTACAAAAATGGTTAGAAGAAAAGCCATAGCTGATTGTTGATACAAAAGCACTCAAAGAAAAGCATTTAGGATATTTTGCAGAAAGAGATGGACTTATTTGAGAAGCTAGCCCTAAAGTTAAAATGAACTATAAGTTTGTTAGACCCAAGAAATGATTTCCAATGTAAAGATTCCATCACTGCCTCCTACAATTGGAAACCTGAGAAGCATATTTATGAGAAATCGATCAGTAACAAGAATCATGGCAGTTGAGCTTATAATATGCTTCAACAAAGAGACCACAGATGAAGCTACACACAATTTCTTGAGGAACTTGGAAGAGGGCAGTGAAGCCCATGAGATAGACAGGAGAAAACAAAGCATATGTATCATCACTTAACACCGTAGAAACCTAAATCAACACAATTTCACACGCTCTTTAACATACTACTCGTGTGAACGAGCCATCTATAACGCATTTTTAATCAGTTGACCGAGTTTCGTTAAAATGATCCATATCGGTAACTGATAAGTTAAACAAAACATACATACATGATATGATCTGATCTGATCTTTACAAATAGATAGGCAAGGAAAGAGAGATTGTGACCTCCAACGGAGAAGTTAACAGCCAAGAGGAGTGGCCAGAGGAACTTATATCGTCGAGCAAATGATTCCTTCACCGGAGGCGGCGGTGTGGGAGCCCGTGGTGGAGGTGGAGGTGGAGGTGGAGGTGGAGCGGTTCCCATCCCCGTTGACGAGGATGACGCCATTGTCGATGTTGCAGATACCTCCAGATTTTGCTTCAGCTTACCTGTGTAAAATCAAATAAAAATGACGATGTTGATGATGATTGATGATAATGATAATGACAGAAATAGCAGCACTAATACTCAATTATTCACCGTGATTAGCAAGTCAATCATTGCGTATAATTAATAATTAAAAAAGGAAAGAAAGAATCTAGGTTTACTTTTCTTGGGTTTGTTGGTGAACAGCTTTGGAGCTTCACTCATTGTTACTGATTCTTTACTTCTTCTTCTTCTTCTTCAACTCAGTCACCACTGTAAAAAATTTGCCTTCATTTTCTGTTTCCCCTTAGCGGGTTTTGGAGAGGGTTACCGTTCGACGACGTCGTATATTCTTGTTTGTTGAACAAGTTTACCTTTTTTTTTGTACAAATTTAAAATTTTACAAAAAAATATGTTTTTTTTTCTTTTTTTTAAATCCAAATAAGATGGTTTTTTTTTATCTTTTTCAGTCTTTCTTGATCTAGTATATAGAAAATTAAGAATTATTATGACACACTTTCAATTTGACAAACCAAAATTCCACGAGTCTTTTTTAAAAATAATATACAATTTACTCCAATGTAGGTATTTTTACAAGTCACTTCAACATTCACGTTGAAATTGAACCTATCTGTGATTTCAGCTAAGTAACATATATGAAGTCATTGGCAGCACTTTATTCTCAAGGAGATTACAAGCAAGGCCCTAGAACACTTTGAAGCTCAACCTGAAAAGGCGCAAAAGTGCACTGCAGTCGCACGACCAAGCAAATGGACACCACCTCGTCTTGGATGGACAAAGTTTAACACAGATGCGGCCTTCCACGATGGGATTACAAAAGTGGCTGGAGTCTTGTGCAATCACAATGGCTCCATTCTAATCTCATTTGCACACGGAAAGCTCAGCCACGACGCACTAGCTACCGAGGCCTTTGCAATCAAAAAGGCATGTACATGGGCGCACGCATTGAAGATTAAGAAGACCAGTTTTGAATCTGACTGTCGCTCATCAACAATTCAGTCCTCACCCCCCGACTGAACGATTTCACCCTTGATTGAAGATATTCGTAAGCTGTGGTCGTCTAATAATTTCTGGCGCTTTCTTTTTGTCCATCGTAATTGTAATGTAGCAGCCCATAATTTAGCTCGTTGGGCATCAAACTCTAATCTTGCTGGTCCCAGTTCTCCCGAAACCTTGCCATCAGCAGTGTTTTGCGATGAAGGTTTCCCTTTTTTTGACGTGTTTCCCCCATAGGCTCGTTTGAAGTCGCTTTTTACTTATTAAAAAAAAGTCATTGGCTGAATAATATTGTTGAAAAACAACTATTAATTTATTTTACAGCTTTTGACTAACTGAAGCATGAAGAGTAAAAATATCGACCATCATCATGTTCAGCACATGAGACATCTCAACTTGGGATTTCTATTCACATGTGCGATCGTTGATGCAGAGGTTCAATACTTCAATTCACGAAAAAATCTCATATCGCGTTATTGATTAAATTTGTCAATGACCCCACATTCTTTTTTCTTTCAGTGACAAATTGTAACACACTTCTTTCTCCATAGCAGACGTAGAATAATGAGTTTTCTCACCTTAAATAGGATTCACAAATACTTCAGGTTATTGAATGGTAAGTTCTCACCTTAAATAGGATTCACAAATACTTCAGGTTATTGAATGGTAAGTTCAAATTTCATGCAGTAAGCTTTGAATATATTCAGCTTTAAGTCCACATATATGGTTAAAAAGAAGCACAAAATATATCAAGATTATCCCCTACATTGACAATGAGCAATGCACATTTGCTTGCAAAGTAATTTACAATGATTTCATGTATTGGGACTTAAAATTTATAACCTAATAAATGTTCTGGTTGAAAGATTACTTCATAATAGAATATACTAGCCACCTTTTGGCTATAATCTATACTATTTTATAAAGCAAGCCAGATTGAGACCAATCTTTTGATTTTCTGATTTACCCTTTTAGGCACTACTAAATTTTGTTATTAGTTGAGTATAACTGTAATTTATCTTGATTATATATCCATAATTAAGTTGTAATATTTACTATATATATACAAAGTAATTATATCATACTTAAAATAAACTATAATCACGCGGAGACCGCATGCCACTATTTTTAGTCTATATATAACTGGAAGAAAGTTAAAAAAGGAAAACAATGAGACATGATTAGTCATAAAGGGCAAACATGTTTAAATAATTACAAGAACATCTTAGTACATAATACCTTATCAACATATTGTATGAACTCTTCTAAAATTTAGGAGACATTAAGGCAATCATCAAAATCTTCTATTAATAAAACCGAACCTTCAGGTGAGTAAATACTAATTATCGCAAAACATAATTGCAAGAAAATGCTGATGACCATAAAGAGAAAACTAAGTAAGATGAATATATAAAACTAAGCCAGGATATAGTAAGCTACAACTCATCAGAGCAGCGAGTTATAAGAAAGAAGTTTCTAACACAGCTAACAGCACCAATTTTTCATCAGAAAGTTTTCTAACTCTTACAATCCACAAAGCAACTTCAGTGAGAACAGAACCACAACACAAAAATTACAAGCCTCCTAGTAATATGTTGCTAACATAACATTGATTAAGAGAACTGCAGGCAGGAAAAAACTAACAGAGTTCATTGCTCTAATCCTGCAAAGTAAAGGTACTTGATTTTTCTTCTTTTCTCAGATCCACCTCCTTTTCCAACGCCATTCCACAAAACTGCCAAGCAACTGCTGGTACAAAAATTCTTCACATATTAATATCAATCGATCTTTACTGAAGAATAGATTTTTCTTACAAACCAGAAGCAAGCATAGAATCCAATTGTTCCCGTCAACACAAAGAAAGCATATGACGCGATCAACATATACCCAAAATACAGAATGCCTGAAACCAGCTTAGTAATTTCCAACTTGGTGAAGAAGTAGAAAATTGAGTAGAGGAAAAGATATAAAGCAGAAGATCCAGAAGTGAGGTATGCTCTCCACCACCAATGATAGTCTTCACTGCACAGTTGGAAATAGCAGAGAACGATCGTTATTTCTGCACACGTGACTATCAAGATCACAAATACTATGAAGAGGAAACCAAAGATGTAATAGAATTGGTTCAGCCAAATGGAAGTCAAGATGAAGAACAGTTCAATGAAAACTGCCCCAAATGGAAGAATGCCTCCAATGAGTATCGAGAATATTGGTTTCATATACCAGGCCTGTTCAGGTGTCTGTCTAGGGATCTTATTTGTCTTCACCGGATCTTCAATTGGAGGCTTTTTAAAACCCAAATAACTACCAACAAAGACCAAAGGTACTGATATTCCAAACCATAAGCAGACAAGAGCAAACATTGTTCCAAAGGGTACGGCACCAGATGATTTTTCTCCCCAAATAATAGCATTTAGAACAAAGAAGAAAGCAAAGAGAATGCCAGGAAACATAAAAGCGGTTTTCAAAGTATTTCTCTTCCACTCGGTTCCCTTGAACATTTTGTACAGGCGAGCAGATGCGTATCCACCAAACAACCCCATAAAAACCCATAGCAAAACCATGGCAGTCATGAGCCCCCCACGGTTTGAAGGTGAGAGGAAGCCCAACAAGGCAAAGATCATGGTCACAAGTGTCATTCCAAAGATTTGGACACCAGTTCCCAAGTAAACACAAAGCAACCCAGAATTTACAGGTGCCCTAAAGACATCTCCATGAACAAGTTTCCATCCAGTTTCTTCTTGAGCTTCATCTTGGGTTTCCAACTGATTGTAGTTTGCAATGTCTCTGTACAGGGTTCTCATCATTATCATGGCAACCATACCAGAAAGGAAGAGAACAATCATCAAAGAGTTGATGATGGAGAACCAATGAATTTGATCATCATTCATGAGGAGGTAAGTATCCCACCTTGATGCCCACTTAATCTCACTTTCCTACAAAACAAATCCGCAGATACAGTAGCGCAACAAAAGATACCACCAGGAAGCGAAACCTAGGGTTGAAAAAGGAGTACCTGGAAAGTAACATCATAAGTAAATATGATCTCTTTGTCTTTTTCCACTTCATGTGGAACATTGTTACCCTGAATTTTGGTGTTCTGGTTGCACGTTTCAACCTTAGGGTTCTTCTCATCCCACTCCTTGTACTCGTGATTAATACTGTTAGAACGAGTTAACGCAAATAAATTTGATCACCTTCACAAACCAAAAACTCTATAGGCTCTTACATAAAGTTACTTCTCTTTATCTTAATACAAATAAGGGAATAAGTTCAAATTTATTTTTACTAAAGCAAAACCCACAAGATGTAGCATCTGGTAGCTACACACATACTCAAATGTGGTATTAGAGCACAGCTCAACTAAAGAATGAAGTAAACCTGCTTGGAGTAACCTCAAACCCAACAATCCGAGCAGAATCAGTTTCCGGATCTCTATGATACTTAACTCTGAAGCTCAGGTGATTGTTGATAAAATATTTCTCCTCTTTGCTCTGCAAGGGAAAGTATTTGCATCTTAACAATTGCCAAAGTATACACTGTTGAATAAAACATATAGAAAAGCAGTAACTAACCCCAGCATAACTCCCTTTGAATCCAACACGAAACCCATGCTCATAAGTTATTGATGTAATTCCATCTCGTCTTTGTCTAAGTACAGCAACTGGAAGGTTATCCAGAATCCTGTATGCAGAATCAGGCTTTAGTGTTTAAACAGAAATGACAACTGTAGAAGCGATCCACAAGAGAGAGATTGATGATCTAGAAATAGAGTGAAAGTGAAAGTAAACTTACATATTAACTCTGTACTCATCGTCAATTTTTTCCTTGAAATTACTTGCAGCTTGAGCATCAAGGCTAACTTTGCACACGACAGTGCAAGATTGCTCATCCCTCATATGAAACTAAAGTAAAAACCATGAAAAAGTCAAATATCAACAAAATAATTGGACATTATTATTAAGTCAGGAGAGATAGAGGTTTACGGTGTAGGGTGAATTCTCTATACGGTCCCCACGAAGGACCTCTCCCAAATTCTCAGCGACATTTTTAATTTTTGGGGGCTTGCAGTACTTCAAGTAATAGAAGTCATAAGGAAGTTGAGTCTTAGTAGATGATAATTTGTTGACTTTCACTTGAAGTTCATCCCCCTGTAAGAGAGTAGAGTCATTCAGTCATATTCTTGCTTATCAATGATAGCGTGCAAACAATAGAAAATTGGTCAGCTAAAGAACAACATGACTCCTATTTGAATCATCAGCTTTATTTCATAAATGCTTCAAGTATTCACATACATAAACTAGTTTGTACTATTATCAGATCCAAAACAAGGGGATACAATCAGAAAAAGCAGTAAATCACATTTTTTTTGTTCAGATAATAATAATAATAATAATAATTCAGAGGCAAAAACCAGAAATTAAGTAAACATAGAGACTAAGATCTCCATCGATCATTAAGACAGAATACAATCATAACTAACAGATCTAACGATCAAAATAGTGGTTGGAGAAAAGTGATACTCTAATGAAATCGCGAGGTGCAACGCCTGGGAGGTAAAAGGAGTGAGCCGTTGAGAGCAGGAGAACAAAGCATACAACAATGGCGGAGGTAGGACCCGAGATCCGACGACCCATTGAGAGAGAGAGAGAGAGAGAGAGAGAGAGGGGTTTGTTGGTTTGTTTGTTTGTTTTGTTTTGTTAATAGAGGAAATGAAATATGTATCCACACTCGTAAAGCGCACTTCAGAGTAATGCGTTTTGTTTTGTTGTACATGAATCGCGTGTCTTGGTTTGGTTTTTCTAACTATATTTTGTTATGCTTAGATCATACTCGTTAAATTAACGATTTGGTGAACCAATCTAAAAACCACCAAATTATGTACTATTTTATCACTTCTCAAAACTCCTTACCTACGACGCTTTTATGTTGCACAAATTTCTTAAGTAACCCAATATGCTTTTTGAATTTTTTATGTTACACAATTTCTTAATGACTTTACATTTAGATGAGTTGTATTCAAGCATTACTAATCACTATGACAGCGTGGACATTCATATACGCAAATATGGTTGGCCCATATAAGATTAGGTTAAGTCAGCCCGTGTCGCTGACTGCAGTAAGGCATTCTGATAATACATCGAGTATTAAACTCAATGTACACAGAAACTGCAGCGCGTGGTCCTGAATTCTAAGGCCAATAAGTACCATGAACTCAATAATCAAGGTAAGTCATTTTATTGCATCTTATTATTCACTACGCTTACATCAAGTATTTACACATGATGTAAGGACTCGACCTATCAGGATACTCTGCATATTTCACCTATCACGTCAGGATACTCGGCGTCGGCGTGTCCCAATTACTCGACATGCCAGGGTACTCGATGTATTTCGATACTCGACATATTGCTTTGTGTTGTTGTTGTTGTGTTGGTAAGTTCCGAGCAAAGCTTATCCAGTAGACCCTTAGAAAGCTCGGGATTAGTCTATTTACAGTGTTTAGTTGGTTATTGTACTTCAAACAAAAATACCCGAACTAGAACAACATGGCACGACTTGACCAAGGCGACACTAATTTTTTAAAAATAACAAAATGTGACACGGTCGAGTACGACTGTGTTTTTTATAATAAATATATTAAAACATGTGAAATTAATATTTTTAAACTCAAGTATAAACTCATAACATACGTAGATTCACAAAAAGTTATCACCTGGTAACTCATCACTTATTAAACAAGTCCAAATAAAATGCTCATTTAAATCAAGTATCAATATCAAATACATAGAGTAACTAAAAATAAATAAGTTAAGAGTCATACAATACTCAAGTGCATAAATACTACGTGAAGACTAGGAGGGCTACAGTAGGGGATGAAGAGGAAGTCATGAGATACACATTAAACATAATTTCATTTATGATCTTAATTAGTTATTTAAATTATCAAAATGTATTCGGTAACCCCCTTATCTTTTTATTGTCGCATTATAATCTGTTTTACAACACAAATCACTGAAATATACAATATATTCCGAGCCATGTATAAATTATGTCCAACCCATTTTTATCGAGTGTCCAAATGGTGTTGAATTGGTTTTTATTTATTTTAATAAAGTCACGCCACACGATATGTCTGACATATGTTGGACGAATTTCTGTGTCAGATACATTTTCATGCATTATAAATCAAATTATTGTACTAATCTAAATAAAACAACAAATTGTTCTTCATCATTTAAAAAGTAAATTGAGTCACCCAACAAGTATTGTATCATACTTGTTATGATGTATTTGTATCGTATCATACTCGTATGTATATCCTTACAGTGTGGCTTTTTAGTTATCTATTTCTAACATTTCTTTAAACATTGTCTTATTAGTTTTATGATTTACAAACACAATTTTCAAAACTCAAACTGCTGGTTTATTTGGTTGGCCCAAAAGGCATATAAAGTCTAACTCCTTATATACTCTAATACATGTCTTGTGAACCCTAACCTTGGTATAAGCCACCATATTTCTTATCTTACTGAGAGAGAAATATTGTGAGATAAAGAGAAGAGGGAAAATAGAGTATGTGTAGGTACTCTTAACCTTTGTGGATTTCTTCTTCTACATCCTCTTCACTTAAACACTTTGTGTGTGTGTGTGTGTGTGTGGTAGAGAGAGAGAGGAGAGAGAGAGAGAGAGAGAGAGAGAGAGAGAGAGAGAGAGAGAGAGAGAGAGAGAGAGAGAGAGAGAGAGAGAGAGAGAGAGAGAGAGAGAGAGAGAGTACACCAAACAGTGGCATCTGTAAATGTATGGACCGGGATTGGTACCCTTTTACTTGATTCACACACTATGTGTACACTGAATGTTGTGCCAACACCGATCATATTCAGTGTTGTCCCAACACTCGTTGTAGAGTATAATGCAGTGGAATAACGAACATAGTGAGATGAATTTTAAGTAGGTTATATTCGAGCCTTACGGCCAAATAATCATTAAATGTTACTTTAATGATTTTACCAAATACAACTGAGCAAGGAACCCAATCCTAACACTAACTAATCTATGAGCTATAGTTTAGTTAGATAAAACTCACTAAAACAAGACCAATACAATACAAGAATTTCGTCTAATCACTCAGAACTTAATTCTAGTCTTGTTATTGGTCTTGATGTCAAGCACGCCTTCTTATATGATTTGATCGTCCTTATTATGTGGCATGATAGACACGAGTTGGTGATCATTCTCTTCTTCATTGAATAACTCCAAAATCTCCTTTGATGTTATCTTCATAAGATCTTCTAATATGATCTTCATGTATCTTTAAATATCTTCGGCTTATCCTCAGGTCGTCATCTTCCTCATCATAATAGGGGGACGGAGGAAGAAGAGCAGGCGTTGGAGACATATCAGTCGTTACGAGAGCAAAATTTTCCAACAAGCTTGCAAACTCACCGGGTCCAACATTGTCCTCGATTGGCTTCAAGTCGGGGCCCAATCCCAAATGTAGCAGTTGCGCATTAAACCCACCCCTAAGTAACCCAAATGGATCTACCGAATACTGGTCACTTGCACCTTTTTTGAATCCTCAACACCCATTTGTATGTTGATCTCCTAAAAGGTACGACTTCGTACAAATTCCTTGACAACCGCCATCCTCTGTTCAGCAGTAGGAGGCTACATTCGGAAAAAAATGGTAAGTAATCAGCGAAACAAACAAAAACATGATATGAATCTGAACACATTGGCTACCTCATTGACACCACGAGAGTAGGCTTGACCCTTTGCTACCTTAGCATTCTCTTAGTCCTCAGCTAGCTGTCTTTCCAGCTCTTTCACCTTGTTCTCCAACATTGTTCGCTCGTTCTTCAGCTTAGTAGTCTCTTCCTCGTACTTCTTCTCACCATTCTGAGCAATTACAGTAGCTTCCCAATCAGCGGTGGCCTTTTGTGATGCTTCATTGGCCCGGTCCAATGCCTTGTCATTCTCATCATTTGCAGCCTTGATCTCCCCCAGGTTGTTGTCACAATGCTCAGCTCTTACACGAGCAACCTCCCCTGCCAACTTTGATCGGCCCCTGTCCAGACTCTGCCCCATCGTGTCGATGATCCTGCCAAACTGAGGAGTTGAAAGAAAAGATAAGTTCACTAATTCAAAAAACAATCAAGAAAAACACGTACTACCGATTATCTCACTACATTCATCATCATGACCGCAAGTCGCTCCAACTCTTCCCTCTCGCGAATCGATGATGAGGCTCTGGCTGCAAGAAAAGTGAACAGTTTGCAGAGGGCATCCAACGCATTATCCTCAGATAAAGTAAAACACGTGAACTGAACATGCGGCCCTCTAACCCACTGAGCCCCGGAGGAACTCGCACCACTAAAGAAATCGGAGCCAGTTCCATGCTATGCTGGAGGGACCGAGCCGTGACTCTGGCTGCCTCGTAGGCCTCCACCACACCCAACAACAACTATAGGAGGGGACTAACACCCAACCCTAGACCCTTGGGGCCTCGACACCTCAACATGCCTCCTCTCCAACCCAGCAAGTTGTATTGATTCAGCCTCATCGTGTAGCTCTATCATAGTTTCAAATGTCTCAAACCCTGCCGATATCCCTTCATCCCTATAACTGAGGAGCGATCGCCTCCATGATATGGCACTGCCTCGACCCTACCAACCTCACTAAAACCTTCGCCAGCGGCTCCACCCGATATCTGATTGTGAGCTCAGAAGCCCACTCCTTCCTCGATTCTTCTTTGTCGAAGGAGGAATCGACACTTGTCTAGGGGCACCAGGGGTACATGTACGACATCATTCGTAAGCATCTGACTCATATGCGCGTGACAACCCATGATCAAAGATTCTGCAAGATGGAATTGACACGGAGTTAGATACGCTAAAAAATAAAATCAAAACCCACACCAGATATCAATCAGCATCGTAGCAACGCTATATATACCAATAGTTGCATTTTTTTATGTAAGGCACGGGTGATAGACCCCCAACCCTCAATATTCTCTCTATCACCACTTTTGTGATATCAAAATCGTTGTGCAACATGAGATCATCCTTAAAACCTCTGCCCCACCTAGGCGCACCCATACCTCGGGGAATTCTTATCTTCGCAGTTTCACCCGGTCACGTCGGAAATATGATAACTCTCTTGACCAACTCTCCTTAATAAAAAAATACCGATTCTTCCATTCTTTCCTGTAATCGTTTTTCCCATCGAAAAGGAATTTATAATTCTTCACAGCCTTTATATGGAAGGATCCTATCATTTTTTGATTAACTTCGAATAGGGCCCAGAATTTGGTCAGTCCATGGGGAGTGTGCATCCCTTTCATAACAAGAATGAACGCAACTATAACCCCAATAGTGTTTGGGGTGAGTTGGCTAAATGGCAACCCTATGTTTCGTATGATAGTGTGAACCGACTCAGGAATGGGAAACCGCAGTCCATTCACCAATTGTCCAACAAAAATCGTAATATAACCAGGGGTGTGATATGCATCCTCTCATTCTCAATAGGGACAAAAATCTCATAATTGGTGCCTATGCCATACATATTATGGTAAAAGGCTCAATTCTTGGGCAATGAGGAGACTTAGTCGGTATAGGGGATTTTCGACCTATCCTCCTTGGTTGCTGCAGGCGTGACATCTTTATCGCTTGCCTCTGATTCGCCAGCCGCCCGGTTAATTCACGACTGCCGACTCTCCCCTCAACTGCAAGGTCGAAGCTATCTTGTGGCATCACATCTGTGTCGTAACCCACTCATGCGGTCGACGCATATGTAGGACGAGCCGCTTGTGACTCACCGTGACCAAGTTATGTACCATAACCGCTGGAGCCACTACTCAACCACTCCACACATAACCCACATCAACCATTTCTTGGTCTGACATTTTGTTTACAAATTAAAAATAAAAAGAAACAAACAAACTACACTAAATTTACACTATAACAAGACGAAAAATAAACTACGGTAACGCGATAAACTACATGTATGTAAATCAAAGAAGAAATTACCCGAGAAAGGAGATATCAACCGCTGCAAAAAACAGAGGCGGAAATCAGAATTTTTTTCCTAAGGCATTAACATAAAAATTATGCAGTCTCAAAAAACGCAGTATCGGAATTTATTTTCGATTTACCTATCTTTTGAAGCTGGATTTTTTTTGATACAAGAGTAAAATTGACAACAGTTCACCAAGGATTGCAAATGAGTTTTCTCAACACATTTGAACACCCTATTTATATGCAGCAGCCCAACCGCCACATCATTAACTGCTGCAGTCTTGAAACCACTA
This sequence comes from Linaria vulgaris, assembly GCA_948329865.1. Taxonomy (NCBI): domain Eukaryota; kingdom Viridiplantae; phylum Streptophyta; class Magnoliopsida; order Lamiales; family Plantaginaceae; genus Linaria; species Linaria vulgaris. The sequence continues at coordinate 64,854,584 of OX415251.1, forward strand.
TCTAAACAATATTTCGATATACTTAAAATCATCGAATTAATTATTTCGATACATAATAAGTCAATTTAAAAATTAACAATTGAAGCCAAAAATTTCATTGAGCACCCGATCCTCTGGATTACTACTCCCATATGGGGCAAAAAATTATATTTTGCACCCGATCCTCCAGATTACGACTCCCAAATTGGGGGGTGGGGGGCATATTTTGAAGCAAAAAATTACATTTGGCACCTGATCTTCAAATTACAGCCCCTAACTTGGGGGGGGGGGATATGTTTAAGCCATAAACTACATTTGATACCCGATCCTCCGAATTGCGGCTGCCAAATGAGGGCATATTTTGAAGCAAAAAATTATATTTCGCACACGATCTTCCATATTACTGCTCACAAATGAGGCGCATATTTTGAAGCTAAAAGTTACATTTGGCATTCGATCCTCCGGATTACGGCTCCCAAATGAGGGTCATATTTTAAAGCCGAAACTAGAGGCCTCATTGCAAAATACTCTCAGCAGGCCACATAAACTAATTTGGTACCCGCAGTTTACAAGAACGACCCCCCAAAAACACGGGGACTATATGGGCTAAATAGGCTGGCCCAAATCAAAGAATTGGGTCGGTCTGCTCAACTAAGCGCCCAACGAAGAATGTCTCAAAATATTATTTCGAGACATTGTTGTAGTTATATCGAAATATTATTTTGATACTGAAATCTTTCGATATTATCCTGAAAAGTCTTGAAAAGATATCTGCAACCCGAGGCCTATAAATACCCTGAGTCCCAAGAAGCACGCACATTATTAATATTGTAGCAACTACCCACTCTTGTGTCGACTGCTTAATTCGAGACTAGATTCGATTGAGATGTTGAACTATCTTAGGGTGACTCGTCGTGATATTTCATTAATAGTTAGCACTATCAGTCAGTTTTTGGATTCTCCATGTTACAGTCACTGGAATGTGGCAATTCGTACTTTGCAGTATATTAAAGGAGCACCTGGAAAAGGATTATTGTATAGGGATAATGAGGCCTATAAATACCCTGAGTCCCAAGAAGCACGCACATTATTAATATTGTAGCAACTACCCACTCTTGTGTCGACTGCTTAATTCGAGACTAGATTCGGTTGAGATGTTGAACTATCTTAGGGTGACTCGTCGTGATATTTCATTAATAGTTAGCACTATCAGTCAGTTTTTGGATTCTCCATGTTACAGTCACTGGAATGTGGCAATTCGTACTTCGCAGTATATTAAAGGAGCACCTGGAAAATGATTATTGTATAGGGATAATGGCCATACTCAGATTATTGGCCATTCAGATGTAGATTGGGCAAAACCTATTGATATGCGCTCTACTTCAGGGTATTTGTGATCTGCTTGGTGGCAATCTTATATCATGGAAAATCAAGAAACAAGATCTAGTAGCTAGATCAAGTGCAGAAGCTGAATATTGCGCTATGACTTTGGCAACATGCAAACTTATATGGCTAAAACAATTGCTAAATGAATTGAGATTGGGTAACACAGAGCCAATGAAGCTAATTTGCGATAATCATGTGACATTACATATTGCTTCTAATTCCGTCTTCACGAAAGAACAAATAATACTGAAATTGATTGTCATCTCATAAGGAAGAAATTGGTCGTGAAAGAAATTGTTACCTGAATTGTTAACTCAAAAGATTAGTTGGTTGATTTTCTCACAAAGTCCCTCCGTGGTCCACGAATAAAATATATATGTGACAAGTTTGACACATATAACTTGTATTCACCAGCTCGAGGGGAAGTGTGGAATAAATAATATGTATATATTTAATATAGTTTGTGGATAGTGAATAGGGTTACTGATGATGATCAATTGTATACATAACTGAGATCTAGCTTCATGCATATATGTACCCTCTTTGTATCTAAATGAATACGCTTTCTTCTTCATAAGATATTTTCACAAACATGAAACCACAAAATAATGGCAGAAAACCTGAAAAATATTTGCAGCTCAAAAAGAACACTTGTTTTTTCTAGATAACTTATGATGGTCAAAACTCAAAACAGAACTCCAAGATAAACATGCACCATTCTCTCTTGGGCTTCAAACGGTATATCAATTCACATGGGGCGTTCTCTTTTGGGCTTCAAACGGTATGTCAATTCAAACGAGGGTCTCCTTATACAAGGTTTCCAAAAAAATTAGAAGCTTATAAATGATTCGCAAGTGAGCTCTAGTTACAGCAGTACTAGACCAAGTAACCAATTACACGTCAAGAAAGGAAAAAGTTCCCACCTTTTTCTGCTTCTGCAGAAGTCTCAAAAGTTAATTGGACTCTCTGTCATGAACGACCGAGCACAGAATCAGCAAATACTGCAGTTATCACCCCAAGCAGCCTAAAAACGTGCAAAAGCCCTTGGTCCCTGAGGAATCCCAATTGCACATGTAATCCACTTGATACATTAATGGATTTTAATAGCTGGGTGCGACGTGGTCCAGTTGATATGCAAAATGTACATGGAAGCAATTGTAGCGGCAGAGTCTTCATTTTCACTTCATATGTGCAGGTACTGAATCAGAAAGCCAAATTTACACATCCTGAAAAGTTTCATTAAAGTCCGATATGGATATGCTTCCAGCATTTATATTCGCTTACGAATACTTTCTTTAAGTCACAGCTGAACAACTCAGATGCCATTTTCCTTCTCTATGGATACCAAAAACAGAAATCCACTAACTTTGACTGTCTGCAAAAAAAGGAAAAAGATTAACAAAAGGTTATAACAGAGTCCGACAGCACAACATATGGTCAACAGACAACATCAAATTTGAGATGAATTTCCTTAGAAACAAATGGGGAAAATGAGGGAATGGAAGGGGAGAATTGAAGCCTTTGCTGCCCTGTGAAGTAAATTTGCTTTATGTTAAGAACTCCGCTTCTAAAAGTAGTGGGCCATGACTGTGCTGAAGTACATTTTACTTCTTAAGACAAATAAATTATGTTTTGCTTGAATTTGAAGTAAATCTTTCCCCTCGATCATTTTGTGCGCCTCCCATGATGTGAGTGAGTAGATGAGATCACATAGATGCGAAAGTAGGTATCTCATAAATGTAGGATCTCGATAGCCTCCAGTGATACAAGTTCCCTTATGACAAAATAAGCCGATTAGTTTATGGTAGACTTGGTAGTGGACGGAGGATTAGTATTTTTTATGTTCAGGAGATTAGGTGACCAAGTAAGAAAGCTAGAGCCGATGAACCTCCGTGTTATAAACTTAATATGATAGAAATCGCGAATAAAGAATGCATGAACATAAATAGACACTCGGTTTGGAAGGACAAGATGAGATGATTAATCGAGCACTGATCTTCACAAGAAATCTCAATCAAACCAATCCAGAACATACCTTCATACATATGGACAACAAAAAAATGAAGTTATTCTCTTGCACAATATGATCCTTGCATTTGATATTCAAAGCTTCAACTTGGTTCCTCCAGCATCTCCCCAAGCATCTCCACGTTTCTCTTGGACATCTCACCACCTTTTAACAATGTTGTGAGGAACCTCGGGTACAAAGTGGGATAGTCAAGGGTGCCAGTCATATCCTAGACAGAGATAATTGCATGTAACTCCGAGTAATGAAGTTATACGATACAATACACATATTTATATAGATCTACATCTCTGTGTGTGTGTGTGTGTGTGTGAGAGAGAGAGAGAGAGAGAGAGAGAGAGAGAGTATTTCTTTTGAGACACATTCAGAAAAGATTACATGTACAGCTGTGATACTACTCACACAGCAAATTAGACAAAGGGGTCTGAGTGCATGAAGCATAATGCCAAGGCATATTGTGGGTTTATTATTAGAAGTGAAGTTATAGAATAAGTGTTAATTGACTCAGATTCGGTACATAATTGCGCAAGTGTATTAGCACAAAACAGATAGCACCTGCCACCTCAATCAGTTCGATTCACAAGGTAATTTTTAAATGATGTTGATCACACAAAGACATGAGATAATGGTAACCTACACATTAAAAATTGATTATGAATGTATATGATCCAAAAAAAATAAATAAATAAAGAGAAAAAGCATCAAAAGGGGACTTATTGCAACACAACGGTACACCATTTTTGAAGAAGCCGAAAACAGGAAAGACAAAGGGGAAATAAATAGCATCTTCAGTAAAAGGAGATTTGGATATAATAGCATATTTAGCTCAGGGATGAACTCTAATATCCACAAGTTGAGTAAAAACAATATCAACCATTTTTAAACTACTAATAAGATAAACAAAAGAAAGGTAATATTTTGCTCTTCAACAAAAAGAATCTAGAATAATCCAGCTCGACAATGAATAAATATATTTCCATTTCCAGCTAGAATTAAGAGTCAAGCACAATCATTCGAAGAGACAAACCACGGGCTGAAAGATGGCTTGTGTCCCACCATTTGCACTCTGTGGCTCTAGCGGCACCTGATGGAAGCAGGGAACCAAATACTGAGCTATCTTCACAAAGGTAAAACAATATGCAAAAGAAAAGTGCTTTATGCGTACAATTGTACATCATAAGGCAGTAGGTTGCTAATTCGTTAAAAATCTTATATCTAAAGAAGGTTTCGGAGATTTGAATGTATAAAGATTTTGGAGCTCCAAAAGCAGCAAGATTTCTAAATTAATAACCAAACAATTTATTCAAGTACCGACCTTCCCCTTTTTGCTAGTGATTGCACCATTGCTTGTCGGCTCCTTCCCAGAACTAGCTCTTTTGGAACCTTTGTTTGTAGAAGGTGTTTTACTCTTAGAAATCTGCTCTCGGTTCACAATTGTCCCATTGGGGTTCATTCCTTCAGCACACTGGAGCGCAAGTAGAGTTGCAGATATGCTTGGTCGTGAATCATTTTCAGAAGATTTATTTACATTTCCGCATTGTTTTAGAGCTTCGTTTATGGCGCCAACTGCACTATCATAACTATCTCGAGATAATGAGCCTTCTTCACCTAATATTATAGCTCGTCGACAAAGGTCATTGTAACGCCGGATCTTAGCTTGAACTTCATCCAACTTTTCACTAAGAGGAAGTCTGCTTGTTGCCGCATTTGTCCATCTTTGCAGTATATACTTAAATGGAATACTGAAAACACCAGACATTTGGAGAACCACAATAGCATGTCTACAGAGATAACCTTTATACTCAAATGAACGACAATAACAATATATATCTGATTTGATTTCATTCCACTCTACCCTAAAATCCTGATTATTTTCAAAGTCCTTCACGGCATATATCACATTAGAACCGCTAGAACCATCTTCTTTCTTCAGATGGCAAGCTGCAGCTCCAAGAACCTCAGTTTGAAACTTTGCAAACATTTCATGAGTATAAATATGCATCATCTGTTTCTCAAAAGGCGAAGGTGACTTCAGATCTGGTGTTTCATGCCATGCATCAAAATTTGACTTAGCTTCCTCTTCATATCTGTCTTCAAGAATTGATTTATACTGACCCATGAAGTCTCTCAAAGAAGTCTCCCCCTGGATGTATTTGTCAAAGAAAGAGTTCAAACTTTCGGATCTCGAAGATGCAGAAAGGCCAGCCAAAGACGCGTCCTTAATAAATGCAGGAACCCAGAGCTTCCGATCCTCATACAACAACTGAAACCATCTATCTTCTCGAAGATTGAATCTTTCAAGCAATTTCCACCATCTTTTCTCAAAGTGCTCAACACTGTACGACCTATATATGCATTTATTGAATTTTTGAATGAATGACTCATGCCAGATACTAAGGTAGTCAAGCCGTCCAGGTATTTGTTCCAACACATGCCACGTGTGGTAAAAGTTCTGTGTGTTTGGAAAGACCACCTGTAGAGCCGCTTTCATCGCCTCATTTTGGTCTGTGAGTAGCAGTCTGGGACCTTGTCCCCCCATTGCCAAGCGCCATGATTGCATCAGCCAAACAAAGGTATGGAACGTCTCATCTGCAATCAATCCGCAACCAAGTAAAGTGGGTTGAACATGATGGTTCACTCCAATGAAAAGAACCAAAGGGATTTTAAACTTGCTGGCAAAATAGGTGGTGTCAAATGAAACCACATCACCAAAGTAGGTAAAGTCTTCAACGCCTTTTCCGTCAACCCAAAACACGTTCCTCAGGCGATGCTCTTCATTGAAGTCTAACGCATAAAAGAATTTGGGATTCTGTTGTTGCATATGCGAAAAAAAGTCAAGTACAAGCTGGGCACCGCCTTCTTCTAAACTCAAAAAGCGACCCCTATCGTCCAAACAAGAAGCGGAGTCGGAGAGCTGGTAAGCACCATATCGTGAAGTCAAAAGTTTCTTCTTCCTGACTTCATCGGGCGCGTTCCTGTGACTTCTAAAAAAGTGGGCTTGAGAAGGTAAAAGGTCGTGGTTGTGGTCTTTGACAAAACTATGAACGAACCACTTCCCACCGATGGGCCTACGTTTAACATGCAAGCTAGCTTTACAACCAATCTTAGGGGAAGGCCTGGGGTTGACAGCATCATCGGATTGCTGCTTATTCCCATACCTAATGCATGAGAATTTGGCATCAATGAATTCATTAGATGCCCTGGAACGCCGACTGCTTAATTTGGCAGTACCAAAACCAGCAGATTTAGCATACTCTTTATAGTATTCGTAAGCCGCCTCGCGGGTATCGAATTCCATAGATTCTAAGTTTGAAGAATCTGCTACAACTAAACTGCTACTACTACTCCCTTCCATCTCTTTTCTTTTTCTACACAAAAAAAAAAAGAAAAAAGAATATGCATACTTGCTGTAAAATTCTAAACACCCAAGACAGAAAGTAAATTAAAACAATATAATTTCAGAAAATAAAAGTATTTTGTTGTACCTGAAATCAAATTGGGTGGAAATGGAATTGGTTTTGTTTTTGCCACTCGGCTGTTCCTGACCAAGGTTTTTCTCGATGATGATATGATGACATATAAATTTCAGGAAAAATAAGTAATTGAGCTTTTCTTCTTCTTCTCCTTTTTCCCTTTTCACGGGCAGAAAAAAATTGAAGTTATTCTTCAACACCCAACAATAATATAAATACGATATTATAATTAAAGATTTTCTTCTTCTTTTTTCCTTTTTTTTTTCTTCCTTAAAACGATTTAAGCTTTTCTAAATAAGGAGATATATTTATAATTCAGATAATGTCATTTAAGCATAATTATCTTTTCTCTTATGGATACACTAGCAACTTTGACACACCCGGAAACCGCGTGTAAACTATATAAATTATAAAAAAAAATTAATGTAACACAATTTTAATATAATTTATAAAATTGATGCAAATATAAAGGAAACCAATCTGTTCTGCACACATTAAAAATCACGTAAGAAATTTGTTAAATATGTGGAGGAATTTTAAGAGTGGTGGTAGTTACTTATTTAATTACATATTTTTTAATTGTTGAAAAGTCAAAACATGGGTATTTTTGAAAACTAAAAATTTGGTATCCAAACTGCTATTTTGTGAGTGGGAGGAATTTGCTTTTAATACAGTAATAGATAATAACCAAAACATGAAATCAAATTTATTCAAAAGAACTTTTGGATTTCATCTTTTTTGATTTCCAATGTTTGAGGATAAATAGGAGACGAATTTTGGAGTATTCGTTATGGATTCTTCGAGGAATCATATGGCGAATATTCAAAGACATGTGGCGGGGAAACTTGGTGCGCGCCATGCTGAGGCATATGCGACATATTTGGCGGTGAGATACGCGGTTGATGAAAGCTTGGCGAATGTTATTTTTCAGGGCAATGGCCCATCTGTTATCCAAGATTTGTGTTTTCCGAGCGAGGTTAATGGAAAACATGGAAACATTATAGTTGATATATGGTCTCTCACGATATGAGTCACAAGAAGTATTAATTTTTTTAATGGATTAGTAGAGACGGTAATGTGAAGGCGCGTCATCTTGCACACACCGTTCCTAATTAAGATTTGATCTAGTATGTTTTGTTCGTTTATTTACGAATTGTATAAATTCTTTGGTCGTTTTGACTTTTATAATATCTCTCCTCTCTCCTGAGTATTTTCAAAAAAGGAAAAAGAAGAAGAAGAAACATCAATCAACTCGCTAATTCTATTTTGAGTGGTATAAATGGACTATTCTCATCAAAATCCGTAGACAAAAATATTACAAGCAACGGCGACGGTTGTTGCACATCCATAGCAACTACTTGTTGCGTCAATAATTTTATTTGCTGACGTAATCTTGTGAGTTCGTCACACCTTTTTTAACTAGGACTAAAACATCACTGACTTCAGACGCCTCCTTCTCGACTAAGCGAAAGAACGTGCACGTCTTAGATGCCTGCCAACTAACATAAGGAACAAAAGTCATTTGGACTATGAGCAACACAGAGAAATCAAATACTCTTTAATTTATCGAATACTCAGAAATTGATGATAAAAATTTCGTTGATTCAATAAACAAATGATAAAAAAGGAAAAAACTTGCAAGTTTTAATTTTATTCAACTGAAACTCCTCTAGGTAAAAATACCACCCCCCCCTCCCCACCAAAAAAAAGAATAGATATACTTCATAATATTGTACAAAACAAAATAAATTATTTATTTTTAAAAAATTGTGTTGCCTCATACGACAGTTTTTTCTATTCGTGGTATCAGTTTGTGAAAAAGGATTAATGGTCAACTTGCAATTAATTTCGAAGTTAAGGTGCTTCATTTGTTACATTAAATTATATTCTTTTTGTACTCCAACAATATAATCTATAAACGATACTTTATGTAAATTTCTAAGCCTCGCGTCGTTCTACATAATCTTCTCTTGTTTTTTGAGCGTTCTAGTGACATTTATATATATATATATATATATATATATATATATATATATATTTAAGGAGTGTTCTACAAACCGGTTATTGATCTGGTTGATGACTTCTGATGGTTTGTTCAAAAGCGAGTTGCACCACCAAAGTTTTCGGATCAACTAGTGAACGGGGTTGGTGTTTGAATTGGTGGTTATGCCATTTTTTTGCATATAGTTTCTTAAAAATTTTACATTTTTGTCCTTGTTTTTGTCATTTCCTTTTACACCTTGCACAACAATAGCTCTATTCCATTTTATTTTTTCCTTCAATTTTTGACCCTGAGGTGAAAATTATCGTGGATTATAAGATATTATGAAATCTTTTAATATTTTTACATTGTGTCAGGTCCCAGGAAGTGAGAACATCAAGGTCGATGCGCTTTTCAAGTTTTCCACTTCAACAAAGGTCTACACTGAACGAAGAATTGTCTTATTAGCGGCAGAGGAATCCGCCATAGGCAAGATATCTAAAAACTCTCAAAAGAGTCGAATAGGCCATGCCAATCATATATGAGCTTTCTTAAAAGGATGAAATCTACACATACCTCAAAGAGGGAAAGCTTCCAAGCAACTACGTTGCGGCGCGAAGACTGAAATACAATGTACATCATTTCACCATCTTCAGTGATGAGCTTTACTAAAGATCCTTTGAAGGACCACTTCTACAGTGTCAATCACCTTGTCAAATGCAAATTGTGCTAAATGAAATACAAAGTAGAGCTTGCATAAATCATTCAGAGGGCGCTCCTTGGCTCAAAAGGTGTTACGCTAAGGTTGCTACTGGCCAACCTTGCCTAAAGATGAAATGACCTTGTCAAAAGCTGCAAAAATTGTTAATTCTTTGCCCACCTTACACACGTTCCTGCACAACCTCTCAACCCGATGCAAGCATCATGCCCATTTGATTAATGGGGGCATCGACATAGTCTGACCCTTCTTACCCGCGAAGGGACAAAAGAGATTTCTAGTTGTCGCAATTGAATACTTCACCAAATAGGCCAAAGTTCAAGCACTGTGCTCCATTATCGAGCGTAATATCATTGATTTCATTTAGCAACATATCATCTGCCATTTCGGAATACCGCGTGTACCCATATCAGATAACGGCATGCAATTCGCAGGATAGAGCATCCGGGCATGGTGCAAAGATTTGTGCATCACTCAACATTTCACGACGAGGAAATGGTACTTGAGTTTTCATAGAATAGTTAATGAACTTGTGCCTAACAATAAACAAATCCAGCCTTATGACTTCTACTATTCTACCTTATACCTCTCGGCGAGGAGCGACCTCGCAAACAATTAAGAGACCTGCTCGAGTACATGTCGATCCAGCACGCGGGGTACATCCAACTCCTGACTGCAAGCGACGCCTAGATAGATGGGTATCAGGCAAAATTATTTAAACCGACAGTCCTTACTGCCCGACAGTAACTCGACTCAATCCTTGGGCCCAACTTCCCAATGGGTATAACAAATAAACAAACAAGCTAGTAAACCGGATAATATCCGTTGCTCCTTGAGCTATATGTCCCGAACATAGTTCGTTGCTCTTTGCACAATTCAAGAACCAGCAGATGAGATTATAATATTGGAGAATTATCATGATTATGAATAGATATGATAAATAATAAATGATTGGATATGATTTAACAAAACGATGAGTAAGAAAATCATGTTATGAGATGAGATGCCAAACATAATTATGATGAAATATAGGTTGTTCGAGGTTTAGTAACGGAGTAGTGACTTTTCTGTCTAAGTTCCTCATGGCCGGATGCCAAACGGGGCTAGAACAAATCAGAAATGAAACCTCACCTTAACTCGTATGGGGAACCTTGATGGCGTTGATTAGTTCGTCAAACCTTTAACAAATTTAAATAATATTAATCAACTGAATTTATAATTCACCACAACAAATATTAGTACTTTTTCTTCAATTCTCATGTTGGTGAAATTGAGAACGTTCTTGTTAAGAATGTGTTACAATGTAAATCTTAGTAAATAACACATAAGCTTAATTTATGTCATTACACAAAACATCAAAATCTTAGATGATGAATTTAAAGAAAAACATATTACTTAACTAACTCTAGGAAAACTCATATTTTTAGTCTTTGATCAATTCCAAACTTTTTATAACCACACACCAAATAATTATCACACGAAGTAACACCTTAAAAGGTATAACTTAGTCATTTATTACTTTATTTTACATAGTAAGTTTAAAAGTGCATATACTTGTTTTATAACTTAAATATAAAGATATAAACATGAGAGGTTTATCAAAACATGTGATAAGGAATGATAAATAATCTTATTTGATGGTTAGGTTATGAAGTGGCAAGAATAATCTTGTAAGACATATAAAAATAATATGTTAAACATGATAAATCTACCATTTAAATGCTATAAATAAGATCACAAAAATGTCAATTCATGATTATAAATCATAATAATATATTTATAACTAATACTATATCATGTTAAATTTATGTGTGTGATAAATACTTGAATTATGATGGCGATTAAACTTATATATTAAGAAAACAAAGGTTGTACCAAATAAGATGAAAAATCACCGTAATTTTGGTTTTACCTTTGATCGTACATCCAAATGAACTTGGTTTTCAAATATTTTTATGATTTATGATTTCTAGCATCATGAGAGATGTGGAAATCCAAGATTTTATAAAAACACAAAGGTTTGCTATGCTAAATAATTCTTGCAACATAAGAGTTGCTATCAAATTTCCTGTCAGCAGTTTACGGTTTATGCATTATGCCCTCCTAGATCATATTATTTGAGAAAGATGTCTTTATATAAAAGATAGAAGACACCAAGAGAGTATGCATCCGAAAATTGGTAGTACAATAATGTTTCTACTATTTGATATGATTTTTCTAAGGTGAAGAATCGACATTTCCTGCGCAGTAAAAGTGTTGGCGTCTTTTTGGGTAGAAAATGGCAAGATAAAAATCTGGAAAAATTATTTTCTGCACGAAAACACAAAAGGGAACAACTTTGATTTCTAGTTGCTTTTGCATAATCGAATTATTTTGGGCTGTAAAAAATGGTGAAGAAGGGTGAGTATTTATAGGAAAAAATAGTAGTTTAATCATACTTATTTAGGTCCCACCTTGATTATTTTATAATAAATAAAAAAAAAATCTGAATTTAATCATACTTTTAAGGATGTCATGACTTACCTCATCAAAAAGATGTCATGACTTTATCAATTGATTAATTGCATATCAAGTCCCTCAATTATTTATAATTAAAATTCAAATAGGTATAATTAGATTTCTTTGTTTCATACATATTTATTTTTGTAATTTTTCTAGATAATTCGATCATCTTGGTTAAGATTTGAAATTGAAATATATGTTTTAGAATTAGAGACCTATAAAAATAATAAAAGACTAACTTTTAAGTTTATGGACTAAAATGCATATTTTTCTAAACATTTAGGGTCAAAAATAGAAATTTTCAAAAGTTCAAGAACAAAATTATAAATTTATTTTCTTTCTAATTTTTGGGGCGTTACAGTTTACGGCTCAGAAGCAGTCATACCTGCATAAATTGTTATGCCAACATACCGCACACTCACTTACAACCAAGAAGAAGTTGCTAGAACGCGCCTTGAGGACTTGTAATTCATAGGCTCTACCCATGACGCGACATACGAGCTTAATCAAGCATACAAGACAATGATGTCTAATTATTATGACAAAGGGCTCCGTTTCAGACAGTTCCAAGTGAGGGACTTAGTCCTAAGAAAAACCAAGACCCACAAGCGCGTTGGCAAACTCCAACCACATTGGGAAGGGCCTTACAAGGTCACCCGAGCTAGCTCCATAGGCTATTACTATCTGTTGGAAATGGATGGTCGTCATATAGCATGTCCTTGGAATGTCCAGAAACTTTGAAAATTCTATGCCTAACAATGGCATCCATAATCCTCCGTAGCTCATTGCGGTTTTAACCTATTTTCATGAATAAAATATTATAATAAACTATGGAGACTTGATTTTTGAGTTTACTTGGGATACGTAGGCAACTTGGTCAAAAGCCAAGTGCAGTCTAAAAATAAATATTTTTTTCCTATTTATCTTTACTATGAACATGTTTTGTGCACACGCTTCAATTTGCTCTTCTAGGAGATAAGGAGTAGCACAACGTGACCTATGAGCCCAAATTCCATTTTCAAGGAAAAAGAAATGAGTAGCACCCCATAGCCGGGTCACCTCCACATTCAACTTGATGCAAACGCCCAAGCCATTTTTCAAGAAAAAAAAGAGAGAAGTAGCACCCCGTAGCCCGGTCACCTCCATATTCAACTTGATGCAACGCCCAAGCCATTTTTCAAGGAAAAAAAGGAGTAGCATCCCGTAGCCGGATCACCTCCACATTCAACTTGATGTAAACGCCCAAGCCATTTTTCAAGGAAAAAAAGGAAGGAGTAGCACCCCATAGCTGGGCTACCACCCTACCACTAAGACTTCATATTTTGAAGCAAAAAACTCAAAATACTACGGAAGAGTGAAAGCTTTTGTTGCAAATTAGCCTATATACTGTGCATTGGTGTAAAAACCTTTGTTGCAAAACTTATTCATGCTCAGGCTAATAACCGAGCAATGTTTCTTATTGGTGACATGTCATAAATGGTTGTGGGTTCATTGAAAGAAATGCTTCAACAACACAAGATTTGGTTCCCTTAGATGCGTAAAGCCATGCAAGACTTGGTAGCCTTTAAGGTGTAAAACCATGTGTAATTTGGTTGCCCTTGATGCGTAAAGCCATAATTCATCGACAAGAGCCATGGTTGCATCCGAGTATGTAACATCCTTGAAATAGGTTATACTCGGGATTGTGTAAAGCCATGCTAAAAATTAGAGGGGTAGCACAAGTTACCTAAAAGCTAAGAGAATAGCTTACAGTTGGAAGGCGCTAAGGAGTACATACGACAACTAATGAAGACCCACACAACGCCATAAATGACACACCACGAGTTACTTACATGCTTTATGCCTAAAAAAGATTAACATCTCACAATACACACCTTCATGGCGTCAATACTAGATCGAGCGCAGTTCTCATCTAAAACACACATTCTAAAAGAATGACGTGCATTACGGCTCATATACCTTACACACCTATGTGGTGTCAATACTAGATCGAGCATAATTCTCATCTAAAGTACACATTCTAAAAGAATGTTGTGCATTACGGCTCATATACCTCAAACACCTTCATGGTGTCAGTACTAGATCGAGCACATTTTTCATCTATTGCACACATTCCAAAAGAACGTCGTGCATAACGGCTCGCATGCCTATCATACCTACATGGTGTCAACTCTAGATAGAACTCACTACTCATCTATTCCATGATATTAACGAGATAACCTCATGTAAAAGGCCTCATAACCCATTTTCCTATTCAAAAGGTACACAAATCGATCGAGTACTACTCATCAATTATAATGAGGAACCGTGATTTCAAAATAACTACGCGTATACGCTATGGACAAAACCACCAACACAATGACGTGTTGCCAATGTGGAACTCCAATCAACAAGTTAACATCTCCTCTACTATCAAAGGATTGATAAAAGCAAAAAGTCACTTAGTCATCAGTGATAAGTCGACAAAGAACATCCAAGAATAAGCAAAGCATAAATACAAGTAAGACTTATTCAACAAATACAACTAATATGGAGAAACATGCTAAGCACATAACATCCATTATCAAGCCAATATGAGCATAACATAGTAAGTCTCAAATCCTATTCCCATAAATGGCAACTACAAAAGCACGATGTCAAGTGCAAACATAACATAATGCCACACATCGGTGGGAATCATCAAAGGGTACCAACACCTAACATCCGAAATATACTGAAATATGTTAAGTACGGATAAAATTGCACAAACTAGAGAACTAACTGAATGAGTGAACCTGAGCGAATGCTCAAACTGCAGGCTCAATCACAATATCATCGACAACATTGGAGTCGGTCCTCGGGCCTGCTGCTCCCAATGAAGTATCCTCCTCCTTGAGGAATGTAGGAGTATCTACTATGCCATTAAAGTTATCCTTGGCACGTGCTCTGTCTGCAATCAACCTGCTGGAAATCCACAACTCACATGAGTTCGTTCCGGCAGAACGTGAATCAGATGAGATGTCTACATGCATAATCGGTGCATGTGAGTTGGAAAGATTCATTTGTGCAAAAAATACCTCTGGTGTACTAAGTACATCGGTGAGCGCATCAGTATGAGCCATGGCAAGCTCCGTGTGTTCCAAAAGCTCAAAAGAAACAATAGTGGTGACACCTGCCTCGCGCGGAACCGCTACATCCTCAATACCCGCAGACGCAATCTCATCCACTACATCATCCACAATCACCCTGTCTTGAGCGAGCGGAACAATGTCACTAAGCCAAAGTCCGGTCGACTCTTCAGACTGTTAAAAGCATCTCTACCTCCACGACAAGATCATCGTTGGCCTCATTCTCAAGATTGGGTGCCATATAATCCTCATCCAATAATCAACATCTAAGAAAGTATCTGACAGGATCAAAATATGTGCCCATCTTGTCATAATAGACGATATCGCTCATACATTCCTTATATCAATTGTTGTTATTAATG
The DNA here is from genome assembly GCA_948329865.1 of Linaria vulgaris. Taxonomy (NCBI): domain Eukaryota; kingdom Viridiplantae; phylum Streptophyta; class Magnoliopsida; order Lamiales; family Plantaginaceae; genus Linaria; species Linaria vulgaris. The sequence goes on from OX415251.1 coordinate 64,870,118, forward strand.
ACGCCACATGCGCATGCAATATGCTTCCAGGTCTCAGAACCAGGAACTCACCAACCACTTCGACCTTATGGTCACTATTCAAAGGCTATTATTCATAGAAGCCAAATAAAAATACATATCTTCATTAAAGATAACAATAGTAGATGATAATCAGCCTAATAAGAGTTCTCTTAGAAGGGAAATTCTTACCACAAACTGTCCTTCTTTAGAAGATTCGGCATGTGCCTTCTTGGCCGCCTCTAGCTCACGCTCCAACCTTCTAGTGGTAGCGTCATGCTTCTCCAAGGCCATGCGCCTGGACTCCAGAATAGAACAAGCTCCTATCAGCTCCTCTTCCAAGGAAACCTTCTCCTTGTTTGCCACCATTAACGCTTTTCTAACCTACGAGACTTAGCTTTTTCCTCAGCCAAGCGGTCCTTAGTAGCCTTAATCCTTTTCTCATAATCAGTGGTGTTCTGATCAGCCCGTCTGGCAGCAGCTTGCTCCCTCTCCATCAACTTATCATGGGCCTCTTGCCTTATAAGAAGTCAATCATGCTCGTTGATAAGCACTCGTGAACATAGCATAGGTTGAAAATACCCAAAAAGCACGAGTAAGGGTATGTTCACTAAATAAGATACCATAAATCAAAGAGTCAGGGTAAATTTACTTACCAATGTCTGGTTATGCCACACAAACCGCCTCAACCCTCTCTTCCACCGACTTGCTAGATGACTTCCTCGTCATTCACCATAGGTTTGATGCTACCTACTAACCCTAAGGCATATGATTTTTTGGGGCGTTACAGAAAGGGACATCTCACTAATAACTTATGATTTCTTCGGACGCCTGTATGTTGGGTGTTGCCATTAGAAGAAATGGGAAGTTGTAAATGATGAGAAGTCCATAGAGACTTGGGTGGTAACATTGGTTTCATTGGTAGGAGATGAAAGTCTGTATTATATGTACAATTGCCTTAGTATTCACTTTACTCTTTATGTTAGACAAGATTGAGTGAAAGACTCGATCTAATCAGCCTAGGACATTGGAACAAATAACTTACGCATACTCATTTCACTATAGTTGAGAAGTATTGTTTCAATTGTTAAGGCATCTTATGATACGATATCCACCAATGATGAATGGTATTCGTATGCTAAACGTGGGATCGTTATCTTCAGGTTATTTGGATGGAACCTCGACCCGTTGCCTTAGTACAAATAGGAACCTTAGTTTAGAGACCGCGACCCGCTACTTGATACAAAACACGAACCTTGGTATAATGAAGATGCCACAAACGGTTATGGAGGGTTCCGTTTGATAAGTCAGATTTGAACACCACAAACGAGGGTGATGAACCCGTTTGATAAGTTCGAAAATAGTTCTTCAAAGAACCAAAGAGAATAAAATATCACAAAGTTTATAAATATGATAAGTGTTGTCTTACAATGAAAATGGTCTTCCTAATTTATAGGAGAGACAAACTTGGTCACTAAGAAATCAACTATGAACTTCCAACAACTTTTAGGAAAGAAAAATACATTAACTAGACTAAGAAATGATGAAAGAGTCTTCTAGAAAAGGAAAATACATTAACTAGACTAGAAAATGATGAAAGAATAGTCAAAAATCGTCTTTGACTTTTGACCATCATTTAAAAGGTCACTTGGATCAGATTTGACCATCTTTGTTGCTCATTTGGGCCTCCTTTATCATTATGGATCCAAACTTGGTTAATTATCCCATAAAGAGATGCTCCCATCTTCTTAGCAAGCCCTCTTGTGATTGGGCCATTTAAAGTACGAATTTGCTTCATTCTTGTGACATCTTCTTCATTTGAATTCTTGTAATCTTCTTCTTTTGTCACCGTGTCCATATTTGCATCATTCCCCTCCTCTTGAAAAGGATTTGTCCTCAAATCTGTATCACCTGCATTAAAAGGACTCAAATCAGACACATTGAAAGTAGCACTAACGTTATACTCACTAGGAAGATCCAGCTTGTAAGCGTTGTTGTTGATACGCTTAATCACTTGGGAAGGTCCATCTCCTCTTGGCAATAATTTGGAACGTCTCTTTTTAGGGAACCTTTCCTTTCTCATATGCAACCAAACCCAATCTCCCGGTTCAAATATCAACTTTCGACGCCCCTTGTTTGCTTGCTTGGCATATTGTTGAGTTCTCTTTTTAATATTGAGCCTTGTCTTCTCATGTATCTGCTTAACAAAATCAGCCTTTTTCTTGCCATCTAAATTCACATACTCAGAAGTAGGTAATGGAGTTAAGTCCAATGGTGTCAAAGGATTAAAACCATAAACGATTTCAAATGGTGAGAATTTAGAAGCAGAATGCACAGTTCTATCGTAAGCAAATTCAACATGTGGTAGATAATCTTCCCAAGTCTTAATATTCTTCTTTATAATTGCCCTCAGTAGCATAGACAAAGTCCTATTTACTACTTCAGTTTGCCCATCAGTTTGTGGGTGACAAGTAGTAGAAAACAACAACTTTGTACCTAACTTACACCACAAGGTCTTCCAAAAGTAACTCAAAAACTTTGTATCTCTATCCGAAACAATGGTTCTAGGCATACCATGCAATCTCACAATTTCTTTAAAGAACAAATCAGCAATGTGAGAAGTATCATCAGTTTTGTGACATGGAATAAAATGCGCCATTTTAGAAAATCTATCCACAACCACAAAAACAGAATCCCTACCATGTTTTGTTCTTGGCAATCCCAACACAAAATCCATAGAAATATCAATCCAAGGTGTAGTAGGAACTGGTAAAAGAGTATACAAACCGTGATTTTGCACTTTGGACTTAGCTTGTTTACAAGTGATACATCTGCTGCATGTTCTTTCAACATCCTTTTTCATGTGTGGCCAAAAGAAATATTCTTGCAGAATTGCTAAGGTCTTTGCAATGCCAAAATGTCCCATTAGTCCTCCTCAATGAGCTTCCTGCACAAGTAATTCCCTCAAAGAACAATTAGGCACACAAAGTTTGTTTTCTCTAAATAAAAATCCATCTTGCCTAAAGAACTTACCACTAGCATGCTTTTCACAATCTTGATACTCAACTTGAAAATCAGAATCATCCCTATACAAATCCTTGATGTACTCAACCAAGCAACTTTGAATCAAGAGTAGAAAGTAAAGCATACCTTCGAGAAAGGGCATCGGCAACCACATTCTCCTTACCTTGCTTGTATCGAATAACATAATGAAAAGTTTCAATGAATTCTACCCATCGTGCATGTCTCTTATTAAGCTTGTGTTGGCCCTTCAAATGCTTCAAAGATTCATGATCCGTGTAAATCACAAACTCCTTAGGCCAAAGGTAGTGCTGCCACGTGTTTAAAGCCCGAACCAAAGCATACAACTCCTTGTCATAAGTTGGATAATTCAAGGCTCCTCCTCTTAGCTTTTCACTAAAGTAAGCTATGGGCTTTCCATCTTGCATAAAAACAACACCTATTCCAATTCCTGAAGTATCACACTCAATTTCAAAAGTTTTAGAAAAGTTAGGCAAAGTAAGTAAATGAGCATTGGTTAACTTTTCTTTAAGTAATTGAAAAGCCTTTTGTTGTTACTCTCCCCACTTGAATCCAACGATTTTCTTTATCACTTCGGTGATTGGTGCAGCTATAGTACTGAAATCCTTCACAATCCATCGGTAAAAGCTTGCCAATCCATGTAAACTTCGAACATTTCCCACACTTGTTGGACTAGTCCATTCTTGTATTGCCTTGACTTTCTCCTCATCAACACGTATACCCTGTGAACTTACAACAAATTCTAGAAACACAAGATTATCCGTGCAAAAAGTACACTTTTTCAAGTTAGCAAAGAACTCTTCTTTTCTTAGAGCATCTAAAACAAGTTTCAAATGTCTAACATGACTATCCAAGTTCTTGCTTAACACGAGAGAATCATCAAGCCAATCAACAAAGATTTTCCTAATAAAGGCATGCAAAACATGGTTCATCAATCGCATGATAGTACTAGAGGCATTAGTAAAATCAAAAAACACCACTATTCTTTTGTATAACCCAGATCTCTCTTTTTCATGGTAATTTGATGATAACCACTTCCCAAATCAACTTTCATAACCACACAAGGTTCATGCCATTCAGTTAGAATATAATCCAAAGTAAGTATGGTTTGGTGATACTTTACCAAAATTTTGATTGATTTCCAATTGATGCACATCCTATGAAACAAACGCAAGTCTGGCGGTATATCCTTGAGAAAGAGATCATCATATCCCTGCAAGAGAAATGCATTTGAACTTGGCAATGAAGAGATTTCTTTGTTAGTTCTCAAAAATACTCCACTTTCCAACTCACTTTCTTTTGAAAACACACTCTCTTGCTTTCTCTCTATTTTTCTCTCATTTGCCAAAATCTCAACTTCTTTTTGGTTGGAAACTCTCTCTTTCTCACTCACTTCTTTTTTAGCACTCTCTTTTTTTTCTCTCATTTGTCAAAGCTTCAAGTTCTTTTTTGTTGGCAACTTTCTGTTTTTCATTCTCAATTTTTTTTAACACACTCTTTTTTTTGCTCATTTTCTTTCTTTTGAAATCTCACTTGATCTTCAAAAGCTTTCTTTGGTGTTAAACAAGGGTGATTTTTCTTTTGTTATGGACAAAAGAATACTTATTTGTAAAGCTATTGTGGCTAACTTTACGATCAAACTGCTATGGACGCCCCAATAGTATATGTCGGGCTTGCATTGGAACTACATCGCACATAACTTCATCTTTGTACTTCCCAATGCTGAATGAAATCATCACTTGCTTGTCAACTTCCACATTAGCACAATCGTTGAGCCAATGAAGCTTGTATGTTCGTGGATGTTTCACCGTAGACAACCCAAGTTTTTCAACGAGCGTGGTGCTAGCAATATTGGTGCAACTTCCGCCATCAATTATCACACTACACACCTTTTCACGAACATGACATCTAGTTTGAAAGATGTTCTCTTGTTGATCGTTTTCCTCATCGTTCAATTGTGCATTTAAAACATTGCTAGTTTTCCTCTTGTTGATCGTTTTCCTCTAATAATCTCACACTCACTGCCTTTGTCCACTCGTATATTCTCAAAAGGATCTTCTCGAACTAAATCAAACGGAATCAAATAGTGGCGAGAGACAAGATTCTGGTTTCAATGTTGACCCGCGATTGGCTTAACATCCATCCAACATTGCTTCCAGAACTTCTTTCAACTATTGTGGCGAAAGTCAGGATTCTGGTTTCAATGTTGACCATCAATTGGCTTAACACCCATCAACATTGCTTCCAGAACATATTACTCATTCAGTCCCAACAAGAAATCAACAACAAAAGTAATAAAGTTGATACTTCTCTTTCTTTTCTTTTTCTCTTTTTTTTTGTACCACTATTTTTTTCCTTTTTTTTCCTTGGTACTTTTTTTTTGCTAAGAAATAAAAACACAAACTAAAGATAGATGTTTTTGGTAATCCAAAGATTAAACCAAGAACGGATAGGACGTGAAAGATAAAACCTTTGCTCTAGATACCAAATGATACGATATCCACCAATGATGAATGGTATTCGTATGCTAAATGTAGGATCGTTATCTTCAGGTTGTTTGGATAGAACCTTGACCCGTTGCCTTAGTACAAATAGGAACCTTAGTATAGAGACCGCGACCCGCTACTGGATACAAAACACGAACCTTGGTATAATGAAGACGCCACAAACGGTCATGGAGGGTGCCGTTTGATAAGTCGGATTTGAATGCCATAACCGAGGGTGATGAACCCGTTTGATAAGTTCAGAAATAGTTCTTCAAAGAACCAAAATAGAATAAAATCTCACAAAGTTTATAAATATGATAAGTGTTTTTCTTATAATGAAAATGGTCTTCCTAATTTATAGGAGAGACAAACTTGGTTACTAAGAAATCAACTATGACCTTCTAACAACTTATAGGAAAGGAAAATACATAGGATATGATGAAAGAGTCTTCTAGAAAAGGAAAATACATTAATTAGACTAGAAAATGATGAAAGAATAGTCAAAACTCGTCTTTGACTTGTATCAGATTTGACCATCTTTATTGCTCATTTGGGCCTCCTTTATCATTATGGATCCAAACTTGGTTAATTAGCCCATAAAGAGATGCTCCCATCTTCTTAGCAAGCCCTCTTGTGATTGGCCCATTTAAAGTGCGAATTTGGTCCATTCTTGTGACATCTTCTTCATTTGAATTCTTGTAATCTTCTTCTTTTGTCACCGTGTCCATATTTGCATCATTAGCATGGGATACACCTATTGGTTGTGGTGTATTTACCCATCATAAACATGTGGAGTAAGAGTAACTGAGATTGAATCGTAGAATCTTATTATTTCAGGTATGCCTTTTTTTTGGGTATGACAATTAAGAGGTAGTGGCCTCATTGTTATTAATTAGATTAAGTTGTGGTTTGGTCAATTGAGGACATGAGATCTAAGCTTCAGAGCTTCACGACTCAAGTGGGAGCCTTATGGGGTAAATCAATTGATACATGACTAAAATTAAATTCAGTACAATATTGAATAAGATACGTTCAAGTATATGTCTTACGACATTAGAACAACACTTATTTCCTTTTTCGATCTCGAGGAGATAGATGAGATTCAAGCGACAAGCAATCCCATGTCCTATCTTACAAAGGTTTCTCAAATAAGTGAAGATGGAGCAATATTTTTTTTGAGTTTGTATGTCTGTATGTCTGACTATGTACATCAATACATGTACTGGTAGACTTATGATTAGGGCACAAGATATTTGAGGACTAGTGTGTTCTCAAAATTATAGTAAGATTGTGCAAATCTTTCAGAAGTATAAGTTTTTCTCCTGAAAGGGAACATATTGTTTATGGACAACAACTTCACTATTGGAGGTGAAACTCTACTAATTGACTTTTCATTGATAGATATGATTTTGATGATTACTTTTCAAGAACCTTGAGGTTGCGTTTCTCGATTAAGATTTGAGTACAGAAATCCATGTATAAGTTACTAGATTATGTACTAAAGGCATAGATAACCAAGTTTAAATACTTTATATTAGTCTATGGTCTTAGACAATCTTTTGGACTATAATTTATGAGATCTATCGAAAGGTAATCTCAAATAAGGTTTTCTAGATGGTATTCTCACATTAATATCAGAGAGACGATGAAATGTGAAGCTCACCAGAAACAATCTCTGTCTTTATGATGAAAAGTTATAAACCATATTTTGATTATACTGTAGTTGATGAGAATCATTTTGGGAATGATTTCATTAGTCCTTCTTTGTTAAAGTGTAATACCATTTTCTTGATCACATTTTGGTGCTTATGCAACACAAAGGAGTGATTCTATTTTCTTTAATCATGAAAGACTTGACCGATATCTAAAAGATTGTTGGTTCGTTTAAAATAATAATTCTATTAATATTAATGATGTCTTGATGATTAGTATTGTGAGACATATGTTTCAACCATTTAGAGATGGCCATTCTTCTATTCTTTGAATAAAGATTGAATTTGAGGTAAATGTACCTCTAATGTTCAAATTCATAGAAATCATTCAATTTCTTGATGCTTTGCATTTTGAGCTGTATGGAGTGATTTGAAATGAACTTTGAGGAAACTGATGCTCCCTAGAATGGCGTATATCTTGAGCTTTAGAATTTACATAGACTATATTCAGTAAGATGTTTAAACTTCTGTTGGTGAATACTCTTTAACAATTGAGTTTTAATGTGCTACTTATCTATCATAATAGCTGTCATGCCATGGGCCTAGTCATTAAATATAGCCCAATTTTTAATATTAAAATTTGGATAATACTAATATATGATGCTGAACTTCTATACATAATGCATACTAGTCAACTCAATAATAATTTTGGCCATTATTGATCACAATACACTTATAGTTTTATGAGAGATGATTTGACTTGGATTAAATGAGAATCATTTTGGGAATGATTTCATTAGTCCTTCTTTGTGAAAGTGTAATACCATTTTCTTGATCACATTTTGGTGCTTATGAAACACAAAGGAGTGATTCTATTTTCTTTAATCATGAAAGACTTGATCGATATCTAAAAGATTGTTGGTTCATTTAAAATAATAATTCTATTAATATTAATGATGTCTTGATGATTAGTATTGTGAGACGTATGTTTCAACCATTTAGAGATGGTCATTCTTCTATTCTTTGAATAAAGATTGAATTTGAGGTAAATGTACCTCTAATGTTCAAATTCATAGAAATCATTCAATTTCTTGATGCTTTGCATTTTGAGCTGTATGGAGTGATTTGAAATGAACTTTGAGGAAACTGATGCTCCATAGAATGGCATATATCTTGAGCTTTAGAATCTACAGAGACTATATTTAGTAAGATGTTTAAACTTCTGTTGGTGAATACTCTTTAACAATTGAGATTTAATGTGCTACTTATCTATCATAATAGCTGTCATGCCATGGGCCTAGTCATTAAATATAGCCCAATTTTTAATATTAAAATTTGGATAATACTAATATAAGATTCTGAACTTCTATACATAATGCATACTAGTCAACTCAATAATAATTTTGGCCATTATTGATCACAATACACTTATAGTTTTATGAGAGATGGCCATTCTCCTATATATTCACGTGGGAGGCGATTATTCGACTGCAGTGTTTGTGGGGTCAGGCGAATATTCTCTGCCGTTTATAGTTTTTTATTTTATTATATTTCGCTGATGACGTGGTGGGAGGCGATCTCCTCGCCTCTTATATTTAATTTATCATTTAAAAAAATAATTTCATCTTTTCAATATTGTAAAAAAATGAGAATGGTTGGAGGTGATTATTCGCCTCCAACCATTTGCAGAATTCTGAAAAAAAAAATGCGGCAAAATATTGCCGCGATTTTTTTTCACAAAATTTCATTTCCAGCTCCTTATTTGCTTATTTTTTAAATTAAGAATTAAATTGAAAACACACCATGTTTTAATTCATCAACATTAATATATACAAAAAATTATTATTAACATTACAAAATGATGAGATTCATATAATATCATTAAATTAATTAGCTACATTTAATAAATACTATGACATGTAAATAGAAAAATACAAACATAATTAACTTGCAAGATACATCATTACATTCCAATATATTACATAATAAATCCTAAAAAAGCTATTTATTGTGTTCATGAATAAAACTAGCTAGCCAAAAAAAAAAGAATATGAACACCATCTTCATCTTGCATTAATTACTCCTTGTATTCTTCCTTGTAACTTTTGTAATAACTTCATCTTGAATATGAACACCAACTTGGTTGTGAAGGTTGTGAAGGTTGGTGAAGGTTGATGAAGGTAATAACTTTTGCAAATAAGTTGTTTTTTTTTTTTTTATGTTGTGAGGTTCTGTGTGGGAACGGGTATTTGTAATTTCTTTCCCAGTGGTAGGAGGTGAATTTTCGCCTCCCATATCTCTGCAAATGGTTAAAGTTTAACGGTTTAGATGTGCTGATTGAGAAAATCTAACGGTGGAAGTTTGCCAATTCGCCTATCACGCGGATCGTTGTTTAGTTGGGGGGAGGCGAAATTCGCCTTCCATATGTTTTTTAAAAAAATCGCGAAAATAATAATAATGACTTTGAAATGGATTAATCTCCTTCTACCAAAAGCAACTCTATTATTGCACGAGAATCTCTCCCTTCATCCTCTATTCACCATATTCAGATTTTATTTTCCTCCATTGTTGCAAATCTCAAAAAATAAGAAGAAACAAAATTTTATAACTTGCCCCATATTTTGTAACAAAACATCGGAATTATATATGTATCATTAGATCTACAGAAGTCGAACGTTAAGAGGTATGTAATATTTTTTTAAGTCTTTAATTACGAGTTCATTAATACATTACATATTTTTTTTTATTATTGACTTGGTTTAATAATTGTGGTAAATATTGTTGGTAATGTTTAATGAGGGTAGATTTTTGGTGATTGTAATTTTTGTTGTTAGTATTAGTTATGACGTGGCATGTAATGTTTATTGAGGGAACATTTTTTTACTACTGACTTGGTATGTAATGTTTATTGTTAGAAAATAAAATCGACTTCTGATTGGTGTAGATCTAAAATGTATAACAACGAAGATCGAAGTTGGATGTACGATCGAGTGACTGATGGTTATCTCAACCAGAGTTTTGTTGATGGTGTTGATAGGTTTGTAGAATATGCATCTTCTCAGACTAACTTGCTCAATCGGGACAAAGTTAAGTGCCCCTGCAGAAAATGTTGTAACACTAAGTATCATACAACGGACAGAATTAAGTGTGATCTTTACGAACGGGGTTTTCTTCCAGATTATTATGTTTGGGTAGCGCACGGTGAGTCATTTGGTAACACATTCGGGACGTCGAGTTCTTATATCCCAGTGCAGTCACCTCCTCATGAAAACTTTGGTGGTTGGATTAGGGAAATGGTCGACGATGTGTTTGGTGGTCGTTATGAGAATTTTCAGACTAATCAAGAGGCAGATGAGGTGCCAACTCGCGAGGCAAGAGACTTCTATGAATTATTGCGACAATCAGAGATGCGCATAAGTACTGGCCATTGTGAAACAACTTTGGAATTCGTGTCTCAGTTTATGACATATAAGATTTTGCACAACACGACAAAGCTAGTTGTAACAAATGGCTAAAACAATTACACAAAGTGTTGACTCCAGAGGATCGCAAAAAAGTTTCGGACAATGTTAGAGGGATGAAGTGTGTATTAAAATGGTTTTACCGGGAAAAGAAGACTTATGACCTATGCGAGAATAATTGTTTCATGTACTACGAGCAGATCGAAGCTAACAGTTATACTAAATGTCCAGTGTGCCAAGCAAACAGATTCGAGGGCGGTGAGAGTACAAATCCAAGGGCCAAACGCATTCCCAAAAAGAAATTGTTGTACTTTACTTTGACATCTCGATTGCAGAGGTTGTATATGTCTCGAGCAACGTCACAACACATGACGTGGCATCTGAAATGTCAAGGACAAAACGATACGATGATTCACCCAGCTGCTGGTAAGGCGTGGAAATATTTTGATGACGAGTATCCAAATTACGCCGCCGAGCCCAGAAATGTTAGGCTTGGTCTTTGCACATATGGGTTCACTCCCTGGGGAAGCTTTGGTAATTCATACTCTTGTTGACCAGTTTTTGTGACGCCCTACAATCTCCCTCCTGATATGTGCATGAGGCAAGAATACATATTTTTGTCTTTGTTGATCCCTGGACCAAGGAGTCCTGGAAAGAACCTTGACTTGATGCTACGACCCCTAATCGCTGAACTTTGTTCATTGTAGAGTATTGGAGCTCAAACTTATGATTCATTTCGGAAGCAAAATTTTGTAATGAGAGCGCATTTGATGTGGACGATTAGTGATTTTCTAGCTTACGAAATGTTATCCCAGTGGAGTATGCACGGTAAGCTATCTTACCCGTATTGTATGAATCAAACAAAGTCTTTTCATCTTAATCATGGAAAGAAACCATGCTGGTTCGACTGTCATCGCCGGTTTCTGCCTCTTCATCATTCGTTTAGTTCCAACACTACTAATTTCAAAAAGGTTCAGGTAGATTACGACGCACCACTGGTTCAAAAATTGGGTCCAGAAATCAAATATGAGGTTCTTCCAATTTCAATACAGAGACAGTGGCGAATTTGTGGAGGGTTTTGGCACAGACCACAATTAGATTTGACGTAGCATATTTTGGGAACTTCCATATTGGGAGTCAAATCTTATCCGTCACAATGTGGACGTAATGCATTGTGAAAATAATTTCTTTGACAACATAAAAAATACAGTGATGGACGACCGAGATAAAACGAAGGATAACTTGAATTCGCGAAAGGATTTGAAAGATTGGACAACCAGAACCGAATTATATCTGATACCTTCACGTAACGGCCAGTGGACCAAAAAAAGGCAAAGTATTGCTTAGGTAAAGATGAAAAGCGAAGGGTGTGCGAATGGGTGAGCGGAATCAAGTTTCCAGATGGATATGCGTCGAACATTAACCGTTGTGCCCAAATCCCCCAACTACGACTAGCAGGAATGAAGAGTCATGACTGTCACGTTTTTATGCAAAGGTTGCTACCTATTGCATTTCGTGACTTCTTAGAAGAGCATATTTGGGAGGCAATTACGGAGGTGAGCGTATTCTTTAGATTGCTTTGTGCGACAAAAGTAAACATACGCGCAATGGAAGAATTAGAGGGATCGATTGTGATTACATTGTGCAAGCTCGAGCAAATATTCCCTCCCTCGTTCTTCGATTCAATGGAGCATCTGGCCATACACCTTCCATGGGAAGCAAAGGTTGCAGGATTTGTCCAATACATGTGGATGTATCCCTTCGAGAGGTATATGTGTCTTTTGTCTTTGATACATAATTTTCTCGATAATTGTTTATTTGATTTGTTTTTTTTTGTTTTATGTATCTTGTAGACGCATGCAAGATTTAAAAAAAGCAGTAAAGAATAAGGCTCGTGTAGAAGGATCCATTGCTGAGGAGTATCTAATTTTCGAAGTCACCAACTTCTTACAACACTATTTTGAGCAATCTATTGAGACAAGAGCCAATCGTCTCAACAAGAATGAGGTTGCACTGAATGAAAAGTTCCATGAAGAACTCTCAATCTTCCACGTGAAAGGGGAACCGATTGGCCGTGCACTAAGGGATAGATACCTTAACACGGTCGAGTATAGAGCTGCTGAGTTATACATCCTTCTCAATTGCCCATAAGTGGAGCCATGGTTGAGGTAAGTACCTTATTAACGTTGCTTAAACACTTTATTACCCGTTACGCTCTATTAAAATTGTGACTTTTGTAGATTGTTTGATGAGCAAATGTGTGTTGGCCTTCTGGAGCATCAAATACAAACACACCGCAATATGTACTTTGTTGAGTGGATCAAGGGAATTATTACGTCTCGCAATTATTGTATAGATCCCTGCATCATTGCGTTGGTAAGCGGGCCAATCAACAGTGTTAAAATATTTGATGGTTACTTGATAAATGGGTTTAGGTTTCACACCACAAAGTATAACAAGCGTAAGAAGACAAATAACAATGGTGTATACGTTAAGACCGACGATGCATGGGAATCCCATTATTTTACCACTGTGATGCAATTTGTTGTTCTAATTTTTCAATTTATCTGTGAGTGTTGTAGTGATGATGTAACTGATAACTTTATCTGTGATATGTGCATGTTGTATCTGGATTTGTTTAAAAGTTCATCAATTTCTCCTTTGTGTTGTAATTTTTTGTTCAAATATTGTCAAAATTGTGTTAGTGTTGTAATTAGAATCGTAGTTGCTGATATTCTGTCAAAATCATCATTTAGTATGTTGCATTTGTTAAAAAAAGGTGTTTAAGTTGAATTTAGGGCTGCGTTATGATTAGTGTGTAATTCTGTTTCTATTGAATTGTGTATGTTGCATTTTAGGTGCTACTTCTTGTAAATTCAGGAGCTATGGTTGATTTTATGGACTGTGTTAGATTCTTGTTGTTCTAATATTGTAAAAATTAAGTGTTCTAATGTTGCATTTGTTAAAAAAAGTTATCTTTGCTTAATTTTAGGACCGTGTTCTAAATCTTTTGGATTATTGATGTAATTATTAAAATGATTGTGAGTAGGACTGTGTTATGATTCTTTTGGTTGATTTTTAAGATTTAGATGCATATTTAATTACTGCATTGAAAAGTTTAATCTTAAAATTGAGGCTAATTTGTTTGTGTAATGAATTGCAGATGGCTGCTAGTGGTTCATCAGATCAAGGAGTGCGCAGGCAAGGGATTCCGATGTTGAGCCAGGAGGAACGACTTGGTGGTTCAGTGGATCGTGGTTTCAAAAGGCAATGTACAAGTGGCCTACAGTCATCACCACCGATGATGTATCGGCCAATGGACAAAGCCACCCAGGCTTCATCTATTATGGCTCACCTGACTGCCCTACACAGCAGTCAACCTTTGTCGTTGACAGGACCCTACACCCAACCACAAGTGGGGTATCTGCAGCCACAGATGGCGCCACCTTCGATCAGAGCCTCCACCCAGCCACAGACAGTGTATACGCAGGCACAACTGACACAAATGACCGGCCTACGCGAGGATATCTGGCCACCTCAGCAACAGATGCCGATGATGCTGTATGGGGCGCCATAGAATGCAACAACAATGGGACACATTCTGACAGTGTGCCGATGACTGGACCAGACCATGGTCGGCCGATGCCTCGGTATGGGACGACACATTCCTCACCCTAACAGGCATCGACGGGGGCTGGTGGCTCGACCCAGTGTGGTAGCGCAGAATCTGTGCCCGGTCAGCCAGTTCAGCCAGAGCAGCAGGGCTTTATGTCGGCTAACGAGTTGTATGAAGCCGCTTTGGCTCAACCAGTGATTTACTACAGGTCGGTGGCTTCGACTCAGCCATCGCAAGGAAGCACAAGGGTTATAGAGGATGAGGATGAGGTTATGGTTGAGGGAGGTGAAACAGCGGCGGTTCCGGATGATCGAGAGTATTCGGTGGAAGAGGAGTTGGCAATTTTGAGCACCTTAGATTCAAGTGATACAGGCTACAGAGGTTCGGGAAAATGGCAACGTGAGTGAGAGGTCGAGTCGTTGAGGCCAAAATTAATTGTCGCATTTGATGGGAGTTTCATTGGTGGCGCATCAGCCACTGTGACACATGTTTTAAAGGAGGTGATGCGGAAACCTCACACGGGATATCCTCATTTTAGCAAGGAAGAAAGGGAAAACGGCTGGAAAATGTTTCAGGTATGTTAAATCCCTTTTACTAACTCCTTAAATGTACTGGCAGTTTAATAGTGATTGAAATTTAGTTTAAATAAGTTGACAGTAGTTTAAATATAAATAAATTGATTGTAGTTTAATATTTTGTTGATTATATCTGTGATATTTTGTTGTTCAATATGTGAGTAGTTTAAAGTTAAATATTAGGTGATTAAACAACAAGTTGAGGATCTGATTTTGCCAAAAAATTTAAATTTTTACTACTGCAATCACCTTTACAGTTGAAATAAAAGTTTTTTCAATTATTATATCACAAGTATGATTGAACTTTAGTGTGTATTTTTTTCTCTGATCAGGATAATTTATTGAACTTTAGTTTGTATTTTTTTCTGTGATCAGGGTAATTTATTATATTTTTGTGTTAATTACAATATTTGTTACGTGCCTTGTAGAAATATTATCGGTGGGACAAAAAGGATGAGCTGACCATTGAAGCGATGTATCACAGGATTGCCCATATCAATTTTTCACGCATGATCACAAATTGCAAGAAATTTTGGTTGGCGTACAGGAATAACCAAAGCTATTCGGAGAATCACAAAACCTGGGGAACTGCGGAGTGGCTCAAATCCTATATAAAGTATTGGAGCAAGAAAGAATCGAAGGATAGAGCTAAATCTTCGAAGGAGAATCAGGCCAAGAGAGAAGGAGCTCCCTGGATCGGCGGGTGTAAAAGTGCAGCGGCCTATAGACATGAAATAGTACGTGCAGTTAGACTTTATTAATTATTATGTTTTATTATAGTACTTGTAAGTTTTGTAGACGTCTATTGATTTTCAATCTTAATTTTCAGGCGGAAGCAAGAGGGATACACCCTGATGATGTCCCTATTCACGAGGTTTGGTGGAAAACACATTCCAAGATTTTCGGCAATGTAGTGAAGTGAATGGGCGCGCGATGTTTATGTAAGTGATTATTGAAACTATCTCTAATAGAATGTTTATTAGTATATTATATTAGTATTAATAAAGAACACTATGTTTGAATGATTTTGCTGAATTAGTGTGTTGCATTTGATCTGATTTCTTGTATTTCATGTATTTACGAGAAATTTGTATTAGTATTAAGTTGCATTTTATCTGATTAGTGTGTTGCATTTGATCTGATTAGTATTATGTTGCATTTGCTGAATTATTAATCTGCAAGTATTATGTTGCATTTGCTGAATTATTAATCTGCATTTGATTAGGTTTTAAATCAAAATTCCGGTAACTTATCATATTTTTTGTATTTATGAGAGTTATCAAATCTGTAATTATCAAATCTTTAAAAAAACTGTGTAATCAAATTTGTAACTTACGAGACTGGAATCAAATATTTGATTATCTCTAACACTTACGATTTTTTATTTGATGTTGGACAGTTGAAGTATCTACGTAAGTCTATAATAGAACACACTGCTGATATGAGAAACTGGCGATCGTTGAATAAAGCTGCCTGGTTGCGTGCTGTTAATGGTGCCAAGAAGAATTTTGTTCCAGGCCTTTCAAAGTGTGGCTACCCAGAGTTTGTCGGCTTTGAGACAAGGGCGAAGCCTAAATACGGGCATATCAGCAGGTACGAAGAGTTGCTTGAAAAGCAAACCGAGGCTATAGCAGCTTTGATTGAATCGAATGCGGCAAAGGATGCACAAATGGCCAAACAAGCGGCAGAGCACCAGAGCATGAAGCAATTACTGAAGGCCATGTTCGTGATGCAACGTCTACCGATTCCCCCCGAGTTTGTCGGTCTATTCGCACCATCAACTGAACATGAATCCGCTGCCGGAGCATCGCCCTCTGGACAATCAACGACAGGATGATCCGGTACCGGACAATCACCTACCGGGTCTGTTCTAGTGACAACACCCTACTATCCGGACATGTCAGCCGTTCATCAGTGAACTTGTCCACATTCATATTAGAACTCATTTAACCTTTGGACAATGTTTAATCGGCATGTATTATGGTATTTGATTTTGGAATTGGCCTTGTTTTGGTAATTGACTTGGCCTAATTAGGTGCAATTTTGTTAGTGACTTGTTTCTTTTTGTTTGAACTCACTGTTGGATGAATTTTGGAGTTTGGATGGTATTGGTATTGAAATGATATATTTTGTGTTTTGGAGTTGGAGTATGGGATTTTGGATTTTGAAATTTGGAGTTGGAGTTGGAGTTGGAAAACCATCTCATGGAGTACTGGTTTGGCGCCTGGAATTGCTAATGTTCTACTGGAATTACTGTGTTGGAGTACTGGTTTTGGCGCCTGGATAGCCATTAAAATTATATTATTTTTTGTAGAACAGAAGGCCATTATTCGCCTCCCACCAATTTAGAATTTAAATATTTTTTTTTAAAATACAGGTTGACCGTAAAACAATTTTTATTTATTTTTTTAAAGGTTTTTCCGAATTGTGGGAGGCATATATTCGCCTCCCACCACGTGGCGGCTTCTGAGTGGATCCGTCTCGCCCACGACCCATGTGTAAGGGCTGTCAGCATAACAGGTATAGGAGGCGAATATGGGCCTCAAGAACTCTAAAAGGCCTTTATTCGCCTCCTATATCACATTCTGTTGTAGAAGGCATATAATCGCCTTCTATATCCAACAACTATATTAAAGGGTTCTTGTAGTGTACTAAAATAAAAAATGTTATTAAACAAATATAAGTTTATTTATTTAATTAATAAGTTACAACTAACAAAAGAAATACTCTTAATTGATAAATTCTTACGGTCAAGTGTTTTGTTTCTAATAGTATTAAATTAGGAGATTAGATACGTGTGAATAATTATCCTTGTTACCCAAATTTGAGTAGTATAATTTCTTAAGAAAAAAACAGGTTTTTGCATCTTACTTTCAGACTTCAGGGACAAATTAAACAACTTGGTTTGGAAGTAAATTTACATTGATTCTTTTTTTTACCAAAAAAAAAAAAAAAAAATTTACATTGAAATACAGCCTTGAAGCTCGCATTGTGAATGTGGAAAAGAACTCAGATAGACAAGCTATGGCAAAGCTAGGGAAGCTCAAGATTTCATGAATAGCTAGTTCATTATTGAATTACTAGATTGTAGTATCTTCTTTTTTATACTAAGTCTTTGACTATTGAGACATTTATAGTAATGCGTATTTGACCAGAGGTTAACTAATTAGCAGAAAGAAAATATCTAGCAGAAGTCCAAAACCGTCAACATGAAAAAACCCTAGCGCCATCATGCTCACACTAGCACCATCGATTTCAAGCAAAATCAACTTCGCATTGACGGAATTTGTTCCGCTGGATTGAGGGCAAGAAGAATCGCTCATGCAGAAAAGGCTACGGCAAGGAGAAGAAATGGCTACCAAGGCAGACGTTAATATGCTGGACTCGATGCGAGTTGAACAAAATCTGCCCAAACAAATCTCGTATGCAGATGCAATTCAGAAAAGACACAACCACGTGAGAATCAATGAGAAGGAAATCGACGAGGAAGCCGATCTTATTGCCTACAGCCCTCCATCGGAGACAATGCCGTTTAAGAAATTCACGAGTTTACCGGAAATGAAGGCGAAGATGATGAATCAATAGGAAGACTTGATCATGATTAGGATCTTCGGAAATACATGGTATTATCCCACGCTCGTGACAAGACTTGATTCATTGTGGAAATTGCAAAATGATTTCGAACTCGTGGACCTAGGGCACAATTGTTATTTCATGAAATGATTGAGTGATGAGAAACGAGAAATGATACTCACGTGGAAATTTTGCCCGTTTTTGCATTCAAATCCGAACAGACGTACCACTGGATCTTGGCGTCTGTATCGACGACGTGGTTTATCAAGTCGTTTATGGGAACTTGTCGTCCGTGTGTTTCACTTATGGGAAAGCTGGGCACAAAAAGGAACATTGTAAGTAGGCTGGTTCTGATAATACCACAAGCAAAAGCACGGGTAATTCGGAAAAGAACGACAATGTGGAGGAAACAGACGCGTCAGAATGGTGGCTAGCGAAAGCTAAACAACAAGAGCATGGCGAGTGGATGGTGGTGCAGCCGATGAAGTCTAACAAACCAAGTGCTAGTCAAACGAATATAACCGTGGAAAAGAGAAAGGCAAAAGTGAATGAAAAGCTACCTCATAGCTCTAATACCTCGGTGGAATATATGCAGAGATCTTCAATTAAGGAAGGTCAAAATTCTAATCCTATTAGAAGGAAAATTCCACCAAGACAAAATACTGGGAAAGCAAGGAATGTTTCCAAATTGAATACGTCTCCTACCCCAACTGCAATTTTGAGAAGGGATGACAATGAGTCTCAAAGTAACAAAGAGGCTAAAAATAATAACACCAACAAAAATTCATTCGCAGTGTTGTAAGAGAATTTCGAACGAATTGAACATCAAGTGCTTGTGCAAAACTTCAAGAACGCGACCCCTCTAACATTTAGCCAGATACATGTGAATTTGGCACGTATACTCCAGGAACGAGAGTCTAATAGGCAGATGGGTGGTAATACCGTACTTCGTTATGAGAAGGACGCAATTTTAGGGCCTCTTAATGATATCACGAACACGATAGCGAGATAGGCTAATCCAAGTACTAAAAATTCCACCACATGTGTGGGCGGTCAAAGTCAGAATGATCCTAGTCCCGGGGAACGAGGGACCGAATACATGGTTTCAGATGGCGACGTTGAGTAGATGGGAGTGCATGAGACATATGTATCTCATGTTGGAGATCCTACGTCAAGTGATTCCTATATGGTTGGGATACAAGATTGAGTATCATGTTTGTCCTTATCACGCCATTAATATGTCAAAATTGTATAACGGAATTGCCAAGGTGCAGGAAAGGATGAGTTTTGGAGAAATTTACGAGAATTCGTGAGAAGTCACAGACCTACAGTCGTGTATATTTTGGAGACATGAGTTAGTGAAGATCATGCGAGGGAGATTATACCTACGCTAGGATACTCCCGTCATGTCATGGCCCCTACAAACGGCATGATGGGAGGAGTTCGGATGCTTTGTTAAGATGAGGAAGTCAAAGTGGAGATATGAGATGTGAATTATCAGGCCATTCATACCCGTATTTGGCCGCATCAAGGAGATCTATGGAGGGTTACGGGCATATATGCGCAACCAAGGAAAGTTGACATGGTGAGAGCATTCGATGACCTTGTTTCGGTGGCCACGAGAAGCACATACCCATGGTTGGTCACGAGGGACTTCAACGAGGTGTGCTATGAACATGAGAGGGTAGGAGGACGGACCGTATCTCTAAGTAAACTCAATTTCTTTCAAAACTACTTAGATAGATGCGGTCTCATTGATCTAGGGTTCCAAGGTCCCGAGTTCACTTGGACAAATAAGAGGGAAGAAGGAGAGAATATTAAAGGCCGAATAGACCGCACGGTAGCAAACCAAGCTTGGATCAATAAATACTTACACAACGAAGTGTTTCACATGATTTAGGCATGCTTTAATCATCACCCGATCTTAACGTGTTGCGAGGGAGGTGAACCGTGGGTTGATAAAAATTGTTCCATTTTGAAGCAGCATGGTTTTTTCACCCGGATTGCGAACACATCTTAAGAAGAATTTGGGAAGACAAAGGAGAACTTTTGGAGGTGATCCATGAAGTCCCAAAAATACTAGAGTCGTGGAACCGACAACAATTCGGGAACATATTTGAAAGGAAGAAGAGAATAAATGCAAGACTTCGAGGTATACAAAAAAAGCTTGCGCAAAGCACGAACGCATATCTCACGAGAATTGAAATTGAGCTAATTGGAGAGCTTAATGACGTTCTTAAGAAAGAAGAGATTTTTTGGTTTCAAAAATCTAGAGCAAAGTGGATCCAAGATGGTGAGCGTAACACAAAGTTCTTCCATAGATCCGTCATGACCTGAAGGAGAAGAACTAAAATTGTAAGCCACAAGATTGATGATTTTTGGGTGCGTGATATCGAGCAGCTACAAAGCCATGCGAAAGGCTATTTTGAAAAATTGTTTTCAAATAATCAGGGTCAGCGTAGGAATTTTATAGCGTCTATGGGAATTTTCCGTTTTCAAGCAGTGCTAAGCTGAGAGAAGCAAATAACACTCACGCGCAAAATCGACTTGATCGAGCTTAAGGAGATCGTGCTCGCTTCACATCCTTATAAGGCACCTGGACCCCCACGAACTTCAAACTCTTTTTTATCATAAGAGTTGGAATTGGATTCAAAACTTGCTTCTTGAATTCGTGGAGGAAGTCTTCAAAAATGAGGAGTTTGACAAAAAAATTTGTGAAGCCTACTTATACCTAGTACCGAAGGTTAAGACCCCCGAACTCATCTCACAATTCCGCCCTATCTCACAAAGTGCATTAACACGAGACTTCATTGTAGTGAAGTCAACATTTTTCTATTACAATAAATACTTCATTCAATGAGAAACAAAAAGAAGGTGAAGTATGGCAATATGATCATGAAACTTGACCTTGAGAAGGCGTACAACAAAGTAAGTTGGGAATTTCGTGAGGATACACTCCTCACATTCTTATTTCCTAAGGATCTCATCGACCTCATCATGTTTTGTGTTAGAAACGCGACCACGAGAATTCTTTGGAACGGCTCACCACTTGAGGCTTTTTCACATACATGTGGTCTTCGTCAAGGCAATCCTTTATCGCCATATCTCTTCGTATTGTGCGTAGAAAGATTATCATACCTCATTAATGAGGCGGTGGAAGGAAAATAATGGAAACCCTTAGTTCCATGTCGTCGCGGCCCGAGGATCTCTCACTTATTTTTTGTCGATGACCTTATTCTTTTAGGGAAGGAAGCTATTGAAACCGTACACACGGTCAAGAAGACATTGGATAGCTTCTATTTGGCTTCAGGCCTTACATTCAATACCTTGGTGTAAACCTCACACATGAAAGAGTCGACCGGGACTCTTGCACAGATCTTTTTGATCGTATTTTGGGGCGGTACAATAGCTGGAAAAGTAACACTTTATCGCTTACAGGGAGAACAACCCTTATCCAATCCGTGTCAACCCCAATGCCAATCTACATGATGCAATCTACTTGGTGGCCGGAACACGTTTGTGGAAAACTGGATAAAATGAATCAAAATTTCCTATGGTCTGCCGATGTAAACCGTATGAAAATTCATTTAGTTGGGTGGCCCAAAGTTACATAGCCGCGAGCGGATGGAGGTCTCGGGATTCGAGTTACACGAGTTAGCAACAAATAACTCCTTGTGAAATCTGCATGGAAAATCATTAAAAGAAAGAAGTCGGTGTGGAGTGCCCTACTTCGAGCGGAATACCTAAAGAATTCGAGTATATTTTAGTGCGTGGTGAAACCAATGAAATAGCAATGCATGGAAAGGAATCCTCTGCTGTGTTGACTTGATGTAAACATTCTTACGTTGGGAGATTGGAGATGGAAAGACTATACGTCTTTGACTTGATAATTGGTGTGGAACACGACTTTGTGATGAGGAAGTTGACATTGATCCGAGAGATCTGAATATGAAGCTACGCGACGGGTTTAATGATGAAGGCGAATGGAATTGAGAGGCGTTTCATACGCAACTGCCAACTAATCTAAAAGAATTCCTAGGAGGCTGACCGATTTATTTTGAGGAGACCAACGATGTTGTTATATGGAGTGAAACATCCAGTGGAGTATTTTCGTGTATGTTGGCCTATAAGGCATTCTTTAAGAATTATGAGGAGGCAAGTGTGACTTCACCGAACTGCTATTGTGTGTGGAAAGCCGAGATTAGCTGCAAGCCTCAATATTTCATATGGTTGGCTGGACAAAATCGACTAGCTACCAACGTTCTTCGGCGTAAAAGGCAGATTACTCAAGAAGTTATGTGCCCAATTTGCTAATGCACGAAGGAAAGGGTAGTACATATACTTTATCATTGTAGCAACGCGCGAGGGATTTGGGAGAAGCTGCTTACGAGGAACGATTTGGAGTAGTTTGATAGATGTTCAGATGCTTTATGGTTGAAGGAAAGCGTTCTACACAAAACTAAGCAATCCTCAATATTCTAGAACAATAGCTAGACACACGTTTTTGTGTCGACAATTTGGATCTTGTGGAAGGCGAGGAACGAAAAAAATATTTTGCGACATAAAGGAGAATATCCCGACAAGCCTATTCAAGATTAAAACTAAGAAGAAACCACCCAACAAAAATACGAAGTAGAAGAGGCCACCCAAGAAATGGGTAAAACTCAATGTTGATGGTAGCTTTTGCAAAGCAATGAACACAGGTGCAGCTGCGGGACTACTTTGTACACATTCTGGCGAATGGCTTTGGGGATTCTACTCGAGATTAGCAGCCCCTACGGTCGAAGAAACAAAGCTTCATGCACTTAAGATTGGTGTAGAACTAGCTTGGGAAAGGCGTCTACCACGAGTTGAGGTGGAGACTGATTCTCTATCCATTTACAAGTTGGTGAAAGGAGAGTTGATGCATTCTGAGCAGATTCGAAACACCGTAAATGAATGCATTGAGCTGACTCTCCTTCCATACAGTTGCACATTGAAGTGGATTCCAAGAACGGCTAATCGTGTGGCGGATTTAATGTTAAAGACAAAGCAAAGCGAAGCGGAGCGAGATATCTTTTGGGATAACCCCCTCCCCATGTCTTAGATTTGTTGAACTTTGGTCTAAAGACCCTTGTTTTTCCTCGTTTTACCAAAAACAAAAAAAGAGGTTAACTAATTTGACAATGTACTTTATAATAAATAATTGGAGTTAATAAAATTCACGTCTATTTAATTAACTATATATATATATTATATTTTAATGCAATTAAAAATCATTAATATTATACTTACCGACAACCAAGCGACCATGTAATGATATCGCTTATAATCATAATCATTTGACTAATTGTATTCACTTTTGTGGATATATACATTTAGCTAACTAGTTATTTATATCACCGATATTCATGAAACTAATTATCAATTTTGTAGATAACTTTATTTTTCAAAGAGACGTAAAACTTTTATTGACTCCAATAACATGAATGTCGTATTTACAAACTCTTTTTGAAAAGCAATAGTGCATAATTTAGGCTAAACCTCTAAAACCAATTTTAATTTAAAGTTGCGAGTGCTTGAAGAAATTACTGAAAAACTGTTCTTTACAACACAATGTTTGCAAACGAAAAATAGGTTTTATTAATTTTTCAATAAAGCAATTGTAATACTTATAACTTTATGCATTATCAGAATTAAAATGTGTTACCGCAAAATCTAATGTAACTAACAAAAGTTAATTTGTTGCATAATCATGAGTACTAGTAAAATACCTCTTTATATATAATTATTATAATTATACGAGAAAAAATATTTATTGTATTATTATATTTTAATTTGCAGTATTTTAATGCGATATTATTACACTACAAAGGGGTTTCAATTTAAAATATTCAAACCAATAATAACAAACACAAAAAAAGAAATTCACAGAGAAAGAACCCACACATGCATGATATATGTTTTTTTAATGAAAAAATAATTTTATTAGAGTGGAAAATGGGGTATCGGGAACACTTTCAACCATTACAATAGAGCTTCAACACTTACAACATAAAGGAGAACAAAATCCTGCATGTTGAAATAGGAAAATCGTTCATACTTTGAATTGAACCAAAACGAAGATCAAAATTCAGAGCATAATCTTCTGTGCAACTAACAAAGTGACCTTCAACGAGGATCTACTTAGGTTGCAGCCTAAGACAATTGAGGAGATAAACAAGATCGCGCAGCAAGTGGTACACCACAAGAATATGATGGGTACCAAAGCAGTAGTTGTTGCGGCCCCTAAAGAAAAAGAAAGAGGAAGAGAGAAGCAGATCCACAATAAGAATATAAACAACAAATACATGAATTCGTCGTCGAGGCGTTGTACGCCCTTGAATGCTGACATCATGGATGTATTTGGGACGACAAAGAGGAAAGGTTGGCTGAAGGAGCCAAGACAGATGAGAGATTCCAAGGCAACGAGATTGTCGACCCACTACTGTAAATACCACAAACAGAACGGTCATGAGACCAAGGATTACAAGGATCTCAAGGGCGAGATCGAGCGATTGATCAAGGATGGCAAACTCGTGGGGTATGTCAGAAGTTTGAAGGAACAAGAGGACAAAACAGACAAAGATAGGTCTCGCTCTCCGAGAAAAGACAAGCAGAAGGTGATCGACATGCCGCATGTGCTGGATTATCAATTTGTCTATGTTTTTATATCTAATAGATAAATCATCATCATGCACAAGATATCCCAAATGGAGAAGAAACATATGATATGCATGTCTATTTTTACATTCACACCATAGTTGAAGAGATAAGAGAAGTGCTCAAAGTGTTCATTTGGACTTTTGCTAACAACCAAAAAGCACCCATCAAGTAGTATATAGCCATCCAGAAAGTGAGTGCTTGACGGTGGAATGGAGTTATTAACGACTAACTAATAATTACCCCTTGAAAGTTGTAATTTTAGACGACAAGCAACGACTCATTATTAGTTTGTTTCTATTGTTCCAACAGATTGACGTCATTATCTTCTTGGTCGCAAAAATAAATGTATACAGTCAAATTTCCAGAAACACATGTTTTGACTCTAATATTACATTACCCGATACTCTTTTCTTCTTTAATTATTTTTTCGTAATTTAAACAAACAAAATAAACACGTGAAGTTATACATATACACACATTGATAGAATATGCTGAAAATACAAAATTAAGCTGAAATTAAGCATTAGGTAATTTATCCAAGATTTAAGTACTACAAAAACGCAAAATCCTTAAGAAAATAAAAGTTCACAATGTTGAAAACAACACAAACCACATAAACTAGCAGAAAAGAACAACAAATTACGGTTGACACAAACCATATAAACTACTTAGCAGAAAACAAGAACTTCAAATTACTGCTGGCTATCCCAGTTGGGAGGTAGACCAAAACCCATATAAAAAGGGTCAGTGCCTGACAAGGTGCTGGTTGTTGCAAAAGGAGTGGACGACGAAGATACAAATGATTCCATGAGATGTTCGATGTTGTTGATGTGATAGGGTTGAAAAAGAGCGCTTTGGTTACCAAAATCGGACATTTCTGTAGTAGTATTGCGTGCATCAACTGCCAGAGGGTTTGAGTTTAGGCTAATGTCATTGATAAGCATGAAAGGATCATTGTGTTCAAGAATTTCAGGTTGAATATTTGCGCCAATGGGTTGAAAATTGTATCGAAATTTAGGGAATGGCGGTGGTTGAATTAAGGGTAAACTGGGTGCAATATTCATCATTTGAGGTTCAGAATAAGCAAACCCTAGGGTTGCATTTGAGATTAAGTTATTGTTTGGATTTATTAATGGTTGTTGCAACTGATCGGAAGAGTAGGTGTGATTACCGGAACCTTGAGTCACTGTGCTTGAGATATTCTTACCCAACTTTTTCTTGATGTGTGAGTTCCAGAAATTCTTGATATCATTGTCAGTTCTTCCTGGGAGGTGTTTGGAAATATGTGCCCATCTGTATATTAAAAGAAAAAACCATTTTGCATTTAAGTGTAAATTTAATATTATGGGTAAATGACAACGAATATTAAATGTGATGACATCATGTTTTATTTTTCATGCACTCGCTCATCAAAGCGAATTTAACTCTTACTTGTAAAGCATC
The DNA here is from genome assembly GCA_948329865.1 of Linaria vulgaris. Classification (NCBI taxonomy): domain Eukaryota; kingdom Viridiplantae; phylum Streptophyta; class Magnoliopsida; order Lamiales; family Plantaginaceae; genus Linaria; species Linaria vulgaris. The sequence goes on from OX415251.1 coordinate 64,896,647, forward strand.
TTACCAACAACCCGTGCTCCAATTTATTACACATTATGAAGTTTGTTAAGTAATAATTATACCTGTTTCCAACAACTCTCTGGAGATCAATGAGGCGAGTAATTTCTTGGGCGGTGAACTCCCCTCGATTCAGACCGGGTTTAAGATAATTTATCCATCTAAGTCTGCAACTCTTGCCGCATCTTTGCAACCCTGGATCACATAATTAATTAATCAATACACTTATCTTCTTAATTATACATCAGTTTATCTTAATTCTTTTTGCCCTAATTATCTTATTAAAGTACAAATAGAAAAATTAAGATTAAGAGTATACCAGCAAGAGTTGGAACTGAACTCCAACGACCTTGACCATGGGCAAAAATGAATCTCACAAGTTTTTCATCTTCATCTTTTGTCCAAAGACCTCTTCTAACTCTCTCTTTGTTGCAACAATTGTGAGTGCTTCCCATTTGTGATCTTCTTTAGGAACAACAAATAGTAATGTTGTTCAGACCCAATTGTGATATCTGCAAATTACATTTAAAAACATCAACACGTATGAGAATACTTGAAAGAAAATAAAAAGAAAGAAAAAGAAGATCACAAGAAATCCCTAAAGGACTACTTGAAAAAGGAGAAGGGCGTCTTGAAACGGGAGAGACCGGTCTAGATTACATCTATACTGAGAAATAAATCAGAGGAGTTGGAAGGTAAAAATAAAACTGCCCTTTAAAGAGAAGGGAAGTTGTTGATTTATAATGAATGTATGTACCTACATTAAGGATCACAGGTGCCTTTTATTTGTGTTAGTTTAGGTGTGATGATTACATGTGTCACAAATCATTAAACATGAATGGTGAGTGATTATTTGACACAAAGAGCTGGAAAAAAAATTGGCACATACTATTCATTGTGGTGCATGTGCCAACATGCAACATTTAAAAACCTCATATTTATCTATTCATGAAGATTAATTATGCATATTAAATTTTAACTACATGTGATTTTTAATTTTTTTTCAATATAAAGCCATACGAAGAGATGGAACAAAACACATACGAGATGTGCGCCTTTAGGGATATTACTAAAATTTTAATAGTATAAAAAATGGGACGATGTTCTTGAGTAGATCATGTAGTTTTTAATTTCTAATTAGTGCACGAGAATTGTGACTTGCATGAGAGAATTATGTTAAAATTTGCGTGTTGTTAAAGACGAAGCTTAATATATTCTTATATGCTACACTACAAGATTCAGGGGTCTTTAGGTACCTCCAGGACGGTCCCTAAAGACCGTCAGGGACCGCCCATCGGTCACCAAAAGGCAGTCGCGGAAAGCCTTGGTCTCCTACCCTTTGGCGACCACCTTGCGGTCTCGGCTCTCACTTTTCGCGACCGCAACATTAGAAACAGCTGGGCGGTCCCTAAAGACTTATGGGATTTGGTGACCGCTTGACGGTCCCCAATGTATCAAGAAGTATTGGGGACCACTAGGCGGTCCGCAAAGAATCAAGAAGTATTGGGGATCGTCGAGCGGTCCCCAATACTATTCATAGCATCAGGGATCGCCGAGCAGTCCCCAATAATATTCATAGATGGGGATCACTAGGCGGTCCCTGATGCTATGAATATTATTGGGGACCGCTCGACGGTCCCTAAAAGTCAGCGAAAGAATAAAAAAATCCAATAATATTTCGGTAATTTATCAGAATATTATTATATTTTTTGTATAAATTGCGTGTAAATATGGGTAACAAATATTCACAAGAATAAAGACAAAGAAAATAATGATAAAAAAGTTAAATGAAATGAAAGTTAACAAAATAAAACAAAGAAAATAATGAAAGTTACAATAAATGATAGTTATAAAAATAAACAAAAGACAATGAAAATAGAAGAAGAAAAAGAAAGGAAGAACATATTGTTGGGTGTTTTCTTGGCATTTGTTAAAAGAAAAGAGAAGAAAGGTTGTGTTTTGGGATTTGAAGAAAAAACAAAAGAGAAGAGTGTTTTTTTTTTTATTTGGTAAAATAAAGAAGAAATGCGATTTTTTGTTGGATGGTTTTTATTTTTGGGATTTAGGAAGAGAAAAAGGAGATAGGAAATTTTGGAGTTGGTGTTTTTCAAGAGTGTTGAAAAACTAGATGGAAGAGTGGTGGTATATATATAGTATTGAGGGTAAAAATTTTGAATTTTCAGAAATTTCAAATCCCCCCCCCCAATCCCGCCTATTTCAATGCATTTAGGGATTGCCGAGCGGTCCCTAAAGATATTTGTTGACCGCCGAGCAGTCACTGAAAGTCGTTTTAGGGACCGCAAAGCGGTCCTAATAATAGTCATACTCATTTTTCTGATTTTATGGAATGATCTCCATGTGTTTTTTATTTTAGTAACAAAACTCATCATAACATGTCAATTGAAGTAACAAATGCTCATAACACTACTAATTTAGTTATTTAATAGTAGATTGAATGAGATTGAGAGAGTTTTTAACGTTGAACATATTCTACGTTATACGTACACTTAATCATCATATGTTGTTTGATTTTGTTTGAAATCCTTGTACTTTTGTTCTCTTAACTATTAATAGGATAATTATCAACTAAACAAACAACGCAACACCTTAATTGTTCCATAAAAATAAAATAAAAAAAGAGGTATGAATATTATTAGGGACTGCCAGACGGTCCCTAAAATGACTTTTAGGGACTGCCGACGGTCCCTGAAACCCGTTTTAGGGACTGCCAGACGGTCCCTAATAATATTGATACTTTTTATTTATTTATTTTATGGAACGTTCTCCATGTGTTTTTGATTTTTAACAACAAAACTCATTATAACATGTCAACTGAAGTAACAAATGATCATGAAACTACTAATTTAGTTATTTAATAGTAGATTGAATGATATTGAGAGAGTTTTTAACGTTGAACCTATTATACGTTATACGCACACCTAATCATCATATGTTGTTTGAATTTGTATAAAACCTTGTAATTTTGTTCTCTTAACTATTATTAGGATAATAATCAACTAAACAAATAATATGAAACCTTAATCGTTCTGTAAAATTAAAAAAAGGTACGAATATTATGAGGGACCCCTCGGCGGTCCCTAAAAGTGGTTTTAGGGACCGCTAATAATATTCATACTTCTTTTTTCGATTTTATGGAACGATCCCATGTGTTTATGATTTTTAGCAACAAACCTCATTATAGCATGATAATTGAAGTAACAAGTGATTATAAAACTAATATTTTAGTTTTTTTAATAGTAGATTTAATGAGATTGAGAGAGTTATTAACGTTGAACTTATTATACGTTATACATGCACCTAATCATCATATGTTGTTTGAATTTGTATGAAACCTTGTAATTTTCTTCTCTTAACTATTATTAGGATAATAATCAACTAAACAAACAACGTGACACCTTAATCGTTCCATAAAATCAAAAAAATGAGGTATGAGTATTATTAGGACCGCTCGACGGTCCCTAATACTTGTTTTAGAGATTGCCTGGCAGTCACTAATTCCCGCCATTGGGTCGGGAAACGCCCAACGGTCTCCTTAGTGGGCTGGAGACCGCTGGGCGGTCCCCTTTGCTCTTGGCGGTCGCGGAAACTTCGGCGATCGCCGGGCTGTACCCAAGGGGGGAGGTGGGAGGGTCGCGAAAACCCCTCAAATCTTGTGGGGACCGTTGTGCGGTCTCCATTGCTCTGGGCGGTCGCATAAAGTCTGGGGATCGCCCGGCGGTCATCGGGGGGTCGCGAAAACCCCCCAAATCTTGTAGTGCTATCCCGTGCAATTAATTTGATATACTTCGTAGGAGTCCAACCTTCTTCATTCATTATAATATATCCTATCACTTTACAATATCAACGAGAAATAAATAGGCATTGAAACATATATATATATATATATATATATATTTACTACATTAACACAATAATTACCACATAATTGAGCACGTCCACCTAAGTATAATATATTTACTAATTTTTATTGTTAATTTCATAAATTTTCTGTTTGAACCTTGGGGATGAAAAATATTAAAAGAGAAACGGATAGAACATTAGCTCCAATTTGCTCAAACTAAAATTAACTGAAATAATTTTTATGATCACATTAATTTCGGGTGATAAGAAGCCTATATATAAAATAAGTAACAACAGCCATATATAAATCTGCCAAATCTTTCTGCACTGATTTTTATTTGAAGTAATCCAAACATTAAATACAAGAAAGAAAGACTATTTTTAGGGTTGGCAGATGAACCTACTTATTATTAAAACTGAATTTAATTCCATTTTCAGCTCAAAATACAATTGCTGACACACATTTGTAAACACCTTACAACATTACTCAATTGTTTTTTTAATAACTATATTTTATTAATAATCTCGACCGAGGAGGTCAAGTAATGTACACAAACGTTTTATTTATCAACCTGGACAAATTGATTAACTAATTTTTAAAACCTTAAGGCAGATTACACAAATATCTAGGGGTCAAAAACCCGTTTTGTCCTTTAATTTGACACCATCACCAAAATGGTCCCCTAACTAGTCACCTCGTCGAATTCGTCCCTTAATTTGGATTTTTGGTCCATTCACCGACCCAAAATAAAAAAGGCTCGACAAATGCTTACGTGGCCACCGGTTGACCACACCCGACCCGGTTTGACCCACTAAATTATATTTTTAATATCTAGAAAATCCACATAATCCAAAAAAAAGAAAAATGAAATGATGACACCCCGTTATCAGAGGTCATCGACGAGACCTGGAAATCAGAGGTCAACTGCAACTTCCTATTCTCAAAATAATATTGCTTAAACCTGTCCTCAAGCCCTAGCGTCTGATGCACATGATAAGCCCTGTAAAACGGGGTCAAATCAAACCCTAACACCCCGTTATCTCCATCAATCTCATTATCGTCTTCTTCTTCCAACGCATACATGCAGCCCCTCAATCAAAGCCGACGCTTGCCCAATGGCGAGCTGACCTAGATTCTGACTCACTGAGCAGAGCGGGAGCAGAGCTCCATGAGGTGAACGCATGCGGCGAGGGAGTTAATCGCGAGGGCGATGTTGGAGCACTTGTTCTTCGCCTCGACGAAGGAGTCGAGGGAGGTGAGGAGTGGAACGACGACGCTTTGGAGCTTGGAGTTGGAGTTGGAGAGGGAGGATTTGAGCGAATCGACGTCGGAGATGAGAGATCAGAGATCATTGACGGCCATGATGAAGTCCTGGTAGTGAGCGTGGCAAACATCTTCGATCTCGAATTCTTTAGATTTAGAGAAGTGTTTGAGGTGCTGGAGTAGGGTTTCGGGCTTGCCGGAGGCGAATACTTTGCAGACGAATGGGGCGAGGTCTTCGCCGTTGCAGATGGCGGAGGAGAGGAGGATCTGCTCCTATTTGTCCGCCGTGTCGCCGTTGTCGCAGGCTTTTTTTTGGTATATTTCTTTGATTTTTTTTTGGATTAGGTGGATATTCCAGGTGTTAAAAATATAATTTAATGGGTCAAAACGGGTCAGGTGTGGTCAACCGGTGGCCACGTAAGCATTTACCGAGCCATTTTAATTTTGGGCCGGTGAAGGGACCAAAAAACTAAATTAGGGGACTATTTCGGCGAGTTGACTAGTTAGGGGACCATTTTGGTGATGGTGCCAAATTAAAGGACAAAACGGGTTTTTGACCCAATATCTAGAGAGAAACTTTAGCTTTCCAGAGAGCTCCATCAAGGAAAGAAAAACGGCTGAGAATAGAAAAATCTGGGTTTGTTTTTATGTTCATTTCGATAAGACCAAGGACATGCTAACTTTAAATTAAACGATCATAAAATATTCATGCGACAATGTCCTCATTTTATGTGAACCCTATTACATTTCATTCGAGCATGGGCCTCACATATAATACATTTATAGCAAGAACGCCTATCATCATGGAGTGACTCCAGTATTCAATAGATTTCCTAGAGATAATATGACTAATTGATTGGTGTTATATATAATTAATGAGTAAAATGCAAAGCTCACGCTGTGTTATTTCCAATTGCGAAAAACTTTGTGTTATTTTTATTAGAAAAACACCCCTATATTATTTAATAATTAGTACACTCGACCCAGATTTGCTTTTGGCATTGACTTGGTGATAAATGCGCTTATAACCTTGTATGTCAACCTCTAATTTAATTGTTTATTAGTTTATCCGAGTTTTATATGACTAAATTATTATTTTAATATAGATTTTGTTTTAAGTTAAATCAAAAGACACTAAAATTCGTCAAAGTTTTATAGTAGAAAATTATTATTAATTAAATTAAAAGAGCTATTTTAAATATAAATAGAATTTTGTTTTTTAAAGTAAAATGTTAATATGGATTAATTGATAAATAAAAGGAAAAAAGAAAAAGAAAAAGAAAAAAAATTGACATCATCTTTTTCGTTGGAACCACCTCCAGGCTCCAACCAGTCAACCACCAAGCCATTCAACATGAAATTGATATCTTCCCAGTAGCAACTTCGGGGACGACAAAAATGTCAGCCTTCCTCCGACAGTGGCTTCGAAATAAATTGAGAGAAGAATTCTTGATTTTTCGCAACAGATCAATTTTCAGAAGTCGACGGCAGTTGGTGGGATGTGGAAGTTGGGTTACTGTAGGTTATAAGAGAAATAATATTGAGAGTAAATGAATAATTCTATTAATCACAAGAGTATTTATACTAGGTTAGAAGGGTATAAAGTACAACAATAAATATAAATACAAGAATAAATAATACAACAAATAATATCATCTAATATGCCCCCTCAAAATAGACGTTCCTTTAGTGATGAAGATTTTGGAACGAAGAAGCTCAAACCGAGAACGAGCAAGGGGCTTGGTGAGAACATCAGCCAGTTGATCCAGAGTGTTCACATAAGTGACACTGAGAAGACATTTGGCCACGAGATCACGAATAAAGTGGAGATCGAGGGTAATATGTTTCATGCGTGAGTGCTGAACCGGATGAAGAGAAGAACATAAGACACCTAAGTTATCACAACGTATTGTAGGGACGGAGCGAAAGGGACAACCCGATCTCCTCGAAGAGATGCTGAAGCCAACAGAATTCAGACGCCGTGGAAGCAAGAGCGCGGTATTTCGCTTTAGTTGAGGAGCAAGAGACTGCCTTTCGTTTCTGAGAGGACCACGAGATAGGATTAGAACCCAACATGATGAGATATGCAGAGGTATACATGCCATGAAGAGTATCACCACCCCAATCCGAGTCCGAGTAAGAAGTAAGAGAAAGATTAGTATCACGACGGAGAGTGATACCATGCGTGAGGGTACCTTTAAGGTAACGAAGCACACGTTTCAATGCCAACTAGTGAGCCGCATCCGGAGCAAACATACGTTGAGCTAGTCTATTGACAGAGAAGGCAATATCCGACCACCTAAGAGTGAGATATTGCAAGCCACCAATGACTTGACGATAGGTCGTGGCGTCCACGGGTCGGCCAAAACCGGCGCGGTTGGGTTGCGAGATATAGGGGTAGCTAATGGCTTAACACCGTCCATCTTGTGACGAGCTAAGAGATCATGAATATAACTGTGTTGCGAGAGAAAAATACCATCACCCGTGCGATAAACCTCGATGCCCAAGAAATCGCTAAGAACGCCCAAGTCCTTAACCGCAAACTCCATGCGAAGATGTCGAACAAGAAAGGAAATAGTCTAGGAACAAGATCCAATGACAACTATATCGTCGACATATACTAGGACATAAATCCAGATCGAGCCACGCATAAGGATGAATAACAGCATGCCCGACTTCGACTGTAAGAAACCAAACATGACAAGGGCAGCACTGAGGGCAAGTTACCAAGCACGAGGGGTCTGTTTGAGGCCATAGAGAGACTTGTGAAGCAGACACACGTGATCCGGTGAGTCTTGTCAAGAAATCCTGGCGGTTGACTCATGTAAACCGTCTCATAGAGCGCGTCATGAAGTAACGCGTTGCTCATATCTAGTTGGTAAAGAGGCCAAGAGTGCATCACGGCTAGGGAGAGGATGGTGCGAATGGTGACTGGCTTCACCACCAGACTGAATGTTTCTTTAAAGTCAACACTCGGCCGCTGGTGAAACCCTTTGGCAATAAGCTGTGCCTTATAGCGATCAATGGACCCATCCGAATGACGCTTGATACGGAAGACCCACTTGGACCCAACAATAGAACGAGTGTTTGGTGGCTTAACCAAGGACCAAGTGCGGTGAGTGGAGAGAGTTGGAGTTCTTCGGACATAGCAACACGCCACAAGGGATCAGAAAGAGCTTGCTTAACAGAAGTAGGTTCCTGAGAGTGAAGAATGAGATGCTTTGTGGCAGCATACATCTTAGGTTTGAATATGTGGTTGAAAGACTGCGTCACCATGTAATGAGGGCGGGCGGACGACAAAGGAGCCACGGGTTCGGACTCGCCAGGGTTGGGCAAGGAGTCTGGCGACAAATCCTTAGGTGAGCCGTGGGCTGCAGGCAGGTCGGGCGGTGAAGTTGGTGCCTGCAGCCCACGGCCCTAGGGTTAGCGGGATAGGGTTTACTGGATGGGTCGCATCAATAGGTGGCAGCGGAGTTGAAAGTGTTGAGATGGGTGATAAATTGGGAAACTGATCCTCAATGAACAGCACATGCCGAGTGATATAGAGACCCCCCATAGATATATCGAGACAGTTATAGGCCGACTGAGATGTAGAGTACCCAACAAAGACACACGACCGAGAGGGAGGTGTGAGTTTCCTGGGAAAATATGGGGCGCAAATGAGGGTAACACAGGCACCCAAAAACATGTAACCCCAAAATATTAGGTTGACGAACAAATAGAGCCTCGAAGGGAGGTCGTGAGCCAAGAACAATAGTCAGTATCCTATTATAGAGATAAGTAGTCGTGCTAAACACAAAGTCCCAAAATGTCGATGCAAGGAGTGTGCATCCCATCGTTACAATAACACGATGACGACGCTCACTTGTGCCATTTTGTTGGGGCGTGTGTAGGGAGGTAGTGAGCCAAGAGATGCCATTTGAGGAGAGATAGGCGCACATAGCCAAGAACTCGCCACCATTGTCGGAATAAAAATTCCTAATTGACCTACCAAATTGCTTTTCCCCTAGACTTCTAAACTGAATAAAGATACGAAGTACATCAGACTTAACAGTCATAGGGAAGAACCAAAAAAAACTTGGTAAAATGATCAACTAAAAGTAATAAAAATGACATCCCGTAATGAAAGTAACAGGGGCCAGACCCCAAACATCACCATAAATGTAATGTAGTACATCGTTTGACACAAGAGAAGCATCACGAAAAACTAGATTTTGACTTTTATTTGATAAGCAAGAAGAACAAAAACTAGAGCCCGGCGCAGCGAACGACACAATAGGTAAACTAAATTTCAGAGAAATAAAGGACCCGAACTTTCCCGGGAGGGTGACTGAGCCTATCATGCCAACACCTAACACTAGTCCGTTCACCAACGAGAGCCAAAACCAGAGAGCGGCCAAGAGAAGGGAGCCAAACATGATACACGCTATCCACACACGTCCCGCGAAACAATCTACTCCCCGTGCAACAATTTTTCACAACAAAATAAGACGAGAACAACTCAATAGAGACATCATTAGCATTAGTAAAACAATGCACAAATAAGAGATTTTGCCTTGATAACGGAACACATAAAATATTATCAAGAGTAAAGGAACGGTAATGAAGAGTGATTTTAGAGGAACCCATTTGAGAGATAGGCAAACCTTTACCACCAACTGTAGAAACCTCATCAGGGCCATCATACACAGAGTGAAGATCAAGATTCTTGAGGTCAGACGTAAGGTGATGGGATGCACCCGAATCAGTTAGCCACTCATCACGTTGGGCATCGGAAGCTAGAGGAGACGCGAAGTTGGCGCTAGGCGTAGGGTAGTGACGACATGTCCTAGCGCTATGACCATTGATGCCACAAAACTAACACACGATAGGAGCACGAGCATGAGGCGGCTGATACACACCCGGTTTATAAGAAGGGGCTGAGTTCGAGAACCCCAATGAAGGCCGATGAGGCCGTCACGGTGTGACTGGCCCGACGAGGGTCGGGTGCAACTGCGGTTGCACAAATCTGACCGGGGTCCAGAATTGATCATAGGGCTACCTGATGTTGCTCATAGGTCTAGGGAAGAATTGATCCATTAGGGTCTTTTTAGTGGGTTATATGACGTTCCCTCTATGCTGGATGAGCTGTACGTTCTCCTTCGAACGGGCTTGCAGCGGGATATTAAGGGGTCCAAAATTAGAGGAGGCCCCACCCTTTTTCACCATTCGTTTCGTAAGTTTCCGCTCTATTGTCTTATGTATGCTTTTCTTAATGTTGTGGCGCATCTTACCGGCTTTTGCTTTTCAGAGAATGAAATGCACGTGCATGCTTTGGATCTTTTTCCAAAGCAGTATAGGCCAATCCTTTGCCTCTAGTGGAGGGTTCGACCATGCGTTTTTCTTCGATGCCCCGTATGCCCGTGAGTGTAGGTTTGCAGGCTTCTCGTTGTTCTGAGGGGCCTTTGGAGGCATCCACCTTTTTAGAGCGATCTTTTGATAATGATTTGGCATCTCTGAGTTTTCGTCTGTGCGCGGAGCGTACTCGAGTCACCCACCTAGAAGAGAGGTTGGAGGTCCTGCTAGCTCATACTGTTGATTCTAACGAGTTGCTACGTCAATCTTTGGAGGAGAAATATAGGTAGAGGATTCTTTTGATGCGATAAGAGAGCTTTGCCCGGGCCACTAGCAAAATCCTTCAAATGGGGTACACTATTTGCAAGGACGTGGTTTGTTCACTACCCCCATTTTCTCGAAAGTTTGGTGATACCTGAGTTAGTTGTGGTTCCCTGTAACACTATGGGTATTGGGAGTTCGAGGGTGGCACTAGAAGGAATTACAAGAGAGGCCACTACCAGCAATCTTGTGGTAACCATGATTAACCCTACGAAGAGGACGTCGTAGGAAAACAGGGCTGCACTAAAGAAGGATAAACGTCTGGTTCGAGAGTAGAGAACATCTATGGTTACGAATGGTGGGGAAAAGTTGTAGATTCGACATAGAGGGAAATGGAGGATGTAGAAAGGCCCTGCATAGGATTGAGTTCCTCGCCCATCTTGAGAATGTATTTGCAATAACTAATGTATAAAATGGCTCTTGTTTTATTTAAATACTGTCTTTATTCAGTATTTTCAATACTTTTCCTACTTTTTTTTTTTGTCGTTCACACATTGCAGGGTCGTAGATTGACCGCATTCCAGGTCAAGATGTATTCTCTCCCCATCATGTCTTTTAGTACGTAGGTAACCGCCCCAGTTTTTTGCCAATATGATAGGGTCCTTCCCACTTCAGGTCTTCGTGGTTTATACCTTTCTTAGTACTAGGTCTCCAACTTGAAAGTCGCGCTATCGTCCATTGCGGTTGTAGTGCCGCGCTATGCTAGCCTGGTAGTGCTCTATTCGTGCAACGACTCGATTTTTTCGTTCCTCTAGGAGGTCCAAGGCCAAGGCTAGGTTGGAGCCGTTCTGCACTACTTCAAATTCCTGGGTCCTCCAAGTCTGACAAATCATTTATGAGGGTAGCACAACTTGACTACCGTAAGCAAGAATATAGGGGGTTTCTCCAGTGGCAGCCCGTCGAGTGGTTTTGTAGGCCCATAGTACTCCAGGAACTTCTTTCACCCATTTGGAGTGTTATTGATCCAGTCAGGTCTTGCTGTTTCTCAGCAGAGTGCGATTGGTACCTTTGACTTGTCCATTGGATTGTGGGTAATATACTAAGGCGAAATGATGTTTTATTTTCCACTCGTCGCACCAAGTTTCTAGGGTCTTACTTGTGAATTGTAGGTCGCTATCACTGATTAGCTACTGCATGACTCCGAACTAACATAGGATATTTTGCCATATGAAGTTGATTATGGCTCCCAAAGTAATTTGCATCAAGGATTCCTCTTTGACACATTTAGTAAAGTAGTCTACTGCTATGACCAAAAACTTCTTTTGTCCTTTATCTGGTATCATCAGACCTACAATGTTGATTCCCCATTTGTCAAAGGGACATGGGACCGTGTTGGGCTCCCATGATGCTGCAGGTTGGTGAGCTTGCAGGGGATGTAGCTGACACAGAGAGCATTGTTTGGCATAAGCCGAACAATCTACCGTCAGGGTGAGCTAGAAGAAACCTAGTCGTAGAATTTCGAGAGCTAGGCTAGTCCGTCCCGAGTTATTTCCACGGCTTCCTTCATGAATTTCTTTTACTACATATTCGGTTTCGTTGGGGGCCAGACACCACAGATATGGTTGAGATTAAGATTTACGGAATAACTTCCTCTATTGCAAAAAGAAGCGAGTTGAGCGTCGAATCAATATTTGAGTGGCTTTTTTCGTGCGTAGGAAACCTCTACGTGTTCAAGATATATTCACAAATATTGGTCATCCAATTCTTTGACTCTTTGACAATAGAGGAAGACACGAAGGGAGGTTGGCCCTTCTCAGGAAGGAGACTAGTGAAGAAGGTAATCTTCCTCGTGGCGATATGTAGTATTTGACTGGCAATCTTGGATAAGGCGTCCGCTTATCGTGTTTTGGTTTGGGGTATCCACAGAATCTCCAGATTGTAAAACCATGTCTTGTCTTGGTTAACAGCTTTTAAATACTTCTTTATTCGTTCTTCTTTAGCTTCATATGAGTTGGCTATCTGTTGTACGACCAGCTGTGAGTCACTTTGGCTAGATAATTTTTTCATGTTGGCTTCTCTGGCTAACTGTAGGCCAATGAGAGAGCCCTTGTATTTGGCATCGTTATTAGATACGAGAAGCTTAAGGTTGATAGCGAAGTCCAAAATTTCCTCCAGACACTGCACAATGTTGTTTCGCAGGAAAATTTTGACTACTCCATGTGTACTGGCTATCGAGCCATCTACCCATGCGGTCTAGGTAGGCTCGATTGGGTCAGCACTTGGGTCTTCGTGTATTTACACAATGAAATATGCTAGCAGTTGTGCCTTTATCGCTGGTTGGAAGGAATACTAGATGTTGTATTCGCTTAATTCCACTGTCCATTTCACCATTCTTTCGGACATTTTTGGCTGGTTAAGTATCGTATGCAAGGGACATGTCCATTCTACTCCTAGTTTTTGGACTGCCGTTACGAGGGTTAGGCCTACTTTTTCCATACAGCTATAGCGACCTTCAGCGGGGAGGAGCCTTTTGCTAACATAGTAAATCGGAAGGTGCTCCTTATCTTGACTGCGCACGAGGACGCCACTAACAGATTCTTCCCATACGACTAGGTACAAGTATAGCTCTTCGCCGATCACGGGTTTCACCAGGAGCGGTGGACATGTTAGATAGGCTTTAAGTTGTTCGAACGCTTGAGTGCACATTTCAATCCATAGGTATTTTTTCATGTTGCATAAAATCTTGAAGAACGGCAGCCCGCGCTCCAAAGAGCGTGAGATGAAACGGTTGAGCGATGCCATTCGGCCCGTAAGTTTATGTACATCTCATACAGACTTAGACGGTGTCATTTCTACAATCGCCTTGGCCTTCTCAGTGTTTATTTTGATGCATTTTTCAGTGACCATATAGCTTAGGAATTTTCTACCTCTTATCCTGAAGGAGCATTTTCGGGGGTTTATCTTCATACTGAAGTAATCCATCATGAGGAATGCTTTTGTGAGGTCTCGTGTGTGGTCCTCAGTCTTCAGGCTCTTAACAATCATGTCATCTACATAAACCTCCTTGGTACTCCCATTTGTTTATTGAACATCCTGTTAACCAGGTGCTGGTAAGTAGCCCCTGCATTCTTTATGCCGAAAGGCATAACTAAATAGCAAAAGGTTCCTACGTCCGTAATAAAACTAGTTTTGTCATGGTCTTGTTTGGCCATCACAATCTGATTATACTCCTAATCTCCGTCCATTATGGATAACCAAGCACACCTTGTCGTATAGTCCACTAATTGATCAATGTTGGGCAAGGCGTAGTAATCCTTGGGACATGCCTTGTTTAGGTTGCTGAACACACATGCGCCATCTTCCCCTTAGTTTCGCAATGAATACCATGTTGGTCAACCACTAGGGGTATCTGACCTTCCGAATTTGAGAGAGTCCAAGCAGGCGCTGCATCTTTGACTTAATGATTTTATTTCTCCCATTATCCTCTTTGTTTGCCTTACAGATTTAGCGCCCGCGTCGACGTTGGGAAAATGCTGGCAGTGTTCAGGGGAGATTTTCTGGGAGGTCCTCCTTCCCATGCAAACATGTGTGATATTTCGTTATGACATCGAGAACTCCTTGTTCATTCTGGGGGTCCAGGACCCCACTTTAACATTATGTCCTTCACCCCCGGAAACCCCACTTTAACATTATGTCCTTCTCCCTCGGAAATGTCCATCATTAGAACCCCACTTTAACATTATGTTCTTCTCCCCCGTAAACATCCATCGTTGTGAGCTCTTCGTCCGCTTGTATCTTGACTGCTTCAGCTTTGGTCTTTTTTGAAGGGGGATCCAAGGGAGGTGGTGCCTTCTTTGCCATAGAAGCTGGTGCCGTAGGGGTAGGCAAATCATTAATGCGACATTATCGAGCATGATCCTAGTTGCCCCAGATTTCTCCTATTCTTGCCGATTTTGAAAATTTAAATTTAAGATGTATCGTAGAAAGGATTGCTTTGAAGAGCCGTAGAGAGGGTCGTCCGAATATCGCCTTATACGTCCGAGTGGGTGCGACGATCCCAAACTTTATAGATTTGGTTCGCTAGAGTTGAACTTGCCCCTAGGATACGGGAAGCGTGACGGTCCCTACTGTATGGCAACATTCCCCGAAAAACCCTAACAGAGGAATTTCCATGGCCTTCGTTTGATGATCAAGGAGTCCGAGAGCCCAAAATGTGGATATATAGAGGACTTCTATGAAGCTACTGGTATCTATCAGAATGGGTTACCTCGGTCTCAAAGATGGTTGCTCGGACTATGTCACGCACCGAAAAAATAACGCTTTCAATTTATTTTAGTTAAACTTGCACTTTAGTCCTTCAACTTACACAAATTAGGATTTTGACACCAATTAGTTTTAGAATTTGCAAATTTAGTCCTAAACGTTTATGATTAGCTTATGATAGCCTTTACACAATTTATGTGTTACTAAATTAGGTTCATAAACCCTAAAAATAATAATTATTTCAAAATTAGCTTAAAACATGTTAATTACATAGTTATCTTCTTAATTATGTATATATATCTTTTATATGATAACTATAATTGCATAATAGTTAATCAATTACAAGTTGTGAATTATTTAAGATGAATATATGATCTGAAATTGATATTATAAGGTGTATAAAGTAAAATAAAATAAAAAAATAAGTGATATGGAGACAACTATACAAGTTGTCAACTTGTTACTATAATTGCACATGAACCTATCAGCATCTGTCAGCACTCTAGATCTGACTTTGAACAATTTTAGTTGTCATATTACTCACATGAATGCATCAGTTTTCTTCATTATATTCAACCATTTGGAGTTTAGTTTCATAAAAAAATTGTTTCAGAATTTTTCCCATCGTCCTTCTACCCTCCAAAGACCAAAACTTTTCATTGTGCAGAAAAACTGCTTTCGAATCCGAGTACTAATAGCACCATAACTCATCCAAATCATGTCCAAAAATTCTGAAATTTTAGATCCAGTTCCCCTTTAAGTTAGGCATCTTTCTTATTCAGACGCCATTTCCAAAAGAGAAGTGTTTGAAGGCCGAAAGCAAGCAACAGTCAGCCTCTGTCTAGAAAGTCCAAAAACAACTCACACAAGGATTTTTACAAAATAGTACAACTCTTTCTTTATCACTCATACTCCATGCATTTATTCCTATATATATATATATTTTAATTCTTTAAAAAAATACTTAACTATGATATTCATTTGTTTACAAAGGTCAATTTAGTATAAGAATCTATGCATGTCACTATTTTAGTTATTTGTTTTAGAATACTATGTAATATTTCACCAATCTCTTTATATGATACTTAATATCAAGAGTTGAAATGTGAATTCATGATAGATCTACTATATTGAAGGTTACTTAAGCAACTCACTCATTAGATCATAGTTTAGACGACAAAGATAGTAGTAGCCGAGTATGTTTTATTTTTACTAATGATGATGCAAGTTTTTAAGTGATCTTTAGTTAACTTTCATATTAATCCTTTGTATGAATCTTTGATGTATATTAGGACACGATTCTCTCACATGACTTAGTTAGTATTAAATGGTAGCCTAATTACCAGTCAGAACAACTTATGAAAAACATAAAATTACTAGCTAATTGTATAATTATTAACACTTTATAAACCTATTTAGGGATTGACGAAGTTAACGAGGACAACTAGCGGCAATTGTGTGGAAAATGTGAGGTTTGATTTTGATTATTCCAGCTCCGTTTGGCACCCAACACTGAGGAACTTGGACAGACAAATCGTAATTTTTGTTCCCGAATCACGAGCCACTTCTTTCATCCTTTATATTGCCTTTATGTTTCATTTACTTATTCTCTTTGGCGATTCGATTTCTTTTATCTATTGTTACTTCATGTTCAAATGCTAAATCTATGACCTGTCAATTCATAATTGTATTACCTGATCTATTATGATAAACTATATATTGATTCTTGGACTGTGCAAACGAGCAACGGATATTATCCGGCTTACTAGCTCATATGATATTATGTTTCACCCATTGGGACGCCTTTGGGAAGTTGGGCCCGGGATTGTGTTAATTTACTGCTGGGCAGCAAGGGCTGTCAGTTTAAGTATTTTTGCATAATACCCATCGATCTAGGCGCCGCGTATAGTCAGGAGTTGATTATATCCCGCGTGCTAGATAGACGTGTACTCGAGCATGTCTTTTCGTTTTGTTGCGAGGTTACTCCTTGTTGGGAGGTATAAGGTAGTATATTCGTTGATATAAGGTTGAATCTAGTTGTTATGTGCACATGTTCATTTTCATTACTTCATGTTCATATGTTATTAACGCTCAATAGTTATTTCTTGCCATTCTTTCCCATTCAGTTTATTTTTGGATTTTACTTATTCTTGTTCAGTTTACTGCCTAAACCTATAAATCTCACTAAGTCATTAAAGAATTATTCCTCTTTTGTTTTGTCTATCCATTCCTCAGAATAAAAGGCGACTTACGTGTGGCTGGTGTGAGCGGTTTTTCAAATCAAGAAGTTATTTTGCTAAGTGTGATTTTGAGTATGCATTTCAATAATCATAAATATTTTAAATAACTAAGTATTGTTACTTTTATTCAACTATGACGTTGTTATTTGTATTTTATCAAGACTTCCACTGTGATATGTAATAAATTGATTTTCTTTGTGTATGGTATGATCCTGGCCGTGAGACCTTTCCTTTAGACTAAATTAACATCGAGTTTATTTCTGTGTTGTTTAAACATGAGACGAGTTTGATATAAACTAAATCTGGAGGTGCGGTCCTCACAGACTACAATGGGGTGCTCGTGGGGGTATATAAGTCCTTTGAGATCTTCTGGTCCGAAGGTAATCTATTGAATATGAGCTACTTCTACTTCCAATATTTCATGGGACGTAGGTTCTTTTCTTGCCTTCTTAACATATTTTCATTTTTGTGTAGGAGAAAAAAGGGCTAAATTTCCACCTTCAATCATATTGACCATGCATCCGGTGGGTGTGTTATCGGTATAAGAATGGGGTGAAGAAGTGAGGGATCTCAATCCCTCATCTAGGCTCCTTATTACAGGATGAGGACGTATGGTATTTCTCTAAATACCCTATTTTTAACAGCCTTCAGATCTCCTTTTGTAACCAAATGAAGGATGTTCGTACGTGTGGTGGTTCATGCAGTACTTGCCAATACGCTTGAGTCGTTCGGGATTTCGGGCATTGTGGGGCCAGTGCATCGCCCTATCCTGTTCCACAATCTCTAGTACTTCTTCTAGTTTGATGGACATGAATGGGGGCGGAATTGGGCTTAAGTGCCGCCAAGGCCCATGCTTTACCTTTTGTCGCCGGCTAGACTTGTCTTTTCTAGATTCTTCTTGTACCCTCGATTTAACTGGATTCGATTGTATACTTTCCAGTTGTGCCTTGGCCTTACGGGCCTCTTCACGGAGAATGAACGCTCCTTGCATGAGGTCATCTAAGACTTTAACTCATGTGTCGATTAGGGAATCTGTAAAAATTCCCGACTGAAGTCCCTGGACTAGTATTTCAGAGAGCATAGTAGGGTCGACCTGGGGTACATCAAGCACTTCATCAACAAAGAGACGCGTATAATCTTGCAAAATTTTGTCCTTCATTCATTTCACAGCAAAAAGGTGGCTGACAGATTTGGGATATCTACGGTTGCTGGCAAAC
Source organism: Linaria vulgaris (assembly GCA_948329865.1). Taxonomy (NCBI): domain Eukaryota; kingdom Viridiplantae; phylum Streptophyta; class Magnoliopsida; order Lamiales; family Plantaginaceae; genus Linaria; species Linaria vulgaris. The sequence goes on from OX415251.1 coordinate 64,915,084, forward strand.
TGATATATGAACATTTGAGCCAGCTGCTCAAAAGTATGGATGACTCCTTCGAATAACTGAGAGAACCACGCTTCGACCCTTCTTGCTATCGTAGATCAGAATACTCGGCACAATATCAGGTTAGAGGCCGAGAATAAGACCATATTGACCATATATTGATAAATATTATCACGACTAGTTTTATCCCCTGCGTAGATGGGAAGGTTAATGGGTTTCATGCTGGGTGGTATACAAATGTGAGCTATCCCCGGGGCAAAGGGGGTTCCTCGATGGACAGCTTCTTCGTGGAGGTTCAAGTCCTTTCTCAGGGATTGGACTTCCCTTTTGAGTTTGTCCACCAATTCCCACAAAGGGTCTCTAATTCTTTGACATGCGGTTTGGCCATGCCACGAATAGGTGGTGCGCGCTTAGGGCTATCTGAACATTCTCAGAGATGGGTGTTATTGGGCATCGTTGAGGTCTTCTAAGCTGGGGTGGCGGGGAATAGAAGGGGTATGCAGTCCGCCCCCGGTACAAAGGTGGAGCATGCCTCGGGGGTCTGCGAGGGAAGCGTCCCCGTGGGACCAGAAGGTATCCTCTTTGTTGTATTTTAGGGGGAGACTCTCCATTGTGTTCATTCTCTATAGTAATGTTTGATATTTCTGGCCGACGAGGGGTCGGGGGTCACCGGGCTTGAGCCCGCAGCATAGTCCCCATGAGATCCTCGAAGAGGATTTGGGGAATTCGTACAACGTTGGGCGCCTATGGCGTCCCCACATGGGAAGCTCCAGGTGGGGGATTTTGGGGTTGTGTCTTGATTGGTGTACGGAATCCTCACGGTGTTCCCGCATATGATACTATTGTTGATAGGATTTCTCCTTCATATTATGAAGGGTCCGAACACCTGTCCTTTTTAAGAAAGGGAAAGAAAGAATAGAGCTTATAATAACGCGTATTAGGAGGAGTTCTTCCTTTAGGGGATGAAACTATTGAGAGAATATTTATCTAGCTAATGGTGAAATCTTATACTTGGGAATTTCTATTGTGTTTATTTGAATATGAGCTCTCTCCCTTATATAGGCAGGGAAAACAACTCGAATTTACAATACCAGTGGGTCATAATGGCCACCTTATTAAATATAATCATATACGGGGATAAGGATATACTGAGGATAAGATTTGACTGGATAGATATGATGCATCATCTTGGCTCATCATTCGGGGCTGCTCTTTCGAGGGAGACTGGGTTCTTTGGATACCGTCCCTTCGATGATGAATGGCTTTCTTTTTAATACGTGGTAATATTTTGTTGGCTCCGGGACTTCGTATTCCAGTGACAATGGGATGATGTCAAGACCCCGTATTTCTCGGTATTACCACACACACACACACACATATATATATATATATATATATTCATATACTGATATAAATAACACACATGATATATATATATATACTTACTTATATATAATGTAATATATATGATGAAAGCCATCATATCAGGTTGTCCCACCCCCTCCCATGTCTCCGCCCCTACTTTTGACTAATAGAAGGACAATTAGTGGCAAATTGTTAGAAAACTATTGCCGGTCAAATTGCAATATGTACATAAAAACATTATCAAATGTCCGCATGTCTATCCTACTCAATAAGTAATCTCATAAAAAGCTTACATTTTTAATATAGTATAAAATAACTAATATTTAAAGTTTAATTTGATAATAGATCGTATATTACTAACGAATTGCGGGATTACAATAATAAGATAACCAATCTATTACAAACTATGTCACCTATCACTAACACTAGTTTTAGGTAGACTTTAGTCCGGAACACCAAAAGTTCGGGATGAGAAGCCTGACGGTATATCGAAGGCGATATCGAAAGTAGGGATATATCGAATCCTGATGGATATCGAATGTCCGTCTCGGGTATTGTTGTATACCGAGAATAATGGATATCGAGGATGAAGGTATATTAAGAGTCATGGATATCAGGGATGAAGATATACGGGGAGTGATGGATATCGGGGATGAAGATATATCGAGAGTGATGCATATTGGGGATAAAGATATATCGGGAGTGATGGATATCGGGGATGAAGATATATCGGGAGCGATTGATATCGAGGATGAAGATATATCAAATTTGGTATATTGAAAGTGGTACGTCAAAGATGGTAATGGATATCAAATATGGGTATTCGATATCAGCAGGTTGCTGATGGAATTTAGTATCAATTTGTCTCGGTATGCGGGGCAAGGGTATTTATAGATTTCCGTCTTGTACCATATTGAATATGATATTTGATATAGTGTCGCATACCAGTTCTTATCCACGATATAGGCATACGGGGTCGGCTGTCTGCTAGGCTGGGCCCGTATTGCCGAGTGGGCTGGCCCAATACGAGAATTACCCATATCAAAGTTACTCCGTAATTCTTAATTAGTTGACTTGTATTTCCTTAACTGAAAATGTGTATTCGGTTCTTAAATATTCTTAAAATTTCAAGCAACATAAACAATATATGTAGGCACGGTAAAACAATATATATATATATATATATATATATATATATATATATATATATATATATATACACTCCACATCAGAGTGATTCGGTGTTGTATTGAAACCAGCTTTGTCCTTTACACACCTGCCCTCCAAGCAACCCAGTGAGAGGAGGTTGGATATTTAATGATTTCAAGCTGAACTTGGGAACGAGCCAAGCTGCTTACATATCCTATTAAGGGAATCAAGCTGAATGTAGTTCATTTAACTCTTTTGAATAAGTCTTAAATGACTAGAATAACCCTAAATATCGAATATGAAAACTGTCGAACTATCGAATAGGAGTAGATTTGATGCTGGAATAACTATCAAATCCCAAGACTATCAAACTATCTAAGGTTCGATACTGAAAACTCTCGAACGAGGATGCTGAATGCTTAACGATCGAACCAAGTCGGGCTCGATTGAGCAAGATAACTATCAAATGAAAATAACTATCGAACTCACGGTTCGATACTTGCAAGGTTGGGGAACATTAATTAAAATGATATATATGAGTATCGGGACCCGGGGTATTTATTGACCTCAGGATGTAGGCCTCGTTTCGTAAAAGGACAAAACAATCGAAGAGAAGAATTTGATTGTCGAGGAAGTGTCAATTTGCCTTACACTTTCCTGTTTGGGCTGTTAATGGGGCAGGCTGGCCCAGTTCATTGCTCGGCCACCAAAATCACCCCCACCATATAGTCCCCCAAATTTGGGAGTCTGGTCTGATTCAAGAGCGTTCTCAAATTTAAGAATTGATTGCTAATGCTTTTGCCGAAAAAAGTCTTTGCATCAAAATATGCTCTCTATTTGAGAGCCATAATCCGAAGGACCGGGTGCCAAATAAACAATATTTGTGAAATATGCCCCCATTTGGGACCCGTAATCCGAAGGATCGAGTGCCAAATAAATAATATCTCGCTTCAAAATATGCCCCCATTTGGGAGTCGTAATCTGAAGGATTAGGTGCCAAATAAACTATATTTGGCTTCAAAAATATGCCCCCATTTTGGAGGCGTAATCCAAAATATCGATTAGCAATTTATGTGCCAATTATTCATCTCTCAAACGTTATGTGAATTCTGGATTTTTGTGCAACTTCTGTATATGTCGAGTATTTTTGCCATACATGAAATGTGTTGGAGATACGACAAAATTTCTTGGCGATGGTGAAAATGTATTTTAGTCATTGTACCAAGACTTGGTCGCTCGAAAGTTTAACTACTTTGTGGTTAAGTATATAGGCATAGTCTGATGGATTATGTTTTATTGTTCTGATGTATATTTTCTTTCGTATAAGGGATTATTTTTTCATTAGTAGGACGACTCTCTTTTCTATTAATATTGTGGTTAAGGTTGCAAATTATGAAACCGCACCTGTTTACATTCTCGCTTCTGGGAATCCGACACATAGTAAAGGCTGTGAATGATTCCACAACTTCCTCGAGTTTGTTCAAGTACAAGACCACCATGTAAGTTTGGCTTCTTAAGAGTAATTGAGGTGATTTGATGCAAGTTGCGTGTCTATGAAGACTGCATGGGGTTGTACTCCCAGTGGCCTTTCCATTGAAGTTCCAGCGAGAATAGCGTCGTATTCTACCTTGTTGTTGGTTACAATGAAGTGTAGAATTATAGAATGTTGAAATTCTCTTTCACCGAGGAACCATAGGTACAAGACTAGGCCTCCTCTGGTATTGGTGGTTAAACCATCCACATGTAGAATCCACGGGGCTTCATCGTTTCCCACTATGGCATTTAGTGCCTCTAAAGCTTACGCTCTCCCCAAGGTTTCGACCACAAAGTCTGTGAGGACTTTGTCCTTTGTTGTTGTTCAAAGCGGTATTCAATGCCAAGTTCTATGGACCGTTTTACTAGTCTTGTGCTTTAGCATGACTTTCTTGAGAAGTTTGTCCGTGCGCACCACTGTGGGGTGCGACTAAAAATTGGCGCAATTTGCGTTCCAAGACAATAGCTAATGCAAAATCACCAATATCAAGATAGTTGTCTTTAGCAACCATAAATAACTTTGGTACGTAGTTAATAGTTAGGGGAATTTTGCCTTCCAATTGCACTACAATCGTGCTTAAGGTGTTCTCAAATACCGCCAAGTAAAGGTGTAAAATCTCCTTCTGAACTCGTTTAGACATAAGTGACGGGGATGATAAATATTGCTTTTAGCTTTAAAAAAGCTTGCCCGCATTCCTCGGTCAACTCAAGTTTTGACTTTTTTGGGACTTTGAAGAAATGTAAGTATTTCTATGCTGCAGTGGAGATAATTCTCTGTAATGTTCAATGTGTATGACAAAGCATGGTACGTCACCTATACCTTTGTTGTTATTGCTTTTATTTGTCGAGTCTTGCTCTAATCCCTTTAAATCACTATGTAACCAAGAAGTTTTCCCCCATTGATTCTAAATGTGCACTTATATGGGTTTGGCTTTATGTCGCATTGTCTTATAATTGAGAATGCGATGATTAAATGATCAACAAGATCTTTAGCGTAGATGCTTTGAAGCATGTCATCGATGTAGAGCTATATGGGTTTATAGATGTGGTTATGAAACATACTAGCCACCAACCTCTGAAAGGTAGTACCTTACAGCAAAATGTTCTTATGTCCGTAATGAAATGCGGTTATGCTTGTACCGTAAACAATCATTAGTATTAGATGTAATCCAATTTGAGTGTCCACCTAATAGTCTTGACTAATGCAAGAAAAGACATCCATGTTATCTGGGAGACATTGGATAGGCTTTGCTCCACAATTCTTGGCATACCAGTGTCGATGCGTATTGTTAGATTTGAGCTATAAGAATACAAGCATACCTCGTTTGATTTTCCAAGAAGTTTTGACCTTAGTCATGTTGGCTAATTGTTGCCAGATTTCACGGAGTCTTTTGTTCTCAAATTTGGTGAGATTTTTGTCTCGAGGAAATGTTCGGTATCGTTATTGTAATTTGACCCACAAGAAGCTAGCATTTTCCCTTTATCGCCATGATTGTGAATCATATCACTTATTGGATTGAATCTCTATGCAACGAGGCTATGTGGTATGTTCGTGCTTCTTTGTAGTCACCATTAACTTCACCGACACTACCCTTGGAGAGGAATTTCATTTTTTGATGTTAGTTTAACAATAAATAATATATATAGCGAGGTCGATTACAGGTGCAGTACAACGATTCTATTACAAAACTAGACCTACTTAGACTAATGCTAGAGCTAGATAGGCTAGGTCCGAAACACCTCAAACTGACGTTAGATGCATTGTCGGATATCAGAAGTATATCGGGTGTGACATCGAAGGTCATATCGGGAATGATATCGAAAGTCTTCCACGTCGAGGGTGATGTTCTGCTGATGTTGGGATCGATGTTGGATATGTTGTCGAATGATGTATCGCTGATATATATCAGAGATATATATATCGAGTGCTATGTAGAATGCTATATCGAGTATACTCGATATAGGTGTATAGTAACTGCGAATAATGAAAGCTTACCTCGATTATCGGAATGCGGGTAAATATAGGCCTCGAGAAGTGAGTACCGCACACATGATTAACACATGAGCCGTACCATATCGAAGGTAATGTTCGATATGCATGTCGGGGATGACCCCCGACATAGGCAATATATGGGCCTAGCACATGGGCCAGCCCAATACGGGAAATACCATACCATATCATGTAGTCCATCAATTTAGGAGTTATTATTGTAAATAATAATTCATAAATTAAATGTAAGTTTGAATCACCAGTACCTCTTGTCCTGCCAGTTCGAATGACGGAGCTCGGATACGGGAATTTACTCAAAGATCTCGCTGGACCCCAATATAATTGGCATATTCGATAGGTCCTTATTCGAACTTATTATGATCTGTGTTTTCTGTGATTATAAGGTCTTCATGATGGGAAGGTAGAGAAGTTTTTAAAACTTGATATCGAATTTTTCTCTATAATATATGTCCAATGTGAAATTCGACGTGGTAGGTATTTAATGCATATTCGTAGGTTTTGCGCCTATAAATAGTAGCCTTCTAGAGAGGGGAGAGTTCATTTGTCTTCTAGTGCATTCAGATCTTCTTTAGAAAAGGTATGTCGGGGATACCCGATATGGGTTTCAATATGCCATTTTTCGGCATCCTCATTCGATATGCAGATTCGTTGTTCATTCTCAATATCTGATTTCGATATGGAACTCGAGACGAGTATTCGATATATTTATTTGATATGTTCTTAGATATGATATTTGATTCTTACTTTGTTTTATGTGTTTTTAGATTTATGAATTTTCGTAGCTTAACGAAAGAAACAAAGATCGAATTGGTGTTCCAACCGCTCATCACGAGGGCTGTTCCTCTTCCTCAGATTCACTTTCGGCTCGCATATCTTTTGTAACCTTCTGAAAGTCATGGCTGGTATTCGCGCGTGCATGAAAAGAATTTAGGAACGTCGGGCAGAAGAGGCTGCTGCTTTAGCGGTGAGAGGAGAAGGAAATGCGTCTACTTCCTGTATAGGAGCAACAATTTTAGGAAGTGGGACTGCCTCTCTGGCGATGCTAGAATAGACAGTCCCAGTTGTTGGTATCTCAACGACCGATGATATGCCTCAAACTGTAGCGAGTGAGAATGTGACGAGGAAAGTTACTCCGGTCGCTGTTGGAATTGGAGGGGAGATGGTCCTCGAAATTGTTGGAGGCGTGGCTGGGGCAGATGCGTTACTAAAGGGTGTGTCACTTGCCATTGATGCTGCAGGATCTGCGCAAGCTCGCACTTCCCTGGTGGCAGAAAATGAAATTCGTCCCCCAACCGAGGACAAAGAAGCAGGTGGAGCTACTGCTTCAAGGCCAGCTTCAGCTGGTGATCATTTGGAGGGTAACCCCTCAAACGTAGGGGTTGCAGCCAGAGCTATTCCCTCAGTGGCAATTGGTTCAGAAGAGCTAGGACGTTCTTCTGAATTCCCATACTGCTGGATGAAAAGGTTTAAGATCCGGCCATTATTGCGGCTAAAGGCAAGGGTGCTGCTGCTAGCATTAGTTCGAAGATGCCTATTTTTCAAGGTTTTAAGGATAATCATACCCAAAAACCCGGTGCACCGACTGCCCCACCATGTGGTCAAGCTAGTTGAAAGAGGGTTCGAGATGAGGGCTCCCCAGTTCCTAGACCAACTCCTGAGCAAGGGCGTACTAGGCCCAGACCTAGTATCCCTGGTAAAAATGTGGAGTTCCGAGAGGATGATACGGTTCGTGGCATGGCGCTAGCCTTCCCTCTTTCGGCTAGGGTCCCTGTATTAAGTTAGCAGACAGGCGTAAAACGTGCATCGTAATGTGCACCTTTTTCAGAGTTTATGTCGTTGGGGTCTTAAGTATTTTTTGACCTATGTACACTTTTCCACATTCTTCTTATTTATGCTCGTTGCACCTGTTGCTTGGAAATTGATGGCTACCTCCATAAGGACTGACAATTAGTCTGTGGGTGATAAAGATTTTGTCATTGCTCTGCTTGAGCCTAACATCGAGAAGATGGCCGATTTCAATCCTATGGCCTTGGAGAAACTCAAGGTTGATAAGGAGGAGGCTCGATGCAAATGTCAGTTGATAAAATAAGTATATGATGATGACTGTATCGAGAATGAGAAGCTTGCTGCCTTGGCTGATGAGTACAAGGAGCATGCCCTCAAAGAGCATAACGCTCGCCGCTTGGCCGAGTGTGAGCTTGTGAGGGTGAAGGTGGAGAATCAGTGTCTGTTAGCTACCCTTGCTAAGGCCCAAGCCGACTTAGGGAAAGTGGTACCTATGCATGTGTTTGAAACATATTTTTCTCTCATTATTCATATTCTTAGTTAACACATCGTCAATGTAGGATGAATCTCCTGAAATCATGATGCATGTTGGCAAGAAATTTCTGGCGAGTGGGACCTCTCCAGAACTCCTGGCAGAGCGTGCTGTCACGGAACGGGAAGGGGCCTTCCACTCGTTTATAGGGCAGGTAACTGCCAATAAAGGGTTCAAGGAGGGATTCAAGTTCATGGAGCTCAACACCATGTGCGCTCTGAATGGGCTACCCCTTGAAGACCCTGAGTCGAGCCGCTTGTTTTTCTTATTGGCGTTGCATCGCCCTGTCATTCATTTCGTTATGTAATAAGTGTCCAAATAATGCTACTTTGACCTTTTAAATTTATCTCGATTTGTTTTATGTTCTAATGGCTTCTAATATCGCTTTCCTCCATGTTTCCATGAGTAGGGGATTATGATCCTCTGAGATTTGTAGATCTTGGCTCCCTTTGGTTAGTTGATATCCTGTAGGATTTGTAGGTTGTTATTCTATGTCGGGTTCTCTCCTCACTATCACGGTGGATAGGGGAGTTGTCCCACAGGAATTATAGATACTTGCCCCTTTCGGGTGCTCTTCTGCCTATCACGGTGGATAGGGAAGTTATGATCCCGTAGGATTTGTAGATTTTGTTTTCTCTGTCGGGTTCTCTCCTCCCTATCCCGGTGGATAGGCGAGTTATCCCACATAAATTGTAGATATTTGCCCCTTTCAGGTCCTCTCCTGCATATCCCGGTGGATAGGGGAGTTATGATCCCATAGGATTTGTAGATCTTCATCCCTCTTTGGGTAGTTGATATCCGTTAGAATTTGTAGATCTTCATCCCCTTTTGGGTAGTCGATATTCTTTAGGATTTGTAGATCTTCCTCCCTCTTTGGGTTGTTGATATTCGTTAGGATTTGTAGATATTTGCCTCTTGTTGTTTAAACAAGGTAACATAATGTGCATTGGTGAACATTTAATAAGACAGGATTGTAAGGTGAATTCCAATCTGTACATGTTATCCCATTGTCTGGGAGATATGTGCTTCCCTGCGTGTAAGCAAGGAGTATCATTGTACCTGCTCTAGACATGTGAAATGAACCTGTTGGCAAGAGATATAATAATTTTGTACTGCGATCATAGGATATCTAATGAGAAATATCATAGAATATGTGTTCCTTTCGGGCATGTTTTATTTGGTCCTCATGGTGAGGTACATCATTGTCATATCCCGTAGGATATGTACCTACATAAGTTCATAAATGCTGTAATGCAGACATATATCAGTTTAAATGATAGGATTTAACGATGGATAACGATCGAGGGCTAGGTAATTCCTAACCCGCCTACGTATCCCGTGGTATGGGAATCAGACCGACATAGTTCCCCATGTTTTAGTTACAGACCAGCCCAACGATGGGGCAATTCAGGGAAATGAAATTGTTCAAAAAGATATAAAGTAATTGATCTGGAAATAGTAAAAATAGGATTTAGAATGAAGGTTGGAGCCCCCAGTCACTGCGAAGTGATTACTCTGTATCTGGCATGTATTCTTGCTCGGCTGCTTCCACCTCCTATATCTCCCTGGTCCTGGGAAGCCTCAGCGAAGCCACGTAGCACATCCAACCCTCTTTCTAGTCGCCTATGATCTCTCATATTCCTTTTTTTGTCAGAAATTTCATTTTCTGGTGGTAAGTTGATACAACTACTCTCATTTCGTTGAGTGCTAGGTGCCCAATGATAACATTGTAGGGGAAATGGAGGTTGACCACGGTGTATTTGACCTTGATTGCCCTCATTTATGGGTCCTGGCCAAATGATGTGGGTAGTATGATCGGTCCCACTGGGATCACTTCGCCCCCACAAAACCTGTTAGTGGGGTGGAAACCGTGTCCATTTTCTCAGGGGCATGCACAAAAATAACGTTGGAGGAGCTTCCATTGTCTATGAGCACCTTTCATACCTGATATTTAGCTATATCAATCTTAACAATAAGCGGGCAGTCGAGTTTACCTACCTCCAACGCCTGTGGCGTGAGCTGCTCCAGGTCTTTCTTAGTGAATGAAATCTCTTGGTCTAGGAAATCCTCCTCCTTAATCGAGGACGTATAGCCCATGTATGTCCCCACCTGCATTATGCGGGTTATTTTCTCCATTGATCATATTGATCATTCCTCTAGTCGGGGCATTGACGATAGCCCGTTCACGCTCATTTGGAGCCTCAATTTCCTTCTGTTTATCCCTCCTGGGGAAACTAGAATGGTCCCTACGAGGCGAGCGGGGCCTGTCATCCCTGTTGTGCCCATTCTTCGAGTTCCTCACAAATTCCACTAGCTTGCCTTCCTTAATGAGTCTCTCAATCTCAATCTTGAGATCAGTACACTCCTCAGTTTCATGTCCCATCTGTCGGTGATATTCATAGTATTTTCTGGAGTATTTTATCCCTTTGATCTCCCTCAGCTTCCTCGGCTCATTGAGCCTTCTATTCTTCTGTGCTACTGCGAACACCTCCAAAAGCCCTCTGTTCAGCGGGGTGTATTTCCTTGGGGATCGATCCCTATATCGCTCCTTCACTGGGGCCTGTTCTGTGCCTGATTTCGAAAGGTCATATCAGGAATGATATTGGAAGTCTTCCACGTCGAGGGTGATGTTCTGCTGACGTTGGGGTCGATGTCGGATATGTTGTCGAATAATGTATCACTGATATATATGAGAGATATATATCGAGTGCTATGTCGAATGGTATATCGAGTATACTCGATATAGGTGTACAATAACTGCAGATAATTAAAGCTTACCTTGATTACTAGAATGCGGGTATTTATAGGCTCCGGGAAGTAGAGATCGCACACGTGGTTAACACGTGAGCCGTACCATATTAAAGGTAATATTCGATATGCATGTCGGGGATGACCCCCGACATAGGCAAAATATGGGCCTGGCGCATGGGCCAGCCCAATACGGGAAATACCAATATCAGATGTATATAGATACCACTACTTTGAAAATCAATAAGGCCTAGGAGACTGATGATGTTGTAGGCAAATGGCGTGTTGAGCACAAAGTGTCAAGCACAATGTACTCAAAATTGTAATTCGTGATTCTTGTTGACGTGTTGACTGAGGTAGGCAAACTATCGCATATACGATTGTGATTGTTGAGCCACCAAAACCGAGTAGTTAGGTTACCACTCCTTTTTTACTCTTATGCATCTGGGGAGATGGCCTTTACCGATTTTTCATTATCAATCCAGATCTTCTTTTTTAATCTTATGCATCTTGGGAGATGGCCTTTACCCATTTTCCTCTACTACTTGTGGGTTAGATTTCTTTTCCTGCATGCGCGGCGTGTTGTGCTGCATATCTTTTGTGAGAAATTTGCTATAGTGGGATTTGAATTCCTAGTGTTGCAGCTCATTGGTGCTGAGTTTCATTATGAAAGTGAATACAAGGAGGTGATTTGATACTCGTGTCCTTAGAAGTCAAGGATACAGAGGGGCCGAGTTGTTTGAGGAGGGAGCAAGAATTGGGTTGCCTTGTGGTTTCTGAATAATTATCTTGTATTGTGAGTTTTTTGAGGATTACGATCTCACCTCGCGTATTAGTTTGTCGTATTTTGGACTGTTGTGTTCCGGCTACTACATTGGTGTGGCTGGGTTGTGCAAGGGTGCGACAGTTACTCACGCAGTCCAATCTTGTAGGTTCTTCTCGAGATAATCGAGGTAGACCTTGAGAGGTTGATGCCTTAGATAATACGTATATTATGTTTCTAGGAACCACAATTGGGCGGGAGGTCATCCTGCGAAGGCCTTTAACTTTTTGACCAATTCCGTAAACATAAGGTTTACCAGTAGTTGGTAGGTAGCTCCCGCATTCTTTAAGCCGAAAGGCATTATCGTATAGCAGAAGGTACACACATCGATAATAACGCTAGTTTTATCTTGATCCACTATGCAGCTAAGAGTTACCTAATTATTTTGAAGTTCACCTGAGAGTAATCCAGTGGGATTTCTACTTCTCTGGGTATCCGTTTCTTCTTTGACACTGTAACTTTGGTGTTTCCAAGGAATTTTGGTTTGGCTGGGTCAAGAAATCCTACTCCAAATTTTCATGTTGCAACTTTCAGTGTGTCCATAACTTGACATTCTCATGACTATTTCCAGTTCTTTCGGGTTGAGAGGATACAAGCTGTGCTAGGAGGCTATGCGATCTCTTCCTAGGTTTTTTGCAACTGTTGTTATCCCTCGCCTAAACATTGTGCCCAGGTTCTCGGGTATCCCCTTAGACCTGTCTTCGGAGACTGTACCAGCCTCTGAGGGTTTAGTTGTGCCTTCCGTTGATTTGGCCGAGCCGATGGACCCGTCTTGATTCTGTTTTCAAGAAAAATCCTTTTGATTAATCCATCTATATGAAATCCATCTAACCTGCATGATCAGACTTTATATAGGACATAACATGGGAAAAGGCAATGAGAGGGACAAAAACTCTGTCCATCGTGGTACGAGATACTGCGAATCCCCAAAAGGCAACGAGAAGGACGGAAACTCTGTCCATCGTGGCACGAAATACCGAAAATCCCCAAAAGGTAATAATACGAGAAATCTGTGTCTCATTTTGCAATTGTAGTGTGAGCTCTTTCCAATCTACAAAACCTGCTGCGACCTGCAACAAAAACAAAGGAAAAAAGAAAGAAATAGGAACTTAATACGTATGCACTCAATATGTATGAACTTCATACGTAGGAATTGATCCAAGATCTTAAAAAAAACCCTCTCTCTAATGATGATTAGAAAGGATATTTATTGGTTAGATGTTTACTTAATTAGAAGAGTTAATTAGATGGGCTTTGCATGGGTTGAGCCCCCAATGAGTTTGTGGCCACCCAAATGAGTTCGTACGTGGGCTTTTGGGCCCAATGAACTCGTGGATCAACCAAATGAGCTCGTAGGTGGGCCTTTGGGTCCATGAGTTTGTTCATGAGCCCAATGGTGGTTGCTTATGGGCCAGTTTGTGGGCCCGAACTGCCGTGACTGGCCATTAACATAAAAAATGACAGTAAGTGATGTGCCTGGTAATAGCTACTAAGGAGTTTTTTGAGCTTCTTGTGGCTCCTCTGATATGGAGTGTAGCGATGAATAATGATTTTGCAGTTTACGTTTGTCTATACTCTTTATCTGCATTCATGAGAGTTTATGGCATGACTTAACTACATTTACGACGGATTTGGTGACAACGCAAGAGGTGAAGTTGTGCCACGCCACTTAGCGTGGATTGCTTTTGAAGTGATCGACCAATATATGGAAGACTTGAATCCCGAGGCTCGAGCACAAACATTTATTATGCAATTTTAATTTTTGTCTACTTGGGCACTGCGTCGCGCTTGTCCGGATACTTTGTTGCATTCTTTTTAATGATTGCTTGCATATTTCTTATGGCACGTTGTGGTTTTGCTTGTTATTGTTCGTTGGCATTGATAGCTAATTTGGTAAATCTATATTCGTAACTCTTGAGGTAATGATACCTTCTATAGTAGTCTATATTTGTATTCGTTTGGGTAGATTTTCATCATACCATGTTGGGTAGATGACCGTGGTGCCGCTTTGGACACATTTGCTTCGGAGCATGATAGATGGATGTTCGTCGTACCGCTTTGGGTAGGTTCGCATTGTACATTGTTGGTAGATGCTCTTAATGTCACTTAGGACACGTTGCTTTGTACCGTGATAGATAGATGTTCATCGTAAAACTTTGGGTAGGTTTGAATTCTACCATGTTAGGTAGATGTCCGTAATATTCTATGTGTATGTGTAGTTTGATACATTATCTAGCATTTAAATCATATGAATACTTTGTTTGCATCATGCTTTTTCTAGCAGATGTCCATTTTTTCTGCCGAGGATATTCGATTTGCATCGTCCTTCTTTTGAGATTTTATGACCATACCGGGTCGAATGTCCATCTCTTTTAAGTTGTGAGATTTCAGGTTTGCATTTAACCACGTCGGTTCAAATGTCCATCTCTTTTATTTGTGAGATTTTAAGATTGCATTTGCCTATGTTGGGTCAAAGGACCATGTCTAATCTTCTTGGAGATATTAGGTTCACATTTAACCACGTCGGGTCAAATGTCCATCTCCATTCTTTGTGAGATATCAGGTTTGCATTTACCCGTGTCGGGTCAAATTTCCATCTTTGTTCCACTAGGAGATAAAAGGTTTGCATTTGACCGTGTCGGGTCAATGTCCATATCTGCTCTTCTCGGAGATATTAGGTTTGCATTTGATCGTGTCGGGTCAAATTTCTATCTCGATTATTCTCGGAGATATTAGGTTTGCATTTGACCAAATTGGGTCAAATGTCCATCTCCTTCTTGGGCGAGACTTGCATCTTCATTAGACCGCTTTAGGCGTATGGGCTATAAAACTTTTGCTAGTATACCTGGAGAGTTATTATCTATTTTTGCAAGAAACAACAGTTATCCCATAGACAAGGACATATATATATATATATATATATATATATATATATATATATATATAAGGATAAGGTTGAACTGAGCATAACGCCGAGTTGCCTACATTTCTCGAGTGGTGTTGGGCCTTGTCCGAGTGGGCCGACCCCCCACTATACCACTTGAGGTGTGACTCTTTGATACCTGGTAATAGTAGAAAGCAAGAACCTTGAACATCCTATCCTATCATAAGATCAACACATGGGAAAAGACGATTCTGACAAAGAATGCTTCAGACATCCTATCCGATCAGAATATCAACACAAGGCAAATGTAGATGATGAGAAAGAGTGCCTCAAAAATCTTATCCTCTCAGTAGATCAACACTTTGAAAAGACATCTAGCTGAATCTCATTAAATTACGCACCTACCATTGTTCGAGGAAATTCATATACAAGCCATCCCTATCATCTATATAAAGCCCCTTCCCTGTTTATGGAAGGGGACACAAAAAAAGAGAGAAAAGAGAAACGTAGACATGAAAAGAGGAGGCAAAAGTACATGAATTGTTCTTTTGCTCCGTTACATCTTCATTTCTTACGTCTCCCTTATTCCTTGATTCGGGAAAAAGGCCAACCCCGCCTCCCCGTGTATAATCCACTATTTTGTAACTCTATAAACTTAGAGAGAATTCTTTATTATCGAATGGGGCCGTCTGTGGGAACTCAGTCTCTTATTCCCTAGGAAAACATCTAAAGGAACTCAGTCTCTTATTCCACTCTCGTCTATCAGAAATAAAGACCGTGTTATCCAGAAAAGCATCCTACCAATTCGATAAGTTGCTAGCACGCATGTCATCCTCCTCAACCCCAATTCACGTACAAGGAAAGCCTATCCATAACAAAGAGCCGCAAGACAACGCCATGTCTAGCAGTGATCAATAAGCTTCTTTTGATAAAGAAATAAACCTGAACTGGTAATACTGTCATGTTCAAAAAATTGTTGAGATATACAGCAGAAAGGATAGATAAAGAAAAGATAGGAGGATCGAATAAAAGAGAAGGGTAGTAGAGAATTCGAGGCCCTTGAACCTTGCACGTGATCGAAGAATTCGACACAATCGCCCCACTACTCTATAGTAGGAATGAAAGAAGAAGTTTGTCGAGAATTGCAAATAAAGAAAATCATATGTGCCAAACTGTGTTACGTACAAAACTTATAAAAGTCTCTTACAAAGATGTTATATAATACTACCTCACTATCCTCCCTATCCATCCCCGAAAATCCTATGTTACAAAATTTATTTTACACAACGGCTCGAACCCCTACTATACAGAGAGAAATGGGAAGAAACCTCCAAAATTACCTTGATTGCTCATAGTTGAAGATAAGACATTTTCCCTCTCTCACAGCGGCCCGACGAACACCATTCGACACCTATGCTAAAGAAACCATTAGGGGAATAATGCCTGACGAGTCAAAGTTGTCTAGCCCATGCCGACCGAATCCAATCGTACCTGTCACCAATAGAGTTTGAGATATAAGAGTTAACTCTGAAGGAAGATCCACCACCAGTTTATGAATCACCAAATTCGCAAAAAACAACCAGGCATCGACTAGACCACGTCCTGACAGATACCGTAACCCATCAATAGAAAATGTCGCACTCCTCGGTGAAAGAACTATCTAAATTCTACACTCTCGGCGCCACTAAGGTCACCTGAATCGATAACCCAAGTCCATCAAAAGATGCCTATACTCATCCCACTCAGCCTTATCAGTCCAAAAAATCTCTCCCGTTTGGCCAAGACCAAAAAGTAAATTTTCCAGCCATTCATCCGCTTGCGCTGACGTCTCGCTTAAAAACTTCGTGTGCCTTTCTAGCACCTATTTGCTTCCATCGGAACCGCAGGTGCTCGTGTCTTGGAGGGCCCTTATCTCTGTTTTTGTTCTGCCTGAAATGATTACGAGCCTCCCCTAATGCCAGCTCCAACCCTAGGCAACGTCTTCGCAGTGCATGTAACTCGATGGAGCTGTCCTAAATCTCTTCCCCATGGCCTCCACCAGAAGTGACAACAATTTACCCCCAAAACCAAAAGTTGACAAGAAAATTGAATGAGAAAAACAAACCCGGAAAAAAGCCACGCTTGGAGTGGTACAAGACAAAGAGAAAAAGGCACGTATCTCACAAGAGTTCTTGCTAAAAATGTCATACAAAGCTGAGAAATTAGAAAGAAGAAGAAAGTCCCTATCCTTCTCGGTGCGCAATCCGCACAAGTACGATCAGTAATACTTCAAACTCCGCAGAACCTTGGTGAAAAGAGAAAGGCCAGCCGCCATACCTAGCCAAGAAAGATAACCCAACTCTCCTATTAGCACGCCATACAAACGAAAGGCATGACTCGAACCCTCTCCTGAATCCCAAAAAGGAAGGCTCTTGTCCGAGCCTAGTGAAAACCTAGGCAACTCCCCAGCTGACTGGTTCAGAAAAGGGAAGATCAAAGTCATCCAGTCAAATCCCCTCAAAAGCGGCTCGATTAACCCCTCATCGATATGATATTGCGAACAAAGTAAATAAGCCACTACTAAAGCCTTTCAAGCATGAACATCCATCCAGGCTCCTGAATCCAACCCATCCACATTAATGAGGAGAAAATTACGGAGAAAACGTACAAAAAATACGAACTAAGAAAAACTAGGGGCCACTTACCAAATAATGGCTTGCATGAAGAGGACCCTCGGGGAGTTCCAACATTTCGTCTGCCTGCTGAAGCTCAGCCATGATCATAGTCACCGGTTAATTCAACATACAGAGCGTGTCGTAACGACCCGCGTATAAGCCTCTTTGCTCCAAATCCTGCATCACCTGCCCTCCTAGAGAAAGAAGTACTCGTATCAAACCCATGCCCCACCGAGTATGAACCCTCCATTTTGTGATCACAAAATTATGACGAGCCAAATAAAATAACTCCCCTCTCCAAGCTCTACTTCTGTCTACAAAACCATCGACCTCTAAGAAAAAAAGGGGACCGCCGACTAAAAAAAGAGAGGATGTGATGACATCACTCGTAAAGGAAAAGCCGCAAAAAATTGAAAAGGGGAGCACTCAATGTCCAACTGCCCACAACATAGCACGAACCCCACTATATACTAAAAAGACAAAGGAACCAATTGACTAGGGCAAACCTATAAAAATTGCAACAAATTTCGCACGAAAGGGTGAAAAAACCAGCGATAGCCATTTTGGACTTGTTTAGCATACACCATTAGAAATCTCGTAGTAAGGTCATATGCTCGTTGGTCAGCCGTCAAGATTATAATGTCAAACTTAGATGTATCCAAAGATACCCCCTCAAGCATCTGACGCACAAACTCCCTCGATACGACGCTACACATATTCTTGATTCTTTCTGTACCTGCTATAGAACCCGACTTGAAACAACTTGGCATCAACTCAGCCCCTTGAACAAGTGAATTGTAAGGTTCTCCATGCAAAAGGGCCGCCCTTATCTTTATCCACGGCGTGAAGAGAAATTGATTAGGAGGAAACTCCCTCGTTTTGGCCCACGCCCCCTCCACGAACAGCCCTGAGCTTACAGGATTAGCACGAGCACGACGCAGTCTAGCCATAGCGGCAAGATAAGCTACTCGGTAACAACGAGTCCTCAAAGCTGCACCAGAACCCAGTAGTGCCGCTTCCTCCCAACCCGCCACTGAATGCGTATTAGAACTTTGCCTTGCCTTTACCGAAAGAGGAGAATGTGCCCCAAGCAAGCTGGAGGTACACGTAGAATCTGATTCATCGGTATACCATAATGATTCTATTCAAAACAAAACTTGAAAAAAAGGAGAAATGAAGAAATTTTACTCGCTTCACTCAAACCAGGTAAGATAAAAACAAGCATGTTAGTATACCTTAGAATAAGAAGAAAGTGGGAATGGTAACAGAAAAAGTGGACTAAGGCTACTATTTATAGACTATCACCAAAGATACATTCCCACCCCCACATTAATATCTCATCGAAGAAATAGCCACGACCTCCAGATAAACGTGGACAAATGATGGAGAAGTAATAGAGGTCCGCGTGGCCCAGCAGACAAATGGTCGTATGACAGTATAAATGCTCTTAAATGGCCAAAATTATGACATGTATATCTTATATACCTGGCATACGAGTAAGTTGGGTAACTCCAAGATAACACTGCCAACATGGCGAATATCCCAATGCCATGCGTCACTTGTGTAGTTCTCCCATTAGATTATCGAAAGACCGTCATCGAAAAGAAAAACCCTCCTCGAAAAGAATGATCCTATCGAAAGGGACCTCATCCCTTGAAGAAAGAAACCCAAAAGCCAAAAAAAAGGGGAAGGTCAAGTACAAAGTATTTTCACCCCATGAGGAACTCAAACGAACCCAACAAAATTCTCACACGTGACTTAAATCCACCCTCACGGATCCCTCCCCCCCCCAATGAGAGATTATTTGGTGCAACCGATGTATGCACATCCACTACCAATACACAGTGGGGATGGGTGTTGAGTGGTTATTCCTACAATTTAGAGACCTCCTTTTAATCTCAACCATCGGTTGTACATACAACGGATGTATATAATAATTTCTCTGCCCCCCCACCCCGCCAACAGGAAAAATAGTTTAGACTCTCCCTTTAAATTTTAGGTTGTTATTATAAGAGTCTCCCTCTTGTATACGCATCATAACCCATTGTGAAGGTCACCATCCCTCACCAAACAAGGAGACTCACGACTCCAGTAGAACCCATCCACGTACAGGGACTATCCGGTCCAGGAACCAGTTCAAGGGGAACCTCGTTATGCCCCAAAAACCCCCGCGTGCAAAAACAAAAAGGATGGCCTCCTCTAAAGGCTTTCACTAACTTTCGATCCCACGATCCCTCCTCATGAAGCATAAGCTACAATATACCTTCTCTAAAGGCTTTCACTAACTTTCGACAATGGGAAACTATTTTCAGTTAAACCAACTCCAAACTCATGACCCTTGAATCTTCTTTCTTTCCCTTTTTTTTAAACTAAAACAAACCCCCACCTACGAGCCAGGTTCGAAATGTTACGCTTCGAACCATGCCCTCTTTTTCAGAAAAACAAAAACATATTCGACATGCAAGTTTCTCACAAATACACACGTATGCCATAAACATACAAAAGAAAATTTTATTCATCAAGATACAATGACAAGCCTACATATCCTTCAACAAAACGCAAGGCAAAACAACAATGAACAAACAAAAAAGTTTTATGAAGCGGCTGACCTCTTCTCCACCCTAGCCCATCAAAACCTAGCCTCCCTACTCACCAACTACTCAGCTTCTTCTTCCCTCTCCTTCTCTTCACCCGCCGCCTCGTAACCTAAAGGAGCTAGTAAATTCACCCCAATTGCCGCTATGGATGGACTGGACAAGCTTTTGCGTTGTCCTAACAATCGCATAACATCTTCATGAGACTCAGGCATCTTGAGATCCTTTGGTCAAAGAAACAACAAATCATCGTCATCCTTATACAGTCCAGGCTCTTTTCCTTTGGCGCGACATCCCTAGTAAACATAAAAATCATGTCCAAAAAATTGGAGCTTAAAATCCGCATAATGCTTTACGGACCCTATGTACTTATCCAAAGCCCCCAAAGCATTTTCCCTCACCACCTGGAATAGATTTTGATCACGGTTCTTTATCAGTTCATCCTCCTTATCCTCAAACTCTTGTTACAGCCGACGATTTCCTGAGCCACTCGTTCGGCAGCAGCCTCAGTCTCAAGGGCCTTTGTCAAAGCCTTTAGCAGGCGGTCCATCTATGCAACCTATTCCTTCGCGGATCGAACTAACTCGATATTAGCTCGATGTAGTTGTCAGGCCCTCTATCAAAGCCTCTTTTTGCCCCAACTTCACCAGCATCCAAATCTATCTACCACTCTTCCAGCTGATGCCTACAAGCCTCAGTAGCTTGGGTCACCTCCTCCCTTAGTTTCTCTACCTCTGCATACTCTCGCATATGCTGATCCCAATGGTCCACATTAATGCCCTCATATCGAGCTTATCTCTCTTCCAACAGCATCTCCCTCTCATTGAAATCGCCTATTCGCCCATAGGTCGGTCATACGCGGCCATACATCACCCATCAAAGAAAACGCCTAAAAACAAAATAAGAGAAGAAGTGGGAAGACCCGAATCACCCCACATACTGTAAGAAATATATATAAAAAGGGGGAAGGAAGACTGAACATCGAAACTGAACGTACACTCACCTCATCAAAGGTCTGCCTCGAACGACGACGCAACCCCTCCACTTATAACAACCCCGCCAAGGGATTGGATACAGCTGCCCATCCCAACTCTGCAACCACTCCATTGCCAACACGTGCCCGTGACGCCTCCCCCTGCATAGGAGGTCTAACCCTACCTTTTGACTCATCACTGCTCACAACCACGGCCCCAAGTGTCAAACCTTGAGCCATCTCAACTTCCTCAATAGACTTCCCTGTTTGTCTTACCTCCAATTAAAAACATAGTCGAAGTCCCCTCTCCGAGAGAGATCCCCCTAAAAAGATGGACTTAAGGGCCTATGCAAATACCACATCCAAAGAACTCTGAAGTGCCTATTGATGCCACTCGAAGCACTCCCACCGCTTCTTCTAAGCCAGCCTTGGCAGCAATACCCTTTGTCGATATCCCTGGGATCGAAAGGGTACCCTGCTTCGTCTTATGTACGATGCCGGGCTTCTTGGCTCTTTATTACCCTAAGAGTTACACCCGAAAGATACCCTTTTCCTCTTCGTATCCTCTTTCTCCTTCATATCCTTCTTTTCTTCTTCTGCTTCTCACTCGAACCCGTGTCTCTAAGCCCCCCAGCATTTTTCACAACCTCACCTTCCTCCACTAGACCAGACTCCCATCTTACGATCCTTCCATCATTATCCTTCTACTTATAAGTAGATTCCTTGCCTCTCCCTTGCTTCAACAAATCCACATCTATGCGAGCACCAAGAATTTGGAATGAGAAGACTAAACATAAAGAAAAAAACGAATCAAAAGAAAATGAACTCTACTAGTCTTACTCAAGAGTCTACTTGAGTAAGCCTCCAAAAACCAGTGTTCCAAACTTGGGTCAAACCGACAACAAATCCCAAGGCTCAACTTATATGGGGCGCACAAATGAAAGGAGAACTACTATTACTATAGTACTTTCCGAGGATCACATACACGCACACGATACGAGAGCTCAACCCTCACCCTTTCCATCTCATTCCGCTGCATCTAATGCACGCATTAGATCACGCGATGACTATAGATACATAAGAAAAAGTCAACAACGCATCGAAAGGAAACTCAAAGAGAATGAAATCAAGTTTATTCATTATAACTCTCATTAATGTAGCTCAAGATTGGTTTTCAAGGATTCCACCATTTTCAGTACATACGTATGATCATCTCAGAACGATGTTCAAGTCACAGTTTGCCACATAGAAGAGGACACAGTTGACACAAGAATTCTTGAAGACTTTCATACAAGGCAACGATGAATCAACCAAATACTACATCAGATGGTTCAACACCGACATACTGCGAGTTGAAATGCCCTTCGGTTAGAGCGTTGCAATTATCTTATTCAATAGCTTGAGAAACAGATGGTTAGCTAATAAGCTTTTGAGTCACAAACCACAGACCATCGAACAAATCAATGTGATCGCCCAATGCGATATGGAAATTAAGCCAACAAGATGAGAAACGTTCGAAGTGACAATTATCAATCCAAGCAGAATGACTCAAGTCGCAAGAATAACATAAATGACAAGAGTGGTACAAAGCGTGAAAGATATCCTCTGAAAGAAAAAATCATGATTACCACCAGCATGAGCAACATCTTCAGTGTTGCTAAAAAGAAGAGCCTCCTCAATACTCCAAGAAAGACCTGAGAAATAGAGAAACCATTCGCATCAAAGTTCTATTGTAAGTATCATGAGAAATACGGCCATGACACATGAAAATGTCATGCATTATACGCTGAGATAGAACGCTTGATAAAGGAGGGCTACCTAGAACAATATGTTAAAGGTTAGAAACATCCCAACAACTGGAACAAGCGAGCAAACTCCAATTCCAACACACGCTATCTACGGAAAGAGGACATATAATCTTAGTCCCTATTACAAGGGATAGTTATTAAAATGATTACATGTATGACCACCAAATAATGGGCAAGGCAGAATCTGCATAAACAAATGGGCACATTAGATCGGGATGATATTACAACACGAGCCAAACTCTATGAGTTCTGCACATACAACATTGGAAATACCCAGTTTTCAAATTCTATAAAGAAGAGGGTCCAAGTCAGCTCCACGAGTTCACTTTCAAGTGATACTATGCATCAACAGACTCAAACAAGAAGAGTACGAATTCTGTAGTTCAATATTCTTCACAGAGAAAGAAGCTGCTGAACATGCCGCACAAGCTACCATATGGTTCCAAAAGAAAGAAGGCTACATGACCGTTAAAATGCCAATCCGAATGACGTCGCTATGATCTTCAGAGGTTTAACGGGTGGAGACTCAAACAAAGCACGCAAAAGGATCACACGCGATCTGGCACACGACAAATATCAACGTGTATCTCATATGATAACCACGATAGAAATGATTGAGGATGCATTGAAATTTGAGAAATATGAAGATAAGCTTGATCCACAAGCTATGGAACCCTCTAGTTTGAATTGCCCGCTAGTCGTAATCTTGGACATTGAAAACTACAACATCAAGAGAATCTTGATTGGCAACGAAAGCTCAGTCAATGTCATCTCTTTAGATGAACTTAAGAAAATGGAACTAGGCGACACACACATGAAGACAGTGATAACTCTGCTATACGACTTTGGAGGATCAAGAGTTGCAGTTGGAATGGTCGTGCTTCCTACATCCTTAGAGGACTGCTTTGAAAGAAGGACTCAAAACTTAGAGTACTAGTTGTCAACACACAATTTTCTTACAACATAATCATTGGCCACCCTGATTTCAATGATTTCAAGTTAGTGATATCGACCTATCATCAGAACATGAAATTTTTCACCAAAGGGGGCGCGGGTGAAGTCCTTGGAGACTATAAAGAAGCTTGGTCATTGATAAGCGTCTCATTCGCGTTATTTAAGTATATGTTTACTTATGCTTTTGAATACTTATGATAGCACAGTCACTTATTTTAGTATTGTTTCATGTTTTCTTAGATATTTAAGAATTCAAGACAAAATAAGGCTAAACGTGGCCAAAATTGGATGTTTTGGACAACAATTGGTAGAGACACTACTTTAGTATGTTCAAGAGCCATGTGAGTGCTACGGGACTACAAGAAGGGGAAATACCTAAATAGCGTAATTGAAGAGAAGACACTAGGAGACCGCAAGGAGGAAATCATAAGGTAGTGTGATCACCAACGCGTCGCGCAGGTGGCGCGCGATCAAAGACACATCGCGTGGGGATCGCGCGATCAGAGGAAGTTTGGGCTGCAAGTGAGAAACCCTAAAACACAACCCATAAAGAAGAGAAAAACTATAATTAAGGAGCTACGTTCAGCAGTTAGGGTAGAAGTTTCACAACTACTTTCATAGCCCTTACAACCACTTTTAAAGAGAGGAAACCCGCAGAGTTGTCACGAGAGAGAAAACACCATCCAAGTCTTGTCCTAGATTAGTCGAGTCATTGTTTGAGAGAAGATAATTAGTGAAGAAGAAGATAGCAAAACGGAGTACAAAGAGGGTCAAGCTTTTCTTTACATTTTTACTTTGTCTATAATATTTAATTCTTTGATGATTGTTGAACTCATGACTATGAGGAGCTAAACTACTCGTTGTTTAGAGTAGGGGAGTAAATTTGATATTATGAATTTATTTATTTGATTTACTTGATGTGTGTTTGATGATCCTGAATGTGTAGATTGAATAGTTACTTATGTTGTGTGACTAACCTTACTCTCATTGGGATAAAACAGAAGCACCCGAGTGGGGCCACTGAGGGTGTAGAATGCTAAGGGAGTTAAATATAGATGCGATTTGTGACTTTAGATTTGTGAAAGCAACTACTTCGCAACCTTTAGATCAAACTAGATCAATCTTAACTATGTACGTTTTGTTAGCATGATTCAGGTGAGTTAATTGGATTACATATTTGATATCTCTTATAAAATAATTGACAACTGGGCTGATTCCGTTAACATTGAGGTTTGTTAGAGACTCATAGAGATGTGGTTGGGATAGCTCCCACCATATGTCACGAATCCATTAGACATGTAAATATCAAATAACTATCAAGTATTGTAAGTAAATATAGGTGGTTTGTCTATGAACTACTAAGTTAAATCATTGTATAACCCAACCTCTAAACAATTTTTCCAACCACTATTCACAATCTCAAAGCAATCAATCAATCAATCTATCATTATAGTTTAGTTTGTCTCATGTCTTTCCAACATTCTTAGTTTAACAACTTCCATTAGAATAAGTAGTTTAATTATTTTCTAGCATTTAAAAACCAAAAAACCCAAAAAGATATTTGCTCATTCTTGCATTCTTAGATTAATCTCATTGCATTCTAGGTTCAGCATTCTTAGCATAACATTAGCATTCTTAGTTTAGAGATCATTCATAGAATTTATCATATTTTGCAAACACAAGAGGAAAGATAGTGACAGTAATTAGTATTTTTGCATTTAAGTGATTCATATATACAACCATCACTCCGTTGTGATACGATACTTGGTTCGTAACTATACTTACCATTTTATTATTACTTGATTTGTGCACTTGCGAAATAGTGGGATTTAGGTATAACAATTGCGTGCTAAAATATATTCTACTCTATTTACACCTACGCACACTCTCATCAAATTTTTGGCACGGTTGTCGGGGAGTAACGGTATGCTTATTGTTTTTTGTGAGTCATCAACACCACCATAGGGAAGCAAGATGAGATACGGGAACATTGAAAAAACCTACATTCATGGGCCACTTGTGCAACAACGCTACATGGGATGACAACACCAACCAAAATAGTATGCTGCAAGGTACACAAAACACATCACCAAGTTTGCTCTACCACATCCGCGATTTGACATCAATAGTGCTGATGAAGAACTATTGAAGGTGATTAAGAAGGACCAATTTGAAGGAGCACCATTTGATAACCCTCACACACATGTTGAAGAATTCAGTTATATTTCGTAATATAGAGGAGTACAAGATGGCAGGAATTTTCCTCTATTCATTGACACGGAAGGCAAAAGAATGGTATCACACTGAAGTCAATTGATGAGGAGATTGAGCTACAACAATTAAGGAATTCCAGTTCAAATTATGCGGAGGAGTGCATACGAAGTCATGGACGGAGCGAGTCTTGAGCTTCAAGAAAAAACGAGGTGCACCTTTGTTGAAGCATGGATAGACTTTCAAGAGATGCTCGAAAAAGCACATGATGACTACCTTGAAAGAGAAAACACAACATTCGATGTGTCATGCCTAGAAGAAAATTATTAGGTGTTAAGTTAAGTTTTCCACCATGTCTTGTATAAGCTAAGTAGAGAACTATATCATGGAGAACGAATTCAAAGGTTACCACCTTATGCAGCATTCCAATTGATGTATGATGTTGCAAGAGCCACAAAGTAGCATGGCATTCTGACAGCATACAAGTCTACCTCTAGCATTGTTAAGGAACGCTTGCAGATGACAATCGAAGAAGAAAGAGTGAAGAAGGGAGAACAAGAAAAAAAAGACCATGGTGAAATTGGTGCACCAAAGGACCCTTGATTCTTCACCGTAATTGTCGAGCTAACCAACAATAAACTCAACGTTGTGTGTGAGGCAACCCACAATAGTAAGTTTTCAATTATCGAGTCTTTCGTTTAATTTTGTTTTGAGTCATATATAGCATTGTATTTCAATTTCTTGTTGAGCTAATAATTGAGATAAGAAAAACGAAAAAAATAAAAAGAAACCATAGGTGAATAGACGAACAGGACAGAAGCAAGATGATATTGGACAAAGTGAGAACAGAACAAAGCAGAGCACAATGACCAGGTTTTCCAGTAGCACGCGCAATCAGCCGCGCGAGTGGCACCAACATTCCAGAACATACTGCGTCCAATACCGCGTCAAAAGTTCTGATCGTGCCCGAATCACGCAATCAGGGCGCGCAATCAGTCTTAATTGTGTGCCTATTTTTACTTGCAGTACACGTCTCTCAGTTCAAAGGGCAATAGGAGACATACAGAAACCAGAATCTACAGAATTTTGCTGAGCAATCTCTATCTTTAACTTTTTTACCATACTTATATTTTGCTTATTATTATATTCCAATAATACATGAGTTGTTTCCCGTGTAATATTATTTATTATAGGAGAATTATGCAACTTAATGAAAATTTCAAAAATTCTAATTAAGAATCATCTTGTTTATAAGTCTAATTACTCTTACAATTCTATTATCTATCAGAACTCATAAGGCTATTTCTTCTCTACTTCTCCAATCAATAAAAATTTCTTGAAAGAAAATTTTATTATTATTCTTTGTAGAAGAACATGGCGTCTAGAAGATACTACATATTCGAACCACCAACTGGAACACTAAGAAGAGCATCAAAACTCTCTTTGGCTCAACTGACATTTGATCGCTTCGTCGGCGACAGCTGTTTCAACTTGTATCAGGAACTTTTAAAAGCCACTTTGTTGATGAACAAGAAGTACAAGGGTTTGAAGAGACAATGAAGCAAGTAGGATTAGGGCGCATGATGAGGCGACCGGGTATTTTGAATGAAATTATTGTTCGCGAATACTATGCTCATTAGGAAGAAAGCGACAGTAATTTATGGCGTAGGGGGAGATCAGATGCAATCACCGAAAGAGACATAAACAAATACTACAACTTGAGAGTAGATCAGGTTAATTTGGGACTTAGGCTCACAACACAAGATCACAAGAGAGCATGCCTTAATATCTCTCCTACAATCAAGGCTCACATTTGAGTAAAATGAAGATGGTGACCTGGAGGATGATTAAGGAAATCTAAAAACAATTTTTAAGGAACTATATTTGTTTATCTATTCAAGAATACTTCCACTAGATTACAAAGGAATAGTTTCATGTGAACAAGCCAAGATTATGGTATGCATCAAACGAAGAGACACTCCAAACATAGGAGAAATTATAATCAAATATATCGAGAATCACACAATCAACGATCCTCCATGCTTTATTTATTTTGGAGCACTTATCACCGCACTCTGCATCAAAGAAGAATATCCAGAACTTGATACATATATTCATCATCAAAATACATATCACATCAATCACATTGCAACGAAAGTGATAGAAACTACATTCTCCACTAACGAGAGATCAGCAATAGAGGCAATTGAAGAAACTCTCTCACCTTCGTCGAAGAGACAAAAGATGGCGTGCGAGCCTCTACAAGAGGTAAAAGAGCGGCTAGAAAAGGAGAATGCTAAGTTAGTGAGCAAATTGGAAGAAATCAAGGAGAACAAGAACCACACCACTCTCCATTAGATAGAGTTGAGACAAATTGAAGAGAGTTTTGCAAAAAAAGAAAGCACCACCGCCAGTCCGACGAGTGTCCTTTGATCTCAATCAGAGGAATTCTCTGATCTTTACTTTAATTCTTTTTATTTTTATGCAATGAGGTCATCATATGATTTTAAACTTGAGATGAAGGAATACGTGAATACCTTTGGTACATATTGAGTAATATGGTTAAGAACATGTTTTAGTTTCATATACACATTTCAATTTGTTGTTGTGTATAATTGGAAGAGGATGTTGCTTATTTATGAGAGTAGAGTAATGAAGCATGTGATTAGGACTCTTGAAACAAATTGCTTGGCTATTGTTTGAGATAAAGGTATATGTAAATGTGTTGAGTAAATGAAATAGGCCATCGTTTTAATAATTTAAATTTTAGCCTTTCAAGCCAAGAACCTTTTATGATGTAAGATTATCCACATAACCCCACTAAAGCCTTTTCTATGAGCCTTTGTTTATGAAGCCTAAAAATGAAAAACTTATCTCCTACCCATTTCTAGAGATGATGTCGTAGATCGACGGAGGGATAAGGTAGGAGCTCAGAAAAAACAAACATGAGCTAAAAATAAAATTCTAAATAGAAAAATGAGGATGAATATAATAGAGAACACAAATAACTCGTGCGAAACTTTAAAGTTTGGGGGTGTTTCTCAAAAAATCATTAAGTATATGATGGTTTGAATGCTTGCGAAAATAAAAAGACCAAAAGAGCCTAAAATGTATGGCCAAAAGAAGAAGGCACAAACAAGGGAGGAAAAAGTAATACATAAGTGGTTTACTACATACATCTCTATAACTCATATATGACTTTTTCCATTATAGCTGACACTCAAACCTACATTATAAGCTTACAAAGTTCTAAATGATGCTCAACATATAAAATCTACTCGAGTCAATGGCAATAGAAGAGTAAAGAGTGGAAAGGGAAGTGATTACATGTTGAGAGCTATGTTTTAATAAGTTTGAAACATGAAAATAATTTTTATGCATTAACAATAGTATCACACACTGTTAAAGCATATGAAATGGATGTGAAGATGAGTGTATTAAACTTGATGTGCTCGTGTTCATTTATTCTATCTCATCTCTTATTTTGACCATATGTTGCATTTTGAGAATTCCCGCTTATACATGTTGGCCTGTCAATAATTACGTTCTGGTTTAGATCTAGACAGTTAAATAAGTTTGCTCGAGGACAAACAAAGGTCTAAGTTTGGGGGTATTTGATAAACGTCACATTAGCATGATTTAAGTATCTGTTTACTTATGCTTTGGAATACTTATGACAACATATTTAGTTCTTTTAGTATTGTTTCATGTTTTCTTAGATCTTTAAGGATTTAGGACAAAACGAGGCTAAACGAGATCATGATGGATGTTTTGGAGAACAATTGGCCAGAGACACTATTTTGGTATGTTCAAGATTACATGAGCGCTATGACACTACAAGAAGGGGAAATATCGAATATACCGCGATTGAAGAAAAGACACCAGGAGACCGCATGGAGGAAATCAGAAGATAGAGCGATCACCACTACATCGCGGGAGGCGCGCGATCAGAGCCACATCGCGTGGGGGTCGCGCAATCAGAGGAAGTTTGGGCCGCAAGTTAAAACCCCTAAAAAATAACCCAAATAAGGGGCTACATTCAACAGTTAGGGTACAACTTTTCCAACAATTTTCATATCCTTTACAACCACTTTCAAAGAGTAGAAACCCTTAGAGTTATCACCAAAGAGAAAACACCAT
This sequence comes from Linaria vulgaris, assembly GCA_948329865.1. Taxonomy (NCBI): domain Eukaryota; kingdom Viridiplantae; phylum Streptophyta; class Magnoliopsida; order Lamiales; family Plantaginaceae; genus Linaria; species Linaria vulgaris. The sequence continues at coordinate 64,945,245 of OX415251.1, forward strand.
CAAAGTCTTGTTCTAGATTAGTTGAGTCATTGTTTGTGAGAAGTTATTTAGTGACGAAGAAGATAGCAAAAGGGAGTACAAAGAGGGTCAAGCAACAACATTTCTTCGGATACAAGAAGCTTTTCTTTACCTTTTTACTTTGTCTATGATATTTAATTCTTTGATGATTGTTGAACTCATGACTATGAGGAGGTAACCTACTCGTTGTTTAGAGTAGGGGAGTAATTATGATATTATGAATATATTTATTTTCTTTACTTGATGCGTGTTTGATGACCTTGAATGTCTAGATTGAATAGTTACTTATGTTGTGTGACTAACCTTACTCTCGTTTGGATAAAACAGAAGCACATGAGTGGGGCCACTCAGAGTGTAGAATGCTAAGGGAGTTATACACACACACACACACACAGATATATATATATATATATATATATATATATATATGTATATGCGAATTGTGACTTTGGATTTGTGAAAGAAACTATTGCGCAACCTTTAGATCACACTAGATCAATCTTGACAATGTACATTTTTTTAGCATGATTCATATGCGTTAATTGGATTGCAGATTTGATATTTATTCTAAAACAGTTAACAACTGGTCTGATTCAATTAACACGGTAGGTTATTAGATACTCATAGAGATGTGGTTGGGATAGCTCCTGCCATATGTCATGGATTCATTAGACATGCAAACATTAAATAACTGTCAAGTATTGTTAGTAAACATTAAGTGGTTTGTCTATGAACTACTAAGTTATTTCACTGTGAACCCCAACTTTTAAACAATCTTCCAACCATTTTTAACAACCTAAAGGCAAGCAAGCAATCAATCACTCTAGTTTAGTTTAGTTTAGTTTAGTTAATCTCTCATCTTCCAAACAGTGTTAGTTTAATAAGGTTCATTAGAATAAGTTGTTTAATTGTTTTCTTGCATTTAAAAACCAAAAATCCCAAAAAAAATTTGCTCATTCTTGCATTCTTTGATTAATCTCATTGCATTATATATTAAGAATTCTTAGCATAACAAGAATTCATAGCATTCTTTGTTTAGAGATCATTCATATCATTCATCATATTAACACAAGAGAAAAGATAGCAACACTAATTAGTATTTTTGCATTTAAGTGATCCATTGTATAACCATCACTCCATTGGGATACGATACTTGGTTTGTAACTATACTTACCATTTCATTATTACTTGATTTGTGCACTTGCGAAATAGTGGGATTTAGGTGTAACAATTTCGTGCTAAACTATATTCTACTCTATTTACACCTACGCACGCTCGCATCAGACTTGCTATTTGGCATCACTTCAAGAAGATCCGACCCTAGAGGTGAACATGATCAATACTCTCGATGATAAAGGAAAAATGCTAGCACCACAAGAGTCGTCAAACAGAAATAATCTTGACAACATCATCGAAATATAGATATCACCAGCATTGAAGGACAACAGACTCCGCTAAATTAGACAACAACTGGCTAGCACAACTATAGTCAAACCTCTTGGTGAATCAAAAAAGATATGTATGTCTCCAACCGATTCAACAAAAATAACACGCATCGGCACTAGCATGCCAGAGGATGTGGAACGCGAGCTTATCCAGTGTCTCTGCGACAACATGGATATCTTTGCATGGACCGATAGTGACCTTAAAGGTATTGATCCCCGTATTGTTGTGCACATGTTAAATCTCGATCCAGAGGCAAAACCTGTCAAACAAAAGAAATGGAACTTCAGCAAAGAAAAGAACACAACATCCGACAAGAAAGTAACCGTAAAACTGGCTGCTCACCACATATACACAGTACACTTCTCGGAATGGCTCATCAACATAGTTCTCATTCCAAAGCGTAACCAAGATTGGCGCATGTGCGTAGATTACACGGATCTCAACAAGCATTGTCCTAGGGATCCTTTTCCCCTACCACAGACCGATTTTCTAGTCGACTCAACAACATGATGCACTCTCCTAAGCATGATGGATGCTCAAAGTGGAACTCATCAAATATAGATGGTTGTCTATGATACGAGCAAAACATCGTTTGTCATAGATGTTCTCAATCTACTACAGAGTCATGCCTTTTGATCTAAAAAATGATGGCGCCACCTTTCACCTGTTGGTGGCCAAGATGTTCTATGACCATGTCGGCAAAACCATGGAGGTCTACTTAGATGACATGCTATTCAAAAGCGTCAAAGCGAAAAATCATGTCGATCACCTCTGAACTGCCTTCTCGATTATAAGACAATATGACGTGAAACTAAATCTGAAGAAATGCACATTCAAAGTCAACGGGGGAAATTCCTTGGCTGAATGGTCAACTAAAGAGGGATCGAAGAAAATCTCAACAAAATAAAAGCTATTACAGAGCTACCTTTTAGAAAAGAGTGAGATAAACAATGCCTCGTGGGTTGAATGGTGGCTTTAGGAAGGTTCATCTCAATAGCAACAGAGAAAAGCTTTCCATTCTTCAAAGTCATCAAGGATAATCAAAACTTCGAATTGACCGAAGAATGCAACAAGGCTTTTATGCAACTCAAGCAGTATCTAGCCTCCCCACCACTTTTAGCAAAACCAGTTGAGGGAGAAAATTTGTATCTCTACCTAGCGGTATCCGTTAATGCTCGTAGCACAATATTGGTACTCATGGAAGGCATAATCCATCAACCAATCAACTAAGTCTCCAACGTGTTTCAGGCAGCTAAAAACAACTACAACGAGATTGAAAAATTTGCATTGGATGTTTTTGTCATGACACGAAAAGTATCCTTAGTTCCAATCACACCCCATTGTGGCGTTGACAGATAAACCACTTAAGCAAGTGTTATTGAAGCTAGAGACCTCTGGAAGGCTGGTCAAATAACCTAGAGAGCTAGGCGAGTACGAAATAGAGTAGCACCCTGGAACAACCATCAAAGCACATATCCTAGCCGACTTCGTTACAAAAACCCTAGGAAGGACACAACCTCGGGAAGCACAAGTTCCTACAGTCAAAATAAAAGAAGCTGCATGGACATTACATGTTGATAGCTCAGTTACAAACAAAGGCGGAGGAGTAGGTGTATACCTAATATCTTCTGATGCCAGAAAATTCAAATACACTATCAGTATAAACTTTGTTGTAACCAACAACAAGGCGAAATACAGAGCTATCCTCATCGGTACCTCAATGGAAAGCTAATTGGGAGTCAAACACCTTGCATTTTTCACGCATTCGCAACTTGTGGTAAATCACTTCAATGGCTCATACGAGGCTAAAGAGGACACTATGATCCTCCACTTGAATAAGCTTAAAGATATTGTGAATTTTTTACTCTCTTTACATTGTGTCAGGTCCCAAGAAGTGAGAACATCAAGGCCGATGCACTTTCCAAGTTCACCACTTCAATAGAGGTCTACACTAAAAGAAAAACCATCTTACTAGCGCCAGAGAAATCCGCCAAAGGCAAGACTCAATATCTGAGAACTCTCAAAAGTATCGAAGATGCCAATCCAATTATATCCAAACCTTCGTGGAAGGATGAGATTTACATATACCTCAAAGAGGGAAATCTTCCAAAAAAAACTCCGTCGCAGCGCGAAGCCCGAAGTACAACGTACACCATTTCACCATCTTTAATAATGAATTTACAGAAGATCCTTTGAAGGACCACTCATATGATGTCTACCACCTCGTCAAGCGAAAATTGTGCTAAATGAAGTACACAGTGGAGCTTGCAGAAATCATTCAGAAAGTCACTCCTTAGCTCAAAAGGTCTTGTACAAAGGTTACTGCTTGAAAACCTTGCTTAAAGATGCGATGAATCTTGTCAGAAGATGCAAAAGTTGTCAATTCTTCGCCCACCTTATGCACGTTCCTGCACAACCTCTCAACATGGTGCAAGTATCATGCTCATATGATCAATGGGGCATCGACATAGACAGACCCTTTTGACGAGCGAAGGGAAAAAAAGAATAGTTGTTGCAGTCAAATACTTTACCAAATGGGCCGAGGTTCAAGCACTATCCTCCATTACGTAGCGTAACATCATTGAATTCATCTGGCAACAGATCATCTGCTATTTTGGAATACCACGAGTACTCATATCACATAATGGCATGCAGTTCGTAGAACAGAACATCCAGGCATGGTGCAAAGATTTGGGTATCACTCAACATTTCACAGTACTCTATCACCCAAAAGCGAATGGTTAAGTAGAATGTACAAACAAGACTTGAGAAGAGAATGCATACTGACCCTGAGAACATCCCACCGAATAAACACCATTCTTACTAGTTTACGACTTAGAAGTAGGTATACCTAAAGAAATTGTTATGCCAACACAAGGCATAGTCAGTTACAACCAAGAAGAAGTGGCAAGAATGCACTTCGAGGACGTGGAATTCATAGGCTCTACACGTGACGAGTCATACGAGCATAATCAGGCCTACAAGACAATGATGGCTAAGTCTCACAACAAACATGTCTGTTTCAAATAGTTCCAAGTGGGGGATTTAGTCGTGAGAAAAATCGAGACCCACAAGTGCATCGAAAAACTCCAACCACATTGGGAAGGACCTTACAAGGTCACCCAAGCTAGCTCCAAAGGCTACTACTATCTGCAGGAGATGGACGGTCGTGATATCACACGTCCTTGAAATGTCGAGAACCTCCAAAAAATCTATGCCTAACAGACGACATCTCGGATTTTTTCGTAGCTCATTGTAGTTTTTACCAATTTCACGAATGAAATAATGTAATAAACTAATTGAACTACAAAGACTTGATTCCGGAGTTTACTTGGGATACATAGAAACCTTGGTCAAAATCCAAGTGAAATTTAAAATAAATATAAACCTTTTCATGTTTGTCTTTGCTATGAACAAGTATTGTGCACACGCTTCAATTTATTCTTCACCGAGATAAGAAGAAGCAACACATCGTGGCCTAAGATCCCAAAGTCTGATTTTCAAGGAAAAATAAAGGAGTAGCACACCGTAGCTGGGTCACCTCCACATTCAACTAGATGCAAACACCCAAGGCCTTCTTCAAGGAAAAAAATGAAGGAGTACCACCTCGCAGTTGGGTCACCTCAACATTCAACTTGATGCAAACGCCCAAGCCATTTTCAAGGAAAAAAGAAAGGAGTAGCACCCCATAGCTGGGATACCATGCTACCGCTAAGACTTCATATATTGAAGCAAAAAATGCAAAATACTGCACATGAGTGAAAGATTTTGTTGCAATTTGCACTTATACTGCGCATTGGTGTAAAAAACCTTTGTTGTAGAACTTATTCACGATTAGGCTAATAACCTAGCAGTGTTTCTCATTGGTGACATGTCATACATGGCTGTGGGTTCATTGGATGGGAACACTTCAACAACAAAGATTTGGTTGCCTTAGATGAGTAAACCCAAGCATTGTTTCTCATTGGTGACATGTCATACATGGCTGTGGGTTCATTGGATGGGAACGCTTCAACAACACAAGATTTGGTTGCCTTGGATGAGTAAAGCCATGCAAGACTTGGTTGCCTTTAATGCATAAAACCATGTGAGATTTGGTTGTCTTAGATGCGTAAAGGCATACAAGACTTGTTTGCTTTCAAGGCGTAAACCCATGTGTGATTTGATTGCCTTTGATGCGTAAAGCCATAATTCATCAACAAGAGCCATGGCTGCATCCGAGTATGTAACATCATTGAAATAGGTTATACTTGAGATTGCGTAAGGCCACGCTAAAAATATGAGGGGTAGCACAAGTTGCCATAAACGACACATCACAAGTTACTTACAGGCTCTATGCCTCAAAGAGATCAATATCTCACATTACACACATATATTGTGTCCTAAACTAGATTGAGCACAGTTCTCATCTAAAGCACACATTCCAAAAGAATGTCGTACATTATGGCTCATATGCCCTACACATCTATACATTGTCAATACTCGATCGAGTCCAATTCTCATCAAAAGCACAAATTCCAAAAGACTGTTGCACATTACGGCTCGTGTTTAGCAAGGACTGGAATAATCATGTTAGACATTTGAAACTTATTTTAGATGTTCTAAGAAAAGAAGAGTTATTTGCTACCTTGAAAAAGTGTACTCTTTTCACGGTAATATTGTATATCTAGGATTTGTTGTGAGTGCGCAAATTATACATGTTGATGAAGAGAAAGTGAAGGCAATACAAGAGTGGCCAAGTCCAACAAGTGTGGGAAATATTCGAAGTTTTCATGGATTGGCAAGCTTTTACCGACGACTTGTATAAGAATTTAGTACTATAGCTGCACCAATCACCGCAGTAATAAAGAAAAATGTCGGATTCAAGTGGGGAGAGGAACAAGAAAAGGCATTTCAATTACTTAACGAAAAATTGATCAATGCTCATTTCCTTACTTTGCCTAACTTCTCTAGAACTTTTGAAATTCAGTTTGATGCTTCAGGAATTGGAATAGGTGTTGTTCTTATGCAAGATGGAAAGCCAATAGCTTACTTTAATGAAAATCTAAGAGGAGCATCCTTGAACGTGATTCATACAGATCATGAGTCTTTGAAGCATTTGAAGGGACAACACCAGCTGAATAAGGGGCATGCACGGTGGGTAGAGTTCTTTGAAATATTTCATTATGTCATTCGGTACAAGAAAGGTAAGGAGAATGTAGTTGCCGATGCCCTTTCTCGAAGGTATGCTTTGCTTTCTGAAAGTGCAAGTTTTCTGGATGTTAGGATAACATTGAGATTTTCAATGTTAGAGTAACATTGCACGTCCAGAAACTGTTTTACAATCTAGTTATTATTATTATTATTGTTTTGCCTTATTCACTTAACTAACTGAGTTCCACAGTTGTAGTTGTCTTTGATTATTATTCAGGAAACAAACTTGCATTAGGTTGGACGCTCAAAGTTTCCAAGATGAGAAGTTTCCTTAATTAAAGCAAACGGCTTATAAAAGGAAAGAAGAAGTCTAGTGCGACTAGGAAAGCTTCCAAGGGAAAGTCCTGAATTGAAGAAGGAGTCTTTCCTTAGCTAGATCACTGGCGAAGGAACTATTATTCAAGAAGGACTGCGAGAACAAGGAAGAGGAGTTCGAGAAGGAAACAAGGAGAATTACCAACCGTGTACAACACACCTTGAAGTCCAAATCAAGAACCTATATATAGGTGTGAAGTACGTCAAGACAAACAACGAGACAAGAGCTAATCAATCCAAGAGATTAATTTACAGTTGTTGAGTGTTGTCTTGCTTTAGCAAAGTTTTTAAGTTGTTAGAATAGATCTAAGAGTGAGGAGCTTTTAGAGATAGTCGAAGCAACTCTTGTGTGCTTTGCTTAGTTTGAACAATTCGAGAGTGAGGAGCTTGAGAGTTGTGAGAACGCCTTTGTTAAACCCTTGTGGTATTTTGCCTACGGCTCGGAAGTTAATATAATCCTATATTCACTTCTTAAATTCGTGTTTGTTTATTCCGCTGCAAACTGTTACTCTGGTCTGCTGTTAAACTAACATCGTAGAACTAACAGCAAACACAAACTGCTGTTAGAACTTCAGTGTTAAGTTAACATCAACAACGTATCGACCCGATCCACAATTTCAATTGGTATCAGAGCCAAGCACCAACTTCACCGGTGTTTGGCGTTGATACGACAAGATGGACAATTCCAACCCTAATACCAGCAGGTTGCCTGTATTGGAGGGTCCCAACAGCTATGCCTACTGGAAGATCAGGCTCAGAGTCCACATCAAATCCATCGACCTAAGAGCTTGGGACGCAGTACTAGAAGGCTACACCATTCCCTACTTGCCAAGAGATGGAGATGCTGATCTGGTACCTAAGCCAAGGGGACAATGGACAGCCAACGAAATTGCTCTCTACAACTTCAATGAAAAGGCTCTCAATGCTATTTTTAGCTGGGTAGGTAATCATATGTTCAAACTGATTCAAACGTGTTCTACTGCTAAATCTGCATGGGAAATTCTTGAATTACATTGTGAGGGTGATGTGGCTGTGAGGGACTCTAAATATAGAAAACTTTTGAGGGACTTTGAGAAGATAGAGATGGGTGAGGATGAAAGCATTGATAGTTATTTTGAGAAACTTCTAGATATTGCTAATCAGTGCCAAAACTTAGGTTTTATCATCCCTAATCAAACCATGGTCTACAAAGCCTTTAGAACATTATCCTCTAAGTTTACTGTCAAAAGAATTGCTATGAATGAGTCTAGAGATCTTGCCAACATGGACTTTCAAACATTAATGAACACTCTAAAAGAATTTGAACTAGAATTCCTAGGAAAGTCCAGTAAACAACTTGCTTTAGCCTTACTAGGTACTAGCTCAGATTCTACAGGGAGTGATGAGGATGAATATGAGTTGATCTCTTCTAACTATGGCAATATTACCAAAACGTTTAGTAAATTAGGTTTCAAAGGTAAACAGAAAGAAAAACAAACTGGTAATGATAGCCCCGGTTACAAGAAATTGCCCCCTAAATTTGTGAAGTACATGGCATCCAAGAGCACACCTCAAGATGCTGAGAAATTGAAAGATGTCCAGTGTTATGAATGTAAGGGGTATGGTCACTTTAAACATGAATGTGCTAACACCCTCAGAACAAGAGGGAATTCTCATTGGGTTTGTGTAGATGACTTCAATGAAGATGATTTTGAATTTGGAACAAGTGCCGAGGAACACTCAGAGGAAATCAAAACTGTTGCGCTATGCACAAGGATCACCTGGTCCAATGAAGACTCCAGAAATTGCCTAAGATCACAATGTTACTCTAACATTGGTGAACCAATAGCAAAGCAGGAAATCTTTTTTGGAGACTGGAACAGCAATGATTCCCAGGTTATCTCTGATGAACTCTCTGATTGTGATGATACTAACTTTGATTGTTTTCATGGTACAGTTGATCTAGAAGAAGAGTACTCCCAAGAAGAAGAGTTATCCCAGGAGGAGATTCTTGATGATCTGCACACCACATTCCTCAGGCTTGAGAGAGAGAATGTGAAACTCATAAAGAAGAACAAAGCACTGACTCATGACATTGAATGTTTGAAGAACATGTTGAAACTCTATGAAAGAGATCTTGACAAAGCTGAAGCTGAGTTGAAAGAGGTAAAGGATAAACTCAAGAAAGACACACAGATCATAGCTAAATGGAATGCAGGTACTTCTAAACTTGATGAGGTACTTAGCATGGGAAATTCAGGTTCATGTGGTCTGGGATTTGTTGAGAAACCTTCCTCTTCTATAGTAAATTCTGCCTATCTATCTTCTAGCTTTGTTAAAGAATCTGATTCTAAGAGTTTAGGTACCATCAACACGTTGAGAAGTAAACCTACTTTTATCTGTCAATACTGTTACCAACCAGGCCACATAAAACCATTCTGTAGAAAATTTATAAGAGAATGTGGTAAGAAAACAGTTACTGAACCCAATGTTAGAACAACAGCAGTTTCCGATGTTAGACCAACATTAGGTTCAGGACAGAAAGGTAGAACTTGGGTAGAAAAAGTTAAGACCCCTAAGATTAAAGTTGTTTGCAATGTTGTTTTCTCTGCTGTGTATTCTAACCTTTCAGGTAAGTGGTACTTCGACAGTGGATGTTCAAGACACATGACAGGCAACATTGACAATCTTGTGAATATGGTTTCTGTGAGTACTGGCACTGTGACCTATGGTGGTGGTACAAAAGGGAAGATCATTGGAAAGGGGACACTGAATGTTGATGGATTTCCACCCCTGAAGGATGTGTTGTTGGTTGATGGGCTACAAGCAAATTTAATCAGCATCAGTCAACTATGTGATGATGGCTTGCTGGTTACATTTGACAGTTCATCTTGTGATGTTTATGATAGTGATAATGTACTTGTTATGACAGGTACTCGGTCCAAGGACAACTGCTACCTAGCTCAAGAGGAAGCAGAGTGTTTCCATGCTAAAATAGATGAAGCTTCTGTATGGCATAGGAAACTTGGACATGTTCACTACAGAAACCTTGAGAAATTACAGAGAGTTGATGCTGTAAGAGGCTTACCAAAGCTGTCTTGTCCAGGTAAGCTTGTGTGTGGTGATTGCCTCAAGGGTAAGCAAACCAGAGCAGTTCATACACCCCTACAGGTACAGAATGCTAACCCTAGATCTAGTAGGTGTTTTGAATTGCTGCACATGGACTTAATGGGTCCAATTGAGGTAAGTAGTCTCAGTGGGAAGAGATATGCCTTTGTGATTGTAGATGACTTCTCTAGATACACTTGGGTAAAATTTCTTAAAGAAAAGTCAGAAGCTTTTGATCAGTTCAAAATTCTTTGTGCTAGTATTAAAAACTTGTATGGATCCACTGTGACTAAAATTAGGTTTGCTCATGGTAAAGAATTTGAAAATGCTAGTTTTGATAACTACTGCAATGCTAAAGGTATTTTCCATGAATTTTCAGCTCCTAAGACTCCTCAGCAGAATGGGATTGCTGAGAGAAAGAACAAGACTCTTCAAGAGATGGCCAGAGTTATGCTCAATGCCAAAGACTTATCCAAAAGACTCTGGGCTGAAGCCTTAAATACTGCGTGTCACATTAGTAACAGGGTGTATCTTAGACCTGGAACTAACATGACTCCATATGAACTCTTGAAGGGTGTAAAACCAAATGTTGCATACTTTCATGAATTTGGATGTGATTGTTATCTACTGAATGACAGGGATTATCTGAGTAAATTTGATTCTAAAAGTGAAAAATGCATCTTTGTAGGATACTCAGCCAATAGTACTTACTTTAGAGTCTACAATCTTAGATTGAAGACAATTCAGGAATCAGTGAATGTTGTGTTTGATGATTTCACTCTTGATACAGGTACTGGTGACATCTTAGTTCCCAATGTTGAACCAACAGTGGAAACCGAGAATGTTACTCCTGACAATGTTACACCAACATTGGAACTGGAAGCTGGAAACACTGAACAAGAGTCAGGGAACGATGTTAGACTAACACCAGCGAGATCAGATGTTAGAGTAACATCAGAGGATTCTGACTCAGAACATGAAGGTGCCGCTGAACCTAGAAGAGACCCCCCGGCTAGGATTCAGAAAGACCATCCAGCATCCCAGGTAATAGGTGAACTCACTGAACGGGTAAGGACACGCAATAGAGAAAGACTTGACTATAGAGATATGGTAAAACTGTGTGTCTGTATGAACTTCACTTGTACTGTTGATAATGCCTCTTGTTTTGTCTCCACCATAGAACCTAAAAATGTGAATGAAGCCCTTCTTGATAACTTTTGGATTAATGCCATGCAAGATGAACTATTACAGTTTACTAAGAACAATGTCTGGATACTTGTACCTAGACCACCTAATGTTAATGTAATAGGGACAAAGTGGATATTTAAGAACAAGAGTAATGAGGAAGGGGTTATAGTTAGAAACAAAGCTAGACTAGTTGCTCAGGGGTACACACAGGTTGAAGGTGTAGATTTTGATGAGACTTTTGCTCCAGTTGCTAGGATTGAATCTATTAGGTTACTTCTAGCCATAGCATGTTGTCTTAAGATAAAATTATACCAAATGGATGTAAAGGGTGCGTTTCTAAATGGGCTGATTGATAAGGAAGTATATGTTGAACAGCCAAAGGGGTTCACAGATCCTAAGTATCCAAACCATGTGTACAAGCTTGAAAAGGCATTATATGGTCTTAAACAAGCACCTAGAGCATGGTATGAAAGGCTTACAAAATTCCTTTTAAGTTTTGGTTTTGTTAGAGGTGATGGAGATAGAACACTGTTTGTCTTGAAGAAAGATTCTCATGTCTGTATTGCTCAAATATATGTAGATGATATTGTGTTTGGCTCAACTAACAATTCTATTCTAGAAAAATTTGTTGAATCAATGACAGGGCAGTTTGAGATGAGTATGATGGGAGAATTAACTTTCTTTCTTGGTCTTCAAGTGAAACAAACAGGTAATGGAATTTTCCTAAGTCAGGAAAAGTATGCAAGAAATTTGGTGAAAAGGTTTGAATTGACAGATTCAAAGCCTTGCAAGACTCCCATGTCTTCATCAGTGAAGATATCCAGGGATGATACTGGTGTCAATGTTGATCCAACATTGTACCGTTCAATGATAGGAAGCTTGTTATACTTGTCTGCTTCAAGACCTGATATTATGTTCTCTGTGTGTGTATGTGCAAGGTACCAGGGATGTCCAAAGCAGTCACATCTGATTGCTGTGAAGAGAATACTTAGATACATATCTGGCACTTTGGCCCTTGGCATATGGTACTCTTATGATACTAACACAAATCTTGTAGGTTTCAGTGACTCAGACTGGGCAGGTGATACTGATGACAGGAAGTCTACAAGTGGAGGATGTTTTTATCTGGGGAACAACTTGGTCTCATGGTACAGTAGACAGCAAAACTGTGTGTCACTATCCACTGCTGAGGCTGAATACATTGCAGCAGGTAGTTGTGTCACCCAGTTGGTATGGCTCAAACATATGCTACTGGACTATGGGTTAGACAGTGATACCTTACTTATGTTTTGTGATAACCTTAGCGCTATAAGCATCTCTAAGAATCCTGTTCAGCATTCTAGGACAAAACATATAGACATTAGGCATCACTTTCTGAGAGACATGGTAGAAGACAAGCTTATTGACATTGAACATATAGAAACTAACAATCAGCTAGCTGATATGTTCACTAAACCATTAGATACTGAGAGGTTCTTCAGTCTGAGGAACTCTCTTGGCATGTGCATTGTTTAGAGATGTTAGTTCACCAGTGTTGACATAACACCACTGTCTAGCATTGGTTATTGGTTGTGGTGTAGCTGTAATTCTTTTTTGTTCCTTTTTGCATTCTTCTTTCTTGCAAATTACATCTTTGTTAGAGAAACTGGTGGTTGTGTGGTTGACCTGTATGAATAGCTAAGGTGATTGGTGAACAGGTACATATCAAGAGGTTTGGAAAGAAATAACTCTGATGTTAGTCTGTGAATGTTAACCTAACATCATGGGAGAAGCTGGGATACACAGAGCTCACTACTCTGATGATATTCAGTTGTGTCTTATCCATGTTAGGTTTGACAAGGTATGAAGAGAAGCTGGGGTACATGATGTTGAAGGCCTCATTGTCATTCAGTTGTGCTTATTTTCATATTTTTGTCTATGGCCAAGGTTTTTACATGATAGTGATCTTTCCTACTGGGGTGTATAAAGTTTAGACTGTGTGCATTCAGTAGCATTGATTACTTAGTATTTCCTTGATAAACAGGTTAGTAAACAAGTATGCATGAGGAGTTGGGGTGGAGAAATATTTGATAAAAGTGTTGTCTTCATTCAATTCCTTTGTACTTGCCTGATCTGTAGCTGATAGCTAAGTTGCTGGGGTGTGTGGAGTCCTGTGCTGCCCACATTCAGTGATGAGACTGTCCTTTAACATTCATCAGTTTTTTTTTCAAAAGAGTTTCTAAAAATAGTGAAAGTTAAAGATAAATTGATATGTCCTGATCCCAGTTAGCAAGTCGGTTTGTATGTGGTTACCATCTCTCAAATGTTAATCTAACATGGTTGCATTCATTCTAGTTCTGCATATTTCCTTTTGTCGGTTTGGGCTTAGGGGGAGTAGTTAAGTATCATGTGTTGAGGCATACTTCTTGGGTGACCAGCTACAGGTAAAAGCACTATGTTTTGTGATCTTCTTGCTGTGGGAAAATCTTTTCCCTGGATAAGTATATCCTCTGTGTTTTTCTCTGTTTGATTTGTCACTTGCTTATACTGATGATCTTAAGCTGTGTCATTGTACCTGTGTACTTGGTTGAAGCTTCGGATTAGTACAGGAATATCTCACGCTCTCACAAGATGATGCTACTTTGGATGAAGCCCTGCACCTCCAACTTCCCTCCCTGATGTTAACTTGCCAATGTTAGTCCAACATTGTAACATTGTAACTTATAAGTTTTCAGGAATGAAGACTGCTCTGGTTACGTGTTAACCTAACACTGACACGTGGTAAGAATAACATGTAGGGGACGTGTGACAGTGGTCAGATTATTATGGTAACATGTTACAACACCACTATTCCATGCTCTTCATCTGAATCATATATATAATTTGCCCTAATTTCTTCTTCATTCTAACGCTAACAACTGTGCAAAGCAAATTACTCTCTAAATTTTCAAAATCTTCAATCTTTTTATCTCAAAGTTACTCTAACAATGGCACGCAAGTCCAATATTGATGCTCTTGCAGAAGCAGCTGCGCAAGTCGAGCGAGCGCCACGACGCAGTACCAGACGCACCGCCGCTGAAACCACAGTCGCCGCCTCTCCAAAGAGGAAAGCTACCACTCAACGGCGCAAGGGCAAAAAGATTTCAAAGAAAGATGTTGGTTCAACATCAGATGCTGTCGAGCAAGCCCCTGCTCCCACCAATCCTGAAATCGAGGTAACAATGGCTAACCCTACTCCGAGTATACCTGCTGATGTCGATGTTGGTATTGAGGGGGAGAATGAGGCCCCTGTGATTGGGTTGGGTAATGTGGTTGAGGAAGTGGTGGAGCCAACTGTGGCTAGTTCTATTGAGCCTAATGAGGCTAATGATGATGAGTTTGCTGCTGCTGAGGAGAGTGAACATGCTACTGGTGAGCATGATGAGGATTTGTCTGAGGAGATTGCTGCTGATGGCAATCTTGGTGTAAATAATGGGGTTACTACTGAAGGTAACCAAGCTGTTGTGAGTGACCAACCAGCTGAGGTTGAAGGAGAAGAAGAGGAAGAGGAAGTTGAGGAAGAAGAGCTTGTGGCTGATGAGCCAAAGCAAGCTGATGTTACTCTAACATCAGATGATGATCAGTTTACTGATCTAATGATGAGAGAGTATCCACATGAAGCTTACTCTGACTTCTATGTGTCTCCTGATGCTGAGGAGCAATGGGAGGCATACCAAGCCAGGGTAATCCACAAGGAAAGGGCTATTGAGGAGGGTATTTTCAAAGAAAACAGGGTGTTTGAGTTGCTTGAGGCTAGAGGAGTCTTGGGGTCTGTGCAGAATCTGTCTGCATATGTTCTTGATGTAGTGAGAGAGTTCTACATGAATCTCTCTGAGTGGGTGATCAACCTGGATTCTCCTAAGTATGGGAAGGCTTGAGTTAGGAAGAAGATCTATGACATCACTCCTGCCATGATCAATGAGGCTTGGGGTCTTCCTGATCCTGAAGAGTCTGAGGATCCGACTATGGAGGAGATCATCACTGATCTTACAGGTGGCCTCACTAGGAAATGGAGAGAGAGCTTTCCCACAACCAGGCTGACTTCTCTTAGTGCCGTGCTTCACAAGATCAGCACTTACAATTGGCTTCCTTCTTCCAACACTACTGTGATGACCAAAGAGTCAGCAAAGTTGGTGTACAAGCTGAAGAATGGAATGAGTGTAAACATTGGTGAAAAAGTGCTGAGACACATGAAGGAAGTCACTATGAAGCCCAAAGGAATCCTTCCTTATCCTTCACTGATCTCATGTCTATTGGTGAAGCAAGGCTTCAAACCCAAGAAGACTAAAGGGTGGATCAGAAACAAGGCTGTAATGTCAATCACCAGGAGCTACTTCACTAATGTGAGGATCCAGGATTTGCCTTGGAACCCTCAAGGAGAAGCTGGTCCCAGCAGGAAGAAGAAGAAGAAGACACACAAGTTTGTTGCTTCTTCAGTTCCAGTGAGCAGTGGTGACAGCTGCTCAGTGATTACAGATGCTTTTGTTGAGGAAACATTGGTCTGGCTGGATAGGGAGTACAAGGACACCCAGAGGGAAATAGCTGACAAGCAAGTCAGACTGCAGGAACTGGACAGCTTGAGGAAACACTTGAAGGATCTGCCTTCCTCACAAAAAGGGGGAGAGTAGATCAAATTTTCAAATTTTCCTGCAAGTTTCTTTAGTTTCTGTTTCTAATGCCTTTTGAACAATTGTTTTCTTTTTATTCTGATCAAGGAGACTGTTCCTTGCTGCTAGTATGGACTGTAATTAAGTACTTTTTATTTTGGGTACTTAGTGTTTCTGCTTATGCTATTATTGAACTGTGATTACTGGTACTGACTCTGTTTTGCAGGTGTTAACTTTCTGATGTTAAACCAACATTGATAAAGCTGGATGTTATAACATTGAAAGTATCAGTGTTAGAATAACATTGGATTAGTTCCTTCTGATATTCAGGGGGAGAGTACTTAGTTTTTCATTGTTATGATATAATGAAGTTTTTCTGAATAATTTGATCTGATAAGAACTGTTTCTTAGGTTTTGTGATTAAGGCAAAAAGGGGGAGATTGAAAGTGCAAGTTTTCTGGATGTTAGGATAACATTGAGATTTTCAATGTTAGAGTAACATTGCACGTCCAGAAACTGTTTTACAATCTAGTTATTATTATTATTATTGTTTTGCCTTATTCACTTAACTAACTGAGTTCCACAGTTGTAGTTGTCTTTGATTATTATTCAGGAAACAAACTTGCATTAGGTTGGACGCTCAAAGTTTCCAAGATGAGAAGTTTCCTTAATTAAAGCAAACGGCTTATAAAAGGAAAGAAGAAGTCTAGTGCGACTAGGAAAGCTTCCAAGGGAAAGTCCTGAATTGAAGAAGGAGTCTTTCCTTAGCTAGATCACTGGCGAAGGAACTATTATTCAAGAAGGACTGCGAGAACAAGGAAGAGGAGTTCGAGAAGGAAACAAGGAGAATTACCAACCGTGTACAACACACCTTGAAGTCCAAATCAAGAACCTATATATAGGTGTGAAGTACGTCAAGACAAACAACGAGACAAGAGCTAATCAATCCAAGAGATTAATTTACAGTTGTTGAGTGTTGTCTTGCTTTAGCAAAGTTTTTAAGTTGTTAGAATAGATCTAAGAGTGAGGAGCTTTTAGAGATAGTCGAAGCAACTCTTGTGTGCTTTGCTTAGTTTGAACAATTCGAGAGTGAGAAGCTTGAGAGTTGTGAGAACGCCTTTGTTAAACCCTTGTGGTATTTTGCCTACGGCTCGGAAGTTAATATAATCCTATATTCACTTCTTAAATTCGTGTTTGTTTATTCCGCTGCAAACTGTTACTCTGGTCTGCTGTTAAACTAACATCGTAGAACTAACAGCAAACACAAACTGCTGTTAGAACTTCAGTGTTAAGTTAACATCAACAACGTATCGACCCGATCCACAATTTCACTTTCTACTCTTGATTCAAAATTGCTTGGTTTTGAGTATATCAAGGAATCTTATAAGGATGATTCTGATTTTTAAGTTGAGTATCATGATTGTGAGAAACATGCTGGTGATAAGCTCTTTAGGCAAGATCGATTTTTGTTTAAAGAAAATAAACTTTGTGTGCCTAATTGTTCTTTGAGGGAATTACTTGTGCAGGAAGCTCATAGAGGAGGACTAATGTGACACATTGGCATTGCAAAGACCTTATCAATGATGCAAGGACATTTCTTTTCACCACGCATGAAAAGGGATGTCGAAAGAACATGCGGCCGATGCCTTACTTGTAGATAAGCTAAGTCCAAAGTGCAAAATCACGGTTTGTATACTCCTTTGCCGAGTCCTACTACACCTTCGATTGTTATTTCTATGGATTTTGTATTGAGATTGCCAAGAACAAAATATGGTAAGGACCCTGTTCTTGTGGCTGTGGATAGATTTTCTAAAATGGCACATTTTATTCCATGTCACAAAACTGATGATGCTTCTCATATTGCTAATTTGTTCTTTACAGAAATTGTTAGATTGCATGGTATGCCAAGAACCATTGTTTTTGATAGAGATACACAGTTTTTGAGTTACTTTTGGAAGACCTTGTGGTGTAAGTTAGGTGCTAAGTTGTTGTTTTCTACTGCTTGTCACCCACTAACTGATGGTTAAATCGAAGTAGTAAATAAGACATTGTCTATGCTGTTGAGGGCAATCATAAAGAAAAATATTAAGACTTGGGAAGATTGTCTACCACATGATGAATTTGCTTACAATAGAATTGTGCATTTTGCTTCTAAATTTTCACCATTTAAGATTCTTTATGGTTTTAATCCTTTGACACCATTGGATTTAACTCCATTACTTACTTTTGAGTATGTGAATTTAGATGGCAAGAAAAAGGCTGATTTTGTTAAGCAGGTACATGAGAAGACAAGGCTCAATTTTGAGAAGAGAACTCAATAACATACAGAGCAAGCAAACAATGGGCTTCTAAAGTTGGTCTTTGAACCGGGATATTATGTTTGGTTGCATATGAGAAAAGAAAGGTTTCCCAAAAAGAGACGTTGCGAATTATTGCCAAGAGGGGACAGACTTTTCCAAATGATTGATTTGAGTCCTTTTGATGTAGGTGATACAGATTTGAGATAAATTATTTTCAAGAGGAGGGGAATGATGCAAATATGGATCCGTTGACAAAGGAAGAAGATTGCAAGAATTCAAATAAAGAAGATGTCATATGAATGGACCAAATTCGCACTTTAAATGGGACAATCACAAGAGGGCTTGCTAAGAAGATGTGAGCGGGTTTTCATGGGCTAATTAACCCAAGCTTGGGTCCATAATCATAAAGGAGGCTTAAATGAACAAAAAAGATGGTTAAATCTGATCCAAGTCACCTTTTAAACAACGGTCAAAAGTCAAAGACGAGTTTTGACCACTCTTTTATCATTTCTTAGTCTAGTTAATGTAATTTCTTTTCGGGAAAAAAACAGACGACCCCCTTAGCTTTCGGCCGTTTTGCACTTTGCCCCCCCCCCCCCCCCCAGTTTTGATTTTTAGCACTTTGCCCCCCCCAGCTTTGAATTCTGTCAAACGTTACACCCCAACGTAACATAGGCGTTAAAAAACGAATATTCCATTAAAAACACCGAAAGTTGGGTGGGGGGGGGGGGCAAAATGTCAAAATTTAACGGAATATTCGTTTTTTTTACGGAATATTCCTGTGAGGGGGTAACATTTGACGGAATACAAAGCTGGGGGGACAAAGTGCTAAAAATCAAAGATGGGGGAGCAAAGTGCAAAACGGCCGAAAGCTAAGGGGGTGATCTGCTTTTTTCCCTTTCTTTTCCTAGAAGTTGTTGGAAGGTCATAGTTGTTTTCTTAGTGGCCAAGTTTGATTTGCCTATAAATATTGGAGGCCATTTTCATTATAAAACAATACTTATCATATTTTATGAACTTTGTGAGATTTATTCTCTTTGGTTCTTTGAAGAACTATTTCAGAACTTATCAAACAAGTTCATCACCCTCGTTTGTGGCATTCAAATTTGACTTATTAAATGGAACCCTCCATATCCGTTTGTGGCATCTTCATTATACCAAGGTTCATGTTTTGTGTCAAGTAGCGGGTTGCGGTCTCCATACAAAGGTTCCTATTTGTACTTAGGAAATAGGTCGAGGTTCTATCCAAGCAACATGAGGATAACGATCCTATGTTTAGCATACGAATACCATTCATTCTTGGTGGTTATCGTGTCACAAAACTAACGTTTCATTTACTAAACAAGGATTGATAACAGCAAAAAGTCACTTTATCATCAATGATAAGTTGATAAACAACATTCAAGAGTGAGCAAAGCATCAAAGCAAGTAAGACTTATTCAACGGATAAAACTAACATGGAGAAACATGCCACACGTATAACATCCATTAACAAGTCAATATTAGCATAACATAGTAATTATGAAATCTTATTGCCACCAACGACAACTACAAAGCACAATTTCAAGTGCAAACAAAACATAACGCCATACATCGGCCGAAATTATCAAAGGGTACCAACATCCAATATTTAGAAAGTAATAAAATATGTAAAGTACGGATAAGATTGCACAAATGCCACAACTATGCCAACATGGCTGAGTAAGTGAACCTGGGTAAATGCTCAAACTGCATGCTCATCCACGATATCATCGGCTACATAAGAGATGGTTTCTTGGCTTGATGCTCTAAACACCGCATCCGCCTCCTTCAGGAATGTAGAAGTATTCACTATGCCATTGAAGTTATCCTTGGCACGTGCACCTTCTGCAATCAAACCGCTGGAAATCTGCAACTCACATGAGTTCAGTCAGGCACAACTTGAAACATATGTAATGTCTGCTGGCGTAATCTATGCAATTAAGGTAGAACAATTTACTCGTGCAAAAATTACCTCTGGGGTACCAAGTACAACAAAAAGTGAATCAATATGGGTCATGGAAAGCTCTGCACCCAAAATCTCAAAAGTAATAGGAGTGGTTACACCTGCCTCATGCAGAACAACTACATCATCGGTACTTGCAGCCGAGATCTCTTCCACTACAGCATCATCAATCACTTTGTCTTGAGCAAACAGATCAATATCACAAAGGCAAAGGATGTGTCAACTCTTTAGACTGCTAAAAGCATCTATAACCTGCATGATAGGATCATCATTGGCCTCATCGTCAGGATCAGGTTCCACGTAATCCTCATCGAACAATCTGTACCCAAGGAAGTATCTGGCAGGATCAAAATCTGCGCCCATCTCGTCGTAATAGACGATGTCGCTCAAACATCCTTGTATCTATTGCCATTATCGATGACACCACGAAAGCAGACAATATGTTTCTAGGTCTCAGACCCCAGGAACTCTCCAACCACTTCGACCTTATGGTCATTATCCAAAGGCTATTATTCAAATAAAAGCCAAGTACAAATAAGTATCTTTAAACAAAGATAAAAATAGTAAATGATAACCAGTCTATTAAGAGTTCTCACAAAGGGAAATTCGTACCGTGGACAATCCTTCTTTAAAATTGTCGGCCTATGCCTTCTTAGCCGCCTCTAGCTCACACTCTAACCTTCTAATGGTATCATCACGCTCCTCTAAAGCTGCACGCCTGAACTCCAGAATAGAATGAGCTCCTATGAACTCCTCTTACAATGAAACCTTCTTTTTGTTTGCCACCGCGAAAAGCTTCTCTAACGTAAGACACTTAGCTTCTTCTTCAACCAAACGCTCCTTAGTAGCCTTGATCATATGCTTATGATTAGTGATGTTCTGATCAGCCCATCTAGCAACAGCTTGCTCTGTCTCCATTAACTTATCATCAGCCTTGCCCTTCAATGAGATGATCATGCTCGTTGATAAGCACCCATGAACATAGCATAGACTAAAAATTCCCAAAAAGTACAAGTAAGTTCATGACCACAAAATAAGGTAGCAAAAATCAATGAGACAGGGTCAAGTCACTTACCAATGTCTGGGTATGGCATACAAAACACCTCAGCTTCTCTCTTCCACCGACTTGCTGGATGACTTCCTTGTCGTTCACCGTCGATTTAATTCTACCAACTAACCCAAAGCATAAGAATCGGTCAACTCTTCATTAAGGCCCAACTTCGTTCACATATGCACTATGCTATCCGGGTGTTCATTAGGATCTCCAACAATATAATATGCGGTTTTCTAACCGCTATTACGAATGCGCCACGTGACAACATTAGGAGCACCAGAAGGCTCTACCGCCGCCCTTTTCTTCTTTGTGGGTCCATTGACCCCTCGTTTGCGGCTTTTGTAGATTTTCCCTTCCCTTTGATCGTGGCCCAAGCAGCGGCATCATCAGCCAATTTCTTGGCTCTATGATCGTAAAGGACACATGCAGTAAACTCAACGACTTTGCCAGAACACCCTGCATCCTGGCTACCTCTATCCCGATCACGAGATGCACCAACTGCACTGCCTAACCCAACCATAGGTCTAGGCGGCAAAGCCTCTATTTCTCCCGGCTTAAGAGCCTCATCATCAACACTAATCACTGCGAGTGGATTCGCAACAACATAAGGAAATATCTCCTCACCATTCAAGGGTAAACTACCCTATGAGCCCCACTCCATAACTGGAGAAACCCT
This sequence comes from Linaria vulgaris, assembly GCA_948329865.1. Taxonomy (NCBI): domain Eukaryota; kingdom Viridiplantae; phylum Streptophyta; class Magnoliopsida; order Lamiales; family Plantaginaceae; genus Linaria; species Linaria vulgaris. The sequence goes on from OX415251.1 coordinate 64,967,131, forward strand.
ACCCTCGATAGGAACATCCATCATCTCTCAATCAAAAGTAACAGAGGAATCACGACCGCCACGATGACTCCCTTACCTTTGTTACGAGAAGGCGCATAGCCAGCGGCTAATCAGTTCCTCGTTATAGTCTTGCGCATCACCTCAAATTCGTCTCTCACCATGTCGACTACATATGAAAAAGAGAGTGTAGAGGAGAAAACATTACCACAAATGCTAAATACAAGTTACGTATACATGCCAAGGTAATTCTAAAGCACGTAGAAGCAAAAATTAAAAATTATACCAAAAGTCTCACTCCATGTGTACTTAATAGATGAAACATTACTCGCTCTCAGTAATTTGGGAAGACTTGTGGCCGGATAAAACAAGGTACTGACCTGAAGTACCGTTAACCACATTTTTTTACCATCTCCATCACTAGGCCTCTCAGGATAAATATACATGTTGGTCCAATTCCTACTAAAGCAATCAAACACTCCGCAGTTACTATCTTTGACATAGAGGAAGTGCTATTTCCAGTCTCGACCATAGCTATCCTTAACACCGTCAAGGTACGCACAGTTTGTCCTAGCCGACAAATAATAAAAGACTAAATTGGCGCCACCCTTTTGATAAAACTTCATACAAAATTTATCACGTTGAAAACCATTGGCCTTCATCACCACCACAAAACCCACAATGGTTGCGAATCAATTTGGGGTAAACTGAGTTGGATTTAACCCAATCCTTACTATAATATCTCAAACCTCAAGAATTACGGAGAATCTTAGCCTCGTGGCTACATAAGCGGCAAAAATGGTAATGCACCCCCTCGGGGAAGATGCATCCTTTCACTAAGCCCTGTAATGATCACCTCATACCCAATCAGTATGTCGAACTCCTCCCTCAGGTTCTCCACTGTGTGTTTTCTTTTAAGATTGGGAACAATCTCTTCTATATCGATATGGATTTGAAATATACACGGAGGTATATCACATTCCTCATCGTATACCACATCCCCCTCATCACTATCCCTACCAAGATCAACATGCTCCATGGCATCATCAACAACATCACCCTCTAGGCGTCTAACACGATTACTATCCTCTTAATCACTATCATCCGCGTCTCCTTCTTCAGAGGACAACTCATAGGGTGCACCATCTTCTACATACCAATCATCGAATGAACAAGTACCATCAATCGAGGGTTCCCCTCTCTTAAAGCTAGAGGGGCCAACCACATCATAATCATCCTTGTAATTCGACCCAAGATCGGAAAGTGAACCAACATGCTTAGCTAAAAACTCTCTAGGAAATCATTTCCCTAACCCTACAATCTCAAAATAGCAAGTTGAGAATAAACAAACTACCATGGGAAGGTGATCTATGCGACGTCTCCCGAGTAATGGGGTATCTCAACCTTCAAACTTGTGAGTACCTCGACCAACAACACCAATATCTACCCTATTGGGTGAAAGAAAATGTGTCTCTTTCTGGTATCCAGGCCTCAAAGAGTAATACTCACGGTAGTGACGTGGAAACCCAATTTTGACTATTGCCTATGATTCAACATTGCAAACATAGTTATATACAAGTTGAAAGTCCATGGGAAACTACACAAATAAAGAATTTAAGAATTCTACAAAAGTGACAACAAGTTCACCCAATTAGACAAAGTGACGTAAATTCATAATATTCGAAAATGCCACATACAAACACGTACATAGCCTCAATTAATGGAACGAGGCTCGAAAACAACCCCACAATGGTCAAAACTTACATGTGATGAGGTCATTTAACCAACGTGGTGAGGTCTATATTAGACCACCCAACGTGGACACGTCGGTCGTAAAAAACTGAGCCACGTGAAACATATCGACGTGCCACGTGGAACCACCCTCATATCTAAAAAGGTTCAAAATCACAATTAGAAAGCTATGCTTCTCATTACCTTTCACTTTGGAGAAGAAAGTGGTTTCTTGAAATGCAGTCTTCCTTTTCTTTTATGCTCCCTCCTCTCTCTAACTTTCTATCTCTACAAAGTGGGAGAATGAGGCAAGATGGAGGACGAATGCTTTTAAAGGGTAGCCCTAATGGGCCAAAGAGCCTTTAAACCCCATAATTTAAAATTTACCTACAAACCCATGTGCTAGAGGTCCAACACATTAAAAAATTAATGTGTTGATATTATATTGCCCGAAAATATTTTTTGGAGGAATGTATGTGTCTTGGCCCACAAATTTTTAACTGTTACAAAATTGGCCCAAATTCTTGCTAATTACCAAGAGTGGCTAAGAAGCTAATTTTTGCAAGATAACGACAAATGTACGTTGTAATTACGCTTAGTCTTCTGTTTTTTGGTTTGAAATGAGCTCAACAAGTCGAGCCCATCTTAAAATGGGGGACTTATGATGTACCATAATTACGATACCTCTAAAATGTAAGATCGTCTTGAGAGAAACTTAGAATAAAGGGACCGAAAGGTAATTTCCTCCTATTCCATTTAGATACTCGAGATGCCAGATCAACGCGCCCATGAGGACAATACCGTTGGCCTTGATAAAGTGGTTCGTTATGGTAAAATAACAAAAGCAAAGTCCAGAAAACACAACTCGTAACCCGACACTGAAACTTGTGCCACGTTGATCAAATCGACATGACAGATGACCACATAGATCATATCTAGTCCGGTATGGTACGGGTGCACGGGCCCTGTTGATTTGACAATAGATCGTATTATATATATATATATATATATATATATATATATATCTATCTATATATATATATATATGCGTGTCGGTTACAAGTGAATGGTCTAGTAATACAATGAGTCTATCTCAAATTAGGCCTACACTATGTATCTCGCATAGACTTGGTCCGGAACACCTCGTACTAACGCCTCGATGCTTGGATGGCAGTGGGATATCGATGACTAGATCGGATGTATGTCAGTGATTGTCTTCGACATGATATCGAGGATGCCCCCCGACGTGATATCGGTGATGTGGTGGTGTGACGTATCAAAGGTACACGAGGTAATCCCGATATCGAATGCGATATCGAGAGTGAGATCGGGGATGTATTTCGATGTGATGCGAGGTAGCTGAGGGATAATAATTGCTTACTTTGGGATCCGGGTACCGCGTATTTATAGACCTCGAGATCCGGGGACCACAGTAACATATCGGTGATTATTATCGATATGACATCGAAAGTGGCCCCCGATATGGTCCAATATGGGCATGGTTTGGGCCAGGCCCAATATGCGGAAAATGCCCATATCATGTAGTCCCCCAATTTGGGGATTCTTGTCTTAGAGATAAGAATTCGCAAATTTAATTTTAAATTCCTGGGTTTCCTGTACCCTTCGTCCCGCCAGTGCAAATGACGGAGATCAAATTTGCGAGGAATGCCGTTTGTGATAAATTTCGCTGGACTCTCCAGTAAAGTGGATGTATAATTTGAGGTTCGTATTTGAATTTTTAGTTCGCCACACGAAATTTTGTTTTTAAATTGCCCGCACATCTCGGGATTGCGCTCTGTGATGCACTTTGGTGATCCCCCTCTGTGCGTCTATCCTTGCCCATGTCCTTTTATCTATATCGAATATTAGTACCGATGTGAGATCGAAATTGTGTTTCGGTCTAGCATCTCCGATATCTATAAATAGGGTTGTCAGGAAAGTGAAAACCACTTTGGCTTTTAGCGAAATTTTATTGTTCCTTCGAAAAGCACATCAAATTTTACTTCCATATAGCTTTCGATATCTTCCTTCGATTTTGACTTTCATCCTTTAACGCGTTAATATGTCATTTGCCGGGGACAATGTTGGCGCATGTTTACCCGAGATGGATTTCGAAGAGCGCGGAATGGAATACTCCGAAAACGAGATGTTTGGGCTTGATCAGTTGATTGGCGAACAGGGCGGTGCTGAATTTTCTGCTCCGCCCGAAGCTGCCGGCCCCAATGTGGACGAATGGGGCTTTGAGGTCAGCCCCCCGAAATATAAGACCTCAGAGAAGTACGAGGACATGACGTCTCATATTCCTCATCATGCTGGTTATTACTCCGACGAGTATGACATCCCCGAGGGGTATAAGGTCATATTCCCCAGTGCGGATCAACGAATGCATACTCCACCAAAAGGCTGCATTACTGTTAATGCCAAGCATTTCAAGAACGGACTGCGCTTCCCGATTGATCCTGTGGGTTAGTGCTATCGTAGCAAGCATCAGGGTCTGCTTAGGACAACTATCCCCCAATTCTCTGGGGTACATTGTTGCTTTTATTTGTGTCATGAGGGCGTTGGGTGCCCCTTGCGGAGCTAATGAGTTCTGGGAACTCTTTAGTGTCATGGTCAACAAGAAGGGTGGGGATAGAGGGTTCTTCTGTGTGCGAGCCCAGGCGGGACTTAGGTTCGTGCAATATACTCAATCTAGCTATGGATTTGGAAATAAGTGCGAGTATATGTACATCCAGGAGAGGACGGCTGGCGAGTTTGATGCGCTTCCTAGTGTGTGGTGTGAAGACACCAAGTATGAGAGACGAGCCGTTGTCGGGCCTACTGCACATAGCCTCGAGTTTTTTAGGAAACTGATTAACCATCCGTACGTCGGTACCCTGCTTTGTAGTGACATAGTTTTTCGAGCAAGTGGGATATCTCCCGTACGGTATAACGGTCCCTCTACACTCGGTAAGTGTTATATCTCTGTAAATTGATATCTTCCTCCCGATTTATTTCTTGATCCTCTATTTTATGTGTTTTGCAGCCGATTTGGTGGAGTACTGTAGTCTGGATGCGATAGCGGAACGTAGATAGTCGGGGGCCGAAGTCGCTACCGATGACGCACCTCCACTCGTCAAGAAGAGGGGTCGTGAGGGCGTGCGCAAGAACGCGAAGAAATATGTTCCCTCATCAAATGGAAATATTGTCGGGGTGGGTAGTGCTTCGCAGTCTCAACATGACGTTGATGTTGGGATGTCCACGGGGCAAAAACGAAGGAAGGAAGAGGGTAGTTCCAGTGGGGATCACAGCGGTCTCTTCCGCTCTGTAAGTAGTCTTTGTGTCTATTGGATGTGTATTTCCTTTGGGTTTTCATTTGACTGAGCAATCGAATCCTTATTGTGGATGTGCAGGTGGCGGGTTTTTTAAAAGGTTCCTTGGCGATGGCTGTTAAGGGCCAATCGAATCACGCCGAGTCGCTTCGAGTTACCAACGGTTGGCTCGAGAAACTGGGCGAATACGATCATGTTGCTGCCGTACAGCTCCAGCATGAGAGAGACGAGGCCATGGATATTTTGAAGGCCATTGAGAAAAATGTGCGAGGCCTGTTAAATGATAATAAAAGGTTGATCGTAGAGCTCAATGAGTCTCGACTTATCGCTGGTCAAGAGGCATCTCGTCGGGAGGCACTTGAAGTTGACACCGCAATTCTGAAGGACCAACTAGCCCATCCTGAAAGACACAGGTGGTGCATGACGCTGAGCAAAAGCCAATTGACCAATGCGGCCAAACAGTTCCTTCTGAGTCGGTCGTACAAGATGATGTGTGCTGAGCGGGGCTTGCTCGAGCGGGAGGAAGCCAAGGCCTCTGTCATAGGTCAAATTCAGCTGGAAGGTGGTTTCAATGACGGTTACAACCCTTCAGCCATAAATCCGTTGAAGGGGCCGGACGGGAAATTTCCTGAGGACTCCGACGATGACGACGAAGATTTGGAACCAGAAGCGGAGTACTGTGAGATTATCGAGCAGAAGAGTTTGGCGTTAATCCACATTAAAGGGGCTCCTCGTTATCCCGGTTGAGAGTTTAGGATTCTGTATTTTTTCTTTTGGCGCAATTGCCTCTATAATATGACTCATGGTTTTGCCCGTTAATTCAATCGATCTTTTCTGCGTGTCCTGATATATATTTGTTCATACGTATTCCATGGTATGATTGCTTGTGTTATTGTTACGCCTCCTTGCTGTGTCACCTATCGGTTATACCGAAATATGTCGACTAATCAAGCTAATCGCATGGAGTTGCTTCTGTCTCCGTTCTTTAGAGTGCGACCCTCTTATCACAGGGAAACCGTTATTGTTCACATGTTTCAAGGTCGACCTTGTTATCACAAGGGATGTTTTCTTGTGGGTAGGGGCGCATCTCGTTACCACAGGGAACCCGCTACCGTTGCAATGTTTATTGTCGACCCTGCTATCACAACGGATATTTTTCTTGTGGGTAAGGGCACATCCCGTTATCACAAGGGAAACCGCTACCGTTGAAATGTTTAGAATCGACCCCGTTATCACATGGGATATTTATCTCGTGGGTAGGGGCGCATCCCGTTATCACAGGGAACCCACTACCGTTGAACTGTTTCTTGTCGACCCTGTTATCAAAGGGGATATTTTTGTTGTGGGTAGGGGCGCATCCCGTTATCACAGGGAACCCGCTACCGTTGAAATGTTTAGAATCGACCCCGTTATCACAGAGGATATTTCTCTCGTGGGTAGGGGCGCATCCCGTTATCACAGGGAATCCACTACCGTTGAACTGTTTCTTGTCGACCCCGTTATCAAAGGGGATATTTTTGTTGTGGGTAGGGGCGCATCCCGTTATCACAGGGAACCCGCTACCGTTGAAATGTTTAGAATCGACCCCATTATCACAGGGGATATTTTTCTCGTGAGTAGGGGCGCATCCCGTTATCAAAGGGAACCCACTACCGTTGAACTATTTCTTGTCGACCCCGTTATTACAGGGGATATTTTTCTTGTGGGTAGGGGTGCATCCCGTTATCACAGGGAACCCGGGTACCGTTGAAATGTTTAGAATCGACCCCGTTATCACATGGGATATTTTTCTCGTGGGTAGGGGCGCATCCCATTATCACAGGGAACCCACTACCGTTGAACTGTTTCTTGTTGACCGCGTTATCACAGGGGATATTTTTCTTGTGGGTAGGGGCGCATCCCGTTATCACATGGGACCCGCTACCGTTGAAATGTTTAGAATCGACCCCGTTATCACAGGGGATATTTTCTTGTGGGTAGGGGCGCATCCCGTTATTACAGGGAACCCGCTACTGTTGAAATGTTTATGGTCGACCCCGTTATCACAGGGGATATTTTTCTTGTGTCGGCCCCGTTATCGCAGGGAATTTTTTCTTGGATCGACCCCGTTATCACAGAGGATTTTTTCTTGGATCGACCCCGTTATCACAGGGGATTTTTTGTTGGATCGACCCCGTTATCACAAGGGGTTTTTTGTTGGATCAACCCCGTTATCACAGGGAATTTTTTCTTGGATCGGCCCCGTTATCACAGGGAATGTTTCTTGGATCGACCCCATTATCACATGGGATTTTTTCTTGGATCGACCCCGTTACCACAGGGGATTTTTTCTTGGATTGACCCCGTTATCACAGGGGATTTTTTTGTTGTATCAACCCTGTTATCACAGGAGATTTTTCTTGGATCGGTCCCGTTATCACAGGGACCTTTTTTCTTGGATCGACCCCGTTATCACAGGGGATTTTTTCTTGGATCGACCCCGTTATCACAGGGGATTTTTTCTTGGATTGACCCCGTTATCACAGGGGATTTTTTTGTTGGATCAATCCCGCTATCACAGGGGATTTTTTCTTGGATCGGCCCCGTTATCACAGGGAAGTTTTTCTTGGATCGACCCCGTTATCGCAGAGGATTTTTTCTTGGATCGGCCCCATTATCACAGGGAATCTTCTTCTATTTGTAGGTGACCCGTTACCACTCATGGGTAGGAGCCCGCCCGTTATCACAGAGGAACCCGTTACTGCTCATGGGTAAGAGCATTTTCTTTGTCGATGACCCGTTACCGCTCATGTGTAGGAGCCTTTTCTTTTGTCTTTTTGTCTATGTCCCTTGGTGACTCTGTCTTCGTAGAGTCTATGGGTCGTTAGGCCCTGTAAAACATCACAGATAAGAAAGATTTTTCGATGTAAAATGTTATATGACAACACGAAATGATGCGCATGTGTTATCTGCGGAATGTTCCCTCAATCTGGGAAGTTCAGTTTCATGCAAGAAAAGGTGTTCCCATTGTGTTCTAACGTGCCTGTTGTACCAATTTAGATGGATACTATTGAATAATCTGGGGCAATGCCCCCTGAATCCCTTCTCTAAAAAAGCGAGGGTTTAATATTCTCTATGTCCTTTTCGGACATAGTAATGTGTGATCCTTAGGGTTATGTACCTGTAAGAGGGCGATGTGTTAAACATATATCTATGGGAATACTCCCCAAATTCTTCGTGCAATTCTCTGCACTTCCGTAATATCCGATTAGGACATATCCCTGCATAAAGCAAAAATAAAAAAGTAGTGACGGATAACGGTCGAAGGCTAGGTAAACCCAACCCGCCTACGTATCCCGTTGAATGGGGAATCAGACCGGCGTAGTTCCCCCTGTTTTAAGTTACATGCCGACCCCCGAATGGGCAAAATAAGAAATAGCGGTCGAAGGCTAGGTAAACCTAACCCGCCTACGTATCCCGTTGAATGGGGAATCAGACCGGCATAGTTCCCCCTGTTTTAAGTTTACAGGCTAACCCGCGATGGGGCAATGTTTCAATTGTTCGAGCATAATTTAAAAACTACTGAAATTTAAAATACTGTTCTCTTTGCTCCTCGGGGTGATCACTCCGTGCGCGGAATGTATTCTTGGTGTGGGACTTGTATTTCCTGTCTTCTTCTGATTCTTGGGTGCTTCAGCGAGTCCACATAGCACATCCATCCTTGTATCTGGTCACCTAGAATCTCGCCAACTCCCTGAGGTGTCGGGAATTTAATCTTCTGGTAATAAGTAGAGACCACTGCCCTGATCTGGTTGAGCGCTGGTCGGCCAATGATGGTGTGGTAGGGAAACGAGATGTCGACAATTGTGTATTTTATCGGCGTCACCCGGGTGCGTGGGCTTCTGCTAAACATGGTGGGCAATATAACTTGTCCAAGTGGCACTACCTCTGCTCCACCGAATCCGGTCAATGGGGTGGATATCAGCTTCAGCCGGTCCGGGGTTATCCTTATCTGCTCATAGGCTTTTGAGAATATCAGGTTTGCGGAGCTTCCGCTATCCACCAACACTTTATGCACCTGATATTCATCCACATTAATAGTAATAACCAATGGGCAATCTAGTCTACATGCGGTTAAGGCCAACGGATTAAGTTTCTCCAAGTCTCCTGGTGAAAGATATCTCCTGCTCCAAGTACGCTTCCGGCATGATTGCATTGGTGTACCCAATGTAGGCTCCACCCTGGAGTCTCCGTGTTATGGTTTCTCGGCCGTGAGCCGTGTCAGCTCCCAAGCCTCCTCTGTTGATCACGTTTATAACGCCTCTGCTCGGGGCATTCACTATGGTCCTACCACGCTCCTCGGGTGCCTTAATCATCTTCTGCTTTCCTCTCTTGGGTGAGTAATCTCTTCCAGGGGATAAGGAATGTTCTGCACCTCTAGCATCTTCCTTGGCGCTCCTGACAAACTCGAACAATTTCCCTTCTTTAATCAATCTTTTGATTTCATTCCTCAGGTGCGTACAGTCCTCCGTCCTGTGTCCAGGTTGATGGTGGTACGCGCAGTATTTGCCCGATGACTTCATCACGGGAGTCATTCAACGGCCTGGGTTCTGTCAACCATCTGTTTCTATTTTCCACGGCCATCACCTCCAGAATGCCTCTATTTAACGGGGTGTACGTCCTTGGGGGCCTTTCCCTGTTGCGATCTCTGTCTGCGTTCCTGCTGGAAAATAAACTGGGACGCGTTGCCATCATCTCGTCCTCGTAAACCATTTGGTTTGCGAGCATGTTGATCTGTGCTATGGTGGGCTCATTCAATTTGATTAGGTCCCCAGCGAACCTGCGATGGGTCGTACCCTTGAACAGCATCATCATGACCTGTCCGACATGCGGCTCATCCACCTTCAACAATTCATCATTGAACCTCTTCATATAGTCCCGGAGGTTCTCCCTTTCCCTCTGTTGCAAAGCGCCGAGGTGTAGCAGGTTGGTCTTCATTCTCTTTTGGCTAGAGAATTGGTTCTCAAATTTTTCCCTTAGTTGCTCGTAGTCCGTTATGGATCTGGCCTCCAGCCTAGCGAACCAATCCAGTGCAGCGCCCGTTAAAGTGGTGGATAGGATCTTTGCCTTTATGTTTCTCGAGTAGTTGTGCAGGTTCAAAATGCTATCGACCTGATGGAGATGATCTGTAGGATCACTTCTTCCTTTGTATGGCTTGATCACTGGGATCTTGTCCCCTCTCTACAATACCTCAGCCTATATCTCATCCGAAAATGGGGTCCTACTGCAACCCTTCCCGTGACTCTCAGTCACCTTTCTCGTCAACTCCGCCCTCTCGCGGTCTAGCTGTTCCATCCTCCTTGATATTACCCGCAGTATTTCTGCACCCTCATTCTTTGAATACGCAATCTCGGCGCGGTCACGACCGCGTTCCGTTCTCCGGATAACTTCCGCTCTCTCGCAGTCAAGCCGTTCCATCTTTCTCGCTATCTCTCGATCCAGGGTCCTGGGGTCCCGTCTCTCTGACCTATCGTAAGCAGCGGGCGATATCTCTCTGAAGGAGTCCCCCGTATCCCCCTATTCCTTATATCCTTGCCTTGCCCTTCTCTCACCCGCTCCGGATTCATGGGGCCTCGCCCGAATGTCCTTTGCCCTTTGTTCTGCTAGTCGTGGAAGCAAAGTCTCCAATGTAGTGTCCAGCGCTGCTTTCACAGAGGCGTTGATCTGCGCTTGCATCTCCGGGGTTATGGCGGCGGGGGGAGGGGCGTTTCGTCCCGTGGCCATTGTCTCATCCGAGCCGGGAAAGTCCGCATTTGGCACCTCGGCCATTGGAACATATGTCGCGGGGTTCTCAGTGGTCGGGCCCTCAGTCGCAGGTTCCGCATTATTTGGTGCGGTGAAGGTTGGACCTGCGTTCGTGGCTCACAACGGCCTCCCAGGCCCGCGCCTTTGTCGTAGCTCGTTCTGTGCTGGAGGAAGCTCCATCTCGGCTTGGGTCGCTGCCTGTTCTTGGTCAGTCGGGTGCTGAGGGAGTTGCGTGTCCTCCATCCTGACGCTCCTAGTCACAACTCCATTAAATTCGGATCGGGTCCTCATTCCTTGCATCTTGGCGTCCTTGTCCGTGAAATGGTGTTCCCACAGACGGCACCACTGATTTGACAATAGATCGTATTATATATATATATATATATATATATGCGTGTCGGTTACAAGTGAATGGTCTAGTAATACAACGAGTCTATCTCAAATCAGGCCTACACTATGTATCTCGCGTAGACTTGGTCTGGAACACCTCGGACTAACGCCTCGATGCTTGGATGGCAGTGGGATATCGGTGACTAGATCGGATGTATGTCGGTGATTGTCTTCGACATGATATCGAGGATGCCCCCCGACATGATATCGGTGATGTGGTGGTGTGACGTATTAAAGGTACACAAGGTAATCCCGATATCGAATGCGATATCGAGAGTGAGATCGGGGATGTATTTCGATGTGATGCGTGGTAGTTGAGGGATAATAATTGCTTACTTTGGGATCTGGGTACCGCTTATTTATAGACCTCGGGATCCGGAGACCACAGTAACATATCGGTGATTATTATCGATATGACATCGAAAGTGGCCCCCGATATGGTCCAATATGGGCCTGGTTTGGGCCAGGCCCAATATGCGGGAAATGCCCATATCACCTGTGTTGCACCCCTTTCTCATCTCCACCTTTAGTATGCGTCCGCATGCTCTCTCATGCCTTGTCCTTCCCAATTTTCTATGAATACCCCCACACTTCTTCATTTGAGAGGTAGCTCACTTGGAAGCTTGGATGTTCTGGCTTCTCTCAAGGATTCTAGCGAGAGAAAGCACGTCAAGCATTCCACGTCAAAAACTTTGGCACGTCAAGCATTTCACGTCAACATGTTTGGCTCGTCAACCCAAGGAACGTATATCGTGGCATGTCAATCATTTTCACGTCGACAGTTTCCACGTCAACAATTTCCACGTCACTAATTCCACGTCAACAAAAGGTACGTCAACCAAAATACTTAGAGTATTTTGTCCTCTACATTTCTATAGACATTCAATTGTCAACAATTGGACGTAAGTACAAGTTGACCCGAGATTGGACCACTTCGTAGTGCAAATCGCCTGGGGACCATTCTCAAGCCTCCGGGGCTCGATGAATAGAAACGTAGTTAGGCTGGCCAAATGATCTCTAATCTAATAAATCCAACATGGACAGAACTTTCGCCACCCGGGCCTCGACTACGAGACATAGATCCTCACGGATAGTCCAAATCAAGCCTAAGGGCCAACACAATGCATACAGCTCCCGAGCTTGCATTAAATCAACTAAGACCCCCCCCCCCCCCCCCACAGGCATAATGTAATAATTTACGTCTGACTTGATTCTTTCATCTCATAGAGATACGTAAGCAGCTCGACCCCGCGCTGAGCCTAGTCACAAGAATACAACCCCCGTATCCTTCCCTGGAATATGATACATTATTATATAAATTGTTTACCTCTAACCATTATGTCTTTAGTACAAGTTTCTATTTAACTAAAAACTCTTCTTTTGTTGCCTATAAGGGGCAAGAGAGTCTGGTGGAGAGTTAATCTCGAGACTAGCAAAAATACCATGCGCCAAACGCATCTTAATGTTTAGAATCCTATACCAATGGCTTCTGCTGCCACACATAAGGAGTCCCTCAAGCCACTACCAAAGGGCGAACGAAAAAATAACGGGTCTTCCAATTCCCAAACAAGGAGTATCGATCCACAACATACTCCTCGAATTTATCCTTCACATATTTATTTGAAACGGTAGAAGGAATGTTACCCACTGGCACATGGTTGAAGTCATTCTCTAACCCCTCCTCCTCCTTGAAGACGATCTATGACAACCGCCTTATCCAGAAACCCCCTCTGCAACCCTTGATGTAACCTCTTCACCAGAGTAATATCCTCCAAAACTCTTTCCTCTCCCTCATAAGAAATTGAAGGGGCCGGAATATCAGACGTCATGGAATCTCACAAGAAGAAATAATAAACACTAGCAAATAGGGAAAGAAAGGAGAAATATTTCAAAGAAGAAGACAAAATTTCATGTGGTGTGTAATAGCGGTGACTCAACCCCTTTATATAGGCAGCGAATGGGCATCATTTAATTACCTCCTAAAGGTGAATCGCTTCGTAAAAAGACATGTGTCTAATTAGACCCCAAAGGTCACACCACTTCGAAAAGAGCCATAATTAACCCTAATCAATGTGCCAGTCCAGTCGTCAGCAGATGAAGGGTTAAGACACATTAAAATCCCCACGTTCTACAAGTGATACTTTAAATTCCCCTCGTATTCTACAATTACTAGGGAAATTGAGGGGGGCTCCTGGTAATAGTAGAAAGCAAGCACCTCGAATATCCCATCCTACAGAAGATCAGCACAAGGCAGAAGACGATGCTGACAAAGAACGCCTCGAAAATCCTATCCTATCAAAGGATTAGCACAAGGCAAAAGATGATGCTGACAAAAAACACCTCGAACATCCTATTCTATCAGAAGATTAACACAATACAAATGCCGATGGTGACAAAGAGCGCATCGAAAATCTTATCCTCTCAAAAAATGAACACTCTCAAAGACATCTGGCAAAATCTCATTCAATTACGCACCCGCCACCGTACGAGGAAATTCATATATAAGCCACCTCTATCATCTATATAAAGCCCTTTCCCATGTTCATGGAAAGGGACGCAAAAAAGAGAGAAAAGAGAAAAGCAGACAGGAAAAGAGGAGGCAAAAACATATGACTTGTCATTTTGCTCCATTTTATCTTTATTTCTTACGTCTCCCTTATTCCTTGATTCAGGAAATACCAATCCCCTCCCATGTGTATAATCCACTCTTTCGTAATTCTATAAACTTAGAAGGAATTCTCTATCATCAATACCACTTAAGGGTAGGAATAATCATGACACTATCCGAAGTGTAGTTGTTTGTCTCCGCAGGGAAAGTTCTTCTCATCTGTTGCTGCAAAAGGATAAGATTTCTTAGAAATCTATTGACATTTAAAAAATATCGAAATGATTATCATAAAAGATTGGGGTTGGAGATTCCCTAAACTTTTTTCTCGATGAGTGCTATTTGTGGAAGGACGAGCTTCATGCAAAATATATGTCACGCGTTGTACCGATTTTCAATGTCACTATTTTTTATGAACTCAATTCATGCTTTTTCGAAATTTATTATTAATAATGTAGTTTTATTTTGTCGTAATGTAGATTGATTATTATATTTGTGCCATTCCTTGTTTTCTTAGAACGAGTTCTATTTTATTAACTTCGTCGTTGTTCCACTGAAGCTCGATATAGCTAGGATTGACTTTGAGATTGTGATCTTGTTTCCGAGTACATTTAACGTGTTTTCCACAGACGGCACCACTAATTTGGGGTGTTTTCGTCTACTGACTCAGCAGGCAGATAAAACACTGTGCATCAGATTAGTTCATTGTTGTATCAGAACCAATTTTGTCCTTTATACACCTGCACTCCAAGCAACGCAGCGAGAGGGGGTTGGATATTTAATCATTTCAAACTGAACTTGTGAATGAGCCAAGTTGCCTACATATTCCATTAAGCGAATCAAGTTGAACGTAGTTTATTTATCGCTTTTGAATAAGCCTGAGATGACTAGAATAACCCTAATTATCGAATTTAGGAATTGTCGAACTATCGAATGGGAGCGAATCCGATGCTGGAATAGCTATCGAATATGAGCGAATTCGATACTGGAATAACTATAAAGATCTAGGTGGCGTGATAATTCGACTTTTAAGAAATCTCAAGAGTATCGATTTGTCTAGGGTTAGATACTGAAAACTCTCGAATGGGGATGCTGAATGATTAACGATCAGACCGAGTCGGGATTGATCGAATAATATAACTGCTGAACGAAAATCACTATCGAACACATGGTTCGATACTTGCGAGGTTGGAGAAAAGTAATTAAATTATCTCTATGAATATCGAGATCTGAGGTATTTATAGACCTCGGATGTGAGCCTCGTTCATAAAAGGCAATAACAATTGTCGAGAAAGTGGTTCGACACTTTCTCATTTGGGTTGTTAATGGGACAAGATGTCCGAGTTCGTTGCTGTGCCACCTAAATCATATATATATATATATATATAGACTACTACTACTAATTAATAAAATTCTATTTTGCTGCCCTCCAATTTTTTCTCTCCCATTTTTCTAGCTATTTTTATTTGTTTTACATCTCCCACAACGCCAATTATTTGGGTATTCTTTTCTCTCTAGGCTCAATACTGTCCAACTTTATCTTTTGTTATTTCACACCCTAAATGTTTGACTTCCCTTAAGTTAATAACAACAACTACCCCTTATGTTACTCCAAATTGAAAAAGGACCTTTGTTATTTTTTTCACAAAAGTCTCCTTTTATTGTTATATAATTTGCACACTACACCCAAAATCTTATGTTATTTCTATTAGCAAAAGTCTCATTGTCTTGTTACTGAAATGTGCATATTACACCCAAAACCTACTCGCTTGTCTTTCAATTTTTAAAAAAAAAAAAGACCACTTCCTTGTTTTAATTAGCAGAAAATCTCCAAAGTGTTATTATTTAATTTGTATATTACACCCAAATCGTATTTCTTGCTTTGACATGCAATAAAATGTGTTGGTTCCGACGAGAAGGACATAAAAGAGAACGTAAGCTGGTAAGGAGCTTGAGAAAAATCTAAAGGACGAGAATGTTAATTTACTTTTACGACACCCAAAAACTACCTCTCGGTTACTTTTAATTAGACAATAAACCCTGCATTTTTTCTATTAGCAAAACACTTATGCGTTACTATTTAATTTGCATATTGTAAACAAATCTCTTTTTTTTCTTTGAACAAAAACTACCTCTATGTTACTTTTAATTAGAAAACAAACTCCTACATTTTTTCTATCAGCAAAAATCCTCCTTATGAAGAGAACGTAATTTGGTAAGGAGGGTAAGAAAAATGTAAATGATTGGAATACTACAACAAAACTACCCAAATGCAAGGAATTGGTTGCAAGGAAATGAGCATTCCAATGCACTAAGATATGCAACGAATAATTCCCTTGCATAGACGAAAGTGGGCCCCAAAACAACCCTCTCCAACAGAAAATTTTGTTGTAGAGAAGAAAATGCAACGAAAATTTTTGCTACAACATATCAGCGGAAGTTTTCGCTGCTAAAGGGAAAAAAAGAAAAGGCTACAGGCGCCTTCTCTCTCCTCCTTTATGCATAGAAATTTTCCCTTGCAGTGGGTCCCACTGCAAGGGAAATTTCCTTTGCATAAATTTAAAAACTAAAAAGTCGGTGCAAGCTTTCTCTCTCCTCTCGGTCCACACACAGTTCACACATAGCATATATGCAATGTGTGTTTTTTTTTATTTCGAAAACTGTTGTGACTACACTTGATTGGCTGTTGATTTCTACTTCAAACATTAGATACTCATTAAGAAAAAATAACAAGCAGCAATTAAAATAAAAAAAACGACAAATTATAATTGTAATAATCAAAATGCATTAAAGTTCACAATTTCAAATCGTAAAAATACATAAAAAAAAAACTACTCATAATCTGGCTCGCTACTGTCATCATCTTCGACCTCATCTCCTTCCTCGTCAACCTCATCATCGGCATCATCTTCATAAATGGAGTAACGAAATACGTTAAACACACATTTTGGGTGTATAATTTCGCAAAGATTACAAAAAAACCTCGAATTAAATTTTTCTTACACCAATATTTTAAACATAATAAGTAGATGTGATTTATCAAATTTCGTCAATGGAGTGACAAAATATGTTAAACAATTATTTGGGGGGGGGGGGTATGCAAAAGTTTAATAAATAAAATTATGAAGTAGTATATATTCAAAAGCAATAATAAAATATATATGGTTATTTGTTAAACTAGTTAGTATTAATTGATACTTCCATAGACATCTAGTATGTGGTTTGGATTTACGAGAAAAAAGTACGTTATGATTATTAAACAACTAGTAGATGCTTATTAGACCAATAAAAGATTAAAGCAATATATAGTCATTAAACCACCTACACGTGATTATTAAACTACTAACATCTTATTATTAGACCAGAATAATGATAAAAACATCATACGATTATTAAAATCAAGGATAAATCAACTTGTATGTGTGTGTGTATATATATATATATATATTGCTATATCACTAATTTTAATTATTCAACTACAAATTTATGCTTAAAAATTACTATATGATTATTAAATTACTAATATATAGTTATTACACCAATATATATATATATATATATATATTAGTATATCATTAATTTTAATTATTCAACTACTAATTTATGATTAAAAGTTACTATATGATTATTAAATTACCAATGTAAGTTTATTCAACGGTTATATGATTATGAAATGTGTAACATAGGATTATTAAAATAATATATTTTTATTAAGAAAGATATAATTATTAAATAGTTAAAAATACTATTATTAAACAATCACATGATAAAAATAGTGATAATGCATAAATAAATCAGGTACTGAGAAGATTTATATCACCCGCCCCTCTAGAAGGACCCGGCCCCACGTAATAAGTATGTGTGATTTATCAAATTTCATCATAAATGGAGTAACGAAAGATGTTAAACAAACATTTAGAGAGAAGATGTAATCATGCAAAAGTTACAAAACAACCTCGAATTCAATTTTCCTTTCATCGGTATTTTAATAATAGTAATTAGGTGTGATTTATCAAATTTCGTCATAAATGGAGTAACGAAAGACTTTAAACAAACATTTGGGAAAAATGTAATTATGCAAAAGTTACAAAACAACCTCGAATTTAATATTTATTTCGCCATTACTTTCTACCGCTAAGTATGTGTGTCTTATCAAATTTCGTCATAAATGGAGCAACGAAAGACGATAAACAAATATTTAGGGTGAAAATATAATTAAGCAAAAGTTACAAAACAACCTTGAATTCAAATTTTCTTTCACTAGTATTTTAAACATAATAATTAGGTGAGATTTATCAAATTTCGTCATAAATGGACTAATGAAAGACGTTAAACAAACATTTGGGGAAAATGTAATTATGCAACATTTACAAAACAATCTCGAATTCAATTTTTCTTTCACCGTCACTTTCTACACGTTAAGTATGTGTGTTCTTTCAAATTTCGTCATAAATAGAGCAAAGAAAGTCGATAAAGAAACATTTGGGGTGAAAATGTAGTTAAGCAAAAGTTACAAAACGGCCTCGAATTCAATTTTCTTTCACCAATATTTAAACATAATACTTAGGTGTGATTTATCAAATTTCATCATAAATGGACTAACGAAAGACGTTATACAAATATTTGGGGGGAGGGGGGGAGAATGTAATTATGTAAAAGTTACAAAACAACCTTGAATTCAATTTTTCGTTCACCATTATTTTCTACACGCTAAGTGTGTGTGTCCTTTTAAATTTCATCATAAACGGAGTAACATAAGACGATAAACAAACATTTATGGTGAAAATATAATTAAGCAAAAGTTACAAAACAACCTCGAATCCAAATTTTCTTTCACCAACACTTTATTAACATAATAAGTAGATTCAATTTTTCTTTCACCACCATTTTAAACATAATAAGTAGCTGTGATTTATCAATTTTTTTCATAAATGGACTAACGAGAGACGTTAAACAAACATTTGGGGAGAAAATGTAACTATGCAAAGGTTACAAAACAACCTCAAATTCAATTTTTCTTTCATCATTACTTTCTACACGCTAAGTATGTGTGTCCTTTCAAATCTCGTACAAATCGGAGTAAGAAAAATTATTAAACAAGCGTTATAAACGTAAAACACTATATCTTTTCAACCATAAACCCTAAACCTTATAAACCCTAGATACTAGTGTACACTCTATATGTCAAACTTGTATTTTCATATGTATAGATCGTAAAACACTTTCAATCCGCATTTTTTTTCAACCATACACTATGTTATTAAAAATAAGTGTTTCACTTCAAATTTCGTAAAAAACGGAGTAACGAAAGACGTATTAAATTTGTAGAGGACAGTCTAATTATGCCATAATTACAAAACAACTCCAACTCCGTTTTTCTTTGACCACTATTGACAAAAACTATTAATGAGGCGTACATTCAAGTCTTGTCAAAAACGAGGAAAAAAAGAAGCTTAAAATACACTTGGGGTCAAAAAAGTAATTACAAAATTTAGTAAATAGTGGGGTTTTTGAAAATAGTTATTTTAATGAAAGTAAATATTTCGTAGCAATTAGAACTTTCTACAAAAAAATTCCATGCAAAATAATGCTAAAACGAAAAAATTGGTTGCAAAAGTTATGCAAGGGAATTATTCCTAGCACGTATCAATTGCAAGAGAATTTTTCCTTGCACAACTTTCTAGGCAAGGAAAAATTATCTTGCAAAATTTCTTACTTTACATATAAATACCCCTACTTCTCATTCACTTCTCATTCACACAACAATGATCTCTTCCTCTCGTCTCTCCCTCTCCTCTCCTCTAAATTATAAAATTGAAATTTTCAAAGTTTTTTCTATTTAAAATATTAGTGTTTATAGATTTTTTATAATACATATTTAGAGGAATACTATAAATACGAAAAGTATAAATATGTTTTTATACATATACAAAAATAATTAATAGTTTTTTTAGAATATTTATGTATATACGTATATACAAAAAAAACTAATAAAATAGTATTTATAATTACACAATAAATAATAACTAATTAATTAAGAATAATAAATTGAATAAATTTTAAAAAAAATTGAATGTGGCGAAATCCCGCCACATTTGTTTTAAAATTTTCGGGCATATATTGCAAGGAGATATTTCCTTGCAATATAATCTATGCAAGGGAATTTTCCCTTGCAGTTATTCTGCAAGGGAAAAAAGCGCTACTATAGCTTTTGGAGCTAATGCAACGAAATTTTCCCTTGCAAAGCAATTGCAAGGGAAAATTACATTGCATAGAATTGCACCACTTGTTGAAAGGGAAAATTTCCTTTCATAATATTTTTGCAACGAAATTTTCCGTTTCTTTCTTCTTGCAACAATGCAAGAAAATGTTGCCATGAATCTTTCATTAGGCCAATTGCATCGAACATTGGCTCTAAATGCAAGAAATTTTTTCTTTGCATTAGGCATGTTTTGTTGTAGTGGAATTTTCAAGTTAATCTTATGAAAAAGTGCAATATCCATAAATCTAATAAAAGTCAATTGATAAAACCTGTAGTTGAATTTGTGCTACTCGGATTTGTAGGATACTTTATTATGTATTTTTCATTGTTGTATTGTTGTTAAACTTCTTGTATAAGTATTTGTTCCTTTGCTGCTTAGGGTCATGAGATTCTTTTTCCTTTCCCTTTTCGCGCATTTTAGTCTTAGTTTTTTTCTTTTTTTCTTATATATATTTGAGACAGGGAAGTTTCACCCATTTTTCTTTTTTCATTTTGCCGTTACCCAATTTTTTCGTTTAACAATTTTAAGACCCGTAAGTTACCTAAAAAATAACCTCTGTACTTAATCCAACTTCTTAAGTTCTCTAAAAATCAGATAGGCTATATATTAATTGGCTGAGCTAGAACTCGCCATTGCATATAGCACGGACCAAATTCCTAGTGTATAAATAAGAGTAGAGAGACGACAATGAGGTATATTTCACCAAGTGCAGTGCCTCAGGATGAACTCATCAAGCTTGAAAACATGTGATAGCATGGAAGGAAAATATATAATTCACAGAAAGCGTTCGCCACAAGTCGAGTTTGAAAGTAAGTAGCTAATAGAATAAGGAGGAACCAGTGGACGATCATTATGTTCCCATAATTACATATTATTTTGATCAATGGAACCCCGCTATATATATATATATATATATATATATATATATATTTGCATGCATTTGTTCAACTAGTGAAGCTAATTAGAGCCTGTTAGCTAGCTCGATCCATTCGCCCTTTCAGTTATATTGGGATTTGGTGCTGCAGGTTCGAGAAGTTTAGCCAATTCTTGAACATAAGCGTCAACTTCATTACTGTTTGACTTTAAAAGGCGGTCTTCAAGCGCGTACAATTCTTGAACAAGATTATCATCAACGCCAAATAACCGCAAGTAGTCATCCCCTTTATTATTGATAACAGAATTGCACGAAGGTGGTGGGTTTGGCTTTGGGTTTGGGTTAGAGATTTGGCGAGTAAGGGCATTTGTGACACTTCCACCAGAATTGTCGGACATTGTTACAGTTTTTCTGGGTAGATACCTGTTCTTAATGCGTGAGTTCCAGATATTCTTGATTTCGTTGTCAGATCTACCAGGGAAGAACTTGGCTATATATGACCACCTGCATGCAACCAAAAATAAAATTAAAATGTAATTTTGAATTTCAAGAAGAGTCAGTCAGTATTTTAAATAATATTAATTAATTACTATAAATACGATCAGGTTCCAATGATAACTAAATTATAATATATATATATGGTACAAAATAGATATAGCTAGCTATGATGGTTACAATAAATGAATTAATAGTAATTACCTATTTCCAACTCTTCCCTGGAGCTGAATGATAAATTTTATTTCTTGATCAGTGAAACCCCCTCTCTTCAAATCTGGTCTGAGGTAATTCACCCACCTAAATCTGCAACTTTTGCTACACCTTTGCAACCCTGATCAGACCAACACTTTAAAGATCACTTTATGTTTTCTAATTAGTTTGCTTGTTATTGTGAAAGTAATTAAAGTTGATCTAAAGATTAACGTACCAGCATTGGTTGGAATTGAAGACCAATTTTTGGGACCATGGATAGAGATGTAGTTTTTGAGTTTCTGATCTTCATCAAGTGACCAACAGCCTCTCTTTACTTCTTGTTGATCACAGCAAGTATGAGCCCCCATTTCTTATCTTTTTTTCCAGGAGTATACGAAAACAACAATCGGACTAATTAAGACCAAAATACTTTATCTATAAATCATAAGACAGAAATTTGGACAAAATGAGAATGAAAGGCAAACCTAAATGCTTATATTTCTAACCGTTCACAAGACACTAAATTCATACATATGTTGCAAATCTAGCAAGGTAATGCATAATTTTGGTAGAATATTTATGTTGGATCATTAAGTTTACCTTGCATTTGAATATATCCCTTTTCCTCTTCAATTTGGAACTATGCGATCGAGGTAGAACACAAAATGCGTACTAGATCTAGCTATGAACCTTCCAGAATTATGCGTAACAGATCAATATTTTAAGAGTTCAAATCAGTTTTTTTTTACATATGAATTATTTAGTTTAGCAAACTTTGTCGATGGCATGATAAAAGCAAGTCCAAAATGTATAAAATTACAATAGATGTAACTGAACAATACAATGCCATATGAAAGAGATAGATATTTTTCTCCTTACACTTACGTACACTTCTTCTTTTTCCGTAAGCTCACCCTCCGCGGTGTCTTTCGCTCTCCTTGTAATTCAACCAAATTCTTAGGCTATGTTGATGTTTTTATGGAGAAAATGAACAAAAACGAACATTAAAGTGAACGAGGATGATTCTTTCTGGAGGCTCACCAACCTATTCAATATAATGCATTTATTTTTGCAAAGTCAAAACTTGAAACCAAAAAACTTAGGTATGAGTGAATTAATTCGGCAAGAATCCTCTACCTCACCCTATGTATTCTTTTTAATTTGTCCTACTCTATTGTGATTATGAAACGTATTCTTTCTCTTATTATACTGCATGCGTTTGGCCGGATGGTTTAGTGGACACGAGAAACAAAGAAGGACAGACAAAGGGTCCTTTGGCGAACGAATAATGTTGCATTGTTGCTAATTTTCTTAAAACTCGCTTCTTACTATAATTTGCAGTTATAAATCTCCTTTAAAAGAATCAAGAAGTGTTTCACGCTAAGTAATATTAAACTAACATAAAAGTAGATTACATAATATTCCACTTCAGTTATTGTTGACTCCCAACTGGTATAAAATTGCATTGTAAGAATAATTTTAGAGTACACACACCACACAAACACACACACACAGATATATATATATATATATATGTATATATTATACATATGATATTCAACCCATTAAGTGCATTATCAGAATAACTAACGCACAGAATGAACATGTCATAAGTTATAAGTATATGTTTTGATTATGAATTTTTGTTGGGTGTTTCAACTTTAAAATACTTGAGTGTCGAGAGGTATATAGCTACACAAGAATAAAACAAAAGATCATCAGTTTAGAAACATGTATAAATATTCAACTAATTAAAGATATAAGCAATTTGCTCAGAGAAGTTATCTGATTTGTTTTTTTGTTTTTTATATCATAACTAGCTATGTTTTGGAGGATAAGAATCCTATGACAACATTCATTCTTGTTGATCATTAGCTTTGTTGATTGATTTCTGTAGGGAAAAAATAAATAATAGTTTGAAGTTGGCAGATGAATCTATTTATTATAATAAGTGCATGTATATCTATCAATTTAAAACAAACAAACTGGTAGAAATTTACCTAGATAAGGACAGGTTATTCCTGATCAACCTAAACACATATCTAGAGAGAAATAATGGCTGCTTTCCGTAGCACAAAAGTTATAAAATCGTACATTGAGATCCCTTAATTATGAACGGCCTGAGTATATTATTATGTCACATGCATCTTAAAAGATTTATTTCAATAAAAGAGTTGATGAATACATGGTCTTATATTATGTTACTATTTTACTTGCCCTATCTTGTCTGCATTCGTCCTCAAATGTGACTTACTTTTGTTTACTTTAAGAGTTAGGGTGGAGGAGGCGATTTCAATATACAGATGTTACATTGTTGATCAAGGACATAGTAGTATTCATGTAGCGATTATAGAACTAATTAAGTAGTTGATGATATTGTTAATTAACATGCAAATATTAGGAATTTAATTAAATAACATAAGAACTACTAAATAAGAAGTTTTTGATATATATCACTACAAGAATGCTTTGATACTGCTGGCAGAAATTGGAGGCGAAATATTGCCTTTAATAAATAAAGTGAGGTAGAAGGCGATTATAGGCCTTTAAATTGACAGGAGGCCCATAATCGCCTCCAAAAAATAAAAATTTGGCCACGTCACAATTTTTTATTTTTTAAGCTATTCAGGTTGGTTGGGGGCGATTATTCTCCTCCAACAAGTAAGTTGGACCAGTCAAACATTACAAGTTCACAAAATCAAGGCTGAAAATGATATTCCTAATTTTTTATTTTTTTATTTTATGAGCTCATTCTCACTTTAACGAAAATTGGGTGAAAATTGGGTTATGTGAATTATAAGGAAATTAAAGACATAGATAAATGTTAATTTAATTTATCACCTAACAGGAAAAGAGATTATAAACAAAAACGATATTTTTCTAATCGAAATTGAATAGTTTAGATAGCTAGTAACCTTCATGAGTATATATGTTTACCCAAAAATAGAATCATAACAGAAATTCATCAAAAAAAGAAGAATTATAACAAAAACTTTCCATTCCAGGTAGTGTTACAAATAAGTTTTCAAGTTTCATAACAAACAAGATAAACAAAGAGAGCAACGGATCCCATAATCATAAACGTTGGAAAGGTGATCCAATCAAAATAGCCTAGTGCAACAAAATTCACCAAGCTCGACAACCATCAAAACAGCCACAATTCTTAAATAAAACAGTTCCAACCTTCAAATCCATAGAAACAAAAAACAAAAGAAAATAAACTAAACTTTTCCAGATAGACACATCTCAATAGATGGACACGTCTCAATACTCAGGTATACCAGACACGTCCTCGTTGTCTTCATCTTCGCCCTCTTCCTCGAAATCTTCATCGTCCTCTCCTTCGTCCTCTTCTTCAAACATAGGGGCAAATTTTGCAGGGATGGGCCTACCTTGCGCCTCAAACAGTTCCTTCATCATTTCCTTCAAATTGGCCGTATCCTGTGTATTTTTTGCCAACAGTGCATCCTTCACATCATTTTCCTCAACCAAATGAGCAATCATCATTGTCTGTTGTTCAACCTGATCTCTGTACTGGCCCATAACAGGGTACTTAAGGTGTTTCCTTGTCTCAAAACCCATAAATTTCGGGTCGCCACACCTCGAAAAACCAGGTACAAAGTTCTTCTTTGCCCCTTTTACTGCTTTCCACCATGATTCTTTGTTGAGTGGTTTCCATTGGCTCATGTCTACTGAGCACTCCTTTATCGACTCCCGAAGATATTCAAACTGTCATGAACAAAATCAACAATCAAATAAAATCTCCATGTAAGTTATCTGTTGAGGAAAAGTGTCCAAAAGTGTCCAAAACTAAAACTGGTACCAATTCTTCTAGGCATATTTCATTAATAAAAATTGTGATCTAAATGTGCTGTTATGTAATCATTCTCCATGCTTATAAGAATATCCAGTAACAGAATAATTAAATCAAAGTAAGTACTTTATTTAAGCAACAAAGATACAAAAGAAAAACACTCACTCTAACAGCAATCAACATAAATTCAATTACAGTAGTAAATTACTTTCTAAGTAGCTAACTGTTTCATGCAAATTATTGTAAAAAACAGCGAATAGCCTTCAGTTATGTATAAAGTGTAATGATCTGCGAATTGGTATATAGAAAAAGAACAAAAAAAATTATGAACTTTTCCTCTAAAGCTTAGACCAATTTTCTTCTGCAGTTAACAAGAACTCAGCAATACATAAGCTGTCAGAACACTAATAACCAAATAGCAGAGCTATATCAAAGATCATACCCATCGACCATCGCCATTTTCAGCAACAACGAAACCCAACTCAGGTTTTTGCCAGAAATTATACATACGTTCAACAATAAAGATGACCACGTATCCTAAAAAACACAACTTTAGCAGATTAAACCTGTTATCAAATTCCACCGGCTGAAACTCCGGCTAAGCTATTTCAACATGCATTCAACAGTAAATAACACCAGAATCCCCAATTTGTTATACCGTCAGAATAGAAACTTTAATAACTCAACTGAAACTTTTGAAACTGTACTGAAAACATGCTCTTAATATTGAGAAATGGCAGACAAACTTTGAACTCTGATAAACTTTAAGCTACTGGAAGCAAGATTTGAAAACCTGCTAATATTAATCTTTTGAAAACAAAAGATAAAATCTGCTCTAAAGCTAATATCAGATTATAAGAATTCAGCCGTACAAGAACCACCCAAATTTCATATCATATATTAATAAAGCCTCCAACTATTCTAAATTTTGAAATGTCACTTACGTAAACCTCCCTCGCCCATCTGTTGCCCCACTTCACCACATTGGTCGTCTCATCCACCACTGCGTGCGTCTTAATCCACACCTCCTGGAATGGAACCTCCTTGGGTTTGCACCTTCTCACTTTTGCCTGAACATTAGCACCGAATTACACAATTAATATTACTAGTTAGTCAAACATAGATATTAACAAAATAAGTATATATGAATTAAATAGGAAAAATTAGAATACGTACCATTTCAGCTCTATGAACAGCTGTGCTAATGCAACCGCCTAGCCATGTAACACCCTCAAACTTGGCTTGGTTCTTCTTTGAAGAATCTACTCTCTTCAGATGTTCAGGTTCTCGCCAATAAATTATGTAAGTCTTAAGCCACTCAGCAGTTGCCCATGTGCGGTGTTTTTTGGCATAATCAGTATTACGCCTGTATTCCAACCAAAATGTTTTGCAGTTACCAACCATGCGCGAGAAGCCTTTTTGCGCCGTTCTGTTGTACGTCTCCCTTATTGCACCTTCGTCATTTTTGTCCCACCTAAAGGTTTGCTACAAATTACGTAACAAACACAAATTTAATACTATTACATATTTAAGAAAATTTAATTATAATGAACATTAACAAATATAATAAACGTTACTTACGCTGAACATGTTCCCAGCGTTCTTAACTTCGTCCTCAGAAAAAAAGGGGTAACCCTTGTGAGCTTTCTCCATCACCTCCCTCAAACACTTGGTCACTGTTCCTGGTGCTTTTTTGTTCTCAAAACTCCCATCATCTGCCAACGTCAATAAAGGCCTGGACTTCTCATCCTTTCGTGGACTTAGTCCCTTTCCCGAGCCTTTATACTCGAAACATTGTGGGAGTAAACAGCTCCACAATCTCAACTCCTCCTCCAACGTATATACCCTGTCAACCTCGGCCTCGGCTGGACCATTCCCCTCCAAACCATCAGTGTTTTGTTGTGATCCCTCCCTGTAGAAAGCCACTGGCTGAGCCATAACGGTGTCATAGTAGAGCTTGCCCGACACAAAAATATTGGGCTGGTTAGAGGCTCCCGAGCCTCCAACTCCAGAACCTCCAGCTTCGTCGCATCCAGTTTCGTCGCATCCAGTTTCGTCGCCTGTGTCGTCACAGGCATGTCCTAAGGCTCCAAAATGTTGGTCAAACCCCATCGGCATCTGCTGCGGAGACGGCCGAATGTATGGGTGCACTCGCACCTGCTGTGGATGAATACCACCAGTCATCGGCACGCTCCCTGTTGTCGGCACGCTACCTGTTATTGTCACGTTGGAGTAGCCCCCTATTCCCACCGGTGGACACTCATACTGAATTGGTTGAGAATGTGCTCCCACCATCGGCATACTCATAGGAGTACTCGTGCGAGGAGTGAATTGGTTCAACAAACTCGTGCAATCCATATGTTGGTTATCCAGTCCCTGATATATCATATGGGGTGATGCAACATCAAAACGACCACTCCCCGTAGACGGTATCCTACCATCCCCAGATCCACTAGAGCCACCACTCATCGGCGTAGATGGCATCCTACCACCCGTAGAGCCACCAGAACCACCACGCCTCTGTGTAGACGGAATCCTAACATTCCCGATTCCAAAAGCACCACCATTCCTCTCAGTAGAAGCTATCCCACCATCTCCAGCTCCACTAGAACCACCAGTCCTCTGGGTAGACGACATCCTACGACCCGTAGAGCCACCAGAACCACCACGCCTCTGAGATCCACTGGAACCACCTTGTGGCCTCAACAACATCGGAGCATCCTGTAATCTAGGCCTTTTGGCTCCCGAACTGGATGGACGAGTACCACCAGCCATCTAAAAGATAACATACATAATCAGTACCAAAAATATTGCAATTACACTAGTTCAATTATTTGTTCAATTAAAGAAAGGAATTATACTGATTCAAAAACGTATAATCTACAAAAACTGCAACAAATTATCTTTTATAGCACATAATAACAGTTGAAAAATAATTACAAAACAGACTAAATCACATACCCTAAAATCAACACAAAAAGGAACACATAATCAAAACAGACCAAATCAACACAAAAATGACCACATAATATCATAATTACACCACTAATCCAAGATTTATACCATTTAGCTGACAAATTACATCAAATTCAAAAATTGAACCTAATACCCTAAAATTAAAACTACTTCATACTACCCATATCAAATTAACATCAAGATAGTCACATGCAAGTGATAATAACCACAATAATCCAAAATTTACGACATAATTGAAACCAAAATCGAATTATAGCCCAACTTCTAATAAAATGGCAGAAAACGTAAAGACATTCTTACCTTGAATGATAATAGATGAGGTAAGGAGCTTAAATCTAACAAAAAAATGTTTTTTGAGGGATTTTCGGTCGAATTGTGAGCCCTCTTTTTCTCCCGCTGAAATTTTGGGAAAACCCTATTTTTTTCCTCTGTTAGATAGTCGGCGTGCGTGTGTGTGAAATGAAATGGTAGGTATGCCCTTTTTTTTTATTAATCAATTTGAAATGGTAGTACTATTATTTTTTTATTCCATCTGAAATGGGTAGTATGGCCTTCTTCTTTTTTTATTCAATCTGAAATAGTACTAGTACTATTTTTTTATTCAATCTGAAATGGCAGTATGGCCTTCCATTTTTTTATTCAATGTGAAATGGTAATAGTACTAATTTTTTAACATTAAAAAATAAATGGCCTAACGTCAAAGTATAACATTAAAAAATAAATGGCACCTTTTAAAGTTTCATAAATAATGTGAGCAAAATCGTATCAAAAAAAAAATAATGTGAGCAATTTTTAATCTGATAACTAACAGAACAGTATATATTCTTTTAATTATTTTCTTGATTTACTTATTTGTTACTTATGTTTAGTAATTTGTTTGTGGTATTTTCTAAAATTTATCGAAACATGTTTCGAAGTGTTCGAAACGTTTTCAAAACTTTTCGAAATATTTCTAAAATTTAACAGTCCGAAACTCACACTCGAACCGAAATTTTGATCCATGACAGAGATACGATATGTCATATGAGAGATAAAATACCTATTATAATTTTATAAACGGAAATTAAATGTAATATCGTTCTCTTAAAAGGATATATCCATATGAGAGATAAAATACTTATTTCATATTCATCCCCAATATTTGTAGGGTTTAGGGTTTAACCGTTAAAATACATATCCAAATTACATATTATACAAAACAAGTTATTCATAATTAGGATCACTATCGTCGTCTTCCTCTTCCTCTTCTTCTTCTTCCTCCTCCTCCTCTTCCTCCTCATCTTCCTCATCTTCCTCCTCCTCATTACTATTTCGATTGATCACAGGTTCTTCGTATACGGGTTCAAGTTCATTGTCCGCCAGATTTTGAAGATTGTAAGAGGTAATGTCAACCTCCAATCTGAAAAAGGGGGCGGTTTCATCTTGAAATATGTCTGGGCCTTCAGCCGCATTTATGCTTAATGAGGTAGTGTCTATTAGATGTCTAGCTTTTGTGGTTTGCGCAGATAACCACCCTTTTCTAATCGGTTTAGATTGACATGCGTACGTGAAATAACACGCATGTTGAGCTTGAGTTGCCAAGATGAACGGTTCAGCTGCCCCAGTCGCCAAACGACGATGTGGATTAAGGTCAACTAGCGGATAAATTGGATGTTTTTGCAATCACACTTGAAAAGAACTACTGTGAGGGCGCTCCCACTTCCCCAGTAATCAACCTCTAAAACCTCCGTCAAAATTCCAAAATAGGTGGAATCCCCTGCATCGTCACCCTTAACGTAAACACCGTTATTATTTGTTCTCTTGGCATTGTTGTACATTGTAGTGTGAAACCTGAAGCCATTTATCAAGTAACCATCTAACATTCTCACGGTGTTGATTGGGCCCTTAACCAACGAAATGATGCGCTCATCCACATCAAAATTTCGTGATGCAACAATCCCCTTTATCCACTCAACAAAGTGTTGGTTACGATGCGTTTGTATTTGTTGCTCCATAAGACCAACACACATTTGCTCGTCAAATAATCTACGAACGACACAATTTTATTCAATCCTAAACAAAAAACAAAGGATTATGAAAAAGTTAATAAGGTATTTACCTCAACCATGGTTCGACTTCTAGACAATTGAGAATGATGTATAACTCAGCAGCACGATACTCTATACTGGTAAAGTATCTCTTTCGCGGTGCGCGACCAATCGTTTCCCCTTTAACATGGAAGACTGAGAGTTCTTCATTGAACTCTTCATTCAGTGCAACCTCATTCCTGTTGAGACGATTCGCACGCGTCTCATAAGATTTATCAAAATAGTGTTGTAGAAAGTTCGTGACCTCAGATATTAGGTACTCCTCGGCAATAGATCCTTCTACGTGTGCCTTGTTCTTCACTGCCTTTTTTATCACTTGCATGCGTCTGTATATCCAACAAATAAATAAAGTATTATAAATCATATAAACGCATGTAAATTGTTTATGTCTAACACAAAAGAATAGATATATTACCTCTCAAAAGGATACATCCACCTGTATTGGACAGGTCCCCCAACCTTTGCCTCCCAAGGAAGGTGTATGGCCAAATGTTCCATTGAGTCAAAGAATGAGGGAGGGAATATTTTCTCTAGCTTGCACATGGTAATAATAATGGATTCCTCTAATTGTTCCATTGCACGTTTGCTTAATTCCGTCGCACAAAGCGATCTAAAGAAAATACTTATCTCAGTGATTGGCTCCCAAATTGGGTCATCTAAGAAGTCACGAAATGCAATAGGGAGCAACCTCTGCATAAACACGTGGCAATCATGACTCTTCAACCCTGTTAGTCGAAGTTGTGGAATTTGGGCACACCGGCTTATGTTCGATGCATACCCATCTGGAAACTTGATTCCGCTCACCCATTCACAAACCTTTAGCTTTTGTTCTTTACTTAAGCAATACTTTGCTTTTCTCTTGTAATGTTGTCTATTTCGCCCAAGTATTGGAAATAAGTCACTTCTGGTTGTCCATTCTTCTAAATCCTTTCTCGAATTTAAGTTATCCTTTGTTTTCTCCGGGTCGTCCATCACTGTATTTTTTATGTTGTCGAAGAAGTTCTTTTCACAGTGCATTACGTCCAGATTGTGACGGATAAGATTTGACTTCCAATACGGAAGTTCCCAGAATATACTACGCCGACACCAGTTGTGCTTCACCCCAAAGCCCTCGATACGTTGTCCAGTGTTCCCGAACTCAATATAAGGAAGATAACTAATGATGTCTTCCATTTTCTCACCCGATCTTCGAACCAGTGGTGCATCGAACTCATCACGTCCTTTTCGAAAATCCGTAGTGTTCCAACGAAAATGATGATTAACAGGTAGAAATCGTCGATGACAATCGAACCAACACGGTTTGCGCCCGTGTTCAAGGCGAAAGGACTTTGTTTCCTCCATACAATACGGGCAAGATAGCTTACCATGGGTACTCCACTGAGATAGCATTCCATAAGCTGGAAAATCACTTATCGTCCACATCAAATGTGCCCGCATTACAAAATTCTGCTTTCGAAATGAATCATATGTTTGAGCTCCATTTTTCCACAACGAACAAAGTTCATCAATTATGGGTCGGAGCATCACGTCGAGGTTCTTTCCAGGGCTCCCTGGTCCTGGGATCAACAGAGATAAAAATATATACTCTTGCCTCATACACATATCGGGAGGTAGATTGTAGGGTGTCACGAAAACTGGCCAACACGAATAGGAATTACCAAACCTTCCTCATGGAGTAAAACCATCTGTGCAAAGACCAAGCCGAACATTTCTAGGCTCAGCGGCATAGTCTAGATACTCATTGTCAAAAGATTTCCATGCCTCACCACCAGCGGGGTGAATCATCGTATCGTTTTGTCTACGACATTTTAGATGCCACGTCATGTGTTCTGATGTTGCTCGCGACATATACAACCTCTGCAATCGAGATGTCAATGGAAAGTACCACAATTTCTTTTTAGGAATGCGTTTGGACCTTGGGTTTGCACTCCGTGTGGGCTCAAATCTTTCTTCATCGCACACAGGACAATGGGTGTTACTACTCGCTTCGTACACCCCGTAGAACAAGAAACAATTATTCTCACATAAGTCATAAGTTTTCTTTTCTAGTCCTAAGTTTCTTAATGCCCGCTTCATCCCTTTCACATCTTTAGGAATTTTAAGGCGATCCTCCGGACTCAGCGTGGTATGAAATTGCTTTAGCCATTTGTCACAACTAGCTGCAGTAGTGTTACACAGGATCTTATCCGTCATAAACTTAGATATAAATTCCAATACAATTTCACGATTGCCGCAACTTAACCGCGTCTCTGATCTTTGCAATAGTTCATAAAAGGCTCTTGCCTCAGGGTTTGGCTCTTCATTTACCTCCTGGTTGAAGTTAATGTGCTCATAGCGACCACCGAACGCATCGTGGACCATTTCTCTATAACGCCCACCAAAAATTTCATGAACAGGCGACTGCACTGGCACATAAGAACTAGACGCCTCAGTTCTGTTAGGAAAGAACTCACCATGTGCTATCCAAACATAATAATCTGGAAGAAAGCCCCGTGAATAAAGATGCCATGAAATCTCGTCTGTTGTATGAAACTTACAGTTACGACATTTTTTGCAGGGGCACCTTACTTTGCCTTGATTGTTAGATTGAGAAGATGCATATGCTACAAATCTGTAAACACCATCTATAAAACTTTGGTTTAGATAACCTCCACTACGTACCCTATCGTACATCCAACTCCTATCTTCGTTGTTGTACATTTTTTAGATCTACATCCACAATCACAAACATTTATTTCATTCAGAAATTCCACCCTCAATAAACATTAGTAACAATAATTCTGCAAGTATTTATCAAGTAGAGATACAGTCAATATATAGTGGCGATAACATATATACAGTGGATGAACTCGTAATTAAACAGTAAAATATAAAATTTAAGAAAAATACCAGATACATACCTCGAAACTTTTGATTTCTCGAGATCTAACAAAATATAATTTCGATGTTAAGTTACGAAATACGAATTTATGGGTTCTTTTTCTTTTTTGGAAGGGTGCAACAATGGAGGAGAAAAATTGAGATCTAAAAAAGGTGAAATAACGTAGAAGAGGAGAAATTCGTGTAATAAGATATCACATTTTTTTCTGCTTTTGAGAAAAATTGAGATCTAAAAAAGGTGGAATAACGTAGAAGAGGAGAAATCCGTGTAATAAGATAGCACCTTTTTTTTTTCTGCTTTTGATTGGAGGCGAAATTTCGCCTCCAAAATAACAAAACCAGAATCCGTGTGACTATGATTTCAACCGTTGATTAAGGAAGATCTAGCACAGAGGTTGGGGGCGAAAATTCGCCTCCTATTTCTGCAGTACTTCTTTTTCTCCCCTATAAATACACACATTTTCTTCCACAAATCTCATCATTTCAAAGCTCCTCTTCATAATTCTTTCCACAAATCCCAATCTTCTCCAAGATAAACATTTCCCAACTTAAAAAAATAGTGTTTTTAGTAGTAGTTATTAGTTTGTTTTTGAAATTTTATGTTATATAGGAATAATCTATCTCTTTATTTAAGTCTAAGTGTAATTTAGTTTTCTTTGTTCTAATCATGCTATTTAATATGTGGTTAATTATTTTGGAATGATATAATTTGCATAACAATTTGTATTTTTGATTATTAAGTCAAGTAAATATATATCCTTTTGTATGTGTAGTATGATTATTAACATTCAAACAAAATTAAAGATTATTAAGTCAAGTAAATATATCTCCTTTTGTATGTGTAGTATGATTATTAACATTCAAACAAAATTAATTTATTAATGCTAAAATATAAGATTTAAGTGGAGATTATAATATTTAATTTTGGAGGGAAAATAGCTGCAAATATGAAATATTGAATTATGTAGGAAAAAAGCGGCAATATGAAATATTTAGAATTGGGGGGAAAAAAAAGCGGCAAATATTTGCCGCTTATATTATTTTTTGTAAAGCTGTAAAAGATTGAGGGCGAATAATCCCCTCCAAACTCTTAATTCATTTATATATATATATTTTTATATAAGAGATTGAGGGCGACTAATCGCCTCCAAACTCTTAATTTATTTATATGTTTTTATATATAAATAAAAGATTGAGGGCGACTAATCGCCTCCAATCTCATTAATTCATATATATATATATATATATATATTTATAAAAGAAGATTGAGGGCGAATAGTCGCCTGCATTCTCATTATTTAATTTCGTTTTCTTTAAATAAAAAAGGGATTGAGGGCGAATTATCGCCTTCAATAAATAGAATTTTTTATTTTTTAAAATTGACGGAACAAAGAGATAGGAGGCGAATATTCGCCTTCCATGCGCCTGCAGTGACGCAAAAATGATAGAAGGCGAATATTCGCCTGCAGTGCGCCTGCAATTTATTTGTGTGCAAAATATCGCCCCCAAACTGCTTACAGGTAGCCATACAGCGGGCATTGTTTTGGAGGCCCAATTTCGCCTCCAATCTCTTTAGTTGGAGGCGAAATCAGCCATATTGGAGGGCAATGTGCGCCTCCAATATGAAGGCATTCTTGTAGTGTATATAACATAAGAAAATTAAAAATTCTCAAAAAGTGAAAGATTGTACATATCTATATAAATTGGCCACAAAACTATTGGTGTGGTGTATTCAACCATTAATGAATTTTGATTTTTTTTTTCTTGTTGATACATAATAAATTCATAAAATTGTTTGTGTTACTATGTCGCGCGACATTCCAATGTCGTTGTCGTACGTTCAATCAACGTAAGCGTTGCCAAATATACGCATTTTGTCGTTGAAGTGTTCTTTTCAATCTCTTTTTATTTTCATGTGTCGGGCAATGATTATATTATGTCGTCATTATATAATTAAAATGACTGTCGTCTTTAAAAAAATAAAATTCGAATGATCGATGTTTATATTCAGCTTTCAATATTTAATGCGTGTGTCACTTTTTGAGTATATTATTTGAGATGAGGTAAGAAATCTCTTGAAATTAAAAAAATTTCAGTTTTATGATATAGATAAAAGAAAATATATACCGTTTTTTCGTAGTTTTTAATTCTTATAGCCTTCAATTAACCAGAGATGAGAATAATATTTGCGACGAGTCAACCATGCAGTATTTAGAGATCCTACTTTGTGATTTGTCTAAAGTGTAACAAGATTTGTAACAACATCATGAAAGTAATTGTCCGAGAGGTATGTAGATAAACCCAACGTATACGCGTAAAACATATAATCATATCCATGCCGGGACTCCTTAATATATTGTAGCCTTTTTGAGATCATGAACCAGCTCTTGCACATAACACGTGTGTATGGCTTAATTGATAACCACGAGAATATATCTAGCAAAAATAAACAATACGCAAAAAGATGAGGCTTATAAATTTTGAACAGTAATTTACAAATTTTTACCCAAAATGCAAATTAAGCCAAAGACAATGTGGTCTAATACACTAAATACAAACGCACATTGCGCAATGACAGAAACCTGTACAAACATTTGCCATCGTGTCCATGTAATTAATAAATACATAACCATAAAAAATAGTTCACAAAACACTACAAGATTTCGGGGTCTTTAGGGACCGCCCGGGCGGTCCCTAAAGACCTCCGGGCGGTCCTTAAAGACCTTTAGGGACCGCCCAGCGGTCACCAAAAGGCGGTCGCGGATACCCTTGGTCCCCCACCCTTTGGCGACCGCTTGGCGGTCGCAGGGACCATTTTCCGCGACCGCAAATTTAGGGACCGTCGGGCGGTCCCTAATGACTTATGGGGACCGTCGAGCGGGCCCCAATAATATTCAGACTTTTAGGGACCGCCCGGCGGTCCCCAATAATATTCAGACTTTTAGGGACCGCCCAACGGTCCCTAAAAGTCTGCAGCAAAATAAAAAAAAAACCAATAATATTCCGAAAATTTACCAGAATATTATTGGGTTTTTTGTATAAATTGCGTGTAAATATGTGCAACAAACATTTACAAGAACAAAAACAAACAAAATAATGATAAAAAAGTAAAATGAAATGAAAGTTAACAAAATAAAACAAAGAAAATAATGAAATGAAAGTTAAAAGAAATGTGTATTGGATTTGAACAAAAAAAAAGAAGAAGAGAAGAGTGTTTCTTTAAAAGAAAGAAGAAGAGAAGTTATGTTTTGGATTTAAAGAAATGAAAAATAAAAGAGAAGAATGTTGAAAATTTGTGATTTAGGAAGAGAAAAATGATAAGAGAAATTTTGGAGTTGGTGTTTTTGAAGAGTGTTGAAAAATTGGATAGGAGAGTGGTGGTATATATGGAATTAAGGGTGAAAATTTTGAATTTTCGGAAATTTCAAATTTTCCCCCCAATCCCGCCTATTTTTTACACATTTAGGGACCGCCGGGCGGTCCCTAATGACAAGTGGTGACCGCCCAACGGCGGTCCCTAAAGGTGGTTTTAGGGACCGCCAGGCGGTCCCTAATAATATTCATACTCTTTGTTTTCGATTTTATGAAACGATTTCCATGTGTTTTTGATTTTTAGCAACAAAATTCAATGTAACATGTCAATTGAAGTAACAAACGATCATAAAACCACTAATTTAGTTATTTAATAGTAGATTGAATGAGATTGAGAAAGTTTGTAACGTTGAACCTATTCTAAGTTATATATACACTTAATCGTCGTATGTTGTTTCATTTTGCATGAAATTTGTAATTTTGTTCTTTTAACTATTATTAGGATATTTATCAACTAAACAACCAACGCGGCACCTTAATTCTTCCATAAAATTAAAAAAAAAAGTATGAATATTATTAGTGACCGCCGGGCGGTCCCTAATAATATTCATACTCTTTGTTTTCGATTTTATGAAACGATTTCCATGTGTTTTTGATTTTTAGCAACAAAATTCATTGTAACATGTCAATTGAAGTAACAAACGATCATAAAACCATTAATTTAGTTATTTAATAGTAGATTGAATGAGACTGAGAAAGTTTTTAACGTTGAACATATTCTAAGTTATATGTACACTTAATCGTCGTATGTTGTTTCAATTTGTATGAAACTTTGTAATTTTGTTCTTTTAACTATTATTAGGATATTTATCAACTAAACAAACAACACGACACCTTAATTGTTCAATAAAATTTTAAAAAAAAAGTATGAATAATATTAGGGACCGCCGGACGGTCCCTAAAGACCTTTGGTGACCGCCCAGCGGTCCCTTTTTTGAGCTGGGGACCGCCTAGCGGTCCCCTGTTTGGGCTGGGGACCGCCCAGCGGTCCCTCATTTGTGATGGGCGGTCCCCTGTTTGGGCTGGGGACTGCCCAGCGGTCCCCTATTTGGGATGGGGACCGCCCAGCGGTCCCCATTGCTCGGCGGTCACCAGGGGGGGTCGCGAAAACCCCCCAAATCTTGTAGTGAAAAGTGTTATGAGTTGTGTCCGAAAGAAAGTAGGGAGGATGAGGATCTGAGGAAGCGGACGGATCAGACAAATGGTCCTCAGGTGGATCATAAAATTCTGGTCAAGAGATAGGGGTAAGAAGAGCCCATTATTTTACAGAGCCCTTTCGTCATTTTAATCATACTCATGAGATTTAGCGAATAAGGTTCGAGAAGCTTAAACTATTCTTAAACATAGATCTTAAAATAGATTACCTCCCAAGTTTAATAGCGAATATATGGGTGCGCATGAATCAACTAGCATTGAACTGTGTTCGTTATTTCTCTCGTGATGAGTTTTGGGTGCATATTTGGGCTAGTAGAGGCATTTGTCACGCTTCGATCGAGATTCGCATAATTTGGGTCTGCCTCTTTTTTGGTTCTTTATTTTGAGCTTAAATCTTATTTTTGATGCGAGAGTTCCGAAATCTTAATTCCATTTGTAGATCTTCTAGAATATTACTTGGTTGTTCGAGCCCGCATGCTTGCACAAGAATGTAATGTCAATTTGCATTCTTCTGTTATATAGTTATTAAGGATACGGGCCTCGAGTCTCCCATATTTTTTTTGCCGATGACTTGCTACTCTTTGCACAAGCGAGCATGAATCAGATGAGAGTGATTATAAGTTGCCTTCAAAACTTTGCTATGGCGTCGGATCAAAAGATAAATACCAATAAATATGTGATTGTTTTCTCTCCTAACGTGCCACATCAGCTTGCCTGTGACATCACCTCTTTTTCGGGCATTCCTATTGCAGCCTCTCTGGGAAAATATCTAGGTGTGCAAATGTGTGACGGCGGAATTGGAAAACAACTATTTTCAAAGGTTGTTGAAAGAGTCCAAAAGAGATACTCCTCTGTAAGACATCGCTTCATCCCACTTGCTGGACGACACACGCTAATCGAATCGGTAACATCCTCAGTCCCGCTTTACACTATGCAAACATATAAGCTCCCCAAGCAAGTGAACGATGAGCTCAACAAAATGAATAGAAACTTTCTTTGGGGTAATACAACTGATAAGAGAAAAGTCCATTTAATTAATTGGAAAACCATATGTTTGCCTAAGGAAAAAAGAGGCCTGGGGATTCTTCAAGTGGAGGAGATGAACAAAGCAATACTTATGAAGATTGGATGGGATCTCTTGTGCCAAAAAGATACTTTATGGGTTAATATACTATTGGCTAAATATGTTCGCAACTGCAGTCTTTTCTCTAGACCGAGACTTTCTGGTTGTTCTCCATTATGGCGGCAAATCTCTGCCAACATCGAGTTGCTGCAAAAAGGAGTAAAGCTCACCATCCGCAACGGACGCCGCACTAGATTTTGGCCAGGCCCGCTTATTTTTTTATGCATTTAATAACGTCTCAAAAACTGAAACGCCTCCTCTTGTTGCAGACTACGTCGATGACTCCAATGGTTGGCGATGGGAGCTATTTCAACATCATTTACCATCATCCATCATCGTCAATATTGCGAGCACCTATGTAAACAAAAATGATACAGAAGAAGACACATTTAGATGGGGCCTCACAAGCAATGGTGAATTCTCAGTTAAGAGCGCTTATCAACTTCTTTGCGACACAAATTCTCCTAGCTCCACGAGATGGAATATGGCTTGGCATCTACAAACCCGTCAACGTATAAGGAGCTTCATCTGGTTAACACTTCATAACAGTCTCCTATGTAATGAACAGCGCTGGAAACGACATCTCACGGATGACCCAACTTGTAGCATCTGCAATTCAGCATCAGAAAGTATAATCCACGTCTTACTGGACTGCCCCAAGGTGAAGAGTTTTTGGAAAAAACTGATACCCAACGAGCAACAAAATGACTTCTTTGCTTTTGATCTCGCGGAGTGGCTGTCAAATAATCTGAAACAACAACAACCTAAAACAAAGGAAGAAACACCGTGGGCGACAACCTTTTCAGTCGCATGTTGGAAAATTTGCATTGGTGTAACAAGAGAATATTCGAGGGAATCGATATTCAACCCGTTGGAGCCGCAAAATGGATTAGCATGTTTGCATCAAAAGAACATAAAGCCTGGTCCAAACTCCGTGTGTTACAACAACCTGGCGCAAACTATTTAAATCGAGCTTTAAGTTGGATCAATCCCCTTGCGGGCTTTGTGAAGGTCAACGTTGACGGTAGCGCCAAAGGGAATCCCGACCAAATTGCATGTGGTGGAGTTATTCGTGACTCTTGTGGACGATGGTTGCATGGTTTCGCTGCAAATCTTGGATTTGGATCTATTACCCTTGCTGAGATGTGGGGCATTTATTATGGCCTTCATGAGGCTAAACACCTCGGCTATGATCGCATATTAGTCACTTGTGACTCAAAAATTGTAGTGTCGCTGCACCACAAACACCTAACGAACTCCCATCCGTTCAAGCCCATTGTGGATGCATGTAGTGGACTAATTGCGCAATTTCAGATATGCAACATTAAACACGACTATAGAGAGACAAATACGGTAGCGAATGGCATGGCAAATCTGGGCCATACTTTGCAGTTTGGTGTGCACGCCTTTATCCGACCTCCTCATGAAATTGCAACCAAACTCCTCTTTGACAATGTAGGAGGCATTAGCTGGAGAAATATTAATGAAGGTCATACTCTTATGTAGTAGCTGTTAGCTTGGGTTATATCCCTCCCTTTGTAACAAAAAAAAAAGTTATTAAGGATAATTACTGTCACACCCTTGAGATTTGGTGTAATTATAGATACCACTACCTCTAGTTTGGAAGATTACAATTACCTCCCATGCAAGGCAAAAATAAAAGTAACTTCCAATTTTGCCCTTGTTCATTAATATAAGAGATTTAGTATATTTTTGTTTTAAATGTCACTTGATAAATTTTAGAGAATATTAAAACTAACACTATAGAATAATTGTATTCAATTATATAATGAATATTGTTACTTATTTTTAAAAATTTTAAAGGCAACGCCATCCAGAAAAAGCATTTGATATAAATTACATTATCTTTTAATTTTTATCAGCCTAAATTTACTATTGGTGCAAGAATAAACATAAATGTGCATGCTTTAATGGTGGAAAAAGTAATTAGGTGTTTATATTTTGAAGTGAGTTATTTAATTAAAAATATGTTTTTAAATGTAGTACATGAAACAACTTAAATATAAGTTCACAGGCTAGAACATTGACTAGTAAATACGTTTTGCTAAAATTACAATTATTAAAATGGCGACTAATTAAATTAATTTCAAAATTAATGGACAGTAATAACGTTAATTAAATAGCTTAATAATTATTTAACTACTTTATTAGATTTTATCGATGGTTTGTAAATTAAGATTGTGCTAAAGTTATGAAACAATCTCTTGTTAACATTAAATCTAAATTCCTTACACATAAGCTGACAAGGAAAAAATTGGAAGTTCATTTTTTTTTCGTGGGAGGGGAGGTAATTATAATTACTCAAACTAGAGGGAACGTACTTGTAAATCATGCTAAACATAAGGGGGTGTAACTGTAATTATCCCTAGTTATTATGAGCGGATGACAATTACTATTAATGACTAAGTTACATCTTCAAATTATGAGATAGTTATAAACAAAAATTATCATTTTCTTACCCCTGAGTTATAGCTAAATGATTAAAGTGTTTTCTAGAGAAGTGAAACCCCTTAATCTCTTCAAGTTTTAAAATCTGTTTTGGGGTGAATGGTCATTCACCCACCCAAAGTTGCAACTGCTCGATCGCCTTTGTAATCCAAATAAGAGGGGATGTGAAAAGACGGTGTGGGCCTATGGGAAGAGGATAGCGGTTTTGTTGTTGGGTGTGGTGCTTACTACTGGTGTATTACTTTCATGTATGTAATAAATTACGGTTAAATTTACCTAGACAAGTGATACATGATTTTGGTATACGATCTACGTTGGATCATTTGATCATTCACTTACGTTGCATTAGAACATATCTTCTTCTTTTTAATTCGGTGTATTTTATTTGAGGTACATGTAATCTATTAAATATTTTAATAGGTTATTCTTGAGCAGAGGAGGATCTTCTAGAGTAGCTTTGTCTAGAATGCACCTACCCAACATAAATACACTTATACTAAACTGGGGCAACGCCGA
The DNA here is from genome assembly GCA_948329865.1 of Linaria vulgaris. Classification (NCBI taxonomy): domain Eukaryota; kingdom Viridiplantae; phylum Streptophyta; class Magnoliopsida; order Lamiales; family Plantaginaceae; genus Linaria; species Linaria vulgaris. The sequence goes on from OX415251.1 coordinate 65,009,168, forward strand.
CATAGTCCATCTGATGCTTAAGCTGGCGAAGTAAACAAGGCAATATATCAAACATATGGACATTCCCAATATCGGGGATATGTCGAGCATTGGGGATACGAGTATTAAGGAATATCGATTGTTGAATGTATCTGAAGGGGTATATCGAATATCATAATATGTCAAATGCAGGATTTCGAGTCGAGTATTATATGTCAAATACAAATACTCGATATAAGAGTTGTGAATAGTAGGATGCAATAAATGATTTTCATAAGTTCAGTGTATATATTGGCATCAAGATATTTGACCACATGCCATGTTTCTTGGGTACGTCGAGTATTTCTTGTACATCGAGTGTGATACTTTATATATATCTTCAAGATATGTCGAATATAACACTCAACGTATCAAAATATTACTTCATTGTGGCTTGGACCCAGGCACAGTCTTATCTAGGTCGACGATATTAGCCCATATCATATACTCCCCTAGTTTGGAAGACGTTTCTGTAGAGATTGATTTTCAAATTTAAATGCGCTTGTCGAGATTTAAAATGGATTTTTCTAGTTCAGTCTTGCATACCATCACCTCCCTTGTTCACTAGATAGTAACGTATGTGAAAGTGCAGGTATTCAGTCAATGTTAGTTTAACATTGAGAAGTCAATGTTAGAGTAACATTGCTGGAGCAGAATCCGATTTACAATCTTGATTATATTCTTTATTATTGTTTTGCCTTATTCATTTAACTAACTGAGTTCCACATTTGTAATTTTCTTTGATTATTATTCAGGAAACAAACTTGTTATAGGTTGGACCCTCAAGTTTCCAAGAAGAAAAGTTTCCTTAATTAGGCAAACCGCTCTACAAGGAAAGATGAGTTCGAGTGGAACTAGGAATGCTTTCGAAGATCAAGTCCTGATTTGAAGAAGGAGTCTTTCCTTAGTTAGATCACTAACGAAGGAACTATTATTCAAGAAGAACTGTGAGAACAAGGAAGAGGAGTTCAAGAAGGAAACAAGGAGAATTACCAACCGTGTACAACACACCTTGAAGTCCAAGATCAAGAACCTATATATAGGTGTGAAGTACATCAAGACAAACACGAGACAAGAGCTAATCAATCCGAGAGATTAATTTACAGTAGTTGAGTGTTGTCTTGCTTTAGCAAAGTTTGTGAGTTGTTAGAATAGATCTAAGAGTGAGGAGCTTTTGGAGATTGTCGAAGCAATTCTTGTGTGCTTTGCTTAGTTCAATCAATTTAAGAGTGAAGAGCTTGAGAATTGAGAGAACGACCTTTGTTAAAACCTTTACGGGTTATTTTCCCTACGGCTCGGAAGTTAATATAATCCTATATTCACTTCTTAAACTTGGTGTTTGTTTATTCCGCTGCACTATTACTCTGGTCTGTTGTTAAAGTAACATCGCTGAGTTAACAACGTACACATCTGTTGTTAACACTCCAGTGTTAAGTTAACAACAACGACGTATCAACCTGATCCACAATTTCAATTGGTATCAGAGCCAATCACCAACTTCACCGGTGTTTGGCGTTGATACGACAAGATGGACAACTCCAATCCCAATACCAGCAGATTGCCGGTATTAGAGGGTCCCAACAACTATGCCTACTGGAAGATCAGACTCAGAGTCCATATCAAATCCATCGACATAAGAGCTTGGGACGCAGTACTAGAAGGCTACACCATCCCCTACTTACCAAGAGATGGAGATGATGGTCTGGTACCTAAGCCAAGAGGACAATGGACAGCCAACGAGATTGCTCTCTACAACTTCAATGAAAAGGCTCTCAATGCTATTTTTAGCTAGATAGGTAGTCATATGTTCAAACTTATTCAAACTTGTTCTACTGTTAAAGATGCATGGGAAGTTCTTAAATTACATTGTGAGGGTGATGTGGCTGTGAGGGACTCTAAATATAGAAAAATTTTGAGGGACTTTGAGAAGATATAGATGGTTGAGGATGAAAGCATTGATAGCTATTTTGAAAAACTTCTAGATATTGCTAATCAGTGCCAAAACTAAGGTTTTATCATCCCAAATCAAACCATGGTCTATAAATCTTTTAGAACATTATCTTCAAAGTTTACTGTCAAAAGAATTGCTATAAATGAGTCTAGAGATCTTGCCAACATGGACTTCCAAACATTAATGAACATTCTAAAAGAATTTGAACTAGAATTCCTAGGAAAGTATAGTAAACAACTTGCTTTAGCCTTACTAGGTACTAGCTCAGATTCTACAGGGAGTGATGAGGATGAATATAAGTTGATCTCTTCTAACTATGGTAACATTACTAGGAAGTTTAGTAAATTGGGTTACAAAGATAAAAATAAAGAAAATAAACTTGGTAATGCTGCCCTTGGTTATAAGAAACCGCCCCCAAAGTTTATTAAGTACATGGCATCTAAGAGCACGCCTCAAGATACTGAGAAATTGAAAGATGTCAAGTGCTATGACTGTAAGAGGTATGGTCACTTTAAACATGAATGTGCTAACACCATCAGAACACGAGGGAATTCTCATTGGGTTTGTGTAGATGACTTCAATGAAGCTGACTTCGAATCTGGAACAAGTGCCGATAAACAATCAGAGGAAATCAACACTGCTGCTCTTTGCACTCGGATCACCTGGTTAGAAGAAGACTCCAGAAATTGCCAGAGTTCTCAATGTTACTCTAACATTGGAGAACCAACAGCAAAGCCGAAAATCTTTTTTGGAGACTGGAACAACCATGATACACAGGTTATCTATGATGTGCTCTCTGATTCTGAGGATACTAACTTTGATTGTTTTCATGACTCAGTTGATCTAGAAGAGGAGTACTTCAATGAAGAAGAAATGTCCCAAGAGGGAATTCTAGATGATCTACATACAACCTTTCTCAGACTGGAGAGAGAGAATGTCAAACTCATGAAGGGTAACAAAGCACTGATGCATGGCATTAAATGTTTGAAGAACATGTTGAGACTCTATGAGAGAGATCTTGACAAAGCTGAAGTTGAGCTGAAAGAGGTAAAGGAGAAACTCAAAAAGGATTCACAGATCATAGCCAAATGGAATGGAGGTACTTCTAAACTTGATGAGGTACTAAACATGAGTAACACATGTACATGTGGTCTGGGATTTGTTGAGAAACCTTCCTCTTCTAATGTTAATTCTGCATATTTAACTACAAGCTTTGTTAAAGAATCTGATAATGTGAGGTCTGGAACCATTAACACTGTAAAAAGTAAACCTACCTTTATCTGCCAGTACTGTTTTCAACCAGGCCACATTAAACCATTCTGTAAAAAATTCATAAAAGAATGTGGTAAGAAAACAGCCTCTGTGTCCAATGTTAAAACTACAACAGGTTCTGATGTTAGACTAACATTGGGTGCAGGACAGAAAGGTAGAACTTGGATTGAAAAAGCCAAAACCCCTAAGATTAAAGTTGTATGCAATGTTGTTTTCTCTGCTGTGTACTCTAACCTTTCAGGTAAGTGGTACTTCGACAGTGGATGCTCAAGACACATGACAGGCAGCAAAGAAAATCTTAAACAAATGATACCTTTGAGTGCTGGAACAGTGACCTATGGAGGATGTACCAAAGGAAAGATCATTGGCAAGGGGACTCTGTATGTTGATGGATTCCCACCCCTGAAGGATGTGTTATTGTTAGATGGGTTAAAGGCAAATCTATTCAGTATCAGTCAGCTGTGTGATGATGACTTACTGGTTACATTTGACAAAGTATCTTGTGATGTTTATGATAGTGACAATGTTCTTGTTATGATAGGTACTGAATCCAAAGATAACTGCTACCTAGCCTAAGAGGAAGCAGAATGTTTCCATGCCAAGATAGATGAGGCTTCTATATGGCATAGGAAACTTAGACATGTTCACTACAGAAACCTTGAGAAATTACAGAAAGTTGATGTTGTAAGAGGCTTACCCAAGTTGTCTTGTCCAGGTAAGCTTGTGTGTGGTGATTGCCTCAAGGGTAAGCAAACCATAGCTGTTCATACACCCCTACAGGTACAGAATGCTAACCCTAGATCTAGTAGGTGTTTTGAATTGCTGCCCATGGACTTAATGGGTCCAATTGAGGTAAGTAGTCTCAGTGGTAAGAGATATGCCTTTGTGATTGTAGATGACTTCTCTAGATACACTTGGGTAACATTTCTTAAAGAAAAGTCAGAAGCTTTTGATCAGTTCAAAATCCTTTGTGCTAGTATTAAAAACTTGTATGGCTCCACTATGACTAAGATTAGGTCTGATCATGGTAAAGAATTTGAAAATGCTAGTTTTGATAACTACTGCAATGCTAAAGGTATTTTCCATGAATATTCAGCTCGTAAGACTCCTGAGCAGAATGGGATTGCTGAGAGAAAGAACAGGACTCTTCAAGAGATGGCTAGAGTTATGCTCAATGCTAAAGATTTATCCAAAAGACTCTGGGTTGAAGCTTTAAATACTGTTTGTCACATTAGTAACAGGGTGTATCTTAGATCTGGAACTAACATGACTCCTTATGAACTCTTGAAGGGTGTAAAACCAAATGTTGCATACTTTCATGAATTTGGATGTGATTGTTATCTGCTTAATGACAGGGATTATCTGAGTAAATTTGATTCTAAAATTGAAAAATTCATCTTTGTAGGATACTCAGCCAATAGTACTTCCTTTAGAGTCTACAATCTTAGATTGAAGACAATTCAGGAATCAGTGAATGTTGTGTTTGATGATTTCACTCTTGATACAGGAACTGATGACATCTTAGTTCCCAATGTTGAACCAACAGTGGAAACCGAGAATGTTACTCCTGACAATGTTAGACCAACATTGGAATTGGAAGCTGGAAACACTGAACAAGAGTCAGGGAACGATGTTAGACTAACACCAGCAATATCTGATGTTAGACTAACAGCAGAGGATTCTGACTCAGAACATGAAGTTGCCTCTGAACCCAGAAGAGATCCCCCAGCTAGGATTCAGAAAGATCATCCAGCATCCCAGGTAATAGGTGAACTCACTGAACGGGTAAGGACACGCAACAGAGAAAGACTTGACTATAGAGATATGGTAAAATTGTGTGTCTGTATGAACTTCACTTGTACTGTTGATAATGCCTCTTGTTTCGTCTCCACCATAGAACCTAAGAATGTGAATGAAGCCCTTATTGATAACTTTTGGATTAGTGCCATGCAGGATGAACTATTACAATTTACTAAGAACAATATCTGGATACTTGTACCTAGACCACCTAATGTTAATGTAATAGGGACAGAGTGGATACTTAAAAACAAGAGTAATGAGGAAGGGGTTATAGTTAGAAACAAATCTAGACTAGTTGCTCAGGGGTACACACAAGTTGAAGGTTTAGATTTTGATGAGACATTGCTCCAGTTGCTAGGATTGAATCTATTAGGTTACTTCTAGCCATAACATGCTGTCTTAAGGTAAAACTATACCAAATGGATGTAAAGGGTGCGCTTCTGAATGAGCTGATTGATAAGGAAGTATATGTTAAACAACCTAAAGGATTCACAGATCCTAAGTACCCCAACCATTTGTACAAGCTTGAAAAGGCCTTGTATGGACTTAAACAAGCACCTAGCGCATGGTATGAAAGGCTTACAAAATTCCTATTAAGTCTTGGCTTTGTTAGAGGTGAAGGAGATAGAACACTGTTTGTTTTGAAGAAAGATTCTCATGTCTGTATAGCTCAAATATATGTAGATGATATTGTTTTTGGCTCAATTAACAATTCTTTTCTAGAAAAAAATTGTTGAATCAATGACAGGGCAGTTTGAGATGAGCATGATGGGAGAATTAACTTTCTTCCTTGGTCTTCAACTAAAACAAACAGGTAATGGGATTTTCCTAAGTTAGGAAAAGTATGCAAAGAATTTGGTGAAAAGGTTTGAATTGGCAGATTCAAAGCCTTGCAAGACTCCCATATCTTCATCAGTGAAGATATCCAGGGATGTTAATGGTGCCAATGTTGATCCAACATTGTACCGTTCAATGATAGGAAGCTTACTCTACTTGTCTGCTTCAAGACCTGATATAATGTTCTATGTTTGTGTATGTGCTAGGTACCAGGCATGTCCAAAGCAGTCACATCTGATTGCTGTGAAGAGAATCCTTAGATATATTTCTGGCACCTTGGCCCTTGTTATATGGTATTTTTATGACACTAACACAAATCTTGTAGGTTTCAGTGACTTAGACTGGGCAGGTGACACTGATGACAGAAAGTCTACAAGTGGAGGATGTTTTTATCTAGGGAATAACTTGGTCTCATGGTATAGTAGAAAGCAAAATTGTGTGTCACTCTCCACTGCTGAATCTGAATACATAGCAGCAGGCAGCTGTGTCACCCAGTTGGTATGGCTTAAACACATGCTACTGGATTATGGGTTAGACAGTGATACCTTACTTATGTTCTGTGATGATCTTAGTGCTATAATCATCTCTAAGAATCCTGTGCAACATTCTAGAACTAAACATATTGACATAAGGCATCACTTTCTAAAAGACATGGTAGAAGATAAGCTCATTGACATTGAACACATTGAAACTAACAATCAGCTTGCTGATATGTTCACTAAACCTTTAGATTCTGAGAGGTTCTTCAGTTTGAGGAATTCTCTTGGCATGTGCATTGTTTAGGGATGTTAGTTCACCAGTGTTGACATAACACCACTGTTTAGCACAAGTTATTGGTTGTGGTGTAGCTGTAATTCTTTTATGTTTCCTTTCTGCATTCTTCTTTCTTGCATCTTACATCTTTGTTAGAGATTCTGTTGGGTTGTGTGGTTAATCTGTGCAAATAGCTGAATTGACTGGTGGACAGGTACAGTTCAAGAGTTTTGTAAAGTAATAACTCTGTTGTTAGTCTGTGAATGTTAACCTAACATCTGGGAGAAGCTGGGGTACACAGAGCTCACTACTCTGATGTTATTCAGTTGTGACTTATCCATATTGGGTTAGACAAAGCATGAAGAGAAGCTGGGGTACATGATGTTGAGAGCTTCATTGTCATTCAGTTGTGCTTATTTTTGTGTTTTTGTCTATGGCCAAGGTTATGCATGATAGTGATCCTTACTACTGGGGTACTTTGAAGTTTCGACTGCTTGCATTCAGTAGCATTGTTCACTTGGTATTTCCTTTGTAAACAGGTTGGTAAATAGGTATGCATGAGGAGTTGGGGTGAAGAAGTATATGATAAATGTATTATCTTCATTCAGTTCCTTTGTACTTGCCCAATCTGCAGTTGATGGTTAAGTTGCTGGGGTGTGTGGAGTCTTCTGCTGCCCACATTCAGTGATGAAACTATCCTTTTACATTCACTAGTTTTTGTTCAAAAGAGTTCGTGATCATAAATAAAGATAAATTGGTTTGTCCTGATCCCAGCCAGTAAAGTTGTTTGTAATTGGTTACCATCTCCCAATGTTGATCTAACATTGTTGCATTCTTTATAGTTCTGCGTTTGTTTTTTCCTTTGTCGGTTTGGGCTTAGGGGGAGTAGTAATCCTAGGAATCATGTGTTGAGGCATACTTTGTGGGTGACTCACTACAGGTAAAACGCTATGTTTTGTGATCTTCTATACTGTGGGAACATCTTTTCCCTGGATATGTATATCCACTCTGTGTTTTTCGGTTTGATGTGTTACTTACTCATACTGATGATCTTAATCTATGTCTTTGCACCTATGTACTTGGGTGGGGGTTCATATTAGTATACAGGAATATCTCACGCTCTCACATGATGCTGCCTTGGATGAAGCCCTGAACCTACAACTTCCCTCCCTGATGTTAACTTACCAATGTTAGTTCAACATTGAAACATTGTAACTTATAAGTTTTCAGGTTTGATGACTGCTCTGGTTACGTGTTAATCTAACACTGACACGCGGTAAGGTAAACATGGGTATGATCGTGTGACAGTGGTCCAATTATTTTGGTAACATGTTACAACACCACTGTTACCAGTCTTCATCTTATTGTTTATATAATTTTCTCTAATCTCTTCTTGTTTCTTACGCGTTCAAAATTTCTAGTGCAATCAACTTTCACTGCTAATCAAGTTTCTTCTTTTCTTCTCTAAATCACGCAAACAATGGCGCGCAAGTCTTCCATTGATACTCTTGCAGCTGCTGCTGAGCAGATTGAGCAGCCACGTCGCCGCAGCACCAGACGTGCAACCACTGAAACCACCGCCGTTTCCGCCCCAAAGAGGAAAGCCACTTATCAAAGGCGCAAGGGCAAGAAATCCGCAAAGGGTGATGTTGGTTCAACATCAGATACTGTTGAGCAAACCTCTCCTCCCACCAACCCTGAAAACGAGGTAATGGTGGCTAACCCTATTCTGGATATACCTGCTTCTACTGCTGTTGTATTGAGGGGGAGGATGAGGCCCCTAGTGTTGGTTTGGGTGCAACTGAGGAGGTTGTGGTTGAGAACCCTGAGGTGACTGATGGGGTTCACAATGTGGTGGCTGAGGAAGTGGTTGAGCCATCTGAGGCTAATCTGGTTGAGCAGGTTACTGCTGATGAGATGGATACTCTTCCTGAGGAAGATGATCAGGTTGAGGAGACTGTGGTTGAGGAGGTTACTACTGAGGGTAACCAAGATGTTGATGATGAGGGTGACAATCAACCTGAAGAGGTTGAGAGAGAAGAAGAAGAGAGCCTGACTCTCTCTGCCTTAGCTACTGCTGGTAAGAAAAGAAAGGGGAAGCAAGTGGTTGTGGAAACTTCTGAGTCTGAGTCAGAAGAAGAAAAAGAGGAAGAAGATGATAAGAAGGAAGAGGAAGATGAGGAGGTTGAGGAAGAAGACCAACTGGTTGGTGATGACCCTGTTGATGTTGCTCCAACATCAGGCAGTGATGAGTACTTTGATGCGCTTGAGGAGGAGTACCCCAAAAAGCCTTATTCTGGCTTTTATGTGTCTACTGAGGCAGAAGAACAGTAGGAGGCTTATCAAGCCAGGGTTATTCACATGGAGAGGAACATTGATGAGGAGATGTTCAAGGAAAATAGACTATTTGAGTTGCTTGAAGCTAAAGGAGTGTTGGGCTCTGTGATGAACCAGTCATCATACATCAGAGAGTTCTACATGAACCTCTCTTAGTGGGTGTGCCACCAGGGCTCTCCCAAGTTTGGCAAAGCTTGGGTAAGGATGAATGTCTATGACATTAGCCCCTCTGTGATCAATGAAGCTTGGGAACTTCCTGATCCTGAGGAGACTGAGGATCCTAGCATGGATGAGGTGATTACTGACCTCACTGGTGGACTCACAAGGAAATGGAATGACAGTTTTCCAACTACAAGGCTGACATCCTTAAGTGTTGTACTTCACAAGCTCTCTACCTACAACTGGCTGCCCTCTTCCAACACCACTATTATGACAAAAGAATATGCAAAGCTGGTGTACAAACTGAAGAATGGGCTGAGTGTGAACATAGGGGAGAAGGTTGTGAGGCACATGAGGGAAGTCACAACAAAGGCAAATGGAATCATTCCATATCCCTCTCTGATATCCAGCATTCTGGTGAAGCAAGGCTTCAAGACAAAGAAGACAGAAGGCTGGATCAAGAACAAGGCCAAGATGATCATCACCAGGAGCTACTTCACTCAAGTCAAGATTCAAGATCTGCCATGGAATCCCAATGATGCAGCTGGTCCAAGCAGGAAGAAGAAGAAGAAGGCTCACAAGTTTGCTGCTTCTTCGGTTCCTGTGGCTAATGATGACATTTGTTCTGTCATTGCTGATGCTTTTGTGGAGGAGACCCTGGTGTGTCTTGACAGAGAGAATAAAGATACCCAAAGAGAGATATCAGACAAGCAAGTGAGGTTGCAGAAGATAGACAGTCTCAAGAAGCATTTGAAGGATCTGGCTTCCTCACAAAAAGGGGGAGAGTAGATCAAATTTCAAAATTTCTGAGTTCTGTTAATTTTCTGTTTTCGATGGCAGTATGAACAATTCTATTTTCTTTTCTGTTTCATCAAGGAGTGTGTTCCTTGCTACTAAGTATGGTCTGTAATGAAGTACTTTTCTATATTGTTGCTTACTGTTTCTGCTTATGCTATTTGAACTTTGGTTACAAAGTACTAACTCTGTTTTGCAAGTGTTACCTATTCTCTGATGTTAAGTTAACAGTGAGATGTTCAATGTTAGAACAGCTGTCTGGTTTTGATTTTAAGCTAACATTGACAAAGACAGATGTTATGACAACATTGAAAGTATCAATGTTCGAATAACATTGGGTTGGTTCCTTCTGATGTTCAGGGGGAGTGTACTTAGTTTTCCATTCTTATAAGATAGTGAAGTTTGTCTGAATAATTTGATCTGATTAGAAAAGGTTCTTAGGTTTTGTGATTAAGGCAAAAAGGGGGAGATTGAAAGTGCAGGTATTCTGTCAATGTTAGTTTAACATTGAGAAGTCAATGTTAGAGTAACATTGCTGGAGCCGAATCCGATTTACAATCTTGATTATATTCTTTATTATTGTTTTGCCTTATTCATTTAACTAACTGAGTTCCACAGTTGTAATTGTCTTTGATTATTATTCAGCAAACAAACTTGTTATAGGTTGGACGCTCACGTTTCCAAGAAGGAAAGTTTCCTTAATTAAGCAAACCGCTTTACAAGGAAAGATGAGTTCGAGTGGAACTAGGAATGCTTTCCAAGATCAAGTCCTGATTTGAAGAAGGAGTCTTTCCTTAGTTAGATCACTAACGAAGGAACTATTATTCAAGAAGCACTGCGAGAACAAGGAAGAGGAGTTCAAGAAGCAAACAAGGAGAATTACCAACCGTGTACAACACACCTTGAAGTCCAAGATCAAGAACCTATATATAGGTCTGAAGTACATCAAGACAAACACGAGACAAGAGCCAATCAATCCGAGAGATTAATTTACAGTTGTTGAGTGTTGTCTTGCTTTAGCAAAGTTTGTGAGTTGTTAGAATAGATCTAAGAGTGAGGAGCTTTTAGAGATAGTCGAAGCAATTCTTGTGTGTTTTACTTAGTTCAATCAATTTAAGAGTGAGGAGCTTGAGAATTGAGAGAACGACCTTTGTTAAAACCTTTACGGGTTATTTTGCCTACGGCTCGAAAGTTAATATAATCCTATATTCACTTCTTAAACTTGGTGTTTGTTTATTCCGCTGCACTATTACTCTGGTCTGTTGTTAAAGTAACATCGCTGAGTTAACAACATACACATCTGTTGTTAACACTCCAGTGTTAAGTTAACAACAACGACGTATCAACCCGATCCACAATTTCAGTATGTTTGGTGGGATATGAACTAGTTAAATGGCATAAAGAGAGATAATTTCTAAGAATACATCAAATTTGATATTTGACGTACAATTTCAATATAATCCCCATTTAATGCCGAAACAAGTGGGAATTTTGTCTACAAATAGGCGGGTTGGGGTTCATTTACTTTATTACAACATTGGCAAACCTCTACGAGCATTTTCTCTTACGTAGTACATTGAATTTGGTAGGTATGTCGAGATTCAGATTTGATGATGCTTGTTTTCTCGATGTATCCATATTTAGCAAAAAAAATCACAATTTGTTGATTTTTATTTTTATTGTTTGTAGTGACGCTTCATGAACCCTCTACGTTTTTTTGCTTACTTCAAAGGTAGATTTTTGTATATACACGCACTAGTACCTTGCATAGTAACTCCTACTTTAGCGTAGCCTTTTTTTTGTTAACTTTTAGTGCAACTCGATCTCAAACAATAGGTGATTTTATAGCACATCAAGTTCCTTCTGAGCCTAAAATGACTTGCCTTCCCAAGATAGTCTCTGTTAATATTTTGGTGATGGTGGCTAGATGGGGTTTATGATGGGCAGATGATGCTTGATGGTGATAAAGAAATTAATCATGATGCTCTAAAGATGGATACTGAGGATAATTCTAGGCTGGTTGTCAAGAAGTCCACAACTATCCTTTGTCAGAAACAGGTGTCGTCGATTTAACGTATTAAAGCTTATTACATGAAAACTTATAATATTTTTAAGGGTTATCTAATTATATTTCCCAATAGGGATGAGAGAATGAATATGCCACCCGTTGGTTGGATAAAGTTCTTCGTTAATAGGTTGTAGTTCCCCATACCAGAACCACTCAATGAGTTGCTTATGAGTATATGGTTGTGCCCTACTCAACTAACTCTAAACGTTATGGGATGTTGATCTCTTTCATTTTAGGATGAACGTGTTTTAAGTATCGTGTAGACTGACTGAATTTTAGAATATATTAACTGTAATGCTCAACCCCAAAAGGGATGACAAGGCTTTCTATTATGTTAGAGCCCAGAAGAAAATGGTTGAACTGAATATTACTACATATGTATGAAGCGGTAAGTTATTTGTTAATATGTTGTATCTGATTCCATCCTCTATTTATTTATTTTAATTGGGTAGCCACAAGTTTTCAGGTAGGCGAGGTGACTGATACCATAGTCGTTGCCCTTGTGGAGATAGATGTCGAGCATGAAGAAGAACTGAAGCACTTGTAATAACAAATAAAACACCTCTCTCAAGGTGATCTATGATGGATGCAAGATGCAAAAGAGTACAAAGGCCCAAAGATGTAGTGGCTCAAGTGAGTGCAATACGAGCAGAGGTGGTAAAGGCGTGCGGATATGCTATGAAGATGAGGAAGGTGCCCTAACAAGCTATGAAAAAACGTAATGTGCTGACCGAGAAAGTTGTTATATTAAAGGCAAATGTGGAGGCTAGCAAGGGTATGGGCCACACGCGGGGGCGTCAGTGAGGTGAATATTATTACCTTATTGATTAGATATTTTTGTAAAAGACGTGATATATATCTTTTTGTCGGAGGAGTTTTTAGATGAGCGGAAAAGGACTGTGGCTAAGTAATTGATTTGCAACTACAGTTTTCAGGTGATCAACCATGAGTGTAAGTAATTGATTTGCAACTACAGTTTTCAGGTGATCAACCATGAGTGAAGCTTGGTGGACTCCACAAAGGTAATAACCTTTAAGGTGCACCAGGTAGACAACATGGGGTATTTGATGCCCGGGTTTAGCGCTTGAAAGCTGAATTTGGTGCTAGATACTAATATAGAGTCGATTGAGAACTCTGATAACAATGCTGCCCTACTCTTTTTTCTTCTTTGCTAGACGACAGAGACATGATCATGATAGAGATGTATGTCTCTCCGCAGCTAGCCTGCCGCCCCAACATTGAAGATGACAACTAGGATGATTATTTTAGTTTAATGACCAATATGGGGAAGATGCAAACTCGGCGGGCAATCTTAGGCCTTGTTAATTTTTTTATTTTGTTTGACTATGAACAATTACCTTTTCATGAATTTTGGTGTTGCATTGCGTCTATCAAAATATGCATTTGAATACTTTGCTACATTCTTGTTTAATGATTGCTTGCATTTTGCGGATGTCTCGTAGTGCTTTTGTTTGTTATTGGTCGTTAGTGCTGCTAGCTAGTTTTCTAGAGTGACTGTCGCATCCCTTACAGTAAATTGCTTCGACACCTTTTACAATAGTTTTGCTTTATAGGCCTTGTGGTTGCATTTGCTCTGCGTCATTTAGGATAGTATTGCATTATACTGTGGTGGGCACATGGTCTAGATGCTGCTTATGGTAGGTTTGCATCATAATGTGTTAGGTAGATGGCTTTAACACCGTTTATTATATATATTGCCAATTCCTCCATGTAGTTTCCACTTATTCCAATATGTTTTGTTTGATGTCACATTTTAGAGTCACATGAGTCCATTTGACGAGAAAGGACAAATTATCAAAAATGCCCGATAAGTTTGGCCATTATCTTTAAATGCCTGATTTTCCCAGACCTGCTGAAAATGTCCGATATCTTTAAAAATTCCTACCAAAAATACCTGAAATGAAATTTTCGGAAAAAAAATCCTACGTGGCTGCCTAATCAAAGAATCGCGTTGCCTAATCAAAAAGTCGCGTTTACTGTTCACTGACTAAAAAACGTTTCTAATGTATATATATGTTAATAATAATAAAGATATAAACAAAAATATATAATAAATATATATAATAATAATAAACATTTTAACAAAATAAAAAATCATCATCTTCATCACCGCCCCCACCCCCTTCCCACCACCCCCCCCCCCCCGTCAGATCGCAACCACCCCCACCCCCACACCGCTGCAACTCGTCGTTGCAGCGACGCCGCCCCCCTTCCCCCCCGCGTCAGACCGCAACCACCCCCACCCCACACCGCTGCAACTCGCCGTTGCAGCGGTGGCGGCGTCGATTGACGCCGCCCCCATCCCTCCCCCCCCCCCCCCCGCATCAGATCGCACCCACCCCCACCCCACATCGCTGCAACTCGGCGTTGCAGCGGTGGCGGCATCGATTGACACCGCCCCCTCCCTCCCCCGCGTCAGATCGCGACCCCCCCTCCCCCCCGCGTCGATTGACGGCAATTTCGAATTCGGAGTTTTACTGTTCACCGTGAACAGTGAACCAGAATCGGGAAGATGATGAACAGTGAATCGGAATCGAGAAGATGATGAACAGTGAATCGGATACAAGAAGATGATGGACGGTGAAGCGTAAACAAGAAGATGATGAACAGTGAATCGGAATCGGGAAGATGATGAACAGTGAATCGGATACAAGAAGATGATAAACAGTGAAGAAGCGTTATTTTTCGGACAAAATATTACGTGTCGGGCGCGTTTTTTTGATTCAGCAACGCGCCTCTTTGATTCGGATGCCACGTCGGATAAAATGTCCGAGTTTTTTAAATCGGGCATTTTTGGTAGAAATTAAAATGTAACGGGCATTTTCAGCAGGTCTGGGAAAATCGGGCATTTAAAGATAATGGTCAAACTTATCGGGCATTTTTGATAATTCGTCCGACGAGAAAATAAAATGATCTGATTGAGAATGGTCCATTCATGGCAGTCAAAGTTATGAGTAGCAACAGAAATGGTGTATCATGATCAAGGAAATGGAGCAAGCAAAACAACTGAATAGAAAAGACTATACCATTACCACAGGGAAAAGACACGGCTTTTGCCGAATCATTAAGAGCAAGCACGACTCGCGCTTGGTATTGAGGCGTATCTCATGCTTGGTGGTGAGTTTGGGAACGTTCATGAGTATCATGTTCTTACACTTGTATACTTAATTATTATTGATAGGCTTACAGTGTTTTTAGTTATGGAAGTCAAATACTTTACAAAATGGGGTGAAGCACAAGAACTTTCATCTATCACAAAGATAAATTTTATTGATTTCATATGGAAACGAATCATCTATCGATTTGGTATACCTCGAGTACTCATCTCAGATAATGGGACCGAGTTTGCAGGTTAGAACATTAGAGCTTGGTGCGAAGATATGAACAAAACACAACGTTTTAAAGTGGTTTACCACCCATAAGCTAACGGTCAAGTTGAGAACAAGAACAAAACTCTTGTTGAGTATCTCAGAAAACGTATGCACGAGTTGAGAGAGTCTTAGATAGATGCGCTTCCCAGAATAGTGTGGGCCTATCACACCACACCATGTACTTCAACGGGCCAACCACCATATATTTTGGTATACGGTTCCAAAGCGGTAATTCTAGCTGAAATCTTCATGCCAACTTAATGCATCTTAAGCTACAATAAAAAAGAAGGTGCTAGATTGCGCTATGAGGACTTAGAGTTTATTAGCTCAACATGCAACGAGGCGTATGAGAAGACACAAGTCTACAAGACCATGAAGGCTAAGGCTTACAACAAAAAAGTTAGATTTAGGCAGTTCCAAGTGGAGGACTTAGTCTTAAAATAAATTGAGACACACAAGCGAGTTGGAAAGCTCCAACCCTCATTGGGAGGACCTTACAAGGTCACCAAAGCTAGCTCGAAAGGCTAATACTACCTACAGGAAATGGATGGTCGTGATCTAGCACGTCCATGGAATGTTTAGAACCTGAGGAAATTCTACTCCTAGTACAGCATGCAGAATCCTCCGTGGTTCATTTCTATTTTTGCGATCTCACAAATAAGTGATGTAACTAAAGCAATGAACTACGGAGACTTCATTACCACGTATACTAGGGATACGTATGAAACTTGGCCAAAAGCCAAGTGTGGTCTGAAAAATTAATAGGAACCTTTTCATGTTTGCCATTGCTATAAAGAGGTTTTGTACAAAACACTTCAATCTTTTCTTTTCAAAGGATTGGAATAAGTAGCACGACGTGGCTAACGAGCCAATATTTTCCTTTTCAAGGAAACAAATGAAGGAGTAGCATCCCATAGTTAGAATAGCTCCGCACTCCAACTCGAAGCAAACGCTACTATCACTTTTTCGAGGAAAAAATGAGGGAGTAGCATCTCATAGTTGAGCTAGATACGCACTGACTTGAATCAAATGCCTCTATCATTTTTCAAGGAAAAAAAGAAGGAGTGCCACCCCATAAGTTGGATTACCACCCTACCTACCACTAAGACTTCATACTTTGAAGAAACAAACTGCAAATATTGTGCAAGGGTGAAAGTCTTTAAAGAAAATAGCAAAACAATTGTGTATTGGTAAAAACCTTTATTGCTAAAACTTATTCTTGCTTAGGTTGACAACCTGGAAATATTTCTCATTGGTGACATCTCATACATGGTTGTGGGTGCGCGATCCAGAATGCATGGATTGCAATAGAAGGGTAGTACTTGATTGTGTAACATCCTGTACCTAGGTTTCACTCAAGACTATGTGAAGCCACGCTAAGAAGTGGTAGCACAAGAATGTTTAAAACCACATGATGGATTGATAGCACTAGATTGTGTAAAATCGAGCTATATAATGGTGGCACTTGAGTATGTAACATCCTAGACCCATGTTGCATTCTTCAAACCGCCTGATGAATTGGTAGAACAAGATTGCGTAAAACCATATTAATGGAAAGGCATCACTTGCATGTGTAACATCCTAGACCTAGGTTTCACTCAAGGATGCGTAAAACCACACAAATGAGGGGTAGCACTTGAATACGTAGCATCGTAGACCGAGGTTGTATTCAAGAAAGTGTAGAGCCTAAATAAAAATTAAGCAACTCTGGAAAGTAAGGAATGGACGACAATGCATGAAGACCTACTCATCACCATACACAACACACCATGAGTTACTAACGGATCTGAGACCCTAAGAGATCTAATCTCGCCCTACACAACTTTCATAGGGTTTGAAGTAGATTAAGCTTAGAGCTCATCTAATGCCCATTTCTCAATAAGAAGTCGTGCACTACAGGCTCACTTGCATAAGGCTCACCTACAGTTTCAAGGATATACCTATCCATAAATTTTTCATAAAAGACGACTGTTAATACAGGTACGTAATACCAAGGCCAAAGAAACAAAAACATCTTATTTGTGCGCGAGGTTCGATAATCCAACATCTCCCTTATACGCGAAGATTGATAAACCAACATCTCTTTTGTTCACAAGGATAGATAAAACTAGAGACTCACTTAATGAATAAGCAACAAGCAAAGCTGAAAAACATATAAGCCTTGTTCAAATATTTATCAAGGCTAAAGTGCAAACATGCCAAGGGCATAGTATGCACAACATAATCAAAACGAGCATAAGCAATATGTCCCAAACCTAATTCCACCAATGCCATCTACGAACGTGCAAATATTCAAGTCCGACACCACAAATCGATAAAAATATAAAGGGTTTCTACACCCACAAACAATATCCAAAAATACCAACAGAGCATGGATACAACAGCACACGCCAACAAACAGCGAACGTGGCTAATAATTCAAGTTGAAGTCTCAAACCACAGGCTCACTCGGTGCATCCATTACCTTGCTCGTATTGATCCCCAAATTTCCTCTCTTGGGACTAGTAGTGTCTTCAACTCCTTGTCAAGTGTAGGAGTATCCACCAAACGAAGGAAACTCTTCTCATGCACAAAGTCTAAAGTCGACTCACTAATTACATGTGATCCCACAGTGTCCACCGTAGTTGTGCTCAAATCAGATATTATGATGATGAGGATATCATGTACGGTGGAGCAAGAATGAGAGAGTCGAGAAAAATATACATCAGGGGTACCAAGTGTTGTGGTAAGTGTAGCCGTATTAAGTGTAGCCGTATGGGCCATAAGTAGCTTGGTGCGCTATGACAGTACAAAGGTACTAGGAAAAATATAGGTCTACAGTTGTGGTTGCACATCATCTCTGTTAGTTTTCTTCATATTACTCTTCTATGCTTTGACGAGATCAGTCCTCTCTGTGTCCATCGCCTAAGGGTCCATGTCACCAAGGCAAAGACTACGTTGACCTCTGAGACTCAAGAAGTCATTATAAGAGGGAGTCGGTGGAACTATAGGGGTGGATGAAAAACCAGGAATTGCTTTCTTTTTACAAAGGGAAGCCAAATACCCCTTGTGCTCTAGTCTACACCCGTATTAGTAATTTGGTAGCCTTGAAATTCGGGCCACCCTCCTCGAATAGTACAACATCACCAATCCATTCTCGTCGCCTTTCATTTTGTCCCTTATAGCTCTCTTTTGGGCGATATGAAGTCAAATACCATAGACAAAGAACTCCAAATAACCTTGACCTTGCGGTCATCACCAAATGGCTGCCAAGTAACGAGATGTATGGAATATATTACACTATAATAAACATGAGTACACTAATACCGAAGACAATCCAAGAAGATATTTTACAAAAGAAACTCATATCGCAACTTGTCCTCTCTTAAATGCTCTTGCGTGTTCTCTCTTAGCGACGACAATCTCAGCTTCATGCCTCTTGATAGTAGCATCACGCTTCTCCAAAGCAAGTTGGCGAGACTCATGTATGGAACGAGCTGCAATCAAATATTGTTCCAAAGTGGCATTCTCTTTTAGAGCGACATCCGAAAAACCATCCAACATTTGCGTCTTAACCATCTCTTCATCCAAGCGCTCCTCTGTAGCCTTGAGTTTCTCATCATGTGCCCTCAAGTTATCATTGCCATTCCTAACTGCCATGACCTCCCTTTGATAAGAGTTTTCATGCTCTTGTTGCTTAGTCAATAAGATCACATACTTGTTGATACGAACTTTAGTGGCTATGGACTAAAAGCGTGAAAAACGCATCTAAGTTAGTGATCCAATAACTAAATTCATAACAAATGCGATAGGAGTTCAGAAATTTGCTTAACATTGTATCACAGTGGCTGAAAAATCGCCTTATCCTATTTGTCTCTTCAATAGTAGCAATAAAATCGCTATCATCCAAATGTGGCATGATTCTACCCATGTGCTTCAAAGCATACATATCAGTCAGCTGCTTATTGGATCCCAATTTGGTGAATAAACGTGATATGATCCTCGGGCTTACCTTCATAAAATGCGATAGTTTTCCAACCGCTACGGAGAATACACCGAACAGAGGAACTAGGTGCTTATAGATGGCTCAGTGCCCGATCTCTTCTTTTTCTAGACTCATTAGTACCCTCCTTTATAGGCCATTTCTCTTCTCATTTACCTTAGCTCGGTGGAAACCTCACCTGCTAATGTCTTGGCTATAAGGTCATAATGGACATGAGTAGGAATGTATGTAGTCACACGGGAGTGGTAACGAGGACCACCTCTACCACTAGTACCTTCAAGAGCACTACTCAACGTAACCTCATAAGTCGGCGGCTTTGCCCCTATCTCATATGGCTTAAGGCCATCCACAACATGATCAAATCCACGGGCAGATCTTTAGTTGTAGGAAGAACATTCTCCTCAACCACAACTCTCACGGAGCTAACACCCCTAGAACCACCCTATGCACGAGGTGAACCCATCATCTCAATAGGAACATCAGATGTCAACCATATCATCATCAACAACTACGACACAACCACGACCTATACCTTAGCCACCCCCATCTCTTCCACGTGAAGAGTGTCCACCATGAGTTGCCCTAGTATGAGCAGCAAGATGCCACTAATCTTGGGACCTATCCCTCACCATGCTAGTTGCATGTGATAAAACAAGGGTTAATGGCTCGTACAACATTTATCAAAATGCAAGTGTAATATGATATGGTAAAAAACATATAAGCATGCTAAAATGCAAAAATATTAGACACAATGGTTTTCCCATAGGTGCCTAGCAGATGAAACCCTGCTCGCTGTCAATATCTCGCCTACGCAAAGGGCTAGGTGATAGAAGTGCTCCTGGTGCAAAGAAGACAATCTCTCATTTCGACCGTCTCTGTTAGTGGGTCTCTGAGGCTAATCATACACTTCACCAACCCAGTTACGATTATCAATCAAATTCTCTATGGACACTCTCCCAAATAAATAAAAACTCATGCACTTTTTGCCAAAACTATCGCGTGTACCATCAAAGAACATACAGTGAGCCTTTGTAGAAGCATAATAGAAATCAGACCTACTCCCTTCCTTCTAGTTGTAATTCATGCGGAATAGATACCAGAACTCCTTCACACTACAAGGAAATCCCAGATCCTTCGCGCACAGTACAAATCCAACTATTGCAACATAAACATTCGAGGTGAATTGAGCAAGGTTCAAACCAATGTCAAGTTGAATGTCTTGTATCTCTGGTACAATGGGAAACTTGAGTCCACTAAACAGATAACGAGGTGAATAGTAATACACAACCCGGTGGAGGACGCATATTGTCATCAAAACCTTGAATAATAATCTCATACCCACTAAGTATGCCCTACTTCAACCTAAACGAGTCAGGCGTCCTATACGTAGGATGCAAACATAGTATCTTATCAAAGGCTATCAGGGTATAAAATATGTGAGCAGGACGCTCAAACGCCTCATCATACACATCATCACCCTCATCAGATAATATACCACGATTGTTGCCCCCCTAACATGCTCCTCATAATCGATAACATCACCTTCTACGGAGAATGACCCTCATAATCATTGTCTTCCTCCTCTTTACACGAGGTCAATTCAATACTACCAACATCTGATGACACCTCGTCACCCTTACTAACTGGTCCAGACCCAACATCAGACTCAAAAATAATAACAGCATGTGTATACATATATGCTAATAGAAAATGTTTCCCAATTCCCATAATTTTTAACTAAGGAAACAGGGCAGAGTTAGTCAATTACCAGAAGTGTGAAGGTGATCAAAAAGCTCCCATGGACCTGAGTGTCACGAACGCCTCACTGGTGAAGGCTTTGGTCTATTTTATCTATCTCCCCTTGGTGGAGAAAAGTAACGATGTCTCTCATAAAAGCTCGAGTTTAGAGAGTAGTATGAGCGTCGATCACGTGAGTATCCAATCTTGACTTCTACCTGCAATTCAAGTTGCATAAAATAGTCAGAAAGGAAGTATAAAATCACAGAAATACACGGGAAATTGAAAAGCCCAACAACAGGTGAATAAAATTAGAAAAAACCAAGCAAAACCCCCCAAAATAACAAATGCAACGTAACCTTGATCCCAGTCCATATCGGATTACCCAATGTGGCACGTTGAGCCTGCCACATTGGACAAATCGTCGTGGCACCTTGGATAAGGTCACGTCGAATATAGTCCAATGTAGCACCTCGAAAATTGAGCTGGTGTATTTCAAGTTGGACTAAATTCGACGTGGACCACATCGAGTTTATGGCCGACGTGTGACACATCGGTTTCGAAAAACAATGCGTCACGTGGCCACTTCAATTTGAATCGACGTGCCTTGTGCCACTATCCTACATGCCCAAAAAATTGCAAAAAATAAGAAATGTAAAACGGAGTTTTCTTACTTCTTGAAACTGGTGGAGAAATTAGCCCTCAAACTCACTTTCACGTGATCTGAGACTCTCTCATCTTTCTCTACTTTAAAGCACTTTCTCTCTCTAAAAAGGGGAACAAATGAAGTGGGAAGCGGAGAAGTTAACTTTATATAGTGTGGCTCTAATGGGCTTAAGTTCCCATTCAAGACCCACTCGCTTTTATATACCATATAACCCATATGATAATGGTCCATTAATCAACCAAGATTATTGAATTGATAAAACAAAGTGTTGCCAAAATATTTTTGTAATGAATATTTACACTTTGGCTCACAATAAATTGTGAAAAATCTAAAAATTGGTCCAAGAATGCTTGCTAATTATCGAGTTTTACCAAAGAAGGGTTCTAAGGAACTAAACTTGCGTATGAGAACTGTAATTATGTCTTGCCTCTATCTAGTTTGAAATGCACTCAAGAAGTCGAGTCCATCTCAAACTAGGGGACCTATAGTGTGTCATAATTACAACATCTAAAAAAACAAAGTTACATTTGGCATTACACGGAATAAGAAGGACGAAAAGGCAATTCTTGCCCTATCTGTAAAATCCAAAACTATGCCAAGACGATATTCAAAAAACTGGATCCACAAAATAGTGTAAGTCCGTGTGGATAACCCGATACACGGGGATTGTGAGCCACATTGGGTCCACGTCGGATAAGGGTCCGACAAAACACGTCAGTTCAATGACCGACATGTCGCATCAACACAAGGTACGATGAGGCGCATTGGCTTGATTATCGACACGCCACGTTGGACTGTTATGTGCCCCCACTTGGTTTGAAAATCAATGTCACAAGTTAGACTGCCACATCGGTCATAAAGCCGACTAGCCACATCGGACAAACATTGACCGAGTTGGCCAACATTTGATTGTTCCAGTCAAAGGGACACTTGACCCACCTTTGGGTGGTCCCCACACCCCAAAGCCTTCTCCTTATCCCCCCCCCCCCCTCCCCCAATTCCTTAAGATCTCAAGGGTGTGTGATTTCTCTTTCTAGAAATGCATGTCAAACAACCACGTCAACTCATAAGTTGGCAAATTAAATCTCTCAAAGTTGACCCGTTCACCTCTTAGAGAACGTCTACTCGTTGCACGTCAACTTATAGTATTTCAAACAAGAGCACATCAAACATAAGTATGTTAAACTGAGTACTTCTGTCATTTTACCTTTACTTTCCCTCATATATGACTATATATCTAAGTATGAGACGAATTTAACTCCCATGTCAACGATATGAGCTTTGACTTGTGATTTGGCCACTTCGTAGTGCAAATCGCTCGACGTCCAAATACCAAACCTCCAAGGGAGCTCCTTCAATATTAGTGTCCTTCGGCCGATAGAATGATCTTTAACAAAATGATCTTTAAATGAAACTAACATCATCCAAGGTCAATTCTACAGCCAACAGGGTCTCCTCTACTACGGGGTCTTCCAACCAAGTCTAAATGGCTAGATAAATGCAATCAACTTCTAAGCTAAGCGTAATATCTCCTAAGATCCTCTTTGGACATAATTGAATAACGAACTATGTTTGGCTTGATTCTTTCTTCTCATAGTGATACGTATGTAGCTTGACTCCGTGTTGAGTTTGGTCACAAACACGATAAACCCGTATACACCCGTATATTTGGTTTACTTTCTTATTAGCTGTTCATTTTAACATTGTTCCTCTTAGTGCAGGTTTGTATCGAACCAAAAGCTCTTCTTGCATTGCATAAAAGTTACGAGAGAGTTTGATGAAGGAAGTTGGTCAAGATTAGCGAAAACACCCGCGCCAGATGGAAAATAAAACTTTGAATTAGTCTATCTACAATTGGACTATAGAAGAGTTAATTCAAGTCTTTATGCTTTTCTTGGGTCCGGTCCACTTGTGACTTATATATATAATACTAGAAACGTAGACATGGAATGCCCGCGTGATTAACTGTTTATTTAAGTATACTATAATTAATTTGTCTTGTAATAAGTATAACTTAGATAAGGATAAAAATCCATATATCATAACCTTCTTTGTAAGAGGGGATTAAGTACTTTTTTTCTTTAAAGAGAAGGTTGAATAATGATAAAGTTAAAATAAGTTACAGTTATATCTCAAGTAATAAAAAATAATTAATAGTGTGTCGAGGGGTGAGAAGAAAATAAAACTTTGAACTAGTTTATCCAGAATCGGAATCTAGAAGAGTTAATTCAAGTTGTTGTGCTTCTCTTGGGCTAGGTCCAATTTGGCTTTATATATATAATACTAAAAACGTTGGCATACGGTCTTCGCATGATTAACAATATGTAAGTATAATATTATTAATTTGTATGGTAAAGAGTATAACTTAAATGTGGTAGAAAATCTATATATCTTAACCTTCTTGTTAAAAGAGGATTAAGTAATAGTTTTTTCTTTAATGAGAAAGTTTAAATAATGCTAAAGTCAAAATAAATTACAATTAGATCCCAACTAATAACAAAATTATTAGTGTGTCGAGGGGTGAATTAGAAAACCAAAAGATTTGTATCAACATGCCTTCCTTTGTATACTAGTATAGATATTATAAAGTCCATGATAAACACTTGAATATATACTTGGAGCACCTTGGCCTTGGAGCCTTTGTATAGTTCAAGAGCTAGTTGTATGGTAATCTAATTTATGAATTTTATTTTGATTAAATTCAATACATTAGTGAAGAGTTGTAACTCGTAGTATTTAATTTTTTATATTTTAACATTTTAAAAATCTAAAATTAATAGTGAAGATGTGCAACTATCTTACGGAACATCTATATATATTATATAAAAAAATCAATTGTTACACCAATATTTTAATTTTCAGCTTTAACCTTTAAGTTCTAAATACATCAAAAGAACATAGTAATAAATCTCCAAACTAACCTTACAATTTAAGTTAGACTAAAATAAATTAATTACACTGCTTATTGTGATTGATGATTTACTTCCCAATTCATCCATAATCCTTCCATTTATCTATTTCAAGTTAATTTATTGTACAGTTTCTCAATTAGTCAAACTCTTTTCATCTACGTAAAATAAATAAATAAATTCTTCGAGTCTGATTCATCTCCTCTTCACCAATGTTCCATTCTTATTTTACGAGTCTAATCTTCTATATATATATCCGTTTTCTAATTCATTTGACTCATTTAATTAATAAATGACATGGCTAATTGTCTTAAAGGAGATTATACTCTAATTAAGCACTCACAAAAGGTAACGAAGGAAATTGATGTAATAATCCAATACGGAAAATGATCATGCCTTTATTGATTGATTGATTATTTGGTAAAACGTAATGCAAGGTCAGTGTAACATTTTACCAATAAATTCGAGGTCATCATTTATTTAACTTAATGGAAAAATTACTTAATTATAAGAAAAACTAATTGAATATATAAAGAAAGAAAAATTGTGACAAAAATTTTAATTTTCAGTTTTAAGCTTATAAATTTAATGTTGGCATAATATGTCGTTATTAAGTTCCTAATTTAATATTAGGATTTAAGCCGAATGAATAACTACAAAAATCATGTTATAAACTATTTAGTTTTCCAAGATTTGAATTTCTAATCTAACCTTATGATTTAAGTAGAATGAATAATCACAATACATATGGTGATCGGTGATTTAATTTTCCAAAATTTAAGACTTTTTATAGTATGTGAAGCGGGGTGATTTCGTCTGTTGACTAAGCAGTCCACGTCAAACTAACCCAAGCTCCGTAGTGGTGCTAGGTTAGCTTTGATTTCGAGATACCTGCATTGGAAAACACAAAAAGTAAATACCTGAGTAAACTTGGAGTTTGTGATTTCGGACTTAACTTTGGGGGCCAAGCTGCCTATGTATCCCTTATAGGGAATCAAGCCGAATGTCTACATTCTCAATGCAATTTATGCAATCATGGGGATCTGTCTTATAATCCGAGATTAAGCAAAGGAGGTGAAGAAGTTCCAGAGTCGGAGTTTTCAAGTTATGCTCCAGTGGACGACGACGGCTTTGCATCAGAGGGAGTTCAAAGGGTAGAATGGGGAAAACATGCTTCATTTTTTGAAAAAGAAAAATGTTTAATGAGTGGTAGGATCAAGAATTCAATTGTCTCCCAAGAAGAAGGTAGAAAAGAGGAGGTTGACCAAGGCATATTATCGATTGTGAGTAAAGCTGATTTAGAATGTCTTGAAAAGAATGAGGGTTGGGTGGCTGAGAATGCATGCATAATAATAATGTTGAGAATTCAAGTGAGTCTGGGCCAAATAGCAAAGAGAATTTTTTAGTAAATGAAAAGCCCAGTGATGGAGAAGAGGCTGTGAAATCCAATAAAGGAGATGAGCCAAGCCTAGTAAAAGATAAAATTATAATGGGCCATATGGATGTTGGGGTTGGGTGTCAAGAAGGTATAATTTTAGAACAAGTTGGCCCAGTTACAGAAGTGGAACAAATTAGGGCCATGTCCAAAAATAAAGAATGTAGAATCTCAGAAATCTTGGAGGGTCCAGTACGTGAGAAAAAGAAAATTTGAGCTTAATGTGCAAGGAAAAGTCAAAGTCACCATCTTCAAGGGAATTTTTTGCAGGCGTGGCTACGGCAGATGAAGCAGCGCAAATTGAAGTAAACAAGGAAAATAAGAGGATAGGCAAAAGAGGGAAAAAGAAATAAGGAAAGGGCAGCCACGTAAGTCGAGGAGATGGGCGAAGGAAGCAGGGGCGGTGCCAGGATTTTTTTTTACCCCGGGCTGCTATTAACTTAAGTAACTTCTTAAAAACAATGTAAATTAAAATGAAAATATTAAATATGCAAGCTAGAATGAGAAATATCTATTGTCTCGTACATGAAAAAAAATTACATATCATTATACTACACAAATAAAAGCACTATCGAAGTTGAGATTTACGATCCTTCAAACTATAAAATTCATCAATTACTGAATCGACATCCACACTTGCAGAAAACTCTCTTTCAATGTAGAGCACCAGACTATCTGCCAAAAATCCTTCTTCCATCTTATTAGGTAACTCTGACTTTACAATCTTCATAGCTGAAAATGCTCGTTCTGTAGTTGCGGTAGTAACAGGGAGAGTCAAAACAAGTCGAAGCAACCTGTCAATCAAATGAAAAATTGATGACTTGTTGGTCTTGAATAATCTTTGACATAATTCAGTAATTGTTGAAATATTCTAGAACCTCTCATCTGAAATAACATCCCGTCTGTAATAATTCAACTGGCTTCTCAAATAATGAATCTCTTGCTCATCAAAATCACTAGGATAAAATTTCTCAGCCAGAGTACATATGTTGTCAATATCAAATGATTTAAAACCATCTCGAGGATCCAAAGAAGCACTTAACTTTAAAAGTTCAACGGACTCATCATTAAATCTACTGTTGATCTCTTCCAACTGAATATCTATAATAGCATTAAATATATCAAAGCGGTAGTGATGATCAGCTGTAATGAGATCTTTTTGCTGGCAAGACCGACCTGTGGCACACTTATACTGAGAAGCCATCTCAGGTACTGCAATGTCATACTTTGAGCAAACTGAAACCACTTCCCTATAAAGGCAATCATAACCATTTTCTCTCAATTCTTGAAGTAAATCTTTAGTAGATGACACTAAATTCATTGCAGTTAAAATATCTAGAGATTTCTCTTGTAAGGCACAACAAAGCAAATCTGTAACCCCCATAATCTTCTGCATCAAACGCAAGATGAATACAAAATCAAAGCTTCTCATTCCAATCAAAGCACCATGAGCTCCACCCTTTATATCACTAGTAGAATCCCCAGTCATGATGTTCCTAAGAACCGTCATTAAAGGGCTGAATAAATCTACTACACTACAAATGGACTCAAAATGAGACCTCAACGAGTCTTTCCAGCCCGTTGTAATGTACCAATTTGATTTGCACCTCTACCCCTACCACGTTCACCATTAGCTATCATATGTTCAATTTCAACAACTTGAGCTGCATGTAACTCAGCTTGACGTTTAGAAGATGCAGAAAAAATATTAACAACAACACTCAAGTGTGAGAAAAATGACCAAACATATACCTCTTTTTCAGCAGCTCCAACCAATGCTAACTGTAGTCGATGAGCGAAACAATGGACGTAATATGCGTATGGACAATCTCTCAAGAAAAGTGCTTGCAATCCATTCCATGCACCCCGCATATTACTAGCGCCATCATATCCCTGACCTCGCATGTTGTAGACGTGTAAATTATATCGACCAAGGGCATCAGATATTTCTTTCTTCAACGTTACAGCTGCCGTATCACTCACTTGCACAATATCAAAAAGTCTCTCTCGTACAGAACCTTGTTTATCAACAAATCTTATTACTATGGCCATTTGCTCTTTGTTAGATACATCCCTAGACTCATCAACCAAAATACAAAATTTTGCATCCCCAACCTCTTCGCGGATCTTTCTTCTAACATTGTTAGCGAGTATATGCAACACTTCTTTTTGAATCATATTTGAAGTATACTTTGCATTTTGTGGAGCATCCTCTAAAATAACACCTTTAAGACTATCGCTCATCCTTCTCAAGAGTTCTAACATCTCAAGGAAATTACCTCTATTTTTTGAAGACTTTGATTCATCATGCCCTCTGAAGGCACATGCTTGCAAACTAAGCCATCGTGTAACTTCAATTGTTATCGTAAGCCGCAACCTATTAATCTGTATCTCATCCATGGTCTTGGCATTCATTACTTTATCGATGTGTCGAGTTACATGCTTCAAATCTTCAACATCCTTTATTGTGATGTGGTGAATTAGGACCCGCAACATGCACCAAAAAGGGACATTTCTTCTTGCAACCTACTCGCTTCCAACTTCGGAATCCATCTGTGGTAAAAGCATGATATCGAAGATTCTTATCATCAAACAGAAAGCACGGGAAACAATATGCGGCAACTTTTGTAACAGAGTACTCCAACCACGAAAATTTATCAAACCAAATAAATTGGAAGCGACGATATTGATCTCCACATTTTGTTCCTGTATAAACTCACAAAGTTGGTTGATATGGTTTCATGTCGATGTAAGCATGTCTGACTTCATCTCTTTCATTAATGGGGTACTCGCATATCGGGATACGTAATCCTGAATCTCTCTCAAGAGAGTTAACATTAGCTTCAACTCTTTGGCGATTAGAAGTATTTTGATCACTACTAGATGAAGGAGGTTGCCCTAAAGTTGATGGAGGAGATTGCTCTGAAATTGATGGAGAAGGTTGGTCTAAAGTTGATGGAGGAGGTTGTTGTGAAGTTGATGATGTACCTTCATTTGGTTTGTAAAACGATAACATTGTCTTACTTTTCCGTTTCTTGGTTCTTCCACTCTCCATTGTGATTTATAATCTATTATAAGGACATAGATATAAGGGAATGGATTAGAACATATGAATCATGAATGTCAACAAACAAAGTGGCAAATATTAAACTATATCGAGGCATAATTAAACAATATTCAAACCAGTATGATAAATGTCAATTCCACATGTATTAAATGAAAATTTCACAACTTAATCATAGCTTATTTGCAAACTAATTGTGTTATGAAAGAAAATTAAACTTTACATTGTTGCGGCATAATCTTTTGATTAATATAATAATAAATGAGTCTACAATAAATTCCCACAGTTGATGCTTTACACATGATATAACATTTATAATGACAAGAGTTAATGCTATAACACATAAAACTTAAACTACCCAAAATGTGTTGCACTAGTATAGAAGAAAAAGATATAAATATGAGGATCACTTACTTAGCGGTGCAGCAGGTTACTTTTATTTTGTTTCTCAACTAATTAAGAGGATGACACGAATTAGTTATAAATTACTTAGTTTCGAAATTATTTTTACGAATCGTTTCTATAAGTTGAAATATCAAAAAAATTCGGCTGTTTCGGAGGAAACGGACCGAATTTTCAAACCATGCCTAAATCCCTAATCCCTAAATGATAAAAATGATAGCCCTAAATCCCTAAAACAAGAGATTGACAAAAATGATAACCCTAAATCCCTAATCCCCAAATCCCTAATATTTTAGTTCACTTTATTATCAAAAGTAAATTAACATAATTACACAAGCTAAAATATAAGACTTTATTTAATTAAAGAAATGACTCACCAATTCCAAGAGTTGATTTGGAGGCTAAGCTATTTTTTTTCTTCTTCTTAGTTTGAGACCTGAGCGCGCATCAGACAGCACAATGGAGTCTTCTTTCCTATTTTTTTTTTTTTGTGTGGGAAGAAAAAGAGATTTCACCCGTATGATTAAAGACTAAGAGTATAGAGGTTTTGGCTTTTTTTTTAAAAGTTTTATTGTTAGGCCCAGACATTTAAATCCAAAAATTATTTTTATTGGGCCAGATTTTATATGTTTTTGTTGGGCTAAAACTAAATATACCTAGTAAATTGTTTTACAAATCTTGTACCGGGCTGCAGCCCACCTAATGTACCTATGTGGCGCTGACCCTGGAAGGAAGTACGTGGTCCCTTTCTGCAATTTAATAAGCGATTCGGACATTGCATGTCGCAATGAGTCTATTAAGAAAAAGGATTTTGAATGGGAGGCGAGAGAAATTTGGAATTATGGAATAAGAATCGGTTTAGTGGGCAAACGAAATGACGAAGAAATTATCAGAAAGCTCTCGGAGATGGGTAGAAGAGATAGGGAAGAGAAGGAGCAAGAGGACCACGTAAAAATGGAAGAAGGGTGTGAAGTAGGTCTTCAATGAAGATATTGTCACTGAATTGCAGAGGAGTTGGGGGGAGGTTCAAGAAGAGGGAGGTAAGAAGTTTGGTTACAGAATTAAATCTTGATGTTTTATGTATTCAGGAGACTAAAGTAGAAGTTGTAGATAAGAATATTTGTCAAGCTCTTTGGGGAGGTGATGACTGTCGATGGGTATATAAAGAGTCTGTTGGTCAATCTGGTGGGATTATTATTTTATGGAGGAGAGGTGTGTTCAAATCAGAAGTTACATACATAGGGGACGGGTATGTGATGATGGCGGGGATTGTGGAAAAAATTAACATGTGGTGTAGTATTGTAAACGTCTATTCTCCATGTGCGTTGAGAGAAATGAGAGTATTGTGGGAAAGTTTAATTTCTTTGAAAATGCAGAGAAATACAGGGGCTTGGTGCGTGGTTGGAGATTTTAACACAGTGTGTCGTTCTTTTGAAAGAAGAGGTAGAAGAGAAGTGGTGGATAATACAGAGATGGCAGATTTTAATGATTTTATTAGAAGAATGGAGCTGATCGGTCTACCATCGGTGGGTAGAAAGTTTACATGGTATAAATCGGATGGCTCGGCGATGAGTCGAATTGATAGAATTTTAGTTTCTGAAGATTGGATGTCGATTTGGCCAAACACGACACAGTGGGGACTCAAGCAGTCAATCTCGGATCATTTCCCTTTGCTCTTGCAAGAACGAAACGTCGATTGAGGAGCAAAGCCGTTCCAAGTC
This sequence comes from Linaria vulgaris, assembly GCA_948329865.1. Classification (NCBI taxonomy): domain Eukaryota; kingdom Viridiplantae; phylum Streptophyta; class Magnoliopsida; order Lamiales; family Plantaginaceae; genus Linaria; species Linaria vulgaris. Next base: position 65,040,467 of record OX415251.1, read on the forward strand.
CTTGATTGTTGGTTCGATCATCCGGATTACTAGTGCCTGGAACAACATTTGTGTTGAGGGGAGCTGTACGTATGTCCTGAAAGAAAAGCTTAAGGCTTTAAAACAAAATCTTAGAAGCTGGAATAAAGAAACTTTTCGTGATGTGGATAAACAGGTTGTTTTGGCTAAAGAAAGAATCTCAGAGATTGACTTGAGGTCTGAACAAAGAAGTCTGAAAGAAGATGAAGTGGTGGAAAGGAGAGAATATTTTGGTAAAATTTGGCAACTTATGAAAAGAAAGGATAGTATCTTGTATCAAAAAGCGCGAGTCAAATGGCTGAGGCAAGGAGACATTAACTCTAGTTTTTTCCACCGAACTATGAATAGTCGGAGGAGGAAAAATGAGCTAGAGGGGTTGTATATCCTGGGGCGATGGGTCGATGACGTTATAGAAGTTAAGGAGAAAGTTAAAGGTCATTTTGAGACCTTGTTTGCAGAGGAACAATGGAACAGACCAGAATTATCAAATATTGAATTCAACAGGATCAGGGAGTGTGAAAATGAGATGTTGGTGGCAGAATTTACGGAGGAAGAAATAAAAGAATCTGTGTGGAGCTGCGACGGGTCGAAGTGCCCGGGTCCTGATGGTTATAACATGAGGTTCATAAGAACCTTTTGGGATGTGCTGAAAGGTGATTTCTGTAATTTTTTGCATGAGTTTCATCAAACTGGAAGGCTTGTTAGGGGTGTTAACCCATCTTTTATTACATTAATCCCAAAGGTCCATAACCCGCAGGGTTTAAGTGAATTTCACCCAATTTTCTTAATTGGCTGCATGTATAAAGTTTTAGCAAAACTTCTTGCAAATATATTGAAAAAGGTTATCAGTCAGGTTGTATCCAGCGAGCAATCCGCATTTGTGGCTGGCCGGCACATCTTTGACAGTATCCTAACAGTGTATGAGGTTATTGATGAGGTGAAGAAGAAGAAGAAAATTCCCTGTCTCCTATTTAAGATCGATTTTGAAAAGGCGTACGATATGGTAAGTTGGAGGTTCCTTGATTATATGATGAAAAAGCTTGGTTTTTGTCCTAAATGGAGAAATTGGATTATGGTGTGTGTTCGATCAGCCACCGCCTCTGTTTTGGTTAACGGCAGCCCGTCACAGGAGTTTCAACTACAAATGGGACTAAGATAAGGAGACCCCTTATCGCCGTTTCTTTTTCTTTTGGTGGCCGAGGGTTTAAATGGGATGATTAAAAAATTAGTGGAAGCGGGTTTGTTGTCTGGGATTCAAATCAGGGTGTCAGATTGTTATATCTCTCATACACAATATGCGGATCACACTCTGATGTTGTGCTGCGCAAGAGAAGAGAATGTTTGGGCGATTAAGTGCATTCTCATGAATTTTGAATTAGTCTCGGGGATGAAGGTTAATTATAACAAGAGCCACTTGATCGGCTTAAATGTGAGTGAACAGGATATAAGTTATTACGCTTGGCGACTTAAGTGTAGAGTTGGAGAGTTACATATGAATTATCTTGGAGTCACCATCGGTATGAACCCGAGAAGGTTGAGAGCGTGGTCCCCAGTCTTTGAAGCTTTCAAGAAGAAGTTGGAGCCGTTTGGTTGCAAATATATTTCTTTCGGAGGACGGATCACGCTTCTTAATTCGGTTCTCACAGGTATTCCTCTTTATTTTCTTTCTTTTTATGCTGCACCAAAACAAGTGATAAAAAAGATTGTCAGTATCCAACGAGACTTCTTGTGGGGTGGAAATCAGAATGTTAGAAAGATTGCTTGGGTCAAGTGGAACGAGGTATGTAAGAAGAAGGAGAATGGTGGTTTGGGGGTAAAAAATTTGGAGTTTTTTAACAAAGCTCTGTTGGGTAAGTGGAAATGGCGGTATATGGCTGGAGAAAATACGTAGTGGGCTGCAATCCTAAAAGCTAAGTATGGAAAGTATATGAGGCCTCGGTGGGGTCGATCAAATCACTCACAATGGTGGAATGATATGCTGAAATTGGAAAGAGTCAATGGTGACAGGTATTGGTATAAAGAAGGAGTTGTAAGAAAAGTTGGAGATGGTGCCTCAACATCTTTTTGGAATGATAGCTGGTTGGAATCTCAACCATTAAGTACTAACTATAGAAGGTTGTTTTCGATTGCAAATGATAAGAATGCAACTATAGCTGAGAAAAGGTGAATGGAGATGAGAAGTTTGGACTTGGAAGTGGGACTGGAGGAGGACTTTATTTCAGTGGGAGAGCGAGCTGTTGGAAGATCTTATTGAGAAACTGAGTGAATTTCAGGTGATGCAAGATCAGAGGGATGAGTGGACCTGGAAGCACGAAGCTAACGGGAAGTATGAAGTGAAAAGTGCATACGATGTCATTGCAAACGAGGAGGCTGATCACGATAGTACTTTTTTCAAGAAGTTGTGGGAGGGTAAAGCTCCAGCTAAAATGGTGGCTTTCGCGTGGAAAGTGATGCTAAATAAGATTCCTACAAAATCTAACTTATTACGGAGAGGTGTTATTGATACATTACAAGATCAGTCGTGTGTCCTGTGTGGAAATCATGCTGAAAATTCTTCTCATCTGTTTGTTGAGTGCCATATTAGTTATAAAGTGTGGATGTCTTTTTATAAATGGTTTGGCATGGTCACAGTTCTACACAACAATCCACGAATGTTCTGGAGTCAACACGAAGGGCTTTGGGTAAAGAATAAATGGAAACAAGAATGGGGAGGTTTGTGGCTTTTTGTTGTTTGGGCAATTTGGAGATACAGGAATAGATGTTTGTTCCAGAGCGAGAGGGAGGATTTTGAAAAGCTTATGGAGGAAATCAAAGTTAGAACGTGGTTGTGGTTTAAAGCTATCACGGGTGATTTTTCTTTCTCTATTACGGACTGGTATTTGGATCCTAAGAGTTGCTTGTAGAAAAGTGTAAGAGCCGTTGAACTGTTGTATTTCTATGGGTTGGAGTACCCCTTGTACTCCTTCTAATAAACTTTTCTTTTTCGATCAAAAAAAAGCCGAACGTCGTTTGTTGTTACACTGTGATAGCCATTACTGCACGACGGGCTAATTGGAAGTGTTGAACGGGTATGCCTTACGTTGGCCTCAAAGTTTATTGGGTTATGATGGACATGTATGCCTTGCGTTGGGCTCGAAGCTTGTTGAGCCAATGCGAGATAGATGGGCTGTCAATCCATACTGGATTGCGAGTCGCACAAGAACTTGATGGAATATGCCGCATAAGATGTCGCGGTGAGAGCGGGTTGGACGGAATTTGAGCTCTCAAAATCAAGAGAGAGAAAGCTCTAACTTAGAGAGAGAAAGTAAGATGTGAATTGTGTGTTCGTTTTGCCTTCAAATGAGGGGATATTTATAGATATCGCATGGGCCTAAAATGGGCTTTAGAGGCCTGGTCCAAGTGCAAGTGTGCAACCTTGCTACCTTGTTGGCGTGCAACCGTGTTACCGTGCTAGGTTGCACATGTGCTACTACAAATTCAACCTTGTTACGACGTTGTACCTCGCTAGCACGTAACCGTGTTACCTTGCTCCATTGCTAACATGCAACTGTGTTATCTTGCTACCATGCTAGCTTGTAACAGTGTTACCGTGTTACCTCGTTTGCGTGCAACCATGTAACCTTGTTAATATGAAACCATATTACACTGAATTCAAGTATTCAATTATTTAGAATATTTTCGGGGGAGAAACTCCTAAAGCCATGCGTTGGCGACTTGTAAGCTTTTCATGTGTCATACCAAATTATGGCACAACACTAAGTCCCGCAATTTATAATGGATTCAATGTAGGAGAGCGCATTGCAAACTTGTAAGCTTTCCATATGTCATTACCAAATTAGAGCACAACAGATATGACTTTGGCGTAATCTTTCCAATGAGGTAAACGTATTCTATGTTTGTAAAACTTTATTCTCCACTTTAATTCCATGTTGGCAAGTTTCACATTCGTCGTCGCAGTCATTTCCGTTCATGGTTGCCGATATGCAGTCGCTAAAACTTTGTCACATGTATGTTTCTCTTTTTCTTTCTTTTAAAAATTATTCAATCCACTTTTTTGGGACATGTACTACAATGGTTTGATATTCAGTGGGTTGCTATGAAATCGACCTTAAGAAATCATTATTTTGAAGCTACTTGAGTCATATGTATTGGTTATTTTCAATTACTTTATCACTTTCTTATGAGTAAGTATATTTGTCACCTTGTAGGCGATTACTTTGGCATAACTTGTGGACTTTTTCTAACCAATATAGTGCTATCTCACTTGAATACAGTAGTATGGATTGTACATTTTACCTAATTTTATGCATGCACATCCCACGTGCTACGTTTATTAATAGAGTTCAACAGTTAAATTTTTAAATTAGTTTCTTAGCGAAATAGAGAAATATCGCGTTACATTAATATAAATCTTAGTCAAGCGGGTACAGCGTGTCAAACTACTAGTAATTATTATGAATAAACATATTTGTTCAATTGTTACTTTTTGTGTTTTGTAAATATACTGATACAAATTTCGTTTAAGGAAAAATGCAGATACCTATCCAAACTTTCAATTTTGTAAGTTACCTATCCAAAGTTTCAAGTTTTGGGCAGTCGACTCCGTCCCAACTTTCATTCCCACTACAAAATGGGCTATCTTCGCTGACCGCTGGTATGGTGTGAATTCATCCATACAAAAAAACCGAGTCGTGCGTTCCTAGGCTCAGCTGCAAAATTCGGATGCGTCTAGTCAAAGTGTCACCATGCCTCACCAGAGCTGTGTGAATCATTCCATCTGTAGCCTCTCGACACTTCAAATGCCAAGTCATATGCTTTGTAGTGTCGAGTATAATAAAACCTCTAAAGACGAGGGTCTAGGGGGAAATACCACAAATGCTTCTTCGCGACCTCCGACTTCCTACCAGAATCGTATCTATTTTTCCCACATATCGGGCATATTAGGAAGTCCTTGCTCGCCGCAAACCCGTAGAATAGGAAACACTGCTATGGGGAAACATCAATCTTTAGGTACCCTAACCCCAAGGTTCGCAGCATCCTATGCATCCTTTTCATGTCTTTAGGTAACAACTTCTCAATCTTTGGGTTAAACCCATCTTTAGACATCTTTAAAATATTGTTAAACATGATGTTACTCGCCTTGTGCACGGTCTTGTAATTCAACCACTCTCCAACCCACTATAGGACAGTTTTACTTCTCTTAGGTTGCATCTTCAGATGTCCTAGATACATCAAGTCGTAGAAATCTCTCGCATCAGGATTCAGATCATCGTTACGCACATCGTCCTCATCAAAACTGCTTGCATATGCATCCACGCCCATCTGTCTAAATGAATCGTCAATACAAACAGAGCTGTCGGGAATATTGGCGTGTGATGGGCTAGGCTAGGAGGTTCGTCGATAAACGTCATAGTAGTCGTGGTAAACTTCTCTCTATGCAAAACCCACTCAAAATATCAAGATGTGAATCTCGCCTAATGAAGATGATCACGGACTCAGTATTGATCAAAAAACTTTGAATTGTTACATTTCTTGCACGGGCACCTAATACGCCCCCGTAGATCTAAATAGGCATCACGTTGCGAAGCGATTATATGAATGCGCGAACTCCAACCACAAAACTATCTCGTAAATAACCATTGTTATCGAATCTATCGTACATCCAATATCTATCGGCTTGATAGTCCATTATTTATCTTAGTTCTAAAATTTAAAGGAAATAATTAATTACAATTGATACTACAAACAATTTATAATTTAAAACGTAACAATTATTATGCACGATAAGGTTGTAGAGTGATAAATTGATCAACTTATTTTTTGAAGCGTGAAAGAATGATCCTCAAGAAGCTTGTGTCCACTACCAGTAGCCTCGATGTGTTTACGACAATATCTATCAAAAAATGAATAAACAATTAGCATATAATACAAAAATTTAGTATTGAAATAATATATTTGAGAATCTAAGTGAAAAGAACAAGAATACCTTAAGAAATGGTGAAGATTGGTGTGAATAATGAAAGAAAGAGAAGGGGATATTTATAGGTAAAATTATGGCAGTTTGTGGCCGCGAAGCGGTCGCGAAGCCAACTAGCCATTGACTTTCCTGACCGCCTTGCGTTTGCTATTATTACCGCATGGCGGTTACAGAAGAGGGTCTTTCGTAATACCACGGCGGTCACTAATAACGTTCATGCTAAAAAAAATCGAGAAATTGCCAAAATATTTTTTTTATTCGTTCAGGGGTTACGGCTCAGCGTTCACGAAATGACATCGTGACCGCCGAGCAGTCACGGATTTAATCGTGGCCAATGAGTGGTCATGGCAACAACTCGTGACCTCTCAGCGGTCACGGAGGCCGCCGGTGACCGCTCGGCGAGCGGTCGCCGAAAGTGGTTTTACGACCGCCCGTCAATCGCAGATGGCCCAGGACTGGGGTCGACCGCGACCAACTTTTGACGACCGTCTGGCGTTCGCGGATGCACATTCGCGGCCGCATTTGGGTCATTCACGACTGCCCAGGCGGTCGCGAATGACCCTTGTTTTTTGTAGTGTCCAACCTATCTCGGCCCAAAAATATCACTATTAGCCTGAATGACGTCATCATGACGTCACTCGAGAAAAGTAAAATCGGTATTTTAGTGATGTGGAGTATAGTGCAAAATGTATAACTAATTTAAACACCCTGTGTTTTATATTATTGTAGAATGCACCTCAAATGTTTTAACTTTTTAACAAAAATACCATATTCTCCAAAATAAAACACCCTTTTTTTTTTACCCAATGTACTCCAAATGTTTTAACTTTTTAACAAAATACCATCTTCTCCAAATATTTTATCTTAAACTTAAAATAATTATAAATATAAGGATATAATATATTAATTAAATTGTAAAATCATATATTACATATATATTACTTAAGTTTAAGAGAAAATATTTTAAAATTTTAAATTTACATATTTTATTTTTTCTTACTTCAAAAATATTCAAAATATTAAAAAACTAATAAATACTAACTCATCTAAATATAAAGTATATTCTTTTTGTTTACAAATTTAATAGTGAATACTATCAAGTTTTTCTAAGAAAATGTGTCTTCAAATTAATTATATTTTTAGAAATTAAAACTTTTCAACAAACTTAATTAGTAATTTTTTAGGCTTGATTTTTGTTAAGTTTGATTTATTAATTACTTGATAATTCAAAACTTAAACAAAAAAAAAAACAAAAAACCCCACCCCCACGCCCTACCTCCTTCACACCCACCAAATCCACCACCATGAAACCCCAAATTCACTTCAAATCGACATAACTCCATCACCCTCGCACTTTCCTGAACTCTATTTTTAGTTTTGGAGTTTTAAAAATCGCCACCGTACAACAAATCATTCGAAAACCGACACCAAAAAGCCCATAAACCAGAAATTAAGGTCATGGAGATGTGAGAGGGTGATGGATTTAAATCGATTAGAGGTAGATTTAGGGTTTGGTGGTGGTGGTTTTGGTAGGTGTGAAGGGAGGTGGGGCGTGGGGGCTGTGGGGGGTGGACGATATATTGGAGAAGATGAAGTTGATTTTTTAAAAAAAAATAAGTTTTAAATTATAATTTAATTTATAAATCTAACTTAAAAAACCAAGCACAAAAAATTACTAATTAATTTGTTGAAAAGTTTTAATTTCTATAAATATAATTCATCTTAAGACACAATTTCTTAAAAACAAATTGATAATATTTACTGTTAAATTTGTAACCAAAAAGAACCTACTTTATATTTAGATGAGTTGGAGTTTATTAGTTTTTAATTTTTTTAATATTTTTGAAGTAACAAAAAAAAAATAAAAAATATAAATATAAATTATTAGAATAGTTTCCCTTAAACTTAAGTAATATATATGTAATATATGTTTTTACAATTTAATTGATATAATATACCCTTATATTTATAATTATTTCAAGTTTAAGATAAAATATTTGGAGAAGATGGTATTTTGTTCAAAAGTTAAAACATTTGGGGTGCATTGTATGATAATATAAAATTAGGGTGTTTAAATTAGTTATACATTTTGCGCTATACTCTTCATCTCAAAAATACCAATTTTACCCCTCTCGGATGACGCGTCATGATGTCCTTTAATCGAATAGTGACGTTTTGTTTTTGCTGAAATAGGCCAGAATGAAAGTTGGGACAGTCGACTGCCAAAATTGGAAACTATGGATAGGTATCTTACAAAATTGAAAGTTTGGATAGGTAAGTGTAAAAAGATCCAAAGTTTGGATAGATATCTGCATTTTTCCCTTTTGTTTACTAATAACTTAGCAATTCAGGGAAACACCATCACAGTTAATTTTGACAAAGCCAAATACAGGAGGGTTATAGGTGACGTGCAAATGGTGTGTCATGGGACATATCACGAAAAGTCTTTGCAACGTAGGTGATGATGTCATGTGGCGGGATTGGCTTCTCGTGAAACAAAGGGTCATTGTGTGCGTGCAAAAGTGCCTAGCAAACAAATAGGGTAATGGTTTGGGCTTTATTGCAGTTGAGGTACATAATGGGACGGACCCCAGTTGTATGGATCGAGAAGGTAGGTTGGGATGTGCACACGACGGAGAAGAGTAGGAAACAACGAAAGGGGTAAAGTGTTCAGGCGCGGAGTGGCAGAGGGGGCAATGCTCGGGATCCGACACATGGCACTGACAGAGGGAGTCGCGTGTGGCAAGTGCATTGTGCCCCCACAGCCACCCAGGGAATTTGACACAGAGAAGTATGAAAGTTTTCCATAAGGCATGCTAGTGTTGAGATGGGAGCAGAGGCCTTTTCGTGGATGCGACTAGCCAGCGGTAAGCCAATTTCATGGTGAAGGCAACGCTCGGGTTTCATTCTCAGCTGACGATGTCCATGATATCTTCCAAGGGTAGATGGGACCCACAAATGTGTTCGGCTACGCAGAGAGGAATAAGGCCTACCATGCATAGGTCCCACAATCCAGGCAGCCCATGAAGGGAGAAAAACTACGAGGGTGACGATCGGGTGGAATTGTCGGGATGTATTCCGCAATGGTGAATGGTCCAATCTAACAGTTATGGTAGAAATTTACACTGGTACCGTTGTCGATCACCTAGCAGGGCAAAGTCGATGGGGTAGGGAAGAATCAAGAGATCGACTTCCATGCTCGACTAAAGTTGGTTGGGTTTGGGGCTGTAAGAGGCTACAATTAGAATAATGTTTTGCCTGCATTACGTTGGCCCGATAGCAGTCAAGGCTTTGAAGGAGGTGCCACCCAAGCTTGAGCATGAAAGTATCATTGAGGTGGGTAAGGTGATGATGCCCCAATCCCTTGAGGACGTGCGAAGCACCAATGAAATGCCACCAAACACGGAGTTTAAGCTGTTTCGAAAGATCGACATTTCATAACAAGGACTTTGAGAGTTTGGTGAAGGTGCTAAAGACAGTAAATGGGAGGTGGAGCATGCTTATTCCATAATAGAGGATAGATTGCACTGCTAATTGGATCAGGATACAGCGCATGTCGTAGGATAGGTAGATGGTGTAGCATATGCCAAGGTATTGGGTAAATCGGGCGATCAACAGGGCAAAGAATTGGTTGGGCCTTCTACCCCATGAAATCAAATGCCGAGGTACTTGACTAGGAAGGATATGGCGCCATTGTAGAGGAGCCATAAAATGGCACTCTTGCACGAGGCTAGGATTTTCATGGAGAATAGGGTGTGCGACTTCTCATAGTTGGCTTCGAGCTAAGCCAAATCGTGGAAGGAGTCGAAGAGTCGTAAAAGTAGGTGTAGAGTGGTGTTGTTGTATTAGCAAAAGATAAAGAAATCATCCGCAAAGCTGAGAATAAGGATGGCAGGGACCCGCAACTGGCTAGGACCGTATGGAACTAGCTAGAGTGGGTTGCTCAAACAGAGGCGACGATGAGAAGTACCATGTAGATAATGAAGAATTACGGGAACAATGGGGCACCTTTCTGAATCCTTTGCGTTGGTCGTCAAGCTTGGGAACGTATCTTATTTAACCATGATGGCCAAGAGACCCCGCTTCCTACGAAAATTATTCTGTGATCCACCCAATCAGAGTGGGAGAGAGGCCGAGGTGGTTGAGACTAAATGAAAGTCTAACTGAGGTGATCATATGCATTTGCTATGTCGATCTTAATGGACATAATACCTCGTTTCCCACGTCAAAAGTTGTTAATGGTGTTGAGAAGTTCCTTTGGGATCAAGACATTATCCGAAATAGAGGGGTGAGGGACGAAAGAGTTCTAATACGGGGACATGATTAAGTCCATAATTGGGTGAAGGCAGGCCACCGGGATCTTGGAAATGATTTTGTAGCTCGTGTTACACATGCTAATGGGCCTAAAATGTTGTGAGAGCTAGGGGTATTCTCGCTTGGGTAATACCATAATGGTGGTACGGTTGATGTTAGGGGCATCTAATTGGTGGAGAAGAAATCATGCACCAAGGTGGTTATAAAGTCTCCGAATAGTGTTGGAAGAACTGGCCATTGATCCTAGCGGGGCCCATGGCCTTGGTAGCGTCAATGTTGAACACGACCTCACGGGTTTTGGTGCTATGTATTAGGCGCTCCAAGTGGGCAAACAAATTTAGTTCCAAATAGACGAGGGGGAGATGTTGAAAGTGTTCATTAAAGAAAAATGTATAGATGTTATTGAATGTTACGGAAGGATAAAATAGGGAAATAAAGTGTTGATCTGGTAATGAGTGACTATTTATAGTGATATGAGTACCTGGTTTCTTATGATTTTCATTGTTCCTTGTGGCAATTTTACTCGTTTTAGTTTTGTTTTGTCATTTTACAATATTTAGTCGACTTAGAGCAAAACGATGCATTTTAGATGGAAAAGAGCATAAAGTAGAACAAGGTTGTAAAATTAGCAAGTTAGTGGAGGCTAATAATTGATTCAAACCATAGTTTAGCGAGGACGAGTTAAGATACAAGGCAGCAGCAGAAGAGATCATAAAGCCTGAGATGAGGAACACAAGAGGTACGACTCACTAGGCTTCCCGGAGGACAACGCGTAACAAGTAGTAGGTTGTACGGCCTACATAGCATCACGTGCCATCACACCAAACGTCTAGAGACTTGCGGCACATCATACATACATGCGTGGCTCGCACGGCCACACAGGTAACAAATCGCGCAACCTAGCCCGACTTATACCAAATGGGTCGGATCGTTCATGAACCCCAGTAGCTACAACTTACGGGCAAAAAGATATAAATACAAAGAAGACGTTCATGAACAAGGGCATAAAGAGATACAACAAGCAATAGCCTACAAAAGTACTTCATAGCAAATTCGACCATTTCAAGCATTGCAATCATAGTTGAGGAAGATAGGTGATCAAAAGGAGTTGATCATCATATGAAGGAAGGCAGGGAAGAGTCACAAGGATAAGACACGGCGAAATCCCACCAGGATCAAAAGTTTAATCTTTTCTTTTCCTTATTGCACAACTTTATGATGAATTTTTGTTTTATTACATTAATCATGAGTAGCTAGATCTCCCAGTGTCTGGGATAGGGAGTAGTTATCTCATATAGATGCACATGTAACTTACGATTGATTAATTTTAATGAGACTTTGTTTGGTTGAATTTTATTTGCTGCTTATGCTACTTGGTATATTGGACACACGCGTTTCTTAGAATCAAGGTAGTGGTGTAGAATTACCTTGTATTATCTTGGATTATGCTTAGGGGATTGCTAGCGCAACACCAGAATATTAGATCAAGCAAATAAATCTCTAGACCTTTCACACTAGCGTTTATCGAGGGATTTATGTCTTAGTTGTCATTTCTAACCATATTTTAAAACTCTGCATGGATCCATGACATGGTGAACTTCTGGAGAAAAAAAGTGCTTAACAACCTGACATCATTAGGGGTTAGAGAGTTGTTTAAGTAATACGAAAGTATGCTTAACTTATCACGTCAACTAAATAAACAAAATAAGAATCAATAAAAGGAAGCTTTACGTAGGTATCATTGGTATTTTGTCTATGAAATACCTGCATTCGAGACTAACAAAATCCGACTCCTAGATACATTTTACTTAATCTGTTTTGCAACCAATCTAATCAATCAATCAATTCAATTTCATTTTTGTCTTTACTTTCTAAGCTTTTGTCGTAGTTTAATTAGTTCTTTCTATTCAAAAAATATTCAAATTAATATTTCACTAAGTTCTCAACGATTTCGATTGCTAATAAAAGATACATACTATGAAGAGCCAAACACAGAGGTCAGAGTCGTTTATGAACTGTTGCAAAGATTAGAGGTGTTGATAAGTTCCAGCGAGCGTGAAATGGTATTGGAATTTGTATCTAAGTTTATAGCGAATAAGATTCTGCATAATACGAGGACAACTAGTTGTAACAAATGGCTAGAACAATTACATATCGTATTGAGTCTAAAAGATCGCAATAAAACTCTTGTGGATGTATACGGGATGAAGCGAGTATTAAAAAGGTTAGGACTAGAAAAAAAATACTTAATGACTTATGTGAGAACATTTGTGTCTTGCACTACGGGGAGTACAAAGCGAGCAGTTATACTTATTGTCAGGTGTGCAAAGAAGATGGATTTGAGCCCACATAGAGTTCAAATCCAAGGGCCAAACACATTTCAAAAAAGAAATTGTGTAACTTTTCATTTACATATCAATTGTAGGGGTTGTATATGAAATCAGAACACATGACTCGGCACCTAAAATGTTGAGAACAAAACGATACAATGATTCACCCGACTACTGGTGTGGCATGGAAATATTTTGACGATAAGTATCCAAATTGTGCCACCGAGCCGAGAAGTAATAGGCTTGGTCTTTACATTTATGGTTTCACTCTATGGAGAAGCTTTGGTAATTCCTATTCTTGTTGGCCAGCCTTTGTGACACCCTACAATCTACCTCCTGATATGTGCATGCAGTAGAGTATATATGTTTATCTTTGTTGATCCATTGACCAAGGATCCCTCAAAAGAACCTTGACATGATGCTCCGGCCCATAACTGATGAAGTTCGTTCATATTGGCATAATAGAGCTCAAACTTATGATTCATTTTGAAAGATTTTTTTTGTAATGCGAGCGCATTTGATGTGGATGAGAAGTGACTTTCTAGTTTATGGAAAGTTTTCTCAGTGGAGTACGCACGGAAAGATATCTTGTATGTATCGTATAGAGAATACGAAGTGTTTTGCCTTAAATATGGCCGCAAATCGTGTTAGTTCGATTGCCATCGACAATTCCGACCCCTTAATCATCCATTTTGTTCAAACACTAGTGACTTTAGATCTAGTATGGATGAATTCGATGCACCACTGCTTTGAAGATTGGATCCAGAAATGAACGAGATCATTAGGTACCTACCTTAAATTGAATTCGGGGACAATGTACAAGTTGTCGAGGGTTTGGGGGTGATGCACAACTAGTGTGAATGTAGTATATTTTGGGAGCTTCTCTATTGAGAATCAAATCTTATCCATCACAATATCGACGTAATGCAATGTGAAAAACACTTCTTCATCAAAAATACAGTGATGGACGGCCCAGAGAAAACAAAGGATAACTTAAATTCAAGGAGAGATTTACGAGAATAGATTACCATAAGTGACTTATTTCCAATACTTGGACGTAATAGTCAGCAATACAAAAGAAAATGAAACTACTACTTAAGTAAAGACAAAAAGTAAAAGGTGTGCAAATGGGTGGGTGGAATAAAGTTCCCAGATGTATATGCATCGAACATAAATCGTTGTGCCCAAAATCCCCAACTTGAACTAGAAGGGCTGACGATGTTGGGAATAATACTACGATAAGTTGCATCTCAAGCACAAAATGTTTTTCTCCACGAATTCGGATCCTCGAATTAGCAGAAGTAGGGTTTTGTAAAAACAAGTTTTTTGAATCATCGTATAAGCTAATCAATTCACAAAACCCATCAAACAACAACTTGCATCGAATATCGAGGATTTGTGATTGTGATCCACACACAATCATCATAAGTTTTCATTAGTAACTTGACAATTAATAAATCATGCAAAGATATAAACTAACAAATAGGAATTATAACTTTCAATCCTTACGGTTTGTATGTTGATGAAAGAGTTGCTTATGGCTTCAAAGCCACCGCTCGACCTTACTATAACAATGCATACGAACCCGGATGAGTGGTCTCCTTTGCTATTTGCAAATCCAATTCAAGCATCAACTAGAAAATAATTTTGTTGAACTCTTGAATAATAGAATAGTGTATATATTTTTGTTATTTTTGTTCTAAACATTTTCTATACTTTTATTGATTGAAATGAGAAAAACCAAGGGCAGAATGTCATAAGAATTGTGCGGCATAGCCTTAGAGTGAGCGGGAGGCGTGTGTTTTTAGCATATATTAAGGGAAGAGAATTTCCAAAATCTTGCAAATTATTTCCTTATTCAAACCTACAACTTTTAGGTAAATTCTATGCATAAAATCTACCATATATGGATTTTTTTTGTTTGAGAATGATATGAATAGTCAACCATATCTAATCTTCCTCCCATACTCTCTCTTATTTAAATAAGGTAGATAATTAACAAATATCCCATCTAATAAAATATCTAATTATTTAATTAATTCTAGAATCTGAATTTAATTCAATATTTCTAGATGGAGTAAGAAGAAGTTCAATTATTTAAAATAATTTCTTGTAAAATTATGGGGCATCCCATAATATGATTTGTGCTCAACATTTGAGCTCAAATATTTTAATTAGATTCCTTTATTATATAGAAAATAATAAATCCAATTAAAATTAAATTTTATTTTTATTTCATAATATCAAGAATTTCAAATTCCGCATACTTCTTTTTAAGATATTCATAATTTCATACTCCCTTATTCAAGTGAGAATATTAATTCATCTCATTAATTAGTTATTTGATTAATCATATTAACTAAATCACTAATTTATTTAATCATATTAATTAAAATACATGATTAATCATATTAACCAAATTGTTCACAAATCAATGAAATTAATTGATCTAAGAAATAACCGTTATTTCTTCATACATTAAATTAATTTGCAATAGGCCATTAATTTAACAGCTATTGTTCCAGTAATTCGTGCATTAGTATCAGGATAATTTCATTACATGTTTGATAATGAATTCTCGTTATCATAGATATATAGTTACTCAAATCTAAGTTCTAAGTGTCCACGAATATAGTCAATTATAGTCAAGTCAATGCTCTTACTACGTTTGGTGATCTATTTGGTAAAAGATATTAATTAGCCTATTAATCACATATTATATCATTGACTTTCATTAACATAAAGTGTCTTTGACCATATTCATAACATTTATGAACTGAGCGCTCTGATCAAGACAAGTACTTGCTAATTATAACAAAAGAAAACATACATTTCATGATTCCATACAACCCAATCACACTCCCGGCTACTCGCCCCCAATCCCTCCAAGATATAATTCTAGATGTTATGGCAGTTGGAAAGTATCATAAAGTCTAAGTCAATAGGGAGTTGGGCGACGAGCGGGAGTCTATGAAAGACGATGGATTGAGATCAACGAGTTAATGACCATCAATATTGATGCATGATTAAAAAAGAGAAACTATTTGTTAAGAGTATTCACAAATTTCTCTTTTATTCGTTATGATCTAGCCCTTTATACAAAGAAATTGTATAAGAATACAAACTTCTATATGTCATCACATTTGCTCATCAAAAAGATCAGCTCATCCAATTATGAAGATGTACTACATTCACGACTTAATTCATTTATAGGTTCCCAACTATAAATGAGAGTCGTAACTCTTATGTTATGATTCACTGAACTCAAATTCATCCATCTTGCATAGGGCAACTTATATGCTGAATGTCGCCCTTCATGATTCAGTGATCAACGATTTTCAAAGTTCTTTTAAAAAAGATATTATCAAATATTATTATAAACGTAAATGGTTGTATATTCTATGAAACACTTCAATATATCATAAGAAGTTTATCACAAATGATTCAAATGAAACACTTTTCATTTAAGTCCTTTTATTTCAACAAATGTTACTCGAGTCCATACTTAATTGTTATTTGCATCGAGCCACAAATTCCAACAATCTTCCACTTGCCCTTATGCAAATATTTCATATTCAAAAGTGTTCGTTAGTCACATTAACTATGTTTTAATGGAACTGCTAGAACTCCACACATTATCTTTCGACAATGTCATAAATCATCTGACTTTTCTATTCTGTATGCTTATTAAATCATCTTAATCACATAAGGATAAACTATTCTTATTCTTATTCTTGAGAATTTAATATACATAGGTTGGGAAACCTTCGTTTTTAGTGTTTATTAAATTTAAGGTACGCTCGATTTTAAATTATTTAAATTGATATATGACTCTCGGTAAGAGATTAACTCAATCTCTAAATAAATTTTGGATTCTTCAACTTTTGAAAAATACTACTATTCTCAAACTATTTGAAAAAATAGAGTTTCAAACCATTTGAGATATTGAATGAATTTCCAATAGATTAATTTTGCTTTTAATTTCAAAACCAATTTTGAAATAATACCTTTTTCAAATACTTTGAAATATATTTCAAACATTTTGAAAATATATGTAACATTCTCGCATATAATTAATATTTAATTTCTAAATGCAAGAATGAAATAAACGTGCATGTTAGAGGGGGTACCGACCCAAAATTCTATATGGCACCTAGAAAACATGCTCATCATAAAAGCACACTGTACATATAGACAATACAAAAAGTGTAAATAAATAAATTGACCAAGGCCTAGATCAGGAAAAAAACAAATAAAGACATATCTATTACAAACGTAACGGTCTTCAATCTTCTATTGACGTATCAAACAAATATTGCTAAACAATTGTTGCTTCTCCGAGTTTTCTTCAACTCTCGATATTCTTCATGTCTTCAAAATACATAAATTTGCAAACTAACAAGAACCTTAACAGAACCCAGAAAACGTAAAATTAACCTTATTTATTATTACAACCCATCAACAAATTAATAACAACCTATCGATAAACAATCCGATCGAGGACTTTAACAACCAATCATCCAAACATACACTCAACCGTTCATTCATTACATGAAATAAAGATAAATCCCACTTTAACTATTTGTTGAAAATTGAATTCATTAATAAAATCGTATGGCTGATGAGAACTTTGTTGTAGCGAACAAAGAATACAAAGTTAACAAATCAATTGTTACACCTAGATTTCTATTCTCGCAAGTACACGAATCAAGTAATAATAAAATGGTAAGTATATTTACGAACCAAGTATCGTGTCCCAAGTGAGTGTTGGATGAATGCTTAAATCACGTAAATGTCAAACGTTAAATGGTTGTCACGGTTGCTATCTCTTGTGTTTGTTGGATTGATGCAGAATGTATGCATAATGCTTTTATTGAAAATCGAATTCATTTATAAAAGCATCCATTCATTCATTAAATTCATCCATTCATTCATTACATGAAATAAATATAAATCCCACTTTAACTATTTATTGAAAATCGAGTTCATTAATAAAATCGTATGGCTGATGGGAACTTTGGTGTAGCAAACAAAGAATACAGAGTTAACAAATCATTTGTTACACCTAGATTTCTATCCTCGCAAGTACACGAATCAAATAGTAATAAAATGGTAAGTATAATTACGAATCAAGTATCGTGTCCCAAGTGAGTGTTGGATGAATGCTTAAATCACGTAAATATCAAACACTAATGGTTGTCACGGTTGCTATCTCTTGTGTTTGCTGGATTAATGCAGAATGTATGCATAATGCTTTTAAGGCCAAAAACTATGAATGCGGGATTTATGAAAATAGTTTTGAATGCAGAAGATCGCTAAACTAATATGCAATGAAAATAATGAGAATGATTTGAATGCAGAGAGAATCAATAAAACTAATTAAAGATGAATACAATGAATATTTGTTTATTACACTAATAATGAATGCTAAGAACTAATCTAACTAATGCAAGAAAGTAAATAAAACAGAAATTGAGAAGATTGATTGGTTGAATGCCCAGGTTGTAAAAAATAAATTAAAAGATTGTTTAGAGTTTGGGTTTCACAACTAATTTAACTATAGTGATTCATAGACAAACTACCTATATTTACTTGAGATACTTGATGATAGTTTGAAGCTCGTATGTCTAATGGATCTGTTACCTATAGTTGGACCTATCCTAACTATAGAATCTATTAGTCTCTAATAACCTACTACGTCAGCAGGTTTAACCCAATTGTTAGTTGTTTTAGTTGATATATTAAATTATTAATCTAATTAACTCTTGCGAATCGTGTTAACATAAACGTACATAATCAAGATTGATCTAGTGTGATCTAGGGGTTGTGCATCAGTTGTGTTAGCGTACCAAAATCACAAATCACGTGTGTATATAACTAGCTTAACATCTACATTCTAGCAGTCTCAGGGTAGTGCATATGTTATTCCAGCAATAGTAAGACTAGTCACAAGGCATAAATAACAATTCAATCTAGACTTACAATTAAATCAAACCAAATCAAGCAAGAAAGAAGAAACATATTCATAAATCAGAGTTACTCCCGTACTCTAAACCACGAGTATGTTAGCTCCTCATAGTCATGAGTTCAACAATCAATAAAGAATAAAATAACATAAACAATTAAAGAGATAGAGGAGGAAAGCTTATCAGATCGGGAGGATTGTTGACTCTTGGACTATCTTCTTGACTCCTACTTGATATCTTCTTATCTACGAACTATCAACTCTAAACAATGATAAAAACTAAAGTAGAACATAACTTTGATGGTTTTTCTCTCTGAACGCAGTTGTAAGCAGCTGTAACCAGTGTTGTTAGTTACTGACAATTGGTGTATATGAATGTTGGCCTTCTTCTCCTATATATAGGGTTTTGGTTCGTGTGAGCAGTACGGGTGGTTCAGTCTCCAAGTGAGAGATTGTTAGGATTGTGGAGTCTGAACAATGATGATGGTGTATTGAAATTGAAGACTGGAGTTCTAACAGCAGAGTACAACGTAAGAACAAAAAACATATCAAAATATGCAACAAGGGAGTAGCACAACAGGACAATTCGCACAGCTTTTCAAGAAAGTTGCGCTACTCGTGCTGCTTGCGCGAGTCTGCTAGAGAGTCGTGCTATAGCACAGAAGTTGTGCTGGTCACGTAGGTCGTCCAGGTAGTGGCACTACATCGCCGAAAAGTGGTATTGCTTGTGCAGGTAGCATGGCTACAGAGTAGCGCTATATGCCGCGATTCAGCACATGCCGTGCCACTCCCTTTTTGGCCCATCTCGTTTTTGATTCCCTAGCAGTAATAAGTATGTAGTTTGTACATTTTTATGAGGTCCGACTAATATATATATATATATATATATATATATATATATATATATATATATAGAGAGAGAGAGAGAGAGAGAGAAATAAGAGAGAAAAACACGTGTGAGATTGAATGACATTGTGAGAGATTGTTCTTAGTTTGTGAGTCACAATTACATCTTATATGTAATCGAAAATCGCTCATCATCATCATAGTAGAAATTGTTATTTATCGCTTTCGATTGTATGTATTTCTCCATTCTTGTTGTGATTTTGTATTTTCCGCTGCGCAATATTAGCTTCTATAGTCATGAGTTCAACAATGAACAAAGAATAAAATAACATAAACAAAGTAAATAGATAAAGGAAAGATTCTCAGATCCGGAGGAATGTTGACATTTTTGCTATCTTCTTGTTTTCTACTTGTTATCTTCTTCTTTACGAACTATCGACTCTAAACAATGACTGAAACTAAACTAGAACAGAACTTTGATGTTGTTTCCCTCTGAAAATAGTTATAAGCAGTTGTAATCGGTGTTGTGAGTTACTAAGATTTGGTCTCTTTGAATGCTAGGCATACTCTCCTATATATATGAAAGTCTTGATGCCTTAATTTCATTAACAGTCGCAACTTAATCAACAGGAAAAGACATTAATGCCCTCAAGTCGCGCGACCAGATACGTCGTGCTGATATGTCGTGCTACTACCAGCACGGCTTGCACCACTTTTCTACCAGCACATTAATGCCCTCTTTGTTTCTCCTCTGTGATGTTTAGCTTTCTATTGGAGCTCGCACTACATATGGCTTCAGTGGCGCTATGGCGCAGCTCCCCTTGTGTCACCCTGTCCCTTCCTTGGCTTGGTTGACTTTTGGACATTTTAACGTGTTACAATTAGGGTTTGCATCATTTGCATAGCGCCATGGCCCTTGAAGTAGCGTCGTGATGCCATGTTTCCCAAAACCTCTGTTTTGCGCTCTTTTAGATTCATTTTATCGAGAGTCGATAAAATCCTAAGAAAAAAAGAAATGACACTAAAACCAACAAATATACAGCAAGAATTGTACAAAACCATAAGTAAATGAGTATTGAAATGACGCTAAATAAATGCTCAACTATGACCTATGCTCTAATACCACTTGTTGGGAACTAAACTAGGATAAATCGCATCCCAAGCCCAAAATATTTTTCTCCTCGAATCATAAAGATCATGATCCTCGAATTAGTGGAAGTAGGGTTTTGTAAAAACAATTTTTTTGAATCATCATATGATCTAATCAATTCACAAAACCCAATCGAGCAACGACTTGCTTCGCATATCGAGGATATGTGATCGTGATCCACACACAATCATTATATGTTTTTATTAGTAATTTGACAATTAATAAATCATGCAAAGATACAAATTAATGATATAAATTGTACCTTTTCAACCCTTACGGTTCATATGTTGATGAAGAGTTCTTTAATGCTTCAAAGACACTGTTCGACCTCACTATAACAATGTTTACGAACTTAGATGAGTGTCTCATTTGTTATTTCCAAATCCAATTCAAGGTTCCACTAGAAAATAATTTTGTTGAACTCTTGAATAATAAAATAGTGTACATATTTGTCTTATATTTGTCTAGAGCTTTTCTCTACTTTTATTTCTTAAAGAGAGAAAACCAAGAGCACAACATCATAAAAGTTTTGTGGCTTAGCCTAGTGAGCTGGAGGCGTGGGGTTTTAGCATATATTAAGGGAAGAGAATTTTCAAAGTCTTGCAAATCATTTCATTAATCAAATCTCCAACTTTTAGGTAAATCATATGCATAGTCAACCATATCTAATCTTCTTCTCATCCTCTCTCTTATCTAAATAAGGTAGATAATTAATAAATATATCATGTAATGAAATATCTAATTAAATAATTAATTAATTCTAGAATCTGAATTTAATTCAATATTTCTAGATGGAGTAAGACCAGATTTAATTAATTAAAATATTTTCTTGTAAAATTATGGGGCGCCTCGTAACATGATTTGGGCTCAAATATTTTAATTAGATTTCTTTATTATTTCTCAAACAATAAATCTAATTAAAAATTGAATTTTAATTTTAATTTTATCTTATAAAATTTTGGGAATTTTATTTTCCACATACTTCTTCTATGAAGTTCATAATTTCATAATTCCTAATTAAAGTGAGAATACTTTAAGCTCATTCATTAAATATTTGATTAATCAAACTGACCAAATCACCAATTTAATTAATCGTATTAATTAAATACTTGATTAATCATATTATTCAAATCAATCAAATTAATTGATCTAAGAAATAACTATTATTTCTTCATACTCTAAATTAATTTGCAGTAAGATAATGAATTTATAGAGGTAATGGAAATGTGAGGAGAGTTGGTGGAGCAATGAAACAGCTCCAATGTCCCGAATTAATTTCACAACTCTTTTCCATTAATTCATCTATTAATATCATAACATTTCCACTACATGTCTGATGTTGAACTTTTGTCATCATAGATATAGTTACTCAAACCCAGTTTTTGAGTGTCTACCGATATAGTCAATTCTCTTTAATATGTTGTGATCTAATAGGTAAAATCTGTTAGCCTATAAATCACATCATTGACCTCCATTAGCATAAAGTGTCTTTGACCATAATCGTAACATTTATGAACTGGGCGCTCAAATCAAGACAAGCACTTGCTAATTATAAAAAAGTGACATATATTTCAAAATAAAAATTCCATACAATCCAATCACATTTCCGGCTACTCGCTCCTAATCTCTCCAAGATAGTGTTCTAGATGTTGTAGCAGTTGGACAACATCACGACGTCTAAGTCAAAGAGAGTTCAACGACGAGTAGGGGTCTATGAAAGAGGATGGATTGAGATCAACGAGTTAATGTCCATCAATATAGAAAAATGATTAAAAAGGAGAAACTGTTTGTTAACGGCATTCACAAATTTCTCCTTTATTCACCGTGCTCTAATCCTTTATACAAATAATTCAGATAAGAATGGAAACATCTAAATGTCATCACATGTGCTCATTCGGAAAGATCAACTCATCCAATTATGATGATATACTACATTCACGATTTAATTTTCAAATATATATATATATGGGGTGCAAGTCCAATTTTAAAATATTGTAAGGATAGTTTTTGTATTTGTGGCTGGTCAGGTTGTGTAATAAGAGTGTTGTGTTAAAACCGTTTTTTGGGCAAACAAAATATTACAGACGTGGCAGGGCGTTTTATTGATTGGACTGTGCCATGTAAGCAATTTAGCCAGAATAAGACGTTTTGGGCATTTTTGTTAGAAAAATTCAAAGATACGGGATATTTTAGTTGGCACGAACAAAAAAAACATTTATGTTTTAAAAGAAATGTTGAGGGGCAGAAATAATAATTCGTTTACATTGACTAAGTAACTATCGCCATGTCTAACTAATACAATTTTTAGGAGAAAATGCATAAAATCCTCAACCTATGTCAAAAATGAGCATAAAGTCTTTTTGTGGTTTTAAAACTACAATAAACTCTCTTGTGGTTTCAAAAACTCTGCACAAAATTGCATTCGTTGAGTTTCATGGAATTCCGTTAACTTTTCGATCAAATAACTAAATTGACCTTACTTTATTTTTTATACATATATTTATATTTATAAAAAACAATTGTAAAAGAATATCCAAATTGTAAAACAATTGACCTTACTCTATCAGAAATTATATATTATTTCATAATATATAAATTAAACGTAGGGATTTATTGTAGGGGTTTCAAACCACAAGGGGGTTCCTTATAAGTTTTGAAACCACAAGAGGGGTTTTGTGTTATTAAACATTCTAAAGTATATAATAAATTTTTTATAAGTAAAAAGTACACAAATATCAAACACATCCTCGCATATAGTCACTATCTAAGAGACTTGAACATAGAAAGAATTTTGTGCAGAGTTGATGAAAGCACAAGGAGGTTTCGTGGAGAATTTTCTAAATCACAATAGGGTTTTGTGCAGTTTTAAAACTGCAAGATAGTTTTGTGCGGGTTTTTGAAACTACACGGGGTACTACACAGGACTTTATGCATTTTCTCTCAATGTACTCTCAAGCCTACTTTCTGGGAGTCTATTTCTTATCTGAATGTGACTACTGATACACCATGGAGGGCTTCAACTCCATTTTACCTCAAGAAGAGAAGAGAAAAGGCAATCTATATGCTTGCTCTTCTAATGCCATTTTCACTAACTCTCTAAATGCTCTTACTCTCTCTGATTAAGGTTTCAATGGCAAGATCTTTACCTGGAGCAAACTTAGATTAGATAGGGGCCTTGTCAACCAACCTTGGAACCTTATTTTCCCAAATTCTTCCCTCTACCACCTCTCAGCCATTGGTTCACACCACAAACCTATACTAATGCACACCAACTCTTAAACCAATATAGGTCAAAAGCCTTTTAGATTTGAAATCATGTGGTCCTTAGACCCTACATGTCATGCCATCATACACTAATCCTAGAACAAGCAACTGCCTCTTACTCCCTCCTTCAAACTCCAAGTCAATTTCAAAGCCGTCATAAAGGCTTTATACTGAACTGGAATAAATCCCACTTTGATAACTGTTTTGCTAATATAAAAAGAATTATCAAAGCAATAAATGACTTGAAGGCACATGTCACTTCAACTGATATACTCCAAAAGGAAAAGAAGTTTCAATTCCATCTGGACACACTCCAAAAGATGATCAAAATCCAATGGAGGCAAAAATCTAAAGTCAAGTGGATAGAGGAAGGAGATGATAACTCCAAATTCTTCCATCTCTCTACAATCTTCAAGGGTAAGATCAATAGAGTACATTTCATACTCACTGATTCAGGTAATTCTCTTAGCTCTTGGCCAGATATAGGTTGCTCTTTCCAATCATACTTTGTGAACTTATTTAAATCTGATTACAATGATCACTCACCCCTTACCCCTGACCTTGGAAATCTATTCTCTCATATTATCACTAATGAGGACAACATATCTCTGCACTATACCCTCTTCTTCAATATGGAATCAAATACTAGTCCTGGCCCTGATTGACTTAGTTCATTCTTCTTCAAAAAGTATTGGAACATCATTGGTTCTGATGTGAACAAAGTTGTTAGAGATTTCTTTCTCAATAAGCCTTTGCCTAGACCTTTTAACCACACTCTTGTAGCTCTCATCCCCAAAAATGAGAATGCATCCAGAACTTATTAATATAGGCCTATTATTCTTTGTAATGTCTTTTATAAAGGTATACAATTTTACCTGATAGGCTTAAAATTCATCTCAACCAATTTGTCTCACCTTTACAATCTGCTTTCATTGCAGGTAGAAATATTCAGGATAACATAATCATTGCTCATGGACTAATGAACTTCCTGAACTGAAAAATAGGTCCTAACCCATTCGTGGCAATCAAAATTGACTTCGTCAATGCATTTGATAAGGTTGAATGGCCTATATTGCTAACTATTCTCCAAATCCTTGGCTTCCCTGACACTTTTGTCAACTGGATCAAAATATGCATCAATGGGGCTCAATATGGTTTCTTTAAACCTACTGAAGGAATTAGACAGGGGGTCTTTTATCCATTTATCTATTTATCATCTATTATGAGCTTATCTGCAGACTCCTAACCAAGTCTGAATCTACATGGCTCATTTCTGGTGTTAAGATCTCTAGACATAACCCCCCCCCCCCCCCCCCATAATTTAACTGTCTACTACAAGGCTAATGTTGAAAATGATAACTCTATAAAACTTTGCTTTGACAAAATTACTCTTTGGAGCAGTCAAAAAATGAACACTCAGAAACCTTTTATCCATTTTAGTTTGAACTGCTCCCCTGACACCAAACTTGACATTCTTAACTCTCTCAGTCTTAAGGAATGCAACTACTCTGGTAAACATCTTGGTGTCCATTTCTATAATACAGCTTTTAAGAAGGCAACTCTCGATCCTATTCCAGATGGTCTTACATCTAGACTGTCTAGTTGGAAAGGACAAAACCTCTCCTTAGCAGGAAAAACTATCTTGCTAAAATAAGTGGCTCAAACTCTTTTCACCTTCACTATGTCGTCTTTCTCCATTCCTTCCTCTTTTTGCTCTAAATTGGACAGCCTTATGATGAGATTTTTCTGGGGTGAAAATGCTAATAAGAACATCCTCCCTCTCAAAAGTTGGGATTCCATATGTAGACCTAAATCACAAAGAGGTCTAGGTCTTAGGAAAATGAAAGATCATAATGACTCTCTCATTGCAAGCTTACCTGGCACATTACCAAAAAATGTGGGTGAAGGTTCTAAAAGCTAAATACGTCCAGAACAAGAATTTTCTCACTATGGAACCCTACAAGTCCAGATCATCATGGATCCAGAAATATCTGTTTAAGCTCAGGTCTCTCATTTAATTTGGTGCTTGCTTCACCATTAGCTGCAATTCCTCTCTCTCTCCCCTAGACAGACCCATGGATCCCCACCCTCCCTTCCTCTCATTCCTCTTGACAATATCTCCAAGGTCTCTGACCTCATTTACCAAGAAACCTGCTCTTGGGACGCTGAGACTCTCCCCAAGTTGTTTACTCCAAATAATGTGAAAGAGATACTCAAAATTTTAGTAGCCCGATCTCATGTCATTTCCTCTATCTTTTGGACCCCCTCTATGCCAAGGGTTTGCAGTTCCAAAAGTGTCTTTCTTATCCTCACTAAATTTGCCACCAACTCTAATCCTCCTCCTTTATGGGACCTAATTTGGAAAGCTCAAATCCATAACAGACTTAAAACTTTTCTTTGGAGATGCTCTGCTGACATTATACCAAGACTAGACTTAACAAGCCTTTTCCTATTCTAGATATTACTTGTCTTGTTTGTAAAATGGCAGATGAAACTTTACAGCACATTGTTCTAAATTGCAGCTTTGCTAAGTCAATTATGATTACCTCTAAATGGTCCTTTAATTTGTCAAGTTTTCCCTCTTGTTCTATTGTTGAATGGATTGCTTTCTTCCTTAAATGCAAAATTTCTGGCAACAAAGATGCAAAAACGAACCTCGAATTCAGGAATTTCTATACAATTGCTATGGAACAAATTTGGTTCAACAGGAATAAAATATTGCACAACAAGAAAGGAATTATGCCAAGCAAGCTGTCAACCATTATTGAAGAGGAAGCTAGTCTACATGCCAAAGTCAGAACCAACATGCTCTCTTTCAAAATCTCAAACTCATCAGCCAGCTGAAAAAGACCTCCTCCAAGTTGGATCAAAGTTTATGTTGATGCAACCCATAACTAGAATACCACATTCAGTGCTTCAATTTGGAGAGACTCCAATGGATCAATCATTTTTGCAATGGCAAACCCAACCCCAATCATGACTCAATTGCAGCAGAAGCCAGAGCAATCCTTGACGCCTTTAGCATGGCTCATTCAAAGAAGTTGGACAAAATTCTCTTCAAATCCGACTGCCAAATAGTGATTGATAGGATCAGAGATCCCTCCATTCTGCCTGATAGGAGTACAAAAACTTACATTGAAGAAATTAAAAGATTTTGGGCCTCCTGGCCAAAATGAACCTTTAAATTTAATCTTAGATTATGTAATTTAGCTGCCCATATTTTAGCCTCTTGGGCCATGTTTTGTAATTGGGACGACACTATTCCCTCTTCTCTCATCCACACAAACTGACAAACTGATTGGGTGATGGGCTTTTGAACTATTTATCTTTTTAATTATTTATAAAATTTCTAATTTATCAACAAATAAAAACTAATTTATGCATGATAAAAGTCCTTTACCCAAATTATGACGAAGTAGCTTAAAGTCATTACGCAGTGTCGATCGGATTATCACTAGAAATCATTTACTACTAAAACTTGATATTAGAAAATACCAGCCATACAATACGTAAAGGTATATATGAACCATCAGTTTCATATATATCTACAGTATACCTAAAAATACCAAGATTAGTTACAGTTGAAAGATATGCGTGCATGATTCAATCCTCGGAACTATCACGAGTAGCACCGAGGGAATCAATACAATCAGCTTTGGAACGTTTGGCGAAGCGGCCATTGATTCTGGGTCTGATCTCTGCATACGCCTTTCTCGAAGTATATCGAATTGTTTTTATAAACTTGCGATATTTTCTTTTCTCTCTATACCTTAAAACCCTCTCTTCTCTTTCAAACCCAGAGAGCCCTTTGTTTTTCATATCATCCCTGACAATATTGCGCTCCAGCACATTGTCCATCAACACCTGTCATCAGTTTTTCCAACTTAATTCAGTATATTAGATTCATTCTTTTCCATTTTGATGAATAACTTCAATAATTAAGATTTATAGATACAAAACAACCATATATGGGACTTATTAATAGATTATGTTGGAACGGACTACTTAATTTACAAGTCTTGATTATATGCGATTAGCTAACAACAATGCATAACTCGCAGTTACTTTAGTTAATCCAACTAATTAACTATCTAAAGTTACAGCTAATTAGTTCTCTTGTGGGGGTTATATGTATAACAAACTTTTTTTTTCAACCAAAAACTAGCACGACTGTAGCTAGTTATTACTCATTCAACGGACTTCGGCTTTTATGCAATCTCTACAAACTTCTCTGGGATTATTCAATACTACGCATCACAATTAATAAACTAAAGAAATATTTTCACCAAAAAAATAAATTTATAGAAAAAGCACAAATTAAGTAATGAAAAGATAGTGAGCATACAGTTGGGCTGCAGATCATCATAGGCTTGGATCCCAGGCGAACAACATCTACAACGTGATCCGGATGTTGACCCGATCCGTATTCATTCTTATTATTATTCTGCTCTGGAACAACTATATCATCACAAGGATAGTACCTGGGTGACCCGGATTCATCCTTCAGTTTATTATTATTATTATTATTGTTGGGGTCGGGGAGAAGCCATGTGGCTGCCTCAGCCTCCTTCTCCTCTTGAGAGGAATTGGTGTCGGCAACGTGGGAGAGAGGGACGATGGGGATGCGCTCGTGGCGGTGGGCGAGGTTGTTGGCGGAGTGTACGTCGTAGTCGCACGTGGCGCAGAGAGCAGCATCATCCGCCTTGCACATGACGACGGCAGGGACCTCTTCGCAGACCTCACACACCAACACGCGCGGGTGGCGGTTGGCAGCTAGTCTGTGTATTGTGGTGTCGCAGTTGGCGCACAGAAAAGTAGACTCTGCATTGCAGTAGATCGTCGACGGCGTAGTTTTGCATGAGTCGCACAAGGTCGCTGTTGAAGTCGTACCAGTATCCACCATTATTGTAACTGTGTTGTTTTATTTAGGTTTTGTTGCTTTATTGAGACGGTACTGTTACTGTCTGAACTCTGAAGTAGGAGATCGACACTAGCTAGGAGTGAAGTAATATGAGACGTATATGATGAACTCATATGATGAAATGAATAAAGTAAAAGTAGGGGACATACAGGAGGGGTTTTAGCCTATGACATAATACCATTTGGGGGAGTCTGAGCCATGTACATTAATGGTGGGTGGATCGAATGAGTGAGAAAGAAAATTTAAAGACAAAAAAAAAAAGGAAGCATTTTTAGTCATGTCTTATATTTAAATTTTATTCCCAAGCATGTGCAAAATGTCTTTTTTTTTTGGTTCATTTATTCTTGTTTTTATTTAAAATGGCTCGTAGAATTATTGTGCTAAGTAAACATTGCTATATTGCACCCTTTCAAAATATGTCCACTAGCTACACCCTAATTAAATTGTTAGGGTTTCTACAGTTTTGTTGTTTATTTTACTTAAGTACATATTTATCAAAACAAATAATTAAGTGTTTATATATAAAGGATAATTAATATTATAAATTAAAATATCGTTCAGAATCAAACAAGAAACTATATATGGACACACACACACACACACACACACATATATATATATGAAACATATTCGACAAAATACACAGCACAGTTTTAAAATAATTTCTACTGCATATGGTAAATAAACTAAAAGGAACGCAATAATTTGTTCAAAGTTCAAACACAAAAACATATCTTCCGAATTAAAAATTTAAATAGAAACAAATATATTGTTATGAATATAAAAGTGAGAAAAAGTACCGATTATTCTTTACAGCAATTTCAAAGGCGAATGGAGAAAGAGGTGGTTGCCCACAATACTTTTCTCTTTCTAAATGCTTTTCCAACAATTAAGATAACTTCTTAGATACTGAAAGATGATCAGAAACATTTGAGATATTTTAACGGACCAATATTACCTTTCATGATTAGCTCTTACTCTCTCTCTTGAATTTTATTTATTATATTTATTCTTTATCATATACATATACAAGTATTATTTCTAACCTTCTAGTACCGTTATATCCGAAACTCACCTGAATATAAAGAAGGAAGATTTGCAATTTCTGCCCGATATATTTTCACATTTCAGTAATTGCCCGTTAACTTTGCACAGTTTTCAAATACCCGTTAACTTTCAATTTTGGTTTAAAAAATGCCCGTTGTCCGACACACTTTCACGAGGCATAAATATCCGACGTGGCGAGACACCTCGGATTAAACGTTTTCCACCTCATTGCGTTTTTACACAACCAAAAAAACACACACGTTTTCACACACTTAAAATCCCCAAATTCTCCATTTTCAATTCGTCTCCCCCAATTAGCCCTCGAAAACCCTAAGTTCTTAAAAAAAAAAAAACTCACAAATTCTGCAATCATGTCTATTGCTTCCGATCTCACTTGTTTTTGCAGAAAGCGGGCAAGGTTGAGTGTAGCATTAACCGATGCAAACATGGGCAAGCTATTTCATGGTTGTGCGAAGGGAAAAGGTGGATGTGAATTGTTTATATGGGATGACACTCCACTTGAGGAAAGAGGTGTCGCAGTAATCTCTGCAATGCGAAGAAAGATCGAATCAATTGATTCGAAGCGTGTTGCTTCCGAGCATTATGCTAACTTGCTCGAGGAAAAGCTGAAAATGGTTGAAAATGTTGTTAAAGAGGTAGAGTTTGCTAATTTGAAGCATTTGGGGGAAAGTGAGAAGCTAAAGATTGAGAAGAGGAGAGCTCGAATTATGGCATGTTGTGTCGTGTTTATTAGTGTGTTTTATGTCATGTTTTTTCTGAATTTAATTCCTATTATGTGTAAGCTTAATTCATGTGCATGTGTAAGCTTTGAGACAGTTTATAAGGTGATGAGTGTAATGTGTATTACTTTGTTAAATCTCTATTAATGTAATGTAATTTTGTTCTAAAGTGATGTTTTATTAATTGTCAAATGTTGGGTTATGCAAAGTTGGGGACAATGCATGGCATAACAACATTGTTAATTAATCTAACATACAAATGTAATGGTTCAAACAAAGGAGAAAAAATCAATTAGTTCATAAGACTAATTGTAATGATGTCCAAAAGCATCATGCTCAAGTGTTTACAATTAGAGAAACCCCACACTCAAACAACATTTTAAAAAAAAAAAAACTTATAGCTTCAATTGGTCAGACTCACACAACTAATACCAATACATACCAAATTGTCCATAAAACTAAATTTTCTTCACATCTTGGCCTTCCCTTTGCCTTTGGGATCATTCTTTCCTCCCTTTCCTTCTTTTTTGCTTTTTCCACCTTTGTTAATTTCATTCATGACACCTGCAAGGTTTGTCATTGTAACATACTTCTTTCCTCCTCTTATGAATGTTGGGGGCAGAGACGTGGCTTTGAACAATGTTGAGTGGAGGATACATGCAGCTACCCTGTGTCATGGTTGGAGGTGCTCTGATGTTAACTTTCTGGCTCATGGAGGGAGTTGGTGCTTGATACAGCTGATTACTTATTTGTGATTGAAAACTTGGAACTGGAAGTGCTGGTTGGCTATCCAATAATTGATTCACCCAACCTTGTTTTGCATTTTCAACTCCCCCTTCTTCCATATCCTATAATCCCTCATTCACTTGCTCCTGCATGTTTAAGATAATTGAAATTGTCATTTCTGAGATTACCAGAAACACAAAATAGGTGCACACTATATACATAAAACTTACAGTATCAACATTGGGTGATTGAGTACACCATAGTGGTTCCATCAACTGGTCAGCATTAGCCTGAAATTATATACAAGTGGTGTAACTATCCCTCCAGCAAACATTACACACAAAATACAAATCTGGAAATATCAAATTGCCCAATACCTGGCTTCTTCTAGCCCTTTTTCTGGTCTTCCTACCCTTGTTTGTTCCATCACCATCCATATCATCACCTTCAGTTTCCTAAACAATCAATAGAGCAAAATGTAAGACAAAATTACATCAATGGAATGGAGTTAGAGGATAAACTGGTGCTTACCACTGGAATTGTTTGTCCTTGATTTTCAGTAGTTCCTTCATCACTCTTAGACTCACCACTAGTACCACCCATACTATCTTTCAATGGGCATGTCCTTGCATTATGTTTCTTTTGCCCACAAATACCACATTTGATTGTATGTTGCTCTCTTTGAACCTTACTAGCCTTTCTGCCCTGCCCCTCTTCTTACAATTCTTCTCTTTCACTCTAACAACAGCTGGCTCATCTGGTCCTCTTCTCCTAGCCCTTTTAGGCCTACCTGGTCTCCTTCCAAAGTTGGGTGGCAGTGGGGGAATAAATCCACTTTCTCCCCATATGTTGGCACCACAAACACCATACATCACTGGTGCATAACATTGCTTATACTTCTCAACAGTGTACCAGTCAGAAACAAAATCCTCAGGTTTTCTGCCTGCATGCAAAATTGTTGTGCATGCATGCTTGCATGGGATACCAGTCAAATCCCAGACTCTGCAGCTACACTCCCATTCTTGAAGATTGACAGTGTGTTGTGAATGACCCACTAGTGATGTAATCTGGTAATTGAGTGCATCACACTTCATTGGGACACATTCCCCAACTTTATCAGCATTTTTACCCAACTCCTCAACAACATTGGGGCACAACACATCATTACCCCATTTGTCATAAGATATATCTCTGTTCTTGGTCATCCTCTGAAGCAAATACTATCTAATCCATTCCAGCATTGTCAATATAGGTTTCTCTCTGGCATCCAGTATAGTGCCATTAAATGATTCACAAACATTGTTCAAAATCAGGTCACATTGTGGAGTAGTGTCAAAATATGCCTTTGACCAGTGTTGAGGTGGTTTGTCATAAACCATTTAGCAGACTTCTCACTTGTTTTCTCCATAGCTTTCATGGCAGCCTTGAACTCAGGAACTGTTGTTGCATTGGCAGCTGCCCAAACATGGTCACTGTAAGTCTCCCCCTATAACCAGCATGGCTCAGATTCCCAATCAGATGCCTAACACAAAACATGTGTGTTGCATCTGGGAAAACTTCATGAACAACCTTTGTTAACCCCTTCTGTTTGTCTGACATTATTGTTATACATCCATGCTCCTCCAGTCCAAGGTCCAGTCTTAACAAACTTAAAAACCAATACCAATTTAGATAATTTTCACTCCCAACAACAGCATAAGCAATTGGGAAGGTGCTATTGTTGGGATCTACACCTATTGTTGTAAGTAGAATTCCACCATGAGGACCAGTACAGTGAGCACCATCCACCCCTATAAAAGACCTACACCCAGCTTTCCAACCCTTCTTCAGAGCAGAATAACAAACATACATGCAGTCAAACCTAGTCTCACCAGACTGATCATTAGTGCTTATTATAACAGTGGAGCCTGGATTGGTCTTTCTTAACTCCTCAGAATAATCGCACAATTTTGCATACTGAATGGTGGGAGTTCCTTCAAGTTTCAAATTGAAAAGCCTTTTAGCTCTATAAGCCTGAGACTTTGTGACATCACATCTAAGATCATTTATTGCATCCAATCTAAACACTTTAGGGTTCCTCTTAGGGTCAGTTTGGAATAGGTGCATGTATCTGTCACTTAACCAAGGAGCCTTCACATTCTTGACAGTGAATGTATTCTTACAAGTATGTTGACTGACAAGTTCTCTAATCCTAAATGTTTCTTCATTTTTTAGCTTACCAGCATTGATTTTCCAGGTGCAGTCCTCAACACAACACCTAAAGTGGATCCTGGAAGGGTCACTCTTAAATATGTATAGACTTCTTCTAGTCTTAATAGCATGGGATTGAACAACAGATTTTATATCATATTTTGTACTAAACATCATGCATTTCTCAAAGTAAGGGTTGATCTATAATCATTGTTGACAACAACATTACCTGCATCCTCATATTCTGGTAGAGTGCTAATTTTGATTCTGGCCCATCTTCTACATCTTGAAGTTCATCCACATCACTATCAACACAATCATTATAAATAACATCATCCTCACTATCTTCACTACTCATAACATAATCATTCTCATCAGCACTGTCATCATCTTCTGAATACTCAAAATCCTTTGCAACACCTGAAGATGTCCCAGCTTCTGCATCTCCACTAATACCAGCAGCCCAACTCCTACCAGCACACCCATTCCTACAAGCAGACCCACTCCTACCATCAGCCCCAACCTTACCAGTGCCAACACCCTTTCCTGCAGCAACACCCTTTCTAGTACCCACCCCGTCAACACCCCCAACATTCTGTAGAACTTCAACATACACATGCACTTCCCTAGATCTCATCAACTCCTCACAACAACGCTCCTTCAAAGATTCTTCACTGAAAATAAGAACAAACCCTATGGAGTTCCTTAGGTAGTATCTCTTCTCACCTACTAACCCCAACATTTCACCACACCTACCCAGCTTAGCAATGTCAACTGACTCCATACACACATGATCGAACTTTCTCATCTTTTCACCAACGAACTCGTTGGCAGGAGATACGATGAATATGCCCCCGTGGTGAAAAACTAGTGTTAACTCACTCGAATCGGGATCTATTAAAGAAAACGACAAAGGGTTAGAAATATAATACTATTACAACATCTCGAATCGTGATCTATTAAAGAAAACGACAAAGGGTTAACTAAAATCGCAGCACAAAACTCACCATAATCTGGGGGTGGGTCCACGTTTTTCGTAGCATCTCGCAAAATCGGCATAGTCGATTTAAGAATTTTGGGTTTACGGGTTCTGTAATTAGGGTTTCAGGATTTAGAGATATTTTTGTAAATTGGGATAATTGAAAATAGAGAATTGCTGCAATTAGGGTTTACAGGTTCTGTAATTAGGATTTTGCCCAATTTGTTTAAGTGTGTGAAAACGTGTGTGTGTTTTTGGTTGTGTAAAAATGCAATGAGGTGGAAAACGTTTAATCCGAGGTGTCTCGCCACGTCAGATATTTATGCCTCGTGGCAGTGTGTCGGACAGCGGGCATCTTTTAAACCAAAATTGAAAGTTAACGGGTATTTGAAAACCGTGCAAAGTTAACGGGCAATTACTGAAATGTGGAAACATATCGGGCAGAAATTGCAAATCTCCCTATAAAGAATCATAGATAATACAAGACTGTGTTTGGAGCTTAATTTAGGTTTTTGTTTTTCTAGCAACGAAAATTAATTTATTGCAAAGGAGTATAAGGTACTCCAAGAAAAGTTAACAAATACAATACGAAGCAAAATCAGCTCATGTTAACAAAAGAATAAACGAAGTTGTTTTATCTACCATTACATCAACCTCAAGAACAAACTTTTATCGAATTATCTACTTTGTTAACCGATCTACGTTCTCCATTAAACATAGGATCATTTCTAACATACCAGTTTATCCAAGTAGAGAATAACCAAATAAAAGACGATTGAGGACCCGAACTTCTTTTAGTCGTCATTCCAAAAGGTCTAGAGAATTGCTTGAAATGAGATCTGCATTCACTACAAGATTTCGCGGTATTAGCTACCGCAAATTACCTACCGCTACTCCGTCGCCAGTCATTAGCGACCAAAAATTCGTCGCTAAGTCGTGTAGCGACGGAAAAAACGGTCGCTAACACAGGTGGCGAGACTCCGTCAGTCGCCAAGGAAGCTAGTGAAGGACATTCCGTCGGCAAGTCCGTCGCTAGCTCATGGTGGCGACAGAGATTTCGTCGCTAACACAAGGGTAGCGATGGTATTTTTGTCGCCACCATTTAGGGCAACACGCGGGTTGCCCTGGGCCGCAGCTGGGGCGAATGGGTAACGGAAAGCCTGTCGCTAGTTTATTAAGTACCGATGAGAATTCCGTCATCCATTTTCCAGTGTATAAAAAAATAGACTTCCTCTTCATAAAACATAACACCGCGTCGCCCCATTTCAGTCGCCCCACCCCTCGCCACCGACGCGACTTCCGTTGCCCCCCCTCCCTCTCCCCCTCACCCCGCCGCCGACCCGATAGCCATCGTCGCGCCGTTGCGACTTCGAATTTTGGTAAGTTTTGTTGTGTTCTACAATTCTAAGCGCTTTTTTTTAAGATTGTACACCAATTTCGTTATATTGATCTTGAAATATGCATGTTAGGAATCGAATATTAGGAATCATGTTACGAATTTGAATCGGTATAAAAATCATGTGTTAGGAATCTTTAAATTTTGTAATTAGTTAGAAATCATGTGTTAGGAATCGTTAAATTTGGTATTTATTTAGGAATCAAATGTAATTAGTTAGAAATCATGTGTTAGGAATCGTAAAATTTGGTAATTAGTTAGGAATCGAATGTAATTAATTAAAACTCATGTGTTAGGAATCGAATGCAATTTTGTTATATCGTTGTTGTAGATTTTGCTAATGAATTGCTTTATGAATTGTTAATGTTTGTTAGATTATGCTTCGATTTCAATTTCGTTACATTTGGTAGCATTTGTTAAATATATATACAAATTAGATTTAACGTCTTTTAGTCGATAATATGCTTTAGGAACCTTTACAAAATTATTTTTAGTTTTTGTTTAAGTGTTAATTTTTATTAAACGTTGAGTATATATGTTAGTCATTTAGGAAATTGTTAGTTTTAAATGTTGATTATATATTAATCATGTGTTAATTGGACTAAGTTTTTGATTTATTTGATTCATGTTATTATATTAATTATCATGTAAATTAGTTTAGATCTCGTTGATTTCGTAATTATGCCTTTAGAATCTCTAATTTAGACATGATAAATATTTAGGAGATCCATATAACTCAGAATCGATTATACCTTTAGGGATTCTAACTTAGGTTTTGAATTAGATTTTGGACATGCCTGATGATCAAACACGCCCCGAGGGCCGAAGATCCAGAAAAGGGGAAATAGAAGGGGCTAGCGACGGATGCGCCTCTGAAGGCTTTCGGCATCCATTGGAGATCACATCTCCTATTGGACGAGGCATATGTGGAGGACTTGGAGCTCCGACACAAGGAGGCGTGGGAGACAGATTGAGCGAGATGGAGAGATGTAGTACGGTATATACGGAAGTTGATGCAAGCCTTCGAGACTCACACATGTACACAACCGCCACCACCTCTAGATGGACTCATGCGTAAGGCTCGTGCATCTTATAGAAGGACCATGCCACCGGTCGATCCTCTTCCGGGACGTCAGAGGCATCGTTTTGCAAATCCATATGCGTCAAGCACACATTATCCTAGTAAGTTTGGCGATATGCTGAGGCGTGATGACATAGATGACGCTGAGTGTTCACAGGCCGCATGTAGTGCTCTCGGGTTAGACAGTTCTTCGGACGATGACGAGGATCTTGGCAGGCCATGATTTTTTTGTTTATGTTACGTCATTGTAAATAATGTTGTTTGTGTTTTGAACTTATGGACTGTTTAAATACCTTTAATTTAGTTGTTTCGGTACGTATTTTAAGTTAAACATATTTAGTTTATTTAGATCAATGAATTCCTTTGGAATGTTCATTTTACCGCTTGCTTCTTTTCCATGCTCAATTCACCCCTATTATGCTCTGTTTTGCTTCGACTCGATTCTAAATTACAAAATGACAAAACAAGACACAAACCAATATAAATGGTACAATGATTAATCAAAAGTATAAGAAAACAAGCAATCAAATAACGTATTTTACATGCTCATCACCAGAGAACTAATTCATCAACTTTAGTTTTGGTAGAATTGGACTTCATCATTTACTAGATAATAGTTTTCCTTTGACCTTTTACTTAACATCATAACAAAAACATTTGCATTATCAAAAACTTCACAGGAATCCTTATCAAACCTTACTAATAAATTAACCAGCACACAATTTACTGATGCATATAAGTTCAACACGCAATCTATTCAGCAACAACACATCTTTCAAGGGCTGGAATCCTTCAATAGTCAGCACTCATTTGCCAATGTTCATTCCTTTACTTCCACCTCCATAAGTGTCAGTTCCAGTGATTAGTGGTGCAAAATCCTCCACATTAGATTTAGTTATATACCTAAGGCTTCCACTTTCACCGTTCCACTAACTGGCAAGATTAATGTGAACAACAAAGAAAATAACGTTGCATATTATCTTAATTTTAGGAGTCCATGATCTTTTAGACTTCATCCTACTTTTCTGCCCGACAGTGTTGGTACCAAATGTTGAGGCAAAACCAGGTGTTTAGTCAAGATAGGTATCAACATCGACACAATCCTTTTTCTACTCAAAGTCCCAATTTTCTTACCAAGTGCTTTTATATATTTATAATAATAAGGTTTAAGATGACCTGGTTGAAAATAGTACCGACATATTTACTAATTTAAGTCATTTTCTTAGATTTTCCAAAAAACTACTTTTTCTAATTGACTTTAAGTTCATCATCTTTTCTGGTCAAGCTTACCACTAGTTGAGAAATTGTAGCGTTCAAGTTTTTCATTTTCTTGGAAAAACGGCACGTTAGACCCAACCGATTCGCCTTTTTGCAATGTTATACCCAACGTGTTCTTTATCAATGCCGCATCCCACCTTTGACGTTTAAAAAATGTTGCACCCACACCTATTTTTCGTTTAAAATTAAATGTTGGAGTAAAATAGGTACTCTACTGTTCCCAAAAGTTACCCAATGTCTCTAACCGTTTAAATACCCCCAATTTTGCCACAATTACAGAACCTTAAATCCCTAATTTCACCAAACATATTTTTCAAAATTCAATCAATTAAGCATTAAAAATTCTCAATTGTGTTGTTGTGGGCAGAGGGCATCGACGAAAAACTCATAGACTGACCTCAGTCTAGGTCGTAGGTTCTCACAATGCATCAAACCTCGGGTATTTTGCGATTTATCGTATTTTTTAAATTGAGCTTTTTTTTCAAATTTCTTGTATTGTTATTGATTTTTTTGTGTTTATTATTTGTTTTTCAGCAAAGTGGAGGTTGCAACTACTGGGTTTGGATTGATCCACCAATGGTGCAAGATCAAGGAAAATTATCCCTGGTTTACTTCGTATGGTGGGAAGACTCGAGGATGAACTAGTTAGGGCCAAGAAAAGGAAAAAATTACTATGGTGTGCACTATTGGTTGTGTTTGTTGCATTGATATGGACATTGTTTTAGTTATGTGGCGGTGTAAGGTTGAATTCAGTTTGTGTAGTGATGTATTTATTTGTTTGTTTAACGTTGTGTATGTTTGTTCTTAATAAAGTGGACCAATGAATGTAAAGGTAATGTGGATCAATTTTCAAAACATGGTGTTTGATTTTCTTTTGACTAAATTAGGTTTTTAATGAGAGTTGTGTCCCTATGTTTGTAAATGTTTGAATTGGGAGTAGCATATGTTGCTTCGTTAAAAGGATCGGTTTTCAAATGCATTGCTGTGTCCTTTTGGTTGTTTGTAACCGTTTCGCATTGGGACAATTGCGTTTGGACTGTTCTATTTGGACTGACTAGACAGGTCCATTCGAAAGCTCACCAAGAACGATTATAAATATTTGTTCTCTCTTCATAACTTGGCAGCAACTTCTCCATTACCATCTTGTTATCGATCTCTTAAAAAAATGGAAATCCCAAACAACAATGATGTGCTCTTGTTATTTCATGATGGTGAGTATAATCGTCACTATGCGACTTAGTTACTCATTAGGTTGTGCAAATATGGAAAGAGACGCGGGTTGAGTGAATTGTTGGCATTGGAAATGGGATTAAGGTTAATCAAGCCAGAATTGGATGCGATGCATTGTGGGGGGATGAGTTTTCGATGTGCCTAATTTATTCCAAGATCAACAGTTTGAGGCAAAAGTTTTATCGCTTCACCACTTTTCTCTCTTTGCTTGGAGTTATTTGTCGTGGCCCAGATATGAAGGTGATGACACTACCAACGTACGAAGCAATACCCCGTCAAGTATACCACTCTTTTCTTATGTTTTCTGTCCATAATTATTTAATGCACATATTGGCTAATTTATTTGATTTTCATCCTGTTTTGTAGGAGACTGATTATGAGAAGTACTTTCGTTTGTATGGTTGCCCCAATGTTCGATATCTTAGGGAGTTGTTTGATGTTCAGTTCATCTCTTGGTTACCAGGAGATGAAGAGTGAAGGAGAAGGTGGAGATGGATGGAGGAGGCGAAGATTATTAGTTTATGTGTTTTCTTATCTTGTTTTTTGTTTTAATGTAATTGAATTGTGAGAGTGATGAGTGTTTAGTACTTTCTGTTCTTGTTCTTAATGTTGGAGTGTACTGTAGTTGTGTTGGTGATTTATGTTATTGGTATAATGAAATTGCAGTTGTGCGTTGGTGTTGAAATCCTATGTTTTTGTCATGTTTTATTTGACTAAAACACAAAATATAAGACCCTTCTGCAATCTAACTAAAGCATTGTATAAACGATCAAACCAGATTCAATTATGTTTTAAAAGTAACAAAAGATTGATCAAAATATGATCACCATCATCACCAATGATCACTTCAAAGTGCCCACATTAACCAATTTTTTGTACAAACAGAAGTACAAGTTCTTTAAAACACCAAAACACAAGTATTCATGTGTTCTATGTGCATCATAACATCGAAACACAAGTACTCACTTCCAAAAGAACCTACAAATTACTCTACACTACTCTGTCTTCCTCAGCTCCTACAAATTATCTTTACACAGGCCTTTTAGGAACTCCAATCTTCTTTCTATTTGCAGAAGCTTTGAACTTTTTCCTGCCTGTTGGGGTAAGTTGCAGAGAAGTCTATGCTTGTGCACTATTTGATGGTTGTAAAGTTGATGGTGGTTGTGGTAGCTCAAGAAATAACCTCCTCTTACTTGTCTCACCAGAATTGCCACCATTAGAAGGTCAATTTTTTTGAGGTGTTTGACTCCTTGTTTGAGGTCTAGATGCCACTGGAATAGTAGGCACCACTACATCATTTTGTCCTTAGTAGGTGTTCTTTAACTCCTAGTAATAGGTCTTGATGGTCCTCTTGTTGCCTCACCAATTGACACTTTTCTCCCTATTGAGGCCACATCTAATGAGATAAAAACCATTAGTATATAAAAGTTACAAGCAGTATTAACAGTTGAGTTTATGTATAACAGCATTAACTCGTAGTATTCTTTTCTTTTCTTTTGCTACATCTCAAGGAGTTGCATCAACTATTGCCTTCAATTGTTGAAACTTATTAGTTGGCTCATTGTTTGTAGAAGGAACATCATCAGTTGCCTCTGAATATTCTAGAGGAGGCACTCCAAAAGGTGCAATTGATTCATATCACAATTAATAAAATTAGTACATAACCAAACACTATTTTTTAGTACATTAACGAGCCATGTTATTTACCTTAGCCCTCTGGTACTATTTCTTGACAATTCTTTTCTTTTTCGAAGGTGCATCGGCAGTTCACACTTGATTTTCGTAGTTGTTCCAGCGTTTGACTTCATCATCTCCTCAGCATACCTCCATAGGTAAGAATACTGCTCTACATCATTTCCACGATCCATCTTAAATACCTTCTTCTTGGTCCTCTACATTTGAGTCTTGGAGAACTCCAGTGAACAGTCCCTCCTTAAAACAGTCAACATTGACTCAACATGCCAGTTTTGATCAGATATGATCTTGTCATAGTATTATTTTGCTAGCCATGTTGATGTTGCCTGTCTAACACTATCATGTCTTGTACATTCATGTGGTTCTTCAAGGGTCTTGATCATCATTGTGTTCTTCCCTTTGATCTTTGAGACATAAACATACCATGGACACTCTTCATCAGTACATCTTGCACTAATGTTTTTTTGAATTGCTTTTGATCATCCTTATTGGTATTTTCTCATCAATTAGAATTTCACAATTGCAGCCCGTAGATGGTCTGGATGCTGAAAGCACATCTGCAGCTTGATTACAACCTTGGTCATATCAATTTTATGGTTAAAGACATCATGGTTTTTGTACATCAACTTCATTTGCATCATCATCTGTCTGAGTAGCAGCAACAAGCAACTCTGGTTTCATTACATAGACTTCAACCAGCCTCTGTTGAGTAGCCAACCTTACCATTTCACATGCATCATTGTCATCATTGATGCAGGTCAGTTGTAGTGATGGTTCATCAGGATCATCTCTATAAAACACAATTACATCATCATTCGGGCTTTTCAATAGCCTATTGATTAACTCAAGTTTGGACATCTCATCTTCAATGCAGTAGTCAACAAAATTAACTTGACCCTCTAAGTAGCACATTCTGCCAAGATAAATCATCATTTTTTTAGAGTGATGGATCATAATAGTAAAAAACTCCTTATCGTTACTTGCCAATACACAACAAAAATAACATCAATACCCTAAGTTTTATGACATGTAATAAACAAACAACAACAACAACCTTAAAATAAATCCTAGTAGTAATAGAATATGCACTGTTGACCAAAACCCTAAGACATGCAATATATTATCCAATGAGTGGGGAACACTTTGGACCACCAACCAAGCAAAACTAATACAATAATTGACAACAATATTAAAATAAAACAACCCACTCACGGTTTCTCACAGCCTCAGCTGCATTTCACAAATCAGTGATAAAAATGTACCCTTGAGCTGAATAAACAACTACATCGTACAAAGAGACCAAAAAACGGTTCCCGAAAAAAATCCACTTACCATAATCGGGTGTCAAGTAGTCAGGAATGTCGGCATCTTTGGCTCAGATTTTCTTGCCCATTGTTGCGGCGTCTCTTTAGGCGAGTAATTTCAGCAGAATCGTGTCAATTAGGGAAGAATTTTGAGTGGGTTTTGTGAATTGCGAAATTAGGGTTAGAACTTTTTCCCAAATTGGGGAGGGAATAATGACACGAAGCTCTCCAATTCCCTCCAAAATCTGTTGAATAGGTGAAATGTCATTTATACCCTTCACTCATTACGCCAGATGATGCAATAGGGTCGATTTATGACTTTTTTGGACGAAAAATAGGAGTGAGTGCAACAGTTTTAAAACGTCAAAGGTTTGGTGCAACATTGATAAAAAAGGTTGTGTATAAACATTGCAAAAACGCGAATAGGTTGGGTCTAACATGTCGTTTTTTCCCATTTTCTTTTATGAGAGCTTTTCCACTTTTACTCAACTTACTTTTTCTCTTTGAGCCGGTTTTGGTAAATGATATTCAATTCTTTAAAAAACTCTTCTTGAACTGATTCTCCTTCAAAGAAGTAATCATCATCCAGAACCAAGCAAATAATCAAAGTCAGGATAATCATCAAACTCATTGTAATCAGAGAAACTGATTGATTTAATGTGTGAACCAATTTTGTTCTTCCAAAATGTGGTAGTTGGATCTAACCAAAATAGGAAGTCTATTGTCGTTAGGATTCACGTTGTCCATCTCTTAGTGCCAAATTCAAACACCATAGAAATTATTGGTGCTTGTCTCTAACACCAACTGAGAGTCGGAGGATGGGGATCAGGTACCAAATACAAGTTCAAAACACTGGTGTCAAGTCCCAATGTTGATCCAACACTCACACACGCTAGTGTTGTCCTAACAACTACTGACTAAAA
Organism: Linaria vulgaris; assembly: GCA_948329865.1. Classification (NCBI taxonomy): domain Eukaryota; kingdom Viridiplantae; phylum Streptophyta; class Magnoliopsida; order Lamiales; family Plantaginaceae; genus Linaria; species Linaria vulgaris. The sequence continues at coordinate 65,083,841 of OX415251.1, forward strand.
GTAAGTACACCGAAAATTTAAAGAACACTATAAGTTTAAACTTTTGAGCAGATTGTAACAATATAACATGCCGTGTCCGGGGCCAAAATATTAACTATGATTATAATGAATTTACAAAATCTACTCGCAACTATTCTTTGAATACTCAAGACACAAATCAACCGAGTGGTAACAGAAATCCTCTTCTTTCAATCTAGATTCTTCACTCTAAGCACAAACTAGACTTAATTAGGTAAACAAAACTCAGAAAACAAAATACTCAATAACTGTGATATTCTCTCTAGATAAACTTGCTTCTCTTGTATTTTGATCTTGATGCACACCCACATTTTCTAGTGCATTTCATTGAGTATTCAAAACTTTGCGCACAAGAATGGTTTGGTTTTGTCTTCTTTGTTGTTTTTCTTACTTTCTTTTGCACCTGTTGTTCCCTTCTTTCCATCCACATGGCTGGTTTCTTTCTTATTCTCGTAACACGCACAACATTCTTCAAATAAGGAAGTGTATCTTGTGGAACATGCTCTTCGAATGATAATTATCTTAAAATAAATAGATAGTAGGTGAATAAAGGTGAAACATACTTACAGTAATGAAATTCAAAAGTGTAGAAATAGAATTTTACACTTTGTATTGACTTAACACTGATTACTTAGTGTTGAGTGTTGGGTCAACGCTTAGCCTAAAACGTGCACTTATGGAAATTATTATGCTTATAGTATTTATGTGCCCTATTAGAAATATGAGGCCGAGTAACAGGTAAAGCTAAGGAATCTCTATAGGGGTCAAAAGGCTTTAAGTAATGACAGTCTATCAGACTTGTGTAGATCAATCAAAGATATAAATTGGAAAACCTAAATATCTAGGATATAAAGTGATTCAGGGTAAAATAGTTGAAACCTGGCATAATATATTGTTCATTAATGCATCTTGAGACAATGATGTTGTATTTGAAGAATAAGGAGAATAAGGGGTGGATGGATGGATGGAATTGTGAATAGAGTTAGAGGAGGTAGGCGTCTACTTCTCTTAGAGAAAAAATTTCCTGAACGATCGAAAAGAGAAATTATAAGAAACAATCTTGTCAAAATTATGCTCAGAATGCTGAAAATAGACAACCGAAACTATATGAGAATACAATGGCAAATCTAAGAATTATGCAATAAATTCATTTACGCATTGTAGGCTCTTGTCGTCGTTGTCTATTTAATTTTTTTTAGCCATTTAAGTAAAAGTGTTTGTGTAGAAGATGATGTTAGACAAATTCTCAAATAAACGCAATCTCACAAAAAAAATTGTTAAGGTGAGACAAGCCCAAATTATGTGTTTTGTGACAAGTTTCAAGAAAAATCTGAATCAGTTGTTTTGTGAAAGAAAGTTTTCATTTCAAGTTTGGTCTTCTTGTTTGGCTTGGTTTGGTTTCTCAATAACGACAACGTACAACGAACCGCAATGAAACTTTAGCCAATTTTGAAAGACTTTCCTATAACGAACCGAAGTGAAACATCAGAAAGACATTTAGTTCTTGCAATGCAGGAAATAACAAATCGCTTGCTAGAGAAGAGGCAATATAGAACAAGTGGTTCAACATTGTGCTTATACTTTTGGTAACTAGAATGGTTTTTGTCTCATGTTTATAAGTTAATTAATTGATGGGGCAAGAGTTTATTTGGAGAGCTTTGAATTTCTTTGGTTGTTAAAGTTGTTCAAGTTGTTCAAGTTGAACTTTCAGTTAGCTTCAAGATGTTAAGCGCACCATGTGCTCTTCCTTATAAAATTATTATGTGCCTCATAAAAAATATTTGTTAGAAAAATTAACATTAGTTTAATATGTATAGTGAATTTGAATATTTTAAGAATTCACTTAAATTTTAAGAGAGTATATGCAATGGAGAAAGAATAAAGTATGATCGAGAAATTAAATTTGTTTCTATAATTTAAAATTATGATCAGCACATAGAGAGGTATCATGAGTGGGTATACATTTAATATAAGCACGTGTCTGGTTTAGGTATTTAAATAGTATTTTAAGGCACATACGTGTTTGATACTTGCACAAGAACATCAAGAATGATGAATTTGTATGGAATGTTTTAAAACTATCTCTGTGGCAAAGTGTTGGACATCATCCATAATGAATATATTGAAATTCTATAATTAATATATTAGATCTCAATATGGATGAGATGAGAGCTTTAAGTGAGATGAGATCTCAGTTTTTGTTTACTTACATACATTGTTACAATTACACGTAAAATGTAAATTGTCGGGATAATAAGTAGTAAAAATTTGCGCTTATATTATAAAGTAAATGGTGTGAATATACATAACCACGTGAGAGAAAAAACTAATACTAAAAGGACAAGGGAATTACAGTACTCAAAATTAAGGAAATTGATGACATAATAGCTCTAATCTATAATAACTTAAATGAGTATAGTTATCAATATGGGTGTACGCAGGCGGATTATAGCTGGTGGCAACAAAAAATACACCATACCCAATTTTGTCGGGGTTACCGATTCTTTCACCCGTGCGGGTGATAACAATTTAGAAACCATGCGAATTGCGGGTTGTACGGGTTGGGCAGGTGGTGGGCGGGTTGCCTTACATCATACAAGCATACAAGCATAATAGTCACAATTTACAGAATCAAATTTACACTTTTGAAAAGGCAGTACATACATTACTTACAAATGAACAACACTTTTAAATCACACAAATCAAATCATTCAATCATTCATCAAACACACTTGTTAAAGCTAAAATGAAAAAGAGAAAGGTGAAATTACTTACAATAGTAGGTGGTGGATGGCGGTGGTGAGCTCATTGTGCGGTGAAGTGGCGTGGTGGAGGGCTGGTGGTTGTGTGGTGAAGGGCGTGGTGGAGGACTGGTGGTGGTTGTGCTGTATAGGTGGTGGTGGAGGGCTGGTGGTGGACGTGCGGTCGTGGTTGTGCGGTGGATTCGGCGTGGGGAGGGCTGGTGGTGGTCGTGCGGTCGTGGCTTTGTGGTGAAGCGGCGTGGTGGAGGGCTGGTGGTGGTTACGCAAGTGGTTGAGCGTGGTGGTGGTTAGACGAGATGGTGAAGGTTTGGTGGTGATTAGGCGACGAGCGTGGTGGAGGGTTGGCGGTGGTTAGGCGGCGACTGAGTTGGTAAAGATTTGGTGTCTTGAAAGAGATGGAGGTAGCTGCTGAAAAATTAGACCTAAAAAATAGGTTTTTTTTTCACCTTTTATACTTATGAGGAGAGTGGGTGAGCTCGGAGGCGGGTTTAGGCCTGTCAAGGGTAGGGTAATACCCTACCCTTGCCTTGAATATTAGTTAAGGGTCTGGACCCATACCCTATTGTTAGGGTCTGGGTCCGGGTCCAGACCCTTACCCTAAATTTATTTAATTCAGGGTAAGGGTTTGGACCCTACCCTTATTTGAGTCGGTCGCTGGGTCTGACCCTTTTTTTTTAACAACTCTCCACTCCCATTCTCTATTTCTCTCTAAATTCCGCCATTAACCCAAAATTTTAACGAGATGAAAGAAAAATTTAACGGAATCGGTAACGGCGGTCGAAAAAGCCTCATGTTCGCCACCGCTACAGACGATGAACTCTCCATTGCTGAAATTCTGCTCGATCTTCCTCAAATCGTGCGTGAATCGAAGATTCATAACGCGAAATTTGAATAGAATGGGAAGAGGAGGAGATCTAGCTTAGCTGCTGCTGCTGCTGCTTCGGTGGCGGTTGCGGTGGCCATCGCGACTCCGGTTGCGGCTGCGTCGTCTCAGTCGCAATCGCGTGCTGAAAACGGACTGGAAGAGACACGTCAGCTTCCGGTCAAACCGGAGTCGTCCTCCGCCGCCGCCGCCGCGGCGTCGACCACGAGTCCTGATACGCCTTTGTCCTTCTCTCCGAGTAGCGAATCCGATGAAAGCAACAAATTCGCTGAAAAAGAATTTCAAAAAATAAGTTTTTTGTTTTTGTTTTTGTTTTTGTTTTTGTTTTTGTTTTTTTTTTTTTTTTTTTTCAGTTTTTAACTGTTTTTGTGAATTTTTAATTGTGATTTGTCAATTTCGAACTTTACTTGTGCTACTGTTACTGAAATTTAGAGTTTCGATTAATTTTGATTTTTTATTTTGTTGTTGTTGTGAAGTGTTGCTGTGTTGGTAAAAAGAAAAGAAAAAAAAAAGCTGACTGAAAAAGTAAATAAAAAAAATACAACAATTTTGGGGTCAAAATGAAAAAATGAAAAAAGAGTGGGGGCGCAAAAGTAAAAAAGAAACAAAAAAAAAAAGAAAATTTAAAATTTTGGGGTCAAAATGAAAAAACGGAAAAATTTGGGGGTGCAAAAGTAAAAAAAGAAAAAAAAACTAAAAAATGCGATCTGGGGAAACGGGTGAAAATGTGAAATAATGAAAATATAAGCTAAGGGTATATTTTGTACCCTACCCTATTAACAGGGTAGGGTAAGGGTATGTGTAGCGGGTCTTGAACGAGTCTTGAGCGGGTAGGATATGGGCAGGTTTACAAATTTCTACAGGGTATTTAACGAGTATGGATAAGGGTCAGGATAATACCCTACTCTTGACATGCCTTTGTGGGTTACCACTTTTTTAAACTGGCCCCTTCTTTAATATTAGTAAATCGTGGGTTTGCGAGTTTGGTGGGTATCTTTAATATTAGTAAATCGTGGGTTTGCGAGTTTGGCGGGTATATTACACCCCTAGTTATCAAGATAAATGACAATTACAAAACAAAATTTGACCGAATCCCTCTAAAACCCAATTTCTTGACGAAATCCCCAAATTCAGTGTCTCTCTCTCTCTTACTCAAATAAAATGGCTCTCGCTATTGCACGTCCAGTTCCGTCGTCTCTGTGGACCCATTTAGCCCGCTCCGCCAAACCGTCTTCTCTCTCGCCTCCTCGCTTTACCCGTCTTCTTCAATCCCCGATTTGTTCCTGTCAGTATTTCAGTCTATTCATGATTTAATTTGTAACCTTAATATTTTTGAGCAATGAGAATAATCGCTTCACACAATATTACTAGCATTTTAGTTGTAAAGCTCTGTAATACTATAAATAAGCAATTTCCATTTCTTTCTATTTGGTTTTTGCTGAAACTATGTGATGATAATTGGTTGAGTGGATGAACAAGTGAATGTTGATTCTGTTTTAGTTGAAGAAACAGTTGGGGATGGGGGCTTGTACAATGAAAACATTACTGGCTTCCCCGCCCATGCTTCACTACTACGCGTATAGAGAGATATTGGCTAAACTACGTTTCGCAACATTGACATGCTAGATAATCTCATCATTTTGGTGATATCCATTTCATTTGTGTGGACAGACTGCTGACGACGGTGAATTACTTTAACGATTAGACCGTCATACTTTTCTATTTTCCATGGTCTAAGTTGTTTCTATTGTTCAGATTCTGCAAGTGATTCCAGAGGAGCACAACTTTCGCTAAACCAACCTGAGATTATATTTTTGGGAACTGGAACTAGTGAGGGGATTCCACGTGTGAGCTGCCTAACAAATCCTGAGAAGAAATGTTCGGTAAAACTGCAGAGATTCCACACTTGCTCAACTGATCAATATACATGTGATTTCAAAGGGATTGTAAACTAAACAAATGCAATTCTTCTTTTTCATTGCTTTTACCAATAGGTTTGTTTCAAGGCTACACAACCGGGTAGCAAAAATAGGAGACTTAACACAAGCATTCTCATTCGCTTCCCTAGTCCATCTGGAAATTGCAACATTCTTATTGATGCTGGCAAGTATGTTAAAAACTCTTCCATACTAGCAAGGATCCAGAGTACAGTTTTTTCAAAGATTTTACTTATGCTTCTTTAATAGTGGCTGGCTGAGGCGTAACCATGTCAGCTTTTTTTAATCTATGTCCCATCTTTAATTTTCTTATTCAAAACACTACTGCAAAGTGCTGTCAACATTTAGAAAGTCACTTAGTCATCTTCGTCTGAACTTATTTTGATTAGGCTGACTATGTATAACATGATATCCATTTTGGTTGCATTGTTTATTGCTCATTTCATGAACTAGTATACCTGTCAATCTTCTGCTTGATGCAATCCTATTTTTGAATATGAAGCTTAATTTGCCGCGTAATTGATACTTGTCTTCCCTCATTACTATGATTTTACTTGGTGTCAACTCAATCAGTCACACGAGGTTGTACGTACTTCATCCAACTGAAGCATGTTTTTGTCAAGGTCAATAACAATGATAATTTCAATACAAGGAAGTGCCAATTTCACATAATTAAACTCATGAGTAGCTACATAAACCTCAAAAATTGGCAGAAAATTCTGGTATTATGATTGAGATAGGATTATTGGCCATCACTTAGTGAAAGCAAAAGAGAACTGAGAATATTTGGTTGACAGATATGCGTGTTTATATAGTATGATCATAATCAGGTGTCTACATTACTTCGAGAATTATGTTTGGTTATAATCAAGACAGACTGAGCTTTTCTTGTTGATCTATTTAAGCATCACTTACATTCGTTATATTTGTGCTTTTATTCTCTTTTTTTCTGCCGGAAACAAGATCATTGATGCATTCGAGGAGTTAAACTATCAGCTTTGTTATTTTTCAGCGAGTGACTATATTTTGAATTGAGTTTAGTTGACAACAAGCAAGTCATCTATACCCAATTAATTTGGGAGGCTATATTAATTGAAATGAGAATTCGGTTTAATCGAATACAATAATGATAGAGATCGGGGAATTTCAGATTTTAGAGGGATGGGAAAAAGAACTAGAAGAACAAGAAGAGAATTTAGAAAAAGAGGAAGACAACAATTACTCGGCAATTCAATAATCAATAATCATTCATAAATTGTCTTCAATAATACACCTTAGCCTCGTATTTACAGGTTAAGTATAAAAAACCTACCAAAACTAGAGTTCTTAATAAAAGCAACAAAATAACTTAGAACCCTAAACTTACCAACAATTTAAATCTTCACAACTAAATTACTAGACACAATATTTGATAAATTAGGAAATAATATTATATCAATATTCTATATTTATCAAATAACCTCTGTTATGATTGATATGCTATGCACTAAGCTGTCATTTTGCTTGCATTTTGCAGGTTCTTCTATCATAGTGCTCTAAGATGGTTCCCAACTTATGGGTAAGTTAACATACATTCATTATCTCTAGTCCGTTATATGTACTTTAGAAGATAATGTACTCTCCGACGGCATTCTAACATGCAGAGTGCATGTATCTATCATGCTGCATTTCATTACTACAATTTGTCAGTGTATTGAATTCAGTTTGAATAATTTTTTTTACATTCTGTACATATTTGCTTCTTTATTGTGTCATTTAATGAATTGATCTGAGGTACCTTTATTAATTGCCAGCAGCTACATTTTTCTTTGATGCTCTAAGAAGGCTTTTGCTCACAATTGTTTTTTAACCCATCACTAATCAGTTGAACAACTATCGGTTTAACCAGTAATCGTCATCAAATAATGTCAATGCAGTGTTACAAGATTGCACTACTTTCCAGACTACATGAATTTAATCCTCTAGAATGTGAGGAGTTCTGCATTTTGTTTGACTAGCAAACTTTTCTGCAAAATGATTTAGTTTTCTTGCAGTTATTGTTGGAATAGAAGCTGCAAAGCCATATTTCCAATGGCCTTACCTGACTTTCCTTTTGACTTCTTTTGGGCACTTCAAGATCTTAATGTGGTTAGAGGAAAATTAACTGGTTGGAGCTTATATCGTTGCGGCCTTCATGGACATAGTCTTTTTAGCTCCATATCCTTTATTCGACTTGTATGCTTCTCGCCAGTAAACATGCTATTTGATTTCTGTGTAAGACTTTGTTCTATGCATGATGCAGTATACAGACATCAACAGTTCCTGTTTTGGATTGTCTGACGTGTATAGTATATGTTTGTGTGATTGGGTCGTAGATTTTAAAAACAATTATTACTGAAATTTGTCTGTTCTTCCGAAATTTATCTGGTCTTCCACTTGTACTTTCTTTTACACATTATAGTGTTTCTCTGCATTATTTGCAACCACCTCGGTTCAAGTAATCTGATAAACAAGAACTTCGTCTAGAAACGTAGATATTATGAATTTATGTGTAAGTATTGTATTGGACTTTATTTTTTGACTTGTCGGTGATTCTGAGAATTTTATTAGTTATAGTAAGAGTTTCTGACATATAGTGTTTCTAAAAGCTAATATCAATTTTCTAGTTGTGATGCAAATTTCTTCTTGTGACTACTTGAATTTCTATCAGGATAAGAACAATCGATGCGGTTATAATTACTCATTCTCATGCTGATGCAATTGGAGGTCTCTGACATGATTACTTTTGAAATTTCCAATTAAGATTGCAAATCATAGCATTTTATTTTATGTTTTAAAATTTAGCAAGACTTGATTATTGTTCAGGTTTGGATGATCTTCGTGATTGGACGAACAATGTTCAGCCTTCTGTTCCAATATATACGGCAAAGCGTGACTTTGAGGTCTTCTTGCCTACCCAGACTCTGGTTATTTGAATTTTGGCTTGTAACGTTTTGCTTGATATAATTGGTGTACTTTCAGGTAATGAAGAAAACTCATTATTATTTGGTAGATACAAGTGGTGTTACACCTGGTGCTGCAGTTTCAGAGTTGCAGTTTAACATAATACAAGAAGAGCCATTTATAGTACATGATCTTGAGGTGGGAATTGTATTAAATTTCTTCAGAAAAATGTTAGATAGTCTTGCACGTGCTATTTGAATATGACAATCTGCTTACAACTTTTTTGTTAAATCCTTTACATATCCTGTGTCTTGCGAAGTTACATTGGTTCTATGTACTAATGGACCACTTTAGGAATTTCTTGTGAAAAACAGATTTAAAGGGGACTTCGTTGTTACTAATTGTATGCATAAATGGTTTTCGTATAATGTGGTCTTGCAGTTTATTCCTTTACCCGTATGGCATGGCAGTGGTTATCGCTCTTTGGGCTTTCGTTTTGGCAATATTTGTTACATTAGGTAATGTCTCTAAATTCTGAAGTATAATGAGTTTATATCTTATTCTACCTTTATCAAGACAGTTTAATCTTTCTTGTTTGTTTTTCTGTAGTGATGTTAGTGAAATACCTGAAGATACATACCCTCTCCTCAAGAACTGTGAAATCCTTATTCTGGTACCTCTCTCAAATGATCAACTTTTCTTTCTTTCAGTGGGTTCTCACTATGACTAATTTGCCAAAATTTCATCATTAGGATGCCTTGAGACCAGACCGATCTTCCTCAACGCATTTTGGGCTTCCAAAGGTAACTTTTCTTATGATACACCTTACCCTTTTGCATTAATAGTATTGATAATCACTGGTGTAAGTTTAAGTCTAACACGTTCTTGATGTGAATATCGAATATACTTAATCTAATATAGTATTTCAAATATCTAGGCATTGGAGGAAGTTCGGAAAATCCAACCAAAAAGAACTCTCTTCACTGGTATGTTTTACTCGTCTGATTTTTTGTTATCTTTTCCTCAGGCACCTCCCATATTCCGAATCTTTTCTTTTGTTTTATGGTTGGCGTCTTGAACTGTTGTTTAGGCACTTTTATGCCACTCAATATCATGCAACTTTTCCAAGTTTGTTCAAGTTAATCATGATCTTTTAATTCGGTAGTGGCACTTCTATGGAACTCGACCTTCTAACCAATAATGACGGCAACCGAGTTATCTGATCAGTGGGAAAACAGAAAACTATATTACTTTAACTTGAGAATCAAGGAAATCAACAAATTTGGCCTGCTAATTTTGCTTCATTTTAGTTTTAGCCCATTAATTCGGCACGCTATTGTCTTGGTCCATTAACTTGCACCGTTTTTAGTTTCAGCCTACTAATTTGGCAAGCAATAGTTTTGGTCCACTAACTTGGCATAGTTTTTTCAGTTTTAGCCCACTAATTTGGCAAGCAATAGTTTTGGTCCACTAACTTGGCACTAGTGACAATTTTGGTCCACCAGTGCCACGAGTCGTCGGAATGTACCCACATAGCACATTGTAGCGCCATGCGTCATCCACTTTCAAACATGGTATTTCCTTTTATTTTCCCATTTTCCATGTTATTTAAATTTTCTTTAATCCAAAACACAAATATATATATATATATATATATATATATAAAATTTAAAACAAACAAATGAGGGGTCAACACATCACACTTCATTCTTTCTCCTCGGTTCATTCTCTCTGTTTGCTGCAAGATTGGCACTTTAGATGTATATTGCCTTTCATTCACAAATGTTGGAAGCTTGGATATGAAAACTTTCTTTTGATTAAAATTAGTCCAACATTCAAATCTTTTTATCACTATTTCTATTGTAGAAGCTCAAGGTATGAAATATTAAGGAAGAAAAGAGTATGAACAACAACATTTGTTACCCAAATCAGCGAAGTCAATAGCAAAAATTCAGTAATGTGCGACTAGGCTAATTTCATGAATAATTTGATTTTTGCTAAAAACTTCCAAATCTAATTTTGAATAAGAGCATATGAAAAATGTGTGGGAAAAGGTAGGTATATTTTAGAAAACTATATGGTACACAATTCAGTGAATTTTAATGTGGATTTGCAAATTTGGGGGACAATTTAAAGGTAAGGTTTATGCTGAAATTGAGAAAAAGTGGTGACACATGAATCAGAGAGAATGAGGTGTGATCTGTTGACCCCTCCTTTGTTTTTATTTTTTTTGTTTGTTTTTGTTTTCTTACGTGAAAAAAAAATGTCACATTTAAAAGTTGACGTGTGGTGCTAGTGCTGGGTGGCGGCGACTTGTCATAGTGGTGGACCAAAACTATTGCGTGTCAAATTAGTGAGTTAAAACTGAAATGGAGCCAAGTTAGTGGGCCAAATTTATTAAATTTCGTTGAGAATCACATTGAATCCAGCACCTAAATACTCTTATTTACTGGTTCTGGTTGAGCAGAGTGTCCTCTTAAGTCATATTGGGATCCAGTAGCACGTCCAAACATATGTTCTTTGTCTGCTTCTCTAGATCCATTTCCTGTAAGTTATCCTCTAGATTCATTTCCTTCAAGTTAAAATATTATACTCATAACTCTTGCAATCTTATATACACATCTCACATGATTGATTGTAAACAGTTCTAATGCACCATCTTTTCTGTATAAGTTAAAATATTATGCTCATAACTCTTGCAATGGTATACATCTCACATGATCGAACTATTGTAAACAGTTCTAATGCTCTATTTTTTGTATATGAGTTATGTCTAACTTAGCGCAAATATGTTCATTATTTCTTGTAGTTTTACCACATATGAATTGAACTCGGCGTATCTTCAACTCCCCCGGTCTCTTTCTTAGGAACATGAATTCTGCATATTAACATTTTCTTCATGAATCCTTCTTTTTTGTGTGTTTTGAAGGTATGATGCATCTTATGGACCATGACAAAGTAAATGAATATCTAATGAAGTTGAAGGAGAGCGAAGGCCTTGACATGCAACTCAGCTACGATGGACTCCGCGTTCCAATGATATTATAGCCTTTTTTGTTTAAAACTGAAAATTCTACTTCATTATATTCATCGAAATTGACAACGCGACTTTCATTTTCTTGTACCATTGGTCATTTGACGTACTCGTTGTTAGAACTCCATTACCTGGGAATTGGATAGTGAAACGACATTGAGTTTTTTATCAATAAAAGTTATGAAGTGATAATTTCTTGGGATAATTCTATCAAACCCCCCAAACTATGGGGTCATTTACCGCACAGGATCAGAACTTTAGTTTTAGCGGCAGTGCCCCCTAAACTTTGGTCGTTTGTGCGAATTTCTCCATTTTCCAGTTTTTTGCTATTTTTCCACCAAAAATCACCGAAAAAATTATTTAAAGTTTGACTAAAACCTTCGTCTCGATGAGACGGTTCCGATGGTGGTGACGGTGTCGCAAAATTCAAAGCCAATACACGGAAAATTTAATTTAAGTGTACTGCACTTAAATTAGAATTCCCATCTTATAACTTTGAATTTTGCATCGCCGTCACCACCATCGGAACCGTCTCATCGAGACGAAGGTTTTAGTCAAACTTTAAATATTTTTTTCGGTGATTTTTGGTGGAAAAATAGCAAAAAACTGGAAAATGGAGAAATTCGCACAAACGACCAAAGTTTAGGGGGCACTGCCGCTAAAACTAAAGTTCTGACCCTGTGCGGTAAATGACCCCATAGTTTGGGGGGTTTGATAGAATTATCCTTAATTTCTTTATTGATTTTGGCTGGCTAGCTTATGAAATAAATTTTATACGTCTTTGTTTCCAAGTATCACAACGATTCCTTTGCACGCAAGTCACGTGCAATTTGACTAGGGCTCGTTTGGTTGGGCCTTATATGGCCTTTAACCCCATTTTATCTAGATTGTACATTTTTTGGTTGAGCCATATTCAACCAGGGTCATCCATGGTTAGTATGGCCGACCGGGGTATCAGCGACAGTTCTAGTCAGGTCTCTGGGGTACGTTTTGATAAACAAGATTGAATAATACATTTTGGTACTTCCTGCCAATACTACTCTGCCCCTAAACATCCATCATTAACCTTTGTATATCTTTGCTAAACAACATCAGTTATTATTCATTCCCCAAATCCACATAGACACGTAACCCTAGGGTTTGGGGAGGATTCACCGGCAAATTCAATTCTTGTTACACTGCACTGCTGTTTGTCACGAATTGGGGATGAATTATGGTCGAATTAGGGCAAATTGTGAAAAAGGTGAGAGCTTTGGAGTTGGGATCTGCAAATTGGAAGAGAAGGCATTATTGGTTAATCCTAAAGGTCATGCTTTTTTTGACTTGTAAAATAGTCAATTAGAATATTTGGGTTTTACGTTAATTGTTAATTTTATGTTTCGCTGTTGAATGCGATATTTTTTTGTAGCAATTTAATGATAAACCGATATTGTGTGTTTAGGGCTTTTGTGTTGATTAGATTTTTCTTTCATTTGTTTTGTGGAATAAACATTATTTTACAATTTATTTCTGTTACGAGTGTAAATTATGTGTTATTTTTATTAAGTGTTAATGTTCTTATGTTTGAATTACTTGGAATTGTTGGGGACTTGAGCTATAAATTGTTGGTTAGTTGATGAATTATTGTTTATTGTTTCTCTATCGTTGCATGAAGATGATTCTTGGCCACTAGATAACTACATTTCTTTGCTCGCTAGGGATTTAATGAATAGAGCGTGGTGAAAAGATCAGTGTTGATATATCGTGTTTATAAGCCTCAGCCTAAGCTATTGGTTCGTGGTTCGGGAAGCAATTGTATTCGAGTGTGATATCATAAACTTGATGAAGGCGTTCAACATCATTAAGGATCCGGGATCATGCACTTCAACACATGATTGAAGAATGTCGTGCACTCTTGCACAAATCGTGGGATATAAAATTCTGTTGGATAAAGAGAGAAGCAAATAAAGTTGCGGATGCCATGGTGAAGATTCCGATATCGTTAGAGGACGGAGTTAGAATTGTCCTAACCCCACCCCCTAGTATTTTGTCTATCTTGTACGCGGATATTGCCTAAGGGCTAGTTTTCATCCTTTCTACCAAAAAAAAAAATAAAAAATAAAAAATAAACTTGATGAAGGTCAAACCGCGTATATTGGGCAATTAAAGTATCTAATCATAAATAATGTCAGTGGTTTGAGTATTGAGAATGGTTCGAGTTAAATTATTTATGTATGGTTTTTTTTTTTTTTTTAGCTACTTATCATAAAGCGAGTCGTATTATTGTGTTTAAGGCAAACTATTTGTGCACCTAGATTTGACTGTTGTTTGGTCGAACGTCTAAAACCAACATTTTTCTGTGTTGCGAGAGCAGAAAAGACAGCAAATTTAAAAGTCTCTTAATTTGTTAGTCTGACCTTTCATCTTCATTACAGAGAAGAATGTATATTAACTTTCACTTCTTTTTCCAACGTCTCTTGGTTATTAAGATGGCTACCTTCAAACTTCACTTCACATGTCGATGGAACTCAGAAGACTTTGAACTTTATAGAGAAGGTTTGGAAGACTCAGATATTGAATCTTCATGAGGCCTCAATTGCAAAGTCTTGCTATGGAGCATTGGCAAAAGAGATCTGCAGCAGCTTGGATGCTTGTTGCAGCCTTACCTGACGTTTTGTGCGATACTTTGGAAATTTGTTTGACTAACACTTACTAAGATTTTTATTTTGATGTACTATTCCTTGTGCTGAACAAGGATTTTGCAATGGCTTTGGGAATAACCTTTTTGGTTTGTGTGGCGAAAAAAAAGATCAGATACCAAGCGTGTCATTTACTGCTAGATTGTTTTAGTTTTCGCCATATTATTGGTATGGGCGTTTTGTTTAGTTTTTTGGTTGAATGGAAATACTCAGCTTTGTTGTCAATAAAAAAAAAATAATTATTCATAATATACTAAAAAGGGAATAAAATGAATCACAATTCCTCTTATTAATCTAAATATGAAGTGTGAGAAGTGATTTGGCAGAGACGAAATGGGAGTGAGTTGAATGGTTATCTGGTATATATATTTTGCTAATTGAGCAACATGATTTGAGGAGTATAAAGAAGGGGATAATGGGAATTTTACTCCTAATATGAGTCAAAATGGGTGAATAAAATTGCAACCAAAGAAAATGTTGTAATATGGCCCACAAAATAAAAAGGGGTACAACCTACCAAAATTGATAAATTTACCATAATAAGGATCTTAGTAGGCATGAAGAGGCATATTAGTGACTCTTGCAACCAATTAAAAAATTATGAAGATGATTTAATTACGAAGGTTTTAATTATACCTAAAATAATCTAATAACAAATATTGAAATATAGAGGTTTTAATTATAACTACTAAAACAGATAAATAACAAGATTCAATCAGATTGGTGAAGTTGTATTTGAAGTTGGTTTCATAACTAATTATTATGTGATTCTTAGACAAACCACCAATTCCCCCAAGGATAGTTTCATCATGTTAAGTTCATGTGTTCAATGAATTACCGAAACTCTAGATGCAACGCTAATTACAACTACAATTCCCTAGCCTCCTTCTAAAGATCTAGTGACCTAAATGCGATCAATATAAAATAATTAAAGTTTGGTAACCAATTAGATGTTTTCAAATCAAAGAAATGGATTGTGTGATCTAACTTATGCGCGGATTACGTTAGTTCTACTTCTAGCACATAAGTTAGACATTCAGTTTACCCACGAGGCACGTTAATGCTCATCAAGTGTATCAATCAAACATGTAGAATATAAAGATAATTACATCTAAATACATAAGACTCAACATAATTTCATAACTAAAGGTTTATTGTGTATAAATAGTCATTACTCCCTTTCTCCAAATACGGAGAAGATTAGTACATAACAAAAACAAGTTCAACAATATAAACAGAAGAGCACATCATAATAAAAGATTAAAGATAAGAATAATCTTCCAATCTATGTTGCTCTGCTTCTCCCAGCAGTGGTGATGGCGTGTGGTATGAGGTGTGGGGTGAAGAATGGTGTCAGATTATAATGATATATCTCTAAATTCGTAGCCCTGGTGTCCCTATGTAATAAAAATCATGGATGGGCCTGAAATTAGGTTTAGGGTCACAACCCAAGCGTCGGGGGCTATGCCTCGCGCTCCAGCCGCGCCATATTCTGTCCGGAACGTGCTACATGCGGCGTTCCGGGCACCTGGCCGCACTGCGTTATGTCTGCTCAGAGCGACTTTTCTTTTTTAACTATAACTTCTTCTCTGGAGGTCGGGATTAAGACCGGTTTCCTTAGATTTCCAATGATATGTGGCACGACCTCTGGTTATTCCTATTTCTCTGTCTCCTTGCCTTTGAATCAATGGTTTCCTTTGGATTCTCCCTCATTGCAACGTTGTGTTTTGAAGCCATGTTCCTAAAAACATCCAATTTAGGCTATTTTTGCATTGATTTGCATTATCTCACCAAAATCCTATAAAAACACTAAACGATACTAAAACCAACCAATATGCACCAATACTTATACACACGCATAACTAAATGAGTACTCAAATAAAGTTAAATAAATGCTCATCAGGACACTAGTACCGCATGTCAGAGATTTTTTTTTGTCAAAGTGTCTAGAGATTTATTTGCTTGATCTACTATGCTCGTGTTGCATTAACAACCTTCTATGCGTAATTCAACATGATACAAGGTATTTCAACATCACTCTATCGAATTAGAGAAACACGTGTGTCCAACATACCAAGTAGTATAAGCAACAAATAATATCCAACAAAACAAAGTCTTCAATAGAATTAATCAAAACATAGGTTCAAGGTACATCCATGTGAGATAACTACATCCTCTCCCAGACACTGAGAGATTTAACTACTCCTGATCATATTATTAGAACAATAATTCATAATAAAGTTGTGCAAGAAAGAAAAGAAAATGTTAAACTCTTGATCTCGGTGAGATGCCGACGTATCTTTTCTTTTTGATTATATGTTGCCTTCCTTCGCTTGATTACTTGCTCCTTTGATCACCTTTCTTCCTTAACAATGATCGTAATACTTCGAAAGGTGGAATTTAGCTGGGAATTTCTTTGTAAACTATGAAGAACTCTAAATCGCGATGCCCTAGCTGTTGGACGTCTTCCTCTATTTATAGTTTTATGCAGCTTCTAGGGGTTTCTGAGTAAGTTGGCTCAACTTCATGTCTCGCGGCTCTATCGCGAGTCTATACATGTGACTCACACAAGTTTCTCTTATTGTCGCGCAACTCCCTAGATGGTTGTTGTGATGATCCATGATGTTGCACTGGTGGCAGGAACTTCTGTCATTCAGTGGTGTAGTGCGGCTAGTTATGACATAGCGCTTCTTCCTCGTATCTTCATTCTTGTTCTAAAATCCCTTCAATAAGCCTCGTTTTGTTCCCACTCGACTTAAACTACAAAAATGTTAAAACAAGACTAAAACAAGTAAAATTACCACAGAGATTATGCATAAGTATAAGATATCTGGTACTTAAATTGTTATAATTTATTGCTCATCACTTTTTTATTTGAGAGTACAAGTATGTTGTGTGAATCTAAGTTGGTTTTACAATGGGTGAGCTCCTTTATATTTATAGAAACTCGATTGTAGTTAGAACCATAATAACTTGGACTCCTTTAATAATGTGGAATGGGCCTCCTTGAATGCTACCTCATGTGAGACGGGTCTATTGACAATGATTAATGTGGGTCGCCCTCGGTTTAACGGTAGTTGGGCCAATTATGGTTTATAGGTCTTTATTACACGTATGATTCCTATAAGTGGACAATTAAGGTGTTGGCTGTATTTAAGGCATCCATCGTACCAGGGTGATGACTATATGAAGCGATGTTCAGCCTTTTTGGTGAGAGAACTGTGTAGAACTCCTTATACTAAGGACGTTTTTCGAGGCGCCTTCCTTGGACCTTTCAGGGTATTTTGGTATTTTTGGTACAAGGTGTACTTATGCATTAACACACATAAAAAACAGGTGGAAGAATGAACTCGACAAATAAAAGGATAACCGCTTGTGGATTATAAGATATCGGGTTCCATGGTCCTCAATTTAAATGGACAAATAGAAGAGAGGGGTTTGTGAATATAAAGGAATGTATGGATATAGCTTTTGTTATTTGCCAACTCGTTCTAGGTGGGTAAATTCCTTGAGAATGCTACTTTTCTTCTCTTGTGCACCCATGCCGACCACCATCCAATTCTCACTAATTACTTTCCATTTTGAAGCCATGTGGTTCAGCCACCCGGATTGTGAGAAGATTATGCGTAATGTTTGGGAGGAAAAACTAAAATCTTGGAGGCGATTGAGCGAATCTGGATATTATGATCCCTTGGAATAAAAACCACTTTGGTAATATTTTTAGACAAAAAAAGATCCTTCTCAAAATAATGGAAGGGACCCAAATAACTCTTACGCAAAAGTCAAATGGGTTTTTGGAAACTTGAAACGGAACTCATTCAAGATTATAGCTTGATTCTACAGTAAGAAAAAACCTTTTGGCAACAAAAATCCTAGGTTAATGGTTAGAGGAAGGGGGTTGTAATACGACTTTATGGATTTGTTCACGTGCTAGTTTGCATGCAAAGCTTTGCATCGATAATACGCCGATATGCCAACACCCACTTCAAGCCTGATCTGGATTTGGAGAACGCTAGGAAGCAATAAACCGTGTCATTTTTCTAGCTTGCGAGCCAAATAGCCAGTTGAGAAACTAGAAATTAGGAGATGCAACGTGTCTTTTATGCAGTGATCCCAAAGAATCGGTGCTTCTTAATCTTTGACATTGCACTGTGGCGAAGGATATATCACGAAAATCCATTTGTTTGTCATTGTGTTATAGGTTTGTGAATATTAAGAACACGAAATGGCTAAAGATTAATCATGGGAACACGGACACTATTTGTCCTCTATTTCACACAAAGCCTTAGAACATAATTTTTTATAGCTCGCATGTGGATAATTTGGAAGGCGCAAAACTTCCGCGTCTTCAAAGGAAAGACTCAGAAAACTAGTTTGACTCTATATCAGATTAAACAACTCAGTATGGACCTTGCGATGGTTTTCAGCAAAAAAAGACAACATTACATTCGGGTAGGGTACTCGTATTTTCGGGTAGGGTACCCTAATATACGCGTAGGGTAAAACCCTATCCGATACCTTATCAATGTTTGGGGTACCTGATTTGATTCGGGTACCCTAACATTCGGGTACCCCAAATTTCGGGCTTCGGGTACTCGAAGTTCATCCAGTGACCAAGAAATGGCCACTGGATGGTCGGGTATCCGATACCCGACCGGGTCGGGTACCCCAAACTTTGGGTTTGGGGTACCCAAAAACTGTCCAGTGCCAATTTTTGGCTCCTGGACAGTGGCCAGCCACCGCATTCCCCTGTTTTTGAATTGAAAACAAGGGATTTTTTTTTAAAAATCCCCTGTTTTCAATTTGTTTTTGCCTCGTTCCTGTTTTACTAACATCAATAGTCATCAATAATTCGCCAAAAAACATTCAGGCTAATTCAAAACAACGAGCAATCAATCAAAACAATGAGCAATTAATCCAAAGCAACGAGCAATCAATCCAAAACAACAAGTAATCAATCCAAAACAACGAGCAATCCGAAAATATGCAATCTTACAAATTCAAACAACATCATCAACAAATCAACATAAAAATTGTTCATTCGGCATCGACACGACGACACCTAACTCCCCCAACAAGTCTTCACTCTTCATCATTCAAGGATCAAGAATTGAAGCATCTTTACCCCAAATCGTTAAATTTTACAGTAACAATTAAAGAAAATCATTAGTATTACCAAATAAGTCAAATCAAGAGTATATATATACTAATATACATATCAAATTTACAAACTGAATTAAAGAACAATAAGAAAATGATATTACCTTCATCCCATTTCTCCACCTCGTACAAATTCTCTTCCACGTTCAAAGGCACATAATCTTCATGAAGCCAATCTTGGGCATAAATTAGTGCTTGTACCATTTTGGTAGACAACGAACTCCTAAATGCATTTATCACACGCACTCCTGTACTAAATGCCTCCTCAAAAGCTACCGTCGAGACCGAAACCGCTAGAATGTCACGAGTTATCTTGGAAAGGATTGGATATCAATGGCTTTCTACTTTCCACCATCCCAAGATATCAAAATATTCAGATGTATTCCTCGTGACCTCATCGGCCATATACCTCTCAAGCTCAGACTTCTCTTGTGTGTTTATTTGTGCCAATATTGCCTCAAAACCGAGTTGCACTGAATCATAAGCTTGTTGGCCATCCTCCGATAAAGAAAAGTCATCCACACTTGTTCTAGATATGCCATGGCTTTGACCTTGAGTGGAAGGAGTAGAACTCCCATAAACTCATTTTGTACTCATTGAATAAAGATTCAAAGCCAACACGAATTGAACTCGTAAGATCAGTTACTTTTGTGGAGGCAGCTTCGAAAGATATTCAGAATACATTTGCTCCAAAGCAAAATTCAAGTGCACCCATTTGGAGCGTGGATCAAGAAGCACGGCATAATAAAGGGTCTTGTTGATCTTCAATGTATCCCCCCAATATTTGTCAAATTTTTCTCTCATTACATGTGCCATTAGAGTCAATTGCTTCCCAACGTCCCCTTTAGCGTACCTATTAATAAGAGTATGGATTGCAAAAATCTCCTTGAAGACGATGTTGGATGTAACATACAATCTTCCCGAGACACGGTTGGTCAAGATGTAGAATGGGGCTTCAAGAATAACATGAAGTTAGTTGCCCATTCCCAATCCAATGCAATTGGAATTCCACCATCAATCAACAAATAATCGGTTTCAATCCACTCGTAAGCACTAAATGCCTCCTTAAGAGATATTGCCATATCCAACATTTGGTAAGTTGAATTCCACCTAGTAGGGATATCCAAGCATACCAATCTCTTACTTTGAAGCCCTTGTCGATCAACCGCATTTTTAAACTTCTTAAACCTACTCGGTGAACTCCTCACGTATCTTATGGCATTTCTTATTCGTGAAATACAACTCATCTCTTCGGTGCTCTTCAAGCCATCTTGCACAATAAGATTGATGATATGTGCCACACACCGAACATGGACATTCACCCCCTCAAGCATGGTTCCATTTTTTCTCGCCGTATATCTCTCCCTCAAGTAATTCACCGCCCCATCGTTCGACGAAGCATTGTCGACTGTGACCATATTCAACTTGTCAATGCCCCAATCCACCAAGCATTTCTCAACATCAACCCCAATAGCCTCACCTTTGTGACTAGAAATTGTAACAAAGTTGATGATTCTTTTGTTCAAAGTAAAAGCATCATCGATGAAATGCACGGTAATCACCATGTAGTTGACTATTTGAATTGAAGTCCAAGTATCCATTGTAATGCTAACCCTTTGAGCATTCACCTTTAGGAAAGACATTAGCTTATTCCTCTCTTTCAAATACATCGCCAAAATGTTTTTCGACAACGTCTTCCTTGTAGGGATTTGCCACATAGGACATGCATCTTCCATGAAAATCCGGAACCCCCTCTTTTCTACGATCTTCAATGGCATCTCATCAATGATAACTATCTTGCAATAGCTTTCCGGGACCGTCTCCTGCACAAAACGCCAATTCAATAGGCCACCCTTACACTCTTGGTGGCTGAAAGCTTAGACATTGTTGACTAGTTTCAACTTCGTCTGGCTTCAATTTGCAATTTTTGTGGTGAGTTATCAAACTAGATATACCATGTAATGCAGAATCGATAGCCAAAGTTCTTTTGCAATATCTACAAGTCACCTTATTTTCTTGCTCTTTTGTGTAGTACCACGGTTTAAAATGGTTCCAAACTTCGGCCCTTTTTCCAATAGCCTTCCTCATCACAAGTCTCATCTCTTCCGTGACTTTACTCCAATCACAACATCTATCACTGGTGTCGCTCCACCATCTTCCTTCATCATCAACCTCAATGTTGTCCGGATTTTCCAACCTCTCGGCAACATTGCTATCGGAAGAATCATCATAATCTTGATTGAAAATAGAATGTGATGATCGCACCTCTTCATCGTCGATAGATATTGACGAGTTTGGATTCTTTTTAGGATTTTTCCTCGCACTCTAGTCCATTAGTCGCTTCCCCTTGGCTTTGGCACTCAAGCGTTTTGTTTTTGGACTTGGACGTGCAACTTCTTTCCCTTCCTTTTTGAAGATGCGACTTGTTTTCCCTTCGAATTTGAAGGAGCCATCACCTATATAAATTAAGAAAATGACTTAGTTACAAGTTACAACATTCATAGGAAATTAATTTCAAGTTTCAACATTCATATAACACAATAACAATTCATATCAAATTATCATTGAAAGTATATCAATTTATCAAATGACAAACTTCATTAACAAAATGCCCAAATAATTAGTCATATACTCATAGTTTCATATAACACATTACACACTTCATTAATTCACAAGTCACATTTCAATACTTTTTCTAACAAAATGCTCAAAACTTCAATTTCAATACTTCGTTACCAAAATGGCCAAATTCTTCTAATCTAACAAAATGCTCAAATTTCTTAACCCTAACTAATCTAATTAAGTCTAATTGAGTTACCATATACTCATAGTCTCATATAACATACTTCATTAATTCACAAATCACATTTCAATCATTTTTCTAACAAAATGCTCAAAACCTTCAATTTCAATACTTCGTTACCAAAATGCTCAATTTATTCTAATCTAACAAAATGCTCAAATTTCTTAACCCTAACTAATCTAATTAAGTCTAATTGAGTTACCATATCCTTATAGTCTCATATAACACACTTCATTAATTAACAAATCACATTTCAATACTTTTTCTAACAAAATGCTCAAAACCTTCAATTTCATACTTCAATTTCAATACTTTGTTACCAAAATGCCCAAATTCTTCCAATCTAACAAAATGCCCAAATTCATTAACCCTAACTAATATAATTAAGTCTAATTGAGTTACCACACAACTCCATTTGAGTCTAATTGAGTCATCATACATATCATATAACACAATAAATACAAATTAAAAGATTAATTTTGAGTTTAGAGTTTAATACTTTTTCGATTTTGAGAGGGAGAGAGCGTGCGTTGGTAGAAAAGAGAGAGAGAGATGTGCGTTGCGTGAGTAGAAGATGCTCGCCGTATTTGGAGATGGTCGCCATTGTGTGTGTGTGTGTTTGTTTGTTGCCGGGTGTGTGTGTGTGTGTTTGTTTGTTGCCGGGTGTGTGTGTGTGTTTGTTTGTTGCCGGGTGTGTATGTGTGTGTGTGTGTGTTTGAGTGCGTGTGTTTGAGAGAAAAAAAGAAAGAGAGATGAGAGAGTGAGTTGCGTGTGAGCATGTGAGCGTGTGTTTGAAAGAGAAAGAAAGAAAGACTGAATAGAAAAAGTAAAGAAAGGAAAATAAAATAAAATAAAGTATAATAAGCAATTCGGGTACCGGGTACCCGAATTGCTTAAAAAAACCTACCCGAATCCGTACCCGAATTACCCTAATCGGATAGGATACCCGAGTTTTCGGGTACGGTTAGAGTAGTAAAACCCGAAATTCGGGTAATACCCTATCGAGTAGGGTAGGGTACCCGAATTTCGAGTTTGATTACCCACTCCTACTCTAAAGAGGTATTCTTATTGAATTCGAACGAGTCGATCCAGAGACATATTCTCTAGGATAAATTTGAGGAATACCGTGTTTTACTTCACAAACCATGGACACAAGAGTTCAGATGGATTGCCAAAACGGAAAATAAGATTGTCGATGCAACTGCAAAATATCCGTGTAGCACAGATAGAGGATCCCCCCCTCCCATCCGGTCAAACTTTATTCTATTTTGATGAACAATGTAGCCTAAGGGCATTTATTTTCATTTGTTTACAAAAAAAAAAAACTATATTGACACCATTTTTTTGATTTTTCTTATTTAGCCCTTGATATATTATTAAATTTGTTATTAGTTGAGATATAACTCACTACAAGAAAAAGGGGTCAATTGCAACCGCCTGGCGGTTACAAGTATTCGCGACCGCGTGGCGGCCACTAGGCGGTCGCCAGCCTTTGCGACCGTCCAACAGGTCGCAAATGATGGTCATTTGTGACCGTCGGGCGATCACTAATAATACCCTAGCATTTGGAACGCACGGCAGTCACTAATATTATTCATGTTAGAAATTTACACATTTCACATTATAATTTAAGGCATATTGTTGTTTTAATTGTTAATTACAATAATAATACGTACAATTAAGTTAAAATAAACAGAAATCATAGGTTTCGTTGCACATTCAAACATCATTTAAAAGGACGGTTCATAATGACACTTCTAACTAATTATAATAGTATAATGACATCTATACTTACATTTGTAACGAATCTCAATCGCATACGAGACGATTATAACAACTCTGTATGATTAGTTGTAGAATATATAATAGTTCAATCGTTAATAACTAGGTTTAATCACCTATAAATTATTATTTTGATAACTCAATTACTAGTGTACTTATAATATATTATTTCGATTCACATGTATTAATTATTAAGGAGATTATTTATTAAAATCACAAGCAAATCAAGATCGTATAAAAAAAACTAAAAAATGAAAAATTATGCCCAGAATTGTGACCGTCGGGTGGTCGCAAATGACATTTAGAGTCTTCTGCGACCGTTCAACGGTTGTAAGTTCTGGGCACGGCTGTTTTGCGACCGCCCGACGGTTGCTAATAATATTCATATTAAAATGTTATTTAATTTAATTGTAATAATTTGTTTAATTATTAATTTCAATAATAATAGGTACTAATAAGTTAAATTAACTCAAATTATATGCTAAGCATCATTTATAGGGACGGTCCATAATGACACTTCTAACTAATTATAATGACGATGTAGGTAATGACTATATATATATGTGTGTGTGTTTTAGATGGGATACTAATTATATAGCATAATGACATCTATACTTATACTTTTAAAGAATATCAATCACATATGAGGTAATTATAACTATTAGGTATGATTAGTTGTAAAACATAAAATAGTTCACTCGCTCAATCACATATAATCAACATTTTTGATAACTCAATTACTAGTTTACTAATTATTTATTACTTCAATTCACATGTAATAATGAAATTTGTTGATCAAAATCACGAACACATCAAGATCGTTCAAAAGAATCACAAACGAAAAAACTTGAATATTAATTGCAACCGTCGGGCGGTTGCAAATGAGGGTCTTTTGCAACCGCCCGGTAGTGATAACTAATATTTAAGTCATTTGCGATAGCTAGGCGGTCGCAAATAATAATCAAAGGAAAATAGCGACCACAACGGTAGCAAGTTCTGGGGCGCGGGTCTTTTGCAACCGCCCGATGGTAGCAAAAGATCACTATTTGGTGGAAAATTCAATTTGTTCAAAAATTTGAATATCTTGCAACCGCCTGTTGCGAAAGACTATGAAAATGGGCGGGATTCGGTGAAAAATTTAAAATTTCCGAGATTTCAGAATTTATCTCAAAATTCTGTATATACCAACCATTTTTCCACTCTAATTTTCAATACACTAAAATTATGCTCATCAAATAAAACATAACACCTTTACTTTTCCTAAATCTTCAAAAACTCTCATATCTCAAAACAAAACCCAACTCTTTACTTTCATTTCATTTTTTTTTTCTTTATTCGTTTTTCCATCTCTTAAATTTATACAAAAAAAAATATTCATTTCATTTCCAACTCTATACTTTTCTTTGCTTCTTCAAAATTTTATTTGTTTTGCAACTCTTTTCTTTGTTTCACTCCTATTTCTTTGTTTGCTCAAAGATGGGAATCTGAATTTCTACATCAAAAAAAACAATATTTTAGTAATTTACTGGAATATTATTATTTTTATTATTCTGATAAATATTATTCGCAACCGCCGGGCGTTCGCAAATAACTTAAATCGCAACTGCTTGACGGTAGCAAATGACTTGAACAACATTGGCAACAACACTCTTATTACACAACTTAACCAGACACAAATTCATAATCTACCCTTACAATATTTTAAAATTGCACTTGCATCCAATATATATATATATATATATATATATATATATAACAAGAGGAAAAAAATCATTATTTCACCAACTTATTTTTAATTACTTATATTTTTTAGTTTTAAGATAAAACTTAATATTAATCACCTTCGAATTAAAAACAACAAAATATATAAACACTTTAATAATCTTACAAATAGAAAAAAATGATGAACTTAAAAAAAATTATTTTTCTTCGTCCTACTCCCCGCCCAACCCCTCCTCTTTCACCACCATCACACCACCACCATCATCATCACCACCACCCACCCACCACCAAACCTTTAAACCCATCACCACCACCACCCAAACCCGCCACGATCACCACCACCCCCAAAATTTCCCCCAAATCAAAACCTTAATTTCTCGACGTTGCCCTCGATCTAGCCCTTGAGACTGTGGTGCATGAAGCTAACGCCACCCACGGACCAGTGAGCGTCGTGTGCCCACGACATGAGAGGATCTATGACGGGGAGCGGCGGATCAATGCGGTTGTACAAAATCGGAGAATTGTTGTGGTTGTGCATCGGATTGATACGCCAATGTTGTTGTTTGGAAGTTGGCGGTAGGGCAGCGATGGTGTTGGTGTGCAGAATCAGAATCGGAGAATTATTGTTGTTGTGCGTCGGATTGATACGCCATTGTTGTTGATTGGAAGTTAGTGGTGGGGGCCGCGGTGGGGGTGTATGTTTTTTGTTTTTTCTAATTTTTATAAATTATTAAAGTATTTATTATGTTTTACAAATAATTTTCAAGATATAAAAATAAAAAATTATATATATATATATATATATATATATATAAATATACGTTTTTTTGGTGCAAAGTGCAATTTATTATGGGTGCAAGTACAATATTTAAAATTACAAGGGTTTGTGTATAAACTATTTTTGACTGAAAAAAAATGACTTCGCGGGGCGTTTTTTTGACTATGCAATGCATTTTGTTGACTGGATCGCCGCACAACTAATTTAGCCCGAATAAGATGATTTAGCATTTTTAATAGAATAATTAAAAGTTACGGGGCATATTTAGTCGGCCCAAACCAAAAAAGAAATTTAAGGTTTTTTTTAAAAAAAATGAGGGGCAGAAAAAATAACTCGCCCTTATTAAAACCACCCACCGTATTTTATTTAACTTATGGTTATTCAACTTTTTTTGTCATTTTTGCCCCTCTTTTGATCAAAATTTGACAAAAATACCCCTCGTTATATATGTAATTAACATATGCCAATATAGATAACAAATGATCTTGGCCAAATATTTCCATTATTTCCCTTTTTCAGAAGATTTGCATAACGTTGTCCATGTACATGAGTCGAGGACTTGGGACTCCTTATGCGAGGTAATGGTTATTTATTTAATTAACAATTTATGTGCCACTTAAAAAAAATCTGCTACAAACACTTCTTAATTATCCATGCAGATACTCCCTCTTTGAAGCTTATATGGTGGAAGGGGAACTGTGTTGGAATGATTTGTGTACGTTGTTTGGCAACCCGAAACTAATAATCTCAATCATACCACAACCACCACCAACAACAAATGAAATAATCATATCTCGTCTAACACAAGTAACAGTTCAGAGATTTCCTCAGGCGTTATTCTTGCTAGAGTCGCTTATTCCGACGGACAACCATTTCTGAACCATGTAGAGCAACGAAGGCCGCACATTGGATTTCCTTCTGAGGGAATTAGTTCAAAAATTCTCTGAATGCCATTGCGGGGGTGTCCATTTCCTCTTGGATTTGACAAGAGAAATTGCAGTTGAGGCAGAGCATTTTTCATGATATGACTATGCGACCACTGCGTTGTGGGGGACATGGCTATCCACAATGAGAAACTTGGTCCGAATTTAGCTGTTGATCTCAAATCGAAGTCATCATGCTTAATAGAGGCAACAAAGCAACATGAAATGATACCTCGTTGCCTTTGGCCAAATTCAAACAATCCCAGCTTCTCATTGATGAGACTTGGTCAGCAACATCGGACAAAAACAACGAGGCATCGTCCTCTGTGAAGCGCTGTAACGGTAAGAAGAAGGAGTAAATGTTGCTACGTTGCCTTGTAACTAGGTTGTCTACGTTTTATTATGTGAGTTTGTGTGATATATTATGGGGGATTGAATGTATTATTTATGGGTCTTGTATTGTGCATTTCTTATGGTGAGATGTGTTTGTATTATTTATTGTGAATATTGTCGTACATCCACTACAAGATTTTGCGGTATTACGGTCGAAAAAAGGCGGTAGCTAATAACTTGGTCGCTAATGTTTTGCGACCGTCGGGCGGTAACAATTAACCAATGTTGCTACCGCCTAGCCGTCGCCCCTTTCTAGTGACCGGCAGCCGGTCGCAACACTCGTCGCCCTTTCCTAAAAATGGTGACCGGCATACGATCATTAATAAATAAAGTAGCGATTGGCTTATCGTCACCAATATAAAATGTTAACTTCTGTTGTTAAATGTCATTAGCTATCTCATTGTGGTAGCTAGTAATATAAATAGTAGTAGCGACCACGCGACGGTAGCTGCTGATATTTATATTATTAGCTACTGTGCGATGGTCGCTGATAATATTTAACGCCTTGAATACTATTAGCTACCGCCAGGCGATAGTTAATAACATTTATATATTTAAAAAAATCTATACCGAAAAATTTCAGGAATATTATTTGATTACTTGTTTCAATAATATGAGAAAGTGTGGTGATTTGTTATTTTAGCACTAAAAAGCATTTGTGAAGAAAAGAAGAAAAATATTAAAAAAAATTATTGTATAATAACAAAATTGGAGTTTTGAAGATATGAAGAAAGTGTTGGGATTATTTTTAAGATTTGAGAAATGAGAAACTTTTGAAAATGTGAAGAGAGTGTTGGGATAATTTTTTAGATTTAAGAAATAAAAAACTTTTGAAGATATGAAGAAATGGTTGGGATTATTATTTAAATTAGAGAATCGAGGGATTTTTTCGTGATATGAATAAACGTTGGGATTGTTTTTTATATTTGAGAAATGAGGATATTTTTAATATGAGATTGAAAAGTTTGAATTTTCATAGAATTTGAATTTCCCGCACGGTGGTGCCCAAATTTTCAAGAATTTGTGACCGTGATTCGTTAGCTAATAGTCAAATGTTTTTTTTTTATTTTTTGGAATGCCGCCAATTTTCTGAGTTCTGCCAGCTTGAATATTAGTAGCTACCGCTAGGCGGTAGCTACTAGCTGTTTAGCGACCGCTGAGGTGTAGCTAATATCCGTTGAATGAAGTGATAGCTAATCCTAATTTTTTGATATTTTGTGGATTTCTTTGTGCGGTTTTGATTTCTAAATGCTTTTAGTTAAGTAATATTGGTAATAATAAGTAATAATTAACTAATTTACTACTAATTGAGTTATTATTACAGTCGATGTATCGTTGTGACGTACATATTAGTTTAACCTCTACACTTAATCATGTCTCGTATATGACTGATGTATCGTTGTGACGTGATGATTGATGAATCGATGTGACGTGATGATTCGTTATGATTTGATGTTACGATATTTATGTAGCGTCATATTGGGAGGGAGATATATACATATACATAGTATTGATATACAATGACATTAGGTATTAGTATTATTATAAATTGGCATTAGTAATGACGCTTGATTGTGCAATGAAATCAATAATTTGTGTTTATTCAGTTAATTATTACTTGTTATTGATGTAATTGATATTGATAACAAACAACTCATTATATGCAAAATAATCGTCGAAAAACTACAATTTAAGAACTTGAAAATTATTAGCTACCGCACGGCGGTAGCTATTACGGGCGGGCGATCGCTGCCGGCGGCGAGTGGGTGGGTGGGTGGGGGTCGACTGAAAATTGCGATTGAAAAGATTATGAGGAGGGGAGTATATTTTATAAATATAACCTCCTTTAGAAATGGGCTTCCCGTCGCTACCTGGCCCAGCTGCGGCCCAGTTGGATTAGGACAACTTTAGTGTTGCCCTAAAATGGTAGCGACGGGTTGTCCGTCGCTACGTTATGGTAGCGACGGACTTCCGGTCGGGAAATCCATTGCTACCTTATTTGGCGACGACAAGCCCGTCACTACCACAATCTGCGATCGGGACGCCATCGCTAACCTGAGCACGACGAAC
Organism: Linaria vulgaris; assembly: GCA_948329865.1. Taxonomy (NCBI): domain Eukaryota; kingdom Viridiplantae; phylum Streptophyta; class Magnoliopsida; order Lamiales; family Plantaginaceae; genus Linaria; species Linaria vulgaris. The sequence continues at coordinate 65,113,706 of OX415251.1, forward strand.
GAGCGGTCGCTATTGACTCGTCGCGAATTTCCTATAGCTAATGCTCAGAAATCTTGTAGTGATCGTAAACCACGTAGCGATGTAAAAAGGGTTGTATGTTGTTAAAATGCATAAAACGTGTGATTTGGTTGGTGAATAAAGCGTGCGGTTTAATTAATCTTGTAATTTATTCGCGTGGATGGATTTCTTTCGGCTGACTTGATTCCATGTTATTTTTTACAAAAATATCAAAAAAATAATGTGGTGTTTTCGAAATAATGTCTAATATTGTGAATAAATAAAGAATAATTGAATGAAATTAATTTAGGGTAGTTTTACCCTATAATAAGTCACTTTGATTAAAAGTTATCCTCTTACATTTTAAAGGATAGTTTAGTCAGCTTATCGAAAATATAGTTGGATAAAAATAAATTTAAAAGTTTGGAAGTATTCAAGCAAACACATCGTTATGTTAATAAATTGGCCTAATTTGATGGGTATAAATATTAAATAGGGATAAATGCATCAAACCACCTGAACTATGCATGTTTTTGCAAAAGCGTGCTAAAACTAAATAAATAAGCGGTTTGCCCCTTAAACTATACCATTGTGTTCGATTTGCCCCCTGGCCAGGTTTTCGGCTATTTTTGGTCATTCTTTGCCGGAATTTTTTCTCTTACCCGACACATATGTGTTGTACTAGATGTATATTAGTAGTTGATGACAAAAAGTAGGCGAAAAAACACCTCGAACGGGACATAGTCCGGCTAAAATACACTGAAGAGAAAATCACATTTTAGCCGGAATATGTCCCGTTCGATGTGTTATTTAAAACTCGATTTGTCATCAACTATTAAAATACATCTAGTGCAACACATATGTGTCGGGTAAGGGGAAAAATCCCGGCCAAGAATGGCCAAAAATAGCCTGAAAACCCGGTCAGGGGGCAAATCGAACAGAATGGTATAGTTTACGGGGCAAACCGCTTATTTATTTAGTTTAAGGATAATTTCACAAAAACGTGATAGTTTAGGGGGTTTGATGCATTTATCCCTATTAAATAACATAACCATGTGTAATTTATGCTCTTATATTGTATATTAAACTGGGTAATTTAATACATGGTGGTTTACTAATTTGAAACCAAACTAGCCCTTAGTCGTAAGCGACAGTTATCAATTCGTCTTTCCCCTTGGTGAAGCACCTTCCTATGCTCTTTTCTTTGGGGGTCCCAAAATGTTGATGTTCATTTTTTAATATACAAATCACTCAAAATGCATGACAAATTCTCCCCTTTTTTTGCCACCCCTTGCTCCTCCCTGTATTCGACGCAAAAAAACTAGAAAAACACCTTGCTAGCCGAAAATACATCAATATTTCACAATGATATAATGGTAAATAACGTAATTACGTACAGACAATAAATGATTTAGCGCAAGGTCGAGTTCAATCTTTCTTATACATAAATTAGAGACTCGGCATATCTTCATGATACGCATCGATCGTAGCTAATAATACGCTGTGCCTATTTTGATATTAAATATATTATTTAGCACAATATAATATACATATCGGCATATGCTGTAACACTTTTTTTTTTTTAAACCGATGGCCGACTCATGTATACCAAATTAAATAAATTATTTGCGTAATATATGTATAAAGTCTATAGATAGATATATATAATAAACTTAAAACCTATGATGCACCGACACTTCAAAACATCACCCGTGTCCGTGTCCGACACGTATCCGGCACGACACTCGTCCGACACTCCTCCGACACGTATCGGACACGCCACGTGGCGTGTCTCAATTAAAATAAATAAAAATTAATCCGACACTCGTGTTGAACACTTAAGGTTGTCGTGTCCGACGAGTGTTCGACGAATATTAAAGGTGTCTCCAACTTGTTTTAAGCTTGTTCAAGAGAAATTGTATATTTTAATTGTTTGTGTTATAAATTTTATTTAAAATAATTTTATAAATTGTCAAATAAAAGATAAAAGAGTTAGAAAATAAAGTGTTAACAACTTAAATAACTAAGTAAAAGGTCTAAACGTGAATGATTTTCAATTAATGCATAATTTGGTTTGAGTAGTATGTATGTTTTTTAGTATTATTATTAACTTATTTTGGTTTTATATTTATGTTTGACACCCAATAGTTGAATTTAAATTGGTGTTTTATTTTAACTTTATTTTGATTAATAACTAGTGAGTAATAAGTGATAATTTTATTTGTATTTATGTAGGTTATGAGTTTTTACTAGGGTATAAAGAAATTAACTCTATAAGTTTATTAGTGATACTTAATATATTTTAATATTAAGAAAATACAACAGTGTCCTAGCTGTACGTGTTGAGATTTTAAAAAATACGTGTCGCCGTGTTCGTGTCCCTGTGTCCGTGTCATGCCGTGCCCGTGTAAGTGCAACATAGCTTAAAACTGTTTTTTTGACTTAATTTGCGTTTACAAATTACAACCTATATAACGAAGCCAGCTGTCTAAGTCTTTCCTCACTAACTAATTTCTTTCCCATAAACTTTTTTTTTTCTAAAAGTTATGACTTATAAGTTCCGTCACAGAGCACTTTCCACGAGTGACTGTTAATCAATCAAGCACAGTATTGTAAAATGTTTTACCATAAAATAACATTACAAAATATGACTCAAATTAGAATTCAACATCAGAACTAAAAAACCATCTTGTATGTATGATGCATATGGCTCTTTTTTATTACATGCATATTTATAATTTGTAGCATGAACTAGCATCAATTGTTGAGTTTATTAAAGTCTTTTACCATAATTTTGGTATATTTTTTAAAGGTCATATTTGTGTAACAAACTACTGTAAAAAGAGAGTCGATTTACACGTGCAATATTATTTAAACAAAAATATTCCACCCGGTTTTTGTGGGGGGGTTTGGGGAAGAAGCAAAAGTGAAAACAGAAAGTGCACGTCAGAATTAGCCGTAGACTAGAGGATCTTTTTTCAGGCTTTATTCTCATCCACAACTCTCTTTTTCTCTCACTCACCACAAAGCAGAGAGAGAAAGCTTCTTTGTTAGAAAATCGTCCAATTTATTAATTTAATTTAATCTTACATATGCATGTTTCGGTTTAATTAGATTTTTCTCGGTTATAGGAACAAAGAAAAAGCCCTAAAAACATGCATAGGAAATTGTTTGTGGGGATGTATAGTTGTTTGGTTTGGTTCTGACGTTCTGTCTCTCTCTCTCTAAATTTTAGTTTTCATTTTTTGTACCTAGTTTTCAATTTAGAATTGTTATTTGAAGTCATGCACAAAAGTTGTCTCATGGGGGTGCTGTTAAGGTGGGGGGAAACTATAAACTAGAGAGAAGCCATTAAAAAGGCAGTTCCAGGTTTTGAAGAGCCCAAACAAGAAAACCACATGAACAAAAATCACCGAGTGTGGTAGCACAACAAATTTTGTCACTCCACCTAATTCTTTCACCACATTTTGTCAAGTTTTCACCAACTTTAGCTTTATTAGTTCAGCATTTTTGTCCTTACATCACAGAGTACACTGTCACAAAAAAAGTTTCAGATTTTGATTTTATTGCATACTAGCCTCATCTCATCCCATAAATATGATGCAACACACAATTTAACACTACCTTCCCTATAGCTAAAATTTTATCCCTTTCATCTGTTGATGATGTTTTAATACAACAAATCATCAAAATGATGAAAGGCGTTTTAATTCAACCTCACATGGAAGAAAACAAGTCTAATTTGACTAGTGCTACTATTGAAGTCAGTGGTTCTTCCAGCAGTATCAACAAAAATGATCCTAGTAGTGTTGGATTAATGTATCCACCAGAGTATTTTTCTTCTCTGATGAATCAACCTGATCATCCCCACACTGTCAAAAAGAAGAGAAATCAACCATGTCAACCAGGTATATATCAAAAGAATCACATTCATCCAGTCACAATTTAATTCTTTTTAAATCTCAAATTGATCTGATCCACAGATATATATATATATATATATATATATATATACATATATATAATTATTGTTTGACATCTAGTGTTTTACAATGTAGCATTGGAAATGAAAGTTTGATTTTAAAAGAATTACCATGAGGATATATATAATAAATGATGAGTGTTTTCTTTCAACTATTTTTTCTTGATCGGCTCAAGGATGTCATATAAGCAAAGTTTGGCCCTATATATTAAATCTCTTTGTGACTATTAAATACTTTTGAGTGGTATCAAATTTTAGAAACACAAACAAAATCCTTATTGAATTCTGGAAAAATAAATATTGTATCATAAGAAACTTCAACATTTACAGCTTCGAGATTCAGCCCTTTACTATTTCAAGAAACTCTAAAAAAACCTCCTGGTTTCTTGATTTTAATTAACACAGGCCCTGATGCCGAAGTGATAGCATATTCACCAAGAACCCTACTGTCAACAAACCGATTTGTGTGCGAAATCTGCAATAAAGGGTTTCAAAGAGATCAAAATCTCCAGCTCCACAGAAGAGGACACAATCTGCCATGGAAGCTGAAGAAAAGAACAAACAAAGAGGGTATAAGAAAAAAAGTGTACGTGTGCCCCGATAAGAGCTGCGCGCACCACGACCCTTCGAGGGCATTGGGTGACCTTACAGGAATCAAGAAGCACTTTTTCAGAAAGCATGGAGAGAAGAAGTGGAAATGTGAGAGATGTTCAAAGCGTTACGCAGTTCAATCAGACTGGAAAGCACATTCCAAGATTTGTGGCACTAGGGAGTATGTATGCGAGTGTGGAACCCTCTTCTCCAGGTAACTCAATCAAAATTTGTAAAATTATTATATTGTTTTACTAATTTATATTAATCACCATGTGAATAATAAAAAATAAAAACACATATAATGTTGATATATAGCACATTAATTGATGCATTATGTGCCAAATGCTGCATTTAGTAAATAGCAATATATATAGAGGAAATTTCTTGTTTGCTTTATTTTGGTCAATACTTTTCTTGCGAGTAAATTACAGAAATATCTGTCTTATATTTCCAGCTAGAAAATGAACACCTGTTTATTTTCATTAGCAAAAAAGAAACATCCTCCACCTAATTAATGTGTACATACTGAAACTAATGACGATTTTAATTGAATTCTTTTGATGCATAAATGATTAATGTTGTTAAAATGAGTTTTTTATTTATTTCTTTGCTTATATATATATATATGTGTGTGTGTGTGTGTGTGTGTGTGTGTGTGTGTGTGTGTATTAAAATACACTTGCATGTATTTTATCAAAAAAACTAAAAAAATAAAACATTACCTTCTAGACCCCAAAAGACGAAATAGATAATGTCTACCTTTTTATTATGTTTTAAATTACTCAAAATAACATGAAAGCTTATAATATTTATTTGAACAAACATACGCTTGCTATAAAATTCAATTTTAATGCATCAAAATCCGAATTTATGGATACAGTTCGCTTAAATTATAATAACAATGATTTAATGTTCTTTCTGCTAATTAATTAAGAAATTTGACATGAAATAACATGAGGGTTATTTGCCAATTAAAAATAACATAATGGTAACTTTTGCAATATAATTAACTCTTCTTGCTTTTCTCTTATGTTCCTAAATTTCCTCCCTCTGTTGTATCTTGCTTTTTGCTGTTTAGGTGGGGGTGTGGTGGAAAATTGGAAACAGCTTGAGCTGAAATTTCTTGTTATCTTTATCTTTTCACCTTGTTTTCCTCTTATTTTCTTCTTCATTAAATTCATCAAATTACAAAAACTGATGTAGTCAGTTGATGGCCATATTTATTTGTCTTTTATTATTTTATTATCATATAATGACGTAACCTCATCTGAACTATTTATGACCATATAATTTAGGGTGAATTACTTTTTTGCCCTTTATAATAGGCTAAAATTGTCTTTTGCCATTTATCTTTGCGGGCTTCACTTTTACCCTTTAACTCCTATTTTTTTTACCATATAAAAGTCAACTTTAGCCTAGTATAAAGTGTAGAAAAAGTATTCGCCCTATAATTTATAAGATAAAATTATCTAGTACCCTATGACTCATTCTAGCGTTTCTTGATCTCCTTTATGAAAGCATATTATACTTATTATTGTTGTCCATTTTTCAGGAAAGATAGTTTTATGTCACACAGGGGCTTCTGTGATGTTTCATTAGAAGCAAGACAAGCACCACCTATAGCTCTCAACAACAACAACAACAAAAACAACAATAATAATACCATAATATCATCACTACTTAAACCTCCAACAACAACATCTCATAATAATGATCACATGATAAACTTCCAACAAACTCATCATCAGTCCCACCACTTCAATACTACTACTACTAATGCTCCTTATCGTACCTTCCCGTTTCCAATTAAAAGGGAGCAACAAAATTATACTACTTCTACTACTACCCTAACCCAAGAGCTTCCACCATGGATAGCTTACACACACCTCATTGGACCAGGTAGTACACCACCCATGCACCACCAAACTACCCAATCACCACCACCATCACTCTTTCCAGATTTACCCTCACAAAATAACAGTGACCAGGATCATCATAATCTTCTAAACCCTCACCCCACCACCCTACCCTTTTACTATCCCCCGCCCCCACCCACACCCCACCATGAAGAGTTTGTTCATAGCATGCGTTCTTATGAGATTATAGCTGATCATAATGCAGTGACAGGTGGTGGTAGTACAGAATCTGGTGCATCAGCTGCAGGAGGAACGGGCGAGTTTATTTCTCCCTCTTTGTTTCAAGATCATGACATGATGATGATGATGATTAACAACCATCATACACTTTCTAATTATGCAAGTGCTGGATTCGAAGGGCTAAGCTTTCAGATTAGTGAAGGTGGTCACAATTATGAGGATTTGCCTGCAACTGGTGGTCAGTTTAGCAATATGACGAGTACTACTACTGAAGATCAAATTAGTGGATCAGCTAATGATGATGAAAGTGGAGCTGGGGTTAATGATGAAATGACGAGGGATTTCTTGGGATTAAAGTCTTTGTTTCAAAATGATTATCCTATGGAGTATAACTGGTTTAAGGGGTTGTTTGAACCAAAGTGCAACTAAGGATCGAGCATGCAATCTTGGACTGTTGGTTATCTAGTTCTTTCATCAAGGACTCGTTTTGTTTTGTTTTTTGTTTTTTGGACTCTTGATAATTTTGTGCTAAATGCTTCATGGTTTTCATGAGTTTCCTGATGATGGAAACAAACAACTATTGAAATCCTTTATTGGGCAATTATCTTTATGGTTTTACTAATGACTAATGTATGGCTATATATGATTCTTATTAGGTAGGGTGTAGGGATTGAACAAACATAATTAATAATGTGGATGATATATATTCTAGTGAAGGTTAAAACATGGGGAATGTGGTGCCTGCAGGGAATGTTTATAGGTAGGGTGTAGGGAATGTTTGTGCAGCCACCCTCCAAAAATTCATAAATTCCTACTACAAAGGCCCAATACTACAAAGGCTATCATTATTATAATTAGAGGAATTATTATTTTTGCCTTTTGATTTTGCCTAATATTACTTTGTGTCCTTTTTTTTTTGGCCGACTTTTTTTGTCCCGTTAGTTTTTATTTTTCTATCAAAAATGCCCAATTTCTCTTATTCGGACTAAATTGCTGATGTGGCTGCCCAGTCAATAAATTGTTATGCCTAGTTAATAAGTTGTTGCGTCACGTCATATTTTCAGTCCAAAAATATTTTTTGGACTAATCCTTGTAGTATTAAAAATTGCACTTGCACCCCATAATAAATTGCACTTTGCAACCCAAAACATAAATATCTATATATATAGGACAAATTAATATTTGTGCCCTATAAGTTTCCATTTTTGAAGAAAATGCCCATTATCTATCGAGTTTTTAAAAATGCCCTGACTTATGCACTTTTTTTTAAAAAAAATGCACACCCGCTGCCACATCAGAAAAATCGCAGACGTGACAGCCGATTAGGCTTAAAAGACACACGTCACTTTAAAAAACGGGACGCCACCTCAGTAATGCCCCCTTCCAACAACGACTTTGGCTCTCTTTTAACAACAATTGGTCTTAATAATCTTTTTTAAAAATCATTTCCCCCAAATCGACCAAGAACCCTAACCCCAATTCCCAAATTGAAAATGTCCGAATCGACCATGAGCTCTCATCTAGTATGTAATTGTGGAAGACCCGCCGTCGTGCGCGTCTCAATGACCGATGGTAACCCAGGCCGAAGGTTCCACGGTTTTCCGCGTTGGCCCCGTGGATGTCAACTATGCATTTGGGAAGATCCGCCCGTTTGTTCATATGTTGGGGATGTGATACCAATTTTGCGAAGAAGGATCGAGAGGGTGCAAGTTAGAGTTAAGGGACTTGAAGAAGAGCTTACGTCGAAGAAAGAATCAAAAGACGAATTATGCGTTCGTTGTACGAGAGAACCGCGAAGGAGCAAGAAGATAAAATTATCAGCTTGCTTAATCAGAAAAAAATTTGGTCGTTTGGGTTAGATTATGTTATGTAATCATTAGTATATTGTGTTTGATTGTTGTTAGGTTGTGTTGAAGCCATTGGGTATTGGCTTAGTATGTGTGCTTAGATTCGATTATGCAAGTCTGATTAGTATGTTTGCCAACTGCTTTTGTTGTTTTGTTTTGGCAATATGCACCAATCTACTTGTATAATTTTGTGTTGTGATTTGGTTGATTTGGTTGAATGTTATTGTGTCTTGTTTTATATGATAACAATGGGAGTAATTAGATTGGGTATCAGAATTGTTGTGTGTGTGTGATTATAAATTGTTCGCCTTAAAATGTATGCTTAAGTGAAAATATCATTTTAGGAAAACTTTTAATAAAATGCCGTGTAAGTATGGTTCCTAAAGTATGTATTGCGAAATAATGCCCAATATGTATTAAGATAGACAAAAAACATGCCCAATAAGTTTATAAAAACTTTTGTTAAAACTGTCTTTTAAGTATGGATATAACTATAAAAATGTCATGTAAGTATGGTTCCTAAAGTAAATATACCATTTTAGTATGATTGATATAATAATATGCCCAATAACTAATGTATGTTTTGAATAAATGCCCATTTTCGATCGATGCAATTGTTAGTGGTTGAAAAACATTAATTAAATATTGAACAATTAGTGTCGATTAAACACTCGTGTCAGGGGGAGCGGTGTGATGGTTAATAACCTAGTTAAGACGACTGTTAATTTTCCTTTAACATAGGTGTTTTAGCCCTTTCAGATTCTACACAATTCTCACACTTTAATTTCCATCTCTCTCTTCCAAACAAAAGCAAATTTCTTGATATTATGGCCGACTCAATCTCAAACGTCAGCGTATTGAAGGAATCCTACGACATAACACAGGTAGAAAGATACTCACATCCTCTGTTTTTAAAAAGCCCTTTTGTCAGTTTCAAAAAGACACTTATTCTTGCCATTATTTTGTTTTGCAGGATTACTTGGTGATTCCTTTCATGAGATTCAGTGACTTCTCACATGCAGATGAAGTATTCATCTTGCGCAAGCTTTCTGCATTGATTGGTGAAGGCGTTATGTTTACTGCTGAGCAGCTTGATGTTATGCATGCGAAGATCGCTGAAATGCTATCTAGTCGCAAGAAGAAAGATATCACGCCTTTCATGGTTAAGGAGAGGTTGATGATTATGATGTGCCGCCTGAAACTTTTTCAGAGATTTTGGGCCCATCCTGGAGTTCAGTTCAACATCAAGAAGGGTACTGTGAGGCTACACCCGATTAAGTATGTGCAGTTCATGAAAAATGTAAGTTTTCAACATAACTCACTCTATGATTTGAATTGCAAATTGTGAGACGAAATATCTTAATGAAATTTGATTATTTCAGCCCATCCCAATCGACAAGAAATTTGTTGAGGAAGGTTTCCAGCATTATGACCAATTTTACTACTGCCTATAAGTGAAGAAGCTTCCAATTGAGAAGATTAAAGTGGTCACCAAGTTTGACCGCTTTGCCATGGGGATTTATGATTAAGCGTAGTTAGAATAGGTTTTTAATGTCTGTTTTAAATGAGATGTTAGTTTCATGTTGTTGTTAACCTTTTTTCCATGTTAATGCATGCCATGGTATCTGTCTTTGGAGTTATTTGTATCTACTCTGGGTTGTTGTTCACATTTCTTGTTTATGTTGTTAAAATGCCGAAATACTTGAAAGACTAAAAAACGAATATAGTTGCTCACTAATAACATAGCATTCTATTAACATATTGCAATTTTGCTGCCAAAATATAAATGTTTACAGAGCACATTTTGTTCATTTTACATTGGACATATTTTAGCCACAAAATTAACCTGGTAACCAAGGCACATACCAGATTACAAAATATTTACTAACCATGATCACACATCTATCTTCACATACATTCATAGTAACCAAAAGACCCATCCAAATGTGCTGCCAAAAAAGTGCTTAGATATTACACAACTGCATAGTCCAAAAAGGTCTAAACTTTTTCCTTCCCTTTCCTGCTGACACCCTTCTTCTTTGTTTGCTTAACCTTCTTCCCCCATGTGAACAACTCATCCTCATCGTTGATTTTACTGATTGCAGCAGCCAAATTTGAAATCTTCACATATTTCCTGCTAATTCCTTCATATGGATTAATCCTGTCTTCCTGAGAGCCTAAAGCTTGAAAGCACTCACTTAGTTGGTCTGTAATTTTTGGTGGAGCCTTTGATAGCTTCTTGTTCAGCAAAGTAGTGACCCAACCATCTACTGCTACCTCCTCACCAGACTCCTCTACAATTAATTCAACAGGCTGAGTTGGAGGCATCATAATCTTGTTATTCTGAGGGACCTATGTAATGCTTATTCACTTTCATGTAAGAAATTTAATACTAGATAAACATAAAAATCATGAAAATATTGCACAGGATGAACTTGATGGATATACCTTTTTCTTTGACTGTCTTGTCTTCCTCCTAGCTGTCCTTGATGACTCAACAGCCTCACTTATAGTAGTAGTTTCAACACCTTCAATGATTTGGTCAGTCTGATTATCAGGGTCATGTCCTTCAATAACAGCCTTCATGTGAAGATTACCCTCAGCTACATTCATCTGCCCTTTCTTTTTAAGTCTTCTATTCCTTCTTGCAGTCCTGGATGATTCAAAGAGATTACTTTCATCATCCTCACTTGTATGTTCAGAACCTGCTTCAGCAACATGGATCTCTGGGACAATATTATTCTTCGGATTATTCTCCTCAATAGTCCTCTTCCTTTTGTTTCTCCTAGCAGTTCTTGATGATTCAACAAACTCTGATAGAGTTTCATCATTGTCATGTTCTTCTACTCCATTCTCTATGCCAACTCCAACATGAGGATCTTGTGGTTCCTCTTCTATTGGCTACATAATACAAAGCAACTATTAAAACATAGTAGTTTTAAAAATTTCTAGAAGAAAAATTTCCAATTTACCTCTACGAATGTTAGCTTCCTTCTACTCCCAATTTTGCTTCCAACTTCTTCATGGCCAAATCAAATTGAGGAGTAGTTGTCTTGTAGGCCGCATCCCAGATTGCATTCTCATAATCATCCCCTCTAAAACCAGCGTTGTATGCATTCCTGATCAAGTGTCTAACACAATATCTGTGTGTTGCAGATGGAAACACGTCATTAAATGCATTTATCAGCCCCTTCTGCTTGTCCGAAATAAAAGTCAGATTATGGTGACCATGTAGCTCAAGATCCTCTTTTAACAATGACAGGAACCATTCCCAGTTTGCTTGGTTTTCAACTGTAGCAACAGCAAAAGTCAGGGGGAAAATACTGTTGGCAGGGTCAACTCCCACAGCTGTCAAAATTATCCCCTTATTTGGTCATGTCAGGTGTGCTCCATCTACACCTATGAATGGCCGACACCCAGCCTTGTAACCATCCTTCATTGATTGGTAGCATATGAATATACTCTTGAATATGGTCTCACCAGCAATATCTTCTGTGAGAATTGCCACAGAAGTACCAGGGTTGGTTCTCTTCAATTCTGCCTGATAATCCCATAGCCTGGAAAATTGGTAGGCAGCAGTCCCTTGCAATTGTGTATTTGCACGCCTCTTTGCACAATAGGCCTGGTTTTTGGTTATGTCCACCTTCAGAGTTCTGATTGAATCCTTTCTAAAAGCCTCAGGATGCCTAGTGGGATCTGTTTTCCACATTTCCACCTTCAAGTTCCTTACACCAAACCTCTTGCCACATGAATGGCCTGGATTGTATTGCCTTATCTGCCATGTCTCCTCACCATTAACTTTCAGCCCATGTAGAGTCCATGGACAAGCATCATGAATACATTTGAAGTAAATCCTTGTTGGATCACTATTCTCTATTTTAACACTTCTTCTATTGTTTATGGCATATGTGCGCACAGCCATTCTAAGTTGATCTTTGGTGGAGAAGATCATTTTCAACTTGAATGTAGGGTTCCATTTGTCACAAGTGTCAAAAACCGCAAGGTCATCACTGTCACAATCTATTTCTTCATAAGGGAGTGGATTGACAGGAACTCATTTAACGTTGGCAACCACATCTGGTTCATCTTCATATTCAACAGTATTTTCATTGTTCAACCCATTCAAATCCTCTTCAGGTTGTGTATTAGCTTGTGGGCTTCTTGATGTATTGGGATTCTAATTCATAGTAGCATTGAAACTGACACTCGCATTTTCTTCTTCTTCAATATCATCAACATTGTCATCGAAATCAGATTCATCTGTATACTCACTTTCTTCTTCATAATCAGAATCTTCACTATCACCCTCAGAATCTTCCATCAAAATGTCCTTCCCTTTGTCTTGTGCCTATGTTTTTCTACCATTACCACCAATTTCAACATCATTTTCGTCACCAGACACTTCAACTCTATTTTCGCCAGCATTTTCATTCCTACCAGCCCTCATGTCTTCTGTATTTATTCCATCATGCTCTTCTGAGTCTTCACAGAAATTAACATTTTCTTCAAAATCTGAGTCATCAGAGTACTCACTCTCCTCCTCATAGGTGTCATCATCACTGTCATTAGGTATATCTTCAATCATCACAGTAATGGTGTCTTCAGTTTCCGCAATCACTACTCCATCATCAGTAGGATTTATAAGACTCATACACTCTGATGCAACTATATCATCATCAACATTTTCATCAAATTATGTATCATCTGATACCTCACTTTCTTCATCATATGTTTCATCATCCTCACTGTCAGAACCAGATACTCCTATAATGATTGGATCAAGCTTTTCTCCCAAACTGGTAACCTCAATACCTGTTACTTCTCTTCCCTCACCATTAGTTGTAGCTTCAGCCAAATCCCTCACATTTCTGTCCACATTGTCACTTCCTATTTCAACATTACCTGAAATATTATCATCATTGACCTCTACTGTATGATCCAACCCAGGTGTTACTAAAACAGCTTCATTCACAGCAACATCAGGTAATGGAGGCATATCTGGAAAAGGTGGATCTATCTCAAAATCACAATACAGATCAAACTCCCTGGTTGGTAGTGCAGCTTTTTGGGCTTTTTCCAAAAGTCATCCTCTATGACTTTAAACCACCCTTCCATAACACAATAGAATTTCCTATCACCCACAACATTCATATTATCAGCATAAATGTTGAGAAGCTCCAAGTTTGTCTCTTTAATGTCTGAGTAGTCAAACTTCATGACTCCACCACCAACATAAGTGTCAAAGGGATTTGACTGTAACCTTCCTCCATAATAGACATTTAGTGTTATAAAATTGCTTCTAGGATCTGCATAAAGGAAAAAAACATCCTAAATTTGACACACTTTTAGAAAGAATTATCACTAAATATGACACATTATTGCTAACATGACTACACCACACCACACAAAAATGGTGAGGGAACCACATGCAGTGTTAACCACAAACCCAACCATATGGAGGCATAATATGGCACAAAATCCACAACGAAGCATATAATTAACAAAAATACGAAACCCTAAGTCAACAGTGAGTGACACCCAAGCACAACACTACTTAAGCACACAATTGTCAAATAAAAATAGTACTTTTTGGCACTTCAACTCACTAAAACTCTTATTAACTTGCGGACATGCAAATATACAAAACGAAAATGAAGTAAAAACTTACGATAAATAGGCGAGGGAGCATCATGGTTAATAGGGGACCGCAACTTTGGCATTATCACACGAGTACAACACCACCTGAGCTACTAATGTTGTGTCAAAATTTTTGTGGGTGAATCAGGGCTAGCGGGGTTCAATTTTAGGGTTTAGGTCGCGATTTAGGAACGGAATGAAATTCTCGTGCGTCGACTTAGTAAAAACTACTCTTTGGGTTTTCAAACGACGCGATTCTACAACCAAATCTGCAATTTTGGATTTTGAAATTAGGGTTCTGTGAGAAGAGAATTTGGGGGGAAATTTGATTGTGAAAAAATGCTAAGTGTTGGGTTTTATATGGAATAAGAGAGCCAAAGTCGTTGTTGAAACCCAGCATTACTGAGATGGCATCGCGTTTTTTAAATTGGCGTGTGTATTTTAAGCCTAATTGGCTGCCACGTCTGCGATTTTTCTGATGTGGCAGCGGGTGGGCATTTTTTTAAAAAAAAGTGCATAAGTCAGGGCATTTTTAAAAACTCGATAGATAATGGGCATTTTCTTTAAAAACGTAAACTTATAGGGCACAAATATTAATTTGTCCATATATATATATATATATATATATATATGTGTGTGTGTGTGTGTGTGTGTGTGTGTGTGTATTTTTATATTCATTTTTTATATCTATAACAATTTAAAAAAAATTATAAAAAGCACAAAAAACAAAAAAAATGACTTCATCATCTCTAGTAATATAAATATATTTTATATCTTTAATAATTTATAACATTTATAAAAAACAAAAGAAAAACATTTTAAAAAAGAAAATCATCATCCCCCCCCTGCTACCACCAATGCTTCCCGTACATCACCGCTCATCACCGCCGCCCCTGCTACGAATGGTAGTGATTCCCTTACCCTACCCCATCCCATTCGAAATCACCATTCATCGCCGGCGGTGCTACGAATTCGAAATCGAATTCAAATTCAAAATCAAAATCAAATTTAGATTCGAATCGTGATTTAAAGTGGGGTGGGGTGAGGGTAAGCGTGGTGGTGGTGATGAAGATGGCAACGGGGGTAGGGGGTAGGCAGGCGGCGGGATTCAAAATCGTGACTTAAAGAGAGGGTGAGGTGAAGGCGAGCGTGGTGATGGTGAGGTGGTGATGAAGATGGCGGCGGGGTTGGGGGCAAGCGGCGGCAAGGGGAGGCGTTTAGGTATGAAGATGATGACAATTTATTTTTTAATTAATGTACTTTTTTTTGTTTTTTTCAATTTTTATAAGAAGATTAAAATCTTTATTATTTTTACAAATAGTTTTTAAGATATAAAAAGATGAATATATATATATAAACATATATATATATATATATATATTGGTGCAAAGTGCAATTTATTATGGGGTAAAAGTGCAATTTTTAATATTACATGGATTCGTCCAAAAATGGTTTTTTGGCTAAGAAATATGATGTGGTGCGATAACTTATTGACTGGGCAGCTACATCAGCAATTTAGTTCGAATAAGAGCAATTGGGCACTTTTAGTCGAAATTTTGAAAGTTATGGGGCATAAAAAGTTGGCCCCGAATAAATATGGCACAAAGTAATATTAGGCAAAGTTAAAGGGCATAAATAATAATTCGCTATTATAATTATATTCTTATAAGGCAAAGCCATCATATTAAATATTTTATAGACATCACATCAAAGTGGTTATTAGAAATTTTTTCTTTGAAATATTATCTTGTATTTTAACCTGATATTGGTATTTTCCGTACTGGGCCAGGCCCATATTTAGCATATATCCGGAATTGCCCTTGATATGCATATCGAATGTTATATTCGATATAGTACAGCTCACGTGTATATCATATGTGTGGTCCTTGTATCCCGGGGGTCTATAAATACTTGGATTCTGCTCATCAATGTAAGCTTTGATTACCCTAAGATACTGTACACCGATATCTAGCATCACCGATATCACTTCCGATATAGTACCCGATATATATCCTCGACTTACCCATCGACATCACACTCGACATCATATTCGACATCATACCCAACATCCACCAGAACATCATCCCCGACGTAGAAGGTCCCTGATATCACCTTCGACGTCTTATTCGATATCATCCCCGACATCCGATAGAGCATCTAATCGTCAGTTCGAGGTGTTCCGGACCAAGCCCACTTAGCACTAGCCATAGTCAAAGTAGGTCTAGTTTGTAATAGAATCGTAGTACCACACTTGTAACTTCCTACCTCGTCAAATATATATATATATACGATCTATTGTTAAACTAGTGGCGGCGTCTGTGGGAACACCATGTTCCCAGATGAAGAGGTTAAGATGCAACGCAGGATGGCCCACTCGTAATCTACTAGGCCAGTGGTTGACAACTCAGTAGCAGAGAGTTAGCCCCCGCCCCGCCGCCAGTTTAAGCTCTAGAGCCCGAGATGGAGCAGAATGAACCCTTGCAGCCTCAGCCACTAAGAGTGCCTGTGACAACCGCGCCCCACGAGCCATGCTCCGATCCGAGTTGGTTCAGTGGTGACCAGCTACTTTACCCAATCCAGACTAAAGCGCAACTCATAGGAAGGGGTCTCGCTTGTTCAGGATCAAAACCATACATGTTTTATAAATTATATTTATATATATATATATATATATATATATATATATATACGGCGGAAGTCTTGGTATTACAAATAATATGACTATTTTAATGGTTATGCACTAGTCACAACATACAAATATTTTAAAATGCATGCTTGAACAATTATTCACTTGGTCCATACTGCCATGTTGATTGTATCCTGAGGAATGGACAGAAGAAACGAGGAAGTAGTCTTTAATGACTTAGTGAGATTCATATAAAAGAACTGGTAATGCAAGAATTAACTGTGACCTACTGGATACATTTCGGGAGGGATCTTACCGGTAGAAACAGTTCAACTAGACAATTTGATATAGCAATGGTACTCGAGTTTTCATAGAATAGTTAATGAACTTGTGCTTAACAATAAACAAATCCAGCCTTATGACTTCTACTATTCTACCTTATACCCCCCCTCCCCCCCCCCCCCCCCCCCCGACGAGGAGTTACCTTACAAACAATCAAGAGACATGCTCGAGTACATGTTGATCCAGCATGCAGGTTACAATCAAATCCTAACTGCAAACGGTACCTAGATAGATGGGTATCAAGAGAAATTACTTAAACCGACAGTCCTTACTGACAGGCAGTAACTCGACTCAATCCATGAGCCTAACTTCCCAAATGCGTTCCAATTGGTATAATAAATAAACAAATAAGCTAGTAAACCGGATAATATTCGTTGCTCTTTGAGCTACATGTCCCGAACATAGTTCGTTGCTCTTTGCACAATTCAAGAACCAGCAGATGAGATTATAATATTGGAGAATTATCATGATTATGCATAGATATGATAAATAATAAACAGGATTAAGATGAAATATAGGTTGTTCGAGGTTTGGTAACAGAGTAATGGCTTTTCTATCCAAATTCCTCAGGGTCGGATGTCAAACGGGGCTAGAACAAATCAGAAATGGAACCTCACCTTAACTCATACGCGGAACCTTGATGGCGTTGATTAGTTCGTCAAGCCTTTGATTGGATATCCAAATGAACTTTGTTTCCAAATATTTTTGTGGCAATTAATCCCTAACATCACTAGGAACATGTGTACCCGAATGGGAAGGAAAAACCAAAGGTTTGCTATGCTAAATAATTCTTGAAAACATAGAACCTATTTTCGAATTTTCAGACAGCAGTCTACGATTTAGGATTTTCGACCTTCTAAATCACATTATTTGAAAAACATTTCTTCATATGAAAGTTATAGGACATCATAAGGAGTATTCGATCATTGCCTTTAATCAAAAAGGATTTTTCTACAATTAGTTATGATTTTTCTAAGATACAGGGCCGAATGGATAATTTATGTGCAATAAAAGTTTTTAGGTATTTTTGGGTTGAAAACGATGAAATAAGAACTTGGGATGAATTTTTCCTGAAAGTAGACTCACTAACTTAGATATTCATAGGAGAAAAGAAGTAAAAACTAAAATGATTTTGGGTGTGAAAATTGTTGGAAGAAAACCTACTATTTATAGACAAAAAAATCATGTTAAAATACTTTTAATTAATGTCCCACTTTGATTATTTTATAATAAATCACAAAAAGTCTGAATTTAATCATGCTCTTAAGGATGTCATGGCTTACTCATCCAAAAGATGTCATGCTTACTTCATCAATTGGTTAATTGCATATCAAGTCCCTCAAATATTTATAATTAAAATTCAAATAGGTATAATTAGATTTCTTTGTTACATACATATTTACTTATGTAATTTTTCTAGGTAATTCAATCAACTTGGTTAATATTTAAAGTTGAAATATCTGTTTTAGGATTAGAGACCTGTAAATATAATAAAAGACTAACTTTTAAGTTTAGGGGCTCAAATACATTTTTTTCTAAATATTTATGGACAAAAATGAAAATTTTCAAAAGTTCAATGACTGAAGTATAAATTTAATTTCTTCCTAGTTTTTGTGGCGTTACAATCCCCCTCGAAGATAAAGTATTACGATTACACCTCTCTTTTTTTCATTGGATTTCTTTTAATTAGTGATCCGTCCTCATAAACATGTAGCATAAAAACTTTCTGGTCTTACTAATTTATGTATTCTCAAATTATTAGAACCTATGAAAACCCAATAAACTTATCCATATATATTTCTGCCTTCTCAAACTTATTGTAAATTCTACCCCAAATTATCAATTTTCTCTTTAATCATTGCTTCAAGAATCCTCATATATTTAATTGAATTAATACTTGACAATGAACATATTCATAACTTGACTTGCCTCTAACTCAAAATTATAATGTCTCTTTTAAAAGATTATCAATCCGCTCTCAACGTGTGAATATCTATAACCTCAAAATCACCTAGATAATTCTTCGCTTAAGGTTTTAATCAATTTCATATGTTTCAAATTTACCTTTCACCTTCAAATTGTCAGTCTGATATCTACTATTTAAATTTAACAAACTTATATCCATTAACTAGATCGGATAGTCAATCTATATTTCAAAGTGAATATCTCTTTGTAATTGATACCTAAAAGTCCATCATTTTTTTTTCGAACAAGGCTAACGTATCCCAAAAGAGAAGTATTTCTAACTGCTATTTCGATTAATTTTATCTTTAAGGATTAACACTTAACACCATAGGAATTCGTAAACCCATATTCTCGGAAGAAGAAAATTAAACTCTTATGATTCTTGTCTAATAATAATCGAGAGTTATGCAGTTTTTTTTTTGATTAGCTAAATATAATTATGCAATTCAAGTTTTTGACGTTTCACACATTATAACAACTATATAGGTAAAAGAAGACTACTCAAATAAATATTATCTAAGATGTAATATTTCAATTGAACTTACATAATAGTAGTAAACTCATACCAAGAGCAAGAAATATGAAAGGTATTGCGAATCCTAAATATACAATAGCAAATTCAAATGATGTTTCTTCATCATTTAGAAGAAAAATAAAAATAAAAATAATAAAAATTACAACAAGAATTACTTGAACCATCTGATCCATTTTTGGTAGAGAAGTTAGATGAAGATGAGTGTGTGTTTTGTAGTATAAAAATGATGTATTTATAGAAGGAGATATGACCATTATAGCCGTTTATAACCGTTGGGAGGATTTTTTTTTTTTAATGGTATGATGATTGGGACAAAAATTAAGATTAGAAGTATGTGACTTGTTTGTGAAAGATGTTAGTTAAAAAAAAGTTTTAACTAACGAGCATAATACTGAGTAATTAGAAAAATCTTTAATATTCTTAAAATTTTGAGTACCAAATTTTAATCCAATTTTTTTTTGTCGATAAATCATGATAATTGGTATTTTATTTATTTAAAAAATAACTATCACAAAGAACATGAGTAATTTAACTGTAATATAACATAGAAGTTTTTGTGATTTATTATTATTGTTGATATTATGATTATTTTGAAAATTTTGTATTCAAAGGAAGGGGTCTCACTTGTTCAGGATCAAAACCATACTGAAAGTGCATGTATTTAGTCAATGTTAGATCAACAGTATAACTGCAATGTTAGGGTAACATTGAACACAGAAAAACTGCACATTCGGGATTATTGCAATAATTGTGTTTTGCCTTTATTCACTTACTAACTTAGTTCCACGAGTTGTAGTTAGTTTTTCTATGTGCTCCAGGTTAAAAGACTTCAAGAAATGATCTATTTCCTTAAAGAGAAGTTGTCATTCAAAGAGAAGTTTCTAAAGAAGAACTTTAAGGAAACATTTCTATTGAAGACTTCTAGTCAAAGAAGGAAACCGTTCCATTGAAGACTTCAAGTTGGACAAGGAAACATTTCCCTATTGAAGGAGACTTTCCATGAACTAAATTAGAGTCATACAAGCAATCAAAAACGTGCACAACATGTCTTGGCCATCAAG
Source organism: Linaria vulgaris (assembly GCA_948329865.1). Lineage (NCBI taxonomy): Eukaryota > Viridiplantae > Streptophyta > Magnoliopsida > Lamiales > Plantaginaceae > Linaria > Linaria vulgaris. The sequence goes on from OX415251.1 coordinate 65,134,388, forward strand.
GAAGACTACACTATAAATAGGCATGTTGGGCATCAAGAAAAAGACACGAAGACAAGAGCGAAAATATCCCGTGAGAAAATCTTTATAGTCGAGTGTCTTTGTCTTGTTTTGCCAAGTTTGTGTTTAGCAAATTAAGTCTGAGTTTTAGAGTTAAGGAGCTTTACTTGTAAGGAGTTACATACTTAGTTGCTTGGTTGAGTTCGATCAATTCGAAAGTGAGGAGCTTGAGAGTTGTGAGAAACATATTTTGATAAACCCTTGTGGTATTTCACCTACGGCTCGGAAGATCATATTAATATATTATCTTATTAAAATTACATCTACTTTTGTTCTTTATTTATCCGTTGTGTTATATTCTCTGTCAAGTAGATTTGTGCTAACGATTAACTGTTGTTAAACGGATGTTAAGATAACATCGAGAGTCCAACATCAGCATAACTGTTAATGGTTTGGTTACTTTGAAAATATTTCGAGGGTGGGAATAATCGCTTTTGCCTGAGTTTGAAGAGATTTCTGCTATTATGCTTTATTCCTGGAAAACAGTATATCTTATTTTCTTAGTTTTCTTCTCCTTTTATAGAAGGAGGTTTCATTGGATACAAGAGTTTTACAGGTGTCAATTTTGTACGGGTTTTATCTTTCTTCTGATAAAGGCAAACAGCTATCGTGGCTTCTAGATGCTTCGGATGGGAGACTGACGTGTCGAAGGAGCTGGCGTGGCTTCTTGATGAGATTCTTATCCTTCTATCGGGATAAGGATGGCACGTGTGTTCCGAGGGCTACTTTATAAGTAGGGCGGTGTACTGCTCTGAGGGCTCTTTGAAGGGATGGAAGTATTCGGCTCCGAGGGTTTCTTGGAGGAATGGAAGTATACTGCTATGTATATCCATACGACACGATAGGTGCTAGAGTATCGTATACCTGGGGGATGTTTCAGAAAACTATTTAAAGTTCCCGACATCTCGCGCGGTATTATTTATCGTGGGGATAGGAGTACTATTTATTTGGTATTATTTTGGTATCGGAGATACCATCGAATTTTTTCTAGGGATAACATTACCCCCCCCCCCCCCCCCCCAATTCCGATGGCTCTCTCTTTTAGGAGAGGCAAGAGGAATTCCAATTTTTTTGAGGGGTATGTTTCGATAGCCTTATGTTTTATATTTTTGTTTTTATTTATTTATTAATGTCGGGACAGTAATTATAATTAATGTCGTGGCATTAATTAATTGTGATTAAATGCAATTTAATTGTGATTTAAATGCCACGTTCAGAAGTGGTGTGATTGCCAAGATATACGAACCGTTACACCTTCCATAAGTGAGGAGGCGCGCCGGTTCGTTATATTCTACTAAGCACGATTTCCAATCGTGGGGTGTGAAGAGGAGTTAGTGGGTAATTAATACCTTAGTGGGATAGGGTTATAAATATCCCTTTTTCCCAATTTCATTTTCTTACTTTGCAATTTCTCTCTCTTCTTACTTTAGCAAAAACTCTCCCGCTTGTTTTCTTCTCCGCAAAAGCTTCTTTGTTTCCTCTAAAATTTCTTTAATTGAGTTTTAATGGCTTCTCAATCTTCTGCAAATTTGGTGTCTGCTGCTTCCGGTACTAGAGCGGTGGCTTTTTCTGCTGCTACTAATCTCTCAGTGGTGATGGGGGTCGCTTCTCTGACTTCTCGAAATAGAAGTGCGGCGGCGGTGATGGGGGCTGGTGGCAGTGGCAGTGCGAGGAAGGGGAAAAAATCGAAGAAAAATGCTGATAAGGGTGGTGCTCCCCGAGCTACCCAGAAAGTTGATGCGACTGTTAGCACCGTTTCTCAGGAGGAGATCCGGAATTTGTACCTCGAATACGGCGCTTCAGGCCGGAATGTGACGGTGGAGGTTCCGTCAGCAGATCAGAGGGGTAATTCTTCTCCGGTAAAGCATTTGACCGTGTATTATTCTCAGTTAAAGGCGGGATTACGTTCCTTTTTCCCGCCTTTTTACTGAGAAATTTTTAAGTACTGCGATGTATGTCCTAGTCAACTCACCCCCAATTCCTTTACAGCTTTAGCTTTATTTATTTTCTGGTGTTTGGTGAGGGGAATAGAGTGTACGAGGGATAGGTTCTTTTCTATTTTTGAGTTAAAGGTGTCTCCGGGGGGGCTTCTTTCTATTATTTCAGTCATCGGAACAAGGATGACCGTATCTCCGAGAGCAACGTTAGTTCTCACAGCACATGGAAGAACAAATTTTTCTATATCTGTCCTACCGATGGGGAGTGGGACATGCCCTACACTTGGAGGGAGCCCAAGTTTCTGGAAAAGGGTGTTAGACGATACTTTGGTGTTCTCCCCCGTATTTGCTGCAAAGTCTTTGGTGGAGTCGGGGAATTTTGCTGCCCTCTATCGGACCGCGGGCTTGCGATATATTGCTCCGATAGATCAACTCGAGACTCCTTTGGCTGTACCCAAGAAATACTTCAATGCCTTTGGTAAGTTCTTATATCTATATTTTTTATTTTTTTATTATTATTATTTTTCATTTGACTTTGGTTGTTTTGCAGTGGATACTTTACGGCCATATATGGCGGAAGGTGTCAGCGGTTCCAGTGTTCATGAGGAGGCGGGGGCTCAGGAAGGTGGACTGATGTCAGGAGAAGGTGAAGTCCCCGTGGATGTGGGGGGTAATGCTGAACGAGCAAGGACTCGTTTAACGACTTCGACAGCTATATCCCGATCATCTAGTGGAACGTCCGATACCCCGGAAGAAACGGGTTTGGATGTAACTTCCGCGGATGCGGTCCTCGTGGGTGCCTTCTCGTTAGGAGAAGCGGAATATGATATAGGGATATGGGGGATGCCATTGCCACCTTAGGTGCTGTCGACGCGTCTTCACTCTCAGAGACATCGGGGGATTCGGTGGATATATTACTGGCAACTCCTCCTAAAGGTATGTATCTTTTCTTGATTTAAATGGTATTGAGATACTTTGTACCTTTACTTATAAAAAAAATTATTTGATAGATAAAGGGAAAGCCCTCCTTGCTGAGAACGAGGGAGTATCTCTAATGGAAAACGCTCTCGATTTGGGTAAGTTTCTTAAGATTAACTATTTTCCCCTTTGTTTTTCTTTTTTAGGGAATAAATTACATACTTGTGGAGGTTTTTAATTCGCAGGGGGTGACCTTTTTAATCTTGAAGGAGGATCCTTTCCCTCGGATCCTTATGCTCCTCCAGCTTACGACGATCCGATGCTCTTATTAGATGAGCTGATGGCCGCAACTCCTTCTTTTGCAGTTCATCCCCCTCTGAATTCGTTTGCCGCCATACAATCGGACAGTCCCGTGGTTACTCAGGTGCCCATATCGGGGGGAGTACTGTTGGGGGGACCTTCGTCTTCTAGTATTCCAGCCTCGGGCCAAGAGCCTAACCAAAAAGAGGCTAAGGTGGCCCTCGATACAGTCACTCGATTCCTATCTGCTGCTAACTCTCTTCCATCGAAGGGGTGGCAATTTGTCCAGGCTTGCACGAATTGTGTGGCTATGCTGGTAAGACTTACTTTTTGCCTATCTTATTCATTTAGGGTCCAGTGTTGGGTCTTTATTCTTCTGTTTTGCTTTTTAGGCGCCTAAAATGCTTCCTCTTCTGTTACTTGAGGTTAAGAAGTTGCAAAAGTTTGCGACCACGACTGAAGAAAAGTCTCGGAAGATGGAGGAAGAAAATAAGAGTCTCCGGGAAAAGATGGAGAAGTACGAGGCGGCGTGGTCTAAGATCACAAAGCAGCTTCAGGAAGTAAGGGCAGAAAACAAGCGGCTCCAATCATCCGTATCGGAGACGGAGGCCTCGGGGTTGGTGCTGAAAGAAAGGGTTGCCTCCCTTGAGGAAGAAAAAATTGCCTGGGAGTAAAGCAGAAAGAGTTGGAGCAGAGTATGTCCCAAGCACTTGGTCGGGTGGATGCTCTTACTGAAGAGTTATCGAAAGCCCCAGTTTTGGGGGGCATCTCCCCCGAGGAGATGCAGCAGAAGCTGACTGCTGCTGTTAAGCAAGCCCAGGAGGATGCCATTGTCCAAGTTAAGGAGCAATACGTCCGCAAGAACCATGGGTACTTGGTTGGACATGTAATGTGGGGGTTCCTTCAATGCTTCGGGCAGGTGCGCAGGAAGATAGCTCCCAATGTTGATCCGCGCCAAATAAATATTTGGAGATGCAGAGGCCCACGTTGGAACAAGCCTATTCTCTCTTTTTGAAGAATAGCTCTCAGTTTCCTCCTTCTTCTTCTGCCCCCAACCCGGGTTCCCTTGACTGTCATGGTCCCGCTGCCTATAGCTCGCCATCCTCCCAGTACGGGGGCACAGGCTGGTCCTTCTGGTTCTCCCTCTTCTACAAGTGCTCCGACTCTTCCTTCTACAAATGTGCTAACCCCTGCATCCACGAGGGCTCTACCTCCCCCGTCTTAGAGACCCCTTTTCTTTTAGCATAATTGTATTTTGTTTTTATTTTAATGAAACTTGTCTTTATAATTTATTTAATTTAAATGAAGTGCACATTTTTAAGGGATTTATTTCTTACATGGGTTTTTATTTTTTTCTTTTTCGTGTTTTGTCTTTTTTATGTTTTGCCAAGATTGACTTGTTATAAACAGAGTAGTTGTGCTTTGTCACACCTGGGAATCAAAGTTCCTTTAATGCTGATAGGGGGGTTATATTAGATCGGTAGAAAGCACGGAATCCGCAGACACGGTGGCAGCACTGTTTGTGGAGTACAACTTGGACTTAGGCGGATATGACGTGGTGCTACCTAGGGCTGACCAACGGGCGTATGACCCTCCTGTTGGGTACATGACGGTATATTCGGATCAAATACGATGTGGATTGTGTTTGTTCTTTCATCCGTTCTTACGGGCGCTTTTTCGTTATTGGCAAATTTGTCCCAGCCAACTTACACCTAACTCCTATCGTTATCTGGTAGGGTATGTTCTTTGTTGTGGGCTTTTGGATTTGCCTCTAACTCCTTATCGGGTGGGGAGTGTCTTTCTATTGCGTCCTTGTCCTGGAGATTTACCCTTTTTTAGCTTGGTGTACCGTGATCAACGCCGTTCTTTTACGACAATCACTAGACGGGTTACCCCCCGAGATGATTGGAAGAGTCGTTTCTTTTATCTAAAGCCCCGTGGGATGGAAGCTTGCGCCTGGGGAGTGCCCGTTTGTTGGGGATTAGGATATGTGGTTCCTTCCGTGGAAGTGGTTACTCGTGAATCAGAGATTTTGGGAGAGTCTTCGCTATTCAATGGTAGTTATGGTATATGTGGCCTATTGGAGTTGTTCAATGCTCTGTCTCTTGCTGGTTTACAAGAGGGATCAGCGGCACGAGAGCTTTCTCCTTGTCCTCTCCATACCAATTTCTTTTTCCGTAACGTTCTTCTTTCTGTGTTTTTTTTTTTTTTTTGAAGATATGTTATAGTGGGGGATAGTTCTAATCTAATATGCGTTGATTCTTTTTATAGGGTCCAAAATGGACTTTTTTGCCGTAGGGAGGTCTAGAAGAGCTCTCGAGAGTAGCAGCTCCTAGGATCTATCCCCTATAAAGGGGGACTCATATCGTTTTCCATTACGACTAGTGGGGGATTCTTCCCGAAGATTCCCTGGAATTGGGGAGTCGGGAGTTACTTCAAGCCCGTTGCTTTCCTTGAGGTTGGGTTCTCGGACTATCGGGGGGAGCGGTGATCAGAGAGGTTATTCTCTTGGTTTTCGCAGGGATTCCGTTAATGCAATAGAGGAGGGTGGGCCCTCTTCTCCCGATACACCACCTCCTATCGCCGAGGTGGAACAGGGGGAGAGTTCGCGAGTGGCCGAGCGGTTTCCTGGGATTAACCCCGATGTACTTTTTTGCCGGACTTTCCTGAGTGGATTGTTGAATAATTTGGACTGCACTCAGTTGAACGCTCTCCCACTCTCTTCTCTGCAGGATTTGGCTAGTAAGGACCTGTGTGAGGTAACATTTTTTCCTTTTTTCTTTCGTGTACGACTTTTTGTTTCGCTGATGACTTAAGATTCTCTTTGGATGGATTATTTCGACTTTTTATGGTGATCAACGCTATGGGCTCTCGGAGGGACCAAATAGCTTCTGAGGCAGAGTTGATCTATCGCCATCGGGATGACCTTGAAAGGGAACTTTTGCTTACCAGGCAAAAGGTAGAACAACTCCGAGGAGATAAGGAGGTGGTGCAAGAAAGTCATCGTGGGGTGGTGAAAATTTTGACAGAGAAGTCCTGGGATATGGAAAGACGCTTGTCTTTGGAGCGAGCACGGGTGGTGTGTTTAGAAGAGAGGGTGGAGGATCTTCGAGGGCAGTTGCGTATCTTAGAGGAGCGATTGACCTTGGTCTCGGAAGAAATGGGTGCTGCTGCTCGGAAACTGCTGGAAATGATGCGAAAGCAGGAGGTAGCTCTAATGTTGGCTCGAACCCAAGCACTTATGGATATATCCAATGCTCTTGCCCCTCGGGATGTACTCCGAGAGCAGTTTTGGGATATGGTGCGCATCGAGTATAGGCTATGCGAGGAAGCGTGAGATCCTTGTTGGGGTTTCCGTCCACTCTAGTGATCCCACGTCTGAATATAGTGCCTGAATCTCCTACTACTTCAATGGTGATGGTTTCTGAAGGAGTGCCAATGTCGGAAGATATACCTGTTCCTTCTGTGGATCTGGCATAACCCATGGATCTTTCGGAGGAACAACGTCGTCGGTTGATTAGAGAAGGAACGCAGCCACGTGAGGACCCTTAAGTGTTGCGGTGTGTTTGGGATGTTCTTAATAATGTATAAATTGTTATATAGGCATGTTGGTGATAGGCATGTTTAGCTTTCTTTAGTTTACGTTTGTTGCGTGTGTTTTTTTTTTTGTTTGTTTGTAACAAATGGCCCCCTGAGGTAGGTTTGCCGACAGTCCTGAGAGGACTGTTCTTCTTGTAATGGCAAAGCTATCCTTGTTCAGATAATAAAACGAGAGTCATTTATTGTAAACATTGCTTTATTCACATACATCTTTATTTATATACAAGGGGAGGTTGGTCTCGCACCAGGCTATCATGATATCAAGCGTAGTATTTTATCAAATTATACGCGTTCCAGGAATTATGGAGTACTTCCCCTTCATGATTTTCTAGGAGGTATGTGGCGCCTCCAACAATTTTAGCTATTTTAAAAGGCCCTTCCCATTTAGACTGAAGTTTCCCCACGTTTTTGGAAGCTTCTGCTCTTTTTAGTACGAGATCTCCAACTTGGAAGAGTCGGGGTCAGACTCGGGCGTTGTAGTGCCGGGCCATGCGCGCTTTATATTGTTCCATGCGAACAGCGGCGCGGGTCCTTCTTTCTTTCAGAAGAACCATGACTAGGGCTAGATTGGAGCTGTTGTTTACTTCCTCATATTCTCGGACTCGCCAACTTTCTACCACTACCTCTGGAGATATAACCGCTTCACTTCCATAGGTTAGGCTATTGGGGGTTTCTCCCGTGGTGGTTCTTTGAGTAGTCCGATAGGCCCATAGAATTCCAGGGATCTCTTCTACCCATCGAGCCTTGTGCCAACCCAATCTCGCTTTTAGATTTTTTAGCAGAGTTTGGTTGGTTCTTTCAACTAGGCCGTTAGCTTGGGGATATCCTACGGAGGTAAAACGGTATTTTATCTCCCAATGGCTGCACCATTTTTCTAGCTCTTGGCTCGTAAATTAAAGACCATTATCACTAACCAAGTGACGGGGGATGCCGAAACGGCATATAATGTACCTCCATATGAAGTTAATGACCGCCCCCGCGGTAATCTTGGCCAGGGGTTCGGCCTCCACCCACTTGGTGAAATAGTCTACAGCTACTAACAAAAACTTCTTTTGGCCCGCAGTGGGGATTGATGGCCCAACAATGTCAATTCCCCATTTGGCGAAGGGACATGGAGGGGGTCCGGACACCCATGGTATCGCAAGTTGGCGTACCTGGCGAGCGAAGTTTGGCGTGTTCTTGGAAATCTTTTTCCATTGTGGGCCAGTAGTAGCCTTGGCGGAGTATACGTCCCATCATACTTTCTCCTCCAGTGTGACTACCACAGGTTCCTTCATGCGTTTCCCGGATAACTTGCTCGGCTTCTGCATGACCTAGGCATCTGGCATGGGGGTGAGAGTAAGATCATCGAAACAATATACCTTCGTGGAGAAAGTATATGGCAGTCCTTCATGCCATTAGCTGTCGTTCCGTTTTATTAGTATGGGTCGCATACTCCTCGGGATGCCTGAGGTAAGCTAGTATAGGCTCCATCCAATCATCACCTGAGGGTTGTTGTGTCGCATTCACCTCCCTTGCTTCCATCTTTTCTGAAGTTGTTGCTTGGAGAAGCGTGATACGACGGGTATGGATGGTAGCAGTTTGGGAGGCTATTTTTGATAAAGCATCCGCTTCCTGGTTATCGGAGCGGGGAATTTGTACTATCTCGTAGCTTTCAAACCATGCGCTTCTGTGTTGTACAGCATGTACGTATTCTTGTATCCTTTCTTCTCGGGCCTCGTATGCACCTTTTGTTTGTTGCACGATGAGTTGAGAATCACTATGCATTACTATTCTTCTCATCCCTCCATCTCGGGCTAATCTCAGTCCTATCAATAGGGCCTCATATTCGGCTTCATTGTTAGATAGGGGGTAGTCAAGTCTAACAACGAAGTATAGGGTTTCGTCTTCTACTTCCGTGTTAGATAGGACTATTCATGCCCCATCATGAGTAGCCGTGGCGGATCCATCTACAGATAGGTGCCACATATGGGGGTTTCGAGTAATCTCCATACTTGCCATTTCTACCACAAAGTCTGCCAAAACCTGGGCTTTAATGGCGGGATGGGGGGCATAGGTGATGTTATACTCTGTGAGTTCGATGGCCCATTTGATGAGTCAGCCTGAGGTTTCAGGCTTGTTAAGGATGGTTCGTAGGGGATACTTAGTCAACACTGTTACGGGGTGGCAAAGGAAGTTTGGGCGTAATTTCCGCGCGGTAGTGATGAGAGCCAGCCCTAACTTCTCAGTTTGAGTGTATCGTCCTTTGGCCCATTGCAATGTTCTACTAACATAATATATCGGGTGATGTTCCCTATTATGTTCCTTGACTAGCACCGCACTTACGGCTTCTTCCCCGATGGCTAAGTATACAAACAAATCTTCTTGGGGGGTGGGTTTCATTAATAATGGAGGGCGGGTTAGGTAATCTTTTAACTCCCCTAGAGCTCTCTCGCATCGTTCAGTCCATTTGACATCTTTAATGTTTATTAGGATTTTGAAGAAAGGTAGTCCTTTGTCAGCTGATTTGGAGATGAATCGGCTTAGAGATGCCATTCTTCCGGTGAGCTTTTGGACATCTTTGATCGTTTTAGAAGTAGGCATATCTAGGAGGGCCTGAGCTTTTTTGGGATTCATTTCTATTCCTTTTTCCGTAACCATAAATCCTAAGAATTTACCCCCTTTTATTCCAAAAGAACACTTCTGAGGGTTGATTTCATTCCGAATTGGTCCATAATGGCCAACGCCTTACGGAGATCCTCCGGGTGATCTTCAGCCTGAGGGCTCTTGACAATCATATCATCCACATATACCTCCATCGACTTCCCAATTAGACCAGCGAACATTAAGTTCACGAGCCTCTGATAGGTGGCACCAGCGTTCTTTAGTCCAAATGGCATCACCAGATAGCAAAAGGTGCATGCCTCAGTAATGAAGCTAGTCTTGTCTTGGTCTATGGCGGTCATGGGTATCTGGTTGTATCCCTGATCCCCATCCATCATGGATAATAATGCACATCCAGCTGTAGAGTCTACCAGTTGATCTATGCTTGGTAGGGGATAACAATCCTTGGGGCAAGCTTCGTTCAAGTTGGTAAAATCAACACACATACGCCATCTCCCTCCTGTCTTGGGTACAAGGACCACGTTAGCTAACCACTCGGGGTAATGCACTTCCCGAATTTGATGTAAGTTGAGCAGGCGCTGAATTTCGGACCGTATAATTTTATTTCTGTCCGGTCCCATATTCCTTTACTTTTGTTGTATGGGTTTGGCTCCGGTTTTGACATTGAGGAAGTGTTGACATACTTGATTACTTATCCTTCCCGGAGGCCCACCTTCTCATGCGAAGAGATGATTGAACTCCTTAAGTATAAGGGTCACCCCCTCTTCCACTCCTGGATTAATGCTCGTCCCTATCTTAACAGTCTTAGTGGGGGTTCCTTCCACTATTTCAATCAATTTTAGCTCTTCTACGAGCTGTACTTTCAATTCCTCCTCTATTCTTTATTTTTTGGTCGGCATGGGGACCCCTTCTTCATTTTCGGATGGGATAGCATTCATGCGGCATTCTCGGTCTTTGACTTGGCTACCCCGAACTTCCCCGATGTCTGAGGGGGTGGGGAATTTGACCTTCAGGTGTAGGGTAGAGGGGATGGCCTCAAATGTTCGTATTGAAGGTCGTCCGCATATCGCATTATACGTTCTAGAGGAAGCCTCTACTACCCAAAATTTGGTCGATTCAGTGCGTCTCGTGGCACCCTCTCCCCAAGACATAGGTAAAATGATAGTTCCTAGGGTATGACACGCATCACCTGAGAATCCGACAAGTGGGACTTCAGCCGCTTCCAGACGGTCTTTCCTTAATCCCATAGCTAAGTAAGTTGAGAAGAAGAGAACATCAATGGAACTGCCCGTATCAATTAAGATACGTTGGACCTCAATGCCGAATATCATGGCTTCTATGATCAAAGGATCCTCGTGAGGATACACGATACCTTTCAAGTCTTCTGGTCCAAAGGCATTGGTAGGTAACTGGGCTCCCTGTACGGAGCACACGGGCGGTCTTTGCTCTACCCGTCTTGCTTCCTTCAAATATTTCTTCTTTTTTCCAGGAGGGGATACAGAGATGTCTCCTCCCTCTATCATATTAATTGTTCGCCCCGAGGGAGGATTGTCCTCATAGGATTCAGGAGGGGGTGGTAACTTTGGTCGAGGGGTGACCTCTCGCTTCCGAGTATCGGACCCTCTTTCCTCCGTAATTCCTTCGGATCGAAGTCTCTTCCACACATTGGGTTTGGGGATTTCTTGATTATTTTCTTGTAAATAATTTCCCAAATACCCGGCGCCGAGAAGTCGGTGTATTTCAATTTTTAGAGTGGTGCAAGCGTTAGTATCGTGCCCCCATGCTTTATGGTATTTACAAAATATGTCGGACTCATTTTTATCATGGGGTCTCCTGACGAGGCGGGGCCATTGGAGATCAACACTTCCTTTCATAACATTGAGTACTTCCGCTGGAGTGATAGTTAGTGGGGGTAAAGGCGCAGGCTGGAGATGTCGTTTTACTGGCCCCCCTTTCTTCCTTTCTCTTCGGGGGTGCTTTTCCTTCCTTAGATTTATCTGGGGTTGTCCTTTCATGTTCTAGATCATGACGCTCTGCCCAGATTTTGGAATTTTTTGATTCCTCCATGATGATGTAGGTCTTTGCTTTATGCATAAGCTCATTCATATCTTTAACTTGATTGCCCATAAGGTATCGGAAAAAGCCACCCGCTCTAAGTCCTTGAGTCAAGATATCTGCTATAATGGACGGATGAGTATTTGGCACGTCTAAGGCCTCATCCGAGAAGCGTTTCATATATTCTCTAAGAGGCTCATCTTTACCTTGTTTTATTGTGAACATGTGGCTGGCGGATTTTGGGTATCTCTGGTTGCAAGCGAACTGGCGTACAAACAAGTATGCCAATTGGTCAAAACAGGAAATCGTGACAGGCATCAACTGGGAAAACCAAGATTGAGCTCTACCTTCCAGGGTGGTATGAAATACTCGGCACAGAACAAAGTCCGGCGCAGAAGCTAGATCCATGGTAGCAATATATTGATGGATGTGATCTTGGGGATCTCTTCCGTCCTTTTCTCCCATGTATAGGGGGAGGTTGTTGGGGCACATCCAGGGCGGAACTAGAGCACTGGCTATTTCAGGAACGAAGGGGGACCCGTGGTACACAACCTCCTCACTCGGGGCTAGATTCTTTTGTAGGTTCCTCATTTCCCTTCTCAGGTTGGTGACCATGCTCCATAGAGAATGATCACCAGCGGGGGAAACGAGGGGTACCTGGTATTCTCGGGGGTAAGGGATGTCTGTTCCATCTATGCCTCGGGGTATCCTTCCCCTAGCATCATCGAAAGGAGTTCTCCTTTCTATGACTGAGTGGTAGGTATCCCTTCGGGGAGGGGCGGACTGGAATCGGGATCTTGGGCGGGACTCATATTCTTCCGAGTAGAGCCGTTCCCTATGGTCTCGCGTAAGAAATTCGTCTCGGGGGTAAGCCCCTTCCGGTCTATCTCTCCGAGTGGCTCCTTCCACAAGGCGTTCAAACACCGATTGAGGGACATTTATGAAATTCCCTCTTTCTGTTATTGGTGACGAGTATGTTTCCGAGTGTTCTCTCGGTATAGATTATGTGGAGTTTCGTTGGTTCCCTGAAGGTCTAGAGCTAGAGGAATTACTAATAATAACTCCTTTTCTTTTTTGCAAGGAGATCTTCTTCAAACGTTCTCAAAGGCAAAGTTATAAGGCGGTTCCCACAGACGGCGCCATTTTGTTAACGGTTTGGTTACTTTGAAAATATTTCGAGGGTGGGAATAATCGCTTTTGCCTGAGTTTGAAGAGATTTCTGCTATTATGCTTTATTCCTGGAAAACAGTATATCTTATTTTCTTATTTTTCTTCTCCTTTTATAGAAGGAGGTTTCGTTGGATACAAGTAAGAGTTTTACAGGTGTCAATTTTATACGGGTTTTATCTTTCTTCTGATAAAGGCAAACAGTTGTCGTGGCTTCTAGATGCTTCGGATGGGAGACTGACGTGTCGAAGAAGCTGGCGTGGCTTTTTGATGAGAGATTATTATCCTTCTATCGGGATAGGGATGGCACGTGTGTTCCGAGGGCTACTTTATAAGTAGGGCGGTGTACTGCTCCGAGGGCTCTTTGAAGGGATGGAAGTATTCGACTCCGAGGGTTTCTTGGAGGAATGGAAGTATACTGCTCTGTATATCCATACGACACGATAGGTGCTAGAGTATCGTATACCTGGGGGATGTTTCGGAAAACTATTTAAAGTTCCCGACATCTCGCGCGGTATTTGTACTCTGTGAGATATCTGTCGTGGGGATAGAAGTACTATTTATTTGGTATTATTTTGGTATCGGGGATACCATCGAATGTTTTCCAGTGATAACAATAACACTGGAAAAGCTGATCAGTGTTAGACCAACATTGAAGGGTTAACACTGTGCGACAAGTATCAAGTCCCGATCCAACAATTTCAATTGGTATCAGAGCCAAGCACCGACTTCACTGGTGTCTGGATTTGATATTAAAGGATGGACAACCGGAATCCGAACAACAATAAATTGCTTGTCTTGTATGGATCCAACTATTCTTATTGGAAGGTCAGAATTTGTGCACTGATTAAATCATTCGGTTGGCGAACTTGGAATAACGATGATCCAGATGAAGATCATGACGCTGTTCCTAAGCCAGAGTGGACTGAAACTGAGCTAAGTAACGCTTTCTTCAATGAAAAAGCCCTAAATACCATATTTAGTTTGGTTGAATGTCACATGTTTAAGTTAATTAAAAATTGTTCAACTACAAAGCATGCTTGGCATATCTTACAAAATCATTGTGAAGGTGATGTATGCACTAAAAAGACTAAGCTATGCATGTTTTTGAGAAGATTTGATAATTTAACAATGGGGGAAGATGAAAGTATTACTGCTTATTTTTTGAAAGTCATGGATCTTGGTAATGAAATTCAAGACTTAGGTCAGTCACTGTCTACTAAGCAATTGGCGTACAAAGTTGTGAGAACTCTTCCTAAGAAATTTGAAGTGATTGCTATGCAAGAAGCTAGGAATATAAACACTTTAGACTTTTATATTCTACTTTGCACTCTGAAAGAATTTGAGATGAATCTTGAAAAAGTAAATGATGAAGAAGAAATTCAAGCTTATAATGAAACTGTGTTTGAAAAGTTTAATAAGCTTAGTCTCATTGATAAAAATGTTCTTGTTGATTTAAAGAAAGATTTCTATGAAAAGATGGCCAAATATTTTTGTAAACTTACTCATCATAATGATACACATCTCAAACATATTCAATGCTATGAATGTAAAGGTTGGGGCCATTTTTCTTATGAATGTGGTAACAACCTTAGAACAAAAGGGAATTCAACTACGCCACCTTGCTGAAAAAAGCAAACATATCAACATAAGTCACGAGTCTTGGACAAATGCAGTTATTTACGAATCTCATTTAATAAAGTCATTATCGAGCTGAACAATAGCAGCACAAGCCTCTCCAACTTTGCTCGCTCACTCGTCAAATGTGTGGAATTGTGTGGCCAGACCAGGTAACAAAATACGCAGCGCATCAATCGCCTCTTCTTCAGATTGAGCAACCCCCCTTAAACGGACACGAGGGTCACCCGCCATGGCCGCTCCTCAACTCTTCCCCATCGGGGGTGCTGTATCTTGACTTAGATTGCTGGTCCAAACTCCAACAAGAGCTTGCACCCGGGTTATCCGCTCCGCTAGTCTGTAACCTGGTCTGGTGAACCCAATTTCTCTTAGCCCCAACGACAGCACCAGCATCAGCATCCTCCCCCCCCCTCCCCCCAACGCTCTCAACAGTGGGTACATCAAAACCACATTAGATATCCTCATCCACAGGGATAGGTGAAGCTCTCATTCGTCAAGGTTCATATCCTCAAATGGGTCCGCAGAGGCAGTTCCATGACTGGTTGCCCTGGCCTAGGACGATGCATGTGAGTTCTTTGCGCCAACTTTCCCATTAGTTTTCTTCTTCTTTGGGTGGGGAATCGGGACCGGTACCTCCATCTGTCCCTCCCTAGTCTTTGCAGCCAAAACTTGGTCAATGCGAGCGTGATGACTCATGATGAATGATTTTGCGCACACCAAAAGAACCATATCAATAACCACATGATGAAAACACACGATTACATATCTAACTTGACTAAACTCTATACCAATCGTATAAGCTCCCGTATACCGAACAGAATACAATCCCATAAGGCTCAACGTGTCATCTATAACCAACTTGGTCATGTTAAACTTATGATTGGTCACAATATTAGCTTTATAGGTGTCACCCCACCTCGGAGCCCCCAATCCGCGAGGAATTGTAATCCTTGGAACTTCAAACCAATATTTCCTTAGAGGCGAGAACTCATTCGCCCAACTCTCCTTAATATAAAAATTCCTCTTCTTCCAGTTCTTCCCATAACCCGATCCACTCCTTATATAGAAATTTAACCTTTTTCAAGGCCTTGACATGATAAAAGCCCAACCGCTTGTGCTCCACCTCGAACAGAGACCAAAACTCGTTGCGGGCCACAAGGAGCGTTCAACCCCTTCATAGCAAGTATAAAACCCATGATAAGCCCAATTGAGTTAGTGGTGAGTTGACTTGGCACCAAATCTATGGTCTGAAATATGGCATGAACCTCCAGTGGGATAGGAAACATCAGCATGTTGATCAACTGGCCAAAACATATCTTGAGAAACCACGGAGGCGGGGTGTTAACTCCATGCTCAGCCATCAAAATCTTGATCTTGTAATTTCTACCAATGTGTAAGGTTTCGCGTATATACGCCCGACTATGCTGCAGACGCGAGACATAGTCGGTATACAACATATCTGTCAGCTCGACCTTATCATCAGACTCTTCCACTTCCCTATTCTCAGTTCCATCTGACTCGCTATCAGCACGATTGTTGGCAAGTTCGTAAATGGGCTCACCACCCAGCCTTTGTTGGGCGCCATGGCCCTGACTGCCCTCGAACATATTCTCCTCGCCCCCTCTAAAGCAGGACGACGATGCCTCGCCGGCCTGATTCGCCCCTGAGTCTCTAAGGCTTTGTTCTCTCACCGAGTCACTTGACTAGGCCCTTGAGTCATCACTCCAGTCACTTCCAATGTCAACCGTAAGACACGCATTCTGATTTGACATTTTTCTTACAAACTGAAAATAAAATCAAAGACACAACTTGATATTCTAGTTCGAATCTACAAACATGAGCAACAAAAAACAAATAATTGCCATTAGATAGACATACAAAACATATCTATACTACATTTGGGTGGACAAAATCAAGTGTACGCACTTCAAACACGAGAAACACAGCTGCAAGGAATAAACATACAAGTCAGAAAAAACACAAATTTTTCTAAGTAGAATGGTCGAACAAGATAACTATTGAATAGAATAACAATCGAACCAAAGATTTAATACTAAGGGAACAATCAAACGTATACCAGTTCGACACTCCTCAAGCTCCCTCACGGTTTGAACACAGGATTGCAAATGAGCTTTTTCGCTCAGCCGTACACCTATATGTATAAAGGGATCTCGGCCCACAACACAAGGCCTCAAGTTCAAGGCCCATGTACGAAACAATCGAACCGCTAATGATTCGATGCTTCCCAAAACAATCGAATCTCAAAGATTCGATAGTTCCCATCACAATCGAATCACCTCAAGGTTCAATATTGTCAATAACAATCAAACCACAAAAGTATCAATAGTTTCCAAAATAGTCGAATCCATTCGATCTCTTGAATGTTCGGTTTGAATACGATTTACATCAGGGAAGTTGAAATCATAGCCAAACAACAAATCAAATACAATATAAGATACATTTTTTTGAAGTCATACATCATTATTTGGCACTCGATCCTTCGGATTACGGCTCTAAATGGGGGGTATATTTTGAAGTTAGATGTCATTATTTGGCACCCGATCCTTTGAATTACGACTCTCAAATGGGGAGCATATTTTGAAGCAGACATATGTTCTATCTCAAGCACAACAACAAACATCCTTAAATTTGGCACCTGCTCTTGAATCAAGACCGCCTCTCTAATTGTGGGGACTATATGGTGGGGTGTTTTAGGTGACCTAGAAACGATATGGGTCGTGCTGGCTCATTAATGGCCTAGATAGAAAGAGTCGAACCGAGATGGTTCAATGGTTCATGAACGATCGAACGATGTAGTTCGATTGTTATTGCCTTTTCGCAGAACGAGCCCCGCATCCCGAGGTCTATAAATATCCCAGATCCCCGAGATTCACTCTAGATCATTAATTACTATTCATCAACCCTACAACAATCGAATCAAGTTGTTTGACTATTCGAGAGTTCTTTGGTTCGATCGATCTGCCCTTTAGGTTGATCTTCATCAATCAATCAATTATGTTCGCAAGTTCTTAGGGTAAAATTCGTGCTTGTTCGACCGTCTTGGAAATCGATATTTATTGTTATATCGAACCACCCTTTGTTCGACCATTACCAGTTCGACCATTCAGAGTTACTTTAGTTATTTTAAGCTTTTTACATTGTAATATGTGTTACGGACAAAACTGGTCAATTTCCTTGTATTTGGCTAGCAAAGTTTGGTTTCAGTGTATGTATCGTAATCGAGACGAAATAAGATCAAATTGATTGTGATATTTTTCTTGAGAAACAAATATTTTACTTTACAATTAAGAGACAAAATTTGCAAGTATATATTTCGTAAAACAACATCAATTGTTTCAAACTCTTTTACCATATGCTTTAGAAGTGAAGAAAATGGATGGCATATATACATTACCTTGTGTTAAAATAATAATTGTGTTATGGAAAAGCTAAAACTATTTGAGTTTATAACAATATATTTAAAAGGACATAGAGAAAGAAGAGCAAATTGTGAGTATATTACTTGTGAATTGATGTTTTTCTCTTCATCTTGATGGCTCCTTATATAGGCAAGAATTCTCAATATTTTACACTATTTACAACAACTACTACTATTATAAAATAGTATTTATACATAATTTTCAACAATGGCCACTAGGTATATGCCACTAACTATATTTATAACACTCCCCTTGGCCATTTGAAGATTTTGTTATGTACATGATCCGTCTTCTACACACGTCTTATGCTGCCTCGTTAAAAACCTTATAAGGAAAAACCCAGTGGGATAGAAACCTTAATAAGGGAAAAAGAGTGCAGCCGTGTGAACTCCCCCTCAAGTTGGCATCTCCAATTCTTCATAAGTCTCATATGTGACGCATCCCAATACTTTGAACATGTTTCTTAAAAGTTATAGTAGGGAGTGCCTTTGTAAAAAGATCTGCCATATTGTCACATGATTGAACATATTGGATATTAATTTCTTTGTTCTTCTCGAGTTCCTAAGTGTAGGCAAAATATCTTGGGGGTATGTGTTTGGTTCGATCACTCTTGATATAGCCTTCTTTCATCTGTGTAATACATGCAGAATTGTCTTCGTATAATGTTGTAGGACCCTCTCTAATAGGTAAGCCAGGTGTACTTCTTATATGATGTGTCATTGATCGTAGCCATACATATTCCCTGCTTGCTTCATGGAGTGCAATAATCTCAGCATGATGTGATGATGTTGCAACAAGTGTCTGTTTCTGAGAACGCCATGAAATAGCAGTGCCTCCATACATGAATGAATACATATACAGTTTGAGATCTGGATTTATGTGGGTCTGATAGAAAACCTCCATCTGCATAACCAATCAATTCTTGTACCGCATTGTTAGGATAAAATAGACCAAGATCCACAGTTCCTTGAAGATAACGGAATAAATGTTTAATTCCTTTGCAGTGCCTTTTTGTGGGTGATGAGCTAAACCTGGCTAATAAATTCACAGTAAATGATATATCAGGTCTAGTACAATTAGCTAGATACATTAAAGCTCCAATGACACTTAAATATGGAACTTCAGAACCAAGAATTTCTTCATTTTCTTCACAAGGACGAAACGGATCTTTATCTATAGTTAATGATCTTGCAATCATAGGATGGTTCAAAGGTGTTGCTTTATCCATGTTAAAACGTTTTAATATCCTTTTAGTATAGTTAGATTGATGCACAAGTATTCCATTTTTAACATGCTCAATTTGCAAACCAAGACAATATTTAGTCTTTCCAAGATCTTTCATTTCAAATTCATCCTTTAAATAATTCATTGTTGAATGAATTTCTTTGTCAGTGCCAATGATATTTAAATCATCTACATAAACCGCAATAATTGCAAAACCAGATGATGTTTTCTTAATAAAAACGCATGGACACAAAGAATTATTTATATATCCTTCTTTTAATAAATATTCACTCAAACGATTATACCACATGCGACCTGGTTGCTTTAACCCATATAATGATCTTTGCAATTTAATTGAGTACATTTCTCTAGGTTTGGAACTTGATGTTGCGGGTAATTTAAGTCCATCAGGGACCTTCATGTAAATATCATTATCAAGTGATCCATAGAGATAAGCAGTGACAGCATCCATGAGATGCATGTTTAGATTTTCATAGACCGCTAGACTGATCAAGAATCGAAATGTAATCGTACCCATTACAGGAGAATACGTTTCTTCATAATCGATTCCAGGTCTTTGAGAAAAACCTTGTGCGACAAGGCGAGCTTTGTACCTTACAATTTCATTTTTCTCATTTCGTTTGCGAACGAAGACCCATTTGAACCCTACGGGTTTCACACTTTTCGGTGTGAGAACAATGGGTCCGAATACCTTTCGCTTATTAAGCGAATCTATTTCAGCTTACATAGCATCTTTCCAGTTATCCCAACCATTCATATTTTGGCATTCAATTACAGATTTGGGTTCAGGATCATCATTTTCATTCTCAATTTCATAAGCGACTAAATATGAAAATATTTCATCCATATTTTCCATCTCATTTCGATCCAATACCATTCATGTATTGATATAATTTATAGAGATTTCAACGTTCTCTTTATTTGTAGGATCTGATTGGATAACTTCTTGAGGTATCTCATATGTCACATTTTGCGACTCGTCGGGCATAGATTCCTCAATAATAGGATCATTAGGTTTTGATGCTCCTTTTCTTTTTCGAGGATTTTTGTCCTTTGAGCCAGTAGGACGCCCACGTTTCTTAGTTATATCAAAGATATCATCCTTTGATGTTTATTTTGGAATTACAATATGAGTAGGAGCATTTGCAGCTGGTATATGTGATTTTGTTACCCTGCTTATGTCAGTAAATGCATCGGGTAATTGATTTGCAATAGCTTGTAAATACAGAATTTTCTTTACTTCCAAATCACATTGCTTTGTTAGCATATCAAAGCTTGTCAAAGATGGATTATACCATGATATATCCTTTTCCAACTGCTTCTTTTCTCCCCCTAAGGTTGGAAAATTTTCCTCATTAAAATGGCAATCGGCAAAACGTGCCGTAAAGACATCACCTGTTAGAGGCTCAAGATATCTGATTATTGATGGTGAGTCAAATCCAACATATATTCCCAACCTTCTTTGTGGTCCCATTTTTGTTCGCTTTGGTGGTGCAATTGGAACATAAACCGCACAACCAAAAATCTTTATATGGGAAATATTAGGTTCATGACCAAAAGCAAGTTGTAATGGGGAGTATTCATGATACGAGCTTGGTTTAATGCGAATTAGTGATGCAGCATGTAAAATCGCATGACCCCATAGAGAACTTGGTAATTTAGCTTTCATCAACAATGGTCTAGCAATTAATTGAAGGCGTTTAATTAATGATTCAGCTAAACCATTTTGAGTATGTACATGTGCAACACTATGTTCAACCGTAATTCCAGTTGACATACAATAATCATTGAAATCTTGAGATGTGAATTCACCAGCATTGTCAAGTCTGGCTTTCTTGATCGTATAGTCAGAAAATTGAGCTCTTATTTTGATTATTTGAGCCAAAAATCTCGCAAATGTCATATTGCGAGTAGACAATAGACAGACATGTGACCATCGACTTAAGGCATCAATTAATACCATAAAATATTGAAATGGTCCACATGATGGATGAATAGGTCCACATATATCACCTTGAATTCTTTTAAGAAATGTGGGTAATTCTGTCTTAATTTTTAACTGGTGAATGCTTTATAATTAGCTTTCCAAGAGAACATGCTTCACATGGACTATTGTTGCTCAGATTGAGTTTGGATCCTTTTAATGAATGTCCATGTGTGGTTTCAATTATCCTTCGCATCATTGTTGAACCAGGATGACCTAGTTGATCATGCCATAGAGTCAATAATTCTGGATTTTCATTGACTACCATATTTGATTCGATTTCATTAATATATGTATAATGCAACCCTGATGAGATATATGGTAGTTTTTCAAGAAAATGTTTCTTTCCTGGTATATTCTTAGTAATGAAAACATATTTAGCCTTATTCACAGTCAGTGACTCAGTATCATATCCATGACGATATATATTTTTAGAACTCAATAAATTTCTTCTGGATTTTGGGGCAAATAAGGCATCATCGATGATAAACTTTGTTCCATTTGGTAAAGTAAAAGTAGATGTACCAGATCCTTCAATCAATTTAATAGGACCTCCTATTGTACCGACTTGAAATTTTGAGGGTTCTAAATATGTAAAATATTTCTTACTTGTGAGAATTGTATGAGTTGTACAACAGTCAAGTAGGCAGAAATCACCAGTATGCTCCATATCACGCTTCACTTCAAATAAACAATATTAAAACAAATATTACAATAAACAGGGTATGTATTTGAAAAGAGATTATTTTATTGAAAGCACACAACAAAAATGCAGGAAGTAGATAATACAACTTAAAACATAAATCACAATAAGCATATTCAGCCAGAAGATCACATAACACATATTAAGTCAAACGAACATCATTGTCATCAGTAAAGTATGCCGCCTCCATAAAGGTGGAATCACCATTTGGATTTTGTTCGACAAGGTTAACTTTCTTTTCTTTACCCTTCAAACTTTCTTGGTACATCTTACAGATATGTGCCGGTGTACGACATGTGTTGGCTCAATGCCCTTTCATTCCACATCTAAAATAATAACCTTGAGGGTTTTTATTATGTTTTTCTTTGTTCTGGTGGTTATTCTTAAAGACAGTGTTGGTATGCGAGGGATTGTGAAAACCCCCTCGACCACGACCATGGCCACGGCCACCTCTTTTACCGCGTCCACCTCTATAGCCATATCCTCCTCTATGACCACCTCTACCTTGACCAT
This sequence comes from Linaria vulgaris, assembly GCA_948329865.1. Taxonomy (NCBI): domain Eukaryota; kingdom Viridiplantae; phylum Streptophyta; class Magnoliopsida; order Lamiales; family Plantaginaceae; genus Linaria; species Linaria vulgaris. The sequence continues at coordinate 65,156,549 of OX415251.1, forward strand.
GACCACGACCACGACCACGACCTTGATTGGCATTCTCATTGTTACCTCGTCCATAGGAGTTTGAAAAATTAATGGCATTTGCCTCAGGTAATGCATGTGCTCTAGGAGGACGAGATTGATGATTTTTCATCAATAAGTTATTGTAACTTTCTGCCATTAACAACTTTTGTTGTAAGTCGTGATATTTTGAAATATTCAGCAATCGGTATTGCTGTTGAACATTTATCATGGACACATGGAAAGTAGAAAGTGTTTTCTCTATCATTTCTCTATTAGTAAGCTTTCTTTCACAATAAATTAAATCTGAACGAATCTCCATAAGCGCGGAGTTGTATGCGCTTACAGTTTCAAAACCTTGGAACCTTAAATTGTTCCAATCATCGGTGGCTTTTGGCAACATGGTTTCCTTTTGATGGCCATATCTTTCCTGTAGATTTGTCCATAATTCATGAGGATCGGTAACATCGAGATATTCTCTCTTTAAGGTTTCATCTAGATGTTTTCTCATGTAGATCACAGCCTCACATTTTTCTAGATCCGTATTTGTATTTACTGCAGCAAGAGTTTCAACGATACTCTTTGATCTGAGGTACAATTTCGTATCCGATTTCCATTGTCCATAATTCTTGCCAGTGATATTGAGTATACAACTAATTGTACTCGTGAGATTAGACATTTTGCTAGCTTTTAACGTTGAACGTTTTCTCTAAAGAAGGAACTAAATTCTTCCGGATCGAGCACTATCGTGCTGATAACGTGTTATGGAAAAGCTAAAACTATTTGAGTTTATAACAATATATTTAAAAGGACATAGAGAAAGAAGAGCAAATTTTGAGTATATTACTTGTGAATTGGTATTTTTCTCTTCATCTTGATGGCTCCTTATATAGGCAAGAATTCTCAATATTTTACACTATTTACAGCAACTACTACTATTATAAAATAATATTTGTACATAATTTTCAGCAATGACCGCTAGGCATATGCCACTAACTATCGGCACATTTAATTGCCCTTAACAGCCCATATTAATTAAATAGTGTGGGTTTATACCACATTTGGTTGGCAAATAAAATGTAGAAGGGGCCCAAGATAAATTACTTTTTTGGAGCATTTTTCAAGATAATTAATCTCACCCCCCTATGATAATTTAATGCCACAACCACCAACTTCAGCCACTCAAGTTAAATACCGTTTTGCCCCCACTTTTTCAAAAAAAATTACATTTTCCTACCCCTAAAAAGGTGCTTACATCACAATTGAGTGACATAAAGTAGAATAACGAATTACGAAGCAACTTAAGGGTAGTTTTGGTAATTCACGAAATTAAGTGGATGTGTATGTGGGGATTTTCAACAGTTTGGTCCTTTAAGTTGGCTTTAGCTCGATTTTGGTCCCATAAGTTGGCAGGCCTCGATTTTGGTCCCATAAGTTGGCACATGAACTTGATTTTGGTCCCATGGTCAACATTTTCGAAAATGTATTCGTTAAAAGCCTACGTGGCATCAATTGACTGCCCCGTGGCAATTTTGACCCGAGAAAATGGACCCGCATACACACATGGCAATTACGTGGCATAAAAAATCGAATTTATATAACAAAACCGGCGCGAATCATTCATTCACTTCTTCATCTCGCGCCACTTTGAACCCTAAACCCAAATTTGTTCAAGTTTTTTCCGGTCTTCCGCGACGTGAACATTCACCGGCGACGCCGTCGTCCCTTCTCGGTGAACACTGAAACACATGGCGCGTAGAGTGAGGAAGATGAGAATCTGAAAATCTGACCAAATCGATGATCCCATTCCGAATTATGGTAAGTATGTTGTTTAATTCTATGTTAAATAAATGTTGTCACATAATTAAAACGTTTTCCCCGATTGCATGTTTGAAATCAACCCTAATTGGATAAAACCCCAATTGTCGAACCCTAATTTTGAAAAAACCCCAAATTTTCGAACCCTAATCTTGTAATTTATTAATTTTGTTAACCCTGAGTATCTGAACCCTACTTGTTTACACTGCCTTACCCTAATTTAGTACTTTGCCAAATGAAATTTTGTTCTTTGCCTAATGAAATGTCATTATTAAATCAACAGATGGTTGCTCATTGGATGTTACTCTACAATTGCAGTATGGTGGAATTGTCAATGGTGAGGGCATACTGGAGAACCATGAAAATGCAAAGGTTGTTGTAGATTATGTGGGGCCTTCAACTGTAAGCTGCAGTGGTATTGAAGCTTTATGCTTAGGACTTGGCTTTTTGGGTGTGAAGGGAATATATATGAAGCATGAAGGTGGTTATGTCCTCCTCCAGAAAGACCATGAAATTGCAACCTACTTCCTGTCATGTCAACTGAGTAGATCAATGGTGCTCTTTGTGGACTGTGAATTGAGGATCAATACACAACAGCAAGCCATGTTTGAGGGTGAAGACAGTGAAGTTGTAGATGATAATGAAATTGGTGATGAAGATGAGGCAGAAGAAGGAGATGGTGAAGATAATATGGAGTATTTCAGTGATGATGAATATGGTATGGAAGATGATCTGGATATGGGGCATGTTGTAAATGAGAGTGTTGTTGAGTCAATGTTGTTTGAAGCCCAATGCAGAGCTGGTGAAAAGAATGCAAGGAGAAGGAACATATATTCAAGCAAAGGACAAGATAATGATGGGCCTTCAACTGCTGGCAGTGAACAAAATGCAAATCACTTTCTAGTTGTGCAAGAAGAAATTGATGCTCCATATGAGACATTGTCTGATGAAGGTTCAGATAACTTGCTTGAGTCATCTAATGAGCTGGAAAGTGAGTGTGGGAGTGATGAAGAAAGACAAGAAAAGCCAGGAAAACTCTTTGATATCAAGGACATCTTCAACCCTCAGTTTGAAGTTCAAATGAGGTTCACAGACAAGTCTATTCTGAAGGATGCTATTCATGCAGATGCCATCAACCAACAAAGATCAGTACACATATTTAAGCATGACAGAACTAGGATGTATGCCAAGTGTGATAACCCCCGGTGCAAATGGAGGTTGAATGGAAGGAAGATCAAGGGTGAGCAGTCAACCTTCAGAATCAGGCTATACAGGGGGAAACATGGTTGTCCAGCAGTGAAAAAATCAAGGAACATGAAATCAAGTTACCTTGCAAAGAAGTACATTCATCTTTGGAAATCTGATCCAAATAGAAGTGTGAAGGGGTTTAATGTTGATGCTGAAGCAGATACTGGAATACAAGTTTCCATTCACCAGGCTTACAGAGCTAAGATTTTTTCATTGGCAATGCGAAATGGCACAACCACAGAGCAGTATGCTGCATTGTGGGACTTCAAGGGTGAGTTAGAGAGATCAAACCCTGGATCAACTATTTTGTTGTCAACTAACAATCAATCTGGAGAGAACAAGTTTGATAGAATGTACATGTGTTTGGCTTCTTTGAGGCAGGGATTTCTTTATGGTTGTAGAAGAATTATTGGGGTAGATGGAGCACATCTTAAGGGTCCACATAAGGGTATTCTATTGACTGATGTTGGCATTGATGCTAACAACAATATATATCCATTTGCATGGGTTGTGGTTGACAAGGAAAATGGGAGAAACTGGGAGTGGTGCTTAAATGTGATCAAGTTGGATCTTCATATCATTAAAAATGACATATGGACTTTTATGTCAAATAAACAGAAGGGGTTGTTGCAAGCATTCCATACAGTATTCCCAGGTTCCATCCATAGATTCTGTGTGAGGCATTTACATGGCAATTTCAAAAGAGCCAGCTTCACTGGAGATGCATTGAAGGATGCTCTATGGAAGGCAGCAAGAGCTACTACAGTTAATGAGTGGAATGATAAAATGTTGGCCTTGAAGGAAATAAGTCCAGAAGCACATAAATGGTTAGAGGATAAATCACCAGAAAATTGGAGCAGGTCACACTTTGATCCAAAGCTAAAATGTGATATGCTGCTGAACAATGGGTGTGAGGCTTTCAACTCATGCATACTGGATGCAAGGAAGATGCCAATACTGTCAATGCTTGAATGGATTACACAGTACATGATGACAAGGCATCAGAAGAACAGAGACAGAGCAAAGGTTAAATGGAAGGATGCATGGTGTCCTAAGATTAAGAAAATTGTGTGGCACTTAGCACAAATCCATGTAAAGTTATGTAGACCAGTGAAGTCTGATGATGTTAATTACTATGTGCAAAGTTACAATGGAGACACATATGCAGTGAACTTGGTTGACAAGACATGTGGCTGTAGGAAGTGGGATATCAGTGGGATACCATGTGTACATGCTGTGAGTGTTATAGTTGCTCAAGGACTTGATCCACTTAGTTTCATTCATCATTCATACCACACAGGATTTTACTTGGAAGCATATAACAGACCAATCTATCCTATGAATGGAAGAAAGGAGTGGAAGAAAATGAATTACTTGCCAATTAATCCACCTAATGATGGCAGATCAGTGGGTAGACCTGAAGGGATTAGAAGAGGAGAACCTGGTGAAATGCCTTTGAAGAAGAAGAGAAGATGCAGAGGTAAACCTGTGGTGGTGTCTTCAGCTAATCCTACTAGGCTTACTAAGGACCAAAGAACTGTAAGATGTGGGTATTGCAAAGTATTAGGTCACAACTAGAAAGGATGTGTTGTCAGGAAAGAGGATTCATTGAAGAAAACTGAAGAAGTAAGTGGTAGAACTGCTGCTGTACCAGAGCAACAACAAGGAAATCCACCTGAAATGTCAGATGGTAGAACTGATGCTGTACCAGAGCAACAACAAGGAAATCCACCTGAAATGACAGATGGTAGAACTGCTGCTGTACCAGAGCAACAACAAGGAAATCCATCTGAAATGACAGATGGTAGAGCTGCTGCTGTACCAGATCAACATGAAGCTGAAGAACAAGGAAATCCACCTGAAGAACAGTATGTTGCTGAGTTAGATGATATCCTATTTGGTAACACAATGGATTATGAAGAGGATAACATGGATCAGAACACAGAACCAGCTGAGGTTGCAGAGCCATTGGTTGATGTTATTGTCCATGAGCACTTGGTTGATGTTACTGTCCATGAGCCCTTTGGTTGACGTTACTGTCCATGAGGAGATTCAAATCCATGGTTCTCAGCCTTCAGTTGATTTGACACAAGAAGAAAGGGTAGATGCTCCATCAAACAATAACAACAACCAATCTGACCAGGTACATTTTCTATGATTTTTAGTTGATCTTGTTTCATAAATCAGTTCTGTTTCATTAACTAGTCTTTTTTTATTTGAATATATCACATTTGATAGAGCCAATTCTCACAAGAAGCAAAAGAAGCAAACAAGGAAGCATGATGATCTGTTCACATACACACCAGCACCACCAATGCCACCTACACAAGGTCCTTCTATGAAAGACCAACTAGAAGCTGCTGGGACGATAACTATTAACAGAGTTGAGAAACTCAAAACTAGGGGTGGAACAGTGTTGTTGCAAAGGACCATAGGAGCTGGAAGTTCATCGAAGAAAAAGTAGAATTGTCTGTTTGGATTTTGTTAAACATCTTTTGATGACATGTACTTGATTCAACTATGTTTGAACTCATTTCAGTGAATGTATGTCTCGAGTATCTTTTGTCAATTAGTTGTTTTGATGACAAGTGGGAGATTCAAATGTGTTTCAACTCATTTCAGTGAATGTATGAATCTGGTGAACATATGAATCTGGTAAACTATGAAAATCCCTAATCCAAACAGGAACCATTTTAAGATTTAAACACAATGGCAAAGCCTCAACAACCACTTTATTCAAAACATTCATCAAACTAGCACCAAATCCTTCATCAAACATCAACCAAAACAGTCACCAACAACCATTAAAACTTACAAACTAAAACCATTAAAAACAATTGTTCAAAACCTCCCAAAACCAGATCATTCAGTCAACATCATTGAGCCAGCTGAGCTTAATACTAGACCCCTCAAATCCTTCATGTGTAGTACCAGAACCTTCACCTACTTCAGTTACTGTTCTAGTGCCTTGACCACCAACTTCAGCACCAGCATCAATATCCACCCCATAGACTTGACATTCATCACCAGCCCCAGCATCAGCACCAGAACCTCCTCCACCACCATCAATCTCCATGGCTTCTGGAGCAGGGTGATCACCACCAACAGGTTCTTCATCACTGTCATCCAGCAGCATAGGCTCATCAGGAGTGATGTTGTGTTCTGGAGGAAAGGTGAAGACTCCAATCTCCTCAAAAATCTTGAAGTACAATGGAGCATTTGCAAGGCCAAAGTTCCTGAAGTAATAGTATTCATCAGGCTCCTACAATAAGAAAAAGTTAGTTCAAACAATGAAATATTAGTGCCATCAACCCCATCTCCTAGTAAAGGTTCAAATATTAACTAGTAAAGGTTCTGAATTACCTCATCACCTACATCCTCAATGTAATCCATTGTGAGATACACCTCCATACCAGGACCATCAACACCTACTCCAGGAAGGGTTATGAAGTGCTTGAACCTCTGAAACTTCAGCCTCAGATTCTCCACAATCCTCCTCATGTGAGCAATGCTGAAGCACATGCTAGTGATCTCCTCTAGCCTTGGGATGACAAGCCTCAAACCTCTCAGCAGTGGCTTCTCATTCTGGATTCTATGACCCTTACCATATTTCACCAGGTAATCAACAATAAATTGCTCTCCCTCATCACTGAGCATCCTATTACCCCAGGGAAATTTGAGGCCAACCACCATTGGATGTTGATCCATTATTATATACTATAATATACATAAATAAATCAACACATTACAAGTTAAATAAAGTGTCTCACAGAAGCAAATTAACATAGTTTTACATGAAGATCAAAAGAGTTGTAATGTAACATAGTCTTACATAAGATAAAAAGCTAGAACTAGACTTAAACAACTACTCAAATTAAACATATTACACCCTTGAATACATAGTGAGTAGCAGAGCCACCAACAACACAAATACAATAAAAAACAGAGACCACCCAATTACACAACAAATCATGGCAGCCCTAGTGGCATTCATATTGACTACACAGTCCATAATTGGACTCGAATGCTCAATTCCACTCCTCCCAACAGTTGATGCGGTTGAAAATCGACTAATCTGGGGTTCGCTTTCATTAACTCCAGAACCCTCCTCACTACGATAATTTCTTCTCCTCAGATTTGATCCCTCATTCATGTCATCCGCCCACAAAAAGTAATTCGTGTGACGAACACGCATAGGGCATATGTAGTAAAAACTACCGGGGCGAGATGCCTTGCTACTAGCTTTATAATACATCATTGTTCCTCGACCACAAACGCACTGGATTTGGCGAGGGTGATCCATCTACGAACACCACAAACATTTCATCACCACAACAAACCACAGACGCGACAAACACACGCACCACAACAAACCCTAAATAACAGTTAATTGTGACATAATAACCCATAATTAGTTAAACCTTAACTCTCAAACATTTGTAGAATTGGGAATTTAGATGAACAAAAACAGAAAATTAATTAAACCCTAACTATATAAAGTGGGGATTTTACCTTCGAATTGCTCGACGATTGCTATGGAGAGATTTTTGGAAAAGATTTTGGGACGAGTTGAAGAGTGTCGTTTGGGAATCTGGACGAGTGAATAGTGAATTTGGGATGAGTGAAGAATGCCGTTGCCGTTTGGTATTTGGGAAGAAAATCAAACCGTTTTTAGTTTTTAGGGTTTTTGTTTTTTCCACGTATCATTTTCTCGGGTCAAAATTGCCACGGGGCAGTCAATTGATGCCACGTAGGCTTTTAACGGATACATTTTCGAAAATGTTGACCATGGGACCAAAATCAAGTTCATGTGCCAACTTATGGGACCAAAATCGAGGTCTGCCAACTTATGGGACCAAAATCGAGCTAAAGTCAACTTAAAGGACCAAACTGTTGAAAATCCCGTGTATGTGCAACCAAACATGAGTTTTAGTAAAATTAAAGGCTACAAGGTGGAATTTTTTTTGGCAACCAAATGTAAGATTAATTATTTTATTTAATATAATTTTGACACTAAATTATATGGGTTTTCAGCTCATGGGGCAACCAAATGTGCCGTATATTTATAACAAATTGGAATAAAACGAAAACATCCCGTCTTACTTTTATAATAAATAAATAAAAAAGTAAAGTAAAAGAGGTTAGTGAATGAATGATTGAGTATTCGGAAGCTTAATTAATTAATTAATGAAAGCTCTGCTGCTGCTGAAAGTAAGATGAAGATGGCGAGCTTGAAGAAGAAGAAGAATAATTATTATTATTGTACTCTGATTATATTCATATTCCTCTTGGTCTCGGATTTCAGTAATGTAAGTCCACTCGTCGCATTACCATTGTTAATTCAATTTCCCCTTCTGAGCTGATAATGTAAGATATCCCCCACCAATAAAAGTGTGTGTCGTCATATTTATTATAAAACTAAGACAAGTTTTTGCATTGAGTTCCTCCTCTACATGATGAATGTGTCTGAGAAATTGTTCGTTTGGTGCATTTAGTCAGTTATTGCTCGTTTCGTTGTACAATAGTTCTAATGTGGTCGCGGTTGTAATCAGAAAAAATTATTAGTTTTAGACTTCCAGACATTTATTTAGTTATCTCGTCGACACGTTTTGAGTGTGTGAGCAAACTATGGTGCAAATAAGAACTGCATTAGGATTTTTGTGTTTTATTGCTTGTTGTTTAAAATTAGTCTACTGCTTTTGAGTGTTAACAAATATATAGATTTGTATAATTTGGTATTCTGAACAGGCTGGTTTTGAGATAGCCAATGACATGTTCTGGAAAGATGGGGAACCATTTAGGATAATTGGAGGTGACTTGCATTATTTTCGGGTGCATCCTCAGGTATGTTTTCCTTTGTTTTGCAGTTGGAGGAGTATCAATCAGGTTAATAATATAACTAAGATCGCTTGCTTGCTTATCCCTCATTTTACCTAGTACTGGGAAGATAGGCTTCTAAGGGCAAAGGCATTGGGCTTGAACACCATTCAAACTTATGTGCCATGGAATCTGCACCAACCACACCCACACCAACTCTATTTCGACGGTATTGCAGATATAATCTCTTTTCTCAAACTCTGCAACAAATTGGACTTGTTGGTTATGCTGCGTCCTGGCCCCTATATTTGTGGAGGTTAGCATTAACTTCACAGTTTGTTTATGTGTTACTTACTCTATGTGTGTGTTGTCCTTACTTGCCATTTAGTGTGCAATTCCATTCCTTTCTGATTACAGAGTGGGATTTGGGTGGCTTCCCTGCTTGGTTGCTCGCCCAAGAGCCTGCCATTAGACTAAGATCGTCGGACCCTGCATTCCTTGACTTGGTAAAGTTACTAAGTTACATTCTTCTTCTTTTGGAAATCATTTCTAACTTTAGGCTGAGCATTTGATGCTGCGAACATTCAGAAAATATAATTCCGTGTCATAGTTTCTACACTTGTTGATTGACATCATCAAGTTATAACTGAATATTGTCCTGCTTGTTGATTGCCTTGAAATACTGTTTGATGATTCCATCGCACTACCGCTAAAAGGTATATTTTGATGGCCCATGATGAACTATTACAGGTGGAGAAGTGGTGGGGAATTCTTCTTCCAAAAGTGTCTCCTCTTCTTTACAGCAATGGAGGTCCTATTATAATGGTCCAGGTGAGACTACATATCAAAAGCTTTGTGAAAGTTATTAAAGAGCAGATATATTTAGGAATGCCTCATTTAGACAGAGAATGTTAGCAGTAGTTGAGAAAACCAATAGTAATACTAAGTTTTGACCATCTATTATTTAGAATCATTCTGTGAGAAACTCCAACTTTGTGTTTCTCTTCCTTACATGCATCATAATATTTGGTAATGGTCCTGGGTGTTGCATTGGTCTCAGATAATTTTAAAGAAACATGTAGTGTGATCTACAGTGTTCTTCACTTTTAATTCATGTATTAGAAAGTGACTGTTTGAAAATGCTTATCTAGCAAAAAGGGGGATTCACTGATCCCTAATCAAAATAAAGTGAGGCTAGAAAGATTATACACCATAAAATGAGATATTCTTATCTAACTTCTTTTGTTGTCCTTAAATTCCGGATGATTGGTAATTATTCAAAGATAATAACATGTCACAGATTGAGAATGAATTTGGTTCATATGGGGATGACAAAGCTTACCTGCATTATTTGGTCCATCTAGCACGAAGGCACCTCGGGGAGGATATTGTTTTGTAAGTTGGATGCATGAAAGGCTGAGAAGTTACTTCTTTGTTGCATTGAACACACCACATATATGCATATATTTCACATTCATTTCACAAGTGAAGCTATAAAATCTCAATTTTCTTAGCTCAGAAACAAATTGTTATATGCCTCCTACCCATCTTAATGGAATTTATTCTGGTATTTTCAGGTATACTACAGATGGAGGTTCTAGAGAAACTCTTGAAAAAGGAACAATTTCAGGAGATGCTGTTTTCTCAGGTTTAGTGGCCGAAATGCTCTTAACATAACTTTTGAAGTTAATCATATTGGTTTCTAGAGTTCTCAAGGTGCTGATTTAGAATTTAGCTATGAAACCCAGAGTTTAAGTTAATATTTAAATTGGATTAACCATTCTACTTCTTGAAATCTGATAATAGCTAATATTGGTTTCTTTGTTATCAGTAAGGGCAGACTTATGCAGTTTATGTTCAAAATATTCTTCTTCTCTTTGGCAATCTTTAACCCAGTTTTGCTTTTGGAGCACATGTAAAGATATAAATATGGTGGTTAATGAAATACTTTCTGGGCCTTCTCTAAAAAGAGAGTTACATGATACATGCAAGAGAGTTTCTATGCCAGAAGTTTGCCCATTGCTCCTAGGTTTCTCCCTGCCGTATAGTACTTTGCTAAGTACTCTACACCTTTTATCTCTCATTTTTTTTTTCTTTCAGCGGTTGACTTTACGACTGGAGATAATCCAGAACCCATATTTAAATTGCAAAAGGAGTTTAATGCGCAAGGGAAATCTCCACCTCTTTCAACGTTAGTATCTGATTTTTGATTTAGAGAAATGTGCTTGGCGTACTATATGAGTTATTATTTGATCTTGATGTGTGCTTGGTTTAATATATCTGTTCATTCATCATGTCCATTATCTGCAGCGAGTTCTATACTGGGTGGCTTACCCATTGGGGGGAGAATATTGCAAGTACTGATGCAAATTTTACGGCAACAAACTTGGAAAAGATTTTGTCATTGAATGGTTCTGCTATCCTTTACGTATGTAATTATACTCAACCATTAGCTGTTGCAAATAACTGTTTCTACTCGTTTTCTTCCTAAAGTGCTCACACACATGCAAACAAGGGGGCTCAAACCCAGGACCATAGATGGAGTTTCTTACTTACAAAAGTTTCTACTTATGAGATAACATGTGCTCTGTATTCTAGATGGTGCATGGTGGAACCAACTTTGGTTTTTATAATGGTGCGAATACTGGAGCAAACGAGTCTGATTACAAGTCTGATCTTACGTCCTATGATTATGTGAGAAAGATATCTGTTTCTTTATTTCCCCAATTTATCTGTTCATAATGGTCGAAAATCTTTCTGGCCTCATCTTCCTTGTCAAACTGGCACATGTTAATCCAGGATGCACCTATTAGAGAATCTGGTGACGTCGATAACACAAAGTATGAAGGTAGATCCATCCCTGTAGAATCATACTACCCTTTTTTTTAGGATTCTTTCTATCTCCTTACATGTTCAAATTCAGATGCTTCTTATTTTGGCTCTAATGATTTAGGGGTTACCTAAAACATTATTCCAGCTGGCATACAAATAAATCTTTGTGATGCCCAAAATATTGTGAGAACAGAAAGGTCAACATTAATCACCTCCCAGAAAGCAGTTTATTGAAAATTGCACTTATTAGGTTTATATTGTTGCCTAGCTGCTCATGCATTTTAAATTAGGTAATTGTGAAATAAACAGAAAAGGAGAGAGTATAGTGTTGATTTTCTTCATGTACCATATCCTATTAAAGACCAAAAAAAAAAAAGAAAGAAAAAAGAGTTATATGTTTGTACTTGTGATGCATCAGCGTTTCTTGCCTAACTATAAGGAATATGGTTCCCTGTACGGCCGTGTCTGTACTTCCAAACATGAGATCATTTCTTGGAAATCTCCCTTTTCCCTCCCTATACAATGTCTTTGTCTAACCAATGGGTACCTGAGTTTCATTTGCATAGTTACGGACTCACGTCATATGTGAGTCGGATTTGTATATGTTGTCAAATACAATCACTTTCTTGCCATTCAAACATAGTTGTGAAGTTATGATGTCTTCACTTTCTTGCCATTCAAACATAGTTGTGAAGTTATGATGTCTTCACTACATTTATCTCCTCATCTATTGAAAATAATTTGATGCGAGGATTGTAATCATTTTCTTTCCAAGTTTATTAACAAGACCTTTACTTACTGTTACTTTTTTCCCTGATGATAACCTAATGTTGCTTTCAGCTTTGAGAAGGGTCATTGCCAAATACAGTGTGGGGCCTCTGACTTCGGTTCCTCCCAATATTAAAAAGACGGCTTTTGGATGTATTAAGCTAGATAAATCTTCATACTTTCTTGACATTCTCAACATTGAAAACCTTCTTGGTGTCGTTGAATATGAGAACCCAATTTCGATGGAGGCTATTGGACAGGTATGTAACAGACAATGATAAATTATTCTTTCAATTTTTTTTAGTTCATGGATATGAATTATGATATAGTTTCTTCTATTCAGATGTTTGGGTTCGTTTTATATGCTTCTGAGTACACTCCACAAGGCAACAGAAGTGTGTTGTCTATACCAAAGGTCAGTTGAGTCATCTCTTTCACGCCTCAATGTCGAAGTTTTAAATTGTGAAGTTTCAAGGGAAGAAAAACAGTTATTTTCACTGATTCACTCTAGAAAGAATAGAAAGGATTGACAGATTCTTGTGCACTAAGCAAGAGATCTACAGATAAAAGGGAGAAAAGCATAAACTAATTGCAATCCCTTATACCTTGGGAGTACAATATCTTCTGCACTGCCTGTTAAGTTTGTGGCCTCATTAAGAACACCCAAAACATATATTCTTCGAGAGTCAGTCAACTTCTTCCCCAAACCGTGCTACTTCCATCCTCAGGAGACACTCTGTGCTCCCAAATCCTTAATCTTGATTTACAGATCAAGTTTGTGCTGTTCAACTCTACCAAGTCTTTACCAATAAGAATGATATCTTCTGTTTATACCACTAAGACAATGATCTTACTTCCTTGGACTTATCATAAACGTGTATAATCACTGAGCCTGAAAATATCCTTGGTTTAAACATAAAGGCTAAACTTGCCAAACCATGCCGTTGGGAGGGAAGCTTGAGCCTATATGGTGACTTTTTTATCTAACAAGCTCTGTCAAACCCTGGTAGTGAGAAAATCCGAAAAATCATTCTTACATCTAACTGATGAAGCATCTAATCAAAGGTTGCACAACAATTAACAACTTACAGTATCACCCTGATAGTATTCAAACTTACCAACTAGAGATTAGTCTCAAGGTAGTTGCCTCTTTAGCTCCAAATGAGGCCTTGTTCCTATTAAAAGTTCCATTTGAAGAAATCAGCCTCATAATTCCTTTATTGTCAAAAGAGATAGAACCATAACATAAATTTTGTGCTAACACTTTTTGGTTTTAATCCTTCTTCAGAAAAGAAAAGTCCTCTTCATTTGTAGACTGTAGTACTATAAGCTCGTAAAATTCATGATATGAGGAAAATATATTTACATATATGTTTGTAAGATATTACAAGATACAAGAATACAAATTGATAATATCATTGTTATCAGTTATAATCTCATTCACTTAGGTATCTTGAATTGTGATCCACGTTTTTTCTTGAGATCAAACTCATCATTAACTGAATTAACGCAAGTCTTAAGCAATTTATTTCTTAGTTTGTATTTTTAGACAGATACATTTTACTCCACAATCATATCTTCACAATTTTCATAGTCGAAAATGCATGTTCAGATGTGGCAGTAGACACAAAAAGAGTTGAAGAAAAAATGTCAAATAACCTCACAAAAGAGAATAATTAATAACTTCCTTGTCTTTAATAATTTTGGCACAACTCAAAAAGTGTTATAACATTCGGAAAATTGCGGTTCTTCGCATATCAAGTTCAAGTTGTACTGACTTGTGGAATCGGCTAAACAAAGTACTTGAAATAATTTTTGAATCATCATTGACTTCGGGAAAAGCCATCTCTAGGGATCTAATCTTAACCAACTTCACGGTGCCTTCCTTGAATTTAAAGTTTTCAGCTCTCATAACATACAAAAGGTCTTTTGTTTAATGAATTCTTATAATACACAATTTGTTGTGCAAATTAGATGTTAATTTGATGATAAGGTTGATAAGGTTGCAATGTGATTACTTCTTGAGCACCGACCTTCCCTTGATCGATAATACCTATTCATAATAAATATACCTAAACCACATAATCTCACGACAATCCTCACTTTTTCGACTAACCTAAATTGTTGAACAATTTCTTTTGTATTTGCTACAACATCTAGCACAATATCACATTAGCAATATCTTGACATTTGTGTTGTAGCATTCTAAAAAGATCGTGTCTTCTTCCATGTTACTTTGAAACTACAAGACAATCACGATTTCAAGTAGCACCATTACGCCATATGCTTCGCTTGCTGCAACTCTGGAAGATTTTGCATTTTCATCGTTTATGATCGTATAATACCGAATGAATTGAATCAAACATGTTATGTAAGTTGTGTAGATACTTCAAATAGAGCCTCTTATGTCACATGTGTGTAGTTCCTATCAGAATACTTTTGTATTTGAGAATATGTTCTCTTCATCAAACTTGTACATATATATATATATATGGAATTTAGATCTATATTAGGCAGAAAGTTAATGCATTGCCATGCTTACATTTAATTGCACATTTGTACCTCTATCTACCTATATTAATAATACATTAGTACTAATATACCTATTTATAACAGTAATAAAATGATACAACTATACAACTATATCTGACAGAATTTAAGTTACTCTAGTGACATTCCCCCTCAAATTGATGCGGCTTTATCCATAAGCATCAATTTGTTTGTTAGAAAGTCGTGCCTCTGCCTCGTTAGAACTTTAGTGAAAATATCTGCCACTTGAAGTGTGATTGACACATGGGGAAGAGAGATTGTTTGAGCTTCAAAGACTTCACGAATGAAGTGGCAATCCACTTCAATATGCTTAGTGCGTTCATGAAATACGAGATTGGCCGAAATGTGAATTGCACTAGTATTATCTGCATAAAGAGATGTAGGATTCCGTTGAGGAAAACCAATTTTAGCGAGTAATCCTTTAAGCCAATGTATCTCAACACAAGCTTGGGACATATCCCTGTACTCCGATTCAGCAGATGAGTTAGAAATGCGATCTTGTTTCTTGCTTTTCCAAGAAATTAAAGTTGGACCAAGAAACATACACCATCTTATAGTAGAACGTCGAGTGTCACTACTTCCGGCATAATCATCATCACTGTATGCAACAAGGTCTAAAGATGTTCCAGCTGAATAAAAAAGACCTCGGGAGGTTGTACCATGAATATAACGTATAATTCTCCGAACAACAGCCATATGAAGGTGTCGGGGTGAAGCCATGAACTGACTAACTTGGTGGACTGCAAAAGATATGTCGTAATTGTTAGATAGACCAGACTACCAACAATAGTACGATAGGTCGCAAGATCTGATAATAAGTCCCCCTCTTCCTTTCGCAGCTTTTCGCAGCTTGAGATTAAACTCCATGGGAGTGTCAAGAGGAGGACAGTCTGACCAGCAGCCACTACTAAGTCTGTTGCATATTTTTGTTGTAACAGAAAAGTACCTTGTGAAGTGACATTGATTTCTATGCCAAGAAAATAGGTGATCGAACCTAAATCCTTCATGTGGAAAGAGTCCCTACATTTTAAATGGGAGATCATAACAGAATTATTGCCCGCAATGATTATATCATCAACATACCAAAAGAATTACAATCCCGCTATCAGTTTTACGAAGAAACAAAGAGGCATCATCCTTGCTCTTGAGAAATGAAAATTGGAGTATGCTGAACGTAAATTTCTCATACCACGCACGAGGTGCTTGTTTTAGACCATATAAAGAGCGACGCAATTTGCATACAACTGATGTAGGAGTAGAAAATAGACCTATCGGTGGACGCATGTCAACATCTTCCTTGAGATCTCCATGAAGAAACGCGTTCTTCACATCCATTTGGTGCAATTCCCAATTTTGAGAAGCAGCAACTGCCAAAATTGTGTGAATTGTGGTCATTTTGGCCATTGGAGCAAACGTTTCTTCATAATTCACACCGTATTCTTGATTATTTCCAAAAGCAACTAACCGTGCTTTATATCTATCCAAAGAATTAACCTTAATGGAATATACCCATTTACAACCAAGTGGCTTCCACCATTGCCCAAGTCTGATTATCTTCTAAAGCATTTAATTCCTCCTTCATGGCTTGCTGCCAGCATTTCTCTTTCTGTGCATGTGAGTAACTAGTTGGAATAGAGTAACTAGTTGGAATAGCAATAGAAGATATAGTGGCTGAAAGTGCAGAAGTAGTACCTATGATTTGTGGCTGAAATCCATATCGATCAGGAGGTCGAGGTACTCTTAAGGAGCAGCGCAAAGGATCAGATTTCAACAAGACATGAGCTGAAGGGGGTGGCGTGGGCTGTCTTCGTTGATATACCACGCCAGGTTTTAATTTTGCAACCTGATTGTTGGGAGCACTAGCACTAACAGGGGAATCGAAAGAAGGTAATTGAGAAAGAGAAGGGCCTGGTAATGTACACATGGGAAAGAACCATTGATTTTCAAAGAAAATCACATTTCACGAAAGTCGAACTCGATTAGAGTTAGAATCATAACATAAATATCCCTTTTGTGTGACACTATATCCCAAGAAGGCACACTGAACGGACTGGGCAGAAAGCTTATTTCTTTCAGGTGGAGGAAGATGCATAAAACACACACACACCCGAAAGTGTGAAGATCAGTATAGGTAGGATGGCGCTGGTGAAGCCTGAAATACGGGGATTCATAACCCAAAACTTGAGAAGGAAGTCTATTTATAAGGAAAGTACTTGTGGTTAGTGCTTCCACCCAAAACTTTGGGGGAACAGAGGACTCGATAAGTAAAGTCCTGACAAAGGTCTTGACAACATCTAAAAGGTGTCGATTCTTTCGTTCAACTACTCCATTTTGTTGGGGAGTATATGGACATGAACGTTGAAAAATAATACTTTTAGAGTGTAAAAAGATTGGAATTCATGAGACATATATTCCCCCAGAATCAGACCGAAGAATTTTAACAACCGCTGAAAATTGAGGGGCAACAAGAGCTAAGAATGATCTGAACATAGGATAGACATCTGATTTGTGCCTCAAAAAATAAACCCATGTGTATCGACTATAGTCATCAATAAACGTTACAAAATACTTGTAATTGACATGAGAAATGATGGGGCTAACACCCCAAACATCGCTATGAATTATTTCAAATTTATGAGATGCTCTAGTTCCTTCTGAAGGGAAGGGCAAAATCTTACTTTTGCCAAGTTTACAAGTTGTACAACCAGAAAACACAACGGAAGAAAACACAACGGAAGGAGAATTGTTTTTATTGGGCAATAAATAAACCAGATTTCAGCAAATAAGATAAAATCCTTGAATTAGGATGACCAAGGCGTTATGCCAGACTTCATTTGAGACTTTAGACTCATTACAAAGGAGAGATAAAACTGACGCAGCAGGGAAGCTACGCGGAACAGGTAAATCCAAAGAAAAAAGACGTCCATGCTTAGCCCCCTTCCCTATCAACTGTCTTGAGATCTGGTCCTGCACAAATACAACCATCATTAGTGAAAAACAAACGTCACAATTCTGGTCAACAAGCTGCCCAACCGATACTAAATTAACAGAGAGATCTGGAGAGACAAGGACATTTGTTATAGAGGAAGATACATCACCCACTGCGACAATGGATAGATTACTACCATTGGCTGTTTGAATATGTGAAGAACCTTGATATTTTCTAATATTACTTAAACCATGAAGAGAATTAGTCATATGACTCGATGCACCTGAGTCTAAAATCCAAGAAGTTGATGATTTATTTGTACCTTGGAATCCCAATGCTGAAAAAGCACTCACAAGCATTTCTTGGATAGCCTCGCGAGTTAGAACAGATGTTGGCGCCTGGAAAGCAATATTTGCAGCAGTTGTCGGGAATGAGGATGGAGTGACATTAGTATGATAAGCCTGATTAGGGCGTGGGGGACGGATTAAACATTCCTTAATGATATGTCCTGGCCGCTTACAATAGCTACAAAATTTTTCAGTATAGTTAGTAGCAATGTGGCCATATTTGTTACAGCTATAGAACTTCGTAGTGCTCTTATCCCGGGCTTTGCCATGAGCAGCATGAGTAGCATAAGCAACTGAAACTTGGTTAGAAGTAATGTGGGCCTGTTCCATAGCATGCAAAGTGTTGAGACGTTGTTCTTCGCGTAATAGTTCTCCACATGCAAAGTGTTGAGACGTTGTTCTTCGCGTAATAGTTTTCCAAAACAGGCCTCCAAGGTCCGAACATGATCTCTATTTTCTAGAGAGGCACGGATAGGTTCAAATTCAGAACGCAATTTCATGAGAAATTGGTCCCTTTGGCTGGTTTTGTGTACATGTTGTACTGCTGCCAGTCCTACCCCCAAGTCCTTCTGCAAAACTTTGGCAATGACAATATTAGAATAATCATTCCACAAAATTAAAAAACCTGAATAGTAATCTTAAACTGTTAAGTCTCTCTGAGTATAGTTGGCAATCGCCGACTCTAGCTATTGCCAACTATAGCTGGAAACGTCTAGCATTGCTGTCTTGGTGGTAAACTTGCTTTAGATTGCCCCACATAGCTTCTGCAGACTTATAGGGGCGCAACGACAAAACCAGCTGTGATTCAATGGAATTAATAATCCATGACATAATTTGGTTATCTTTTGCCGTCCAATTTGCCTTTTCAGCGGCTGTGACTTCTGTGGAAGACTCACCATTGCTGCCATCAACAATATGGTCCCACAACTTCTTACCCTTGAGAAATGTCTCCATTTGAAACTCCCAAGCTGCATAATTTTGCCAGTGAATTTGACACAAAAATTCTCTGATGTCTCCATTGTCGTGAGAAAATTTTGATAGAAAAAAAAATAAAAATTATACTGAGGCTTCTTAGAGTATGGCTCTGATACCATATCCGAATACTTTTGTATTTGAGAATTTGTTCTCTTCATCAAACTTGTAAATATATATATATATATATATATATATATATTTATATGGAACCTAGATCTATATTAGTCAGAAAGTTAATGCATTGCCATGCTTACATTTACTTGCACACTTATACCTCTATCTACCTATATTAATAATACTAATATACCTATTTATAACAGTAATAAAATGATACAACTATATCTGACAGAATTTAAGTTACTCTAGTGACAGTTCCAACTTGATTTTTACTCTTCTATTGCTAAACTCATTAATTCAAATGACTACATTTAGAAGAAGAAAAAAATACGCATGAACATCTGTAGTTCCAACTTGAGAAGTGCTCAATATGAATTGACACTTTGAAATGTTCCTGCTCATTTTAGTTGCATATGTAATAACTAATAACCATATAGGCATTCGCTCAAAAGATAGAGTTTATATTCTCTCTCACATTGCTACCACATTCATACCATTTTATGTAGATGATTTCATCTATATATAGATTAACTGAAAAAATTATTCGAGTACAAATTTGTAATGATAAGTTTTAGTAATAAATGAATGTTTAGATGAGTTGAAAAGGGAGAAAGTGGCAACTTGTTTTGTTGTATGTTTACAGAGAGGAGTTTCTCGATAAGTTTTCCTTTTTTTTGTTTTGGAGATACTTTCTGTGGAGAACACTAAAGCTTTTACTTCGGAAAATAAAATATAGGATGTTCCTTCTCTATGCATAACATCCGTGGACAAGAAGGGATGGTGTTGTAATATGAGAAGAGAGTTGAGCGATTTGCAATCTCCATTCTTTAAGGAATTATCGTATGTTTGTCACATCTATTATTTTGCTCATTTTTACTGACATCCCAAATTATCATTCCTATTAAACGCCTTTTCTCACACTTGAATATTATCATTAATGTAGCTTGTTCTCTTTAAAACCTCGTTATTCAAATTGCGATATCTTTCTAATCAACAAGCTGGCAACTGAAAGAGGGAAAAAATAAACCAAGGTGGAAGTAAAGAACGTCCATGAAATGATATAAAGTTCTCATTTGAAGTCCCTCTCCAGCTTACTTGATATGCCAATTCTACACATTTTTTTGTCAAAGGAGATCATATCTGAACTGCAATAATTTTATTTTTAGAAAGAGTGGATTTCAAGATAATATTAATGTAGGTGAATGCAGTAGAAACACAGAAGAAATTTAGGAAAATGTATAGGTATATGAGAAATGAAGCTATCCTTGAGTACGGTCCTTGTCCATTTAATAAGAGTTGTGCTTAATGCTCATCAAATTGGTATCTTTATCAGGACAATAGATTGTATGCAACAAAAGATGAAATTCAGATTTAGTGAAGTTGCAATGGGGTTACTTAAATTTAGCTTGATTTTGGGTTCTAGAGTTAACAATAAGTTATTTTAAATCAATTCGATTGCTAATTAATTGAAAAGATATATCCAGCTGATTTCACAAATCAAGAGAAGTTCCATCTTATGCATAAGTTGCCAGTTGGAACATTTTGAACTGCGTATCTAAACAATGTCAATTCCAAGATGTGTCTATTACTCCTTCTCAGTTGTGTTGCCAAAGACTAAAAAGGCAGTTAATTTTTATTCTATTGACAGGCTAACTCGATTTCTTTGAACTATTGTAGTTTTTACCACAACACTCACACATGCAGTCTCAACTACGAAAGTTTCTAGTTCAAGGCATCTTATTCAGTAGTTTAATAATACATATTCTTTTGATGTCGATGAGTTTGATCTCATCAATAGACATAGATTAAAAAGCATGATTGCCTAAGTGGTAGGGATTACGTAGCACTAGTAACAGCACTATAATCAATTTATAGGGTTAGATTTGTACCATTGTAGTTGTTTCTTTAATTCCTTGTTTCGCCTGTGAAGGTGATTATTATTTAATGTATTCTCCCTCACTATTCAAAACTGACTCCTTATCACTAGATTTGGATGATCATCTTATGCCCATTTTGTTGATTCTAAATACATGCATTCCTGGTGCCTGGTTCGAATCCTTTGCTATTAGCTCGTACAAGGCCATCGGTCGCTTCTCACCTACGCTAATCAACTGTTGAGACTGATCTAGTGTCTCATGTTTTGCAGGTGCATGATAGAGCTCAAGTATTTATTTCCTGTTCTGAAGATAGAGGAAAAAGGCGAACATATGTTGATGTCATCACGAGATGGTCAAATAGACCCATTTACCTCCCCGATATAAAATGTCAATCCAAAAATAAATTATTTATCTTGGTATAAATACTTTTGTATAGTCTTTCTGATGAGATTCCGTGATACTGTGAGCTTAAGCAATCTTCTTTTGTAACATTATTGCTGCTAAATTATGACCATGCTTATATTTCTGATACCTTGCCTTCTTTCTTAAATCATCTTAATTTTGCGCCTGTACTTATGTAGGTGGAGAACATGGGTCGATTGAATTATGGGTCATACTTGTTTGATAAGAAGGTAAACATCAGGGAGTTATTGCTTTCAGTTTTATCCTTTCTGACCAATTCAAAAATGTCTGTGTTGTAAGCATCTTCTCATTTGTAGTTAAGGTATCTTATTCAACATTCTGCATTACAAAGATTTTGTATGACTCATTGTCCTTTTTATATATTTATGTGTGTTGTTAACTGGCTTGTGCTTGTTAGCTTTGTATTCCACTGCATCAACTTTTGTTAATGATCCCCGTATTCCCTATGCTCGTTATGCAAGGCTTCTCATAACTATTAGTTGCCTGTGCTGTAAGATTTTCCATTACTTCACAAATTAACGGCTGTTTGCTGGTTTATAGGGTATTTTATCTTCTGTTTATCTTGACTCAAAGCCTCTGTATAATTGGCAAATGTTCCCGCTCCCCATTCCTTTCAACAATATAAATGGAGGCCAAAGATTTCATCCCGTTATTCGGAATGCAAAAATGGAGCTTATTGAAGGTTCTGCCAACAAAAAAATAAAGGATATAAAGAGTAAGCTGTAAATCAGTTTGAAACTAAAATGTATTTTGAGAGAATCCTGAAATGTATCGGAAGCGCAGTAGGAAAGATTGACTGAGAAAAAATCGTCTTCTTAAGAATGTATTTCCTTTCGTTTTGCAGAACTTCATCCAGAACCAGCTCTTTATACTGGTACTTTTGAGATTGATAAGGTCGCAGACACATTCATATCTTTCAGAGGCTGGGGTAAAGGAATTGCCTTCGTGAATGAATTCAATATTGGGCGTTATTGGCCGGTACAATACTCATTTCTTCGTCTTTTGCTTACCAAGCTGTAATGATCTCTTTGAAGATACTTATCGGTCTTTTTTTGCAGTCTGTTGGACCACAGTGCAACCTTTATGTTCCTGCTCCTATTCTTCGCGAGGGAGAGAACACCGTGGTATGGCACAAGAAATGCTATATACTTTGAGACATGAAATTTATCTAATGATACTAATTTTGTTATTTTCTGCAAAATATCGCATGCAAAGTAGGAAAGCTTGAATGTTAATAAAAAAAGGAACTATCTTAAGTTGTTGGGGCACGTTAAAACCCTGAGTCGGATTAAGACAGATTAGAGATTGTCATGTCGGATAAGCTAGAGTCAACCCACCTTATCCAGTTTGGTTCATCATTTCAATGGAATGATTTAATGCATCCTTTTCCGGCTATTTTGTTCGGTTCACCAAGTTGCATGGTCTTATTAGAAGTAAATCTACATTACAATCCTCATCTCGAGTATTTTTGGTGAAAGGTAAATGTATAGGAGGACAAATCTTTAAATTTACACTTGTGAGTTGAACTATTTTTTGGTGCTAATTAAGCTGCCGCTTTATGGCTGATTATAAGAGGTCAAGACGATATAATAGGCCCGACCCTAGATTAAAAACTAGGATTCCATCCAACTCATTCCCCAATATAGGCTAGTAAATGTATTCATTCATGCATGGCATAGACGTTTCATGCCTTGTAAAGCTTTGTAAATGCATGATCGTTTTGACATTATTGGAAGTTCTTCATGCCAATTTCCCTTACTCGCTCTCCCTTGTCAAGTACCAGCCGAAAAGCGTTACGTCTGGTTCCTTTCAATTTCTTTCAAAGGAGAGTGAGTTTGTGTACAGTCATTTTTAGCATACTTTGACTCTCCCCTGGATGAGTTTTGATGTGCATGCATGGTAACTGAATATTTCAAATCACTTCATATCTTTTTAAATGCGTCATCTTAACAAGCTTTGAACTACATTATTGAATCAGGTTGTCCTGGAGCTCGAATCTCCAGAACCAAATCTCTCTGTGAACTTCGTCGATCACCCAGACTTCACTTGCGGCCTCAAAGCCCATAAACTCTGAGGTCATCATTATATTACTGGATGAAATTGCTTCAGTTAAGGCAAAGACTGGATACTCGCTATTTTTATCAGCTTTGTATTCTTCACCTCTCGGCATTTGTTAATATACAGTACAGAGGAAGAGCATGGAGATGGCAGCGTTTCTTTGGACAATTATTATGGTTCCCTTATTTTCTTTTCAGCGAAAAACTATAGTTAAGGATTGTACATCAAACGAGTTTATGTTGTGTTAAGAGCTGGTTCCTTAAGGTTTATGTTTAGTAAGCTACTTGTTTTGTGTATTTCTGCAAGAAGACAAAGGGCTATCTGCACTTGCAGTCCATATATTAAACAGTTTCTATGAGCAAGGGAGTTCTTTTCTACACAGTCTGATAACTCCAGATTCCAGAATGCGATTAGTTATTAAATGCACATTTTATGGTAGAGAAATTGAAAAAGAGTTTATTTATATCAATCAAAAGGTACCCAAAGTTTCTAACTTAAACAATGTATTGACGTAACTCAACAAAACCGCTTACAAAATGTGTGGCATTCAAGAATTTTGCAATTGTAACTCTTTTAACTTTACAGATACATTCCGGAATGCAAAATGAAAATGTATAAAGGCTGCATATATCTAAACCTTAACTTTGGCATACAAAGAGTCAGATTCCGACTGAAACGCACGGGCTTGGGTATCCAAATATAACTTTGCCGTATCTGGAATTAACGACTGCAACAACTCAACTGGCTGAATAAGCAGTGTCATTGGACAATTTGTATATAAGAAAACATGAACAAAGAGGTGATAAGGCCATGACCTAATAGTCCTAATTATGAAGAAAAAAAACATCCATCATTAGAAGCCAAGTGCCTCCTTTGATGGTAGAAAATTCCATTACAAACAATTTAACATGTGATTATTGCTAAGCAGTTCCACATCTTTATCTTAAGTGGCTTTAAAAATCTTAATGACTGCCAGCAACAACGCTGCTATGCTACAGTATTGAGTTTAATCATTACAAGTCTTATTGGAGGTACGTGCAAATCTGCGTTTTCGGAGTTTCCCAAAATTGGCCAAGAAACAACTTGCCTCTACACTGTTATTTTGGAGATTGGGGGGAATCATTCTTTGGATCCTGTTTTGATCCTGAAACGGCTGCCGTTGCTGCAGCAGTCATGGCAGCTGCTGCAGCACCAAACTTCACTCCTCCAGCAGCTTTCATGGCAGTTCCAACTTTAGCAAATGCAGCAATTCCTCCTACAAGTATAGCTCTTAATGCAACTGTTGGTTTTATCGCCATGGTGCACTGCAATAGAGTTTTCAGCGTCGGTTAATCACAAACAAAAGTGAGTAGTATTAGTGCTGAAATTATGGGCAAGGAAAAAGTTAGACACTGGTAGAAAAGATAATTCAACTTTCCTATGCAGAGAATATCAAATATTCGTTGTGCTATTTTTTTTGGCCCTTTTAAAGTTTTCATTTAAAAATTGTGTCGGGCAAAATTCCTCATTCAACTTCTCAAGTACTTGGAAGATGGATGCAACAACCAAGAAGCATAAAAGTGATGGTTCCAAATTTCCACAAGAACGGCACAAGTTATGATTCAACAATCAAGATATAGGACAGTCAAACGATAATTTACTTCCATACAGTTATTTATACAACACAAGCCAACAGCATATCCATAGACCAGCTCTGTTTCCCATATCGGAAGCTAGTGAAGAATGCACTTTCCTTTTCCCAAAAGGCGGGTAGCAGGTATAGTATAGTAACTAAAAACGAAGTACAGAAATATATGACACACGTATCATCATGGTTTTACTGATTCCAGAGTAATACTAGTGGCATATTGCATAGTCTAAATGTATTGCAACCATCAATATTTCGTTTACGTTTTTTTTGACCAAATGGCATTGGGTTTCCGCGGCTTAGAATTGGATATAGAACAAAGAATAAATGCTGGCATCCTTCAAATTGGTGGGTAGCAAACACTCATACTCTTTCTTACCTTTACGCCATTGCATCCCAACTCCAACACGATTAACGGGATCGGATAGCTTGACTTCTGGCCCGTATTTGCAACAAATGGGTCCTAAATGCAAACCTCAAATTCCTTTTTTATTCCTTTATTAACCACAAAAAAAAAGGCATGGGGATGCAAGACGAAGGAACACCAAACCGTACCAATAATTATTAATTAAAATGCCCTAAAATCAGAAACTGTTTAATCCAGAAAAATCATTGAACAGATAGATAATCGATGAGCATAACAATTAAAATCAGAAAGAAAAAGCCATGATCCAACAATGAAGTTCAATGCCGCAAAGCAACACCAAATCAACTCGATTTGAAAAGGAAAGCGACAAATCTAACCTCAATTTCCAAGCTCAAAATCCGTTAATTCAAGGGAAGAAGATTTCACTATGTGCGCGGTGAGTGCTCTTTCTTTTTCTTCCTAAAGTCGAGTCGGGGCAACTGAACGGTATTACTAAGAAACCGTAAGAAGTCGTATTGTTGAAAATGGTTGGTGTGTTTAAAGTACAGAATAATCTTGGAAATAACTCGGAGTAGAAGGATTGAAAGAAAATTTCCTCTAAATCCACTTAAATAATAGAGATATCGAATCAACGTGACCCCCACGATAATACCTGTGACCTCGAGAAAACAGTCCGTTATGGCAAAATGTCGGGCATAGAGTCCAGAATCGAACCCTTGGGCGAATCAAAAGAGATATGTCTGTCTCCAACCGATTCAACAAAAATAACATGAATCGGCACCAACATGTCAAAAGATGTGGAATGCAAGCTTATCCAATGTCTCCGCGACAACATGGATATCTCCGCATAGATCGATGGAGACCTAAAAGGTATTGATTCTAGGATTGTTGTACACATGTTTAATGTCGATCCAAAGGCAAAACTTGTCAGACAAAAGAAACGCAACTTCAGCAAAGAAAAGAACAATGTAGTTGACAAGGAAGTAGCCGTAAAATTGGCCACTCACTACATTTACGAAGTACACTTCTCGGTATGTCTTAGCAATATTGTTCTCGTACCAAATCCCAACCAAGATTGGCTCATGTGCGTAGACTACACAGATCTCAACAATCATTGTCATAGGGATCCTTTCCCTCTACCACAGATCGTTTGGCTAGTTGACTCAACGGCTGAATGCGCACTCCTCAGCATAATGGATGCTCAAAGTGGATTTCATCAAATACTGATGGGCGTCTACAATACGAGCAAAACTGCATTTTTCACAGACACGGTCGTTATGTCAAAGGCACAATCGGTTTTGGCCTTCGTTTCTCCAATAGTTCATCCCTGTTTCTCCTTGTTTATTCAGATGCCAATTGGGCGAATTGTTTAGTTACTCATCGTTCTACTTCTGGATACTCCACATTTTTGGGTTCGAATCTTGTTCATTGAGTAGATAATAAGAAGCAACCAATTGTATCTCGCTCGAGTTGATGAATATTGCGCTCTTGCCAAAGCTGCCTCTAAGGTTATTTGGCTTTTATTGCACGATCTTCGGTCGCGTCTCCCTCTAGTACAGTTCTTCTCTGCGACAATAAAAGTGCCATTTTTCTTATCAACAATCATGTTGCTCACAAGCGTGTGAAGCATACGGACTTAGACTATCACTTTGTTCGTGGGCTTGTAGGCGCTGGCAAAATTAGTACACAATATATTCCTACACATCTTCAGGTTGCTGATATTTTTGCCAAAAGTTTGGCTCATCCTCTGTTCGAATTTCTTCCTTCTGAGCTTTGCGTCGAACTTCATCCTACGCTTAGCTTGACGAGGGATGTTAAGGATATTACTTAGTTGTATTATATTCTTTATGTATAACGTGTATATCTTTCCATGTATATAGGATTCCATGTAACCTTGTATCTTGTAACAGGGTCATGTTGTCTGTGTATCTCTTTGAGAATAAAGAATCAAGTCATACGTAGTTCATTATTTAGTTGTACCCATAGAGTGCTTTGGAGATATCACGCTTAGATTTAGAAGTTATATGTGCCTATCTAGCCCTTTATGCTCGATTGAACGACCATGTAGGGTGTACATCTCATAGACGAGGCCCTAATGACTGTAGAATTATCCTCGGAGGGCGTTAGTCTCATCTAGAGATTATTTGGTTGGCCTAACGACACTTATATATTCATAGAGCTCGCTTCGGTATTCGGACGTGGGGTGATATGCACTACAGAGTGGTCAAATCAAGAGTCAAAGTTCATATCATTGATTTGGGAGTCAAATTCATCTCGTACTTAGTCCAATTGTTGACATAGCCATGCCTATGGAAAAGTATAGGTAAAATGATTGAAGTACATTGTTTGACGTGCCATAAGTTGATGTGACACAAGTTAACGGGCCAAAAGTTGACATGCAACGTGTAGACGTGCTCTAAGAGGCAAATATGTCGACCTTAGAAGGCTTGACGTGCCAACTTATGAGTTGAGGTAGATGTTTGACGTGCTTTTCTAGAGATAGAAAGCACACACCCTTGAGCTCCCAAAAACTCAACCCCTCAAGTGAAGAAAGGAGGGGGTATTAATAGAATAGGAGAAGCCCTTGGGGTGTAGGGACCACTCCAAGTTAGCTTGGATTGACCGTTGACCAATCCGGTCCAACATTGACCGATTTGGTCAACATTGATCAACGTGGTGATTGATCCTTCGACGTGCCGTGTTGGATGCCCCGATGCAGTACGTCGATTTTTGAATCGACGTGCACCTTGTGGGGGCACATGAGCAACCGACGTGCCCCATAGTGGCCTACGTTAGATCCTAATTCGATGTGGCACATTGATTGTGCAATCGACGTGCCCTCTTTTGGGGGTTTACGTA
Source organism: Linaria vulgaris (assembly GCA_948329865.1). NCBI lineage: Eukaryota > Viridiplantae > Streptophyta > Magnoliopsida > Lamiales > Plantaginaceae > Linaria > Linaria vulgaris. Next base: position 65,185,158 of record OX415251.1, read on the forward strand.
GCCCGACGTGCCACGTCAGTTAGTAACGACGTGGCACGTCATTTCGGGTCGACGTGACTTCCGTCGGGCCACATCATCCCATACGAGTAGGCCCAACAATAGTCTTGATTTGCGACGAATTGAGCTGCCCGACATGACTTTATGTCTTTTTGAGGATCGAGTAGTTCGAACATCATCTCGATGTATTCTTGGGCTTTACGGATCGGTGTGAATTACTTTTTCGTCCCCTTTATTCGTGTAATGCCAAATGTGACTTCATTTTTTTGAGGAGTCGTAATTATGGCACACCAACGATTATAACGGTAAATTTTTATTTTTATTATAATTGAAATGTTCTCATTAAAGAAAAAAATAACTACTTTATTCTCTTCTCTCTTATATAAAAAGAAGGTAACATATACAAATTCTCTATCCTTATATATTTAATCTTTACTCATTTAAGTCAATTTTCTTTACCATAAAAATTAAAATAATTTTTTAATCACGCAAGAACTATGTGCCAGTATTTCTATTATTAAATATATAAGTGAAGGAGCACAATTTCCCTTCATTCTGAAACATGCTTTATATGTGGATATATATTTTTTTTGAACTTTTAAATGTGAAATTAATCACGTGTTCACTTTAAGGATGATCTAACCAAACATCAATATAATAAATATAAATTTATATTATGTGCAAGATATTATACGTAATTTTGATGGTATACTATATGACGTATGTGATGTATATGCTTCAATTACTCGATCGTCGAATGGCACGCGCGACGTCAAATTGGACGAACTAAAATTCGCAGAGGTGAAAAAACACTTGATTTTCCAAGAAACCTCAGACCCTATATCCATCCCAAAAGTAACGTTCTTGGATGAGTTGGAGGAACGCATAAGGAACGAGTGGAAAGACAACCTGATTATTCAGATACTCGGGCGACCATGGTATTATGAAGCGCTAAAAACAAAGCACGATATCATGTGGTCTCTACATAATAAATTCGAACTCATGGACTTAGGACACATATGTTACTGCATAAAAGGTTTAACCACTGCGAAGCGCAAAATGATACTCACGAAAGGGTCGTGGCACCTCACGGGAAGCTTCCTATTTATCCGTAAATGGATTCCATATTTCGACGCTACAACAGATCTCGTTGATAGTGTGATCACTTGGGTTCGCATCATGAATCTTCCGATGGAAATACTCTCCGAGGGCATTGTGCATGGATTGGCAGCATGATTGGCGACCACATCAAAATTGATGGGAACACCATGAACGCAAAGCGGGGTAAATTTGCAAGAGTTTGTATCCAGGCTAGTACGAACAAACCTCTCAAGATGACCATAGGCGTGTGAGAAAAATTCTACCAGGTTGTTTATGAGAATCTACCAACATTGTGCTTCAAGTGTGGGAAAGTGGGACATCTTGAGGTGAAGTGCGAGTTGGCCGTGAACATACCACCACCAGAAGTGGAGGTTTCAGACATTATCGCGATGGCCCCCCCTAAAGGAAATCAAGAAAGGGAGAATTGGTTGATTGAGAAAACCCAAAAGGAGAATTTTCAGCGAATAGATGAGGGTCACTCGGGGTAACCGAAGGATCAATGAACAAACTAAAGCGGGAAAGCCTTTGGATCACCCAATTATTTTAAAAAGAGGAGACATGTACCAACCCTCTCAGCAATCAGAGGGACGACATATGCCGAAACGGGATGAATTAATCCTACTTGACCACTCGCAAGATGTAGCACATAAAACGACTACTTCTAGTCGAGGTGGGAAAGTTGCTAGTCTAAGGAAAGTTACCAAAAGTAAGAGAGGACTGAAAGTAGGCAATATGAATCTGGGTAGGAGTTCGAACAAGTTTAATACCTTATCAAGCTACACGGATCAAGAACTTTCGGTCATAACAGCAAACAAGCACAGCATAAGTAAAAGCAACTTTCCTGAAACCTTAAACAATATTGAGAATGGAGGCTGAATGGATGGACGATTTGTTGTTGGGGCAATGGGAGGTCATAGAAGTGGAAACGAGCCAGCAAGACTTTCAAGGATCAGCGAGGATAGCTCGTATTGCACTGGAGGACCGCGTGGTGTACATACTGAGGATCCCAAGCTTCTTTTGGGAGATAGAAGTTTCAGCTTATTGCACCCAGAGAGAGGACAATATCTCGGCCTTGTGGCTGGAGACGAGTCCGAGTAACTGAGAGACCAGCATACAAGTATCCCTAGCGACAGAGATGGGGAGGGAGATGATTGCGACATGGAAGGGGTCCGAGATTGAGTACCCAATCAAACTCCACCATATGCATCAAGTTAATATGAAGATTATTTTGTGGAACTGTCAGGAGCGGGGCATGTTGATTTCCAAAGAAATTTCTGGGAGTTAGTTCGACCGCATAGACCATCAGTTGTCTTTGTTTTGGAAACGCGTGTGAATGAGGATATGGCGTATGAATAGCGCCTCAGTTGGGGTTTTCCAACCACATTTTGGCACCTACCTCGGGCATGATTGGAGGGGTGTGGATGCTTTAGAATGAAGAGAAGGTGAATGTAGAGATCCTTGCGGTGGAAGACCAAGCGATCCATGCCATAATAAATCCGAACGTTAGGGAATGATGGAGACTATCGGGGATGTACGCTCAACCTTGAAGAGCAACTAAAGTTCGAGTGTTCGACAGTATGGAAGCCATAGCTAACGGGTCGGCCTTACCATGGTTAGCAATGGGGGATTTTAATGAAGTTACCTACTCGCATGAGAAATCAGGGGGCAATATACGGACTCTTAGTCGACTGAATTTTTTTCGGGGCTTCATAGAACGTTGTAGTTTCATGGATACAAGGTTTCAGGTCCATCCTTTCACGTGGACAAATAAACGTGAGGATGGCAAAGTAATTCAAGCACGATTATACCGCGCACTAGCGAACAAGGCTTAGCTCGCCCTCTTTCCTGAGCATGACCTTCTTCACCTGCCAAAAGTACACTCAGACCCTCACCCCATTATTATGGCGTGCCACGGATCGCGCGGGACGACGAGTCGACAACCATTTAGGTTTGAGGCAGTGTGGTTTCATCATCCCAAGTGCTTATCGCTAATCCAAAATATTTGAGAGTCGCACATTGATATTCTTTCGGCCATCCGAGAGGTTCTGCACGTCCTCGAACCATGGAACAAGACGAGATTTGGAAACATGTTCCATAAAAAAAAGATGCTCATGGCGCGAATCAATGGTGTGCAAAGAGCGATGGCCAAACGTACTAGCGCTTTGTTGATTACTTTGGAACGCACCCTTATTATAGAGTACAATGACGTTCTAAGGCAAGAAGATGTGTTTTGGTTCCAAAAATCGAGGGTGAAGTGGATTCAGGACAGAGATAGAAACACAAGATTTTTTCACCGTTCCACGATGATACGACGGAAAATGAACGAGATCAAATCCCTTAAGATTACGGGTATTTGGTCGAATGATGAATCAACACTAAAGCCGCACGTCCATTGCTACTTTGCCACATTGTTCTCGGAATAATCGGGGAGAACTGCTGTGAATGGATCGCCCTGCCTTGCACCCTCGCACTATCAAACGACCTTAACACATGAGGACCGAGAGTTGCTAATGGCTCGTTTGGAGGATAAGGAAGTGAAGGATGTAATGTTTTCGATGCATCTGTTCAAGGCTCTGGGGCCGGACGGATTGCAAGCCATTTTCTATCAAAAAAGTTGGACTCTTATCCAGCAATCCGAGGGCGCGACATGTTTTTCGCGAGAGGAAGTTCGACCTAAAGTTATGCGAGGCGTTTATTTGCCTTATCCCAAAAATACAAATTTTGAAAAGCATCACGCAGTTTCGACCGATTGCTCTATGCAACATATTGTATAAATTCATCACGAATAGTCTAACATCACTCCTCCGTGGGATTATGCCCGAGATTATTTCGCCAACTCAGTCGAGTTTTATAAAGGAATGAAGCACGCAAGACAATATTTTCTTACTACAAGAGGTGCTTCATTTGATACGGGGTAACAAGAATAATAAGGTGGGTTGCATGATTATGAAACTCGACTTAGAAAAGGCGTATGACAAGATCAATTTGGGATTTTCTTAAAGAAACCCTGTATGTGTTTGCTTTTCTGGTGGATACGATCGAGCTCATTATGTTTTGCATCCGTAATGCATCCACGAGGGTCTTATGGAGCGGTACACCACTCGAGTTGTTCCCTCATGCGTGCGGCCTTCGTCAGGGTGATCCATTGTCGCCCGATCTGTTTGTGCTTTGTGTGGAGAGACTTGCATATTTAATTCAGGAGGAAGTCGACTAGGGCTCGTGGCAACCGCTTGTTCCATGTAGGGGGACCACGTCTATTACACCTATTTTTCGCGGATGATATTGTTCTCATGGGAAGAACAACGAAGAGTACGGCAAAAGCTACTAGAGGTGTTCTCGACAAGTTCTGTACGGCTTCGGGTTTGAAGTTAAGCAACAAAAAATCCAAAGTGTTATTCTCTAAACAGGGCGAAGTTGGATTCAAGGGGTGTTTGAGTGCCATACTCGAATTCGGGCAAACGAATAACTTAGGGCGTTATCTCGGAGTGTCCTTGATTCATGGTAGAATCACGAGGGCTGATTTTGCAGCTACCCTGGATCGAATCATGACGCGCTTCATGGGGTGGAAAAGTCGACTACTTACTATTGCAGGGCGTGCTACGCTCATACAATTTGTGTCATCCGCACTCTCGGTGTACAATATGCAAGCCGCATGGCTTCCGAAAAACGTGTTTGACCAACTTGATCGCCTTAATCAAAATTTTTTGTGGTCTCAAGATGTCACAAAGAGAGAGCTTCCCTTTGTGGGATGGTTTCGAGTCACAAGGCCGAAGAATGAGAGAGGTCTCGGGATAAGGGAGCCGCGAACTTGTAATGAAGCTTTGCTGTCGAAATTGGCTTGGAGGATTATGCTAGAGGAATCTACGGTATGGAGTGAGCTCGTCATGGCGAAATATCTCAATAAGGAGTGCATCATGAATTACACCACTAAACCAACGGTCAGCGCCACTTGGAAGGGTTTAATTCGGTGTGTGGATCTCGTAGAGCCTTTTCTTCGTTGGAAAATCAGAAACGGGCGCAAAATTAGGTTTTAGTATGATAATTGGCTCGGAGGGAAGCGGTTGTCTGACGAAGGCTGCCTTATTAACCCGATGGATGCAAACGCTACCTTGCGCGACCTTATCGACGACGAAGGGAATTGGTCTCTTGCGCAACTTGGGTCGTTAATTATGGACGAGCTACGAGCCGAAATCTTGAAGTTTCGAGTTGTTTTCAACGGAGGGGAGGACATAATTATTTGGAGTGCGAGTTCTAACGGAGAATTCTCGTGTCAATCCGCGTACAAGGTTTACGTCGAGGGTCATGTAGATGATCGACCCGTACAAGTGGACACGGAGTGGATATGGCAAGTTGATCTTAGCAATACATTGTTGCACTTCCTTTGGCTTACGTCACAAGATCGGCTTGCGACTAATGTCATGCGACGCATCAAGGGCATCCCCACGTCAGATCTTTGCCCAATTTGCTTGAAATTTGAAAAGAACGTAATCCATACGTTGCAACATTGCTCAATGTCGAAAGGGATTTGGAAGAAGATTGTCGCAACAGAGGACTTCGAAAAATTTGAGAGAATTCCAGACGAGGGATGGCTAAAAGAGGCACTATTGAGCAATCAGATTGCGAACGCTATTACAAGAAAGGAGGATTGGACATTTGTGTTTGCGGCGGGACTTTGGGTGATTTGGAAGAATAGGAACAAGAAAGTGTTCAAGAATTGCATGGATACAACAAAGGCGTGTGTGTTCCAAATTAAATTACTTAATGAGGACTTGAGGAGGGGCCGAAAAAAATGGGGCGAAGTGCGCTGAGGAAGAAGTGGGAGAAACCAGAAGAACGTTGGGTTCAACTTAATACGGATGGGGGAGTAAGTGCGGAGGAGAACCGAGGATATGGAGCCAGGGTACTCCGTAAGGTGGACGGGCAATGGGAGTGGGGATTTAAGGTCGCGCTAACATCGCCAACGGTGGACGAGGCCAAGCTTGAGGCAATCAAAAAGGGACTCACATTAACTTGGAAAAGGAGATATCATCGTTTAATCTTGGAGACGGACTCGCTAGTTGCTTACAAAGGCCTCACAGAATCAAGTGAGGAACGACCCCTGCATGCGGACTTGCTTAATGACTATCGCGTGCTTATGCGCCTTCCGTGGGAGGTTCGCATCAAATGGATACTGAGGGAAACAAATAAATTGACGAACAAGCTTGGAATATTTAATTTAGCTACTAGTCGTTTAGAAATTTTGTGGGAACACCAACCGACTTTTATTTTTAGTCTGTACTTAGCGGACATGGTCTAACGACCTTTCTTTTTTCATTCTCTATAAAAAAATGAATAATCTAACATAATATATTTGTCAATTACATACTAATTTAGGTTTGTGTTGTTATAGAAAGAACCAGTCCAAGATGCTACTCTAAGAAGTGGCCGGCCTATACAACAACTTCCACAAAGAACACAGCCAAATGAAAGAACAACAACACAAACAATTTAAGAGGGCGTTGAAGGCACATGGGAAGAAGTTGAAGAGATACCACGACCAGTACACAAGGAAGCACAGTCACGTTCAACACCAACATCATATCCACAAAGGTTACAAAAGAAAACAACAGACATGACAAATGGGATTTTCATGAAATCACTTCAAAGAGCTACAATTGAGATCCCAATAGTGAACGACATCCACTATGTGCCGAAGTATGGAAAATTTGTAAAGAAACTAATAGCTCAAAAAAGAAAATTTGAGAATATCACACTCTTAGACTTGTGCTCAGCAATGATCTGTAACACAATACCCAGAAAGTAAAAAGATCCAATGGTGTTTTTCTCTCTCTTGCTCAATACATGGTTTCTTTAATACTGCAACTTTAAATAATTTAGGAGCTAGCATAAATATTGTCCCTTTTAAAACTTTAATAGGTTAGGATTAGGTGATGCAATGCCAATTGATATTATTTTGCAATTGGGTGGTAAATCTATAAGAAAATCAAAAGGTATAATAAAAGATTTGCTTGTTAAAGTCGATGATTATGTATTGTTGGCCGATTTTGTTATTCTTGATACGGGAAAAGATGAGGGACCAATTATATTGGGTAGACCATTTCTAGTGACTAGTAGTTATTGATTTGGTCAAAATAAATTGTTAGCAAAAATAGATGGTTGACATTGATATGAAACATGCATCCAAACATTCCATCGTACAAGAGGAATATTATGTGATCGATGTTATTCAGGAAGGCGTTGATGCACATGCATAGGATATCCTCAAAGATGGCCCATTGAATAAATGTCTCATCAAATAAATTGAAGAAGGTTACGAAACCACAGAACGCTTAGAGGAAACCAACAGTTTGGAGAGAATGCCACCTTATTTTGATCGATTTCATTAGATAGAGTTGTTGGTGAGCTGTTGCAACTAGTTTTTGAAAGGCGTATTACTTAGGCCACATTGAGTCTCACGTTGAGAATCCAAAGCATGAGCAGAATCAACATGTAGAAATGCATAAGCTAGATTATCATAAATCAATGCAATAACCAAGTGGTCACCATACAATCAACCCTAACCAAATCCTCATAGTCACGATGATCAAATTCATGCTTTTTAACAACAATTGTAATAAAACCTAACTTTCGTTTTGCATCTAGTGCAATCTTCACATACCTACTCCATGGAAGAAAAAAATTGTGAATGGGAGACAGAGGTATTGATGTAAGAGGCATATAAGGATTATCAGAATTCTACAAGAGTTCCACCCATGGATCGGTTCAAGGAATCACTAGAAGAAGCAGGTACAGTAGAACTAGACATTATTGCAACAGTAAACAATCAATTCGATATGAAGGGGCGAAATTGAACACGATCATGAAACTCACCAAGTAAGATAATAACACAATTATAGAAAATTGCGAAGAACTAGATTAACACGACAGGGAAGATTTCCAGCAAGCGACTGAAAAAAGTTGAATAATCAGAGAAGAAAACTGGCTAATGATACCATGTATTGTAGAATATCAAATATGGAGAGAATGGAGATCAACCTTTTTTTTTCTTTTGATTTCTCACTGGTGTCCGCTTATGCGACTAATTCAGCCGAGCACTGTCAGACCCTTTTTAAAGGAGCGACTCTCCCAGCGGTGGAGATCAACATATTTATATTTATTAATAAATGAAATGAGAATATGTAAAAGTGTTTATATAGTGTTGACTAAGCTTAGTTGTTAGCTATAACTAAATACCACAAATTAAGTGAGTAATAAATTTAGAGGGGTGAATTAATTTTCAGTAGTAATACACGAACATTGCAGAATGAGCCCTGAAGTTGTGGGAAATGTCAATAATTAGGTGTAGAGGGCCGTTATAGTTTTGTAAAACCCTTGGAGAAGTAAAGAAGTATAAATACATAAAAATAAAGGGATGTAGTTTGGTAAATTATATCCATAATAAGAAAATACAAAAAAGGGAACCACGTGTTATTTTTCCGGTGAAGAAAACGAGAAAGAAAAAGCAGTAGTAAAAATAAAGAAAGGATTTGGAAAAGAAAAAGAGAAAGGCAGTGCTGTGCTGCTATTGCTGCTATACATATATACAATTCTTATCTGTCTTGTTGTTGTCAATTAGAACAAGTTAGGGTTTTGAGATGAGAGATGGAGCCGCGTGTTGGTAATAAGTTTCGATTGGGAAGGAAAATTGGGAGCGGCTCGTTTGGAGAGATCTATTTAGGTCTTTCTTTCTTTCTTTCATTCATTTATATTAATTTAAAGGTAATAATTTTACCTTATTTGCTGTTTTTGCAGGTACAAATATTCAGACCAATGAGGAGGTTGCTATTAAGCTAGTAAGCATTTTTTGCTATGTGTGAAATCAATTTATAGTTTTACTACTTACTGGGTAATTCGTGTTCGTATTCGTGTTGAGTTTTTTGTTGAAGCTGTTGTGCTGGATTCATAAATCTTGTAAAAGAATTGTTAGCTCGATCGACTATAAGTAGTTATCTGTCCGTCGAATCAACACTTATCGTTTTTCACTAAACTCTACCTTCATTTATATGCTGACATGCTTAATATATCTGTTGCAACTCCTGATTGATTATTCACTTGGTTGTCGTCAGGAAAGTGTCAAGACAAAGCATCCCCAGTTGCTCTACGAGTCTAAATTGTACAGATTGCTTCAAGGAGGAAGTATGATCATTTTTTTGTTGCTTCAACCGTTTCCTTTTTCATCTTTATGTTAATCCCGTTGAAATTTTTCTGGTTTTGTAGCTGGAATCCCAAATATTAAATGGTTTGGTGTCGAAGGAGATTATAATGTCCTTGTGATGGATTTGTTGGGACCTAGTCTGGAAGATTTGTTTAACTTCTGTAGTAGGAAGCTATCTTTGAAGACAGTCCTCATGCTTGCAGATCAGATGGTATGATTCTATGTGGTTGTTGCATTGGGTCTTTTCTGAATTCATGTTACAATGTTGTTTCCATTGAATTCTCAAACTATTGCTATCAGATCAATCGAGTTGAATTTGTTCACTCTAAATCTTTCCTCCATCGGGATATTAAGCCTGATAATTTTCTCATGGGTTTGGGGAGGCGTGCAAGTCAGGTATCCCCTTCTTGTCTCCTTTCTAAAGTTTCCTAGAGTTTATTTCAACTTTATTCCTTCAGAATTTGTTGGAAGCAGTGACGTCAACGGTTAAATGTAGGTTTATTGTATTGATTTTGGACTTGCCAAAAAATATAGAGACTCATCAACTCATCAACATATTCCATATAGGTAAATCCTTTCAACGGCCCAACTTCTTAACATAGCTTTTGTGTAACTTGTGGGTTTTCCATTTCTAATTCCTCCTAATTTTGTGCATAATCCAGCTAAATGTTATTTCAAATGCAGAGAAAATAAAAATTTAACTGGAACAGCCAGATATGCAAGCATGAATACACATCTTGGCATTGGTATACATGTGATCTTTATGATGTCTTTTGTCCTTGCCATTTTTGATAGATGACTTTGTTTTGGGCATTGCTTGTGCTTGTTACTGATCTTCTGTCAATGCACAGAACAAAGCCGTAGGGATGATCTAGAATCACTGGGATATGTTCTCATGTACTTTTTAAGAGGAAGGTAATTTATTTGTTTTTATCTTTTTTCTCTACCCTAGTTGCTTCTGTTCCCTGCTCATTTCTTCGAAACACGCAGCCTTCCCTGGCAGGGTCTGAGAGCTGGAACCAAGAAACAGAAGTACGAGAAAATCAGCGAGAAAAAAGTGTCAACCTCCATTGAGGTAATTGGCGTTTCCTATAGCAACTGGTGTATTTCTCAAATGCAGGACTCATGTTAAGTTCAATCTTCTTACAGGCTTTATGTCGAGGCTATCCTACTGAGTTTGCGTCCTACTTCCATTACTGCCGTTCACTTAGATTTGATGATAAACCAGATTATGCTTATCTCAAAAGAATCTTCCGTGACCTTTTTATTCGCGAAGGTTTTGGCACCTCTCTGAATTCTTTAGAATTTTGGCTCTTATATTGAGGTGGTTATTTTTTGTCCTCTCTTTATGTTTGCTTCTTCTTTTATCTTCTCTGGCAGGTTTTGAATTAGACTATGTCTTTGACTGGACAATTTTGAAATATCAGCAGTCACAACTAGCCAATCCTCCATCCGTTGCCCTTGTAAGTACCTAGAAAGTCTAGAAATTTCCTTCTTTCTTTCTCAAGGATGGGCCTGATTAAATTTGAGACAGGGTACTGCTGCTGGAACAAGTTCGGCGATGCCACATGCTAAAATCGATAGACGAGCAGGTAACTTGTGGGCAATCTCTTGAGTCTCACTATAGAGGGTTGCAATTGTTGCTTTCCCATGCGGCTGGTTATACAGAATAACCACGTATCCAGGAGGTTTAATACTTGTGCTGTTGTCATCTTTTGCTGAGTAATCGTTCCCACTACTGTTTTTGCAGGCGGTGAGGAAAGCAAGGTTCTGGGTTGGTCTGCTAATGCAACTCAGGGGAGGAATTTGTTGAATTCTGGAAGCGCGTCTAGGCAGAAGGGGCTTGTTGCCAATGAATCTTCCATGGGTAAAGAAGTAAGATGACCTTTAATAGGAACGTCCTTTCATAGGTTCATCCTCACCACCACTGCCCAGCAGAAGTTTTTTTTTTTTTTTTTTTTTTGGTGTGTTAGCTGTTTTGTAATTAAGTTTAGGTTATTCCCACTATTCTTACATTGTTCATATGGTTTTGTAGTTATCTAGTTCAAGCATCTTTCGAATTGGATCCAGGCGACCTGATGTTTCAGCTGATTATGATCCTGAGGTTTCTGGTAGTGGTAATGATTCTTTACGTGTTCTTACAGCAAATGCAAGCTCAAGAACACCTTTCAAAAGTCCTAACATAGCACAAAGAAGTTCACCAGTAGTATCATCGGATCATAAGCACTCGTCTTCAAATAGAATCCCCTCTAACGTGAAGAACTTCGATTCTACCCTGAAGGGTATGGAGGGTCTTAATTTTGGCAATAATGAGAGAGCGCATTATTAGCCAAAATATAAGACACCATTCTTCCTGCTCATTGTCTCTACAGATATGAACATTATTATCTATTCACTCTTGGGGGAAGCTGCTGCATTCCATCCAATGAAGTTGAGAAACGCAGAAAAGTTGTAGTTGATGCACATTGTGCAAATGACCCGCAGCAAGAAAGAGATTACAAAATTGCAGCGCCAAAATGAGACCTGATTTGTATGTTGTACTCCCAATTCGATGTAGGCTTAGTTTCGGTGTCACTTCAGATGAATGCTTTTGTTCATGTCTTTGTGTCGCACTTACTTTCTTATGGACTTGTTTTTTAATGCCACCACGAGAAATGGTGATCGGGAATTCATACACCATAGGTCTGTAAATGGTACATGTCCTACTTAAATTTCCTAATTGTATTTTGTTCGTGCAAAAATTATTATATACACTTGATGTATTATGAGGCGGTACGACAAAATTGAAACTAATGTTTTTCCTAAGTCATAGTGTAGTAACTTCTTCACACCCTTTCCCACCACGTGCATCCGCTGAATTGATGTATCACCTCATCGACGTATTGCTTAGTAGTTTGCTAACTTGAAAGGAGAAAAAAAGAAGACACACTTCGCTATTTAAAGAAATTGGCAACCGGTGGCTACATTTGGAGCAGAGAGTTTTTTTTTTTCTTCCTTCAACCTGTCTATTTATAGAAGTCCTTCTAGATTTCAACTCTCTCTCTGATGGATTGGTTCGTCACTATTTACGTCTCAACCCATTATATGTCATGGTGTAAGTCACCTGAGGCGCATGTGGGTGCGGGTGTGAGTGCAAGTGCCGGTGCAGGTGTGCCAGTGCGGCAATTTCAAAAAATTGCAGCCTTAGTGCGCCACTATAATGCGCTTCTACGAAAAAGAAAAATAACTTATATATAAAAATAAAACAATTATTACCTAAATTAGTATGTTATAAACACATAAAATAAAAGTATATATATAACTTTTACACAAAGAAATAAATTATAATGAAAGAAAATTACATAACTTCTCATGGTTATCAATTTTGTATAGTATTTTTTAAATTATTATGGTGAGAAGACAAATGTATAAGCCTTAAATCACTTCTAATTTTTTGTAATTATATAATTTTTGAGTTAGTTTTATCCTTCTCTTGCTCCTTCTTCAATATCACTCTTTTGTTTGTCTTCTACCAACTATGATTATTCATAAGAACTAAGAAATCTTAGTGCGAGAACTAAGAATTTGTAAAGCGTCTTAGTGCGAAGTACGGGAACTGAAGTCGCTAGGGCGAGACCGGGGCGCCTGCAACTTTGTAGACGTGGAGGATTAGGTGACTTAGGTCATGGTCCCTAAAATCTTGGCTTCATTCCCGTTAGTAGAGGTGGTCCTCGTCAGTCACATGGCCTCTTCACATGGCTTCTTTTTCTCTTGTCGGGCCTGCTATAGAATTTTTGTCACTTTTCACTTGGTGGAATCTTTCCACGTTTTGAGGGGACCGCCTTGGCATAATCTCACTTGTCTTTTTTCATTGGGAATCATTTTTCGGACAAGAGTTCCTTCTGAGTTGGGCAATGGGAGCACATGCGATCCTTCCAATGACTAACATGTGCCATGTTGCAGAAATTTCCGGCTAGTTTCTGGTGTGCTCGAGATTTTATTTTTCTACAATGCTTGCCTCTTTTCTTCGAAGATACCTTCGACAAACGATGTGCTCTTGCTCCTCATGGAGTTAACCATAAAATACCCGTTCATCGCACCTTGAAATATCTTAAACATATACTTAACCTTGTCCATCTCAGTTAAACATGCCCAAAGTCCACAAGCTCTCCTGGTAGTGACTTTCATCCTCAGTAATAGGAGAGACTAGGTAATGTCCTTCTAGTAGTGGTTTTGCCAAATCCATCACCTTTTGGTAAGGCCTTTGTAGCTTGATGAAATGGAAGCTATTGTAAAAGCAATTTCATGAAATTTAATGTCATGTGGTCAAGAATCTTAATTCCATGACATCTCCTCGGTCGAGTGTATTATTATTATTCTTCCTAGATTCATACACTCCATTGACAAGCCACCCCGATAACTTTGATATTAGGGGAGGTTTTGACATATGTTTTTTTAGACGTTGTACCGTTACCCTATGTTCTTCTGTCCATCTAAACTTTGCATCTTTTTTTAGCAATGGATTGTAAACTTTCATGTAGCTCGCCAGATTGTTAATAAACATCCCAACAAAATTAAATAACCCCATAAAGCTCTAGAGTTGTTTAACCGTCTTGAGATCATCAGGAAAATCTCGTACCTTTTCAACCAGATGTGTCTGGAGAATGATACCTGATTCATTAATCTCAATTCTAAGAAATTCAATTTTTTTTTTGTTAGAATCACTGCCTTCTTTTCGTATAGCACCAACTCTTCTTTGTGGCATATGTCTGAGAAGATTCTGAGATGTTGCAGATGTTTCTTAATGTTCTTTGATGGTATGAGAATACCATCAACATAAACGAACATGAAACTAAAATAATCCTTGAAGAGACTGTCCATTTTTCTTTGGTATACTTGCGATGCATTCACCAATCTCATGTGCAGCGCATTCCAACTATAATGTCCTTGCTGAGTGGAGAGGGCTGTGTATTTCTTACTTTCTTCCTTCATCTTAATCTGATAGAAACGAGACTTGCAATCAAACTTTGAGAAAACCTTTGCAGTTTGGACACAGTTGATTATGTATTCTCGACTCATGATATAATATACACCGACTCAAAGATTTTGTTGGTCTCGTGATAATTAATGACCAATCTCAGATTTCCTCTTTTGATTTCTCCATGGTTTCGTACCAAGAATCCAGGACTATTGTATGGAGAAACTCCTGGGGAGATCAGTTTAAGGTCCAATTGTTCCTTGAGAATTTTATGCATATCCTTTTTATCACTCTGGTTCATCAGGATAGGCTTGGATCTTAAGTTTCTTCAGATTTTGGTTTTGACATCTTTTAGCAAAATTTTCTCTTTAGTAGTGATGTCTAGCTGAAGACCTAATTCCAGGCTAGCTTTTAGGACCTTGATCGTTTAATTTTTGATAATTTTCTCGTTAAAGCCTCCTAGGCTTTCAATCCTTAGTTGAATGATTGCATTACCATATTTTCTTTGGTCTTTCATCTTTGGGTGTCAAAGTTTGCTTTCATCATCACCACGCTTGTTGCGAAATGTATTGGGCATTTTCATGTAAAATGTCTGACGTAATCGTTGAACATGAATCTTATGATCACGAAGGCTTGTGAAAATAAGTCCTCGTGTCTCGTTCTCTTGTGTGAAAAGCTTAAACGTTTGTAGGAAATTATTTTCAAGCAGAATGTCTGCTCATGTGTCATGAAAATAAATTGGGGGAGTCTTAACTTTGTACCGTGGGGTACTTCCTGCTCCAGCGATTAGAATTTTCTCTTTTCTTATCCCTCGTCCAAAGAGGATAATCTTTTTAGAGAAATCTCTATGTGCGACTGCTGGTAATTCTTCCTCGATATCTTTAGAAAAGATTGCTTGTTTAGTTGTGCATATGTAGGCCTCTGAGTCGATGTAGGCGGCAAAATACTCTACTCGATATTTCTCATATAGCATTCTGATTGAGATGTATATGGAGAATGGACTGGTAGTCATTGAAATCTGTGTCTTTTTCCTTCCAATGTGAATCCCATTTCGTCTGGTAAAATTTTCCACAGCTTGTGCTCTTTAAGAAATTCCAACCCTAGAATTAATTGTTATTGGGTTTTTCATGCACGTCCTCCAATGGTAAAATCAATTTTACCTATTTTTCGGTTCCTTGATATCACCAATGGCTGCTTTAGGTAATACAAGGCATCACAATGAAGACATTGGACCTTGCACCATCCTCCTAGACATTGGAGTTCTCCTTTAGTTGTAAACTTGCTTGGTTCGAAGACAACTTCAACCATCGATTTCTTTCCCCATGTTAGGTTGTGCACCCTATTTTCATAGAATGAGACTCTCTTGGCCTCATATTTCATGCTAGTGTTTTTGTTAAACACTGGTTGATCTCTTATGATTATATCCATCTCGTGAATATGTGGTAAATCAAAAACCTCTAGTTTGACCGCATGGCCACCTTCTCAAAGATTTCTGGTATCTTCACAAACTTTTTCCTTCGAAAAAGATCAGAATGATGAGTATTGAAGAGGCATATGAAATATTGTAAGTGATGAGTATGACATGTTCCCTTTTTTCATCAACTCCTTGTTTTTGAAATCTGGGTGGAGGGTTCTTATCTTGGTGGAGGGTAAGAACCCTGTTAAAATCTCAAATATGCTAGATTATAGGCAATCATTGGGTAAATGCATTTTGCCACTTTTCCAACAAATAGATTTCCTAATATTCCTCCAAGACAGACGTCTCGTAGGTTTTGTATTATTCTATCAAAGATGGCGATATCAATTGGCGAACTGATCCATCATTTGAATGTCGCCTTGATCAAGATTATTTTGGCTTTGATATGGATCCATGACATTTTCTGAGCAACCTCTCTGTTTAGCCGACTTAGTTCCTCTTTGATTTCATTCATAGGAACCAATTGCATTACCATGATATTACTTGTTAGTTCCATCGAAATTGTTATCTCTCCCGCAGTAACATTGTAGACGGTGTGATGTTTTCGTTGCCTAAGGCTTAGTTGTGCTAAGGCTCTTTCCATCTTTCCTATAGTAAAACCATCGTAGACGTGGAGTTTCGAATCCTCTCGCATAATTTTCATCAGTCTTTTGTGAGATATACTTGCTTGTGAAAAGAATCCAGACATGTCTTCTTGCACTTCCTAATAGAAGATTTCCTCGTCTTTAGTTTAATTCTAGTTTTGATTCTAAAAACTCATCTTATTCATATATAGTTTCGTCTGAATGAATATCCTCAAACGGTATATTTGAGCGAGGTTCTGATAATAGACAGCTTCCTCGATTTCTAGTGTAGCCTCGAACTATCTAACACCCTCTTTTGATTCTCTGGACAGTCTGTTGAGATATGCCACTTAGCACCACATGTCCAACAATTGTAGTCTTTGAAACTTTTGTTGGCTCTTGTATGTGCTCGTCGCAAAGCTCTTCTTGTTGGCGTTCTACTTGTGCTTCTATGGCTGGAAGTTGTTCGCCCTATATATGCTTTTGACCTTTGACCCGATTTGTAACTGCGAGCCTTTTGTTTTGACCAGAATCTCCTAGGTCTCCATGAAGACCTTCTGGTGAAGCTGCTTCCTCTTCGCTCATAGAGATGATCCTTATTTTTCTTCCTTTTATGCTTTTGAGGAGTTCCTATTATTGTAGGAATGTCATTATTGTCACAACAAATATGAACTGCTTTGTTAATTCCTCTCAGACTCTTATAATTCTTCTGGATTGTCGCCTTTTAGCACCACTCGCGTAGCTTGTCCTTGATAAATGGCATCCGTCGGGCTATAATGTCCATTACTCCTGGTGTGTATTCTCGTAGCAACATTTCCCTCCATGGGCTTAGTAATTTTGCAAAGAACAAGGGGATAGTTATGTCTTCACTTATTTGGCTTTTCCATTTGTACTCGTTAAAAAGTTTGATGTATAGATCGATGTTACATATATCATGCAACTCTAAGCTATACAACGCTTGCTTGTATATCTTGACTTTATCCCGATCGCCTCCTCCAGTCTCGAGGTCGATGAAATATCCTTCCCAACCAAGTTTAACTGATCCTTACAGGCTCATTTGTAGAGCAACATGATGAACCCATCTTTGTTGAGTTCTAATGTTGTTGTCGCAATCCTCATGGCATGTGCCCGTTCGTCGATTAACGTCTCTCAGTTTTTAAATCTAATATATCCAAATTGAGCATAAGCCCATAAGGATGTATAGGATCTAACTGAGACCTTCCACATAGTGTTCCATGGATATCTGGTCTTCGAGGATGTGAACTGGTTCCTGATACTGGATATATTGATCTAGCAACAAAGTCACCCTGGTATGGCGTAGGTTCATCTTGGATTGGATTAGTGGATCGAAGACTTTCGGTTATCGTCGACAAACCCTATGGATGTGTCGAAACCATCGTTCCTTCCATTGTCTTGATATTTACAAGTTTTAATCTCGAAAATGATTCTGCGATATCAAAGAGATTTTGTAGATCGTCGTAGTTGATTTTGTCATTTTTGAAAGAGACTCTAGAAGTAGATCGATCTCTCTTAAGGATTTTTGAGTTTTCTCCTTATCAAGGCTTCCAACTTTTCTTTGCTTGATAACTCTCTAGGGACTTGTACCGCCTTGCCCCTTTGATGTAATAAGGGTTCGCTTCCGAGAGGGTGGTAACCATCCTCCTCTCTTTCTTCCTTGTGAGCTTGGCTGAGCTTTCAAATTCTTGATACGTCGTTGGACAGCATGAAGGTTCTCAAGAATTTTCTTCTGATGTTTCGCCATGGTTTCAATCTAGATCTGGAGGTTTTGAAGGTGCTCGGGTACATGGTATTGATGATTACCATGTGTTTGAATTGTCTTCTGGATCTCTCTAAGGTTAAAGATAACTTAGAGCTATCCGTCTCAAATTCATGAACATTTGGTGACCCCAAATTATTCATCTTGTTGATAGTATTTTACTATCATTATAATCCTTTTCTTGTTTTATGTTTCCAATCTCTTGGAAAACTTTCTCTTGAGAATATATCGCGAACTTTCGTTTAGATTATATTTTAAATTTACTCCTCTCTCAGGGTAATTAAATATTATTTTAATAAATAAATTTCTACTTTAAATAAATATAACATAGGCTCTGATACCAATTAAATAAGTAAACAAACTTTTGGGACTATAACTATTTTTTTTTTTGAAATTAATGAATTAGTCAAGTAAATATGTCAAAATGGTACATGACATGTGGCATCATCCAAGCAAGTGGGGTGCAGTGGTACTCTACCACCATAGACTACAACAAAATGCATTAACGAATAGTATAATATACGTATTTCAATCACACATAGTATGGGACGTTAGGAATATGACCCTATCATGGAACCATTGTGCATGACACCGTGAAAACCGATGCATCAGTCATTCTTGGCCTCAAAGCCGTGAAATCCACTTAACAAACAGTTTGTTAAAAGGTTAAAACCACTATAAAGTCCTCAAGCAAGAAGCTATCAATATAAAATTGTAAGTCATTTAGTCAGTTCGCAAATTTTTCTCTAAAAATAATCTCCTCATTTAAACTAAAGCTATAAAAATTATGTAACTCATAAATTAATGGTATTTGGAAAAAAAATCTAAAAATTAAAAGAGCTACAAAATATACATTAAAAAAACAACCACGAGCTAACAATCTAAATGCAGACTTCTGAACGCAACCTTGTAACTTGTGGCTTGTTACTAACTTCAAAAGAAGTACTTTCTCTGAAATCTAACTTGTTAACCACTCTAAAAGTGATTGAAATATATTAAAAGTGTTATAAATGTTTGAACTCAAAGGAAAATAAAAGAGAGTAATATTAGCTATCAAACTCTTTCTTATTCCATAAGATGTGAAGTGTGTATTACAAAGAGTAAAATAGCCTTCTATTTATAGGAGGGCTTGGAAGGCATTCCTTAGAGTTTTCCAATGTGGGACAAAGTAGCATTCATATTTATACTTATTTTATAACACTCCCCCTTGAATGTCCGGTCCCAGGAGAAATATGCTGAGAGAAAGTTGTCTCGTTAAAAACCTTGCTAAGAAAAACCTAGTGGAAAAAACCTTAGCGAAGGGAAAAAGAGTGCAGTGCATATTTACTCCCCCTGATCATTGCTTCCATTGATATCTTTGAAGCGTCGCATTCCAATCTTGTGCACCAGTTTCTCAAATGTTGATGTAGGGAGGGACTTAGTGAATAAATCTGCCAGGTTATCACTTGAACGGATTTGTTGAACATTGATTTCGCCTTTCTCGTAAAGATCGTGAGTGAAGAAGAATTTGGGCGAAATGTGCTTTGTTCTATCCCCTTTAATAAATCCTTCCTTCAATTGTGCTATACATGCTGCGTTGTCTTCATAAAAGGTTGTTGGAACTTCTTTCTTGGTCGGCAAGCCACATGCTCCAAGAATATGTTACGTCATAGATCGTAACCAAACACATTCACGACTAGCTTCGTGAATTGCTAATAATTCTGCATGGTTAGTTGATGTAGAGACCAATGTTTGTTTTACTGATCTCCATGAAATAGTTGTTTCACCACAAGTGAAAACATACCCTGTCTGAGATCGTGCTTTGTGTGGATCTGATAAATATCCTGCATTTGCATAACCAGTTAGATCCGATTTGGACGAAGATGAATAATACAATCCTAAATCGATTGTCCCTTGAAGATATCGAAAAACGTGCTTAATGCCATTCCAATGCCTTCTGGTTGGGGAAGAACTGTACCTTGCTAATAAATTCACCGCAAATGATATATCATGCCTCGTACTATTAGCAAGATACATTAGCGCTCCGATTGCACTAAGGTATGGTACTTCTGGACCGAGTAGTTCTTCATCATTTTCAGATGGTCGAAATGGATCTTTTTTCACATCAAGAGATCTCACAATCATAGGTGTACTTAATGGATGTGCTTTATCCATATAAAACCGCTTAAGTACTTTTGAGGTATAATTCGATTGATGAATAAATATTCCGTCTTTTAAGTGCTCAATTTGAAGACCTAAACAAAATTTTGTTTTTCCAAGGTCTTTCATTTCAAATTCATTTTTCAAAGAATTCATAACTTTTGATAACTCTTCATGAGTTCCAATAATATTTAAATCATCAACATAGACAGCAATGATAACATATTCAGATCCGCATCTTTTGATAAAAACACAAGGGCATATAGGATCATTTTTATAACCTTATTTCAACAAGAATGTACTCAAGCGATTATACCACATTCTCCCAGATTGCTTTAATCCATATAAAGATTTATTTAGTTTAACTGAATAAATCTCGTTACGATTTAAAGCTTGTGCTTCAGGCAACTTAAATCCTTCAAGGACTTTCATATAAATATCATTTTCCAAGGATCCGTAGAGATAGGCTGTAACGACATCCATTAATCGCATTTCAAGTTTCTCACGTACTGCCAAACAAATCAAATACCTTAGGGTAATTGCATCAATTACTGGAGAATATGTCTCTTCATAATCAATACCTGGTCTTTGGGTATATCATTGTGCCACAAGCCTTGCCTTGTATCGCACAACTTCGTTATTTTCATTTCTCTTACGTACGAATACCCATCGACATCCTACTGGTTGTACATTATTTGGTGTGCAAACCACACATCCAAATACTTGACGTTTGGCAAGTGAATTTAATTCAACATTGATTGCGTCTTTCCATAAGGGCCAATCCTTTCTACACCGACATTCTGAAATTGATGTAGGCTCAAGATCATCACATTCTTCCATAATGTTGACCGCTACAGTGTAAGCGAAAATTTCATCAATGTGAATATTATTGCGATTCCATTTGTTGCCTGTTGTGACATAGTTGATTGATATTTCTTCATTTTCAGTAGGTTTTGGTGACTGCGGTTCTTCTGGAACCTTGTCATCTATGTCAACAGGTTCTACGAGAATTGTTGTTTCCTCTTTTTGATCATTTTCAACATGTGCTCCTTTTCTTTTTCGAGGATTTTTATCTTTGGAACCGATAGGTCTTCCTCGCTTTTGTCGTGTTACAGACTCATTGGCAATACTTGGTTGCCCTTCAGAGACATCAATTTTAATTGGAGCATTTACAGCTGGTATATAAGACTTAGTCACTCGTTTCGAATCAGTAAATGCATTTGGCAACTGATTCGCAATATTTTGCATATGAATTATCTTTTGAACTTCAAGTTCACTATGCTTTGTACGAGGATCTCTAATTGTTAGTGATAATTCTCTCCAAGAGATAGTCTTTTCCAACTGTTTAATCTCTTCCCCTAATGTTGGATAAATAGATTCATCAAAATGACAATCAGCAAATCTTGTTGTAAATAAATCTCCAGTCAATGGTTCTAAATACTTTATTATAGATGGAGATTCATATCCAACATATATTCCAAGTCTTCTTTGTGGACCCATCTTTGAGCGTTGTGGTGGGGATATCGGAACATATACTGCACAACCGAAAATTCTCAGATGAGAAATACTTGGTTCTACACCGGAAACCATTTGTAAAGGGGAATTAGCATTATAACTTGTTGGCCTGATGCGTACAAGTGTTGCTGCATGTAAAATAGCATGTCCCCAAGCAGAAGTGGGAAGCTTAGATTTCGTAATTAATGGTCTTGCAATTAACTGAAGACGTTTAATAAACGATTAAGCTAAACCATTTTGTGTATGAACATGAGCAACGGGATGTTCAATATCTATTCCGATTGACATGCAATAGTCATTGAAGGCTTGGGACGAAAACTCACCAGCATTATCAAGACGGATTTTCTTTATTGTATAATCAGAGAATTGTGCACGTAAACGAATTATTTGTGCAAGCAATCTCGCAAATGCTAAATTTCGAGTGGATAACAAACGCACATGTGACCATCTAGTTGATGCGTCAATCAATACCATAAAGTATCTAAATGGCCCACACGGTGGATGGATAGGCCCACATATATCTCCCTGAATGCGTTCAAGAAATTTAGGATTTTCATACTTGATTTTGGCTGGTGATGGCCTTGTGATTAGTTTACCTTGAGAGCAAGCAACACATGAAAGTTCATCAGATTGAAAAATCTTCTGGTTTTTCAATGGATGACCAACTGAATTCTCAATAATTCTTCGCATCATTATTGAACCAGGATGGCCCAACCGGTCATGCCAAATTTGAAAGTCATTAGTAAACTTTTGGTTTACCGTGGCATAAGTTTCAATAACTTTGATTTTGGTAAAATACAATCCAGGTGTCAAAGTTGACAACTTTTCTAAGACATGTTTCTTTCCAGAAACAGTATAAGTAATATAGAGATATTCATTATTTCCTTCCTCTTGTGTTTCAATATGATATCCATTCAAACGAATATCTTTAACACTCAATAAGTTTCTTCGAGCCTTTCGAGAAAACAATGCATATTCAATTACCAATTTTGTTCCTTTCTGTAGTAAGATAGTTGTTCTTCCGGAGCCATCAATTAATTTTGTAGTACTAGCTATAGTACTGACATTTGCACTTTTCCATATTTAAGTGAGAAAAGTATTTTCTATTATTGAATATGGAGTGAGTAGTAGCGCAATCTGCTAGACATATTTCTCCTTCGTTGTTTGAAAATGTTGCCAAATCAATTTCCATGTTTCTAAAAATAAAAGGATAAGGAGATACATATTAAAAAAAAACTTTTATTGAACTTAGAAAAAGGTTACAAGGAAATTCGGAAACACACACGACAAAAAATAAAGGTACATATAAGATAATATTGAACTTAAAACGAAACAACATGCTGAAATGGAAAAACTAGACTTTAAGACCATTTAGTTATTCTCAGAAAACACCATATGTCCTATTCCACCTTCAGGGCGGTCAAGATAGTCGGCAACATCAAGTTGTGCCATGTCAATCTGTCCGTGTTCATTTGCGTCTTGAACATAATTCGTTTCGATATTTTCACCCATCGCCTTTGATGCTTGGTAAAGATCAACAAGGTGTTTTGCTACTTTGCAAGTTCTTGACCAATGGCCTGTCATACCACATCGGTGACAAGTACTTTCATAAATTTTCTTTGTCGGCCCATCATCTCCATTTTTCTCTGTCTCATTATATGCTCTTTTATTATGGCCATTTTTGAAGTTGTTATTACGACCTCTTCCTCGGCCTTGACCACGTCCACCACGTCCATATCCACGTCCACGTCCACGACCACGTCCATATCCACGACCACGAAAGGAATCATGGCCAAAAGGATTGTGTGATGTTGCATTCACTTCAAGGAATGGGGTAGAACCAGTGGGACGAGACACGTGATTTTTCATCAACAACTCGTTATTTTGTTCAGCCACTAAAAGACATGAAACAAGTTCAGAATAATTTTTAAAACCTTTTTCACGATATTGTTGTTGAAGAATAATATTTGTGGCGTGAAAAGTAGAGAATGTTTTTTCGAGCATATAATAGTTTTTCCACATAATTTCAGTCGCTGAGTAATTTTACATACTGCGGAGTTGTATTCTCCCACAGTTTTAAAATCTTGCAATCGAATGTGTATCCAATCATGTCGAGCTTTAGGAAGGATAACAGCCTTACGGTGCTCAAACCTTTCTTTGAGACAAGTCCAAAGTTCTGCAGGATCTTTGAGTGATACATATTCCCCTTCTAATTTTGGAGTAAGATGGTGAAGTATGAAAATCATAGCTGTTGACCTTTTATTTTGTGGTAATGTGTTACCAGTTTTAATAGCATCGTCAAGGCTTTTAGCATCCAAGTGCAATTCTACATGCAATATCAATTGTAAATAATTATCTCCAGATGCATCCAATTGCGCAAATTCTACGTTTGAGATGTTTGACATGATGACTATAATATAAACAAAATAACATAAGAATCGTGATTTTTAATATTTCATAAATAATACAACATTATTACATGAAAAAAAACATAGTAATAACCGCAATATTATAAATAGAGGTATAACCATCCTTATTTATAACAAGGGTAATAATTATAATAATATAGGAATAACCGCAATATTATAAATAGAGGTATAACCATCCCTATTTATAACAAGGGTAACAAAAATAACAAATTGTGTACCTTTTTTTTTTTTGGAACTCAAACAAGAATGCCGACAAAATATCGAGCCTCTCGTGCTGATAACGTGTTATAAATGTTTGAACTCAAAGGAAAATAAAAGAGAGTAATATTAGCTATCAAACTCTACTTATTCCATAAGATGTGAAGTGTGTATTACAAAGAGTATAATAGCCTTCTATTTATAGGAGGGCTTGAAAGGCATTCCTTAGAGTTTTCCAACGTGGGACAAATGAGCATTCATATTTATACTTATTTTATAACAAAAAGCAAATTGTAACTATTTTTAAGAATATGTAAACACCACCTTAGTTATGCGTACTGAAACGAGTTTTTTTAATATAATTATATAATGATATAAAGTCTGAGAAGACGTTTCCATGTTCAAATCTGTTTTTATACTCAGTTACAACCAGTAAGGGACGTTTTTGTAACCAACAGCCCATCACATAAAAAAAACTTAAAAGTAACATATGTACGAGAAAACATAATAAATTAGTTACAGGACCAATGAATGTAATCCTTACAATATTTATTATGAAAAGAACTCAACTGAGCATCTTGAATTCTTAATACAAGCCAGTATTCCTCTTTTTTGGTAAGAAAGTCAGTATTATTCTTAGTACTGGTGAAAATGAGATTGCTATTCAGAGCGCAAACATCCAAATTCCCTTTCAAGTAACAAAGCAAAAGAAAAGAAAAAGGGAAAAATAAGAAATTGAGAGATATTCAAGAAATCCAATAAAACAAAATTTGGGGGCAAACAGTGAGTACGTTTAGACACTACCTACAGTCAAAAATTGCATTAGTATATATCCCAGCCATAATGAAATGTATTGCTCTGCACATATGCAAGGCCCCAATTTCATTCGGTGGTACAAATCTTGAGCAAAATAAATTAACATTGACCATAAAGAATATCAAGGAAAACACATTAATAACTAGTAGCAGTAGCAAGAAACTTCAGAGGCCCCTTTTCACCAATAAACCTGAACAGAACCACCGTCTTAAAGAAGATCAGCCACATTAGACGGAAGTTCTTCAATGACAACATTGTAAAACTTCTGAATGTCCTGAAGCATTTTCTCATCCTCCCTGGTCAAAAAGTTAATGGAAACTCCTTTCCTCCCAAACCTTCCACTTCTTCCAATACGATGCAGATAGTTTTCTGGCTGCGTTGGAAGATCATAATTAATGACAAGAGATACTTGTTGCACATCAATACCACGAGCCAAAAGATCAGTGGTGATTAACACACGAGACGAGCCCGAGCGAAACTCGCGCATGATAATGTCACGGGTGTTCTGGTCCATGTCTCCATGGGTGGCTGAGACGGTGTGGTCACGGCTTCGCATTTTGTCAGTAAGCCAGTCAACCTTTCGCCGAGTGTTCACAAAGATGACACTCTGGGTGATGGCTAGCGTCTCGTAGAGATCACACAGTGTCTCCAATTTCCAGTCTTCCTTCTCTACGTTAACATAAAATTGCTTAATACCTTCGAGAGTTAGCTCATCCCTCTTTACCAAAATTCTCACGGGTTTATTCATGAATTTACGGGTGATTTCAAGGGCTTCAGGTGGCATTGTGGCGGAGAACACACCAACTTGAACTTTGGATGGGAGTAACTGGAAAATGTCGTAAATCTAGAAAGACATGTACCCATAGTTAGTAAGCCCATACCAATAAAAATTAAAAGAAAGATAACATATACATCACATGAGATAATTCTAATTAAAAACCTTGTCCCAATATTACAGACATCCATGCCCACTTTGAAAAGTGAGAAAGAAGGGGTATCTTAAAAATACCAGAAGTCGGTATTCTATGATTTTCAACAGACTTTCTACAAGCATTTAGCAACAGTACCGGAAGTTTTTGTAACTAACTAAACCTCGTGTAACTAACTAAACCCCATGCATAGTAACTATAAGTTAACAAAAATCAGATTCACAAAATAATGTCACAGTATAAAAGAGAGTAACTTCGGTGTGAAACAGAAACTCGGGCTAAAGGAAGTACCTGATCCTTAAAACCCCTTGACAGCATTTCATCAGCCTCATCCAAAGTGAACATCTTAATGTAATCGGCACGGAGTGACTGTCTCCGCAACATGTCGAACACACGACCAGGCGTGCCAACAACAACATGAACCCCAGCAGAAAGAATCCTTTGATCCTCACGAACGCTGGTTCCACCAACACAGGCATGAACCTTCACACCAAGATAGTCACCAAGAGCCCTCATAACTTTCTCAATTTGTTGGGCAAGTTCTCTTGTGGGTGCCAAAACCAAGGCCTGGCACTGTGTCAAGCTGTAGTCTAGCTGCTGCAAGATACCAGAACAGAAGGTGGCAGTTTTTCCAGTTCCAGACTGAGCCTGTTGAATAACATCAAGACCCTTGCAGAAAGGAACAATGCCTCTTTGCTGGATAGCGGACGGCTTCTCAAAACCTTTAGAGAAAAAAAAAGGTCAAAATTTCCAATTCTGCATCGTCAATACAACAAATAGATGTACACAATGTCCATGAGGAAGAAAAGTGCAGAAATTACACAGATGACAAAAAAAAAAAAAAAACATAATTGCTATTTGTTCTGCTAGTTTAGGACGGAACTCAGCTAATCAAGAAACAATCGAGGTCATGGTAATCTTACCATAAGCATAAATGCCTCTGAGGAGATTTTCTTGAAGTCCCATAGCATCAAAACTATCGTAAACCTCATCATAAGAAGTAAAGAATTCCTGCTCGTCAACTTGGAGCCTGAAACGGAGAGTTGAATACTGAGAAATCCAAGTAAAGAACAGTTTTACTGTGTCTATAATACTTTTCCTACTAATACCAAGTCTAGATCACAAAATAATTTTCCACTTATTCAGAGATATTAAAAAAAAAAAAAAAGTAAAGTGTGGTGAACAGATTTCAAAGTGAACTTACAACTCATTCATCTTTGCATCATACTGACGAGCATCAAACTGTGATCCTTCCGGTGCCAAACCTGCCATAACTGTCGTTGGCAAAGATGTATCAGTAATTAACAATAGATGAACTAAAGGCATATATGGAGAGCAGATAATGAAAAACAATCAGCAAAAGGAAAGAAGAGATATGTGACAGAAAAGCCAAACTTGCAAGCCACTCATTATGGATTACAAGCATTAAATTCCTGTTTCGATGTAGGGGGGAGATGTTAAAAGAGCAGGAGCTACATTTAGTCATATCATAGCCCCATCGCCCTCTCCCCCAAAAATTATAATTTCAGAGCTACACAGATAGTCATCATGTACACTCACATAAACACAATATTTCTATTAACAATGCGCTTTAAGGAACTCCTCAAATCTACAAACAAAATACAAATCCGTAAACCTTATTGTAACAAGGTCCCTCATATGCCGTTAACTAGAAATTTATACTAATGTAATGCAGTAGACGAATCCTGAATAACATATCAAACATAAAAAAAAAAAAAAAAAAAAAAGCAATCTTTGATATGTCACAAAAAGATATAAAATTGAAGATCCAACAGATCCATCAACACAAAACAGATTTTTTTTTAAAATCATAAATCCGTCGGCTTTAACAACAGATCAATAAAAAAAGATCGAACCTTTGAATCTGAGCGAAGAAAAGGAGGTTGAAAATAATAGTTGCGAGATTGATGAATTACTCCTCGAATCGGCGCCGTGGAGTAGGAGAAGAGAAGGAAACTAGTCTGTGTGTGTGTGTGTGTGTGTGTGCGTGAGAGAGAGAGAGATTTGAGAAGAATTGGTCCGACGAGTGTGTTGTTGTTGTGTTTGTAAAAAGAACGAGGAGGGTTACAATAAGGGTTCCCCTCTTTATATATATATATATACACTATTTGCCTTGTCCTATTTTCCTTTTCCAATTGCGGCTAGGGCAAATTTCTCACTCTGTTCTCAGATATTTTCAACCTATTATTTTCATCATCCAAACTTGTCTTAACATCACATTATTATATATTATATAAGATAAGAAATTACGCCCATCTTTTTAATCCAATGTTCTACTTGAGTACATTGTGTTTGGACAATACAAATTATTTGGGACTACTACAAGTAATTTTCTCCTAATATGTAAAATCACAAAAAAGAAAACAACAATCTTTAGAATTTGAAAAAACACAATGACTTCTATTCGAACTAATGATTGATAAAATATTTTTAAAATTTGATAGTAGCTTTATGATGTTATAATAATAGTAAAATAAGAGATTTAAGTTGAGGTGTATAATATACACACACACATATATATATACTATTACATTATGTAATAGATGTGATTTTCTTTTTTGATCCGCAAAAAAGATTTAATAAAACTGATAAGAGAGTAAAAAATGCTCTCAAACCGAAAGTTCAAAATCACGACAACAAGTTACAAATTAAGACATGTTATGGGGAAGTTTGCCTAGTTGTAAAACGAGAAAATAAAATCATTTTTCCTTATGAATCGTCGACTCAATACCAACTCCAAGATTGAAGCTTGATGAGATCAACAGTCGATTTAATATCAACTTTTTCGCCACGAAAAGAGAACTTTGTTTCTAAGCAACCAAATAGACGAGAAGGTGAAAAACCATATGCATCTCCAAATTTTATTTTCATTTTTTGAACGGAAGAGAGTTCTATGCTGTAAGAAATGATTCTTGAGGTTTCTCGGAAAATCCGTAGAAACGCCAAGCCACTCGTAGCACTTCATCCATATTTTGTAAATCGTGCTACATTCAAAAAAATAGATGGTATTTTTCTTCGGTGCCATGGTTACAAACAACACAATCTAAGTTTTCTATCTCGACGCCTCTATTCACCAAGTTCTTTTTCGTTGATTTTTTTTTTTGAAAATCACTTTCCACCCAAAAGATAATACTTTTAAAGGTGGTGGAGAATTCAAATAAATTTTAAAGAAAGCATTGTAATCTGAGTTGTCTCCTAATTCAAGACAATCATATGCCGACTTCATCGTGAATTTTTTCGATGGATCTCCAATCTATTTCCAATGGTCTTCTTTATTCCTCATGATTTGTACTCCCGGTAAAAGATGTGTAAGATCATTAGCTAATTCTTGCTCCCATAGAAAGAGTGATCTTCGTCATGATAAAGTCCACGACCACAAATCACCATTCCACTCTCCCATTTCTGAGATTGTTGTATTTATATTACTGGCGATAAGGAACAACTTGCTGAAAGTAGATTTCAAATGTTGATTTCCATACCAAACATCATGTCAGAATTGAGTTTTCTCTCCATTGCCCACTTCTTTTCTGAGATTTTCAGCAAACCGATCTTTACAATCATTTTTTCGGGTAATCTTTTGTAAATCACGCCACCAAATTGATGATTTACTATTTCTCGTAGAGCTAACCGAACTCCCATACTTTGAAAGAATGATTTTCGCCCATATTTTGTCTCATTCATTAAGAAGTCTCCTCCTCCATTTACTTAAAAGTGCTTAGTTGAAAAACTCAAGATATTTAATCTCCAATCCTCCATTTTCCTTCTTCTTGCATACCGTATCCCAACTTGCCCAACTGATTTTCTTATTGTTCTCTGTCTCGCCTTACAAGAATTTTTTTTGGGTTTTGGTGAACTCCTTTATGATCTCTTTTGGTGCTCTGTAGAAAGAGAATAGATAGACCGGCAAACCCAAAAGTACTAAGTTCAACAACACGATTTTCCCTCCAAAAGTTGGCGAGGCATACTTCCACTCGGTTCACAAAATCCACTCGAAATCCTCCCATAATCGACACGATTCCGCTGAAATTACTCGCCTAAGAGGACGCCGCGACAATGGGCTGGAAAATCCGAGCCAAAGACGCCGACATTTCCGACCGATCCTTGACACCCAATTAAGGTGAGTGGATTTTTTCCGACAACATTTTTATTTGGTCTCTTTGTATGATGTAGTTGTTTATTCAGCACTACAATACATTTTTTGTCACTGGTTTGTGAAATGCAGCTGAGGTTGTGAGAAACCGTTAGTGGGTTGTTTATTTTAATTTTTTGTCAATTATTTATTGTTTTTGCTTGGTTGGTGGTCCAAAAGTTCTCCCCACTCATGAGTTTACGTGTGTACTTTAGCAATAATATATTGCATGTATTAGGTTTTCGTCAACAGTGCATATTATATTATAACTAGGGTTTATTACATGTCATAAAACTTAGGGTTTTGATGTTGTTTTTGTTGTGTATTTGCAGGTAATAATAAAGAGGTTTTTACTATTATGATCCATCACTTTGCAAAAATGATGAATCTTGGTAGAATGTGCTACTTAGAGGGCCA
The DNA here is from genome assembly GCA_948329865.1 of Linaria vulgaris. NCBI lineage: Eukaryota > Viridiplantae > Streptophyta > Magnoliopsida > Lamiales > Plantaginaceae > Linaria > Linaria vulgaris. The sequence goes on from OX415251.1 coordinate 65,215,817, forward strand.
AGTTAATTTTGTTGACTACTGCACTAAAGATGAGATGTCCATGTTGGGACCGAGAACGAAACCCAAGAGCGTTCATGTCAAATCATCAAGAATTAAACACATAAGTCAAATAACTGGATTGCGGAAGCGTACCTTACACCGTATGATTAATTGCTCGCGAAATGTCTTGTGGTTGATCTTCCAAATCAGCACAAACCTCTTGAGAGTTCCTTTAATTCTCTCTTGATCTAACTATCGATGGGATGTAGTATAGAAAGTGACTCGTGTGATTTGGGGACCATGACCACCTTTATATATTAGGTCACCAAAACCCTGGTGCCCTAATTTCGTAACTTGGGCTTCGGCCCATCATCGTAAGCACAAGTTACAACAGTCTCTACCCATTAAAGGCCCACACCCTATTAGATACATTAAGCCCATAGTTTTACCGAACTTTAGATCACTTTTATTGGGCTTATTATTAATGACATTTCGTATCACATAATTATTAACATATAAGCCCAACGTTGGATTAACGATCCAACATTATTGGATAAAAGATCCAACAATCTCCCACTTGGGCTATATGTGAACTTCATAATTATGCTTAACCGAATTGAGCTCCTTTACTGTCATTACCGAATGTATCTACAACCAATCCCGTCCATCAATCATACCAACATAGAATCGAAGGGGTCTTTGTCGCATTTATCGTGACTCGACCCATCAACGGTCACGTATGTCAATATAACTGAATGACATAGATCATGATGTGGATGCGTAGCATGGAAACTTCATGTAACGTGACCATAACATGTATGTTTCCAACTAGTCCTCCCTTAAACCTTAGTGAGATCAAGACTCAACCTTCAATTAGAGTATCACTTTACTTCAAACTTTATTTCTGCAGAAACAACCTTAAAATCCTTAAACTGGATTAACCAAAAGCGTCTATAGTGTAAAACACCTACAAACTCCCACAGAAGCTGAATTTCCTTAACTGATGTGTCATCCATATGAGCGACCAGCTCATAAAACCTTTTGGATGATACTTCTTTAATTAGTGGATCCACGATATGGAGTTTGTGTTGATGCGCTTTATAGACGACTGTTTACTCTGAACTCTTTATTCAACAACTAGGAATATGATGTCTTGTGTAATTTGACATTATCAAGATCCTATTGTTGGAATGTACAACTGCTTATTATTGTCACAAAATAACTTTAGTGGCACGTTTCAACGCTATCCACTTCACGCAGCCTCGTGACAAAAGTATACAGTCATACTTTTATAATTGGACGCCTTATAACACACTATGGACACCGTTGTCATGAAAGTAATTACCATACGAGACGGTTAAGTACTCTTTCAAAAATGACTCTCATAACAAGCAGATGAGCATAGTTTGATGTAAAATCATACTTTTAGGCATCCACCTAAATCGGAGTCAATATACTTTACGATCTCAAACTGACCTGACCTCCGACATGTAAGCATGTATCCTTTAAAATGCTTTAAGTACTATAAGACTCATTTGGCTGCTTACTAATGGTCTTTTCTGACTTACTCAAATAACTAGCCAACATTTATTATAATTCGAACACACTAAGAATCTCCATTGCTAAGGCATATGAAAAATTCTTTATTACCTTTTGCTCAAGAACAACTTTTAGGATATTAATTAAATTGTACTATTCTCTTATAAAAAAAGAGTATCAAAAGCAATGCAATTACACTATAGTTTTACTCCCACGGACCTTATGATATTTACTAAATTCATCTCAAAATTAATTGAGACAATTACTTGATAAACTTGAAATACCATTCAAAACTTTACTAAAATACTCAGATGGATTTTTTTAAAAACTTGCAAACCATAATCCATGCGTCTTTTGACACAAGGTTTTCTGGATGCACTATATATACTGTCTCACAATGTTGCCATTAAGAGGCAGTAATCATATCCATCTCGTAAAATTCATAGTATATCTTTAATGTTATGGTTCTTGAGATGCTGAAGTTTGTTCTTTTGAAACTACTCTCTAAATGGGAGTTTCCTTGACATTGTCTTAACTTGCATAGTATTGAATAGAATGACAAAGAAGTCAAGACCTATTCAACATCCATAAGAATACAAACATATTCCTTCTGAAAGACAATGTCTTCAACTTTATCTCCCCCCGCAAACTCGGCATCGTCAAAGAACCAAACATTTATTTTGTCTTAAAAGTTGACTTTAATGTGGGATCTAAAACTTTTAACTTAGACTTCTTTAGAATACTTAAAGTGGCTTACCGTTATTGAATCAAATTATGTTCTTAAAGTCACTAAGACTTTACTTTTAATTGGATATTCTAAACAAGTAAGTACTTTAGGAAATATTCTATATACTGCAAGCTGCAATCTCAAGAGCTTCACTTTAGAGAAATTTTAATTGTCATATTTCATCTTTAAGTGACACCATTATAGTGGAATTAACCCTTTATGATGTACCTAAATGTGATATTATATTTCTCTATAGGAATTTAACAAACTATATTGGGTGAACTTGAAACATTACGTATACCAAATAAATTAATATTTTTGGATGAACATAATGCTTTGATCTTTAAGTTGAGTGAACTCTCAACTTTAACAACACACCCTATGTTTGAGAATTATAGTAACATGAGTTCTTATTCTCCTTTAGGAGGTATGACTTGATCTCATATACCATAACTTGACTGAATTTTCACAGATCAATATAACTTTTGTACCTTAAGTACTATAGTAAAAGATTTATGAGGCAATTATATTATTATTATTTTTTTTAAAAAAATGATATTCGCAACTGTAGAAAGAACTCGAGAACTTTTAAAGCCAAAACTTTTACAAAAAACTGAATTTTCTTTAGTAACTTGATAAATCAAGAAATGTCTTAATTTATTTAAAAGGTAATGATTTTCTCCCGAAAGACGAAATAGAAAGACTTTACCAAAATAAACCTTGAAAAATAGTTCTTTCATAGTAAATTAAATTTCATTTATTGCCTCAAATTGAACTTATTGTCATCACGCAAATAGATGCATCTTTCAGCATCATTTGACTTTAGACATTTTAGAGAACATTTCATAGACATAGTGATGTAAGATATTGCGACTTAATCTATTCATCACATGGATCTATGTAACCAAAATTAATTTAATCTGTGAAATTATCAAATTAAGAAGTACACCATTTGGCACGCCTAACATGACAATTAGTGCACTGTTTCTCCTTAAGATTAAAACTCAAATGAGAAACAACTTTTTCTTTTCCAATTTAATTGGTGGCTTTTGTTGTTTCTTCTGAGTTGCTATATTTGCAGCTTTTGTAAGATTGCATTTTGCTTTGTCCTTAGGTATTAAGGTAATACAAGATATTTCGGATGTACTCCCTAATATCATCCTTTCCTCATACGTATTTAAAAATTAAAATTGTCAAGAATGTATATATTTTAGACTTATCATTCTGGACAACTTTATTTTTATATCCTTAAGGAATTTAACTTTAATATATATTTTAAATAATACCCCTAAAAGTTACTAAGATTGTCTTGTTCATGAATATCCTACACATGCGTTTATCATTTTCTCCCACAGTTTTATATTACCCTTGTTGCAAAGGTAAATTGTATCCTTAAAATGTGGTATAGAAGTAATCCTTAACGCAATATGGAGTATCATGATAAAAATAGAAGTGCTTTAACACCGAAACAGAATTTATGTTGGTAGTTATGTTGGTAATTATAAGTAGCATGTGCTACAACGAAAAAGATCTTATACATGCTCACATTAACCTTGAAGCAAAATCAAATTCAAGTATTGGTAATTCCCATCTCAAGATACCGGAACTCCATTAACATTTTATCTTTGACCAAATGTTAACTTGTAAGTGGTATCTTGAAGCAGTAATTAAACTTTGACAATAAATGTCGAACATAACTCTACCTTTGGCCGATATTATGTTCACATGCAAAACCGCGTAATCATCACAAGTTTAATTCTGCAAGTATGCATGCAATTCTGACAAACATCGATCTTCCTTTTGGCCGATAGACATTCACATAAGTTACATGCACATTACCATTTATATTTTCAAATAAATTAATTTCCACAAGAGAGCTCACTTTTGCGAGATGTTACTTCAATTAACATATCTAAAAATATATATAACTTTTCCAATATTAGAATTCAAGATTGCACCGGAAAATTTGGGCTTCTATAAAAGGTTATCCTTTTTAATCACAAGTCAATGGTCAAGGTTTTGACCTTTGACTGAGTCGGGACTGGACAAGTCAAACTCGACTTGTATCCTGCTCCAGTTTTTGACCTCACGCCCAAATTTTTAATCTTTTTCTTTAATTTTATTAAAGGATAAAACTTTAATTCTTTAACTTTAGTTATAGTTGGGCCATATAATTTTATTAAACTTAAAGGCCAATTTGGAATTAGAATTTTTTTTAGGGCTATTTTGTAGTAATAAGAAACTTATCTACAATATATTAGGGCTAGTTTGCAATTTGTAAGATGTAAAGACTGGAATTGCAATATAACTAGACTTTATTCTAATTTGGCAAAAGATTTGGGCAGAAATTGCAATTGTCAGGGGACGTCTTGCAATTAACAGGAGAGGGATGCAATTTTACGAAGGATCTGGACTAGATTGGTAATTGGCAGGGGCCAAATTACACTTGATAAGACTTGATTGCAATATTACTGGAACTGTTTTGCAATTTGAAGAAAGTTTAGGTTAAAATTGCAGTTTCTTTAGTTTAGTAGGGACGGATATGTAATTTCGTCATCTTCTTCTTTCTTCTTCAACCAACAACTACAGCCGCCGCCTCCTTTTTTCAAGAAAAACTGCAGCGCCCGTCAGCAACACCGCTTCTTTTTCCGGCGTGTCCTTTCGCTGCCAGAAGACTGACGACGTACCTCCTTCGCCGGAACTCTTCAATCCGGCGCAGCAAATTCTCTTCCTAATAAAAGTTTTTTTTTTTATTTTTTTTTATTTTAACTACAGCAAATAGCGAAGCGCGGTTCGCCGCCGTGGTCGGGCGGTGATGGAAACCTTATCCCCGGCGGAAGACGTCCGCCGGCGGAACCTTTGCTGATTTCCCTTTTAGGAAATAGAATATTGATTTACTGTTTGGAAGTTCTCTTTTCCTTAATTACTGTATTTGTTTTCCTTAATTTCTGTTAACACCACCTTTCCCAATTTCCACCCTTTTGCTTTTGTTAAGTCCCGTAAAAGGAAAAGAATTTGGCAGAGTCAATTAATTTGTTCTTAATTAGGAGAAATCCCAGAATCACCAACAAACTCAATCCAAATTAATCAAAAAACATAGCCATAACCATAAGAGGTGGAACTTAAGAATGTCTTACAGATGGAATCTTACGTAACATCAGAAATATAATAAAGAAGCCAAAATCCGTACTTAAAAGTTAAAACCATATAAAGCCCTTCTCAAATTTAATTTCGTGAAAGACATATTAATCAAATTCGAGAAACCTTAAATCATAGTTCAACCACATCAACATATTCTTCAATTCAATCACACAAAACATATGAACTAGATTTCAGAACATGCTTAACTCATACTTCACCGAAAATAATATTCTCAAATTTCAATTTCTGCAGTTCATAAGCATGAAATCCAGAATATCATCCAATTAATCATTGTAACAAATACCTAATTTAATCCCAATGATTCAACATGAAGCGGCTCTGATACCACTTGTTGGGACCGAGAACGAAACCCAAGAGCGTTCATGTCAAATCATCAAGAATTAAACACATAAGTCAAATAACTGGATTGCGGAAGCGTACCTTACACCGTATGATTAATTGCTCGCGAAATGTCTTGTGGTTGATCTTCCAAATCAGCACAAACCTCTTGAGAGTTCCTTTAATTCTCTCTTGATCTAACTATCGATGGGATGTAGTATAGAAAGTGACTCGTGTGATTTGGGGACCATGACCACCTTTATATATTAGGTCACCAAAACCCAGGTGCCCTAATTTCGTAACTTGGGCTTCGGCCCATCATCGTAAGCACAAGTTACAACAGTCTCTACCCATTAAAGGCCCACACCCTATTAGATACATTAAGCCCATAGTTTTACCGAACTTTAGATCACTTTTATTGGGCTTATTATTAATGACATTTCGTATCACATAATTATTAACATATAAGCCCAACGTTGGATTAACGATCCAACATTATTGGATAAAAGATCCAACAGTCCAGACTTGAGTTGATCAGTATGGCCGTTGAAATAGACCTTAGTGATGATGTAATAGTATTTTATAAAGATGATCATGATGAACTATCACTACATCTGATCTACATCAATGATGACAATTTATGCATGTGAAATGGCAAGGTTAGCTACTCAACAGAGGTTGGTTGAAGTCTATGTAATGAAACTAGAGTTACATGTTGCTGCTACTCAGACAGATGATGATGCAGATGCAGTTGTTGATGATGACTCTGTTGAAGAAGTAGATATCATCCTTTCTATTAGTGAGCCACTTGATAATGTTGGGATGATTAAGGGTGTTATAAGTTTGGAGGTGAAGAAGATCCAGCTGGGTTTGAAGTAGAAATGGAAAAAGTGTGCAGTCAAGTGGAAAATGGTGAAAGTATTAGTGGTTTTTTTGGTGTTGAAACTACTAATGCAGGTGAGCCTAGTGGATAGGGGAGAACAATGATGGAGAGAAGGAGAACAAGAGCTAGTAGTAGTACTTATGGTGAGGGAGTTGACAATATATACTTTGAGACAAGAGCTAATGGTAATGTAGAGAATACAAATGATGGAGAAACAACAAACGCAGTAAATGCAACAGAAGACAATGACAGAAATGAGGAAACTGTAAATGGGGTTGAAGCTGGTGGTAGGCAGGCGGGAGTAAAGAATTTGCCTAGCTTCATAAGGGACAATTATGGGCCATTGGTGGCATCAATAATTTATTTGGAGAACAGTGATGACAGTGAAAGAGAGGTATCTGTGGGGTCAGATTCTGAGTATTCTGATGGCTTGGTTGATGATGAAAATGATACCAAGGAAGATGATAACCTATTCACAGCTAATGTGGATCTTGAAGTAAGACCAGCAACTGCAAGTAATGACCCTACCACAGATGGGCCAAGTGCTACTGCTAATGCAAGCACTACTGCCAATGGAAGCAGTAGTGTTAATGCAAGTAGCACTGCTGATGTGCCCTTCTCTTCTACACTCACAAGAGACATAAGGAATAAAAAGGTGAAACTAGTAGTAACAGCAGAGGCTGCTAGGGAGATGTACAAAAACCATGATGTCTTTAACCCTAAAGTTGATATGACCAAGGTTGTATTCAAGATACAGATGTGCTTCCAGCATCCAGATCATCTAAGGGATGTAATTAGGAAAGTTTCAATTGTTGAGAAAAGATCAATAAGGATCTTTTATAAAGATGATCATGATGAACTATCACTACATCTGATCTACATCAATGATGACAATTTATGCATGTGAAATGGCAAGGTTAGCTACTCAACAGAGGTTGGTTGAAGTCTATGTAATGAAACTAGAGTTACATGTTGCTGCTACTCAGACAGATGATGATGCAGATGCAGTTGTTGATGATGACTCTGTTGAAGAAGTAGATATCATCCCTTCTATTAGTGAGCCACTTGATAATGTTGGGATGATTAAGGGTGTTATAAGTTTGGAGGTGAAGAAGATCCAGCTGGGTTTGAAGTAGAAATGGAAAAAGTGTGCAGTCAAGTGGAAAATGGTGAAAGTATTAGTGGTTTTTTTGGTGTTGAAACTACTAATGCAGGTGAGCCTAGTGGATAGGGGAGAACAATGATGGAGAGAAGGAGAACAAGAGCTAGTAGTAGTACTTATGGTGAGGGAGTTGACAATATATACTTTGAGACAAGAGCTAATGGTAATGTAGAGAATACAAATGATGGAGAAACAACAAACGCAGTAAATGCAACAGAAGACAATGACAGAAATGAGGAAACTGTAAATGGGGCTGAAGCTGGTGGTAGGCAGGCGGGAGTAAAGAATTTGCCTAGCTTCATAAGGGACAATTATGGGCCATTGGTGGCATCAATAATTTATTTGGAGAACAGTGATGACAGTGAAAGAGAGGTATCCGTGGGGTCAGATTCTGAGTATTCTGATGGCTTGGTTGATGATGAAAATGATACCAAGGAAGATGATAACCTATTCACAGCTAATGTGGATCTTGAAGTAAGACCAGCAACTGCAAGTAATGACCCTACCACAGATGGGCCAAGTGCTACTGCTAATGCAAGCACTACTGCCAATGAAAGCAGTAGTGTTAATGCAAGTAGCACTGCTGATGTGCCCATCTCTTCTACACTCACAAGAGGCATAAGGAATAAAAAGGTGAAACTAGTAGTAACAGCAGAGGCTGCTAGGGAGATGTACAAAAACCATGATGTCTTTAACCCTAAAGTTGATATGACCAAGGTTGTATTCAAGATACAGATGTGCTTCCAGCATCCAGATCATCTAAGGGATGTAATTAGGAAAGTTTCAATTGTTGAGAAAAGATCAATAAGGATGATTAAAAGCAATTCAACAAAAATTAGTGATGTGCTGATGAAGAATGTTCATGATATATTTATGCCTCAAAGATCAAATGGGGGAACACAATGATGATCAAGACCCTTGAAGAACCACATGAATGTACAATGAAGAACCACATGAATGTACAAGACATGATAGTCTTAGACAGACAACTTCAACATGGCTAGCAAAAAAATACTATAGCAAGATCATATCTGATCCAAACTTGCATGTTGAGTCAATGTTGACTGTTTTAATGAGGGAATGTTCACTGGAGTTCTCCAAGACTCAAATGTACATGACCAAGAAGAAGGTATTTGAGAGGGGTCATGGAAATGATGCAGAGCAGTGTTCTTACCTATGGGGGTATGATAAGGAGATGATGAAGTCAAACCCTGAAACAACTGCGAAAATCAAGTGTAAGCTGTTTGGTGAGGTCTGTAAATTCAAGAGAATGTGCATCTGTTGGGGGGCTCTAAAGAGAGGATTTGGATGGATGCAGACCTATCATCTGCTTAGATGGAACTTATTTGAAGATCAAAAATGGTGGAATATTGTTCACAACTGTTGGGGTTGATGCAAACAACTGCACTTATCTCTTTGCCTATGTTGTTGTAGAGAAGGAAAAGATGAAGACATGGAGATGGTTTTTTCAGATTCTGCTAGAAGATCTCAACATTCAGAATAACTCTCATTGGACCATCATGAGTGACAAACAGAAGGGGCTTGTAGATTCAGTGGAACAATTGTTCCCTAATTGTGAGTACAGATTATGTGTGCTGCATCTTTGGGCAAATTTGAGGAAAGAGCACAAAGGTTTAACACTCAAGCACATACTTTGGTATGCTGTCAAGGCCACTAGAGTGATTATGAAAGATATATGGAAGAGCTCAGAGTGCAAGATCCATCAACTTGTGCTTGGTTAGAAGAAAGGCCTCCTGCCCATGGTGAAGAGCATACTTATCCACAACTGCAAACGTGATTTGCTACTGAATAACATGTCTGGGAGCTTCACTACTTTGATTGTTAAGGCCAGGGGTACGCCAATCATAAAGATGATGGAAAGCATTAGAAAGTTGTTGATGAAGAGGATTGGGGTAAGATGGAGAGCAATAAAGAAGGGAGGGACCTTTTTATGCCCCAAGATAGATGCAATCTTTAACAAATTAAGGGTAGATTCACCATATTGGATACCTAACTGGAATGGACATCTGCAATTTGAATGTGAAGGCCCATTTTCACAAATCAAGATAGTGAACCCGAAGGACATAACATGTAGTTGTAATATGAGGCAACTCACTGGAATTCAATGTGTTCATGCCATTAGTGGAATGAATTACATGCTACCACAAAACCACTTACCTCAGTACATATGGTCATTTCATAATGCCCATGGAAGGAAGAGAAGAATGACCGCTACCAACAATTGTTGCAGCAAAATTAGTGCCACCAGAAAAAGCAAAGAAGAAAACAGCCCCAGAATCTTCAAGCTAGAGTGTACATGTTTGTTTTACTCTATCATGTGTACATTATAGTTTTGAACTCAATAATATATTTACAACATCACTCTACTCACTCTTTGTTTGTATATATTATAGATTGAACATGTTGTAGGAACTCAAGCTTCTCAAACTGCTTCAAATGCTGGAACCAGTTCATCAAGATTAAACCAACTTTCTCAAACTGTTGATGCACCTTCAAAAAAGAAAAAGATTTGTCAAGAAATATTACAAGAGGGCTAAGGTAAATAACATGGCTTGTTAATGTACTAAAAGTCAGTGTTTGATTATGTACTAATTTTATTAATTGTGACAGGAACCAACTGCACCTTCTGGAGTGCCTCCTCCAGAATATTCAGAGGCAACTGATGATGTTCCTCCTACAAACAATGAGTCAACTAATAAGTTTCAACAATGGAAGGCAACAATAGATGCAGCTCCTTAAGATGTAGCAAAAGAAAAGAAAACTACATATTAATGTTGTTATACATCAACTCAAATGTTAATACAACTTGTAACTTTTATATACTAATGGTTTTTATCTCATTTTAGGTTGTCCTGACATGGAGAAAAGTGTCAATTGGTGTGGCAACATGAGGACCATCAAGACCTGTTACTAGGATTCAAAGAACACCTACTAAGGATAAAACCGATGCAGTGGTGCCTACCATTTCAGTGGCATCTAGACCTAAAACAAGAAGTCAAACATCTCAAAAAATCCACCTGCTAATGCTGTAAACTCTAAAAGGCCCGTTTAGAGGCAATTTGTAGGAACTAGGGAGGACATAGTAGTGTAGAGTAATTTGTAGGTTCTTTTGGAAATGAGTACTTGTATTTTGATGCACCTAGAACACATGAGTACTTGTGTTTTTATGTTTTGAAGAACTTGTACTTCTATTTGTACAAGAAAATTAATGGTTAATATTGGTACTTTGAAGTGATGATTGGTGATGATGACGATCATATTTTGATCAACCTTTTGTTAGTTATGTGTCTCTTTGTCTACTGGTTTATTTTGTGCTTTATATTGAATCTTGGTTTGATCATTTAAATAATGCTTTAGTTAGATTGTAAGAGGGTCTTATATTTTGTGCTTTAGTCAAATGGACCATCATTATACCAATAACATAGGATTTAAACACCAACACACAACTGGACCATCATTATACCAATAACATAAATCACCAATACAACCACAGTACACTCCAACATTAAGAACAATAACAGAAAGTACTAAACACTCATCACTCTCACAATTCAATTACATTAAAACAAAAAAACAAGATAAGAAAACACATAACAAAACAATCTTCATCTCCTACATCCATCTCCACCTTCTCCTTCACTCTTCATCTTCTGGTAACCAAGAGATGAATTGAACAACAAACAACTCCCTAAGATATCGAGCATTAGGGCAACCATACAAATGGAAGTACTTCTCGTAATCAGTCTTCTACAAAACATGATGCAAATCAAATAAATTAGCCAATGTGTGCATTAAATAATTATGGACATAAATTATAAGAAAATAGTGGTATACTTAACGGGGTATTGCTTTCTATGCCGACATTGTCATCACCCTCATATCTGGGCCACAAAACAAAACTCCAGGCAAATAAAGAAAGGCGGTTCAGCGATAAAACTTTTGCCTCAAACTGTTGATCTTGGAACAAATCAGGCGCATCGAAAACTCACCCCCCTCAACGCATCACACCCAATTCTAGCTTGATCAACCTTAATCCCTTTTCCAACGCCAACACTTCACTCAACATGTGCTTCTTTCCATATTTGCACAACCAAATGAGTAACAGATTCTCATAGTAACTGAAATTGTGGATCGAGTTGATACGTTGTTGTTGTTAACTTAACACTGGAGTGTTAACAGCAATTTGGTATGTTGTTAACCCAACGATGTTACTTTAACAACAGACCAGAGTAATAGTGCAGCAGAATAAACAAACACCAAGTTTAAGAAATGAATATAAGATTATATTAACTTCCGAGCCATAGGCAAAATAACCCGTTAAGGTTTTAACAAAAGTCGTTCTCTCAATTTTCAAGCTCCTCACTCTCAAATTAATCGAACTAAGCAAAGCACACAAGAATTGCTTCAACTATCTCTAAAAGCTCCTCACTCTTAGATCTATTCTCACAACTCACAAACTTTGCTAAAGTAAGACAACACTCAACAATATGTAGATTAATCTCTCGGATTGATTGGCTCTTGTCTCGTGTTTGTCTTGATGTACTTCACACCTATATATAGGTTATTGTCTTGGACTTCAAGGTGTGTTGTACACGGTTGGTAATTCTCTTTGTTTCCTTCTCGAACTCATCTTCCTTGTTCTCGCAGTCCTTCTTGAATAATAGTTCATTCGTTAGAGATCTAACTAAGGAAAGACTCATTCTTCAAATCAGGACTCAACTTGGAAAGCTTTTCTAGTTGCACTCGAACTCTTCTTTCCTTGTAGAGCGTTTGCTTAATTAAGGAAACTTTCCTTCTTGGAAACTTGAGCGTCCAACCTATGACAAGTTTGTTTCCTGAATAATAATCAAAAACAATCACAACTATGGAACTCAATTAGTTAAATGAATAAGGCAAAACTATAATAATAAATGACAACAAGATTGTAAATCGGATTCTGTTCCAGCAATGTTACTCTAACATTAACTCCTCAATGTTAATCTAACATTGCCAGAATACCTGCACTTTCAATCTCCCCCTTTTTGCCTTAATCACAAAACCTAAGAACATGTTCTAATCAGATCAAATTATTCAGACAAACTTCACTATCTTATAACAATGGGAAACTAAGTCCACTCCCCCTGAATATCAGAAGGGACCAACTCAATGTTATTCTAAACGTGATACTTTCAATGTTGTCATAACATCCATCTTTGTCATTGTTGGATTAACACTGAGTCCAGACCAAAGTTCTAACATTGAACATCTCAATGTTAACTTAACATCAGAGAACAGTTAACACCTGCAAAACAGAGTTAGTACTTTGTAACCACAGTTCAAATAGCATAAGCAGAAACACTAAGTACCAATATAGAAAAGTACTTAATTACAGACCATACTTAGTAGCAAGGAACACACTCCTTGATGAAACAGAAAATTAAAAGAAGTCAGAAATTTTGAATTTGATCTACTCTCCCACTTTTTGTGAGGAAGGCAGATCCTTAAAATGCTTCATAAGGCTGTCAATCTCCTGCACCTCACTTGCTTGTCTGCTATCTCTCTTTGAGTATCCTTGTACTCTCTATCAAGCCAAACCAGAGTCTCCTCCACAAATGCATCAACAATGACAGAGCAACTATCACCACTTGAAACTGGAACAGAAGAAGCAACAAACTTGAAAGTCTTCTTCTTCTTTTTCTGCTTGGACCAGCTTCTGCATTGAGATTCCAGGGCAAGTCTTGAATCCTGACTTGAGTGAAGTAGCTTCTGGTGATGATCATCTTGGCCTTGTTCTTGATCCAGCCCTCTGTCTTCTTGGTATTGAAGCCTTGCTTCACCAGAATGCTGGATATCAGAGAGGGATATGGAATGATTCCCTTTTCCTTTGTTGTGACCTCCCTCATGTGCCTCAAAACTTTCTCCCCTATGTTCACACTCAGTCAATTCTTCAGTTTATACACCAACTTTGCAGATTCTTTTGTCATAACAGTGGTGTTGGAAGAAGCCAGCCAGTTGTAGGTAGAGAGCTTGTGAAGTACAACACTTAAGGAGGTCAGCTTTGTAGTTGGAAAACTATCTTTCCACTTCCTTGTGAGTCAACCAGTGAGGTCAGTAATTACCTTATCCATGCTAGGATCCTCAGTCTCCTCAGGATCAGGAAGTTCCCAAGCTTCATTGATCACGGAAGGACTAATGTCATAGACATTCATCCTTACCCAAGCTTTGCCAACATCCTTCAGGTTGATTGTTACCCTCATCACCAACATCCTCTTCAGGTTGGTTGTTACCCTCATCACCAACATCCTGGTTACCCTCAGTAGTAACCTCCTCAGCCACAGTCTCCTCAACCTGATCACTTTCCTCAGGAAGAGTACCCATCTCAGCAGCAGCAACATGCTCAACAGCATTAGCCTCAGACGGCTCAACATTCACCTCAAGGTTTTCACCTTCATCAGTAACAACCACAGACTCATCCCTACCATTACCCTCAGGGACCTCATGCAAAACCTCATACTCACCCACAACAACAACATGGGCCTCTTTCTCCCCCTCAATACCAATTTCAGCAGTTATATCTTGAGTAGGGTTAGCCATCATTACCTCGTTTTCATCGTTGGTGGGAGTGGAGGTTTGCTCAGCAGTTTTTGATGTTGAACCAACATCACCCTTTGCGAATTTCTTGCCCTTGCGTCGTTGATAAGTGGATTTCCTCTTAGGTGCGGTGGCGGCGACGACTTCAGTGGTTGCTCGTCTAGTACTGCGGCGTACTGGTTGTTCAATCTGCTCAACAACATCTACAAGAGCATCAGTGGAAGACTTGCGTGCCATTGTTAGAGTAATTTAGAGAAGAAAAGAAGAAACTTGATTTGCAGAGAATGTTGATTGCACAAGAATTTTGAACATGTAAACAGTAAGAAGAGATTAGGGCAAATTATATAGATAATCAGCTGAAGAATAGTGATATTGGTGTTGTAACATGTTACCAAAATAATCGGACCACTGTCACACGATCACACCCATGTTTAACTTGCCACGTGTCAGTGTTAGATTAACACGTAACCAGAGCAGTTTCCAAACCTGAAAACGTATAAGTTACGATGTTTTAATGTTGAACTAACATTGGCAAGTTAACATCGGGGAGGGAAGATGTAGGTGCAGGGCTTCATCCAAAGCAACATCGTGTGAGAGCGTGAGATATTCCTGTATACTGATCTGAAACCTCAACCAAGTACATAGGTACAAAGACATAGTTTAAGATCATCAGTATGAATAAGTAACACATCAGACAGAGAAACACAGAGTGGATGTACATATCCAGGGAAAGGATGTTCCCACAACATAGAAGATTACAAAACATAGTGTTTTACCTGCAGTTGATCACCCACGAAGTATGCCTCAACACAGGATTCCTAGGATTACTACTCCCCCTAAGCCCAAACCGACATAAGGAAATAATGCAGAACTATAATGAATGCAACAATGTTAGATCAACATTGGGTGGTGGTAACCAAGTACACACGGCTTTACTAACTGGGATCAGGACATATCAATTTATCTTTTACAATTATCCTGAACTCTTTTGAACAAAAACTAGTGAATGTTAAAGGATAGTTTCATCACTGAATGTGGGCAGCACAAGACTCCACACACCCCAGCAACTTAACCATCAGCTACAGATTAGGCAAGTACAAAGGAACTAAATGAAGACAATACATTTATCATATACTTCTTCACCCCAACTCCTCATGCATACTTGTTTACCAACCTGTTTACAAGTTAAATACCAAGTGATCAATGATACTGAATGCAAGCAGTCGAAACTTCAAAACACCTCAGTAGTAAGGATCACCATCATGCATAAACTTGGCCATAGACAGAACACAAAAATAAGCACAACTGAATGACAATGAAGCTCTCAACATCATGTACCCCAACTTCTCTTCATGCTCTGTCTAACCTAACATGGATAAGTCACAACTGAATAACATCAGAGTAGTGAGCTCTGTGTACCCCAGCTTCTCCCAGATGTTAGGTTAACATTCACAGACTAACAATAGAGTTCTTACATTACAAAACTCTTGCTATGTACTTGTCCACCAGTCAACTCAGCTATTTATACAGATTAACCACACAACCCAACATAATCTCTAACAAAGAAGGAATATGCAAGAAAGAAGAATGCAGAAAAAAACATAAAATAATTACAGATACACCATAACCAATAACCAGTGCTAGACAGTGGTGTTATGTCAACACTGGTGTACTAACATCCCTAGACAATGCACATGCCAATAGAATTCCTCAAACTGAAGTACCTCTCAGAATCTAAGGGTTTAGTGAACATATCAGCAAGCTGATTGTTGGTTTCAATGTGTTCAATGTCAATGAGCTTATCTTCTACCATGTCTCTCAGAAAGTGATGCCTTATATCAATATGTTTAGTTCTAGAGTGTTGCACAAGGTTCTTAGAGATGCTTATAGCACTAAGATTATCACAGAACATAAGTAAGGTATCACTGTCTAACCCATAATCCAGTAGCATGTGTTTAAGCCATACTAACTGAGTGACACAACTGCCTCCTAATATGTGTTCAGATTCAGCAGTGGAGAGTGACACACAATATTGTTTTCTACTGTACCATGAGACCAAGTTGTTCCCCAGATAAAAACATCCTCCACTTGTAGACTTTCTATCATCAGTGTCACCTGCCCAGTCTGAGTCACTGAAACCTATAAGATTTGTGTTAGTGTCATAAGAGTACCAGATCCCAAGGGCCAAAGTGCCAAATATATATCTAAGGATTCTCTTCACAGCAATCAGATGTGACTGCTTTGGCCATGCCTGGTACCTAGCACACACACAAACAGAGAACATTATATCAGGTCTTGAAGCAGACAAATAGAGTAAGCTTCCTATCATTGAACGGTACAATATTGGATCAACATCTGCACCAGTAACATCCCTGGATATCTTCATTGATGAAGACATGGGAGTCTTGCAAGGCTTTGAATCTGCCAATTCAAATCTTTTCACCAAATTCTTTGCATACTTTTCCTGACTTAGGAATATGCCATTACCTGTTTGTTTTACTTGGAGACCAAGGAAGAAATTTAATTCTCCTATCATACTCATCTCAAACTGCCCTGTCATTGATTCAACAATTTTTTCTAAAATAGAGTTGTTAGTTGAGCCAAAAACAATGTCATCCACATAAATTTGAGCTATACAGACATGAGAATCTTTCTTCAAAACAAACAGTGTCCTATCTCATTCACCTCTAACAAAGCCAAGACTTAAGAGGAATTCTGTAAGTCTTTCATACCATGCTCTAGGTGCTTGTTTAAGTCCATACATGGTTTTTTCAAGCTTGTACACATGGTTGGGGTACTTAGGATCTGTGAATCCCTTAGACTGTTCAACATATACTTCCTTATTAATTAGCCCATTCAGGAACGCAGCCTTTACATCCATTTGGTATAGTTTTATCTTAAGACAACATGATATGGCTAGAAGTAACCTAATAGATTCAATCCTAGCAACTGGAGCAAAGGTCTCATCAAGATCTACACCTTCAACCTGTGTGTACCCCTAAGCAACTAGTCTAGCTTTGTTTCTAACTATGACCCCTTCCTCATTACTCTTGTTTTTAAATATCCACTTTGTCCCTATTACATTAACATTAGGTGGTCTAGGCACCAGTATCCAGACATTGTTCTTAGTAAACTGTAATAGTTCATCCTATATGGCATTAATCCAAAAATTATCAATGAGGGATTCATTCACATTCTTAGGTTCTATGGAGGAGACAAAACACAAGGCATTATCAACAGTACAAGTGAAGTTCATACAGACACACAATTTTACCATATCTCTATAATCAAGTCTTTCTCTGTTGCATGTCCTTGCCTGTTCAGTGAGTTCACCTATTACCTGGGATGATGGATGATCTTTCTGAATCCTAGCTGGGAGATCTCTTCTAGGTTCAGAGCAACTTCACGTTCTGAGTCAGAGTCCTCTGTTGTTAGTCTAACATCAGATCTTGCTGGTGTTAGTCTAACATCGTTCCCTGACTCCTGTTCAGTGTCTCCGGCTTCCAGTTCCAATGTTGGTGTAACATTGTTAGGAGTAACATTCTCGGTTTCCACTGTTGGTCCAACATTGGGAACTGAAATGTCACCAGTACCTGTATCAAGAGTGAACTCATCAAACACAACATTCACTGATTCCTGAACTGTCTTCAATCTAAGATTGTAGACTCTAAAGGAAGTACTATTGGCAGAGTATCCTACAAAGATGCATTTTTCACTTTTAGGATCAAATTTACTCAAATAATCCCTGTCATTAAGCAGATAACAATCACATCCAAATTCATGAAAATATGCAATATTTGGTTTCACACCCTTCAAGAGTTCATAAGGAGTCATGTTAGTTCCAGGTCTAAGATACACCATGTTACTAATGTGACAAGTAGTATTTAAAGCTTCAGCCTAGAGTCTTTTAGATACATCTTTAGCATTGAGCATAACTCTGGCCATCTCTTGAAGAGTCCTGTTCTTTCTCTCAGCAACCCCATTCTGCCGAGGAGTCTTAGGAGCTGAATATTCATGGGAAATACCTTTAGCATTGCAATAGTTATCAAAACTAGCATTTTCAAATTCTTTACCATGATCAGACCTAATCTTAGTCACAGTGGAGCCATACAAGTTTTTAATACTAGCACAAAGAATTTTGAACTGATCAAAAGCTTCTGACTTTTCTTTAAGAAATTTTACCCAAGTGTATCTAGAGAAGTCATCTACAATCACAAAGGCATATTTCTTACCACAGAGACTACTTACCTCAATTGGACCCATTAAGTCCATGTGCAGCAATTCAAAACATCTACTAGATCTAGGATTAGCATTTTGTACCTGTAGGGGTGTATGAACTGCTCTGGTTTGCTTACCCTTGAGACAATCACCACACACAAGCTTACCTGGACAAGACAACTTAGGTAAGCCTCTTACATCATCAACTTTCTGCAGTTTCTCAAGGTTTCTGTAGTGAACATGTCCAAATTTCCTATGCCATATAGAAGCCTCATCTATTCTGGCATGGAAACACTCTGCTTCCTCTTGGGCTAGGTAGCAGTTATCTTTGGATCTAGTACCTGTCATAACAAGAACATTATCACTATCATAAACATCACAAGAAACTTTGTCAAATGTAACCAGTAAGTCATCATCACACAGCTGACTGATACTGATTAGATTTGCCTTTAACCCATCTACCAACAACACATCCTTCAGGGGTGGGAATCCATCAACATTTAGTATCCCCTTGCCAATGATCTTTCCTTTGGTGCCACCTTCATAGGTCACTGTTTCAGCACTTAAAGGTATCATTTGCTTAAGATTCTCTTTGCTGCCTGTCATGTGTCTTGAGCATCCACTGTCGAAGTACCACTTACCTTAAAAGTTAGAGTACACAGCAGAGAAAACAACATTACATACAATATTAATCTTAGGGGTTTTAGCTTTTTCTACCCAAGTTCTACTTTTCTGTCCTGCACCTAATGTTGGTCTAACATCAGAACCTGTTGTAGTTTTAACATTGGGCACAAAGACTGTTTTCTTACCACATTCTTTTATGAATTTTCTACAGAATGGTTTAATGTGGCCTGGTTGAAAACAGTACTGACAGATAACAGTGGGTTTGCTTTTTACAGTGTTGATGGTACCAGAACTCATATTACCAGATTCTTTAACAAAGCTTGTAGTTAAATAAGCAGAATTACCATTAGAAGAGGAAGGTTTCTCAACAAATCCCAGACCACATGTACCTGTATTACTCATGTTTAGTACCTCATCAAGTTTAGAAGTACCTCCATTCCATTTGGCTATGATATGTGAGTCCTGTTTGAGTTTCTCCTTTACCTCTTTCAGCTCAGCTTCAGCTTTGTTAAGGTCTCTCTCATAGAGTTTCAACATGTTCTTCAAACATTCAATGTCATGCTTCAGTGCTTTGTTACTCTTTATGAGTTTAACATTCTCTCTCTCAAGTCTGAGAAAGGTTGTATGTAGATCATCTAGGATTTCCTCCTGGGACAGTTCTTCTTCATTGAAGTACTCTTCTTCTAGATCAACTGAGCCATGAAAACAATAGAAGTTAGTATCATCACAATCAGAGAGCACATCATAGATAACCTGTGTATCATTGTTGTTCCAGTCTCCAAAGAAGATTTTCTGCTTTGATGTTGGTTCTCCAATGTTAGAGTAACATTGAGATTTTTGGCAGTTTCTGGAGTTTTCTCCTGAGCAGGTGATCCGAGTGCAAAGCGCAGCAGTGTTGATTTCCTCTGATTGTTCATCGGCACTTGTTCCATATTCGAAGTCAGCATCATTGAAGTCATCTACACACACCCAATGAGAATTCCCTCTTGTTCTGAGGGTGTTAGCACATTCATGTTTAAAGTGACCATACCCCTTACATTCATAGCACTGGACATCTTTCAATTTCTCAGCATCTTGAGGCGTGCTCTTAGATGCCATGTACTTTACAAACTTTGGGGGCAATTTCTTATAACCAAGGGCAGCATTACCAGATTGTTTTTCTTTATTTTTATCTTTGTTGCCTAATTTACTAAACTTCTTGGTAATGTTTCCATAGTCAGAAGAGATCAACTCATATTCATCCTCATCACTTCATGTAGAATCTGAGCTAGTTCCTAGTAAGGTTAAAGCAAGTTGTTTACTGGACTTTCCTAGGAATTCTAGTTCAAACTCTTTTAAAGTGTTCATTAATGTTTGGAAGTCCATGTTGGCAAGATCTTTAGACTCATTCATATCAATTCTTTTGACAGTGAACTTAGAAGATAATGTTCTAAAAGCTTTATAGACCATGGTTTTACTTGGGATGGTAAAACCTAAGTTTTGACACTGATTAGCAATATCAAGAAGTTTCTCAAAATAACTATCAATGCTTTTATCCTCACTCATCTCTATCTTCTCAACGTCCCTCAAAAGTTTTCTATATTTAGAGTCCCTCACAGCCACATCACCCTCACAATGTAGTTCAAGAACTTCCCAAGCAGTTTTAGCAGTTGTACAAGTTTGAATAAGTTTGAACATATGGTTACCTACCCAGCTAAAAATTGCATTGAGAGCCTTTTCATTGAAGTTGTAGAGAGCAATCTCATTGGCTTTCAAATGTCCTCTTGGCTTAGGTACCAGATCAGCATCTCCATCTCTTAGCAAGTGAGGGATGGTGTAGCCTTCTAGTACTGCGTCCCAAGCTCTCAGGTCGATGGATTTGATGTGGACTCTGAGTCTGATCTTCCAGTAGGCATAGTTGTTGGGACCCTCCAATACTGGCAACCTACTGGTATTGGGGTTGGAGTTGTCCATCTTGACGTATCAACGCCAAACACCGGTGAGGTTGGTGCTTGGCTCTGATGCCAATTGAAATTGTGGATCGGGTTGATACGTTGTTGTTGTTAACTTAACACTGGAGTGTTAACATCAGTTTTGTATATTGTTAACCCAACGATGTTACTTTAACAACAGACTAGAGTAATAGTGCAGCGGAATAAACAAACACCAAGTTTAAGAAGTGAATATAAGATTATATTAACTTCCAAGCCGTAGGCAAAATAACCCGTTAAGGTTTTAACAAAAGTCGTTCTCTCAATTTTCAAGCTCCTCACTCTCAAATTAATCGAACTAAGCAAAGCACACAAGAATTGCTTCAACTATCTCTAAAAGCTCCTCACTCTTAGATATATTCTCACAACTCACAAACTTTGCTAAAGTAAGACAACACTCAACAATATGTAGATTAATCTCTCGGATTGATTGGCTCTTGTCTCGTGTTTGTCTTGATGTACTTCACACCTATATATAGGTTATTGTCTTGGACTTCAAGGTGTGTTGTACACGGTTGGTAATTCTCCTTATTTCCTTCTCGAACTCCTCTTCCTTGTTCTCGCAGTCCTTCTTGGATAATAGTTCCTTCGTTAGAGATCTAACTAAGGAAAGACTCATTCTTCAAATCAGGACTCAACTTGGAAAGCTTTTCTAGTTGCACTCGAACTCTTCTTTCCTTGTAGAGCGTTTGCTTAATTAAGGAAACTTTCCTTCTTGGAAACTTGAGCGTCCAACCTATGACAAGTTTGTTTCCTGAATAATAATCAAAAACAATCACAACTATGGAACTCAATTAGTTAAATGAATAAGGCAAAACTATAATAATAAATGACAACAAGATTGTAAATCGGATTCTGTTCCAGCAATGTTACTCTAACATTAACTCCTCAATGTTAATCTAACATTGCCAGAATACCTGCACTTTTAGTAATAATTAAATTCATCATCATGAAACAACAAGACACATCATTGTTGTTTGGGATTTCCATTTTTTTATAAGAAGATGGTAATGAATAAGTTGCTGCCAAGTTGTGAAGAGAGAACGAATATTTATAACAGTACTTGGTGACCTTTTGAATGGACCTATCTATTCAGTCCAAATAGAACAATCCAAACGCAATTGTCCCAATGCAAAACGGTTACAAACAACCAAAAGGACACAACCATTCATTTGAAAATCGATCCATTTAACAAATCAACAAATGCTACTCCCAATTCAAACATTTACAAACATAATGACACAACCCTCCTTCGAAATCCAATTCAGTCTAAACAAAATTAAACACAATGTTTTGCAAAATTGATCCACTTACACTTACATGCATTGGTCCACTTTATTAAGAACAAACACACACAACGTTAAACAAATAACAAACACATCACAACACAAACCCGATTCAACTTTACACCACTACATAACTAAAATAATGTCCATATGAATGCAACAAACACAACCAGCAATGCACACCATAGTAATTTCTCCCTTTTCTTGGCCCTAACCAGTTCATCCTCAAGTCTCCCTACCCTATGAATCAATCCGGGGATAATTTGCCTCGATCTTGAACACATTGGTGGATCAATCCAAGCCCAGTCGTTGCAACCTCCACTTCACTGACAAACAAATAATAAACATAAAAAAATCAATAACAATACAAGAATTTTGGAAAACAAGCTCCATTTAGATAATACGCCAAATCGCAAAAATACCTGAGGTTTGATGCATTGTGAGAACCTAAGACATGGATTGAGATAAGTCCAGGAGGTTTCCCATGATACCCTCTGCCAACAACGACACAATTGAGAATTTTCCATGCTTAATTGATCGAACTTTGAAAAAATAAGTTTGGTAAAATTAGGGATTTAAGGTTCTATAGTTGGGGTCAAATTTGGGGGCATTTAAACGGTTAGAGCTGTTAGGTAGCCGTTGGAAACAATAGAGACTATTTTACCCCTGTAAAATTTAAATTTGGATGGAAAATAGGTGTGGGTGCAACATTTTTTAAACGTCAAAGGTAGGGTGCAGCATTGATAAACAAAAGTTTGGGTATAACGTTGCAAAACGCGAATATGTTGGGTCTAATATGCCGTTTTTCTCAAGAATCAACCCCAATCTTTCGAAAGAATTCGAAAGGAATAGTCGACCACTTGTTAGTTTTGCCTCATTGCACAATATCATGAGCATCTAAGTTCATTGAGTGAGATACGTGCGACAAAATCCAATGAGGATAATTATCAAATAGTTTGCGTGCCTCTTTGATATCTTCTTCACAAGTCTAGTCGATACATGAGTATGTGTCAATAACTCGATCAACAATGTTTTTTGCATCAACTTCAGTGACAAAAAAGAAAAAGCAATGTTGAGTCGTTCAAGTGTCTTTAAAGTAAACAACAAGGCTTTAGCTCCCACAGTTATAGCATTTGCGGCGAATGATTTGTTCATTATTGACCACAAGCCTGGACCAAAGTGGTTCATAATGATATAACCTTCACATGAGGCTCTGACAGATCACCAAAGGTCGCATCTGAATTGATTTCCAGCCAATTGTTGATTGATCCAATAAGTAGGTGTTTTAGTCATGGTGTTTTACCTGAATGGGGTACCCAAAGTCAGATACCCGACTCAATCAGGGTCGAAGTCGGGAAACAAATTCTGAATACCCGACTCCAAAACTATCCGAAACGGGTACCCGATCGGATCGGGTATCCGACAGTGCCCACCCCTATTGAACAAGAGGAATATGCTAGAGTGATAGGAAGTCTGATGTACTTAATGAGTTGTACACGACCATACATTGCCTATACAATTAGCATGTTGAGTAGATTCACGAGTAATCCAGGCAATGAGCATTAGAAAGCGATTATGAGAGTACTTATGTACTTACGTTGTATTCGTGACTACGAGTTGCATAATACCAGATATCCTGGTGTGCTTCAAGGTTATACCGATGCAAGTTGGATATATGATATACAAGACTCCAAGGCGACAAGTGTATATATATTCATTGTAGGAGGTGCAGTTGTGCCATGAAAATCTTCAAGACAAATGGTTATAACCAGACCCACGATGGAATATGAGTTTGTCGCATTAGACAAATGTAGTGAAGAAGCCGAATGGCTCCGTAACTTCTTAGAAGATATTTCTGAGTGGCCCAAGCATATGTTAGCCATATGCATAAATTGCGATAACCAATCTACGATTGGGAGGGCACAAAATATTTTGTACAACGGTAAGTTAAGATATATACGTTGACGACATAATACCATTGACAACTGATCTCAACTGTAGTTATCACCCTTGAATACGTGAGGTCAAAAGATAACATTGTGGATCTACTGACCAATGGGTTAAAGAGAGATCAAGTAGAAAATATATCGAGGAGAATGGGACTTAAGCCCATTGAAAAAAATAAGGTTAATGTGAAGTAAAACCCAACCATCCTAACTAGAGATCCTAAGATCTTGGTTCAATGGGACAACCTAAATGTATAACCCTTGCACGGTCACTGTGGGGTCAATCTTTACCCATTCCTATTATGAAACAATGATACCCGTAATGGAAACGGTTAAGCATTGTACTTTTAATGGTTCTTACGCGTCAGAATCCGAGCGGAGTAATGCGGGTTACTCTTAAATAAGAAATCACCTATGTAAGAGAGAGCAGGGGCCGCCTCTGAAGAGAATCAGGGGGCTTAATTTTCTAGAAAACTCTTGTGGAACTAGGCGTTTGTCAAGGGCCAAAATGGACTTGTATGAGAACCGCAACTGTGATAGGGATATACATGTGTTGAAATATATGACCGTTTGCACAAACGGCGGATAGTTCAAAGATATCGTGTCATACTAGCTGCTAGCAAAGTTTAGTATTTCTCACAAGGGAGGGTTCAATGGTGTGTTCTACCTATTCTATACAGGTATACACCGTAGAACTCTATCACCAGATGATGTATGCATGCCATTCAATTTCATTCATGTGGGGGATTGTTGGAAAAATGACCAACGAAAATGGGTTTGTACAACTGATTTCGTGGCAAATTTTGAGCGGGCCCACTTGTCGTTTTGACAAGTTCAAGATGGGGACGTGTTCTCATATGTGAGAGCTTTGAAATGGTATATTACACGCTCAAAATGGTACACCTTTTTTCAAGCACGTAGAGAGGACGAATCTGTTTTTAAGAAAACCGCAAGGTTCCCAACTTTTTCACGTTGTGATTCACTACCGGTTGAGGTTAATAATTTCCTATTTTTATTACGTTATATTCGTTTATGTAGACGTTGGGTTTAACAATGACTTAACCATAGTAATTCATAGACAAATGACGTATATTTACTTATGGTGCTTGATGATAATTTGATGTCTGCATGTCCAAATTAGAATTCAATCATCAACATGTTAACATTTATAAGCGGGAGTTCTCAGAATGCAACCCATGGTCAAAACATGAGATGAGATAGAATAGATAAACACGCGTGTATCAAATTTAAGAAAGTCATCGTCACATCTGTTTCATGTGCTCTAGTACTGTGTGATACTATTGTTCATGAATAAGAGTTATTGTCATGTTGCAAATTTATAAGATCGTAGCTCTTAACATATAATCACTTCACTTTTCACTCTTCATTCTCATATTACCATTAATTCAAGTAGATTTCATAAGTTGAGGGTCGTTTAGGACTTTATTATCTTGTAATGTTAGGCGATGGTGTGGGCTATAATAGTAAAAGTTATATATGAGTTATAGAGATGTATGTATGTAGCAAACCACTCATGTGTTACTTTTTTCTCCCTTGTTTGTGCCTTCTTCATTGGCCATATATTTTAGGCTCTTTTTAGCATTTTTTTCATTTGCGTTTTCATTTGCGCAAGAATCAAACCATCCTATATTTCATCATTTTTCGATAGGCACCCCCAAACTTAAAGTTTTTGCAATGGGTTATTTGCGCTCTCTATTAGACTCACACTCCTTTAACTCTTTTCTTTTTCATTTTTTTAGCTCGTGCTTTTGTTTTGAGCTTCTACATTATCCCTCCTTCAATCCACTACATCCATCTCTAGAAATGGGTAGGATAAAAAAATTCTCTTGGCTCACGGTAGGTAAGTAGGTTTCATAAACAAAGGCTCATAGAAAAGGCTTCAGCGGGGTTCAGTGGATATTCATTTATCATAAGGGTTCTTGGCTTGAAAGGCTAAAACTCCAATTTATAGAAAAGATGCATATTTTATTTCCTCAACACATAAGACACCAATTATCTCAAGCAATATCAAGAATATTATCCAAGTGTTATAATCACATGCTTCATTACTATTTCCTCATAAATAAACAACATTTTTTTCACAATTATACACAACAACGGATTGAAATGTGTATATGAAACTTAAACGTGCTTTTGATAATATTACGCAAGATGTACCAAATGTATTCACGTATTATTTCATCTCGAGTTCATACTATATTATGCATATATCATCATTGATCCCAACTTATTCATGCTTCATATCTCATTCTAATGACTCAATCCTAAAAAAAACTAGACTCTAAAACAGACTCTAAGATAAATATATAACACATAAGCATAACAAAAAGTGTAGCTTTCCCACCCCAATTCAAAATCATGTGATGTACTCATCATATAAATATAGAAAGAATTAAAGCATAGATGAGAGGACTCCCTTAATCGAGTTCAAAGGACACTCATCGAACTAGTGGTGGCAATGCCTTTTTCATTTGTCACGCTCTCCTTAATTTGTCTCAACATCTCGCAAGTGGTGGGTGTTGTTGCTCTGGAATCGCTCCTTGATTTCTTCCAATTGGTGCACTAACTCAGCATTCTCTCACTCCCAACGTTCTTTCACCTCTTGCAATTGCTCACGAAACGTCTATTGTTTCTTATGCATCGGTGATAAGGTCTCTTTAGTTGACTCAATTGTTGATGATTTGTTAGTGTGGGACGTCTCTTTGATCACTTGCCTTGCAATGTTATTGATGAGATATTTCGGTGATGAATGTCTCTGTATTAAGTTCTAGGCAACCTTCTTTGATACAAAACACAGTGATAAGTGCGCCAAAATACAATAGGCGTGGTGGACCATCATCAGTGTGATCTCCAATAGCCTTAATTATGGTTTCCCCAATGTTAGGCGTATCTCCTCATTTAATTCTCATCATAATCTTTGCTTGCTCCCATGAAGCCTTTCCTAAATTAACAGGTGGAAGTATACGAGAACTAACGAACAAATATAACTCCTTACAAAGTGTTTGTATAGTCCAATAATCGGCATCCAAATCATCTCCATCATTGTAATGAAACATGAGGTCTGGTTGTAGAAGAGACTGTGAGACACGCTCGGTTTTGCCATCAGCTTGCAGTATTTATTCATGCATCTTTCTGTGATTTTTAATTGACCTCCTAAGCCAAACATTTTCATCGCCTTCATCATAATGTGCATTGTATTCGAGAACAATGGTGTTGTTCACAATACCGGTCGTCTCATCATGTGTCCTAATCCCGCATGCTTCAATATCTCTTCCAACCCTTGTACTTTTTGTTCATCAACAAAGTGGCTTTCTAACAGTGCCTTCCACAGAATGAAACAGTTGTCAGTGAATTGGTTGCAGTCGGATTTTGGCTTAGCTAAAGAGAGTCTCAAAATTTTGCATGGTGTTCCCGTTGCTGGATCAAATGTGTAATATCTTCTAGATGACATGCTCTTCTACAAAGAAACAAAAGAAAAATAAAATTTACTTTCAAGATAATAGATGAATAGAGAAATAAAGAAGAAATAGTCTTATGAATTCTCAGAGATATTAGAATTATAAAAGTGACTAAAGTTATATATAAAAAGGTTCTTAAAAGAAACCTTGGTAATTTTTTTTAAGTTGCACAACTCTCCATAATAATTATAATCACAATGGAAATAATTCATGTATCAACGAAAAGTACTTTTTCGTGTTGTTACCACTGTGTAGTAGTAAACGACTACACACATTCGCAAGTATACGGTCAAGTACTATAAAATAAAAAGTAAATTACGTCACAAGTATAGAATCTCACAAGGACTATGATTAACTCTTTATTCTATTACCTTACTATTTTCTTGAATAACTGTCATGATTGTATTGATTAAGTGGATTGATGAAGTACTTTACTAAACTAAACTAAAAGAGTGAATTGAATTGATTTGGATTGGGTTGTAAACAATAATGATGCCATAGCTCAGAGTTTTGGTTTCATTGGATCTCCTGCTATGTTCATACTAATAGTATGATTTCCTTAATTAACGCTTTTGTTCATGGCTTCTTTCGAGGCCACAAGATGACATGGTCCAATTTATCTTTTACACACTCTCAGGTTCAACTATTTCACATAACGTATTACATGGCAACACTAGTGACCAACCATAACTTCAAATTAATATCATGTTGATTAGGTGCATGACAAGGCATTGAGTACAAGATAATCAAATAAACATAAACAATTAATTAATAGAATAAAATCACAAGTTTTCATGTAGTTTCGAATCCAACTACTTCCTAACTCTAGCATAAAGTAACTATACACTCATCGCTTTAAAGAACAAATTCAACATCATAAATAACAATTGGAATAAATGTAAAGATTGAAGGTAAATACGATGTTGAATGATTCTCTAGGATAGTTGCAGATTCCTCTAGTTCAAGTCTCCTAATTCACTCCTCGGGTTGGTGGATGATGCTTCTTCTTACTTTGATCGATGATTTATTCTCTTGTTGTTGATCTCTTCTCTACGAGTGATCTTGCGGGTCAATGGTGCTAATGATGTGTTGTGAATTTTTATTGATTTTTTTCCTTTAGAGAGTAATGAGTTGTTGTCTCACGTTGTTTTTTTATGTTCTTCTCTCCCTTTTTGTTGCTGCGTATGCGTCTCTCAATTAGGTTTTTCGGCCCATTAGGTAAAAAATACGACGTTTCCCTTCCAATACAACTTTTGCGAGACGTGGCGTGTCGCGCAGCTTGTGTTGCGTGTATGTGCATGGCCTGCACAACCTTTTCTGCTATAGCACGAGTTTCTACCACTTCGGCGTGGTGGCACAGGATGTTCCACTGGTCGCGCGACTTGTGGCTCTACGTTGTAGCGCAACTTCCTAATCTACCCGTGCGACTTGCGTAGATTATGGCGCTATCGTGCAACTCTTGTTGGTTCCCATCTTTTGTTTGGTCGACTCGGTTCTTCTCAAATCCTTCATTTATGCACCATTTGCATTTCTTGGACTCAACTGACACGAAAGCCTGCAAATACAGAAAACTATCTAGAATAGACTAAAAACTCAATGACTAATTCATAATTAAGGGTAAATTATAGATGTTTCAGACACTTATCATCGTGAAACATGAATAATGCGATGTCGCATAATATTTTTGTGGGAATGGTGAAACTATGACTTTAATCAACATCGTGATGATTTCTGTGGAGATTAGTTGAGGAAAGTAGTTAGGTAGTTCAACATTGAGTGCAACAGAGCAAAGGTGGAAGGGGAGTTTTTCTTGGGAGCTAAGGTTTAAATTATAGCGAGATAGGAAATTGGAAGGAGATAAAATAACGAGTTCTGGCTAGTGCAAAAGAAGCTCATTCCGTGAAATTTGTCCAAAAGTTTTGTCACATAACCATCTCATCAGACCTGGGGTGGAGTGGTCGAGAGGAGTTAACTGACTTACCATTGTAGTTGACACGTTTAGTTTGAGAGTAACAATGCTATGTTATGCCAGAAAATATATCCGTTGTCTGCTGCCAAGTCATAGGGTCTGCATTAAATTGAACTCCTAAGTCGAATGAGTCACCTTTGAATTTAATTTGGAAATATGAGTCAACTCAGTGGTTTGTATAGGTAAGTCAAGTCGTTGGGATTGAAGTGAGTTACTGATTTGACCGGTTTCAATAGTGTTTGAGGGAGACTCGGGATGTGGGACTTGATCATAATAAATGTGCTCAACGGGGCAAGAGCACAAGTCTCGCCCCTAGCATCTAATGTCCCGTTCTCCAACATCGCCGATTTCAAATTTAAATTGTGGATTCTTTAGGTAGTGTTGGGTAGATTTCCCAAGGGGATTAACACGATAAGGACCAAACAAGTTTATAGCAGTAAGATCATTTGAAGTATCACTATTGCAATTTTTTTTCTTGTAATCTTGCCACACGAATCCTTTCATATATATATATGGATTTTAGTTTTTACTTTTACAGGAAGCCCTATAAAGATGGAGAGCGTAAGGGGTTTATCGAGATTCACTTTTGCACGAATACGTAAAGCCTTTTTTCCACCTTTTCCCTTCAAATGTAAGATATGCTTGTAAAAATTGACCTACTTTGTTTTCAAGTTCAACAACCATCTCTAATCAAGTTGGCTGAGAGATTCCCAACTTGTATCCAAAACTAGCACATAGACAAGGTGAGTGGTGGAACGTCATGTGATCAGGCCATTTGCAGAGACATGTGATGTTGCATCTAAAGTTCCATGGAGAGTACTTTAGATTTTTTTCTGCTTCGTTGGGGTTCTAGAAACAAATGCCACTGTGATTTGCTCGAGTTCGTTGATTTGTAGATCACACGTAATATCCATGCTTGAAGCAGAGTAATATTAATTAATGACTGCGAGGCTCACTTTTTTGTGAAAAAAAAATTCACAACAAGGATAAGAGTGTTTAGATGATTTTGTGGGTATGGATGGGAATAATTGGGATCCATTCTGGATCCATATTGTAAATGGTGAAAAGGAAATGAGACGCGACATGGTTAAAGTAAGAAGTGCTTAGCAATAAAAATCCACATAAGGGGAGGAACAAACACACAATTCAAGGGAGGTTCTACAAAGAGAGAACAGACTAATCACACATCCATTGCCAATTGTGTATTTTTACAAATAGTCAACAAGTCTTAAAGATAACTTCATCATTTGTTACTTGGACATTACATTTTTTCTGAATCACGAATTTAACCTACCACAAGACATTTTTTATATTAGAAAATTTATTGTAACACTATAACAATATAATAAAGAAAACCTTTAAAAATATACTCTAGAGAAAAAACACCCAAATGTTCTTGTTTTAATCTCAAGCAACGACGTAATATGCGTTTGTAAAGACAAGTCCTTTATTTTCATTTCTTTTTAAGTTGCAATGTTTAAGGCACAAAGCCATTCACGAAATGTAAGTGGAGGTAACCCTAATCTTCTCCTGATTAGATCCAGCGCCCCTTTATCATTGATATGGGTATTTCCCGTATTGGGCCAGCCATGGGTTAGGCCCATTTTAGTCTATATCGGGGCCCATCCCCGATATACATATCGAATATTGTGTCGATATGGTACATCTCACGTGTATGTCACGTGTGCGGTCTCTGCATCCCGATGTCTATAAATACCCAAGTTCCGCTAATCAAGGTAAGCTTTAATTATCCGCATTATACACTGTACGCCCGATATTGAGCATCCTCGATATCATATTCGAAATAACACCCGATATATATCTTCGATATATATATTATTAGCATACCGTTCGACCTCACTCTCGACATCACTCCTGACATCATACCCGAAACTCATCAAAACATCATCCCCGACGTAGAAGGTCCCCGATATCACCTTCGACGTCATATTTGATACTGTCCTCGACATCCAGCAGTGCATCCATCATTAGTCTTAGGTGTTTCAGACCAAGTCTACTTAGCACTAGTCATACTCATAGTGGATCTATTTTGTAATAGAATCGTGGCACTACACTTGTAATATCCCACCTCGTCATATATATACGATCTATTGTCAAATTAGTGGTGCCATGTGTGGGAACACTACGTTCCCAGACGAAGACGCTAGGATGTAGCGCAAAATGACCTGTTCACAATCTTTAAGACGAGTTGTTGATAACTTTGTAGCGAGGAGTGCATCGGCGCCTTCGACCCACATGCACGAACTCGAGATAGATCAGAATGAGCCCTTGCACCCTCAGCCCCCGATGGCACCCGAGCCCGTGCTCGCAGACCACATGTCTTGTCGCCAGAAATCATGGCACGAATCAATGCCACCGTTTAGGCAACTCTGATTGCCGCTTTGGGAACTATGCTACCCCTTACTCAATTAGGGTGCCGGTAATGCGCTCCTACAGCCCCAAGAGTCCCAAGAGAGAGGTCTTACAGTTGGGTTTAGGGCACGCGAGCATGAAGAAAAAGGAGAATCTAGAATGGAGCACCCACGGTCAAAAGTTCCTATAGAGAACGATCCTGACTCGAGGATAGACAGGAGGAACATAGCAAGAAGGATGGAGGAGTTGGACCGAGAGAAAGCAGAGGTCGGTCGAAAGCTAGCATTGGCGAGAGGCCATAGAAGGTTGATCTCGTTCAAAAAGGAAATTGAATTGGAAGTATTGGAGAAAGGAGATAAGATCCTCATTCTCAAGGCATATGATGGGAAGAGCGGCCCAAGTGAGCATTTGTACCACGTGGATAGTGTCTTAAACCTGCACAGATTTTCACGCAACATAGAAGTGAAGATTTTGGCAACAACACTAATAGGAGCAGCCCTTGACTGGTTCACGAGGATAGAAGTTGGTTCTATATCCAGCTATGAGAAGATGAGACATGGGCTAGAAAGTCAATTCTCCAGCCAAAAGAGAATGAGGACAAGTATGAACCACTTGAACGCAACGCAACAGAGAGACAAAGAAAGCCGCGATGACTTCATAAAAAGGTTCAACGAGGAACTTCTTAAGGTTGATGAGCCAAAGGGTGACCAGGTGGTTCTCATTATGTTCAATGCAACAACACACAAGAGGTTCGGAGCTAATCAAACTCAGATCCCCAATAATTGACTAGATCAATGCACCGGCGTTTGATATTATTTTTCAAGATAATATGATGGCGACCAAGCAGAATCTGCGTTAGTCGCAGAACAGAACTCAAGGAAATGAAGGATGGGGCAAAAGCAGAGACAGATCACCTAAGAGGTATACCCCCCTAAACAGAGGGATCTTGATTGTATTCGCCATAGCACAGAAGAACAATTGGCTAAGGGAGCTAAGGAAGCTGAGAGAGAGAGAGCAAGGGAATGAAATTTTCTAGAAAATATTGCGAGTATCATTTACAGACAAGACATAACGCTGAGGAGTGTACTTGCCTTAAAGACGAGATTGAAAGGCTTATCAAAGAAGGAAAATTGGTGAAATTCGTTAGAAACTCAAAAAATGAGCATGATAAGGATGATAGATCCCGCTCGCCTAGGAGGGATCATTCTCGTTCGCCCAGGCGGGATAAACAGAAGGCCATCGAAGCTCTTGGTGAGTGTGGGAGAGCAATTGTCAATGCTCCAACTAGAGGAATGATCAACATGATTAATGGAGGGCCAATAGGTGCTGACTCGGCCAAAGGGTGCGAGAAGATAACCCGCAAGATGCAGGTAGGGAGATACATGGGTTTTACAACTCTAGCCGATGAGGAGGATTTCTTGGACCAAGAGATATCCTTCACCAAATAGGACATGGAGCAGCTCACACCACATGCACTAGAGGCAGGTAAACTCAACTGTCCACTTGTTGTTAAAATTGATAAAGCTAATATCAGGTATGGAAGGTGCTCATCGACAACGAAAGCTCCTCCAATGTTATCTTTACACACGCCCTTGAGAAAATGTTGGTGAACCAGAATATGATCGAGACAGTCTCCACTCCATTAACTGGATTCGGTGGCGGAGAGGTGATCCCAAGGGGACAAATCGTACTACCTACATCATTTGGGGATGACTCATACATAAGGACAATCAAGGTCAAATACACTATGGTCAACCTCATTTTCCCCTATAACATCAGCATCGGGCATCCCGCCCTCAATGAGATCAAAGCAGTGGTACCTACTTACCACCAGAAAATGGAATTTCCTACCAGGGGCGGGATCAGAGAGATCTTAGGTGACCATAGGGAGGACTAGATGTGCTACGTGGCATCACTTAGACTTCCTAGGATTAGG
Organism: Linaria vulgaris; assembly: GCA_948329865.1. Lineage (NCBI taxonomy): Eukaryota > Viridiplantae > Streptophyta > Magnoliopsida > Lamiales > Plantaginaceae > Linaria > Linaria vulgaris. Next base: position 65,249,979 of record OX415251.1, read on the forward strand.
GAGATGCAGGAGTCACAGAGTGATCGCCTAAGCACCAACCAGCACTCGTCGATTAATTTCTATTTCATTATTTTTTGAATAATTTGATTCTTGTCTTTACGTTTCTCGAACAATGTTGTTTACCTAAATTGCCCCATTTTTTGGGCTAGTCTGTAACTAAAACAGGGGGAACTACGCCGGTCTGATTCCCATATCACGAGATACGTAGGGGGGTTAGGATTTACCTAGCCCTCGACCGCTATCCATCGTTAATTCTTATCTTTGGAAGCACTATATATCTGCGTTTCACTGTCGACAAGCTTATTACAGGAACATACGCATATCCTTCCAGATATAGCACAACAGTCCCTCGCAAGGGATTAGAACATATTATGCTTAGAAAGCACACGAATTAGGGGATGTTCATCAGTTGGATATCTTACTGTTGGAATTGCATGTTTATATATCTTCTGCATATGTTGTTGCTCTCCATCTTAGTGACATGAACAACGACACCTCCGGTCTATAAGGCAAGTGAATACATCTCTTATCCATCGCAACACGGAGGAAATAAAGACAAAGTGACTCCAATGCCCTAACATGCACAGGAAAAGTACCTAAAATGGTCAAATACCTGCTATCCTACGGGGTACTATATAAATATGCCATAGCGGGTAAAGGATCCCCTATCCATCGATATAAGGAGGACAAAAGAAAAAAGAAATCCACTATCCACCGTGATACGGTGGAAAGCACCCTCAAAGGGATGAAGATCTACAAATCCTGTGGAATATCAATCACTCTAAAAGGGACGAAGATCTACAAATCCTACAGGTTACTAAGCACCCTCAAATGGATGAAGATCTACAAATCCTACGGGATATCAAGCACCCTCAAAGGGATGAAGATCTACAAATCCTACGGGATATCAAGCACCCTAAAAGGGATGAAGATCTACAAATCCTACGGGATATCAAGCACCCTCAAAGAGATGAAGATCTACAAATCCTATGGGATATCAACCACCCTCAGAGGGATGAAGATCTATAAATTCTACGGGATATCGACCACCCTAAAAGGGACGAAGATCTACAGATCCTACGGGATAACTCCCATATACACCGAGATACGGGGCATATATCCACATACCCTACGAGATACTACACGTCAACCACACAAAAGACAAAGAAAGGACCCGATAGCGAGGTATCAACCTCTCAATGCAAAACAGCAGATCTACGGTAACTACAAACCATTAAGACCCATCGAACCTTCACGCAGATAATAACACTCAGAGGAGGAAACTCCTAATAATCACAAGAGACACATAAGAGCAATATCGACAAGAAACCATTTTAGATATCGATAAAAACGAGAAGATCAAAGCTACATTATCCAATGAATTATTACATAAACCACGGAATAAAAGGCGATACAAAGCCAATAAATAGGAGAGGAGCAACTCAGACCATACCCTTTTTCTTCAAGAGAACTGAGAACGAGTCAGGCTTCTCAACAGCAGCATCTCCGGCTCAGTGTCTTCAAGAGGTAGATTGTCCAGACCACACATAGCATCCAACCCCATAAAATTGAACTCATCTTTGAAACCTCTCTGTGCGGTGATCTGTCCAACGATTGAATTCTTTGCGTCCTCCTGCTCCACGAAGGCGCGCTCTGCAAGAATTTCTTTACATGTGTCACTTGCGAGAAACTTCTCAGCAACGCGTACCATCAGCTTAGGGGATTCCTCCTAGACATACGAATCAGTTAGAAGACAAATTATAAAGAACAAGAACTAAATAACAGGAAGAGCCTACTTACCGCGTTCTCCAGGTCGGCTCAAGCCTTTGCAAGGTCGGCTAGCAGACGCTTGTTCTCCGCCTTCAACTTCTTAAGGTCACGGTCAGCCATACGACGATCATTTTGCTCTTTGAACTCATTGGCCTGATTGGCGAGCCTTTCATTCTCAATGCAACTTTTGTCATACAAGTCCTTGAGCACCCAGTGTCGGGGTTGGATTTCCTCTTTTTGAGCCACTAGTTTCTTAGGGCAATTGGGTTGAAATCACCCATTTTCTCAATGTCAGCTTCAAGCTAAGAAATTATAGCATCTTTATCCCCCTTAGATTGGTTAAAAGTCCTCATGGAAGTGGCCAGGAATTTCCCGAACTACACATATCACAAAATAGTAAGAACAACTCGTAAAGCTACATACATACTAGAGAGAATGGGGACCCTGCTCACTTACAGTTTGGAAAAGGTGCATATTGTCACGCATGTTTTGCGCCCGATCTTGCACACCTAACACATGGGTCCTAACCGAAAGAGGGAATGTCCGCCTCATGCCACGTACCGCATCGGTCTCACTGAATTCTGCATTCTTAAAATTAATATTGGGTCCAGGCATAGCATGCCCCTGCGAAGGAGGCGGTCGAGAAATCGATGAACCCTCACCTTGCGCCTTTTTTCGTCTAGACGTGCTAGATGTCTCGACTGCTAGCGCAACGGGTTTGTGGGCACGACTACGGCTCACCCCTTGACCCTGAGGCATCTTTAACCCAATACTATGAAGAACCCATTTGCCTTTAGTAGCGACAGAAGCAGGGTCAGAACCCTCCTCATCCAGCCGTATTGGGATCTCCAGAGAAACCCCAGTTCTTTTATCACTGACGAAAATGGGGGGCACACCCCCGGCTCCGACTCCTACACCCGAGGGGCCATCACCAATATCATCACCGGTTGGTGCTTGCCTAGGAGGGGCGTCAGGAGCCACTCCCCTATTAGCAGTAGCAGAAGGGATTTTCCCTTCAAATATTTTCGGACCCAAAACCGATGCGGGTTTTGCAGTGAAAAAGGTCGACGACACGACCCTGATTAGTACATCCGCACCAGCGACACCTCCGAAATTTTTGAGAAGCTCCTCACCTCCAAGTTCAACCACCCTCTGAGCAACATGTGTCATCACCACATCCTCTGCAACAGTTTGGGTCGCATTGGCGACCTCCGTTATATTAAAGACCAAAGCCACTTTTTCCACATCTACAATTGAGGCAACCCCGGCCGCTAGAGCTGTCACTCCGACCTCTAGAGTCGATGAAGTTTCGGTAACTGAAGCAGATTCGGTCGCAACGACTATTTCTTCTACGGCATTCACTCTCGCTACCATGGCAGCTTCAGCAGCCTTAGCCGCTTAACGCTCAACATCAACCCGCATCATACGTGCACGAATACCAGCCATGACTTCGAGTAAATAAGTTGGAAAAAGCGCGCTAGAAATTTATAAATCTGCACAAAAGCATTAAACATAATAAGAACCGATAACAGAGGAAAAGTATGACTACATCCCCCACACACACACACACACACATATATATATATATATGTATGTATAATAAACATATCAAAGGTAACATCAAAATCCATATCGAACCCGATATCGGAAATGATATCGAAAGTACATATCGAAGAACATGTCGAAAAATCACATCAAAACTATATCGGGAATCCCCGACATACCTTTACCCAATGTTCATAGTGAGAATAAATTTAATGCTCATATATCTGTTTGTCCATTACTCCCCAATGTTTCTCCTTCAGTTGACATGTATCATACAAAGGTAGTCCACGAAACACTAGACATGCACCATCAATCTCCAAAGAATTCGACCCTTAAGTATTTTCAGAACCTAAACTCTGAGATTACGCCCCTACCAATGGAAACTATGCCTGAAAGCACTAAAAGATAAGATGAACCCTCCTCTCGCTTGCGGGCTACTATTTATAGACTACAAACCCTACGAACCTGCATTTATTATCGGCCACATCGGATCTCAAATTCGATATAGGACATCGAAATATTCGATATAGAGTAAAAATTTCTATATTTCACAAGTAACGGTGAAATTACATCGCAACAGACACCAACACATGATAATTCAAACGAGGACCTCGTGAATATGTCAATTGCATTGGGGGTCCACCGACATTTCTGAATGACTTTCCGTATCCGGGCTCCGTCATTTGAACTGGCGGGACAAGAGGCACTGATTCAAACTTAATATTAGTTTGCGAATTATTATCTACAATAATAACTCCCAAACTGGGGGACTACATGATATGGGTATTTCTCGTATTGGGCCAGCCATGGGCTAGGCCCATATTTAGTCTATATCGGGGCCCATCCCTGATATACATATCAAATATTGTATTTGATATGTTACAGCTCACGTGTATGTCACGTGTACAGTCCCCGCATCCCGAGGTCTATTAATACTTGGGTTCCGCTAATCAAGGTAAGCTTTAATTATCCCCATACATTATATACCTGATATCGAGCATTCCCGATATCATATTCGACTCGCACCCGATATATATCTTCGATATATATCATTAGCATACCGTTCGACATCACTCTCGACATCACTCTCGCTATCATACCCGACATCATACTTGACACTCATCAAGACATCATCCCCGACGTAGAGGATCCCTGATATCATCCCCGATATCACCTTCAATGTCATGATATTGTCCTCGACATCCAGCAGTGCATCCATTGTTAGCCTGAGGTGTTTCGAACCAAGTCTACTTAGCGCTAGTCACAGTCATAGTAGATGTAGTTTGTAATAGAATCGTGGCACTACACTTGTAATATCCCACCTCGTCATATATATATATATATATATATACGATCAATTGTCAAATTAATCATCATGATTACTCTTTTTAAAACGAGCTGATATTTTGTCTATCACTATTTTTTATGGTGCACTTCGAACAATCATAAATTCTTCATTTTCTATCTCTTGTACCGAAAAAAAATTAAAAGTTTTATTATAAATAATATAAGGTACCATACGTGCGTGGCCAGGATGGAGTACCTATCTCTTGTACCGAAAGGAGTAGAAGAGGGAATTATAAAATCAGAAGAATAGGTTATTCGAGTCAATAAAAAAGTCACACGGACTAGAATGAGATAAATTTAAAGTGTCAACGAAGTGCAACATGTGTGTATTTAGTTCATGTCAGTGTAAGTACTAAACGCACAATTTGATGGTAGAAAGTGCAATCAATTTTTCATAATAAATAAAGCGCTTATGGAGAACCTTCAGGACCTAACGGCAGCGGTACCGATGAGCCTCTTATCATCGGAACAGCCACGACCACCAGATGAAAACTACATGTTTCGATCAAAGGAGTTGATCCACAACTCTAACCAACAGTTAGGGTTAGAAACAATTGGGGAATCCAGCACACAAAAAAGGTCTAGAGCTTCGTATGAACTCTGAACCCTAGACATGAGTGAGCAACCAATGTCACATATTATACAGGTTGTACCTCCGATCAAGACATCATACGCGACTAAGGCTAGACCAAAAGATGTGCGAATTGAGGAGGACCTAATGGAAAAACAATTAGAGTAATATTAGAATCATCCCGACGTTGGATAGTAATCCATTTAAGACTCTTGAGATTTTGGACGACCAGGAAAACATGCTAAACGATCAATGGAAAGACACTATCGGCATCAAATTGCATGGACGACCATGGTTCTACCCGAACCTTGTGAACCGTTTGAATGTGATGTGGAAGTTAACGGACGAAAGTGAGCTTGTGGACCTTGGGTACGGTAGTTATTATCTTAAGGGTATAACAAATATCCAACGAGAAACGATCCTCACGCAAGGTCCTTGGAAACTAGCCGGGAGTTTCATGTCGATTCGAAAGTGGACTGTAGACTTTAGGGCGGATAATGATACAATTGAGCATGCCATCTCGTGGGTGTGTGTAATGAACATGTCGGTGGAATTATTTCACCCTCTTATCATCAAAATAATAGCTAAGAGCATAGGGGATCCGATTAAGATAGACGACAACACATTCACGGCATCTCGGGGAAAATTCGCCTGTTTTGTGTCCAAATTCCAAATTCCAATTCGCATGTTCTAGTTGGAAAGGGAATACGCTTTATTTCGCGGGGTCAGGAAACTCTTATGCAAGTGGTTACAACGGCTAATCCAATCCATATTATGCAATCAAGTTGGTTGTTCGAGAAGATTTGTAACCGAATTGACAAGTTAAATAGGGATTTTATTTGGTCTAATAATCCGGAGATAAAGAAAATTCATCTTGTGGGTTGAAGTAAAGTGACGCGGGAGAAGAAGGATAATGGCTTAGGCATTAGGACGGCGATGAGGAATAACGAAGCCTTAATTTCCAAAATTTGTTGGAAAATCTTAACATCCCACGAGAGTGTTTGGTCGACTTTGATAAGAGCCAAATATTTGAAGTCGTCAAGAATTAGTGAGTATATACCAAAGCCGAGCAATAGTAGGACGAGGAAAGGAATTTTTCGGTGCATGGCGCTTATTTCTCCATTTGTTATGTGGAAAGCGGGCAATGGTAAATCTATTTCTTTTTGGTACGACAATTGGTTGAGGAGCACATGTTTATGCGAGGTGATTCAAAATATTGAAAGGGTGGATCATGGTCTAAAATTGGTGGACCTTATTTCGTGTGGCTAGCCGCGCAAAATAGACTGGCTACGAACCATCTCAGGAAGGTTAGGAAGATCCCAGTTAACGGGGAGTGCGACGTATGCGTCGGGCATGAAAAGTCAATCACTCACATCGTTAGGGAATGCTGCACCGCGCAGAAATTATGGAAGGTATTGCTGCAACATTCGGACCTCCAGCTATTCTGTACTCCAACTATTCAGTAATGACCATGATGATGCATGGCTTCGGCAGAATCTAAAAAAGACCGAGCAAATCTGCTCGACCATCCCGAATGTGCCGTGGGACGTAGTCTTTATCGCTAGAATTTGGTCCATATGGAAGGCAAGAAATACCCGTGTCTTCAAAGGCACGAGAGAAAGCACATGATTGATCTTAAATTCCATAAAACAATGGGCAATAGATCTGTTGTCAATCCGTAAGAAGATGAAAATTTCTAAGGATGGGGAAAGGTGGATTAAACCAAAGAAATGATGGTTCAAGTTGAATACCGATGAGAGTGTGATGGTGCATCAAAATAGCGAGTCGATATGAGGAGTGCTACTCGATGACAAAGGCGAATTGGTATGGGATTTTGCTTCAAGCATACCGTGCCCAACCGTTCTTGAAGCGTAGCTCGAGGGTATTCCGAAGGGGGCTTTCTTTGGCTTGGGAAAGATGGATTCACAAAATAAAAATCGAGACGGATTCGAAAGAGCTCATTCTATTATCACGGATATGTCGGTTAGTGACCACATGCTACAACAAAAAATTGATGAATGCCGGGAAAACTGTGGAAATGTAGAAATGTAACTGATTTGAATTAAACGAAAATGAGATGTACACCCGCTTACATACAGTGCAACAATAACAGAAGTTGTTAGCTGACATGGACTAACTAACTGAGCTAGGATAATTACTAATCTACCCTTATAATCTGCATTATTTACAAACAGAAAGCTAACTAATGAACTAATTATTATTTACAAAGAATAATCTCAACGTCCCCTCCTCAAGTTGGAGCGCATAGTGGATCAGCAAGCTGTAACTTTGATAGCCAGTGAGAGAACAAAGGAGTGGCTAATGGGCTTGGTAAAGAAATCAGCAATCTGTGAGGTTCCAGGACAGTGCAGAGGAATGAGGAAGCCAGATTTGAAACAATCTCTGACAATGTGACAGTCAATGTCAAGATGGTTTGTTCGTTCATGAAAAATGGGATTGTGAGTGATGTGCACAGTAGATTTGTTATCACAATGGAGAGGAATTGGACCACGCAACTTAAGCTGAAAGTCCTGCAAAATGTATGAAATCCATTGTAATTCACAAGTGGTGTTGGCCATACTTCTATATTCGGCTTCACAAGAAGATTTGGAAACAATTGCCTGCTTCTTGGTCTTCCAACTAACCAAGGAATCACCTAAAAATATGCAAAATCCAGTCAGAGAGCACCTTGTATCAGCATCACTGAAGGCTTTGAGAGTGAACTATTTTGAAGCAGAATAAAAGAGACCTAAAGATGGTTGAACTTTGAGGTAGTGAAGTACATGAAGAGTTGTGTTTCAATGTTCATTTGTGGGAGCATGCATGAACTGGCTTAATTGGTTAACAATGAAGCAGATGTCAGGCCTGGTCATGTTTAAGTATAGCAAACGACCAACTAATCTTCTGTATTTATCAGGGTCAGGGAGTGATGTGCCAGTGGAGGTGAACTTCAAACCAGCAGAGCAAGGAGTGGATTGAGGCTGGACTCCAAGCAGACCAGTATTCTTTAGGATATCTAGCACATACTTTCTCTGATTAATGAACAAACCAGCAGGTGATCTTGTGAGCTATAACCCCAAAAAGTACTTTGCAGCTCCAAGATCTTTAATTGTAAAAGTCTTATGCAGAAATTCCTTAACTTCAATAATGAGTTGTTGTGTAGGTCCAGATATAAGGACATCATATGCATATACTAATAATGCCAAGAAAGTAGGTCCAGAACCTCTAATGAATAAGAAATTATCACATTTTGATTGCATAAATCCAATAGGCAACATACAGTTGGTAAATTCTAAGTTCCATTGCTTGGAGGCCTGTTTCAGCCCATATAAAGATTTGTTGAGCTTACACACCTGTCCAGGAGCAGTTTTGGTGTAACCCTGAGGAGATTTGAGGAAGATATCTTCATCAAGGAAGCCATGGAGGAAGTCATTATTAATGTCCATTTGATGGAGATGCCAATTAAACTGAGTTGTAATGGCAATCATAAGTCTCACAGTTACTAATTTTACAACTGGATAGAAACTGTCCACATAGTCTATGCCAAAGATTTGATTGTAACCTTTAGCCACAAGCCTGACCTTATAGCGTTCTACAGTGCCATCTGCATTAAGTTTCAATTTAAATACCCATTTGGATCCAATAGGATGTTTTCCAGGAGGTAAGTTCATGATGGTAAAGGTTTGGTTATCTTCAAGGGCATGGATCTCCTGTTCCATTGCATGTATCCAATGTGGATCTGAAGTAGCTTCTTTATAGGTCTATGGTTCAGAGTGTAAGGTGAGATTTGCAAGAAAGCAATTGTGTGAAGGTGAGATGCCAACACTTTTAACAAAAGGAAAAGTATAGGGAATGTATCTGGAGCTCAGAGAGGCTGTAGGCATAGAGTTACTTGTGGGGTCAATTGAACAGGATAATAGGTAATCTTTGAGATGCTTGGGAGTATAACATGTTCTTGTGATGCGCCTAATTGATGGTATATGGGGAGGATCATCAACAGGGATTGTAATGGAACTAATAGAAGTATCAGCATTGTCCTCAATGGTAGTATAATGTTGTGGTGAGTTCTGAGATATTAGTGGTGAGAGAGTTTGATCTGGTAGAGTAGTAGGGTTCTTGTGATTAGGAATACAAAGAGGAGAGTCAACAATGTCATATGTTAGAGGTATATTTGCTAGTAAAGGGTTAGGTTCATTGGTGATAGAGTAAGCAGAGAAGGGGAAAGACTACTCATAGAATGTTACATCTCCGGTTGTAACAATATTATTGGTAAGTAAGTCTAAAACTTTGTATGCCTTTTGTCTAGGAGGAAAGCCCAGAAAGCAACCCTTAAAAGCCTTTTGAGCCAGCTTATCCTTCTGGGGAGAAGTGTTGGTGAAGAAGCATAGACAACCAAACACTTTCATAGTGGAGTAATCAGGCCTAGTGCCATATAATTTTTCATATGGTGTAAGCCAATTAAGGATATGTGATGGTGTTTTATTTATTAGATGAGTGGCCATGAGTAAAGCATGCCCCCAGAACCTTTAAGGGCATATTTGCTTGGAACATCAATGCTCTTGTACATTGCAAGAGATGTCTGTGCTTTCTTTCCACAACATCATTCTGCTGTGGTGAGTAAGGAGTAGATTTCTGATGTGAAATCCCAGATTTTGAGAATATAGAATAACATTCTGAGTTGGTAAACTCACTTTCATTATCATATCTAATTGTGATGATTTTAAAGTTAAATTGAGTAGCAACAAGATTAATGAAGTGTGCAATAAGTCCAGGTTAATGAAGTGTGCAATAAGTCCAGGTAATTGAGTTTTGCTACTCATCAGAAAAGTACAAGTAGCCCTACGAAAATCATCAACCACGGTTAACACATAATGAGCATTATTAGCTGTTACAATTCTATATGGTCCCCATACATCCATATGAACTAACTGGAAAGCAACATTACTACAACTAGTACTGAGAGGGAAAGATAATCTTGGTTGTTTGGCTAGATGACAAACTTCACAAGGATTGGTTTCTGTACTCAGCTTATTTGCATCAGTAATACCATTAATATGCTTTAAAGCATGAAGAGAGGCATGCCCTAATCTTTGGTGCCACAGGGCCATATTATTTTTGTATTTATTTATACTAGGAGGTAGAGTAGTTACTGAGTTACAGTGCTCTGCTGTTGGAGTGCAATTTTGAGGATCCAGTATATAGAGCTTACCATACACCTGACATCTTGTTGATATTCTCTTGAGCATTGTTCGAAATCAATGATTAATTTGTAGAATGTACATCTTTCTTGGTATATCCAGATAATAGGTAGGAGCATAAACTGAAACACTTTGAAGCTACAAAGATAGTTATTAAATCGTTAGCACCGCATAAAAACATTCCTCCTAGAGTAGCTGTTAATACGAATAAGAGAAACTCTGTTATAGCCATTTCTGTACATTCAATGTACTCTACGGATAGAGGAATACATAGAGTTGAACATAGTAAAATAAGAAATTGAAAGATTTCGTTGAAATTGTTCGTTTGTAAATTTCGCGAACAGAATGGGATACGATGAGATAGAAACAAAGACAGGCAACAAGTTCCCTACTCTTAACAGTCAAAGTGAGCCCCCTTATTCTGAATCAGAAGAACAAATAAAAAGAGAAGAAAAAAAAGAAACTAAAAAAAGAAAGGAACAAGCGCGCATTGAGCTAGCAAAAGTTTGGGATACCATTCCATATTGCCAAATAATAAGAGTATGTATGTTGCTAACTCAATCTATTTTTAGAAAATATATCTTATTTCCTTCATTAATAATTGCGAAAAATATTGTACGTATATTCAACAGCAATAACCTTTGTAGTTTTAAGGTCCTGTAACAAGCAGTGTGTGGGATAAAAATACAGATCAATTGAGAATCAGAAGTCAATTTAGACACGTATATCACATTGAACTTGAATTCAAGCATGTGAAGGGCACTCTTCAATTTTAAAGAGCCATTAATAGCCACATTTCATATGTGCTTAACCAGTTTGATAGAGCCATCTGGTAAATAAACTGAAGTGGGATTATGCACTTTAAACAAATATCCAAAGCCAGAGGACTTAACCACCATGTGGTTAGATGCTCCAGAATCTAGTATACACACCAAGAGGAAATGAGAGAGTAAAGGAGGTACCATCAAAATCACCATAGTGTGCCAAGTTCACAGTTCCAGCATCATATTGCATAGCTCCCTTCCCTTGCTCTTGAGTCAAGAAGCTCCTCATGAGTTTGAACAATTCATTTTGCATTGCTTCATGGATAACAGGGCCTTGGCTAGAAGGCACATGACCAGTAGAAGGAATGCTATCCACAACATTTGCAAAGTTCCTGCTACTGTTAGGACCAGAAGAGCTAGAGGAGCTTTTCTTGTCCTTAAGGTCTTTATACCAATCAGGGAAATCAACCAACTTAAAACAAGTATCCTTAGTGTGACATTTCCCTTTTCAATGATCACAAAATCTATCAGCATTCTTCTTTTTGTAATCCTTAACAGACAAGTGATTAGTGGAACTAGTTCTGAAACTAGAATGAGCAACCAATGATGAGCTCTCAGTAGAGTCACAATAACTAAGATGGACTTATTTATGCCTTTCAACTCTTAAGGCCATAGCATAGGCCTTTTCAACCAGTGGTAAAGGTTCAATACTCAAAAGCTGGCACCTAAGAGAATCATACTCAATGTTCAACCCCATAAGGAACTACATTAACCTGTTTAAAGACTGAAAATCTAGAGAATGTTGCGCAAGTTGACAAACACAAAGAGTAGCCGCCTCACAATGACATGAAACAACAGGAATTAAACAGTTTAACTCATCATACAGTCTCTTCAAAGTAGTGTAATACTGAGAAATAGTCATGGAACCTTGAGAAATAGAGGCTACCTCTCTTTGGAGCTGATAAAGAAGAGGTCCACTGCTCATTCCATAATGAGCTTCCAATTGATTCCATAGAGCAAAAGCCGTTTCAGCATAGAGAAATGCAGGGCTCAGATCATCTTCAGTTGAGTACAGTAACCATGATCTGACCATACAATCAACATGAAGCCAATCTTCGTGATCAGGATGATCTGGATTCGGTTTCTTCTCTGATCCAGTGATGAATCCGAGTTTTCGTTTAGCACCAAGAGCGATCCGCACCGAGCGACTCCAAGGAAGATAGTTTTGGATGCCGTTGAGCTTCGCAGAGGTGAGACACATGATCGGATTTTCCGATCCAGTTAGATGTAAGGATCTGAGGCGATTGGAGCTCGATCCAGTCAAATCGGACACAGTAGGGCGATTTGCAGCAGCAGAAACACCAGAGTTCGTATCGGAATCCGACGAATTCGACATGCTGAAGGAGATCAAGTAGAAAAATTGACTGCAATAAGTCAAAAACGAAGCTCAGTGAGCTCAACAATGGCGGAAGAGAGAGAAAAATTCGCTCGAGAATGACGAATTATAGAGAGAGAAAACGCCTTGCGACTGATACCATGTGGAAATGTAGAAATGTAACTGAATTGAATTAAACGAAAATGAGCTGTACACAACGTGGCAATAACAGAAGTTGTTAGCTGACGTGGACTAACTAACTGAGCTAGGATAATTACTATTCTACCCTTATAATGTGCATTATTTACAAACAGAAAGCTAACTAATGAACTAACTATTATTTACAAAGAATAATCTCAACAAAAACCTTATGAAGCCATGGATGCAATAGTTTAGATGGATTACAAGGTCGAAGAACCTCGTGGCAGACGCGTTAGTTAAGAGTGCAAGACGACTTGATGGGAGAATAGCTTATGGGAGAATAGCTTAGTGCTTGTTCCACCCATTGAGATTAATGCTTTACTGGTTAGAGATGTAGCCTAGAACTATATTTTGCATTCTGTTTTACCAAAAAAAAAAAATACTCATAAGAATTTTATAACCCAATCACAGCTCTAAGTGAAATGGAAATGACGAATATGCCCAATATATGTTAGGGTTATAGGAGAAAAAGACACCAGCTTTGTTGCCAACATCAATTATTATTCCATGCTTTTTCCTTCGTTATTCCCGATGGCCATTAATTAACCTCACCTCAAATCAAATCTAACAACAACAACAACAACAACAACAACAATTACTCTCATTTCTCCATCTCCACCAATTTACCAGGTACACCACAGACGTTCGCTTCGTCTCCTTCTTCTTCTTCTTCTTCCTTTTTTTCTTCTTCTATTTTAAATGTTTTGATTTATCGTGAGATTGACATTTTTGTATGGATTCGGATCTTACAGTTTACTCCTTCTTTTATATAGTTTAGTTGTTGATTTGATTAGGTCAACATTTGGCATTTAATTCTGTTTCGTTAATTCAAAATCTCGAATATGTAGTGGAACCATCGGAAAATCTGGATCTTCGTAGTTCAATTCTGATCTAGGGTTTGTCTGATTTTTGATTGAAATGTGCTTTTCCAGTGTGTGATGGTTGTTTTTGTGACTGTACTAATTGTAATACAATAACTAAATGGAATGAATTAATTTCATGAACTAACTTTTCACTATGTTCTGCAATGCTACTATTATTATTATATCAAGAGGCTCGTGATTCATAGCCCCATGAATAAGAGTAGAGGTGACAATATAGTAATTTAGAATATAACATGCACGATGGCGATGGCGGTTTTGTTGTTGTGAACCATTTTTGGTTAAGTTGCTGGTTTAGCTCAGACCTTACTGTCCTCTTACATTTGTTCATCTTATGCTCAAAAATTTTGTGTTTGCTGTCTCAACAAATGTCAGACCAAATCTTTTAAGATGGCCGAGAGCAATTCACCAACTGAAAACAATATTACATCCGAGGATAGCAACGTACCATCTGAGAATGAGAAAGAAGCGTCAATCGATGCCTTAGCAAGGAAGGTGCAAGAGTCTCTCTCTCTTGCAAAGAAGCATAAATTTTGGGAAACACAACCCGTTGGCCAGTTCAAAGATCTCGGAGACGTAAGCCTGCCCGAGGGCTCAATTGAACAGCCCATTCCCGTTTCCGAAGTCAAACAAGACCCTTATAATCTCCCAGCTCCTTATGAGTGGATTACTTGTGATATAGATTCTGACGAGGTTTGCACTGAGGTTTACAATCTCTTGTCCAACAATTACGTTGAGGATGGTGAGAGTATGTTCAGGTTCAATTACTCCAAGGAGTTTCTTCGCTGGGCACTTCGCCCTCCGGGTTATTACAAGAGCTGGCACATTGGAGTGAGGGTGAAAACTTCCAAAAAGTTGGTGGCTTTCATTACTGGGATTCCTGCAAAAATAAGAGTCCGTGATTCTGTTGTACTGATGGCAGAAGTAAACTTTCTTTGTGTTCACAAGAAGCTTCGATCAAAAAGACTTGCTCCAGTCATGATCAAAGAGGTTACTAGAAGAGTTCATTTGGAGAATATCTGGCATGCAGCTTATACTGCAGGCGTCGTTCTTCCTACGCCTATAACTTCATGTCAATATTGGCATCGATCTTTGAACCCAAAGAAACTTATTGATGTTGGGTTCTCCCGGCTTGGTGCAAGGATGACGATGAGTCGCACTATAAAGTTGTACAAATTACCTGACCAAACTGTGACTCCTGGTTTCAGAAAAATGGAATCACATGATGTTCCTGCAGTTACACGTTTGCTTAGGAATTACTTGAGCCAATTTGTTGTTGCACCAGATTTTGACGAAAATGATGTGGAACACTGGTTGCTTCCAAAAGAAGATGTTATGGAAAGTTATTTGATTGAAAGCCCCGAAACTCATGAAATCACCGACTTCTGCAGTTTTTACATCTTACCCTCGTCGATACTTGGAAATCAAAGCTACTCTACTTTGAAGGCTGCGTATTCCTATTACAGTGTGACTACAAAGACGCCATTACTCCAACTGATGAATGATGCACTGATTGTTGCCAAGAAGAAGGATTTCGACGTTTTCAATGCTTTAGATGCTATGCATAACGAGACATTCTTGAAGGAGCTGAAGTTTGGGCCAGGAGATGGAAAACTTCACTACTATCTCTACAATTATCGGCTAAAGCATGTTATGAGACCATCCGAGCTTGGGCTCGTGCTCTTGTGATTGAGATGAGGATACTATTATGCAGCCGAGGGCAAGTAATTTTTGTATCTTGGAAGTGATTTTTTTTGTTGCAGGAACGATAGAACTGTCTTAAGTGCATTTCTGCATCTGTGCTTGATTTTGTCTGAACATCTGTAACATGTTTCATCGGCAGCTCATATTTTCATTGGTTCATCTTATGATGCCTTGGATTTGAACTGCATACTTACGTTAAGATGGTATCAAGGTTTATTTTCTTTCATGGCATTCGCCGATTTTTGTAAGCATCCGCTGGCAACTTGCTGTTATCTCTTAATCCTTTGTGTAATTCTTGATATCATGTCGAAGCTTTATGATTTGATTTAGTGTTTTTCCTATTGATTGTAATTCTTTGCCTTTGATGCTCTAAGCCTCTAACATCTCGCTACCTCTAGGAGAGAAAATCAGAAGAATAGCTTCTTTCTTTCTTTTTCTTTTTAAAAAATTGTGCTTTGCGACTTTCTCCCTCTGTCAAGTTGTCAAACCATATTGATAGTTCAGAATTAACATCACCTAAGCAAGATTGGGGTTTCTAATATGAGTAAATTGCAGAACTCATTCCTGTAATATTTCTAATTTAACAAGTACTTTCTTTATAGCATTGTTTTAGACAAACAGATCACCTACATACTGTGTCTACTTATGCATAAGATAAGCAAATGAATGATGTGGTTTTGCTATAAGTCAGCGTGCATGCTTGTACATTCGTTAGGAGCAATAAGCAGGTGATTAGATTAGTTAAATCCCGTCGGGAAATACTTACTCATAGAAGTCATGCATGAGCTATTTGCTAAGTAAATCAAATGGTAAAGACGACGTTCCTTTAACCATTTCGGGAAGGGGTGCCAATATGTATATCAAGACTAAACGTTCAGAGAGTCATATTTCTGTTTGAAGTAATAATTGGAAAGGAAGCTACATAAATAGTCATAAAACAAGGTTAATGGCATCTTCGGAACAGGCGTTCTACCTAACTGAACATATCACAAAAGTCAGACACCTACATTTCACAGCTACAATTTTAAAGGACAGTTAACTATGGACAGGAAACATCAATTGTGAAAGCTCCTTGAGATCCGATGAAATATCACTTTAGGCTCCCCTGCAACTTGCAAGCATTCTTAAAAATCTGCCATCTTACCTTTATTCACAAGTACGAAAAACTCGAGCACGTCGCCTTATGTATATCGAATCTCCATGCTGAAACAGTGAAACTGGACCATCTCCTTTAGCAATTGATGGTATGTACTTAATCACTCAGAACACCAACAGAACAACTAATCCACTAAAAAAACTTCACCTCGACAGCCTGTAAATGAAAATACACGATATAAGGAAGATATTATTTTGTCGACTATTCTTACAAATAGCAAATATGGTAGTTGCTACTCAGAATTTTCAAGGTATCCATGATCTTCCCTCGATACAATGATAATTGTATAGATAAATGTGATCATCAAAAGAAACAACATTTTGTCGATTAATCATACAAATAGCAGATATTGTAGTTGTTACTCAGAATTTTCTGGGTATCCATGATCTTCCCTCTATAAAATGTAAATTATACAGATAAACGTGAATCATCAAAAGATAAACACCGTGAAAATAGTGCAAAACAAGAAAGGAATAATTACGTCCAACTCCGCGATGTTTTGTCTAATAACAAAAACTTTCCAAGGTTTGAATAAATACAAAGACACCACTAAAAGCTTTTCAAGGACTAAAACCTAGAATAGGGGATCTGTTCTGTTCAAAGTTTTAGGGGACGTCTCGTAATTAATCAAACTTCAGGGCGGAGTCTATCAATGTTCTTTTAACTTAATGGATGGCTTTGCAATCATTCAACCAGTAGAGAAGTTTCTATGATTCGACCAAAGTCCAAGGGGACTAACTGTTTTTTTCTTCTCTACCATTGAAAATGGCTGCAAGACTTACATTGTTCAAAAATCTCTGTGAAAACAGTAACCACTGCATCTGAATCAGCAACCATGTGTAAGATCCTCTCGTACTCTTTAACTCCTTCAGCTGCCACAAATGCTTTATTTTCTGCCTCAGCAATCTTATGGGCTATCATTTTAGCTCTGTCTTCTGATGTTTCACGAGTTATGGTCAACCCAGACTGCTGAAATGGCCTTGATCTAATGTATTTTCGTTTTGGACTTGGTGTTTTCGTGCCTAATGCAGAATCATAAAGCCGGAAATTTCTTTGATCCTGTGCAGTATGAAATAAATGTCTGTGAAGAAGGAAAGTGGAAGGATGGAATACCTCATCTGCATCTCTCATTCCATATATACGATGTCATGTTTACACTAATTTAGCAGCATTGTCTGTTTCGGAGCCATGAAAAATTAGCTTTGTAAAGCAACTGCATCAGCTCAAAGATTGACTTTAATGGTTTGATGTTGCAGTTTTTTTGTGCAGTTCGAATGGTTGTTCACAATATTAACCAGTTATGCCAACGAACAACCATAATTGTTAAGTGATGTGGTTTATAGGTACATATCAAAAGAAATCTAAGGTATAGAATTGCACAAACATACTACACTAATCTTATACCAAACTAATATGTGACTTGATAATTGATATACTTTGAACATGACCCATATTCCTGACATATTGAAACTTCAAATTGATGGAAGTTTATATCAGAACAGAGGGAAAATAAATCTACATACCTTTTCAATCTTGCCCTGCAAAACAAGTTTCCTAAGCTTTGCACTCAGTAACCTTCTGAAGTTTCGTGGCACCTCATACTTTTGCTGTCAAAATATAAGAGATTATGAGGAAATACGTACGAAAAGTATGACGGATGACATTTTTGCCTTATACGTACGAATAGAATCCATCCATCCCACCTGAATGAAACTTGCGATTGCACTCATTTGGGATCCACGGGGATCTTTGAGGGAGGAAAGTGCTTCAACGATCATAGCATTATACCTAAAACACGACAAGGAGTGAAAATCATTCACATGAAATGAAAGATTATATGATGCGACAAATTCGCTTGAAAATCGACAGACATACTTGAGAACATTCGTTGAGGTTGGGGCAGGATGATTATCGGTATCTAGAGTTTTAGTCGAGGCTTGGCCATGGCTGCCATACATGTTTCGCCATTTGTCCTGATTAAGACAAACCAGAAACAGACCAAAATATATATACCTTAAAGCAAGTTGAAAGAAACATCTGCCAAAATTAATACAATGTTGAACACAACACAACACCAACAGCAACACCAACACCAACACCAACATGCAAAGGGATTGAAGAAAAGTAACCTTGAGGTCCACATTGGAACGGTTAAGTAGCCTGGGGCCTAGGTCGGAATCTACGAGAATATTCTTCCACTTTCCGACGCCGTGTTTCGCCACACCGGCCCTCAGCGCTTCTTCCTCCTCATTCGTCCACTTCTGCTTCTGAATTCCCATTTTGCTGCCCCTACGAACTCGCTGTGGGTCACTGGAATTGGCTCCCGCTCAGGGAACCTCCTTTTTCTGCCGTTTTATTTTATTTAATATATTATATCAGAATTTGTTCAAAGTTTTATTATTATAATTTAACCAAATGGAGAATACCATTAAATAACACTACATGATGATATAATAAGATGTACTTATATGGAAATTTTAGAAACCCCCTCTTAGTTAACTTCATTAGAAAAATCATTCCTCCAAAATAAAAATAAGTTAAAAAGAGTTATTTTGCTTTTCATTCTAAGTTTGAATATGCTTCCAAAAATAAAATTATTTCAAATTATTCAAGTACTTAATTATTAGTGATGATGTGAAAATTCACTTGAGACAAAATACAATATTGCTTACTAGAATACTACTATCGATGCAAATACGTGCTTCTTTCATTTATTCGTTAATTTCGATGGTCAAAATAATCGTGTTCACACTTTAAGAAAATCAATTCTCGAATGATATTGGTTCTTGCATTTTATGTTTTTTAGCAACCTCCTCAAGTTTAACTTTGTGCTTCAGGTGACAACGCATTTTCGTCAACTTGTTTATGCATGTCATTTTTATGGAAGGTTAACCAAGACTCTTAATGTGGCATACATTCGAAGATGTTAGGAAAGTTTGTTCTTGAGGTGCTGGATACTTTTAAAAATGTGCGACAAAATGAGTTTTCTCCGATTTTTTCAATGAATTTTGGCATCTAACTCGTAAGGGTGTAGTTAATGCAATCCTCGATTTCTTCAAATTAGGTACTATTTTTGAACATTTGATTATTTTCTTCGTTGCTCTAATTTCTTAATACCATAATGCATGGTCTATTGAGCATTGTAGACCTACTAGTTTTTTAATGTTGTGCTTAATCTTTAAATTAATAGCTAATAAGTTAAAAGTTGTGCTCTATAGTGTGATGGCCTCCATTCAGTATACTTTTATCCCTAAAGGCAATATATGTGACACCTCGATTGTTCTAGAAAAACTATGCACTACTTGAATACAACTACAAAGTTGTCAAATGGTTCTTAACAATTTAAGTTAGATTTTGTTTATAACATACGATTAAGCGAAGTGGGGGCTCTTGTTTCAAGTTTGAATTAAAATTGGTATTTGCCTTATGGTCAGAAATTGAATACAACAGTGTGATTCTACTTGTACCTCGTCTATATTGATCAATGGGACATTGTATAACTTTTTTAGTTATGTCGTGGCCTTTTGCAAGGAGACCATTAATTGCATTACGTTTTATGTTATACTGTGAACTACTCTCTCACATGTTATTTTATGTTGAGCCTTGGACCTCTTTAAGAGTATTAAGAATGCTAGGAATGTCCCTACTATTTCTCATTTACTTTTTTTTATCAATGACCTCTCTATTTTTGTCCGGCAAATGAAAATGATGTGAGTGATGTGGACACCAAACTTTAACTCTTTGCTTCTTGGTCATCACAAATGGTTAACACGACTTAAATCATTCATCCACCATAAAGGTAATGTATCTACTAATCTGAAATCTTCCATTTAGTCGACTTTTATCCCTAAGCGCAATATATATGACACCTTGATTGTTTCTAGAAAAAAACTATGCACTAGTTGAATACAATCACAAAGTTGTCAAAGGGTTCTTAACAATTTAAGTTAGATTTTGTTTATAACATACGATTAAGCAAAGTGGGGGCTCTCGCTTCAAATTTTCATTTATATTGGTATTGGCCTTCTAGTCAGAAGTTGAATACAACATTGTGATTCTACTTGTACCTCATCTATATTGATCAATGGGACATTGTGTGACTTTTTTAATTATGTTGTGGCCTTGGAGACCATTAATTTCATTACGTTTTATGTTATACTCTGCACTACTCTCTCACATGTTACTTCATGTTGAACCCGGGACCTCTTTAAGAGTGTTAAGAATGCTAGTGTATCGTCCATACTATTTTTCATTTACTTTTTTTTTATCAATGACCTCTCTATATTTGTCCGGCAAATGAAAATAATGTGAGTGATGTGGACACCAAACTTTAACTCTTTGCTTCTTGGTCATCACAAATGGTTAACACAACTTAAATCATTCATCCACCATATCCCTAATGTCTATACTAATCTAAAGATCTACATATTTTGCGCTTACACAAATATAATCATAGGTCTCAACATTTGGGTCATCCTTTTTAGTTTACTGAATTTAAGACTAAAGCCTATGTGGATATTATTTCTATGATTGATAGCAAAGTTTCAGGTTAGAAGAAGAGGAGTCCTTATTAAATCAATGGTGCAATCTTGTGCAATCTTTCCTAGTCTTCCAACTAAAAATGTGTTTATTCACAAAAAGTTTATGTGATATAGTACACCAACTATACTGGCAATTGTGGCGGAGTGAGAACCGAGATGATACTATCTTTTTTGATACAATTAAATTTGTATCCCTAAGTGAGAGGGGACTTAGGTTTTTGAGAATGCGTAAATTTAATTAAAAAAAACAACTTGGAGTTTGGTTACGTGAGGTAATAACAAGTGTATTCAAATAATGGATACAAATTAAAAAGGTTCGCCTGATGCTTCATAGTTATGGAAAGATATTATATATATATATATTATTTTGGGAAGTTACTT
The DNA here is from genome assembly GCA_948329865.1 of Linaria vulgaris. Taxonomy (NCBI): domain Eukaryota; kingdom Viridiplantae; phylum Streptophyta; class Magnoliopsida; order Lamiales; family Plantaginaceae; genus Linaria; species Linaria vulgaris. Next base: position 65,271,413 of record OX415251.1, read on the forward strand.
TTAGTAGGAGTTTGCCGCTCTTTTGGAATCAATTTGATTGTAGACCATGGGTGTTCATGAGCATTTATCAAATGTTATTTAAGTGCTTATTTTCTTATGCTTTTGATGAATCATTGTAGCAATTTTATTAATTTGTGTCTTATTTTGTTATTTTGTAGTTTAGAGTCAAGCCAGATCAAATGAGGCAAAATTGAGGTGAGTTAAGCTTGGACTCGCACAGAAGGGCAAAACAAACATTTAGAGGAGTCCTGACCTAGCAGCGGACGAATCGCCGCCAGGATACCAGAGCGACATGTGCTACAAATATTGAAGGTGGCGTGACTAGCGCTATAGTAATGGCAACTCGCACCAGACATTCCGAGAGCGGTGCGACCAACACCATAGGCAGCGCAACTGCACTACCATGAAGAGAGACGCACATACATAGCAATGCGACATAGAGAAAATAGGTTGTTGAGACTAAACCTTAAGGCAATACCTTTGAACTGTAAAAGGGGGAGGTCGGCCACTACAAAAATGCATAGGAGAAAGATGATTAAAGCAAAATCATAATCATCTGGAGTAGAGAAAAGACAATCAAAGAGAAGACGCGCCGACATTTCACCAAGATCAAGAGTTTAATATTTTTTTTCTTTCTTGTGATATTTATGATGAATTATTGCTTTGAATCTTCGATCATGAGTAGCTAATTTACCAAGTGTCTGTGATATGATGTAATTATCTCAATGAATACATCTTGAACATATGCTTTGATTATTTCTATTGAAGTCTATGTTTTGTTGGATCTTGTGTGTCGCTTATGTTATTTGGTGGATTTACACGTACATGTTTTTAAGAAGCATAGTGGTGACATTGAACTATCATGTATTACTTGAATTATGCATAGGATATTGTTCGGGTAACACTTACGTAGTAGATCATACAAACAAATCTCTAAACCTTCGTTACCATCGTCTCACGAGGAATTTAGATTAAGTTGCCAACTCTACTTATTTTCCAAAAATCTGCATACGGTGAACTTCTGGACAGGGGAGAGTACCTAACAGTCTAACGCCATTAAGGAGCTAAGGGTTTCTTTAAGTGATACGAGAGTGCGCTTAACTTATAACATCAACTTGAGAACAAAACAAGAATTTATAGAAAGAGGCATAACATAGGGGCATCGATATTTTGTCTATGAAATACTCGTATTCGAGATTAACGAATAATGATTCTTAGGTACGCTTTTCCTTAATCTGAAGCACAACCAAATCAATCCATTCAATTCGATCGTTCAGTTTATTTTTGTCTTTAATTTTTTTTACACATTCTTTCTGAAAGTGCAAGTATTCTGGTGATCTTAAGATAATATGAGGATCTCAATGTCAGAATAACATTGAGAACAATGTTAGAATAACATCGTAAACATAATCTTTTCTCAATCAGGTTGTAAAGTATTTAATTATTGTTTTGCCTTATTCACTTAACTAACTGAGTTCCACAATTATGATTGACTTTGATTATTGTCCAGGAAATAAACTTAACATAGGTTGATCGTTCAAGTTTCCATTATGGGAGTTTCTTTAATTAAGTTAACCGCACAACTTAAAAGGAAAGTTGAGTTCGGGTGCAATTAGGAAACATCCAAGATGAGTTCTCATCGGAAGAAGGAGTCTTTCCTTAGTTAGTTTACTAACAAATGAACTGTTATTCAAGAAGGACTGCGAGAGCTTGGAAGAAGAATTCAACAAGGAAACTTGAAGAATTACCAACCGTGTATAACACTATTTGAAGTCCAAGTCAAGAATCTATATATAGGTGTGATGTACATCAAGACAAACACGAGACAAGAGCTAATCAATCTGAGAGATTTATTTACAAGTTGTTGAGTGTTGTCTTGCTTTTGCAAAGTTTGTGAGTTGTTAGATTAGTTATAGGTTTAGAACTGAGATAACAATTCTTGTCTGCTTTGTTGAGTTCGAGCAACTTGGGAGTTAGGAGCTTGAGAGTTGTGAGAAACACCTTTGTTAAACCCTTGTGGTATTTTGCCTATGGCTCAGAAGCTAATATTAATATATTATCTTCTTAAACAATTGTGTTCTTTATTTCCCTTGCAACTTATTCTGGTCTATTGTTAAAGTAACATTGTAACTTTAACATCAAGCTAAAGTATCAACCCAGTCCACAATTTTACTTTCAGTTCAGTCATTTCACATGCTTGGAACAAGAAGTAATTGTTTCACTTGATTTTGAATGTGCTTGACTAAATAGATAAACACACTCTTGAGATTTGATACCTGAGATGTAATTTACTCGCCATTTTATTATTACTTGAATGTGCACTTCCAAACACGTAGGTATAGCTATTTATTACATACATCTATTTTACACTACACGCTCGCCACACATCAAGCTTTTGGCTCTGTTGTCGGGGAGTGATGATATATGTCAACAATTTTGATTCATTTATTGATCTTGAGAAATAGTTATTGTGTTGTTTGTATTTCAAGTAACAATGGTATATGACATGAAGGGACAACTTGATAGAATTGTTTATCGATCCATAAACTAAGAGAACTTGTAGACGTAACCTGAAAGAGAAATTCAACATGCCTAATAGAGAGGATGACTCAGTCACACCAACAAGGACATAAACCAATGAAACACAACAAGCACAAGTACCACCAGTTGCTGAAGGGAACGACCAACACGCGGGCCAAGGTTTCTATATCCGACCTTCTAGACCAGAGACATTGCTTACTCTAGATGGAACATGATCTTGTATCATAGAAAACGAAGACCACAAACTGGCCAACCTAATTGCATTTGTTATGATCAATTCTAACCAACTTGGAGGAGGATCTAATGAAGATCTGAATCGTCATTTCAAAAATTCCTTGAGACATGCAAAGTTTTTCAGGTTAACTAGGATGTTGCAGCACTAAAACTCTTTCGATTCTCACTCGTTTGAGAAGCAAAGATGTAGCTAAATAAGTTACCTATCAACAATATTGATCAATGGGATAAATTGGCATGAATATTATTAAGACAATTTGTTCGCCAACAAGGACTGCTAAAATCAGAAGTGGGATAGTTAACTTCCGTTAAATGGATGGAGAATCCCTATCAGACGCATGAGAACGATTCAAAGGCATGGCAAGGAAACATCCACAACAAGACCTCCAAGATGAAGTCCTACTTCAACAATTCTATTATAGAGACAACTTCTAGACATACTCTTGACGTTAATTTTGGAGGAGGATTCATGCTAAAAGCTGATGAAGATGCATTTGCACTGGTGGATTCGATCACAAGCAACATATCAAAGTGGAGTATAGAGCGAGCACCATCAATGAGAACTATAGGGGTCCATGAAGTGGACACAATCACCCAATTGACTGCACAAGTTGAATCCATCAACACCAAGCTCAAGCATATGAATTCTAACACACCTCTCATTGTGTGTACCACTTGTGGAGGGAATCATCCAAGAACTAAATGCAAAGGTGTAAATGCAATGATGCATTAAGAAATCAAGTTTTCTGGTAATTATTCAATGCATAAAAATCCTTACTCGAATACCTACAATATGGGATGAAGGAATAACTCAAATGTTTCTTGGGGGCGGTCAACAAAATCAACAACAAGGAGGCAATAATGGAGCTAAAAAACCGTCATGATTTCAATCAACCGAGAGGAAGTCTAATCTTGAGGAAAATATCTCTAATTACATTGCAAAAATCAATGCATGAATGGGACAAATTGAATGAAGATGTCAAAACACAGATGCATCGCTGAAGAACATTGAGCAAATTTCCAATCATCTGAGTAATCGACTTACGAGATCACTGCCAAGAAACATCGTAACAAATCTAAGAGAACAAGTGAATGTGATCTCAGCCAGTGAGAATAGATTGGGCAACGCATCTGAACCAGTACTACATGAGTGTTGTCCACCGATTCCATTCCCATCCATAGTTCATTTAATGGATTAGTTTCCTGGCGTGTTCAAGGAACTGTCGAGATCCATAAAACTTGAATAAGCAGTTAGACAAGTGCCAGAGTATGTGAAATACTTAATCGATGGGGCATTGATGAAGAGAAGCATAGAGGAGATGTGGATCCATAATGTTGTGCAATTAAAGTGACCAACAATCTTCCAACCAAGATAAAGGAACCATGGAGTTTTATTATACCTTGCAATGTGAATAATATTTTACTTGAGCATTCTTTTTATGATTTAGGTGCTAGTATTAACCTCATGCCTTACTCTATATATGAAACATTAAAATTGCTTATGTTGAAAGCAACTGATTTGACAATACAGTTAGGTGATATGAGTGTTAGTTATCCTAAAGGGGTAATTGAGTATGTTTTGATAAAAATTGGTGATTTACTTTTCTTACTAATTTTATGGTTATTGACATAAGTGAAAGGTATAAATTTCCACTAATTTTAGGAAGGCCATTTTTAGCAACACTAAAGCATTGATTGATGTATGAGGAGGAACTATAACTTCAAAAATTAACAATGAAAAATTGAGTTTCAAAGTGAACACTCGTACCTACCCAACTAATCCATACATTGAACATAATGAAGATAAAGAGAAAGTGAATTCTGTTTTTGTGCATCCATCTAACATGGTGGATCAATGGCCACAACTTAAAATTAGTAGAGTCTGGCCAAGTGACACAAAGATTAAGAGTTGTTTGGGAGACAATCCAAAATTTTACTAATTTTGAGTTTTTTTTTAGTTTTTTTTTTCTATTATTGATCGTTCTGTAGGGAATAAAAATCTGAACTTGAAAGTTGGAGATGAAGCTGACTAAACGATGAAAAGAGCAAGGATCACAAGTACAAATGAGAAACACATGGAAAAATCAAAAGAACAGTCCATAAATTTTCGACATTAAGGAGCACGAGTTGCATGACAAAAGTGGCGCGAGTCGCGACAAGCCGACAAAGACGTGGGTCGTGCGACTTTTGGGAGTGCCAGCCATGCAGCTAAAGGCGTGCGACATGCTAAGGCGTGTGGGTCTAAAAATTGCCTACATTACTATAGATCGAGGAATAAGTGTTTCCCCCCTTATTTCATTCATTTTTCATTCAAATTCCGGGATTTGTTATATTAGAGGTTGCTTAATCATAAGATCTGTGTGGTAGAATATCTCTATCTTCTAAATTACATGTATGATGGAATCCCAACCCATCTAAACCTATATGTATTATTATACTATACATATAGGTACTCGGTGTTACTTTCATTCTTCAAAACACAAGAGATCAAAATCCTTAGTCTTCTCTCCATTAAGATTTTAGTTCTTTTACTTCCTAAGTTCTTTTTACTTGTTCAAATTTAACATGTCTTTACAGAAAATTCCAAGAAACAAGTTCTCACAAGAACAAACTTAGATGATGAAGCCACACCATCACCACCACTAGACACCACAAGCACCATGAAGAAGAAGATAACTGAATCACTATTCTAAAAAGATGAATTGAAGAGGAAAATCATTTATCGTCGAAAAAGCCTCGATCTTTTTCAAGAAAAGTGGAAATAGTCAAAGCTAGTGCAATCGGCGGGGTGGGTGAATGAGAGAATGGTTGGAGTTTTACACTATTTCCATTTTCACTATAAAGTATCATAGCAAGTCAACTTCCCCTCGTTGGCAGTTCTTTGAGAAGGGATGATGAGGGTACGTTGGCCCGGGTATCAGAGAAGAGCAAGGGAAAAGCTCATTTAGACCCTCTGCCCCCGGTGAGGTCAGAGGGTGGAACAATCCTTTGCCGGGAGAGGAATCATTTCCCCATCCCATTGCGCCTTCAATTTATTGAAGGTTATGTAAATACCTTTTATTATTGTGACTTTGTGAGTAGTATTTTGAACCAAGGTGACTGTGAGCTTCTTGCGGCTTTAGTGATGGAGCCTTGTGGGAGAAGTTCTGCAAGGTGATCTCTTACTTCCCTTGTTTCCCTAGTAATTATTTTACTCTATGCTTTTTGTCGTAGTGCGGGTTTTGACTCTTTCTTATTTTTATAGCTCTTGGTGCTCAGGGATTCCTTAGTCACATGGAGGGTGAGTCTGACTGTTCTGATGACCGTTGTCCATGAGCGTGATGCCCTCCAAGTCTCTATGAGGAATGCTCGGAAAGAGGTAGTTCGACTGGGGAAGGCCTTGGAATAAGCTCGTGGACTTACTGTTGATTTAAGGGAGTCTTCGGATCGAGACATGGGAGAGCTGAAGAGGGCTCTCGAAATAGAGTTGGGTCATGCCAACGCCAAGGCCGTGAAGTGTGAGGAGAAGGCAAATGAGGCGACTCGTGTCTGGGAAGAGGTCCGACAACTCAGGGATGAGCGTGATCAGTTGCACTGTCAAATCAAAGATACGAAGGTGGAACACAAAAGCTAGCCTCGCCTCCACCCAGCTGGGTTCGGCCAAGCCCTCGGGGGACCAAGTGAGCTCCACATCTGATCTTAAGGACCTAGTCCGAGTGGGCTATAGGATGGAGCAATCGATCGCGAAGGCTCTCCCCGGGTTTCTCTGGGACCTAGTTCTTCCCGAGCTGGAGTTTTATTCCATATTTCCTCATTCTGCCAATCCTCCTGTTTATCAAGTAGTGACCCCTAACGCTCCTCCCATGGTTTGGATGTCCGACCCAACGGAGCTCTCAGATGAAGAGCATCGAAAGTGGATCAAGGATATGAAACACCATGTAAAAGATTAGCACAAGTCAGGCATGTATAGCCATTATTTTGTTAGGACGTCTTTTGTGAAGGTTTGGTCCACCCTCTTATTTATTATGGCACCTTGCACTACCCTGAATAAAATATTCCATTTTGGTATTCTGTTTTTGAGTGGGGAGAGTTGTTTTTCAACGTAGTTATTTTATTTTCGAGAGTATGTTTGCTTTACATTGGTATAACCGCTAAGTCAAAATACAAACATTTAACTACGCGAACAAAATAGAGATGCCTTAGAAGGTCGATCTCGGAGCTTCAAAGATAGTAATTGTAGATCTTGAGAACATCCAGGCTCGGGTATGTTTCCGACCTTCCATGTCTTTCAACAAATAGGTAGCAGACCCAAGGATCTTGGAGATCTGGTAGGGGGTGCTCCACTTGGGCTCTAGTTTTTCAATTTTAGAAGCTTCCATTCGTTTAAGAACGGGGTCTTTGACTTGGAAGGATCGGGGACAGACTCGAGTTATAGAATTTGTCCATCCGTTCCTTTTAAAATTCAGCATGGGTGGCGGCTCAGATCCTTTTTTCTTCAAGTAAGTCTAGGGCTAAGGCGAGGGCGCTTATCTGGGCTTTTCCCATACCCCTACACCCTTAGACTTTGTTTCACGACCTCAGAGGGAACCAGAGATCCAGTTCCATATACGAGGTTGTGGGTGTTTCCCCGTAGCCGATCGTGGGGTGTTGCGGTAAGCCCATGGGATCCACAAAATTTCTTCAACGCACTTAGATTGGTGTTGGTCTAAGCGAGCCTTTATCATTTTAAGTTGGGTTCAATTGGTTAACTCTACTTGTCCATTTCCCTGTGGGTATCCTACGCCCGAGAAGCGATGCTTAATGCCCTATTTGTCACACCATGTATCATAGAGGTGTGCATCTGACACTTCCGGCACTTCCGGGCAAATAATTCGCAATCGGTTGCCATAGTTGGCCAGTAGTACCCTTGTCTAATGATTTTGGCCGCCATGCTTCTTCTCCTCCATGGTTGCCACAACAACCTTCATGAATCTCCCAAATAATGTGTTGGCCTCCTGCTTGTTGAGGCATCGGGATGTATGGTAGGACCATGAACGCCGAAAAAGTACACCATTCTGTATATAGTATCGAGCAGTTCATCTGTACATAGCTCGTTGCTTTGCTTGATCGTGGGCGAATTTTCTAGGGTTTTAGATGAAATCTATAATCTCCGTCATTCAATTGTCTTCGACGAAAGCCACCATTTGGACCTCGCCGATTTTGGTTTGTTTTTCTGATTGGTGTGCAGTGAAGAATGTGATTCTCCAAGTACTGACGGGCTAGGCTTGACTGGCGAGTTTTGATAAGTCATCCACATCTTAATTCTCGAGCGAGGAATCTATTTGATGGAGAATTCTTAGAACAAGGTTGTTCTTGCAAGGACGATCTCTAGACATTCTTTCATGTTTTTTCCCGAGCCTCTTAGATCCCATAGATCTGTTGCGTGACGAGTTGAGAACCGTTGTGCACAATTATTCTTCTGAACCCTACCTCTTGGGCAAGCGGCGTTCCAAAGAGAAGGGCTTTATATTCTGCCTAATTATTTTATCTTGGATATTCTAGTAGGATCGCAAATTCCAGAATGGTGTCTGGCTCGTCTGAAGCTATTTTCCTGAAGATTATCCCTACTTTGCCGTGGGAGCTGGCGGAAGACCCATCTATATGGAGATGCCACAGAGGTTGTGGTTCTTCTTCTTTCGATTCCTCATACATATCTATGATGAAGTCGGCGAGCGATTAAGCTTTTATGGCTGGCCGAGAGGCGTAGGCGATGTTAAATTCTTCCAACTCAATGGTCCAGTTGACCATTCTCCCGGAGGTCTCGGGGTTGTTGAGAACAGTGCAAAATGGGTGTTGTGTGAGCACGTTAACTAGATGAGCCAAGAAATAGGCTCAGAGCTTTCGAGTGGCAGAGACGAGGGCTAATCTGACCTTTTCTATCCGTGAGTACCGGGTCTCGGCGTCCAGGAGGGTTTTGCTGACATAGTAGATAGGCATGTGTTCCCTTCTTTTAGGTCAGACGAAAACATCACTCACGGATTCCCGACCTACTGCTAGGTAGAGGAAGAGCATTTCATGGGGCACAGATTTCACCATGAGGGGTGGTTTGACGAGGTATTCCTTTAGTTCTTTGAACGCCTCATCACAACGGTCGGACCACTGAAAGTTTTTACGCTTTTGAGAATCTTGAAGAATGGCAGACCCTTTTCCAATGAGCAAAAGATAAACCTACTTAATGAAGCCATCCTTCCGGTCAGTTTTTGCACATATCGTACCGTCTATGGAGATTCCATGTTGAGAATGACCTCGGCCTTCTTTGGGTTAACCACTATCTCCTTTTGGGTGACCAGATATCCTAAGAATTTCCCCCCTCGTATGCCTAAGGAGCATTTATGGGGATTCACCTTCATTCCAAAGAGGTCCATAATTTCGAAGGTCCTGGCAAGGTCTCAAGCTTGGTCTTCCTCCCTTTGTCTCTTTACGATCATGTCATTTACGTATACTTCTATGGTGTCCCCGATTAGTCCTTCGAACATGAGGTTGACCAGTCTTTGATACGTGGCCCTGGCGTTCTTGAGTCCGAAGGGCATAACCATATAGCAAAAGGTGCCAATGTTTTTGATGAATCTAGTCTTTTCCTGGTCGTTGGTGGCCATCGGGATCTGGTTATATCCCTGCTCTCCATCCATCGTTGACAAGAGTGTGCACCCGACAGTAGAGTCAACTAGTTGGTCGATGCTTGGAAGCGGATAGCAGTTTTTAGAAAAGGTTTCGTTGAGGTCGATAAAATCTATGCACATGCGCCACCTTCTTTCAGTCTTTGTGACGAGGACCACGTTGGCTAGCCACTTTGGGTAACGTACCTTTCAGATCTGGTGAAGGTTAAATAGTCATTGTACTTTGGCCCGAATGACCTTGTTACGCTCAAGACCCATAATTTGCTTCCTTTGCAGGATAGGTTTGGCCATGGGGTACATGTTCAGCTCGTGAACACATATTTCCTGTCTAATTTGCCCTGGGAGGCCTTCATTTCATGCGAAGAGGTTCTGGAACTGTTTTAAGGTAGTTGTGATAGCCTTTCCACATCTTTTCCAATGTTCGTACCAATCTTAACCGTCTTTCCCTCGACCCATTCCATGAGCTCTATCATTTTTAGCTCTTCTGCCGACTAGACACAAAATTCTCTAATTCAAGCCCTCTTAGTCGGAGGCTCCTGAATCGAGGGATGGGGAGCTGGTGGTAGGGCGTTCATACGACACCCCCGAGCTTGGTTTGATGTCGCTTTACTTCTCCTATCCACGAGGGGGTAGGGAATTTTATTTTTAGGTGAAGGGTATAGGGGACCGTATCAAAGGCTCGAAGGGCTGGTGTGCCACAAATGACATTGTATGTTCTCGAAGGAGCCTATACTACCCAAAACTTGATAGGTTTGGTGTGACGAGTTGCTCCCTCGCCCCATGACATCGACAGGGTTATGAGACCTACTGTCTGGCATTGTTACCCGGCGAGTGGGACTTCCATAGGTTCCATCTATTCTCGGGGAATATCTAGGGCGAAGTAAGTAGGCGTAAAGAGAACCTTTACAAAACTTTGTGTCAACAAAGATTTTTCTGACTTCTTTTTCGAGTATAGTGGTAGTGATGACCAGGGGATCCTCATGAGGGTATACGATGCCAAACAGATCTTCGGGTCTAAAGGAGATGGTGTGCTGGTCCACGATTCAGGAAGCGAGGACCTCCAACTTATTATATGCGTTACGAGATTTCCTCACGTAGTTTTGCTTATCCTCTTTGGAAGATACAACCATTGCTCCTCTTTCGATTATATGAACCATTCGGCCAGTAGGGGTGTTATTGCGATAAGTTCAAGGACGTGAGGGTAACCGCGCTTTTATTGGAGGTGGGGGCTCACTATCTTCGGAGGTGTTGGAACGTGGTTTCTTATTTTTGGGCACCTCCTCTCGACCTCTTTTTTTGACGAATGTCTCTCTGTCTCGCATCACATATTTCTCCAGATAGCCTAGGCCTAATAGTCGATTGATTTCCTCCCACGTGTGGTAGCAATCGTTGGTCAAGTACCCGAAGGCCTGGTGGTAAGTGCAGAGTTTTCTTAAGTTCTTGTTCTTCTGAGGGTCCCTTGGGGGACTGAGCCATCTGAAGATGCGGTCTTCCCTCATGACATCCATGACTTCCACGGGGGTAATCGTCATATGAGGTGAGGGCGTTGGCTCTAGGTTTTTATTCCCTCTTTCCTTCTTACCACCATATTTTTCATCCTTTTTCTCTTTTCCCCTTATTTCGTCCAGGGTTGGGGTTTTCACTACTTCTGCTACCTCAAGGGCCTTTCGGGTTTCTTCCATTTCCATGAAAGATTCCGTCTTTTACATTAGGTCTTCAAGGTCTTGGGCTCGCGTTCTCATGAGAAAGGTAGCAAAATCTCTAGGTTGAAGTCTGCACAGTAGAATGTCGAACAACATTCGATGGTCAACATCTGTGATGTCAATGACCCCATTGGAGAATCGCCTCATGAAGTCGCAAAGGGGCTCATTAGGTTTCTGCCTAATATTGAACATGTGTCCACATGTTTTAGCGAAGACCCGTTTACACGGAAATTGCCTTACGAACATATGGGTTAGTTGTTCGAAGTTGTGTATGGATCCTGGCGATAATTTAGAGAATTATGATTATGCCCAACCAGTGTGGGCCGTCCGAAATACCGCAGAGTGCGTAGTCAGGTGGGGATACGATATCCATGCATGTTGTATACTCGTTGATATGGTCATGAGGACCCCAGTCATTTTTTCTCCTCTATAGGATGGGAGTCCAGGTGGCTTCATCCCTGGAGGGATGGGAGCGTTGGCTATGTGGACTGCAAATGTGATCCCCCGTAGGCCACCTCTTCCCCGGGGTTGAGGTTATGCCAAAGTTCTCGCAACTCTCTTTTCATTTCTTCCATCATGTGCCTTAAAGGGCTCTCATGATTATGAACGTCGGTGACGAGGCTCAACAAAGTAGCCTTCTACCAAGAAATTGGTGATTCTCAGCTGCTTATCATCTCCTAGGAGGGTACCCTGGCGCTGAGTTTTCTAGAGGAGCATACACCTAGCTTCTTGAGTGTGAGGATGACGGTCTATTCCTCCGACGAAAGGGAAGAGCACCATAGGTTCCGTTGTGGTGAGAGTCATCAGATATGGCCCAAGGCAGCATGGCAGATCGATGTCTAGGAGGATTCTGGCGAACATATCATGATACATGTCCCAGGGAACCTGGACATAGGAAATCTAAGGCCCCGCTTCCTGCGGCATTCGTGGACCTTGCGTTTGAGGCATATGGGTATCCAGATTTAGAGATGGATAGGCTCGGGTCTGAGCAACATCGTCATGAGGAGAGGGACTCTACTATGCTTCAACCTTCGGATCTTGGTTCTCCATTTAGGCGCATGTGTGAACGGCTTTTGACGATGTCGTTAAAGTTTATTTTTCTTTTGTTTGTCGTACAAGGTTTTCTCAAGCTTAACTCAGGGATTACTAGGCATTCCCGAAGACGGTGTCATTTGGTGATGCGATATCGTCCAAGGTCCCAAGAACGGGGATAATCAGGGATATAATCACGAGTGTTATTTGGAACACCAATCGTGAGCTTGAGAGAAGAAAAACTGTGTAATTCTTATTAAGGGAATATAGCGAATTACAACAGAGGGTTGTGTATGGGGTGAAAGGGATCTCCTATTGTAGGGAGTGCTTTCATGTATTTTTCTAACTACAAGAAGTGACTTAGTTGCTATAGTGAGCTTTTAAAGTGTTATCAGATCTTCATCCCCTTGTGGTGTTGAGTGTGGTTACATCTATAGTGTTGTTTTTGGGGTCTTCTGTCCAATGGTTGTCGGTCTTCCTTTATATCTCCGAAAAGGGTGACCAATGTTGTACAAGGTCTTCTGCGCCAATGAAAGTGGGTCGGTGATAGTTTCCCAATGGTGTGAGTTTGACGGAGTTTCTCTAATCGGGTAATAATTATATCTACCCCAATCATCTTGAGGGGTTTACTGAGTCAATGGGGATAGACTGGTTCTGCTCCAATGGTCGTTCTGGACTTGGGAGCGCCAATGAGGTTTGGCGCCTGCTACCCGTGCTACCCCAATCGTAGTCTTGGACCAATGAGGCAGGGTCGTTCTTCTTAACAACAGGTAGTTAGAAGTTGCCTTTGATGTTAGTAGTTGTCATCTCATTTAAGTTGGGCCATCTTCGAGTCGCGTTATCCATGAGTTGTGTTGTCTCCGAGTCGCTGGTGATAAGTCCTTCGGGTTGCGTTATCTTCGATGGATTCTCTGGATTGCTGATGAGAGATCTTTCCCGTACGGCCTTCTTTGTATTCGTTTTTTCCTTGTCGTTTTATATTGTTTTCCTTTCTCAAAGTGATTTAACTAAGTGTTGGACGCTGACAACCGTTAATCTCTTATTGTGAGACTCGTGGAATCCAGGTAGCGGGGTTAGCGTTATTGTGGGTCGTTTGGACCCGGATGGGAGGGGTTGGGGACTGTTTAGATACTTAAGGGTATCCAGGAGTGTGGGTAACTTTGGGTGGATGGGTAGGTGTACCAGGGTCTTTTATCCTAACTGTATACCCTCAGTGGGGTGTTTGTTAGTCGTGACCTGGGAGTACCAATTTTCCCTCCATTAATCGTTTTTGTTGGGTATCAATTTTACCTATACCCCAGGGTGTGCAGAAATATGCATTATCAACGTGATTGGTAATGTAGGACGATGACCATAAGTTCAGTGCTCGAAAAGCTCGACAAGCATCCCTTCCACGGTGTTGAAGCTCGTCATATCAGTACGTCTTTTGCTAACTATACTCAGAGCTTCATATATCATATTCCACACTTTGTGTTGGTTTCCAGCACCACATGTAGCAGCATCTGCTAATTCACTAACCTCGAAATTACTAATTATCAACCATCCCCATTCACCGTTGATGCATTCCCTAGTTAATAACATTTTTTCAGCTCTATAGAGTACCTCGCATCTTATCAGCATTGTATTAACCAAAACCTGATCATTTAACATCAGACCAACCTCCAAAACCAAAATTGTATACACAAAAATAATATCACTCTTCCCTTGCACAAATTCCACATCATGTTGCACTACGCCGAAGTTCTTTAATCTTGAATAGTGCTTAGATAACTTCAAGACTGGTGCAAAAGGGGAGCCCCTTTGTGTTTTCCCACCCTTTTAATGAAGCAAGATGAATAAGAGTACCACGAAAAACAAATAAATGACAGCAGCTCAATGCAAGATTTCCTAAATTAACTAGGATGTTTCATCTGGAAAAGCAAGATGCATGATGCAAAGGATTCCATTACAACACAACACAATTCAATTCCATCAATATCAAATTCGATCAAGATTTGTCTCCTAATTGATGGTTGCAAAATTTCTGCGGGGAGTAAAGAAGCATGGGTGCCAAGGAAGATAGGAACAATAGACAGATATACCTCTCTGTTGATGTGTTTTTCCATTCTAGAATATATTATGTCTGGCAGCCTTGGCGGCGGTAGTAGCATCCATCGGTGTCCTAATCCCAGACATCCTTATATAAGGATGTGGAGGCAACCTTCATCTAACAACATATGACTACAGCCATGAGTATCCATACATTTTCCTCTGAATTCAGACGCAACAACTCATGAATACTTTTCTCCATAAGATTGAAGCACAACCTTTCACCAACATTCGAATATCCAAAATATATAATATCGACAAATCTGTTAACCTTACCACTTCGTCCCCCGGGGTGGTTTTTCCCCACTAACTAATTAGCTTACTTCGTCCCCCGGGGTTGAAGAGAAAGTTAGCAATATGTTTACCATATTTAGAGTCGAAACAAATTTCAGCTCTATAGCTAGGAATCTCATTTTCCCCAAATTCATCCTTATATTTATCTTCCTTTAACACATCACCTTGCCGAAGTGTCTTACCAGCAACGATGGACTGATCTAAGGAATATTTCGTATTTTCTTCAACCCTAACATTGGTAAATTTTAGTGGTACGCTTACTACTTCAATTTCCTTCACATACATTTCATTGAGCATGTAGCAGCCATTTAGTAATTTAGTTTCCCCTTCACTTCCTTTAATTCCCTTTCAGGAATTTCATCAAACATTTTACGCAGGTCAAATGTATCTTCTTGCTGTTCTACAATACCTAAACATCTGTCATTGTTCAATGTGAAATGCCATTAAAGCCGTCAAAACACGAGAATAGAACAGAAATTAGGAAATAAGCTCTATAAGAGAAGAGAGAGCACGAGAGAATTAAGGGAGAGAATTGATAAATCTTTATCTTTTTCATCTTATTTGTTCAATGAAATAAAGAAAAATGTAAAGGACACATGTCAAAATATTAGAGGCTACATAATAATCTAATTAATAAAATCATCCTTTGTCCTCTGCCTAATCATAAGAGTCGGTCAACTTAGTAATACAGCCAAAATGAATTAGAAAACTTGAAAAACAATAACCCAAAGTCCAGAACACCTACTAAGACCTAACACAGTATGCATGTATGTATGTATGTATGTATGTATGTGTGTCCACTTAGTTTTAAGAGGACAAAATAAAGAGTACGTCATAAGGGGGGAAATTGCAAAACGGTTAAATTAGTGTGGCGCGGTGGATAATATCTTATTCTTTTATGCCCGGGATGTATTTTTGCTGAAATTTCCGTCAGCAGCCTCAGCCCTATTAATAATAAAAATTGGGTATACATACACCACAAAACAGTTGCGCAGGCTTTATTATTATTATTATTATTATTATTATTGTTATTACAATCAAAGAGAAAGAAAAGGAATTTCTGTTTGCCCTTTTGATCTGTTGAAAAGCCAAAATCGAATCAACCATTTTGCGATTGGGGATTCGTCATGACTTATGCTTCTCGGATTTTGCAACACTCGAGGAAGGTAAATCAATCAATCAATCAATAAATCATTCCTCTTTTGATGTCATATTTGATGATAGTTCGTTTCAATTGTTTTGAATATGAGTTTTGGCGATTTATGTTTATTTTCTGAGATCAATCTGTATTTATAGCATGGATCTTAGCATCCAATTGTCTAATTTCTGCTTTATATTTTGGGCAATGAATGACCTAATAATGATTAAACACAAATATGCATGCAAAATGGACAGGGGAAATTCTGCATTTCCAATATGATCTTTATAACATAATTCATTCTTTGTTGCTTTCTTCTTACAGCTTAGATGTTCCCATGGTGTTCTACGGAATGACCGCGCCTTTTGTACACGCTTCTTTTCCACTGATGCAAGGCCCTCATCTGATAAAGTAGATGGTAATGTTTTATATTCATATGTATATTTATTATGCTCTTGAATAGTTCATGGTCAAGTTAGTATGTAACTCTTGTTGAACCCTGATGTTAGCATTTTTTCCGGTGCCTGGAGCTAATTAGGCTCTTCAGAGCCTTTAATTTCACCAGGTTTATAATTGTGGAGATAAATGCTTGAAATATGTCTTTTCTAAGAATAATCACACATAGAAAGGATGGCAATAGTAATGAGTCACTCAGACGTAGGACCTTTCTGGCAGCACCAATTTCAGTTTCTGTAAATTACATTTAGCCACATGTACCCAGAGCCAGTTGTTCTCAAGGTTTAACCATGTCATTGAGTCTTTATTTTTCCTCTGGAATAGATTTTGTGTATATGCATGTGTGCTGATAGTCCTCAGCACACATGTTTGTTGATTCAATTCTGTAATGGGGGTTGTTTCTGTTCTTCTTACGGTGGCAATTGTGCTCAGATATTTCAAGGTCCAGCCGACTTGTTCTTGGACCTGGTGACAACCATGGGATTTCGAAGTTGTCTGCTGCAGGTTGTTTCAGTCTTAGTCACCAAGCGGTGAGTCCAGTTAGCATTATTACATTCATTGATTTTTATGCTTTTATTTTTTCGCATGCTTTGAAGATATATGTTTTGTTGTTTAGATGGGAATATTTTGTTTATGCACCTCTTTGAAATTTGTAATGCAGAAACCTATGGGAATGCACAAGGGAAATGCTTTGTGCACATCAAGGATAATGCATGCACCAGCAATGGGAATGGGGCAAAATAGGTACCCACATTTTCTTTCTTTCTAGAAGAATCACCGTCTATCTTTTTGTTATGTAAAAATCATTGATTTCCACCTGGGTTGCATATGTTTGTTTCCAGTCGGCAGCGAAACTCGGTCAGAACCTTTTCATCAGATTCAGGTTTGTTAACTACAGTTCCACCTATAAATCTCTGTTTAAGTTAAGGAAATAAGGATAGTATAAACATGGATCAAAGTTTCAGTTTCGAGCTATGTTTCGTTGACTGGAAACTTTTCAAAAAACGTCGGAAACGTTTTTGAAGTATTTCGATTTTTTTTTTCAAAAAATAACATTAAAAAGATATATGAAATAAATTTTATCAAAATGTTAAAAACAACATATCAACTTGTATTATAAAAAAACATAACCCTGTTTTTACTATCTGATTAACCAAAAAAATGTTTATATTATTATTGGTAGGGAAAACAATTTTCACGCGTACAATGACAAAAGTTAAATATTAAAAAACGTAATCATGGTCCCATGTGAATGCAGTTAATGCATAGAAGCCTAATCAATTGCATCAATAAGGAAGATACAAATTTAAGAGAAAACTACAATATGCAGCTGTTTCGTTTCTGTCGTCCAAATTTTCGAAGTATTTCGATTGTTTCTTGCCGTATGGAATTTTTAAACCATGAGTATAAGTTGTTACTTATGGGAACATTAGCTGACTAATATCATTTGTGTAATTCGCAATACAGTTAAGCACACTATTGAAACTTAATAACTCATTGGTTCTGTTACCATAATGTTGGATTGTTCTATTTTTCACCTGCTTTTCTCTGCAGCAATGATTCGAGCCACATGAGTTTCTCACCGTTCTTGTATCTTTTTCAGCTCTTCCACCTCACCAGGAGATTGGGATGCCTTCTCTCTCACCTACAATGACGGAGGCATGTACTCTTTTTAAGTTGTTTTAATCAAATTCGTCTATATTTGCTACTTTTACTGATGTTTCTAATTTGTTTTTGTAACGCAGGGAAATATTGCAAAGTGGTTGAAGAAAGAGGGCGACAAAGTTGCTCCTGGAGAAGTCCTTTGTGAAGTGGAAACAGTGGGTCAATTTGATACCCTTTGTTGGCTTTTTATAGCTGAATGTAGTTTTCCACTTTCTCATTTGATCTGATATTCTACTTCTACTTTTTTGATGTTGAAGGACAAAGCTACGGTGGAAATGGAATGCATGGAAGAAGGATATCTTGCAAAAATCGTACGCCCAGAGGGTTCAAGTGGGATTCAAGTTGGTGAGGTATTATTTTGTTATGGTGCAAGAAACTGTTATGTAACTATCTACTACCCTTTGCATGCTTTATCTTAAGATAAGCAACATATAAAAGGGTGCAAGAGTCAATTTATTCTTGCTTGGGAGTTCTGAAATTTATTTTCTCGCTTTGGATTCTTTGTACACACGAAGGCTGTAACGTTTTAGGTTTCACAAGGCCCTTATTTTAATTAATAATCTGAGCTATGTTGCTTAGTAAGTTAGTAATAACTCAAGTTTTAGATGGTAAGTTTTTTTTTTCTTCAAGATTTTAAGAAGTTTGGTACTGGATACAGTTACTTGGCTTATTATTAAATCCTTTTTCCCAATTCAAGAAATGGAACCAAATGGACTGAGAGTTTATGGCATCAACCTGACCTTCTTGGTTGACTGGAATTCTTTAGACTAAATGTTTCGGGCAGGGTTTGCCTATTAAGCTAGGAACGAAAATAAACGGTTACAAACTTTCTGAAATTGCAATATGAATGGCTGTAGATAATTGCCATAACTGTTGAAGAGGAGGCGGATATTGCAAAATTCAAGGACTACACTGCTTCAGCATCAGATGCTGCAGCTGCTCCTGCACCCAAAGAACCCTCTGCTCCAACTCCACCGAAGAAAGACGTTACTGAAGTGCAAACTACTTCTCCAGAACCGAAAGCTTCCAAGCCCAGTGTGCCGTCTTCTGCTGAAGATCGCATTTTTGCTAGTCCTCTTGCCAGGAAACTGGCAGAAGATAACAATGTAATTGACTCGCCAACACTTGATTATATTGCATTTGGATGATATCATTTTGTTAGTATGTTACGTATGTTCTGCAGTTGTAAGATCCACATATTACCATTCATTATTATAAATACAGGTATCCCTTGCAAGTATCAGAGGAACTGGTCCTGATGGTCGAATTGTGAAGGCTGACATAGAAGATCATCTTGGTATTTCTTCTTTCCCATGTGTTTTCGTTTAATTAGCATTCAACAGGTGTCCCTTTGTCTTGGCAAGTTTGCTATGTGTTTGTTTTTTTTTTGCCTCAGTAAGCTATTTGATTTTTTAAACAGTTTATTTGACAAGCTTTACCCTCTCTCCTGCAGCTTCTCGTGGTAAGGAGGTTTCACAAGCTCCCAAGGCCGACTCAAGTACCTCAGCTGCCCTAGATTACTCAGACATCCCAAATACACAAATTAGAAAGGTAATATTTCAACGTTGTTATCACGTTCCTCATCAAGTTAAGAATTCTTTTAGTTTCATATATATCAAGCTGCCAGAAATATGTCAGTTATGCATTTAGAGGGAAGTTCTATTCATTGAATTTGCTGCTATGTATTCTAATGTTTACAAGACCTTGTACCTACCGTCAACCTGCATGTATAATTATTATCAGGATTGGGGGTTTGGTGGCGATAGTGTAATTAATGCAGATTCGAAGATAAGCACAACCCCCGTAGATTAGTTTTGCCTGTGAGCTGTAATTCTGGGATCTTGATTGACTCTAACATACATTACCATGTGTGACAGGTGACTGCATCACGGTTGCTGCAATCAAAACAAACCATCCCACACTATTACCTAACTGTAGATACATGTGTCGACAAGCTAATGGAGTGAGTCTGGAGTCCTTTCACTAATGAATTCACCAGGACAAGATTGTCGTATTTTGTAATAGTTTCTACTTTATTCATGCAGGTTGCGCAGTCAGCTGAATTCATTGCAAGAAGCTTCAGGTGGGAAGAGGATATCCATTAATGATCTCGTGATTAAGGTAAGAGACACCTTCATAATAAGAGTAATGTATATCTTTCTCATCACCAATGAATAAAAAGCTGTACTATGTTGTGCGTTTTCCCATATTTTTCGTTACTTCCATTTGGTGAGAATCTTCCTCCTTAAAAGGCATCTTGTCCTCCCAACTTACATATGGTCTTGTGGATGTGAGATTGGTATGAGGAGAGATCTGTAACAAAAGGGGAACAGGGTGAATGAGGGTTATTTGATCTCTTATTTCTGTTTGCCGTGTTCTTCAATTGAATGAGAAACTTTTTGACTGCAGGCAGCTGCCTTGGCTCTTAGAAAAGTTCCTCAGTGCAACAGTTCGTGGACCAATGATTATATCCGACAGTAAGTACTTGCAATGAAGCAAATTTGTTGTGTAACCTGAATATCATTGAATTACAACACCATCTGTCACCAATGTAGGTATCACAATGTGAATGTTAATGTTGCTGTGCAAACAGAAAACGGATTGTTTGTGCCGGTAATTAGGGTGAGTTGTCATCTTCATATTATACTAGCCACATACTCTGATGTGACCTTGAGAATACTGATCTGGTAGCCAACGTGAATAATAATATTTTTTGGCACTAATATTTGCAGGATGCTGACAAAAAAGGTTTAGCAAAAATTTCCGATGAAGTCAAGCATCTGGCTCAGAAAGCGAGAGACAACAGCTTGAAACCTGAAGATTATGAGGTAAAATGAGCTTTATGTTACCAAGTTACATATTCATTAGGGTAATCTTCTATTCCAAACCAAAAGGAAAAAAAGAAATCTTCAGGAGAAGGTTTTTAGAAGAGTAATTTGCTTCTGATATCAAATTCTCTCTTTGCAGGGAGGTACATTCACGGTTTCAAATTTGGGAGGACCTTTTGGCATCAAGCAGTTCTGTGCCATCATCAACCCACCACAGTCGGGCATTTTAGCAGTTGGCTCTGGTAAGATAGCTCCTTTTTCTCCTGTAGTTCTGTCATTTGTATGTACGGATTTTTATTCACACTCCTTGACCTGCATGAGCAGCTGAAAAGAGGGTCATACCTGGCGCTGGTGCCGATCAGTATAAGTTTGCTTCTTTCATGTCGGTGACATTGAGCTGCGATCATCGGGTCATTGACGGTAAGTTTGCCCCGTCTGGTTTGCATGTTTTAGACATACTAACCATCTATGATATTACTTTTCCTACATACAGATATGAAAAGTGTTGTATGATACTATGACTCTTGAAAATGTGGAAATGTTTCTCTCTGGCTTAATAGAAGCGAATAAAATGGCTTCCTCTTAACAGCATACCAAAGACTTTTCACAATGTTTCCAAAACATTCTAATAAATACTTGAAATGTTTCCAGCTTTAAGTGACTCAAAAGCATAGCATGTAA
Source organism: Linaria vulgaris (assembly GCA_948329865.1). Classification (NCBI taxonomy): domain Eukaryota; kingdom Viridiplantae; phylum Streptophyta; class Magnoliopsida; order Lamiales; family Plantaginaceae; genus Linaria; species Linaria vulgaris. The sequence continues at coordinate 65,292,708 of OX415251.1, forward strand.
AACCAAATATTAATCCGTAAGAATTAGGGTTAACTAGTCAATCTTACATAACGCCAGGACTGTAGCCCCTAGTACATTTTTACCCTTGAGCATTATGAACTTGCAGTAAAAGTTAGTGGAGTTCGACACGACTTAGCGTGGAACCAATGGATCTAATGGTGTTAATCCTCATGTAGATTGACATATTCTGATATTTGGATTTGATGCTTGTTTTAGATTGACATATACTGTTTGTGTTTGATGTTTGTCTTTAGGTGCTATTGGTGCCGAGTGGTTGAAAGCTTTCAAAGGTTACATTGAAAATCCAGAGACGATGTTGCTTTGATTTCCTTATACATTTTGCATTTGTACTGAATCTCCTGTTCGATCACAAAGTGACTTGAAGCAAGTGGATATTGGGTCCCTCACGGAGTAGCGATTTCAGATGTTCTTTGAACCTATTTTTAGTCTGTATCCATATTTTGTTCCTATTTCTGTAGAAACAAGTCTACAAGGCTAACTTATTTTTCAAATAATGGGGTCCTGAGGCAAAATTTAAATTTTGCTTACACAGAGTGTAAAAAAAAAAGCCCCCTTTTGAACACTCATAAGAAATCTGACCATTTATGCGGGAGATGTATTGCTGAATCCAATTTTTGAACCGAATTGGTTTTGTTCTTTCGCTATTTTCCAGTCAAGTTTTTAACAGATGTGTTAGGTGAAATATAACACTCACGACTATGTGTATAGCCTTCATGTAGCAAAAAGAAAGATTATCAGTAGATTACCTGCTGAAACGAGACGAGTGGCTGTAGGGCTGTGTCTAAGCGAGGCATAGAATGCAAGAGTAGCAACTTGCTGTTCTAATTTCAAGAATTGAGTTCTTTCTCAACACTAGAGCTTAGCAACAATAAAGCAAAGTAATACCACATGTTGTAACTTGATTGCCTGCTAATTCTCTTAAAGAGTATTTGTGTTCATCTCGTGCAAGTAATTAGAGGCGTGTATACTCTAATCAACTGACAGATGTGGTATGTTAGAGAAAAAAAAGTTAATTCGCATCCCGTTAGATTTGTTTTATTAGGACTAGCATTGTCTAATCAAGTTCAATTAAATTAATAGCGTAGATATAAGTTTGTATATAAGTTTGTGTGGTTTGTAAGTTCAATAGTGCGATTTGTCCTATGAGGTGGGGTTTAATTGTGCGACTATTAATTGGACCCCTCCTTAAACTATTAGTACCACTAATAAAATTAAGACCTAAAGGCAGTAATATCCCTCCAAATATGACCTTATTATTAGCACTAATCAATCATAATTAGATCAAACACTTGAACTGCAAAAAGATAAGATTTTTTTTTTCAAGAACTATATAAGAAAATGCCTTCAAATCTCGTTTCAACAACTACACAAAGTACAAATCTTCAAACCAACAAAGCTTCACCATGCAACAAACAAGAAACTATGTTTCTTTGTCACATTATATCAAACACTTGAACTTCATAAAAAAAAAACTAAAATGCATGATCTAGTTTTTGGTTTCAACGAAACATTTCGTCCATGATTTTCGAAACTAAACAATTTCTTATGATTGATGCTAATTCTTTAATGTGTTTGTAAATGTTTGATCCCCTAGTCCCCTTGTAAGTAATTGATGACGATTCAATCTATGCTACTCAGTGGAGAGTGGTCAGTTCACTCACGGGCTGTGGGCCCCACAAATATGTAAGAGACTGAGCACAACACCCACAGTGTAGCATATATAAAATCATTAATGACCATGTCATTTTTAGGCTTCTCTTCAGTATGCATAATGCTTTGATTTACATAACCGTTTAAGTACTCTCAATATAAATGTTAACTCTAGATCTCATTTGCATTTCAAAAAAAAAAAAAAACAAAAAAAACAAAAAAAAAAGAAAAAAAAAACTCTAGATCTCATTTGCTGAATATTGTTATCGAGCAACAGATCAAAAAGAAAAAAAAAATTGTTGAACATTATTAAAGTTTTTATGTTAAACATTAAAATATTATAATTACTCTCTTAACCATTAACAAATTTGATGTTTCTTGTGATTAAACTAATTGGGAATTAGTTCCTATCTTGTTTCTGCTCCGATGTTGTTTACAAAATATTTACGAAACCTTTCGAAACGTTTCATATTTTTTGAAATATTTCTAATACTTGATCTATCGAAACATAATATGAAATCGAAAGTATAATCCATGCTAAAATGTCAAAGATCTACATCTAAAAGTCCTTCAAACCTCATTGAATATGTTACCTTGGAATCCCGTGTTGAACGATGATGCCCGCGAGTAGTCGAGGAGGCGAAAGTGGTGGACTCAACAACGTTTGCAGAGTGGACTCCGGTCACTCGACATCGTTCTGCGTCCGGAGTCCCCCCAGTCGTTAGAGTGACAACTGTTTGGGAGTGATTCCTGTTTTTTGTTTGTTTTGTTGGGCAAATTTGTCTTTTGCTCTTAGTAGGGTGTCTTTTGACAGGGTAACTGCAATTGTAACTGTGACCTTGTATCGGCCAAATTTTTAATTATGCTTATATTTGATCCTTTGAGGAACGTTCCTCCTCTTCTCCTCCTTTGATTGAGGTTTTGCCGCGTGAGTTTTAGTTTCTGAATGCGACATTTGATTTGCATTCGACCTTGTCGGGTTGAATGTCCATCACTGTTTTTTAGATGAGATATTAGGTTTGTATTCGTCCTTGTGTGGTCGAATGTCCATCTCTGTTTCTTTGATTGAGATATTGGGTTTGCATTCGACCTTGTCGGGTCAAATGTCCATCTTTGTTTCTTTGATTTAGATATTAGGTTTGCATTTGACCTCGTCGGGTCAAATGTTCGTTTCTTAGATTGAGATATTAGGTTTGCATTTGACCTCGTCGGGTCAAATGTCCGTTTCTTATATTGAGATATTAGGTTTGCATTTGACCTCGTCGGTTCAAATGTCCATCTCTGTTTCTTTGGACTAGATACACCTTTATTTTGCGGGCTACCATAGCCGTGCTTTTCAGGCTTGTCTCTTCCAAAATTTTACGGTCACTGAGTCAGCAGCATTAAGTCCTTTGTACCTGTCGAATCACCATATTTTTGATAGTGTCAAACTTACTAGAGCAAAATTTAATTAAGATAGGCTGAGCTCAGCGCTACTGTCGAGTTGCCTATATTTCCCGATATGTGTCTCGAAACTCAAGCCAATGTAGTTCATGTTTTAGACATTACACTGCGAATCATACGCGCTGATCAATCGCTTAAGCATAATACCGTTTCATGTGCTGCACATTCCAGAGACGAGTCAACTTTCGACCCTCAAGGTCCTCCAAATAGTAGTATTCTCGTGCGCTTGCATGTATGACCTTATACGGTCCTTCCCATCGTGGTTTCAACTTACCCACATGTTTGCTTGCCTCGATACATTTTAGAACAAGGTCTTCTATCTCAAAGTGTCTGAATTGGACTTTATTGTCAAAACTTTGTCGCTTTAAAAACCACCGTACGCTGGTATGCATGTGCCTAGTCGAGTCGATTATATCCAGGTCCACTTGGCGCAGTCTGCTAACTGCTCAAATTCGTAGTCGTGTATCCGGCGGGTCGGCATACCGATTTTGGATGGTAAGACTGCTTCAGATCCATATACTAATACAAAAAGAGTTTACCCCGTTGATGTTCGGGGGGGTTGCCTTGTAGGCCCAAAGGATTTTGTGTAGCTCGTCAGTCCAGCTTCTCTCGGTGTTCTTTAATCTTCGTCCAAGGTAGTCCTTCAATGTCTTGTTGGTTGACTCCGCCTACTCATTTTCCTAGGGGTGAGACACATATGTTACCTGCTGAGAGATTCGTAGCTCTTGACACCAAGCTTTGATCTCCTTTCCAACCAATTGCCGACCATTGTCCGAGACCAAGACACTGGGAATGCCTAAGCGGCATATTATGTTCTTCCATATGAACTCTATCATGTTTTCTCCGTAATCATTGTCATTGCCTTGACCTCCACCCATTTAGTATAGTACTCCACTGCCACTACTAGGAACTTATTTTTACCCTTTGCAATCGGTAGCAGTCCCACGATGTCAATTCCCCATTGATCAAACGGGCATGCCATATCCAAAGGTTTTAACGCTTGTGCCAGTCTGTGAATAAGTCGAGCATGGAATTGGTAGATGTCGCAACAACGAGGGTTTACCGTAGAATCTTTTAGCAAGGTCGACCAATAATACCATTGACGAGAATATGTTGTACCAATGATCTACCCCCGAATGATTTCCACAACTCCCTGCATGAATCTCCCGCATCACATAGTCCGCTTGCGGTGGGGTTAGACAGCGCATAAGGGGTCCCTCGAATGAACGCTTGTAAAGTTCCCCATTGGGGATCGTGAAGTTCTAAGCCTTGTAGTGCAGCCTACGTCGAGCGTTGGGGTCAGTGGGAAAGGTACCATCAGTGAGATATCGCATGATCTCATCCGTCCAGGAGGGCGACTCCATGATTGGCAACACGTAATCAACTAATGCCCATATCTTGCTATATTTCGATATTCCGATGACTGGCTTATCAGTTTCCAGGAGTGTAACTCATTTATGCACATATAACTCTAACGAGCTAGCAAATTTTGACAAGGCATCGACCTTGGTGTTCTCGGTGCATGGGATCTGTGAAAGATTGAAGAAGCTGAATTTATCGACAAGATCTCTTAGTTTGGCCAAGTACAATTTCATCGTCTCCTCCCTCTTTTCACATTTTCCAGAAAAATGGTTAGCCACCAATTGTGAATCCGGGAATACCTCCAAATGCTCCACGTTAAGTGTTAGCGCTAGGAGTACTCCTCCTAACACCACTTTGTATTCAGCCTCATTGTTCGTTATCGAAAAATTCAAGCTTATGGCGAATTTTAATTCTCGACGACCGGGAGATAGTAGGTGCACCCCCACCACTCCTCCGTAGTTCGTGGCTGATCCATCTATAGAAGCAACCACGTGGTAGCTGCACGACTCATGCTTGGTTCATCGGAGATTGCCCAGATGAAATTTGTCGAGCCTGCTACGTTGTTTCCCAATGTCTCAGCCATATAATCTGCCAATGCTTGAGCTTTGATTGAAGTGCGAGGACGAAACTTGAGACCGAATTCACCGAGTTCTACCGCCCACTTAACCAACTGACCGGAAGTTTAGGGCCTCACCAATACCTGCTTCAAAGTCTTGTCCGTTATGATCGTGATCGGGTGTGACTAAAACTATGGTCTTAGTTTCCTGGCCATTGCCACTATAGCGAGGGTGAAAAGTTCTATCTCCAAATATTTCTTCTCCGCGCCCTGCAATACTCGACTCACGTAATGTATTGGGAGCTGATGGACCCCCTTCTCTTTCGCTAACACTACACTGATGGCGTGTGAAGATACTGCCAAGTATAAGTATAACATTTCACCTACATATGGCTTGCCCAGGAGTGGAGGACTCACTAAGTATCACTTCATCAGCTGGAAAGCTGCTTCACATTCTGCAGTCCAGACAAAATCTTTACTCTTTCTCATAACTTTGAAGAAAGGTAAATTCTTCTCCATCGCGGTTGATATAAATCTTCCAAGGGCTGTCAACCGGCCTACCAAGCATTGTACATCTTTCTCCGTCCTTGGTGAGGGTAGTTCCATCACTGCCTTGATTTTATCGGGGTTTGCTTCTATGCCTCTTTCGTTTACCACATACCCAAGAAATTTTCCTGATGTAACTCCGAACATGCACTTCTTCAGATTTAGCTTCATACCGTAAGTTCTCATGATAACAAATGCCTCGTCTTAATGCTGAACATGCTCCTCGGCTATTAAGCTCTTGACCAACATGTCATCTATGTATACCTCCATGGATTTACCAATTGGTGGTAGAACATCTTTGCAACCAACCTTTGAAACGTCGCACCGACATTCTTGAGGCCAAACGACATCACTTTGTAGCAGTATACACTCGTATCTGTTATGAATGCGTTCTTGCTCTGGTCATTTACAGCCATAAAAATCTGATGGAAACCGCTCTTGGGGTGCCCCATACTCAGTAGTGCACAACCTGCCGTTGAGTCCACCAACAAATTAATCATGTGCAGGGGAAATGGATCGTGGGGGCAGTGTTTATTCAGATATGTGTAGTCCACGCACATCTTCCATGCCACCTCCTTCTTGAGCACTAGCACCACATTGCTCAACCATTCCAAAAATCTTATCTGATAGATATTCCGTGATACGAGCAATTCCTGAACCTCCTTTTCAACTGCTTCGTTCTTTTCCTTACTAAAATCTCGTTTCTTCTGTCTGACCGGCTTGGCCTCGGGGTTAACATTTAGTCGGTACACAATAATCCTTGAGTCTATCCCGTACAAGTCTAAATATGCCTAGGCGAATATATTAGCATTGCGCCTCAGGCAATCCATCAACACGTTTTCTACTTCTAGACTCATCGTCGTTCTAATTCGAATCGTTCTGTCGGCATACTCCCTGAATAATTGCATTGAATTCAATTCTCCGAGCGATTCCATCTTCGACACCTCCCATTGTTTCATTAACTGGAGTTCACACTTTTCTTTGCCCTCCTTTAAGATTCATTTCCACTTTCCTTTGCTAGCTTATCGAGCTTGGTCTTCTTTCCTTTTCCCACTTCTTCCACCGTTGCGCCGTTCCCTCTATTCGCCATCTTACCTAACCAGACTCTTACGTATAAACAATGGTGTTTCCACAGACATTCCCAATATATTGGTCTTATTTCGTGTGGGTTACAATACACCTAGAATGCAATAAAAATAGGCCTGAAACAAACCAAAATATGCTAGCCTAATACAAGGATTGGACCAGTTTTGTCAGGAACACCTAATATACATTAAGAAGTTATAAATGACACAAATAACCTTAGATGGCCGAATTGGGGAACAATCAAATGGATGCTTCTATTAGCGTCGGACCTTGAGTCGAATGGACCTAGCATAGTCAATTAAAGGATACGTTCGACACTAAAATGAATCTTGAACTGTTGAACAATCGAACCGGGGGCGGTTCGATGCTGATAACTCTCGAACGGGATGGAACATATACTTAACCAATATTTGTAGGTACTTATTGCGAGGAGAGTTATCAGCATCGAACCAATATTTGTAGGTACTTTGATGTTTGATTCCGGTTTAATATTTGTAGGTACTTATTGCGAGTAGAGTTGTTCGTCTCAAATATCCTCACTTCAACCCCAGCTTAAGGTATGCTACCATTTCATTATGTTTCTTTTTTTTAAATTCTGAAAATGCATTTAATTAAGCAGGTACTCATGCATATATCATGGTGTATTAACCTTACTTTGTTTAGCTGTGCTTAAATAGTTGCGCTTATAAAGTGTATGCCGTTATGATATGTTTCCTCTTTTTGGGAAAAACCGCTTGAAGGAGCATTACATGTTGTATGCTTGAATGGATTTTGAATATTGGCAATTGGTGGTTGTTAGATGGAGCCATGGAGGAGAAAAATGATATTAGAGTTGTTGAAATTTGTTCTTTTGCGTGCTTATGTGTTTTTGTTCCTGCATTTAGTGCATCTTCATGAGTCGCGGACTGGTTACGCTCGTCGGACGGGAATTCGTTATAGCTTATTAAAAAAGATGAACAAAATTGAAAAGTATCAAATTCAGATACCAATAGCTAGCGATTCAACCTGTATAGCACAAGTAAGAATGGATCGAAACTGTTTCTTGCGCCTGTGTTGGTTATTGAGAGAGGTTGGAGGGTTGAGCGACGAGAAGTTCGTTGGTCTCCGTGAACATGTTACGATATTCTTAAAGGTATTGGCTCACCATGACAAAAACCGCGACATGTCGATGAACTGGAAGTGCTCCGGCCAAACAGTTAGTCGGTATTTCAGGCGGACACTGGATGCTGTATTGAAGTATAACAGTCTAATATTGGTGCAACGAGTACCAATCTCAAAGGAGAATGATAATTGTTACGAGCCATGGTTGTATTTCGCGGTATAACATTTATGTCTTGTTATCCTTCTATGAGGATCTATTAAACACTTCATCAATCCTAATTTGTATTGATTTTCAGGGTTGTCTTGGAGCATTAGATGGAACGATGATAGACGCCACCGTGCCAACTGCTGATCAAATAAAGTACTGATCTCGTAAAGGAAAGATTCAAACAAATGTATTGGCCATTTGTGATACCGAGATGCAATATGTTTATCTTCTTTGCGGGTGTGAAGGATATGCGACTGATGGTAGGGTGCTACGTGATGCTCTATTTAGGCCTCCACCACACGAATTCCGAGCTCCACAAGGTTTGTTTCTTGAAGACTATTCATGCGTGCAAGTAGTCTATTCGATTTTATTTATGTCAATATTGATATTTAACACTTCCACAACAAATATAGTAACTACTATCTAGTGGACGTTGGGTATGCTAAATGCGATGGCTTCCTGGCCCCATATAGAGGCCGTAGGTACCATTTGAAGGAATGGGGGGACGATTGCATTGTGTCGCAAGATCATGATGAGTTGTTTAACATGAGGCACGCTAGAGCACGTAGCATAATAGAGAGGTCTTTTGAGAAGTTAAAGAATAGGTGGAAGATATTGAAAAGGCAATTGCAATACCCTTTGAAAATACAAAACATATGTGTTATGGCAGGAGCCATCCTTAAAAATTTCATCAAATAGCAGATGACTTACGATCCTGAAGCAAGTTCATCTGATTCAGATGATGAGGACGACGACGATGGTGATCCTGACCCTCCTAATGACTTCGTGGAAGGACTGTAAAATTCTCCAACTTGGGGCAATTTTAGAGATGAAATTGCAATGCGAATGTGGAACGAATGGTGAGCTAATCGCCGTTATAACGAATGAAAACTTATGAACAATTTTTGTTATGTTTTACTTATTTGGACTTTTATCCTTGTTTTGTTTTATAGTTGTTTGTGATTCAGTTTGAGTGTTGCTGTGTGTGGTGCATGTGCCTCTGATATCGAAGGGGTTTTTTAATTGAGTATATTTGTGTTGTAACGATGACGAATACAATGTGTTAGGGATTTTTAATTGTGAAATTGATGTTCATTTTCCTTTGGATATTGATTGAGGATGTGGAACTTTTGTTGTGGAATTAGATTTTTCTTGTTTGAATTTGTACATGCATGGCTACTGCTTCAAGCACCAACTCAGTACCAACTCGTACTGCACCGAAAACAAAAAAGCCCAAGGTAACTCCCATGGCATGTACTAGGGAGGAAAATGACGCTCTAATAGCCATTTTGAAAGACCAAAACGAAAGTGGCATAAAGATCGACAACTACTTCACGGCAGGCTACTTAGAGAAGTTGGAAAAAGGAATGAAGTAAGTACTACCAGATATTGACCTTAAGGCATCCCCCCAGATCAAGTCCAAGATGACTGTTTGGAAAAAGACTTACCATCATCTGTACCAAATGTTTGAAGGCAGTGGTGGAGGAACATGGTTGAACGAGTTGACCAAGACCATTGAGTTCGAAAGCGAAGGATGGATGAGGTACTATATGAAGGTAGTACCATTTTTAGTATGAGAGTATATGTTACACTGTTTCACTAGGGTGTGTGAAAATTAACTAACGCATGCAACATAAAATTGTAGGTACACCCATACTGTGAGCCTTATGTTAACAGGTTGTTCAGGTTCTACGATGATTGTGCTAAGATCTTTGGAAAGGACAGGGCAATCGGGAATGGGGCTGAGGACATCAACGCTACAGCGGAGGATGTCATCAATAATCAAGGCAATGGGACATCAAGTTATCAAAATGGACCTGTAGGGACATGAAGCTCATACACAAATTACCGCTATGTAGATGTTGACATAGATGAATGTGGGGCTGAAATTAATGGACCTTCCAAGTCTGGTCCTTCAAGGTCATCTCCTGGAGGCATGTCCACACCCTCCTGAAGAGGATAAAGAAGGAGAAGGGTCTGAAGAGAGTGAGAAAGGAAATAGTGGCGACTAGCGCTGCCACTATGACTCCACCACCCTATGTCAATGACTTTATGAGTAAGTTAGATGGCGTTATTGAGAGGATCGCACAACTGGTAGTGCAACCAGTTGTTGTGGAGGAAGATCCTGCACCAGTCCAACGCAAAGGGCTTTTTGCAATGCTGCAGGACATAAAAGGTCTGAGGGGAAGAAGAGAGGATTGAAATGCTGCACAACCTTGATCACTCGAGGAGTATCTTTAGTTTCACTTAAATTTTAATAGCGAAGGAGGATGTTGACGTCTTCACAGGTTTACCACCAAATGCACGTTTTGGGTATATTAAGGTCCTGATGAAGAATAAGGTTGGGAAGTTGGGAGGGAGGATATGATATCAAGAATATTTCTAAGTTCAGAACAATGGCTCGATGTTATTCCATGAATTTTAAGCTGTTTAATGGTTATTTCAAGTAGGAACAATGCTTGTGGATGGGGAGTGTGCACTCATTTTGTGAAAAATGCAGGTTGAAAGAGTGCACACTCATTTTTTGTGATTTGCCAACCTTGATGGGTGGTTGGAACCCCTCGAATGGGTCCCCATACTTTTTGGCGAATCAAATGCATGTAGTAACTTAAAAGTATGGTTTGGTGCGCTTATTTATACTTATGCATTCTTACTTCCCTACCTTTGAAAGCATTGAGTAACTCGGTTTATTCTACTTTATACTAGCATCCAGATTTATTACAGAAGAATCTTAGATCAAAGTTAAAGAGTAGCTAGTTCAAATCCACGAAATATATCCTACAAGGCCTAAAATTCGGCCAAATTATCGGACGAAGAAGACAATGAGCTCATGTTGCCACAATATCCCTTTATTTTCCCCTTGTGTTCCTTCTTTATCTGAACAACCCTGCTTTGGCCGGCATATGTTGCTGAGCAGCTGTCTGGAGCAACATCGGGATGAGGTTCTACTGAAAATCGTGGAGGTGTTCCCCTTGTTCCTATTTTGGGCATGCACATTAGTAACCAAATCACATAAACATTGAAAGAATTCTAGTGGTTATTAAACCTACTTGTTAAATCAATGATCTCTGCAGTTCTTCGTAATGGCCTGCTTATGCTTATATGAGTTTTGTGGATCATAGTAGCTTCAATTATTGGTTTAATGAAAATGGTTGCAAGAACCCACCATGCAAATTTTCCCCTTTCTTTATAACAATGACCCCATCTATGCGTCTTATCACGCAACCACGCTTAGAGTTCTTTCAACAAACAGGTAAAATACAAATGTGTAATAAGAAGTCAAAAAAAGGATACCTCACATATGGAGTCCCACAGACCATCATTCATGTGGATCCTATTGTCATTGAGATCTCCAAGTAGCCAAATCCAATGCCAGCATAGACCTAAAACACAAATGACACTCGCCCAATAGCTCGAACCAATATAAATTATCATTGCTAGTGGAACTTTTCTTCTTTGTGAAGTTAAGGTGGTTGGTAGTGTTGTTCAAGATCATTTCAAGATGTCTACAGTTATCTAGGGGAACACAACTAGTTGGTGTTGCTACCTCACCCTTTAGCAGTGCTATTAGTACGAGGTCCGCACCCCAATCAGGACCGTAGAAAGTAGTTGCTTGAAGTGGAGTAGGGTGGTTTAAACTCACCATTGGAAGATAATGTTATGAACATTATGGCTCACGCCACTTCATTAAATAAGAGGAAATGTACGAATGAATGTGCAGTAGGAGAGTCACGGGACTACAAAAATGTGCACCTTTTTTCAACAAAGCATTCCACAAAACTAGAAAAATTGGAAGTGCTACGGAATATAATCACAAGAAAGTACACATGAGCGTGCTATAAAATCCACTTTTTAGATACTGAGATCATGTCATTGAAATCCTCTCTCGTGAACACATTATTGGAACCAAAAATTAAGAGAAATTGCCAATTTACGCTTTCCAACAAAATAAGTCATTATACATAGGGAGAAATTAGAAATTGTATTTAGTGAATCAGTCACAACAAACAGGCAATAAGTCACGAAATAAATATAATTACAAACTACACAAAATAATACTTAAACATGCAATTATTCAACTGAGGTAAACATAGGTGTAATTCTCGGTGACAGACCCCATATCACTAGTTCCATCATAAATGTGGCTCGGTATTTGGTTTTAAAGATGCTCCCATTTTGCATGGGGTGATGGAGGCAGTTCGATCAGTTGTTCGATTGTACCAATTTTCTCCTCAGGTAGTAAAGCAGCACTCATTATCTTGAAAACATTGTAATACAGATCAACATACAAGAATCCTTTCAATCGAAAATGACGATGAATGAGGTTCTCCTTAAATATGCCAAGAAACATTCATAGTGTTTGAGGAATTTTATGAAAGCTTCAGTAAACAATATTCTATGCAATATACCATTTTCTTTAGATGGTTGTAAGCTGGCCCAATGGTGACCAAATGCTTCGAGTCGGGGTCGAAGTTAACACCTAGCAGAGTAATAAACTCTTCAAACAACTCGAACCGCCGTCGTAGAGCCGCAACCTTTTTCCTAACCTCCATAACGGTATACCTCTCATCCCCATTAGCCCATGTCTTCCTGCATAGAGACACTTGAATGGTAGCATTCTCCATTTGTAGTGGATCAGAAAGGTCCATGTGATCACGTAATCCCTTCAGAAACAATAAAACACCCAAATCTCCATAATTTCCTAAGTCAGGCTCATCAAAAGCTTTCACTAGCCACTGATTCCGAGTTAAGATAACCATTTCCTTACACAAATCTATCATAAGGATAAACTTAAAATGTTAAGAGGCACATAGGTAGAATTATGATATACAACATTATCGATGAGAGATGAAATAGCCACAACAAGTCAAGATTAAAATTTCAAAATTAAAACAAGGAGAAGTCCCCAGTTTAACTCCACAACAAATAAATTGTACAAGACACAACATTATTACAATAAACGCCTTTACTATCTAAACATCATTTCTTCACATGCAAGATCATAAATGGAATAACAACCAATGATAAGAAAAAAAAACAAGTAGTCAGACGAAACATCAACATATCATAGCCACTTTGGTTACAACCTTATCATAACATTATTAAAATAACTAGGAAGTCTCCTTGTCGTAGCACCCACGTGCTCAACAGATTGACTCTCTGCACTATGGGTTTCTTCATGGACGTTGTAATACAATGGTTGTGATGTAAATGTGAGGGTTTGGTTGCCACTATGTGAGTTGTTTTGCAAGTTCGAATTAAAGAACCTCTGGATATAAGCGTTTTTTCATGGGCAAAGATGATCCTCCCAAATAAATGAATTGGGGTTAATTACGGTGTGGAGGAAATTTGTAGTAATAACAGTCAGGTCTAGTTGAAGTGTTGCCAGCCCTTAGATTGAGCATCGAACCTTGCCCACAGGAACACGAAAAACATAGGGACTGGCCATCTACATTGACCAATTGAGAATGTATCTAGTCAAAACACTTCTATTCTTTTTTTAAAATGACATTACAGTTTCAAATTATGTTAATATTAGTTGAACACAACAAACACCTTTCCCCCGTCCTAAAACCAAAATAATAGACAAGTACAACATGAAGCCCCAACCATTAACTCGCATACTAAACTAAGAGAAGTTCTCAATGGTAGTTTCAAATAACTCAAAAATTAAATAGGGTTCATGTAAGATGACATACAAATGAAAGATAGTTAATCCAGTAACGAGACAATTAATTGACGCATCAGGTAATGAAATCTTAAAACATTGTAATTCAAACCAAAAACATATAATGAGGAGAAGATATTACCTCATAGCAAAGTAGGAGTGATTATTGTTCGTGGATTCCGATCCGATGACGCTGGCTTGAAATTCGGCTCTTTGTCTTTAGGATTTCGTTGGAGCAAAATTAGATCTTGTATTTGTGGGAAATGGACATCTTGTATTTCTCGGAAATGGACATATGAAAAAGGACAAAATAAGTAATTGATAAGAGGGGCATTATTGTCCATTAAGATTAGTTTATTTGAGTTACACAAATGGCTTACGAACCAAATGGGTTATTATACACAGTTATAAAATAATAAACAACCAAAATTAACGTAACTAACCGCAGTTATTACGGTCTTCGCCGATTTTGCTGAGTTTTAGTAACTATTCGAATTAAGTGGAACTAAATAATAACGAGACCAAACGCACATTTGGGGTGCAAACAAGTCCTTACAAAAACATACCTTGTTTTTTAATAACATTTACTTAAAAGATCTGAAAGAAAACAACGAGAGTCGCAGACAGCCAGAGGCACACCTCTTTGAAGTTTTGGTGATTAAAAGATCCCTTCTTGAAAGCTTGGAAAATATTTGTAGAAGAATGTTCTTTTTTATTTTTTTGTTGAAATATCATCACGTGTTAACCTTCTTATTTCTTTTTTTTTTTTCTCAAACTGCAACGAAAGTTACTGGTTTTGGTATCCCGAAATTATATCACCTTCACCAATAATAGCGTAATACAATTGTTGTGTCAGATACAAAGGCAATGGGAAACTCTTTAGTCCCAAATGAAGGTTTTATATGATATAATCATACATGGATACTGTAGGCCACATCAACCACTTGTTACCAAATCCCACAAGTCCACAGAGGGGGAAGATACAAATTGCAGAGTAAAAGATGAAATACAGAGAAAAAGAACCCTTGATCATCACCCACGTACAAAGTCAGACCTACTGACCTAGAATAGACAAAAATCAAATTCTCATACAAAAGGAAGATCAAGAAGGTACTAATGCTGATTGCTGGATAAAAAGCTTAATAGCCCTCTACCACTCGGAGTTACCAAACCAAAAGCCACTCGTAGAAAATAGAACAATACATTCCACAAAACTTAATCCTTGTGTAATCACCATCGGTACTGAATCCACGTTTCACATTGGCCCAAACACTCAAAAAGGAAAGGCTAGCACGAAATTGGACCAAAGTTACAGGCAAAACGACTAACTTCTGAAGGCCAAGGCACAGAAATATGATGACTTCAGAGTTAAGACATGGAAACCAGGATCACCGACCGGTTTGTAGAACACGATCACATTCACGCAAAATATATCATCCGTGGAAACCAGGATCACCGACCGGTTTGTAGAACACGATCACATTCACGCAAAATATATATCATTCGTGCCCGTGGAAACTGAAACACAATATGCCATATGATGGAATTTATTCATAAACCAGTGTGTTCTATGGGACAACACAAGAATTACATACATATTCCACTTTATCGTTTATCAATCAATCGATATTAGCAAGCACATTGAAATTGGAATTCAAGCTAAAACAAAAAACCCAATGTGTCGACACGACACCTACTCAATTAACAACGTTCCAAACCAATAAAAAAGAATACGAAACTGACTCAAATGGGAACGTATCGTTTCAAGGCCTGCTTCCCCATAACGGCAACACCAACAGCGACGCCGCCAATTGCTCCAGCCACAGCCGCGGACCTGGGGCCGGACGCGGCTTTATAGAGAGCGCCAGTACCCAAGCCGGCCACGACGCTGTTGAAGACGTCATCGGTATCCCTAATCGCCACCATACCGCTCTCGAGGCCGGCGTACATGAGGCCGATGACTCCAAGTCGATTCCCGTACAGGCGTCCGGCGTGGCCCGATCCGTTGAGGATCCGATTGATTTTGAGCTTGAGCGTGTCGGAAGACTCGATGGACTTGAGTCCGGTGGAGAGGCCATTGGCGGCGCCGAGGGAAGCTCCGGTCAAGTAACCGATGCCGGTGTAGTAGGTGAGATTCTCGCCCCAGGAGCGGCGTTGAGCGAGGGATTCCTCCTGGAAGAGAAACTCGGGAGAGGTGGGGAGTTTGTAAGTGGTTTTTGTAGGGAGGTTAAGGTCTTGGTATGGATTGTAAAGTCGGCGATTTGAGGAGTTGTTGTTGTCATCGTCGAGAGCTCGAGCTTGGTACGCGGCCATGGCGGACTTGTTACTTTACTTCCAAAAGGGGGCAAGGGTTTTAGGAATTTATTATATTGTTGTTATTAGTGTTAGTGGGTTTATTTATTGTTATTATTATGCCTTTATATGGGGTCATTAAGTATAAGAAATTTTGGATCGGGTTATTATGGTAACAGGTAAACCGGGCCGCTCTGCTGTCTCAAGATGAACCGGCTATATATATATATATATATAATACACTAGTTAATTGGATTGAAGTTTATAAAAGTGTTGTTCTAATTATAAAGATAACAAATTTGAATATTTGTTTAAATTCAAATTTGTTGGGCCTTTATATATAAATAAATAATGCAAAATCTTTGGAGTAAAATTGAAAAAAAAATAAAAACTAAAAAGATTGGTTGGCAATTTATAGCTGGGCCCATAAGTAAATAGCGAAAATTTGTGGGGCAAAATTGAAAGGATTAAGAAATTGAAAGGATTGGACGACAATTTATAACGGGCCCATAAGTAAGTAACGTAAAAGTTGTGGGGCAAAGTTAGAATGATTGAAAACCTAAGAGGATTGAACGACAACTTATAGCAGTGCCCATAAGCGAGTAACGTAAAACCTATGGGGCAAAATCGAGAGGATTTAAAACTAAAAGAACTGTCCGACAGTTTATAGCGAGCCACCATGTTATTAAGTGTTAAACAATTTTATATTAGGCGAGTCCTAATAGATATACTAATTAATTGGAATTACAAGGGCGAAATGGGTACATCAAAAGATGAACGACCAACAACATTCACACTTAGGACTCGTTTGCTTTCAAAATTAATAGTCACATGACTATTAATTTACCCTTATTAATAGTCTTGGGTATTATTATTAGGTTGCATGGTTAGTCAAATTGATACCCTATATTAAACCCAACAAAAAAAATTAACTATATGTTGGCTTGGGCTAATTGACCAAATATTTTTAATCTTGTCACTTATTTGTGTTAATGACCTTCTTACCCTTATTCTAATTTTTAACTTCACCACTATGTATAATAATTGGATTTATGCTAATTATAAACATGTTATTTTGAGAAAATAACACAACCATGTATTTAATTATTGGATATATGCTATTAGAAGCATACAACTAAATGCAGCCAAAAAAATTACACGAATTAAAATTCATAAAGCACTCTAGCAGCTTTTCAAAAGATTTTGTATAATGAAGATAATGATGTCGATAGTTTAACTAATACTGTCAATGAAGATCGATACTCTCAATTTAATAAGGTTTATATTTAAGCAATTGTTGCGTAACACATACAATAAAAAAAATATGAAGTTCCATTACTAGTTCAAAGTCCAATATGAAAAAAGAATTTAAGCAAATATAAATAAATAATGATAGATTTACTCAACTAAAAGGCAGGTTGCCTTAGAAAAGTAGAACTTAAAAGAATAATAAAAGTGGCAAAAAGAATTACAATGTAGTCTAAAATACTCTCCATCGAATCACAACACAATATCTACACACAAGAGCAATATATACACACAGAATGAGAAATGACCATTTTTTACCCAAAAAAAAAATAAGAACCATATCAGGTCATAATAAATAAAAATATGCTATAGTAGTTTAGTGCTAAGGTGTAATATGAAAGAATATTCTCAAGTTTCATATACATTATCATTATTTATTTATCTTGCAGCTTACTTTATTTTTATTTTCTCAATGTTTTTATAAGTATTTGTCATCTGCTGTATGCAATTACATAATAAGCTTATTTTCTTCTAATGCATGTGAAGTTGTGAAGTGAGAATGCTATTTATGTTTCAGAATAATTGGAATAATAAAAGATAAGATATGGTATAATTTGGTAAATAACAATACCCATAAGGATATTTTGGTCTAATAAAGTAAAAAGATGGGGGTATTTAGGTCTATAAAAGTTATCTTAGTTAGGCTTAATTGGGGGTATTAATAATTGGGTGGGGGGGTACCCAATTATTAATACCCCAATAAGACCGCCACGTAGGCAATTCCGATTATTAGTAATGCGAAGCAAACGACCTTATAGCTACGACTATTAATATAATTTGGTGTCATTGGGCAAAGCAAACGAGTCCTTATAGATATAGATATAGATATAGATATATTTTCTAAAAATACATAAAAGGAGTGTTGTGAGGCAATTCTAATGTTTAGAATCAGAAAAAAGAGGCAACACCATCGAAGATAACATTCACAGGCAGTAAACTACGTACAATCAGGCCAAAAACATTAGCATCAGATGCGCAGGAAGCGAGAGGTTGTGCGTTGAGTTGTTCAAATTTCGGTTACAAACTCGAACCTCCATTTCGGCCATTTGTGCATTTTTAATATTTTAGAACAAGTTGTTTGGCTGTCTAATCAATAATAATCGTAGGATTGTTAATGAACAAAACATCATTGCAACATTCATTCTTTGCCGAATAAACCAATCATAATTAGACGTTGCAGTCCTTGCGAGTTAGTGAGCTTCATGATCTACCCCGTGACAAACCACTAAATTATGATGATTTGTTAGAGCCCACGCGGTGATGTTTATCCCCTACAACATCCCCGTCATCCTATCTCGAAATGTCGTGGATAATCGTAAAGAATTTTCTTCAAAAATAACTTCTTTACACTTGAGACGAAGAGCAATTGCAACCGTAAGTTTAGCCGCAACAGCCTCTACTCCAAGCACCCTAATATTTTCCCTACCATCTTAACAGTTAACACCATCCCTCACTATCAAATTCAACCCACCTACCCTCCTTCGCGAAAATGCCACAATTCAAAATTAACCTCGGGCATTGAAAATGGTGGTCGACTCCAACATAAACCACTCGAGGCGCGTAAATGAATAAGACCAATTCCATTCCTATTGCGCCATGCTAGAATAGAACTCGAGACAAAAAAAGAAACTATTATCACTCCGAGAGTTCACTTTCCCCTTGTATTGTTAAGGAAACTCGAGAACAAAGAAACTATATGACGCATCAACATGTTGCGACTTTTATGGCTGCCTTTGGAATTGAGAAAAATGACAAACTAACCCCAACCTATAGGCCTTTTTCCGAAACTATACCCAATGTTTGAAAAGTTACAGAACTATACCCAACCTTTTCATTTCGTTTAAAACTACTCCTAACGTTTAATTCCGGCCCAAAAAAGTCATATATCGACGTTATTACGTCATTACTCTGATTCCATTGAGGGCAATTTAGTCATTTCGGCTTAGATGGGTATTTAGGTGGGAAATGGACTGATCATACTCATTTCTCCCGCTGAAAATTGAGGATTTTAGAAAACCCTAAAATCGCGATTCTACCTAAACCCCCAAATTCTCCCAACTAAACTCAAATTTCGTAATAATTTTGGTTAAACTCGTCATCTCCGACGACAAGAAGTCGATGGCGTGGAAAATACGAGACGACAACACAACAATTCCCCAGTCATCGTTAATTTTCGACTATGGTGAGTGGGTTTTTCTTATGACCGCCGTTTTATCCTTCCCTAATGACAATGTAGTTGTTTATTAAGCACCAGGGTTAGTTTTATGGTAGTTAATTGAGAAGTGTAGCTGATGTTTAGTTGGTTTTTCTATTTTATGTTTTTTTTACAATTATTGTACTGTTTTTACTTGATTTTTGGGCCAATGTGTTCCCCACTCACCAAAATGGTATGTACTTTACAAATAATATATTGCATGGATTATGGTTCTGGTCCACAGTGTTGATTAAACTAATACTATGGTTTATTTTAAGATTAGGGTTCTAATGGTATTGTTGTGTATATGCATGTAATGACAAGGAGTTTTTTACTATAATGATACATCATTCTGGTAATATGATATTTTTGGGAGAACCTACATACTTAGAGGGACAAATAAGCTTTGTTGACTACTGCACTGCGGATACGATGTTCAGAATTGAGTTGATTAGTATGTATGTTGATTTAGGGTTGGGTAATGATTGGATGATTTTTTACAAAGATGATCCTGATAATCCATCACTACATTTGGCCTGCATCACTAATGACAGTGATGCTTGTTTCATGGCTGAAACTGGTACTCAAAAGAGGATTGTTGAGGTTTACCTACTTAAACCAAATGCCCCTAATGGTGCATCTGAGTCAGATGATGAGGTAGTTGAGATTGCTGATTGTTAACAGGATGATAATTCACCTGCTTGAAATAAACAATGAATCAATTATTGGAATTAACAAATATATTATATGATTATGCGATCTGCCTCCACGATACAGGTATCACAAAACATCCCTCGGAGCAGATCTCCAACACAACAAATACTGGAGCAAAAGCAACATGAGGAATACAAGACCAAGGCGGAGTCTCACATACTAACTGCTATCGGAACTCCTTCAGTATTGGGTGAATACTCCGCCAAGCCCAGTAGAGCCATCGGAACCCAACAGAGTCCCAGAACCATGACAAAAACACTTCCTTGCTATACACTCTCAACACAAACGCTATCGGAGCACTACCCCATACTTCCCTGCTACGCACTCCTAGCACAAATGCTCTCGGAACATTACTCCTATTGACCAACCGATAGGTCAGAACTTCACAATGACGCAACAACTACAGAGCGACATTCTCCGGGAACTCGGAGAAATAAAGCACTTACCCACGATAGCCAAAACCTCTCGAAGATCACCACATGAACAAATACCCCCTCAGAAAACACCCTGAAGCAAACATTCCAGAATACACACCTCTCGGAAAAGCACTATCACTAAGAGAACACTCAGACTCGGCCCTAGAGTCACCATATGAAGCAATGAGCTCTCGGAAGCAAAGAAGACAATCCACCCCTTATCATAAAGAAGACAAAAGCTATCAGAAGAAGATAAAATGATATAGTCAGCAAGATAGACGTTATCCTATTGGTTAAAAGATCATTGTAACGCGTGTAAAGCACCACCACATGCATAACGACACCTGTAAACACATGCATAACGACACATGTCCCTAAGAAATCTATATAAGCAGGGGAGGGCGGAGAGAAGAAGGGGGGAGACACATATAGACTCGGAGAATACGAGGAAAGACTCGGAAAAGAGAGTGAAATATAGTTAATAAAAGGAAGGAAGGTTCTTGTCAATTTTTCTCTCTTGTTAACATAGCATTTAATTTTGAACCACGGGCAAAGGCGTTCCAACCCAAATAAATAATTCAGTTAATAAGAAATAACTCAAAACCCGTTAACACTGATGATGTCTCTGTGGGAGAAGTAGATCCTATCCCTCCTATCAGTGAACCACTTGACTATGTTGGTGATGATGAAGGTTGTTCTAATTTTGGAGGTGAAGAAGATCCTGATGGTTTTGAAGTAGAACTAGAAAGAGTTGCAAGTCAAGTGGAGTGTGGTGATGGTGTTGAAACTGCTAAGGCTGATGAACCTACTGATAAGGGCAAAGGAAAAAATCTCCAAGGAAGAAGAAGAACAAGAGCAAAGATAAACGCGTTTGGAGAAAGAATTGACAATACTTACAGAGACATGAATGATGCTGGTAATGTATCTGGTGCTACTAACAACAATGACCAGCCTGCTTTAAATGGAAGAGAGGAGAGTGTTAGAGATTTACCAACCTGGATAAAGGAGAACTGTGGACCATTAGTGTCATCTATTATTGACTTAGAGAATAGTGATGATAGTGAAGGGGAGGTATCTGTGGGGTCAGATTCTGAGTATTCTGATGGATATGTTGATCCTGACAATGATGCATTTGAAGATGATAATCTTGATGCTATAGATGTTGATCTCGAGAGACCTACTAAAGATGTAAATGCTCATCCTTCTAATATTGCTAATGCAAATGGTGCTGCACATGCTACTGATGGTGAGACTTCAAATGTTGATGCAAATAATACTGGAGGGCAAACATAGGTTTCTGATGGTCCCATTGCATCTACCATCTTTAGAGAATGAGGGGTGAGGCAGAAATATTGTTGTAATAAGAGAGCTTGCCAGAGAGAAGTACAGAAATCATGATGTTTTTAACCCTACTGTTGATATGAACAAGGTTGTATTCAAACTTCATATGTGCTTCCAGACTCGTGATCATCTCAAGGATGCACTTGTCAAATATACGATTGATGAGAGAAGACCAATTAGGATGATTAAGAGTTGTAAGGGGAAGATAAGTGCAAGGTCATGGAGCACGCCGCGTTCTCACAACCGTTAAGGCGAAAATAATTTTCCACATCACTCTCCTACAAAACAAATAAGTGTATCAAAAACAGCAAATATAGTTAACAAAATTAAGGCAATAAAGGAACAATTTTACAAAGATATACTTGGCGAGGTATGGCATGATAAGGAGCCGATATGGTAATCCTAAAATCGGGCGCATGAGCACGAACCCCCGGCTTTCAAAGGAACCCCATGAATGAGTAAAATTTCTGCCTCAAATCATAGAGTTTTGTGTAGATAACGTCCATATCCTACTCTCCTCCCTCCCAACGCATTCGATCCAACTCTGGTTTGATAATGCTTAACCCCCTTTCCAGCGAAGGAACATGACTCAATCGGTGCCTCCTACCATACTCCACCAACTTTGTCAAGAGTTGCGTCTCAAAGTGTTGATTAAAATTTCCATCATGATACAATAAGGACACATCGTTGTGGTTAGGAATCTCCATTGGTTTTCTCGGCTACTTTAAGACAGGGAAGGAAATAGTGAAATATAGAAAGTAAAATATTCTTGATAAAAGGTTTGATTAGGATTTGGGGGTTTTTATAGGCCAACATGGTGACCCTTTATATGGACCTCACAATTCGGACCAATCAAGGCCCTTTCCATTGCAATCAATTACCAATTACTAAAAAATAAATTCCATTCAAAAGTCAACAAACACAGTGTTTTGAAAAGTTACATTACATGCATTGGTCATTTTCAAGACATAAACAAACAACAACAACAAACAAACACTAGATATGACAATTTACTCACTAAAACCGTGCCAACA
Source organism: Linaria vulgaris (assembly GCA_948329865.1). Taxonomy (NCBI): domain Eukaryota; kingdom Viridiplantae; phylum Streptophyta; class Magnoliopsida; order Lamiales; family Plantaginaceae; genus Linaria; species Linaria vulgaris. Next base: position 65,315,648 of record OX415251.1, read on the forward strand.
AAATTACACCCGTGAGTAAATAGTGCTTCAACATGTGATATGATCAAATCAACCCTACTTGCAATCCTTGACTAAAACAGTGACTTGATGACATACAAACAGACAACAAACAATACAACTCTTAAGATCTTCTCATTTTTCTTGCTCCTAACAAGTTCTTCTTCAAGCACATTCACCCTTCGAAGCAAACCGAGAATAATTTGCCTCGATCGCGCACACATTGGTGGATCAATCCAAATCCAATAGTTGCAACGTTCAATTCTCTGCCATAAACGCGACAAAATAAAAAAAAATGTCAAAAACAACCAAAATTCTCAAAATCGCGACATACCCGAGGTTTGGGGCATTGTGAGAACCTGCGCCCTGGATTGAGGTTAGTCCATGATGTTTCAGTCGACGCCTTCAACCCACAACGGCACAATTGAGGATTTTACATTCGAAATCAAACGAATTTTGGTAATTTAGGGTTCGGGAACTAAGGATTTGGATTTTCGAATTTGGGGGAAAAGTTGGGGATTTAAAAGCTGGTAGTAGCCGTTAGAGAGCAGTTAGCTACAGTGGGGTGACGAATTTGCCCCTCCAAAATTTAAAAATTGGCCGAAATTAAACGTTAGGAATAGTTTTAAACAAAATACAAAGTTTGGGTATAATTTTTCAACTTTTTAAAAGTTGGGTATAATTTCAGAAAAGGCCTATAGGTTGAGGCTAGTTTGTCATTTTTGAAATTCAAAGCACTATTGCAACTCAGATTAAGGGCCCCATTTGTTAATTCAAGTTTCGTACAGTTGGCTCTTTGTTAGTGACCTCATCGAGAATTTGTTATGCACCATTAGACAAACAAATTGGACTTCATTCGGACCCAAGTCATATAACAACATAATAGAATTGGATAGAAATGCGAGTCCATTACACAAAGTCTGAAGAATAAAATTAGTTCTTGCAATCTATTACACCATAACCAACATACTAGTCACTATACTTTCAAACCAAAATTGCAATCCTCAGTCGTAAGGTATTCCACAGACAAAAATGGCAATACTTCAACACTAGCCAGCACAACTAAAATGATAAGCTACCTTCGTCGCTTCCTCTTAATCGTTTCAAATTTTAGTGGGATAGGGAGTGTCGCCAGCATTACAGAATTTTCGCGTACAAACTTGCAACCTATGTATCCATAATAATCTCTGAGTGTTACTGGGTTCATTCGAAGATCCATTGCTATATCTGATGGGTCTGATCGGAAGTCATCAGCAATTAGGGAAAGCACTAGGATATAGTTTATCAGCAACTTCTGTTTTTCATCTGGGATTCTCTTCTCATTCATGGTACCAAACATGAAGGAGAATTTCTGTGATAGAATACTGGGAAATTTGTGATATTTTGCAGATATTACGCCTTCCATAGAATGTTTGTCCTTGAACTTGACAAGATGAGTGATATATGACAGTATGCCAGCCATCCTCTTTTTCTTTGACTCGTCCTACAAATGCAAGCACAAGGAAGAAAACCATAATCAGAATAGGAATCGGCACTTATTTTCTTTTTGATGTAATTTCATATCATACTCTGATATCAAAAAGTTTCTTACAATAGCTGTATATATTTGTTGATAATATATCAGGAAATGCTTTAGTTAACTTGAAGTGATTAGTCTAATTTATGCATAATTTGCAACCAAATCAATTCAAAAACCCACACCGTAAATGAGCAATCCGGAACCGACTCCCATTACTTGAATAATTTCCCACGAGTTCTACAAAAAGCTAGAGGATCAATTCCATCCCAGGCTGCAACATCTTTAACATAAGTATATAGCATAGCTTCGCTAATGCATATCCATCAGAGAAAGCACAAAAGTAAGTATTCCAACAGTTTGTCAACCATGCTAACTAATGCATAAAAATATGTCAAGAAGAGAAATTCATCTCTGTAATTTCTTTCCACAGTTAACAACTTAATCAAACAGTAATCAAATTTCGTGTAAAGGTGTATATTTAAATTAAAGAGTTTCCTCTGATGGCAATCAACTTCTTGCTCAAATGGATGGAGTACTAAACCTGGCCTAATTCAGCTAAAAAAATGACTCAATGGCCAAAATAAGATATGAAAACATACGTAAATTGAGTGAAACTTGCAATATAGAAACATAAATCCTCACCTTAGCCTCTCTTATTTTACCAACGCGGTTGCGAACAAAACTTGGGTAGTCGTCAGGTTTCACTTCGAATCCACCTTGTGCAAGCTCAAGAATATCTAAAAGGTAATCCCACTCCCCTTTAAGAATTATCTTATCGAGTGGATACGCCATCTCTGGTGTAGTTGCCTCCAAATCATACGGTGGGATGTTTTGAGCATTTGTGGTTGAATCCACAACTTCTAAGGCGTCGGTGTTGATCTTGATTCCCTTTAATTTTCGATCAAAATCTTTTTGAGTTCCTGGATCTTCTGTTTGGCGTAGAGACTCACGTTTTGCAATCTGCACGCATAACAAATTACAAAATGCATTATTATCACTGAGAAACCTTAAAAATGAAGTGAATGTGCACAGACTCATAACCCTACACTATCATCAAAACCATACCCGTCGTATATCCTTCTTTGTACTATACATGCTAGCCAAATTATTGAGTTTATAATCCTTTTCCTCCTTGGTAACAGGTTCATCCAGAGATTCATTTTCAATCGAAGCTCCGAAATTTGGTACCAATCTGAATATCTGCACATGGAAAGATGAATCAATTTTCTATGAATCAACAGAAGAAGAACAAGACAAGATGTACTTATTTCTTTCTTTCTTACCCTATTGGCAGCAACAGGAACCATTTTCAAGAGCCCGGTGTCCTTATCGAAGACTCCGAGAGCGTAATTGCAGAGCTGCGGTGTCGTCGCCTCACCGGAATAATTAGTACCGACAAAATTGAGGTCGGAGTCATTGACGCCAACCACCAATTCCATTCTAGGGTTTTTAGGGTTCCGAGATTTGAGGCTTTTGTAAACCTTCACACTGGATGATTGCTTCAACGGGTCGTAACCGGAAGGGAAGTATCCGATTACGGGAGAGGTTTTCTTTTCAGTATTATTATTATTATCATCAATTACCTTAATTTTCACTTCTGAACTAATAATTTCTACTTTCATCTTCTTCTCCACAGCTGCTGGGGTTTCACGTTCCTCTTCTTCTTCTTCTTCTTCTTCTTCTGCAGCCAATTTATTTTTCTTTTCTTTTGATTTCCCCATTTTTGTTTCTTCAGGGGAGAGGGTGTTGTACTTGTGCTGTATGTTAAATAAACCCTAACCAGCTAACCTAATAATAACTAAAGTATGTGGAAACTGGGTCCGGGTTAGAATTCGACCCGACCATTTTTGCCCTAGCCCAGCCCCAACTTATTTTATTTATACCACATTTGCTTCATGATATGATAGAACCAATGATTGTTAACCCTAAAAAATAAATATAGGGATTAACCAAAACGTTAAACCATAAAAATAGGGATTAACCCATTGCGATACTATCGTCACATATACTCCCGATGAGGAGGGCCACCGAGTGTCACAAGCCCGAAGCGATAAGAAGTGGCACCCGAAGAGGCACCAAAGCGTCCCTTGGAAAGTCACGATGAATAAAGAAAAGATATCAACGCGGCATCGAAAAAAGAGTAAACCCTGATAGACCCGCGCGACTCCGATATCCATCAATGCGCCAAGAGGGACCACAACGAGGACCCCGAGTCCCCCAAAAATTATGAAAACATCCCCTTACTGAACAAACCAAAGGAAAAGAGCCCTCAGAACAACATATCACGAAGGGCAACTGAGCCCTACTGAGGACAAAAAGCCATCGGAGCTCACACCGCACGTGAAAAAGTGCAGATCTACCTATCGGAGCACATATCAAGAAGAAAACAACATAAAAACAGACCGCTATCGAAACTACAATCGCATCGGACGAATACCCGTTTCACTTATCAAGCCTTCCTAAGAGACCAAGCTTATCGGAGAAAAGAAGTTAGAAGAGTCAACTCGTCGGAATCCCCTGAAGCCATCAGAAGAGATAAAATCCATCCTAGTCAGCGCCTAGTCGACAAATATGAAGTTTATCTTATCCTCTCACGCATATTGCAACACCTGTATTTTACTAAAGACATGCAGAGTGACACCTGTCCCCAAATATCTCTATATAAAGGGCATCCCTTGTCCAAATTATAACAATAACCAATTTCAACTCAACACAAGCAAGACATATGGTTATCCGTGAATAAATAGAGGGATGTTTTTGTCATAAGCAAGCTTCTGAACCTTTGGACAGGGCGTTCTAACTCTTATAATCCCGTTAATCTGGTTAAAATATCAAACATGTTAACAAAATGGCGCCGTCTGTGGGAACGCCATAAAATCTGTCCCTGAGCGTGTTCAGCAAGTGTTGTATATTATGGATAATTTATTTGGCAGTGAGAGTCGCTAGACCCACCTAGAAGATTCGGAAGTCACTCCCTCGGTCCCTCGACCCGAAGAAAGAGATTTCATCAACATCCTCCGTCTTCGAGAGACTCGTGGAGGCCACAACCCGAAGAACTCCACGAAGGTCCGAAGACCCCGTAACATGCCCTCTAAATCCCCTTATCGGAGAAGTCGCCATTCGAAAAGATACGAACTCCGGGTAAGATGGATCCCTACCCCTGAATCATGGCATCGTGAACCCATGCGGGAGTGACATATATATTATAATCATGGAGAAGCCCCTAGGGGGGCCAAGGGGAAGAAAGGCCCTACCCCTCAGATTACCCGGCGAATAGAGACAATACCCCGTGGGGAATCCTTGACGATCTACGCAAGGAGATGGGTGACATCAAGAAAACCATGGCCCCCAAACAAAATCCAACATTTAAAACCTCTCCCTTTGTTCCCGAGATTGCCCTAGCAACGATCCCTTCGGGGATGCGACCCATCAGCATCCCCTTATACACAGGGGATACCGATGGAAGAGATCCACACGATCACATCCATCAATATTTGGCAGGGATGGACCTATCCTCTGCTCTCGACTATGCCCTATGCCGCGTGTTCCCTGTTACTCTAGAAGGACCGGCACAAGCCTGGTCTACCCACCTTCCACCTAACTCTATAGTTAGCTTTGACTGATTGGTCCATCTATTCGTACGACAATTTGCTTGTAATCAGCGATATCCTAAATTCGTCACACACCTCTTCACGGTTAAGCAACAAAAGGACGAACCTTTGCGAGGATACATAAAACGCTTCTCCGATGAAGCATTAGATGTTCCGAATGTTAGCCCAACTATCATGGCCGACATACTGACCCAAGGACTTCGAGCAGGAGACTTTTTCCAATACCTTATGGGAAACTATGTCACCGACATGAACGAGCTTATGCAAAAGGCAGAAACTTACATCCTTATGGAAGAAGCAGAGGGCACGAAGAGGCATATGGAGAATGATGACAACGAACACCGCGAACGTGCCGAACGAGAAGAAAAATCTAAAGAGAAGGGCAAAAAAGGAAAACCCTCCCAACGGAAGGACAACGGCGGCGTGGTCAAGAAGTTCCTTCGGCCTGTACCCCTACCTCCGATGACTATCGCTCCGCAAGAAGTACTCAACGTAATGAGAGGTAATAACGAATTACATTGGCCCACACCAGTCAGGTTTCCCTACAGGGATAAAAACTCGGGGAAATATTGTAAGTACCATAAAACCTATGGACATACCACCGAGGAGTGCACAACTTTAAAGAAGGAACTGCTCCGCCTCTTAGAGGCGGGATACGTGAAGAATTATCTAAAGGAAAATAACCCTGAGAAACCTAGGCCGAACGTATGGAAAAGGCTCCGAGAGGAGCAAAGAGAAGAAGAAAGGACCCCTAGCAGGCGGTCCCGATAGAAGACCGCGGGGCATCGGAGTCTACCTCCCCCTCCGGAATCTTACGAAGACAACGCCCCATCAGGGTGAATAATTAACATGATAGAGGGGGGAGACATGACACCCTAAGGTAAAAAGAAAAAATATCTAAAGGAAGCAAGGCGAGTGGAACAAGGACTCCCCGTGTGCTCCGTTCAAGGAACCAGGCTGCCTAGCATCACCTTCGGACCAGAGGACCTGAAAGGTATAATCTATCCCCACGAGGACCCCTTGGTAATCGAAGCTACCATCCACGAATTCGGGATCCAATGGATCCTAATAGATACGAGCAGTTCCGTGGATGTCCTATTCCTACCCACTTACCTGGCTATGGGATTAAAGAAGGAACAACTAGAGGTGGCTTAAGTCCCCCTAGTAGGCTTTCTAGGAGAAGCCTGTAATACCCTCGGAACCATTATCCTTCCCATGTCATGGGGGGAGGGGGCCCTCCGAAGAACGTAACCCACCAAACTTTGGGTGGTGGAGGCCTCCTCAAGGACGTACAACTCCATATGCGGACGACCTTCCATTCGGGCCTTCGAAGCGATTCCATCCACCCTTCACCTTTAAGGTAAAATTTCCTACATGCTCAGGTATCGGAGAAGTCCGAGGAAGCCAAGGCAAAGCCAGGGAGTGCCGCATGAACGCCATCCCTCCGAAAGAGCACGAACCAACTCTCGGTGATAGCAAAAAGCGTAAGACCAAAGAGATAAGGGTTCAACCCGTGGAAGAACTAAAGATGGTAGAACTCGCGGAAGGGGAGCCAGAAAAGGTGATTAAAATTGGCACAAGTATGGAACCCGAATTGGAAGCCCGACTAACTTCCGTCCTCAAACAATTTCACCATCTCTTCGCATGGGAAGGAGGACCGCCCGGGCGAATCAGCAACAAGGTATGCCAACATTTTCTTAGTGTAAAGCCTGGAGCTAGACCAATCCAACAAAAGAAAAGAAAAATGGGACCTGAGCACAATAAGATTATTCGGTCAAAGATACATTAGCCTAAAGCAAATTAGGGAAGTCATAGACCCTGAATGGCTGACTAATGTAGTCCTAGTCCCCAAACATGGAGGAAGATGATGGATGTGCGTGGACTTTACAAATCTCAATGAAGCATGTCCGAAAGATTGCTACCCCCTGCCTAGCATAGATCAACTGGTTGACTCCATCGCCGACTGCGTGCTCTTGTCAACCCTAGACGGAGACTAGGGATACAACCAAATCCCGATGGTCGCGGTCGATCAGGACAAAACCAGCTTTATTACCGACGCATGTACCTTTTGCTATCTAGTAATGCCCTTTGGACTCAAGAATGCCGGGGTTACTTACCAAAGATTGGTAAGCCTCATTTTGCCCGACTAATCAAAAAATTGGTAGAAGTCTATGTGCACGACACTGTTGTCAAAAGCCACTCCGCCGAAGACCACCCCGAAGATCTACGAAAAACGCTAGTCATCATGAACAACTTCGGAATGAAGGTAAACCCACGAAAGTGCTCTTTTGGCATCCGAGGAGGAAAGTTCTTGGGGTTCATGGTCACAGAAAAGGGAATAGAAGTTAACCCCGAAAAGGCGGAAGCCATCGTAGGGTTACCCACTCCGAGGACGGTAAAAGATGTCCAAAAACTGACCGGCCGAATGGCCTCCTTGAACCGGTTTGTTTCTAAATCGGCTGAAAAGGGACTCTCCTTTTTTAAGGTACTCTGAAACATCAAAGAGTTCCAATGGACGGGACATTGCAAAGAAGCTCTGAAAGAACTAAAGAACTACATGGTGAAACCGCCCTTGCTGGTAAAACCGTCACCCCAAGAAGATCTCTTCGTCTACTTATCCGTCGGAGAGGAGCCCATCGGAGCTGTATTGGTCAAAGAACAAGACATGGAGCATCATCCCATATACTATGTCAGTAAGACTCTCTTGGGAGCCGAAACCAGGTACACCTTAACCGAGAAACTTGTCTTGACCTTGATTACTACTACACAAAAGTTGCATTCATATTTTCTTTCCCATCCGATTACTGTTTTGACCAAACACCCGTTGCGTGCAATCCTCAATAAACCCGAGGCCTCGGGGAGATTGATAAAATGGGCAATAGAGCTTACGGAGTACGATATTTCCTATGCCACGAGACCCTCCATCAAAGCACAAGTCCTGGTGAACTTCGTGATGGAACTAGTGGGCATCGGAGCCGAAGAGAAGGCATCCGTATGGCACGTGTACGTAGATGGCTCCTCTGTAAGTACACATGAGGAAGCGGGAATAGTCCTAGTAAACAAAGAAGTTGAAGAGGAAACGCTCCACTTCGCTGTTAGGATTGATTATCCTCTATCCAATAACAAGGCCAAATATGAAGCCCTTCTCATCGAAATGAGACTCACACAAGAAGGTGGGATAAAAAGGATACTCATCCACAGCGATTCCCAACTAATCGTTCAACAAGTTAATGGCTCTTACGAGGCCAAGGAAGAAAGAATGTGAGATTACCTTTGGGTAGTCCACTAGAGACATGGATGGTTCGATGAGTACAGAATCATCCAGATTCCTCGAGAGGAAAACCAAGAGTCGGATGCTTTGTCCAAGATGGCCACTCAAACGACCACCATCCACACCCGAAGAATCACTCTCCTCCATGTAGGCGAGTCGGAAAAAGTAGAAAGGAAAGGAGTAAATGCCACGACAAACTCCCCGATGAGTTGGATAACTTCCATCAAGAATTACCTACAAGATCCCGAAGGTTACTCCGAGGATAAATCTGTACAACAGATTATGTCTAAAAAAACGATACGATACTTTCTTAAGGACGAGGTATTATTTCGGAGAACTTACTCTTGCCCTCATGCCCGATGCCTAACTGAGGAAAAGGCCCAACAAGTCCTATAAGAAATACACGAAGGAACTTGTGGAAGCTATACCGGAGGCGAAAGCATGGCTGAATGCTTGATTCGGCAAGGCTACTACTGGCCCACGATGGTTAGAGATTGCAAAAAATACGCTGAAAAATGCAAGTTGTGCCAAGCTTACACCCTGCGAACCTACCAACCTGCAGCCCCATGGGAGCCCAACGTAACACCGTGCCCCTTTCCCAAATGGGGTATCAATATAGTAGGACCCATAATCCCCGATGCAGGTCAAAAGAAGTTCCTACTGGTGGCGGTGGATTACTTCACCAAATGGGTAGAGGCAGAACCTCTAGCCCGAGTCACTGCAGGAGCAGTCATCAACTTCCTATGGAGGAATATTATGTGCATTCGGCATTCCTCGGAGTCTTGTGAGCGATAACGGACTCCAGTTTACAAGCAAAGAGTTAGAAGATTGGTGTAACCATTGGGAAGTCAAACATCTTTTCGCTTCGGTGGGATATCCCCAAGAAAACGGTCAAGTGGAAAGGACTAACCAAACCCTCCCGAAAAACATAAAGGCTAGATTGGATTGACATAAAGCCAAATGGGTCGAGGAGATACCTGGAATCCTGTGGGCCTATCGGACTATGCAAATAACGTCCACAGGCGAGACTCCCTATAGCCTGGCATATGGCAGCAAAGCCGTCGTGCCCCCGGAAGTGGTAGTGGAAAGTTGGCGAGTTCGGGAGTATGAAGAAGTAGCTAACAGCTCCAACTTAACCCTTGCCCTTGATCTTCTAGAAGAAAGGAGAGCTCGAGCTGTTGTCTGAATAGAGGAGTACAAGACCCAGATGTCGCGATACTACAACACCAAGGTAAAATCTAGGGTTTTCCAAGTCGGAGATCTAGTACTGAAAAGAGTCGGAGCTTCGAAAAACGTAGGAAAACTCGATCCCTGATGGGAAGGACCCTACAAAATTGTGGGAATTGTCGGACCGACAACATACCAGCTTGCCAACTTCGAAGGCGCAACACTCCATAATACCTAGAATGCCTTTAACCTTAGAAAGTACTATGCTAAGTAGAAGTTTGTATAAAAATAAAAGAGTTGTTTATATATAGATGGTTCCCATACAAAACAAAAAAATGGGGAAAATATGGTTGCACGACAAAATAATGACCCTACATATGGTCATCTAAGCAACCCAATCCCAAGGGGCCATCTATTACAAAACAACGAACTCTCATAGGTATACCAGACACAATCATATACAAAGGTCCTTATACCACTAAAACAACCCCTACCTACCCTAAGCCTCCTTGATCGGACGTTTTCCCTCCCTGATAAGGCGACGACACTACTCCTCAGACAAGTTTATAGGATCATCAATCACCACAGTCGGAACCACAAAGTCTTCGGGAACCGCCGAATGAACTTCTGTAAAAATTGATGAATACTAAGATCAGGGATTTCCATTCCCAAGGGAAACCCTGGCAAAGCTCTAACGGCGTCCTGGTACAGCCGATATCTGATGCGGACTAAGTCACGCATCTCTCCTTGAAAGGATTCATGAAGAACGGGCGAACCCGCTATGCCCAAAACTACGTGGACTTTGGCCATCGCTATCTCTACCTCATGAGTACAAGTCATCTCTAGACCTCTTTGATTTGTCGCATCCCGTTCCCTCTTAACATGCAACAACTGCTCATCGTAAAAGTGGATTTGGTCTCTCAGGTCTCTCATTCGCTCTTCTAAACCTAACACGTAAGCCTTCTCTAAAACCAAACAGCGTTCCAACTCCCATGACTTATTCCTCTCACTTTGTAACCTCTCATCAAAAACCTCTTTAGAAGCCTCACGGTCCGCCCTCAGGCGAGATAACTCCTCATGGGCCTCCAACAAACCCCTATCTAGCTCATCCCGACGTCGATACACCAAACTTGTATCGGAGGAGGAGCCCCATCGGGAACCGATGGCGTTCAGTACCATATAAATCTGCACAAGTCAATCCTATTACCTCAACGAAGGAATAAAGGTTAGTGTTATATGTATGAACAAATACTATACCTCGCATAGATCTTTGCAGGCTAAGTCCTGAAGGCTGGATAGAGGAAGAGTCTTCATTAACTCGCAATCCAGCATGTTCAATAAACCGCTCAGATAGTTCCGACAAAAGTCTGCGGCCGAGGTGGCCGGAGAAACGGAACCACCACACCCCTTGAAGGGCTGAGACCCCATATGAATGGAATTCCCGTCGAGGGGCAGAGAGCCCTCATGATCGAGATCCTCCCCGTAGGGATGAGAACCCCTGGGGGTAGGATAAGGAAGACCCTCATCTACCACGTTTATCATATCAAAGATAGATCCCTTGGGAGAAAATCACGCTATCAAATGAGGGGTAGAAGAACCCACCCGAAAAGCCATTGCCATCGGACCCTCTGGCACGATAAGTTCCAATGGATTTACTGAGTGGGCTACTATTGGCAAAGCCCCCTGATCCTGCTCCTCCGAAAAGGAACTGGACACTACCTCAAAATCCGAATGATAAGAGCCCTCATCCTCGGAAAGGGCGTATCCGCCATTCGGTATCTGCCCCAAAAAAGCCTCATCAAAAGGCTTAATGGTAAACGTTTCCATCTCCGCACCTATCAAGAGCACAAGAGCGCTATAAGCCCAAATTATCAAGAAGTACTACAAATAAAAAAGAAGAAGAAAAACTTACGAAAAAAGAAATTGCTATGAAAGGGCTGATGAGAGAGATTAAATATCTCTACCCCCTTCTAAAGACCAGCCAAGATCAAAGACTCGGGAAGCTCCAACATGCCATTGATATCATAGGTTCCCAAAAACAATGCGGAGCCCGATAAAACCTCCCACTCACGAACCGATATCTTGGGGTTGGGGACGACATATCCTAAGCCCCGTCGAAGAGGCACTCCCCACAAACCAGCCGATGAGCCCTTCGGGTGAACAAAAAAGAACCTTCGCCTCCAATCCCCTCGATGAGAATGATGATTGGAGACATGTGTGAAGGCTCTGCTGTTGTCCCAATAGGCCAGGCTGAAAAAAGAAGGGCTACCCGAACAAGGGCACATGATAAATATCGCCCCAACCCGATAAGGAGACATCGGGAGTTTTAAGAGCTTGTAGCACAGAACATACCCCACCAAGTGACGTTAGGAGTTAGGTGTCAATTGACTGGGGCATATTTGCCAATATCGGAACAAAACCTGAAAAAACACCCGTATCCTGCAGCGCATCTGCTCGTAGTAGACCGTTAAGTAACCCGAAGGGGGATCATATGCCCTCTGGTCGGGGTGGGGTATAACAACGTCATACTGATCAAAGTCCAAAGTATACTCAGCGAAGAGAGTCATGATAGATCCCTCGTATTCCGTACTTACAGTGGATCTGACACGCCCTCAGCCATCAGCCTTGAAAGACTCAGGGGAAGCATATTGAACACAGAGGAGCGATCAATCGGGGAATAAGGTTCCCTACCCATGAACACTTCCCGAATATGGTCCATTCGTCGGGAATCCGCATGCGAAGGCCCCGATGAAGCCCTCGCCGATGAGCTCCCCACAAGGGCAACCGAACCCTCATCAGCCCTGTCCCGCGACCTATGAGACAAATTATCAAAGGAAGCATGATGGACGCCCAACCTCAATGAAAGATTCCGAGATGAGTTATGAGAGGAAACAGAGCCACCCTGCCTATAATATAGAGGCATCATCTTGCCCAGTAAGTTCCTTTCTACTCTTATGCACTTAGTTTACAAACTAACAAAGAGAAAAGCAAAAGCGAAAAGAGAAAATCTAGCTTTGCGAAAAAAGGGTAAATAGATCAGTACAGTATCTTGGAAAATCTTTTGAAGAAAGTGTGAGAATATTCACTAAACTCCAATAATATATATATATATATATATATATATACACTCGGACATTCCTCTTGAGAACCGAGTTAAAGCTTAAGCTGTCAAAGTAAAAACATAGGCAGGGACACGTGTCAGTGTACGTCTCTATTTAGAGAAAAGTAACTCCAAAGTTGTCATGCGAACGGGCACGTCCTGCTGAACAAATTACTTGGTCGGCAAGAAAAAGAATATTAACTCAAGATTAATGTGGGGGTCCCAGTATTTATATATATTAAAGAATTTCTTTTTTAGTCAACTGCAAATATGAAAAGACAAAAGAGATAAAAGGCAAAAGGACTGTTCATTCATAAACCCAAGAATCCCTGAGAGAGCTCTTACAATCATAAAAGAAAATATCTACGAATGATAAAAATACGAAATAAAGAGTTCAAAACTTAAAACTTAAACAATCTAATACAGAAAGTCTACAACAAAAAAAATCTTAAACTCCCAAGGACGGAAGAGTAGAGGCAGTGGTCCCCTCGGGTGGAAGAGTCCTCGGACTCAACAGACTGGTCGGCACCGTTATCGGGGGCAGTTGGGTGTCAGGTGAAAACGCTCCTCCGGAGCTGCTAGGTCTCGGACTCGCACTCCCCAACCTGGTGGGAGAAGTAAAATGAGAGGCCCGAGGAGACGCGCTGCTATGCCTCTCGAAAAGGGCGTAGGCCTCCTTGGGCAGCAAGGTTCTTCAACTTGTGGATGTCGAAGGCTTTCGCAAAATCAACACCCGACCGCAGCAGCCCTATTGCCAACTTGGCACACTCCAGGTACCCCCCATAGTGTATGACCTGTCATAACGCCCTGGAGCCGCTTCTCGGAGAGGTCTGAACACTGCCGAACAGTCTCCGCCTGGGCGTACTTCACCGCCGCTTCAACTTTGGCCTGCTATTCCTCAGGAGAAATGGCTTCTGTTAGCTTCTCCGATGCCGACTCGGCCCAGTTGCACCTGGAGAACCCTTTCTCTTTCGTGAGCCTCCTCATTCTCCTTTTTAAGGAGTGCTATCTCAGCCTTCGAAGCCTTCTCCCAAGCCTCCAACTTCTCATATGAGGCCTGAAAACTCTTCATCAGCCCCTCCTGCCTCCTCAGCTCCTTCTGATCCTCCTCCCATCGGAACTCATAATCAGATATCTTCGTCCGATGGACGTCCATCGTCATCTGGTCCCTATCCCTCTTAGCAACAAGAGACGTCACCTGCTCTCGGAGGATTTTCATCTCTTCCCCACCATGATTATATCCCTGCTCGGCCACAGTAGCCGCCTCCCTAGCCTTTCTGACCAGAAAAACAAAGAAATATCGGGCGTAAATTCTTCTATCCGAAAAGGAATTCCTACAAGGATAAAACTACGAAGAAAGACAAATGAAAAAGAATGGAAAAAAATTACCATAAGCCTCATCCAATTGAGACACGTCTGTATGAAGTGGAAGCCATCGGAAGGCGTGGCCTGAGAGGAGACGAAGAAGTGGAGAACTTCTCCGAAGGCATCCTCCAAAGTCTTCAGTGAAGGCAGGTCTTCCAGACAAGGAGTAACCCCGGGAAAGGGCATCCCAAAAGAAATGCCTCCTGAAGAAAGAGTCACCGGGACCAAGGCGATCATCTCGAAATTGATAAACAACGCCCGATGGACTCTCGTAGCTGTAGAAGGGCCCTCCGCCCCAAGAGAGAATCCAGGAGCGAGACCTTAATGTCCAAAGAATCTTTGGGCTGCGCCTCGGGAATCTCTGGAACATCCTCGAAATCACCTAGCGATAGTTCCGAGTGGGATTTGAGGAGCTGTGCTAACAAATCCTCTCCTACAAAGAAACGAACAAGTCAGCTACTAATTAAGGACAAATGGAAATAAGTAAGGCAAGGGAAGTGATCGATTACCTGAAAGAGGGGTCCCCTCCTTTGTAGTCATCGGAGCCTTCCCCTTATCTATGATAACTGCAAAAAAAAAAAAAGAATAGCTACTTAAGCAGGAAGGATACCAACGAAAGCAGAGTTACTTGAAGAAAAAAATGAAGCATAGAAACTCACCAAAAGCAAGGGGCTCGAAAATTGATTCCGCAGAAGGCAACCCAACTTCCCAAAAAGGAGATGCCGAAGGATCCTCGAAAGATATAACCACCAACTCTGGCGGGACAACCACTGACTCCCTCCCAGTAGCCCTTGGAGACAGCATTTTCTCTGTATGGAAACCTCCCTCCGATGTGAACTCTCTACCAGAAGTCCTCAGAGAGCATCCCGCAGCAGAACTCGAGCCGGATGCTAAGACCATAGTTGATCGCGGATCCACGGTAGTAAGAGGGACAACCTCATAGATCATGCCGTCCGCCCCGATTACAAATGATGAATGGTCTTCTTCTTCCTCTGCCATCGGATGCATATCTACGTCATCGAGAGTATTAATCTCCTCGTCCTCCGGATCCTCCTCCTCGGGAACATCGGAAGTACCACTTGACGAACGATTCGACGAAGTCGCCTGAGCCTTAGACTTCTTTCGACCAATCGGAGCCGGAATATTCTGCCCTGATAGTATCGCAGTCACGAATGGATCCGAAGGACTCTTATACAAAAGATATTTTGCCAAAATCTCTCCTGCATCACGTAAGAACACGTAAGAACAAGGGAAATCAAAAGTCGTTCGAAAGAAGGCACAAACAAGACTGAACCCAAAATTACTTATCGAAAATAGTTCGCCCCTCAGAAGACATGGATAAAGGCTCCAAGACGGAGGCATCGGTGAACACCATGTGATGCAGCCCTGACATTTCATACAACATGCTAAAGTCATACGACTCCATCAAAGATCTCTGCAAAATTATCGAAGAGAGACTCATCTCCGAGTCCAAAGAGTGCACATGAGCAGTAGCCTCCCTCCAGTCGAAGGGCATATCCCATTCACCCTCTACATGCTTCACAAAGATGTACTTGTCCTTCCGAGTACAGTGAGAGCTGAGTGTCTCATCTAAAATCTTCTTCGTGGAGTTCTTCGCGGTATCCCGATGGTGGAAATGGTAACAAGGGAGACCTCCGGGCGAGATTACGATGTCAAAAATTGAAAAGAACTGAGCCATAGTACAACTCAATCCTTTCACTTGGCACCAGAAGACGAATATACATAAGACGACAAAGCTGTTCGGAGTTACCTGACTTGGACAAATGTTACATGCCTTGAAAACCTCGCAGAAGAAAGGATGCATAAACGATCGCCAGCCGTACCTCATCTGGGCAAAACACACTGTGAGGTAACCCGTCGGAGGGTTGTTGGCCCTCTCCTCCTTCTTCGGGATCTTGAAGGTCATATTCTTCTGGTATGCCCCCATGACATCACCTAATTCCGAGTAGCAGAACTTGCGGTCTTCTTAGCCTTCTGAAGATTGCGAGTATCAGGCTTCTTTGTTTTCGAAGCCCTAGCCTTCTTTGAGGAAGCAGCACCACTCTCCCCAGCCGCAGAAGTTCCCACCTTCCTCTTACGAGTAGCCACAGCAGGACCACTCGCTGTAACGCCGCCAGTAACGCCCGGTGAATCGGTGGTGGAGGTGAAAGCCACGGCCCGTAAAGCCGACGGCAGTGGTAAGATCAGTTGCAGAGGATGGCATCTGAGTTGATTATGGAGAATTAAAAAGTGTTTGCAAAACGTTTTGAGGAAAAATCGCGAAATTGAAGAAAAAGGCAAAGAAAATTTGCTCGCTGAATTTGCTGAAAAAATTGAAAAGTGAGAGTGAGGAGAAAACGGGCGTGATGGCCATATTTATAGCCAACGCTATGAATAAATGTGGAGCGCGTCTAACGCCCCACGTCGCCCACTCGCCTGACACATCCCCAGGCACGTCGCACACCAACTAGCCGTTGAAAGAAGACCGTTACCAACGGTCAGTTGCTCGCACCATTACACCATCAACGGATCGTTACATCTCCGCCATTGTTCACAATAAATGCCCAACCACGCCGCTCATCCGCGGACAAAGTTCCCGAGGACCAAAAGGTAATTTCCTTAGAATTTTATATATATATATATATATGTAATATATACCTGCGCCCCTAAAAAAAGCCCCTCTCCTCACCGAGGACAAAAAAAATGAAAGGAATAAAATTCCTCTCGACTCTACGATGGCGATCGAAATTGGGGGGGGGGGGGGCTAGTGTTAACCCTACAAAATAAATATAGGGATTAACCAAAACGTTAAACCCTAAAATTAAGGATTAACCCCAGGATGATACTATCGTCATATATACTCCCGATGAGAAGGCCCACTGAGTGTCACAAACCCGAAGTGATAAGAAGTGGCACCCGAAGAGGCACCAAAGCGTCCTTTGAAAAGTCATGATGAATAAAGAAAAGATATCAACGCGGCATCGGAAAAAGAGTAAACCCCAATGGACCCGCGCGACTCTGATATCCATCAATGCGCTAAGAGGGACCACGAGGAGTCCCCCGAGTCCCCCAAAAATTACGAGAACATCCCCTCACTGAACAAACCAAAGGAAAAGAGCCCTCGGAACAACATATCACGAAGGGCAACTGAGCCCTACTGAGGACAAAAAGCCATCGGAGCTCACACCGCACGTGAAAAAGTGCAGATCTACCTATCGGAGCACATATCAAGAAGAAAACAACATAAAAATAGACCGCTACGGAAACTACAATCGCATCGGACGAATACCCCATTTCACTTATCAAGCCTTCCTAAGAGACCAAGCTTATCGGAGAAAAGAAGTTAGAAGAGTCAACTCGTTGGAATCCCTTGAAGCCATCGGAAGAGATAAAGTTTGTCTCAGTCAGCGCCTAGTCGACAAATATGAAGTTTATCTTATCCTTTCACGCATATTGCAACACATGTACTTTACTAAAGACATGCAGAGTGACACCTGTCCCCAAATACCTCTAATAAAGGGTATCCCCTGTCCAAATTATAACAATAATCAATTTCAACTCAACACAAGCAAGACATATGGTTATCAATGAATAAAAAGAGGGGTGTTTTTGTCATAAGCAAGCTTCTGAACCTTTGGACAGGGCGTTCTAACCCTTGTAATCCCGTTAATCTGGTTAACATATCAAACCTGTTAACACTAATCAACCCTCTAATCAACTAACTCAATGAACCGCAAACACAAGATCGTGAGGTTCATAAAAATTTCCAATCGCTGTGCGTGCTAATGTATGAGCAACATGATTTGCATCCCTTCCCACGCAACGAATTGTAAAGAACATCTCTTGGTTCAAAAAAATGAAGGAAATCCGCAACAATGTTTCCATAGCTTGCATCATCTTGAGTCCGGTGAAGAATGTCATGAATGATGTTTAGGCAATTCCCCTCGAAGATAACATCCCTCCACCCCATTCCCACCACTAATTTGATTGCCCAAAGAGATGCCACGGCTTCATCGCAAGCTGGAGCAAGCGTGCCACAAACCTTTTTTGAAACCAAACGATCGTATTTCTATCGTGATTACGAACCACCACACTGATTCCCACAGCCATCTCTTCCTCAAAACGTTTGCCATCAAAATTGATTTTATACACTCCTTCCCGTGGAGCTTCCTATTCACTAGTTCCCATGTGTGTAACTATTCACTAGTTCCCATGTGTGTAAGATGCGTCGAAGTCTTACCAATGTCATCCCCCGTCGCTGCGTAAGAAAGTGCAAAATCAACAATCTCCACTGAGTTATGATGCCCCACTCCTGCAAGCATTAGATTTTGATTATGCCACAACATCCAGCACAATGTAATCGCCCATCCCCGTCATTTCCTTTCCAAGTTCCCTCAGCAAGCGGTGAAACCACCCGATCAGTTCTTCGTTCCCTTGTCGCATAGAGAGTGTAGCAAAATTAGCTAGTGAGCAAACTTGACGCACGAGATGACACTCAGACAACACATGTATAGTAGTTTCCTCCGCATCCCCACACACCACGCAACAAAAGAGAATCACCAATCCTACGCCTTGCAAGGTTTGAGCGTGTTGGCAAAATATTCGAGCAAGCCCTCCACTAAAATAACTTAATCTTATTAGCGCACCCCAATCTCCAAAGTTTTTTCCATCCCGCCTAATCACTCGAGCTTGTGACATGCCAATTCCCACGATTTGTTAATCCTTGTGATCGAATCATGTGATAAGCATTGCGAACTGAGAACCAGTCGTGCTTCTCATAATTCCAAAACTGTTGATTCTCACGGTCCAAGCTGCCCAGCGGTATAGCTAGAATAACGTTTGCATCAACGTCCCAAAAAATCTTCGTACCAAGTCCACGTCTCACTAGCCCGTCTCATCATCAATTAAATCACGAACACGTTCCACATTCGACTGGGCAGGTCGCGGCGTTATAGGACAAAAAGTGATGGACCGAGGTAACAAGCATCGTCCCAAATTGAGATCGTGTTCTCGTTCCCCACTCTCCAGTGCACCCTTCTCCTAATAAGAATCATCGTCTCCTAAATATATCGCCAAGAAAATGATGGGCTGCTTCCAATTCTCGAATCCAAAAAGAGGAGTTAGAAAAATATTTAGCTTTGTACAATCAACTCACAAAACTTTCCGGATTATGGAAGATACGCCAAGCTTGCTTCGCAAGTAGAGCTAAAATAAAAGCCTTAAGGTCCCGAAAACCTAAACCACCATCCTCTTTCTTTCTACACAATTTATCCCATGCAAGCCAGTGAATCTAACTACTTGTACCACTACCCCACCAGAAATTGCAAATGATAGCCTCTATCTCTTTAAGTAACATGTTGTGGTTAAATTCGCAAGTGCACGAAATCGTAACAAGTAATAAAGTGATAGATAGGGTTGTCGATCCCACGAAGAATAAATAATTAATTACCAAAATTGATTGACTCTTAATTTATTTGAGAAACCGAATTTCAGATTGTTCAAGCGAAAAGATAAACAATTTACTAACTACAGGTAAAAACTTTTAACAAAGTAGGGCATTGAGACAATAGTATAACAAGGGTATATCAATAAATAAAAGTAGACAATGAGAGAAGAGTTGGGAATCATGATTTCACCGTTATTAGTCTGATCTAACTTTTAATTAAGCATATTGTTACGAGTTTCACGTTCAAAATTGTTGTTGGTTATCACCATTTATGCTTTATGTACTCTTTCTCAAGTTACACATAAATTCTACAGCTTTACAACTAGAAAGTGAGTCTAGTTACGAAGATGTGCACATGTATGTTCGGTGGTGATTTTATCAACCACGTAAAAACGATAGATATATTTCCATTCTATTGAGAATTCATGGTATTTACTTCTAAGCTATTTTACAAAAATCTCCTCTCGGTTTCAATTCAATCTTAGTTAATCCACAAGTTGGCCAGAATTTTAGAAGCATTATATTCACAAATAAATACACCAACTAATTTGACATCGTAACAATACGTTTAATTTAGATTAGATCATCGTAATTAGGCTACGTCACTATCCCAACAAAGTAAATTTAGCATATAATGGAATATAGAACAATACTATAAGATAAATATAACATCATAACGTAAAGAGAGTTTAGAGATCGTTACAGATTTTTAATTTTGTAAAGCCTCCGGTGGACTCCGTCGTTAAAACTCCGAATTACTTCTCCAAAATTACAAACTACTAGCGAATACTATTACTATAGAAAGACTACTAAGTGAAGAGAGAAAAAAATGCGACGTCTATTTATAGTTGAACCAAAAACATAAGATGACATCTCGACCGTTCATCCTATTTTGATCCAATGGCCCA
Source organism: Linaria vulgaris (assembly GCA_948329865.1). NCBI lineage: Eukaryota > Viridiplantae > Streptophyta > Magnoliopsida > Lamiales > Plantaginaceae > Linaria > Linaria vulgaris. The sequence goes on from OX415251.1 coordinate 65,336,032, forward strand.
AAGTTGTCATATAATTGATGAATTACGAATCGCATAATTCATGACACTCTAGAGTCTTCCATTTGAAAGCTTGCAAGACTGAATATAGACCATTGATTAGCCATTTTCATCTGACGATCATCGAGCGTGCGAGTTGCATATGTACGTTTCAGCTTTGCGCAGCTTCACCGTTTTGGTTATAACTTCTGCATCATATGTCGGAATCACAAACCGCTTGTTGCGTTGGAAACTAGACATCTGTGGATTTCCAATGATATATAGAACCAAACATATCTCAATCTATACAGGTGTCGGTGAATTTTTGAAGTTTCGGTTCTTGATTGACAAATCATATTTCAACCTACTAAACATGAAAACAAACATAAAAATACCACAAAACTATCAAGAATGATTAAGTAAACAAGTGTAAAAGCATGATAAAAATACCACAAAACTATCAAGCATGATTAAGTAAACAAGTGTAAAAGCACTCGTTCACAACCTGACGGTTAATTAAGTTTTCACAAACAAATCTCCACGTGCAACGTGTGTGAACAATACATGCAATGATTATTGAGTTTACTTGGATAAGTTCATCAAAACTAGTTCACTAAAGTTAATCATCGTAACTCCATATGTATAACTTTCACACCATCTATCCGCTAATCTGAATAAGATTCACTAAAGATCAATAGGACTTTTCAGCTTGTAACATTAGGCTCAGGTATGGGCTCACTGAAGGACAAGTCAAAGCAGAGCTAGAGACATAAGATATTACATTCAGAAATCTCTTGCACTTCAGTTCTTTCTTCTTTTATTTCTTCACAACATTTCATGTCCCTCATTTTTTTTTTCATTTCCTTCATATTTCCCCCAAACTTATTCATTTTGATATGTACCAGAGGGGTGATCTTCATATTTTTCTCTTTTTTTTCAACATTTCGTTTTTCACATATTTCCTTGCATTTCAAGTTCCTAAATGTAATTCAGTGTCTAGAAGGGTATGATAAATGTTTGTGGCTATATGGGGTAGGTAAATGGGCTCATAAAAAAAGGGCTTTAACAAAAGGCTTTGAGGGGTTCTGGCGATTATTTTGCTTGTGAAAGGTATGGCTTGAAAGGTTCAAACATGTTAAAGAAAAGATGGCCTAAATCGTTTCTGTAGTGAATCATCATCAATGATTTTGCTTCAAGAGGTGATCAATTATTTATGAAGCTCGGGTGTATCTCCCTTAGTTTACTTATCTTAATAACCGTTCTCCAAGTATGCTCAACCACCAATGCAAATCAATGTGTGAAAAGTGTATATGAAGATAGGCATGCTCAAACATAGATTAAACGACACGTTGTTTACATAGTATATCATGCTCATCATCATCACAAAAACCATCATAAGTATCGAGTTTTCTCATCATTGATCCATAATCTGAACAATTACGTGAAGTAAAGATGCATTTTTTGTTTATTTATTTATTTATTATTATTTTTTATATATAAAAATAAAGACAATAGAAGCCAACACAATCAAAAACGTCCCCCAAACTTAGATGAGACATTGCTCCTAATGTCTAAAACCAAAGAAACAAATATAAACAATAATAAAAACGATGTCACCTGATAGGAAAAAAGTAGTTGTGATTGTGGCTCACATCTTTCTCTGGTCTTACGTCCAGAAATTTGCATAAACCGCCTTCTATGAGTCGAGGATTGGCTTCCCATCCATTTTTCTAAAAAATTGGCAAACATGGTCTTTTAACGTTAGATTCCCAAGACGACAATAATTGCTTCCATGCTTCCTGTAAAGAACAAAAAGAAAAAAATAGCATATATACAATACAAATGAAAATAACAATAAAGAAAAAAGAATTAATATGGGTTGCCTCCCAAACAGCGTTTGATTTATAGTCATCGGCTTGACTTCTGGTAATGACTCAAGTGGGATTATGTAGAGTCATGAATGTTTTCTGTCTCTCAAACTCGCCTCCAATGTAGTGCTTCAGCCTTTGTCCGCTAACTTTGAATGCTTCTTTGTCATTGTTTTGAATTTCAACAGCTCCATATGGAAAGACTTTCGTGATTGTAAATGGGCCAGATCATCTTGATTTCAAGTTTTCAAGAAAAAGCCGAAGACGTGAGTTATACAAAAGTACTTGTTGACCAGACTCAAAATCACGTTGTAGAATGCGTTTGTCGTGCCATCGCTTTGTTCTCTCTTTGTAGATTTTGGCATTTTGATAAGCTTCATTTCTAAATTCTTCCAAAGCATTGAGTTGTAGCATTCTCTTTTCTCCAGCCAGTTTCATATCTATGTTCAGGCTTTTCACAGCCCAATAAGCATTGTGTTCAAATTCGACTGGCAAGTGACAAGCTTTTCCAAAAACAAAACGATATGGTGACATACCAAGTGGAGTTTTGTAAGCAGTGCGATAAGCCCAAAGTGCATCATCAAGCTTTTTGGCCCAATCTTTTCTTGAAGAACTCACCGTTTTCTCCAATATTCGCTTTATTTCCGTGTTTGAGATTTCCACTTGGCCACTGGTGTGCGGATGATAAGCAATTGCAACTTTGTGGCGTACTCCATATTTAGCCAATAAAGATTCAAAGTAGTGGTTAAGGAAGTGCTTACCTCCACCATTAATAATTGTTCTGGATGTGCCGTATTGGGTGAATATGTATTTTCGAAGAAAATTGATCACCACCTTGGCATTGTTAGTTGGTAAAGCAATGGCTTCCATCCACTTTGAGGCATAGTTAACTGCTACCAAAATGTATTTGTTGTTGTATGACGCAGGAAATGGTCCCTTGAAGTCAATGCCCCAAACATCAAATAATTCAACTTCAAGAATATTATTCAAGGGAATTTCATTAGGTCTTGAAATATTTCCATTCCTTTGACATCGATCACACGAACTAACAAAAACATGAGCATCTTTAAACAAAGTTGGCCAATAAAGTCCACACTGAAGTACCTTCACTGCAGTTCTTGTTCCACCATAATGTCCTCCATATTTTGAAGAATGACAGTGTTGTAATACCTCAACAATTTCTTCTTATGGAACACATCTTCTTAAAAGTTGATCACGTCAGTGCTTGTAGAGGTATGGATCATCCCACAAAAAATGTTTGACTTCGGAAAAAAATTTCTTCTTCTGTTGGTAAGTTAATTCAGGTGGAATAATATTGCATGCAAGTAATTGACAATATCAGTGTACCATGGAGCATTGGTTGTTTGCATAGCGTATAGCCTCTCATAAGGGAATTCTTCATTGATTGGTTGAAGTTCATGTGATTCTTTAACTTTCAATCATGATAGATGATCCGCGACAACATTTTCTGAGCCTTTTTTGTCACGGATTTCCACGTCAAATTCTTAAAGAAGTAGGATCCATCGAATCAACCTTGGTTTTGCATCTTTCTTTGAAAGCAAGTACTTGATTGATGAATGATCAATGTACACAATTACTTCATAACCAATCAAATATGAACGAAATTTATCAAATGCAAAAACAATTGCTAATAACTCATTCTCTGTTGTTGCATAATTCATTTGAGCATCACTTAGAGTTCGACTGGCATAGTAGATCACATGTAAGACTTTGTTCTTTATTTGGCCCATAACTACTCCAATAGAATAATCACTTGCATCACACATCAGTTCGATTGGAACATTCCAATCGGGGGTGGAAATTACTTGTGCTTCTGTTAGCTTTTTTTTCAACAAGTTGAAAGCTTTGCATTCTTCATCAAATGTGAAAGTGGATTTCTTTGCCAACAAGTTGCACAAAGGATAAGTGACTTGAAAAAAATCTTCGATGAAACGCCTGTAAAATCCCGCATGTCCAAGAAAACTACGAATACCTTTTACTGACATAGGAAGTGGAAGTTCGATTACCTCAATCTTGGCTCGATCAACTTGAATGCCTCTGGCTGATATATGGTGTCCTAGGACAATTCATTCTTGTACCATGAAGTGACACTTTTCCAGTTCAAGATCAAGTTTGTTTCTTCACATCTCTTCAGTACTAAAGACAAGTTAGTTCAACAGTCATCAAATGACATACCAAAGACAGAAGAATCATCCATGAAAACCTCAATGAATTTTTCAACCATTTCAGAAAAAATAGACATCATGCATCTTTGAAAAGTAGCAGGGGCAGGAATTCTTCTAAATGCAAATGTATCATATGGGCAAGTGAAAGTTATTTTCTCTTGATCCTCATGTACAATGGATATTTGATTACATCCAGAATAACCATCAAGAAAACAGTAATAAGGGTGACCTGCAAGTCGATCCAACATTTGATCAATGAAGGGTAAAGGAAAATGATCTTTGTGGGTTACCTTATTTATTTTTCGATAGTCAATGCACACCCTTCATCCAATGTTTGTTCTTGTGGGAATATCTTCATTGTGTTTATTCTTCACTACAGTCATTCCTCCTTTATTGGGCACAACATGTATTGGACTCACCCATGAGCTATCCGAAATTGGGTAAATAATTCCAGCATCTACAAGCTTTAATACTTCAGCCTTTACCACTTCATTCATATTGGGATTTAGACGACGTTGATGTTCGACGGTTGGCTTGTAGTTCTCCTCCATTAGTATTTTGTGCATACAAGTCGAAGGACTGATGCCTTTGATATCGGCAATGGACCACCCTAAGGCAGTTTTATGATCCCTTAGAACTCGCAACAACTTATTTGTTTCAACATTAGTCAATGACGATGAGATGATAACAGGTAGAGTTGAATTATTTTCCAAAAATGCATACTTAAAATGAGAAGGAATTGGTTTAAGATCTAGAGTTGGTGGCTTAATAATAGATGGGATTGTGATATTTGTACCTTTCTCTAGCTCTTCAACCTTTCATTTGTAATCAATCGGTATTGCATCAAGGGCTAAAACACATCTTTCAATATCATCATTATCAAAATCTATCTCTTCTTTTATAAGACATACCTCGAGTGAATCCTCCAAGTGACTTTCGTCGAATACTTGTTAAACCATCTTGTCGAGAATGTCAATTTTGAAACAACTATCAGCTTCTGATGGGAATTTGATAGCCTTAAAGACATTGAACGTGATTTGTTCATCTTGCACTCTCATTGTAAGTTCTTATTTTTGCACATCAATTAGAGTTCTACCAGTAGCAAGGAATGGGCGACCAAGAATGATTAGAATATCATGATCTTCTTCCATGTCCAGGACGATGAAATCTGCAGGGAATATAAACTTATCAACTTTACCCAATACATCTTGAACCATACCTCTAGGATACTTGATTGATCTGTCTGCTAGTTGAAGGGACACGGTGGTTGGTTTGCCTTCTCCAAGTTCCAACTTCGTGTACACAGAAAGAGGCATCAGGTTAATGCTTGCACCTAAGTCACACAATGCTTTCTCAAAATGTGAATTCCCGATTACACAAGGAATTGTAAAACTCCCTTGATCTTTGAGCTTTGGTGGCAATTTCTTCTGCAGAATGGCACCGCACTCCTCGGTTAGGAATATAGTTTCATGTTCTTCCAACTTTCTCCTATTTGAAAAAATTTATTTCATGAATTTGACATAGCTGGGCATATGTTCAAGAGCATTTGCAAAAGGAATGTTAATGTGCAGTTTTTTAAATATATCAAGAAATTTATAAAATTGCTTATCCAATTTAGTTTTCTTCAATCTTTATGGAAATGGAATTTCTTGAACATTTGGTGGTCGCGCCTCGGCGGAAGTTTGCTTTAGCTTAGCTTCACGTCTCTGTTCATGTGTATGAAACTTCTCTTCTTGTGATGCAACAAGTTCTGGTAACACTTTTCCACTTTTGAGTGTAATTTCCTGCACATGTTCTCGAGGGTTGGTTTTTGTGTTGCTTGGCAATTCACCTTGTGCTCTTTCGGCTAAAGTGGTGGCAAGTTGACCCATTTGTGCCTCTAATTTTCTGATGGATGCACCTTGGTTTTGGAACTGTTGCTTGGTTTCATTGATGAATTTGTCAGTTCTTGAGGCTAATTGGTTTGTGGTAGTGGCTAACTGAGTGACAATGTCCTCTAGGGAAGGTTTCTTTTCTTGGTGTAGTAGAAATCCAGGAGGAGGCCTGATATGGTTCTAGTTGTTGCTCCAAGAGAGGTTAGGATGGTTCCTCCATCCAAGGTTATATGTGTTGGAATATGGATTATTCTGTGACCTGTTAAAATTTGACACAAAATTTGCTTCTTCATTTTGAGTAGAATTCTCAGAATTGCTTACCAAATGGCAGTTGGCAGTTGAATGTGAGTTTCCAAAAAAATCACATGTTGCTGATGTGGACTAAATGGCATTTACCCTCATTGTTCCAAGTTGTTTGGTGAGAGTAGCGATTTGTGCTGTTAATGCTGTGATAGCATCTATCTCGTGCACACCAACCAGTCTTTTCTGTCGTTTAGAAGGCCACTGGTAATTGTTCGACGCCATTTCCTCCAATAGTTGATAGGCATCCTCTATGGTTTTCGCCGTTAAAGCTCCTCCTGCAGCCGCATCTACTAAGGTTCTAGTGTTTCCACTCAACCCATTGTAGAATATTTGAACTTGCAACCATTTGGGAAGTCCATGGTGAGGGCACTTCCTAAGTATTTCCTTGTACCTTTCCCATGCTTCGTACAAATTCTCCATGCCATGTTGCACAAACTGAGTGATTTCATTCCTCATTTTTGCTATTTTAGCTCGGGGAAAGAACTTAGCCAGAAATTTTTGTGCTAATTCTTCCTAGGAAGTGATACTAACTTGAGGAAGTGAATTGAGCCAGTTCTTCGCCTTGTCCCGTAATGAGAATGAGAATAGTCTCAACTTGATAGCATCTTCTGAAACTCCATTGTGTTTAAAAGTATCACGTATTTTTACAAAATTAGATATATGTGCATTGGGATCTTCACTGGGAGTCCAAATTGAACCGATGCTTGTGTTGGCACCTAAGATTGTTAGGACAGCGTAGTCTCGCAAGGCTTTTGATTCATTTTCTATTAGTCCACTCATTTTGCTTTTATCCTTTTCTATCCTACGCAATATTTGTAAATTTTTTTCAATTTCAGGATCAAAAGGTAAAAGTGTTGAGTTTTTGCTCCTTGTAACTCTTTTTGATTTTTTATTTTTCTCAATTTTGAAAGAAGACAGAAAATCAACATCAGTAAAAAAAATACCACAGTAAAAAAATAATTATCTACCGTCACAAAAAATAAAAAGCTTGCGAGCAACCAAACGTTTTTTTTTTCCAAGGTGACTTTTTTTTACAGTAGTAAAATATTAATACAGATACGACATAATCTCAAATTAACATTAGAGTTAACTGGTATTGATATTAATTAATTATATTCCCTGGCAACAGCGCCAAAAACTTGTTGTGGTTAAATTCGCAAGTGCACGAAATCGTAACAAGTAATAAAGTGATAGATAGGGTTGTCGATCCCACGAGGAATAAATAATTAATTACCAAAACTGATTAACTCTTAATTTATTTTAGAAACTGAATTTGAGATTGTTCACGCGAAATGATAAACAATTTACTAACTACATGTAAAAACTTTTAACAAAGTATGGCGTTGAGACAATAGTGTAACAAGGGTATATTAATAAATAAGAGTAGACAATGAGAGAAGAGCTGGGAATCATGATTTTCACCGTCATTAGTCTGATCTAACTTTTAATTAAGCATATTGTTACGAGTTTCATGTTCAAAATTGTTGTTGGTTATCACCATTTATGCTTTATGTACTCTTTTTCAAGTTACACATAAATTCTACAACTTTACAACTAGAAAATGAGTTTAGTTACGAAAATGTGCACATGTATGTTTGGTGGTGATTTTATCAACCACGTGACAACAATAGATATATTTCTATTCTATTGAGAATTCACGATATTTACTTCAAAGCTATTTCACGAAAATCTCCTCTCGGTTTCAATTCGATCCTTAGTTCATCCAAAAGTTGGCCAGAATTTTAGTAGCATTATATTCACAAATAAATACACCAACTATTTTGACATCGTAATAATACGTTTAATTTAGATTAGATCATCGTAATTAGGCTACATCACTATCCCAGAAAAGTAAATTTAGCACATAATGGAATATAGAACAAGACTATAAAGTAAATATAACATCATAAAGTAAAGAGAGAAAAGTAAAGAGAGTTTTACTTCCGTAAAGTCTCCGGTGGACTCCGTCGTACAAACTCCAAATTACTCCTGCAAAATTACAAACTACTAGCGAATACTACTAATATAGAAAGACTACTAAGTGAAGAGAGAATGAAGAAGATTGGTATGTTGAAATATGGAAAATATAACGTCTATTTATAGTTGAACCAAAAACATAAGCTGACATCTCGACCGTTCATCCCATTTTGATCCAATGGTCCAAAGTTGTTATATAATTGATGAATTATGAATCACATGATTCATGACACTCTAGAGTCTTCCATTTGAAAGCTTGCAAGACTGAATATAGACCATTTATTAGCCATTTTCATCCGACAATCATCGAGCACGCGAGTTGCATATGTACATTTCAGTTTTGCGCAGCTTCACCGTTTTGGTTATAACTTCTGCATCAGATGTCGGAATCACAAACTGCTTGTTGCATTGGAAACTAGACATATGTGGCTTTCCAGTTATATATAGAACCAAACATATCTCAATCTACACAGGTGTCGGTGAATTTTTGAAGTTTCGGTTCTTGATTCTTGATTGACAAATCATATTTCAACCTACTAAACATGAAAACAAACATAAAAATACCACAAAATATCAAGAATAATCAAGTAAACAATTGTAAAAGCATGATAATGATGATTATTTCCCAAACTCATCATAACACATCCGGTAACGGAAACAACTCATGATAAATGTAGGAATCGATTGCATTACCGCCTTAATCAACACCTCTTTTCCCGCCCCCGAGAGCGTTTTGCCCTTGTATCCATGCGCACGTTTCCACACATGTTCTTTAATAAAATAAAATCAAAAAGTTCCCGCTTCGATTTCCCAACCACAAATGGAAGACCAAGATATTTTTCGTGGCGATCAGCCACCGCTATGCCCAAAAGAGCCCCCATCTTCTGCGCCCACTCCTCGCTCGTGTTCATACTAAAGACCACAACGGATTTATCGAGGTTGATTTTCTGCCCCGATGCCGCTTCGAACCTAGTGAGAATCTCGCATATTCCTTTCGCCGCCTCTCTTGTTATCTCACCAAAAAAACAATGTGTCATCAGCAAACAAAAGATGCGAAACCCGAGGGGCGGCCCTACTAATCGCCAAACCCTTTAATATTCCTCGTGCCTCCGCCTTAGCAATAATAGCTGAAAAAACCTCAGAAAGAAATAAGAATAGGTAGGGGCATAGTGGATCCCCGTGCCTAATGCCCCTTCCGGGGTAAACAAAATAGGAGACTCTCTACCATTAATGAGCGTGGAATAAGAAATAGTACGTATACCCATCATAATCAAAGACACAAAATTGGAATTAAAACCTAACCTAAGCATTACATTTTCCAAGTAGGACCACTCGACCCGATCGTATGCTTTGCTCATGTCAAGTTTTAGTTTCATAAACCGACGATTCCTCAACCTCTTATTTTTCAAAAAATGGTTTAGTTCGAATGCCACTAGTATATTTGTCGGTCATGAGTCGCCCCGGAACAAACGCGTATTGAGTAGGGGCTATCACCTCTTTTAAGAACGGCTTGAGCATGTTGGCTACAACTTTTGATGCAATTTTGAAGCTCACGTTACTAAGAGTAATAGGGTGAAAATGTGTCATCACATCAGGGTTAGAATATTTAGGAATCAAGGCTATATGTGTATAGTTATTAGTTAACCACGGGATCCAAAATACGATCATTTAAAAACACAAGGACAAAAGTAGTAATATCGACCCCCACATGGACCAAATATTTTGATAAAAAAAGATAGAGAAGCCATCGGGGCTGGGGGATTTATAAGGATACATATCTTTTAAAGCTTTACGTACCTCGTCCGCCGTAAATTATTGTAGTAGGTTTGAGTTCATCGCCGAGCTAACACACACATCAACATCCCGTAATACCTCCTCAATGACATCTCTCGAAGGTGCATGGAGCCAAAGATCGACGTAAAATACTCAGCAGCAATCAAATCAACCTCACCCAGAAGTGTACGACGCACGCCAAGTGCATCCTTCAGCCAATGTATCTCGTTTTTATTTTTTCGTTCACATGCTCTGCTATGTAAATATATTGTGTTGCGATCTCCCTCTCTTAGCCACTGAACCTTTGCCTTTTGTTTCCAGTAAATCTCCTCTATTATGTATATTTCTTCCAAGTCAGCCTTCAACCGGTTTTCCTCCTCTTTACCCTCCATGGTGATCACACCTTTTCTAAGAACTACAATGCGGTGTCATTCAGCTTTTTAATTTTCCGCTTCATCTCCGCGCCCCCTAAGTTATCCCAACACACCAAACCCAATTAGCAGCTCCATAATATATCCCCAATCGTCGCGCCATCTCCACAATCTGTCCATAATTTTCGAATGAAACCTTCACACTTGAATTTTTGCCCTCATGCAGCCTCGAAGATGAATCTATGTGGTGGCCTAACCTCAATGCCTGAAACCGATCAGAGTTCAATAAGAAGTGTGTGATGATCAGAATTCTTTATCAGAAGGTGCATCACACGTGCGGACTGGAATTGCGTGCACTAAACCGCATCCGAATACGCGCTGTCCAGTCGTTCCCATACTATGTGGGGATGCAGGGTGCAATTGAACCTTATAAACTTGGGACCCTGAAACCGTAAGTCGCTTAGCCCCGTATCCGCCAACGCCTCGCAGAAACTATGTATAAGCCAGTTTCGTACCACTATCCTCCCCGTTTATCCCCCTGATTCAGAATCTCATTAAAATCACCCTCCGCAAATCCATGGTCGAGTTGAATCCTCCCAAAGTTTCCGAAGTAAGTTCCAAGTTGTCATTCTTTGATTCCCATCAGGCTCCCCATAGAACCCTTTAAGGCGCCAATCCGAACTCCCCCCCTCTATACCCGAGATTACCACATCAATGTGGTTAATCGACATGCTTACCTATCGTACATCAATAGACTTATCCCATAGTAGCGTTAATCTATCAGATCATCCCCAAGCTTCCATACAAACACCAAAGTAATCTAGTTGTCGCTTCAGAAACTCTATTTTCCTGGCGCGACATTTTGTTTTTGAAAGGAAAATAAGAGGGGTGTGCAATTTAGAGACCATCTATCTCAGCTCACGAACTGTTCACTGGTTCTCCAAGCCCTGATGGTTCCAGCATAGAATACTCATTGGTGTTCGCGAGGATACATCGTTGTCCTCGCCAAAAAGGTGTCGCTCACTGCCATGTCAAAACTCGGTGTCCCTCTGAACTTCTTCAAAATCTGTCCCGTCTCTGTCCCATATTTTGATCTTACTCGTTTGGAACCCAAAATTGAATTCCCAGTAAGTTCATCTGTTGCCCCTGCCTTCCAGTGAATCTTAACCGTGAGGTGTTTATATTTTTCCCGGTGTGCTACAAACTTTGATGATACAGTCCTTTCCGACTCACTTTCTGCACTCTCTTCTATATTCACTACAACCTGATTAATCCGAACAATACCATCTCTCACTCCATGGATCAAATTCGTGTGACAAATGGTAAAAGGCTGATATCACAAGTTCCATGCCCATTCACCCTAGAATCTTTTAGATGGTTCTCAACTCTCGCATTCCTCCCACATTGTTGTTCCTGATTTGGAACTGTCGTGCTTTCGTCAACTGAATCCACCCGTGAAGGAGACCCCGACACCTTATACCACAGCTGGTCTAAATTCAGGGATGTTCCTGACTTGAATCCACCTCATGTAGTCGTCCCATGATCCGAAAAGTGTTGTCCAGTGGTCCGCCCCTGATTTGGTGGTTCTCTCAACCACGATCCGTAAGGGAGATTAGTGGTATTCAAATCTAGAGGCCTGTTATATCTCTCGTCGCAATCGTCCATGATATGTCCCAAAATCCGGCATAAGTAACACAATTTCGGTGGTCGTTCATATTTAAATGTAACAGTATATTCCTGACCCCCCGTACCCCTTACTGTCATGAATTGTGCGAGAGGCTTAGTGACATCTAGTTTGACTCTAATTCGCATAGTGACATCCCATGATTCGCTCAACTCAACATCTTCAAGAAACCCCAATTTGTGCACAATGGAACTAGCAAATTCCTTTGTCTATTGCGTCAGCGGAAGATTATAATTTTGCTCGTAGAAGCTACAAAGATTTAGGTTAATCGTGGCAAGGTTGTCATCGGGGCCGATGTCACTGAGAATGAAGACATGTTTATCAAAAGACCATGGGCAACGTTCGAGCGCCTTATTCTTATCAATAACGTGGAAGAACTGAAACATCATGCAATCCTCCCCGATTTGAAAAATTTTGATGTCCTTGTTCGCCTTAAACAAGCCTTTTATAACCGTACAAAATGATGTGAAGTTGAAAGTTTTTTCCTGACATTAACCTGTCGACCAAAACCAGCTCATATGATTTAGCAACATTATGCCATGCAGAATCTGGCATCGTTATCCCCTCCCCCACGTCCGTGACAAGTAGACTCTGACGGATCTGGGTATCAATGTTGTCTATAGTATCACGGTATAACGTGCGATGAAGATGTATTACGAGACGTTATGGTTGTGGTAAACAGGCCGTGAACGGATTCCTCCTAGAAAAAACCTAAGAAACCTAGGAAACGTGAGCAGCAAGAAATCGAGAGAATAAAGCACATGAGAGAAAAGTGAAAGAGAAGCGATGAAACCCTAATTCCCAACTTGTGGGAATGAAGGTGGAGAGGTTCGAGGCGCGACAGCTAGTGGAGATCACGAAAAATGCTGTTAATTGACACTAAAACCAACACGAACGCATCCACGAGCTCGATGAAGGCCTTCTCGAAAAAGTAATGAACTCCTATGAAGGAGACCTAAACCCTCAAGAGAGAGACCCGTTCAAAAAAATGGGGAGTTCAAACAAATAGGGAGATTTAAAAATACAAATTATAGGCCTCTTTAATAATAGTTGTTGGTTATAATACTCAACAGAAATGTAAGCTTCTACTTCTTATTAGGGCTCGTTTGATTTCACTTATTAGTTTTTGATGGATTAACACAGTATTATTTGGTATTATGTTTGCTTTAGTTGTACAAATTGTAGGTCACATTAAACACATCAACCACTTTGTAGCCCACAATGTTAGACCCAGATTCAATTTAAAATTTTAAATTATTGGTCAATTATTTAATTACCCCTTAAACTTCATAATCTCCCTCATACTCCATCTTATATCAAATTGATGCCCTAGACACTCTACATGATGAAGCTCTTCCTCCATAACACCATTGTCGCCTCTACAAACATTGAATCTTCCATATGACCATGAAATTCTCTTCCACAATCAAAACTCTAAAGCTCCAGCCCTCGTAACGAGCCATTCTCTCCCGATTTTTGGATAATGTAAATATTTGACGCAACTCAGTGTGAACTGACAAAGAACGATACCGATTACAATGTAAGTCTCCCTCGTATTCTAATTCGACCTTTGAGATTTTAAGTACCTACAACCAAGATTAATTCGCGAGAATCTTTTTATACTCCTTTCAAATTCAAGAATTCAATAATGTTTGCAAAGGATAAATCTGTTGGAATGCAGACTTTAACCACTCCTTGTTCGTAAATATCAAAAGATTAAAAACTGAATCATAGCTTTGATTTAAATGAATCATAATGTTTGAGTTAAATTCGCATCATAATGTTTCATAAACCACAAAAATAATCCCCTACTTTTTCTCTGTTAGTAAGTAGTAAGTACTCACTCTTTAATAATAATCCTCACCCAACAAGCTGTTGTAAGTAGAAATAGATTTGACATCTCATATGCGTCATAGACCTCCGCGAGATTTCAATTATTGTTGTGGTTTATATTCAGTCTAATTGCTACTTGTAAATGTTTCCTGCTCAATTATGTATTCCTTCTTGCAACGCCAATAATTAAATGCTTATTTATCATTGATTTTGACGGTTTGAATTTGGTTATGGATTGGGATTCAGCCATATTGGTTGACGATTCGTTTATTATACGATTAGACTATAACTTCAAATCGAGAGCTCAATGGAGTAGCATTCCGTCTAGCATAAATCTTTTTCGGTATTTTGCTTAAGAACGTATATCATGTTTAATGTATTTATCTACATTCTCTATTGATAATGACATTTTGGTATATTTTACTTGATCTTAGTAGGAATTATTCAAAATTCGACAACAGCAACTACACGGCGGTTATTGTCTAGTTTTTCAATATTGACGTGACAACAATTATGTTATGGGGAAGTTTATAGTAAAAAAGTAATTTTTCTATGAACTACTTCTTGCTAGAAGATATGTTGATTTTGATGACGAAACTTCAGTCGCAATGGTTATTGGAGTGACCACAACGGTCATGCTGTCGATTTATCGACCTTGCATATTCTCTCTCTTTCATTCAGACCTTCAAAAATCAAATTTAACGACTCGATTTTTATGATGATGTGCTAAAATTTGTAAAAATACTGTTGTTTGTTCTTACACGCTGACTTCACGTGAATTTGTTAGGCCTCCCGTATGTTCTAGTACGTGACAAAAATGACGGAAGATGTTCCTATCCATTTGGAGAATGTTTACACAATCGAAATCACTAAGGTGCACAAGGCTCTATAGGTATTCTAGTTGTGTAGGTATCTTATGGAGCATGTTGTAGGTTTGTAGCTATGGGTCCTCTTCTTTTTTCTAAGTTCATAAGTTCATATTGATACACATGCATAGGCAAACATGAATGTAAGATATATATGGCGCTATTGGATTCAAATTTTCACAAATGCTTGCAATAACTAGTAATGTAAGGCTCGAGCTCGATGTGACCATATTTCAAGGCAGCTAAGCACAAAATCGATGGAGATATACGTGCGTGGAAAAGATTTTCCAACATTTGTTTCTCACCGCAGTGTTTGTAGCTACACCTTCAAATGCTTATGCACACCAGGTCTGGTTGTTGGCTCGCCATGCACGAAGAAAACATCAAGAAATCACTCTAAAATGAAACACTCAAAAGTTAGACACTATATTAACAAGAAAAAGGATTCAACATCAAAGTGAAGTATGTATAAACAACAAACATACACGAATTTGTGTAGGATTCTTCGCTCACGAATTAACAAGACGCAATCGTCGAATTAGCCTACGATTTTCTGATATAGTGTAGAGAATGGTTGCACATAATATTTTTTTGGTTATGGAGTAGAACTTGGTGCCCTATCACTGATGGACAAACCTGCAAAAAAATCAAGGACAAAAATGTAATAACCATAAAATTTAAAAACATTGTTCATAGCGTATCACGAATGGGGATAATGACTGATCGAATGAGGATTTAAGTATCGGGTCACAAATATTGGATTAACCCAACCCAATAAATAATGTGTCCAAACAAAGAAAAAAAGCTCATGTTGAGTCTGAATGAATCCACTTAGGGGTGGGAGGGCCGGGTCAGATTCCCGCGACCCGACCCGACCCGACCCGATTTTTCCCGAGCGGGAAAAATTCGATCTCAAATCCGCTCCGTTGCTGCGGGAAATCTCTCCCACAGCAACTCCCGCGGATCGGATCGGGAGCCGCGGTCGGATCCCGATCCGACCCGCGACTCCCGAATTTTCCAGTGGTAACTTAAGTCTTGGAATATTTTTTTTTAAAAATACTACGAACACACACAGCAACACAAACACACACCACAAACACAAACACACACAGAAATACACACACACAGCCGCGCCATCTCCGCCACTAATCCGCGCCGCGTCATCTCCGACCCGACGCAACCTCACCGACGCCGATGCCAACACCGCCGCACCATCTCCGCCGCTAATCCGCGCCAATTGTCGAAACCCTAGGTATTTTTTTTTTTAAATTCAAAACTCAAAATTGAATCAAAATTTCTTGTTAGTTTGTTAAATTGATTAATCCATTAGTGTTAAAGTACTTGTTTATGTTAGAAAACATAGTACCCATTGAAAAATTAGATGTATTATAAGTAGTATTATTTCGAATTAGGGTTTCAAATTGGGAGTTTTTCGGATTTGCCCAATTTGTGGATATTATTGTAAGTAGTATTATTCTTTGGTAATAATTGATTGATAAATAACAACACAACAAGAAAATAATTGATTGTAGTATTATTTGTAATGTTATTAAAGTTTTGTAATGTTGTGAAAATACGTCCATAGTGAATGATATGATTTGATAAGCATATTTTCTTGTATTTGGTGGTTTGGTTGCATTAGTAATGTATATGTGTTCGTGGTGTTGTGGAAATGGTAAACAAGAGTGGCAAAAGACGTCGTGATAGTGGAAGTTCTCCGTCCAAACTAGCTCACCGGCGAAGTCCAATAAAACGTGCTAAGGGAAAGGGGAAGGCTGTGGATACATCACGTGACAAAGGAAAAGCTCCGGAAACTTCACGGGGTATAGAAAAGGGAAAAGGGAAGACACCAGAAACTTCACGGGGCATAGATAAGGGAAAGAGGAAGGCAACGAAAAATGGACGGGGTAAGGGAAAGGGGAAGGCACCGGAAAGTGGACGGGATAAAGAAAAGGCATCGACGAGCTTGGCATCTCAAAAAACATCAAAAAATAAGAGGCATGAACCGGAGGATGGGCATGAATCCCCCCCAATAGATATAATAATGATTACTCGCATGGGCAGTGGGAGGATCATCTACGTACTATTGACGAAGATGAAGAAGAGAATGAAGAAGAGGATATGGTAGAAGAGGACACACAAGAGGGGGTGGAAGAGGATGAAGAAGAGGATGAAGAAGATGAAGAACCTATGGAGCCAGTGTATAAGTCATGTATCACTTTCCACACTAAAAAGGATACGGATGGTAAGATCGTGAAGTACCAAAAGATCCACCATTTAACGTCACCGTATTGGGCAACATTTGAACCATTCCAATGCCCTTTAAAGAAATACGTGAAGGGTCGGTGCATCAATTGCAAAAAGGAAATTGCTGCAGATGGACACGTACACGGCACGGAAGGTCTTCAAAGTCATAGTAAGAGATGTCCAAAACGAGTTGACAAACTTAGGACAATACAAAAGAGGTTGGTGGAAGTTAATGGTTCGATGGGAAGTTAGAAGTTTTATCAAGAGTGGATCTTGGAGGGTATGGTGATGTTTTTGATTGACAATGAGATGCCGTTCATTACCGTAGAGAAGCCTTCTTTCCGGCGTATGATGAAACGAGCATACTCGAATTTGAGATTGCCAAGTCGAAAGACCATCACCAATGCACACTATGATTTATATCTTAAGGAAAGGCGGAAGATGATTGCTTTTGTAAAGGAAAATGCTCAGAGTGTGTGCCTCACAACCGACACGTGGACTTCAATTGTCAAGGATAACTACATGTGTGTCACTATGCACTTCATCGACAATCAATGGAAGTTGAAGAAAAAAATTATAAGTTTTAGCTTGATTTCGGGGCATAAGAGGATAGACATAGCTCGTGATGTCAACAAGGTGGTGGTTAAAGATTATAAGATCAACAGGGTGTTCACAATTACGGTTAACAACGCGACGGCAAATGACGTGGCACTTGATGAATTGAAGGATTTGTGGTCGGCATGGGGGTTCATTACAAAAGAGCAAGGGAAACGTATGCATATTAGATGCATTGCTCACATCTTAAATCTCGTGGTGCAAGATGGGTTGAAGACGAGAGGCGGTGATTGCAAGGTAGATCGCATTCGTTATATCAAAGCCACTCCCTCTCGGCATACAAAATTCAAAGACACCGTATCGGAACTGAACCTCGAAAGTAAAAAGTTTCTTAGTTTGGATGTCCCGACACGGTGGAATTCTACGTATATAATGCTTGAAGCCGCCCTTGAGTTGAGACATGTATTTGATTGTTACGAGCATGTTGAGACCAACTATGGAAAGGATATGGAAGGCTTGCATCCAACGGAGGATGATTGCAAGAAGGCTCAAATGTATGTGGATTTCCTAAAACCTTTCAAGGTTTTGACCGAACTTGTCTCCGGCACCACATATGTGACTTCAAACAAGGTTCTAACACAACTAATTTGCATCGATGAAGTTTTGGCCGGGTGGGCGAGCCGTCCGGATGACAAGGTGATACGATATCCACCAATGATGAATGGTATTCGTATGCTAAACGTAGGATCATTATCTTCAGGTTGTTTGGACGGAACCTCGACCCGTTGTCTTAGTACAAATAGGAACCTTGGTATAGAGACCGCGACCCGCTACTTGATACAAAACACGAACCTTGGTATAATGAAGACACCACAAACGGTTATGGAGGGTGCCGTTTGATAAGTCGAATTTGAACGCCACAAACGAGGGTGATGAACCCGTTTGATAAGTTCGAAAATAGTTCTTCAAAGAACCAAAGAGAATAAAATCTCACAAAGTTTATAAATATGATAAGTGTTGTCTTACAATGAAAATGGTCATCCTAATTTATAGGAGAGACAAACTTGGTCACTAAGAAATCAACTTATGACCTTCCAACAACTTCTAGGAAAAGAAAAATACATTAACTAGACTAGGAAATGATGAAAGAGTCTTCTAGAAAAGGAAAATACATTAACTAGACTAGAAAATGATGAAAGAAAAGTCAAAACTCGTCTTTGACTTTTGACCATTATTCAAAAGGTCACTTGGATCAAATTTGACCATCTTTGTTGCTCATTTGGGTCTCCTTTATCATTATGGACCCAAACTTGGTTAATTAGCCCATAAAGAGATGCTCCCATCTTCTTAGCAAGCCCTCTTGTGATTGGCCCATTTAAAGTGTGAATTTGGTCCATTCTTGTGACATCTTCTTCATTTGAATTCTTGTAATCTTCTTCTTTTGTCACCGTGTCCATATTTGCATCATTCCCCTCCTCTTGAAAAGGATTTGTCCTCAAATCTGTATCACCTGCATTAAAAGGACTCAAATCAGAAACGTTGAAAGTAGCACTAACATTATACTCACCAGGAATATCCAACTTGTAAGCATTGTCATTGATGCGCTCAATCACTTGAAAAGGTCCATCTCCTCTTGGCAATAATTTGGAACATCTCTTTTCGGGAAACCTTTCCTTTCTCATGTGCAACCAAACCCAATCTCCCGGTTCAAAGATCATCTTTCGACGCCCCTTGTTTGCTTGCTTGGCATATTGTTGAGTTCTCTTTTCAATATTGAGCCTTGTTTTCTCATGTATCTGCTTAACAAAATCAGCATTTTTCTTGCCATCTAAATTCACATACTCAGAAGTAGGTAATGGAGTTAAGTCCAATGGTGTCAAAGGATTAAAACCATAGACAATTTCAAATGGTGAGAATTTAGAAGCAGAATGTACAGTTCTATTGTAAGCAAATTCAACATGTGGTAGACAATCTTCCCAAGTCTTAATATTCTTCTTTATGATTGCCCTCAATAGCATAGACAAAGTCCTATTTACTACTTCCGTTTGACCATCAGTTTGTGGGTGACAAGTAGTAGAAAACAACAACTTTGTACCTAACTTACACCACATGGTCTTCCAAAAGTAACTCAAAAACTTTGCATCTCTATCCGAAACAATGGTTCTTGGCATACCATGTAATCTCACAATTTCTTTAAAGAACAAATCAACAATGTGAGAAGCATCATCAGTTTTGTGACATGGAATAAAATGTGCCATTTTAGAAAATCTATCCACAACCACAAAAACAGAATCCCTACCATGTTTTGTTCTTGGCAATCCCAACACAAAATCCATAGAAATATCAATCCAAGGTGTAGTAGGAATTGGTAAAGGAGTATACAAACCGTGATTTTGCACTTTGGACTTAGCTTGTTTACAAGTGATGCATCTGCCGCATGTTCTTTCAACATCCCTTTTCATGTGTGGCCAAAAGAAATGTTCTTGCAGAATTGCTAAGGTATTTGCAATGCCAAAGTGTCCCATTAGTCCTCCTCCATGAGCTTCCTGCACAAGTAATTCCCTCAAAGAACAATTAGGCACACAAAGTTTATTTTCTCTAAACAAAAATCCATCTTGCCTAAAGAACTTACCACTAGCATGTTTTTCACAATCTTGATACTCAACTTGAAAATCAGAATCATCCTTATACAAATCCTTGATGTACTCAAAACCAAGCAACTTTGAATCAAGAGTAGTAAGTAAAGCATACCTTCGAGAAAGGGCATCAGCAACCACATTCTCCTTACCTTGCTTGTATCGAATGACATAAGGAAATGTTTCAATGAATTCTACCCATCGTGCATGCCTCTTATTGAGCTTGTGTTGGCCTTTCAAATGCTTCAAAGATTCATGATCCGTGTGAATCACAAACTCCTTAGGCCAAAGGTAGTGCTGCCATGTATTTAAGGCCCGAACCAAAGCATACAACTCCTTGTCATAAGTTGGATAATTCAAGGCTGCTCCTCTTAGCTTTTCACTAAAGTAAGCTATGGGCTTTCCATCTTGCATAAGAACAGTACCTATTCCAATTCCTGAAGCATCACACTCAATTTCAAAAGTTTTAGAAAAGTTAGGCAAAGTAAGTAAAGGAGCATTGGTTAACTTTTCTTTGAGTAATTGAAAAGCCTTTTCTTGTTCCTCTTCCCACTTGAATCCAACGTTTTTCTTTATCACTTCGGTGATTGGTGCAGCTATGGTGCTAAAATCCTTCACAAAACGTCGGTAAAAACTTGCCAATCCATGAAAACTTCGAACATTTCCCACACTTGTTGGACTTGGCCAATCTTGTATTGCCTTGACTTTCTCTTCATCAACACGTATACCCTGTGCACTCACAACAAATCCTAGAAATACAAGATTATCCGTGCAAAAAGTACACTTTTTCAAGTTAGCAAACAACTCTTGTTTTCTTAGAACATCCAAAACAAGCTTCAAGTGTTCAACATGATCACCCAAGTTCTTGCTATAAATCAGAATATCATCAAAATAGAAAACTACAAATTTTCCAATAAAAGCTCGCAAAACATGGTTCATCAATCTCATAAAAGTGCTAGGTGCATTAGTTAAACCAAAAGGCATCACTAACCATTCATACAAACCATATTTTGTCTTGAAAGCAGTTTTCCATTCATCTCCCTCTCTCATTCTTATTTGATGATAACCACTTTTCAAATCAATTTTAGAAAAAAATGCAAGATCCAGGCAATTCATCAAGCATATCATCTAAACGAGGTATGGGGTGGCGGTATTTTACCGTAATATTGTTGATTGCTCGACAATCAGTGCACATTCTCCACGAACCATCCTTCTTTGGGACCAAAAGTACAGGTACGGCACAAGGACTCATGCTTTCCCTCACGTACCCTTTTTCCATGAGTTTCTCAACTTGCTTTTGCAACTCCTTCGTCTCCTCCGGATTCGTCCGATATGGTGGGCGGTTAGGAATCGCAGCTCCCGGTACAAAATCAATTTGATGTTCAATCCCTCGAATAGGTTGCAATCCCGGTGGTATATCTTCGGGAAACACATCATCATAATCCTGCAAAACAGATGCAATAGAGCTTGGCAAGGAAGGAGTTAGTTCGTTAGTGCTAAAAAATGTCCCCTTGTAAAAGAGTGCAATCATTGGTTGTTTCAAGAACATTGCTCTCTTCAACTCACTTGTTTTTGCAAACAAGCTCTCTTTTTTTCTCTCTTTTTTTCTCTCATTTGCCAAAGCTTCAATTTCTTTTTTATTGGCAATTTTCTGTTTTTCACTCATTTCTTTTTGTATACTCTCTTTTTTTTGCTCATTTTCTTTCTTTTGGAACCTCACTTGATCCTCAAATATTTCTTTCGGTGATAAAGGAACAAGAGTAATTTTCCTCTCATTGTGGGCAAAAGAATACTTGTTCGTAAAGTCATTGTGGTTAACTTTACGATCAAATTGCCATGGACGCCCCAAGAGTATATGTCCAGCTTGCATTGGAACTACATCACACAAAACTTCATCCTTGTACTTCCCAATGCTAAAAGAAATCAGCACTTGCTTGTTGACTTTCACTTCGGCACAATCATTGAACCATTGCAACTTGTATGGTCGAGGGTGTTTTATCGTGGGTAAATCAAGTTTCTCGACCAAGGTGGTACTTGCAACGTTGGTACAACTACCCCATCAATTATCACACTACACACCTTGTTAAGAACATGACATCTAGTATAAAAGATGTTTTCTCGCTGCTCACTTTCCTCGTCCTTTGCTTGCACATTCAAGATTCTTCTTGTAACCAAGACATAGTCTCCATGAACAGCCCCTTCTTCATCATTATCATCCCCCGAGGATTGTATTGATTCATGATCAGCCTCATCATCGGTTTCAAACCCACCATCTTCTTTAATCAACATGACTCTGTTATTTGGACATTGGTTGGCAACATGACCCCTGCCTTGACATTTAAAACATTTAATGTCACGATTTCTAGAACTTGAAGGGTCAAATTTACCTTGCATTCCTTGGCTGGTCGGTTCTTGTTTGGCATCGGTCTTTGACTTAACCATGGGCTTTTCTTCTTTTCTCGGGTAGTTTGGTTTCCAAGCGGATGAATTTGAGCCTTCAGATGCACGAGTGCCTCTTCTTTTGAGTTGTTGCTCAACCTTGATAGCCATATGCACCATGTCTTCTAGCTCCACATAATGTTGCATTTCTACTCTATCTTGGATTTATGGATTCAACCCATTCAAGAACCTTGCCATTGTAGCTTCTCTATCTTCTTCAATATTTGCCCGGATCATAGCAATCTCCATTTCTTGATAATAGTCCTCCACACTTCGATTGCCTTGTTTAAGCCGCTGCAACTTTTGGTACAAGTCCCTATAATAATGACTAGGAACAAACCGCCTTCTCATAACAACTTTCATTTCTTCCCATGTTGCTATTGGACGTTCACCATTACGTCTCCTATTCAAGGTTAGTTGATCCCACCACACAATAGCATAATCAGAAAATTCAATAGCCGCAAGCTTAACCTTCTTCATTTCAGAATAGTTGTGGCAATCAAAAACTAGTTCAACTTTCTTTTCCCACTCAAGATAGGCTTCGGGATCATTCTTACCTTGGAAAGATGGAATATTCATCTTTATACTTCCAAAGTTGTTATCTTCTCTAACTCGCCTTTC
Source organism: Linaria vulgaris (assembly GCA_948329865.1). Classification (NCBI taxonomy): domain Eukaryota; kingdom Viridiplantae; phylum Streptophyta; class Magnoliopsida; order Lamiales; family Plantaginaceae; genus Linaria; species Linaria vulgaris. The sequence goes on from OX415251.1 coordinate 65,359,241, forward strand.
ACGCCTTCTAGTCACAACCGTTGACAATCTATCATCGGAATCATCATCATATGACTCTTCATCTTCTCCCCTTCTACGTCGAGTCCTTTCATTACGTGGCTGCCTTTGTAGAGACTCCCTTTCGACCCTATCCAACCTCTCATTTAATGGCTCCAATTGATCTTTCATCAGATTTTCCAAATAACCCATCAATGCTTGAACTTGAAGTTCACTCATTATTGGTGGTGCTCCTTCGTTGGTGTTTTCTTGAGACATGATAACCTGCAAAAAAAATTGTTAGAAAGAAAGAAACCTCACAACACTCCCTTACGTGTTTACTCTCAAGGTTGTTTTTTTCCACTCAAAATATGTCACTCGTGTATCACTCAAATATATCGGCTTTTTCCCTCTAATAATCTCACACTCACTGCCTTTTTCCACTCTTATATTCTCTATAGGTTCTTCTCGAACTAAATCGAACAAAATCAAACAAAGATGGCGAGAGACACGATTCTGGTTTCAATGTTGACCCGCGATTGGCTTAACATCCATCCAACATTGCTTCCAGAACTTTTTTTTCAACTATTGTGACGAGAGTCAGGATTCTGGTTTCAATGTTGACCAGCAATTGACTTAACATCCATTCAACATTGATTCCAGAAGGAAATCAACAACAAAAGAAATAAAGTTGACACTTCTTTTTTTTTTTGTTTTTTTTTTTTTTTTTTTGGTACCACTATATTTTTTTCCTTTTTTTTTGGTACTCTTTTCTTTTCTTTTTTTGGACGTTTTTTTTTGTGTCCCTTTTTTTTTCTTCTTCTTCTTTTTTTTTTTTTTTTTTTGCTAGTAAAAATAAAAAAACAAACTAAAGATAGATGTTTTTGGTAATCCGAAGATTAAACCAAGAACTAATAGGACCTGAAAGATAAAACCTTTGCTCTAGATACCAAATGATACGATATCCACCAATGATGAATGGTATTCGTATGCTAAACGTATGATCGTTATCTTCAGGTTGTTTGGATGGAACCTCGACCCATTGTCTTAGTACAAATAGGAACCTTGGTATAGAGACCGCGACCCGCTACTTGATACAAAACATGAACCTTGGTATAATGAAGACGCCACAAACGGTTATGGAGGGTGCCGTTTGATAAGTCGAATTTGAACGCCACAAACGAGGGTGATGTACCCGTTTGATAAGTTCGAAAATAGTTCTTCAAAGAACCAAAGAGAATAAAATCTCACAAAGTTTATAAATATGATAAGTGTTGTCTTACAATGAAAATGGTCATCCTAATTTATAGGAGAGACAAACTTGGTCACTAAGAAATCAACTTATGACCTTCCAACAACTTCTAGGAAAAGAAAAATACATTAACTAGACTAGGAAATGATGAAAGAGTCTTCTAGAAAAGGAAAATACATTAACTAGACTAGAAAATGATGAAAGAAAAGTCAAAACTCGTCTTTGACTTTTGACCATTATTCAAAAGGTCACTTGGATCAAATTTGACCATCTTTGTTGCTCATTTGGGTCTCCTTTATCATTATGGACCCAAACTTGGTTAATTAGCCCATAAAGAGATGCTCTCATCTTCTCAGCAAGTCCTCTTGTGATTGGCCCATTTAAAGTGTGAATTTGGTCCATTCTTGTGACATCTTCTTCATTTGAATTCTTGTAATCTTCTTCTTTTGTCACCGTGTCCATATTTGCATCACAAGGAGACCAAGGAACCCGATGATTTGAAAGCAATGGCATTGATAATGAAAGAGAAGTACGATAAGTATTGGGGTACAAATGGGAAGATGAACTATTTACTTTACTATGCTACCATTGTGGATCCCCAATTAAAGTGGAAGTACGTCGAGGCTATGTTAGACTATGACTTAGAGTTGCGGCGGAAAGTGAGGGATGGTTTCTTGGCTTTATTTGATGAGTACAAGGAAAAGTACGACGAAAGTTCAACTATTAGGCAAACTCAAAGGCCTACCCCCATATCTACCTATTCTTGGATCCCGACGAACCTATTGTCGTCGAAGCACGACACTTTTTTAGGTAATATTTTATTATGTCAAATAAAACGTTGATTTACTTATAATACACCTTGTTATTTTCATATTTATTAACGATTGAATGTAACTTTTGTTAGGAACGTGGATGATAATGAACCTATACCGAAGCACGAATTTGAGAAATATTTTGAAGATAGGGTCGAGCCATATGATGTAAACTTTGACATATTGAATTGGTGGAAAAATAACTCCGAACGCTATCCAATAAGTGCCAAAATGGCTAGAGACTTATTGGCGATCCCGGTCTCCACCATTGCTTCTGAATCAGCGTTTAGTACGAGAGGACGCGTCCTTGATCGGTTTAGGAGCTCGTTGATGCCGAGAATAGTTCAAGGATTAGTTTGCTCACAAAATTGGATAAGGGACGATGATACGCCAATCCAAATTGAGGAGTGTTTAGCGGAGTTGGAGGAACGTGATAGAGGTATGTATATGTTTAAGTTAATTTAATAGTTAACAATTATTTCTCTATATTCTTGTTAATATCACGTGAATTATCCATTGATTAGTTTTTGTTTTTTTCGTGTAGAATTTGCGGATATGGGTGAAGATTCCAATTTATTGCAAATTCATGATTGATTGAAAATATTAACGATTGATAAGTTCCCGTTAGTGTCTTGGGTTCTTTTAAGACTAATTTTTAATTTATGTATGTTTATGAGTTTTGAATATTGAATTTTAATTTGGTGTTGTTGGATGGATATTGATGAATGGTGGTTTATTTTTATGGTAGGATATTGATGAGGGGATATTGGACCTTATTATTGTGTTCTTCATGAATGGTTTTATTTTTTGTGATGTCGTGTTGTTGGATGAATATTGAGTTATTGACAATGTTTTCTATGATTAATGGATAGGTTTTTTTTGTGGTTTGGCAAAAACATTAGCAGGTTTTTGTGGCTTTTTTGTGGCTTGGCAAAATTCCAGTGGGCAGGTGCCCACTGGAAATTTCAGGATCCCGGGATCCCGACGGGATCCCGAAATCCGCAGAACTCCCGCGATTGTGGGAGTTCTGCACTCCGCGGTGCAGATCGGGAGCCGCGACGAGCTCCTGATCCCGCCGATTCCCGGGGGCCGGATTCCCGATCCCCGCGGGAATCCGGCCCAACTCACCCCGAAATCCACTACCCCCCCTCCCCCTAATATCTGCAACCAAAGGAGCTCTTAAGAAAGTCAAATAAAACATCAAAAGCTAACTTAGAAACTGTGTTCAACATTAAAGTGATACTTAGAAAAATGATCGTGAAATATTTACTTGTACATAGTCAGTAAATTTATACCCTCGGTTTTCTTCTTCACATCTACACATAGGTCGAGCAAGCTTCCAGAAGAATTAGTTCCTATCTTGTTTTGCTCTGATGTTGTTTACAAAACATTTACAAAACCTTTCAAAACGTTTTAAAAGTTTTCGAAATGTTTCTAATATTTAATCTACCGAAATATAATATGAAACCGAAACTATAATCCATGCTAAAATATCAAAGATCTACATCTAAAAGTCCTTCAAACCTCTAATGGAAGAGTGTAAGAGTGGTTGATTATGTTAAATTCAAATCCCGTGTTGAACGATGACGCCCGCGAGTAGTCGAAGAGGCGAAAGTGGCGGACTCAGCAACGTCTGCAGAGTGGACTTCTCTCACTCGACATTGTTCTGCGTCTGGAGTCCCCCCAATCGTCAGAGTGACAACTGTTTGGGAGTGATTCCTGTTTTTTGTTTGTTTTGTTGCGCAAATTTGTCTTTTGCTCTTAGTAGGGTGTCTTTTGACAGGGTAACTGCAATTGTAACTGTGACCTTGTATCGGCCAAATTTTTAATTATGCTTATATTTGATCCTTTGAGGCACGTTCCTCCTCTTCTCCTCCTTTGATTGAGGTTTTATCGCGTGAGTTTTAGTTTCTAAATGCGGTATTTGATTTACATTCGACCTTGTCGGGTTGAATGCCAATCACTATTTTTTGGATGAGATATTAGGTTTGTATTCGTCCTTGTCTGGTCGAATTTTTATTATGCAAACCACCATTCGCGAGTAGAGCCAAATTAAAAGCCTTAAGGTCCCGAAAACCCAAACCAACATCCTCTTTCTTTGTACACAACTTATCCCATGTAAGTCGGTGAATCTTACTACTTGTACCACTAGCCCACCAGAAATTGCTAATACTAGCCCATATCTCTTTAAGTAACACATTCGGTAAACGGAAACAACTCATGAAAAATGTAGCAATCGATTGCATTACCACCTTAATCAACACCTCTTTTCCCGCCCTCAAGAGCTTTTTGCCCTTGTATCCATGCGCACGTTTCCACACCTGTTCTCTAATAAAATCAAAAAGTTCCCGCTTTGATTTCCCAACCACAGATGGAAGACCAAGATAGTTTTTTGTGGCAATCAGCCACCGCTATGCCCAAAAGCGTCCCCATCTCCTGCGCCCACTCCTCGCTCGTGTTCCTACTAAAGACCACAACAGATTTATCGAGGTTGATTTTCTGCCTCGATGCCGCTTCGAACCTACTGAGAATCTCGCATATTCCCATCGCTAACTCTCTTGTTGCCTCACAAAAAAAGCAATGTGTCATCAGTAAACATAAGATGCAAAACCCGAGGGGCGGCCCTACTAATCGCCAAACCCTTTAATATTCCTTGTGCCTCCGCCTTAATAGCTGAAACCCTTTAATATTCCTTGTGCCTCCGCAATAATAGCTGAAACAGCCTCAGAAACAAATAAGAATAAGTAGGGGGATAGTGGATCCCCCTGCCTAATGCCCCTTTTGGGTTAAAAATAATAGGAGACTACCTACCATGAATGAGCGTGGAATAAGAAACAGTACGTACACCCATCATAATCAAAGACACAAGATTCGAATTAAAACGTAACCTAAGCATTACCTTTTCCAAGAAGGACCACTCGATCCGATCGTATGCTTTGCTCATGTCAAGTTTTAGTGTCGTAAACCGACGATTCCCCGACCTCTTATTTTTCAAAAAATGGTTTAGTTCGAATGCCACCAGTATATTGTCAGTAATGAGTCGCCCCAGAACAAACGCAGATTGAGTAGGGGCTATCACCTCGTTTAAGAACGGCTTGAGCCTGTTGACTACAACTTTGGATGCAATTTTGAAGTTCATGTTACTAAGACTAATAGGGCAAAACTGTGTCGTCACATCAGGGTTAGAACATTTAGGAATCAAGACTATATATGTATAGTTATTGGTTAACCATGGGATCCAAAATACGATCATTTAAAAACGAAAGGACAAAAGTAGTAATATTGACCCTCACAATGGACTAAAACTTTTGATAAAAGAAGACAGAGAAGCCATCGGAGCCGGGGGATTTATAAGGATACATATATTTTAAAGCTTTACGTATCTCGTCCACCGTAAATTGTTGCAGTAGGTTTGAGTTCACCGCCGGACTAACACACACATCAACATCCCGTAATACCTCCTCAATGACATCTCTTGAAGGGTGCATGGAGCTAAAGATCGACGTAAAATACTCAGCAGCAATCAAATCAACCTCACCTGGAAGCGTACGACGCACGCCAAGCGCATCATTCAGCCAATGTATCTCATTTTTCTCTTTTCGCTCACTTGCTCTACTATGGAAATATGTTGTGTTGCGATCCCCCTCTCTTAGCCACTGAACCTTTGCCTTCGGTTTCCAGTAAATCTCCTCCATTGTGTATATTTTTTCCAACTCAGCCTTCAACCACTTTTCCTCTTCCTTACCCTCTACGGTGATCACACCTTTTCTAAGAACTACAATGCGGTCATTCAACTTTTTAATTTTTCGCTTCATCTCCGCGCCCCCTAAGTTATCCCAACACACCAAACCCACTCGACAGCTCTATAACTTATACCCAATCGTCGCGCCATCTCCACAATTTGCCCATAATTTTCGAATGAAACCTTCACACTCAGATTTTTGCCCCCATGCTGCCTTGAAGCAGAATCTACGTGTCGGCCTAACCTTAATACCTGGAACCGATCGGAGTTCAATAAGGAGTGTGTGATGATCAGAATTCTTCATCGAAAGGTACATCACATGTGCGGACTAGAATTGTGTGCGCCAAACCGCATCCACACACGCGCGGTCCAGTCGTTCTCATACTGTGTGGGGATGCGGGATGCGATCGCACCTTGTAAACTTGGGACCCTGAAACTCTAAGTCGCTCAGTCCCGTATCCACCAATGCCTCATGAAAATTACGTATAAGCCAGTTTGGTCGACGTCGTCCTCCCCGTTTATCCCCATAATTCAGAATCTCATTAAAATCACCCCCCACAAACTCATGGTCGAGCTGAATCCCCCCGAATTTTCCGAAGTAAGTTCCAAGTTGTCATTCTTTGATTCCCATCAGGCTCCTCATAGAACCCTGTAAGGCGCCAATCCGAACTCCCCCCATACCCGAGATTACTACATCAATGTGGTTAACCGATATGCTTACCAATCGTACATCAATAGACTTATCCCGTAGTATCGTCAATCCACCAGACCGTCCCCGAGCTTCCAGACAAGCACCAAAGTAATCCAGTTGTCGCTTGAGAACCTCTATTTTCCTAGCGATACATTTTGTTTCAGAAAGGAAAATAAGAGGGGTGTGCAATTTAGAGACCATCTGTCTCAGCTCCCAAACTGTCCAAGGGTTCCCCAAGTCCTGACGGTTCTAGCATAGGATACTAATTGATGTTGGCGAGGGAGCATCGCAGTCCTCGCCAGAAAGGTGTCTCTCTCTGCCATGTCGAAACTTGGTGTCCCTCTAAACTTCTTCAAAATCTGTCTCGTCTCTGTCCCTTATTTTGGTCCTATACGTTTGGAACCCAAAATCGAATTCCCAATAAGTTCATCCATTGCACCTGCCTTTCGCTGAATCTTAACCGTGCGGTGTTTATATATATTTTACGTTGTGCTACAAACTCTGATGATACAGTCCTTTCCGGCTTTCTTTTCTCACTCTCTTCTGTATACCACGACCTGATTAATCCAAACAGTACCATCTCTCACTCCATGGATCGAATTCACGTGACAAATGGTAAAAGGCTGATATCACAAGTTCCATGCCCGTTCCCTTGAAATTGTTCGATGGTTCTCAATTGTCGCATTCCTCTAACATTTTTGTTTCTGATTTAGAACCGCCGCGCTTCCGTCAACAGAATCCACCCGTGAAGGAGACCCCGGAACCTTACGCCACGGCTTGTCTAAATTATGGGCTGTTACCGACGTGAATCCACCTTGTGTAGTCATCCCTCATTCCGAGAAGTGTTGTCGAGTGGTCCACCCCTTATTTGGTGGTTCCCTCAACCACAATCCATAAGGGATATTAGCGGCATTCGAATCTAGAGACCGGCTATATCTCTCGTCGCAATTGTCCATGATATGTCCCAAAATCCCGCATAAGTAAAAAAAGTTCGGTAGTCGTTCATATTTAAATGTGACAGTGAATCCTTGAACCGCCGTACCCCTAACTGTCATGAATCGCGCAAGAGGCTTAGTGATATTCAGTTTAACTTTGATTCGCATAGTGACATCCCATGATTCGCTCAACTGAACATCTTCAAGAAACCCCAATTTGTGCCCATTGGAACTAGCAAATTCCTTTGTTTGTCGCGCCAGTGGAAGATTATAATTTTGCACGTTGAAACTACAAAGACTTAGGTTAATCGTGGCAAGGTTGTCATCAGGGTCGATGTCACTGAGAATGAGGACTTGTTTAACAAAAGACCATGGGCAACCTTCGAGCGCCTTATTCTTATCAATAACATAGAAGAACTAAAACAGCATGCAGTCTTCCCCGATTCGAGAAATTTCGATGCCCTTGTTCGCCTTAAACAAGACTTTTATAACAGTACAGAATGACGTGAAGTTGAAAGTTTTCCCTGACTTTAACCTGCCGACCAAAACCAGCTCAGATAATTTAGCAACGTTATGGCATGCAGAATCTGGCATTGTTATCCCCTCCTCCACGTCCGTGATAAGTAGACTCTGACGGAGCTAGGTACCAATGTCGTATATAGTACCATGGGTATGACGTACGATGAAGAGGTATTACGAGACGTTATGGTCGTGGTAAACAGGTCGTGAACGGATTTCTCCTAGCAACAATCTACAGCGGAAATAAGCACGTAGAAAAGGTAAGTACCCTAGAAAAAACCTAAGAAATGCGAGCATCAAGAAATCGAGAAAAGAAAGAACGAGAGAGAAAATTGAAAGAGAAACGATGAAACCCTAATTCCAAACTTGTGGGAACAAAGGTGGAGAGATTCGAGGCGCGACAGCTGATGGAGATCACGAAAAACGCTGTTAATTGACACTAAAACCAACACGAACGCATCCACGAGCTCGATGAAGGCCTTCCCGGAAAAGTAATGAACTCCTATGAAGGTGACCTAAACCCTCAAGAGAGAGAGACCCGTCCAAACAAATGAAGAGATTTAAAAATACAAACTATAGGTCTCTTTAATAATAGTTTTAGGCAATGTTTTAAAAAGCTTATTTGAGGCTCGCTTTAAAGCACGCTTTGAAGCAAAGCTCACTCGAAAACGCCTCAAGACTCATGCAAAAGCTTAAGTGTTATAAAGCTTACGCCTTATTGCCAAGGCGTACACTTTTGGTGCGGTTTTTACGCTTTACGCCTTGAGAAATAAACTAACGCCTAATTATATATTGAAAAAAGAAAGAATTTCTCACTAAATCAATGGCAAAATTTTGAATATAATTATAATGTTTGTAAAAGTCAAAACTCTGTTTATTGACAAAAATGTATGTGGCTTTTTTTTTAAAACATAAGTTAAAAGAAAAAAGCCACAACACCTATTTTCACAGTAATTTTATTTAGAATATGCATAATAGTGTGACCAGAGTGCATTTATATTATACTTAGAACATATTTATATAAGATTCATATTATATATTCATATTTTTAGCAACACTTCTTTTCTTATAATACTTAATATCAAAACCCATAAAGCTTACGTTTTGTGCCTCAAGGCTTACGCCTCGCTTTTTGGAACATAAAACGCCTCACCTACGCTTTCGCTTTTTAAAACACTGGTTTTAGGTTATAATACTCAAGAGAAATGTAAGCTTCTACTTCTTATTAGGGCTCACTTGATTTCACTTATTAGTTTTTGATGTATTAACTGAGTATTATTTTTACGGGATTATTTGGTATTATGTTTGTTTTAGTTATACAAATTGTAGGTCACACAAATTAAACGCATCAACCACTTTGTAGCCCACAATGTTAGACCCAGATTCAATTTAAATTATTGGTCAATTATTTAATTACCCCTTAACCTTCATAATCTCCCTCATCCTCCATCTTATATCAATTTGCTGCCCTAGACACTCTACGTGATGAAGCTCTTCCTCCATAACACCATTGTCGCCTCCTACAAACATTGAATCTTCCATATGACCATGAAATTCTCTTCCACAATCGAAACTCTAAAGCTGCAGCCCTTTCAAATTCAAGAATTCAATAATGTTTGCAAAGGATAAATCTGTTGGAATGTAGACTTTAACCACTCCTTGTTCGTAAATATCAAAAGATTAAAAACCGAATCGTAGCTTTGATTTAAATGAATCATAATGTTTGAATTAAATTCGCATCATAATGTTTCATAAACCACAAAAATAATCCCCTATTTTTCTATACTCCTTTCAAATTCAAGAATTCAATAATGTTTGCAAAGGATAAATCTGTTGGAATGTAGACTTTAACCACTCCTTGTTCGTAAATATCAAAAGATTAAAAACCGAATCGTAGCTTTGATTTAAATGAATCATAATGTTTGAATTAAATTCGCATCATAATGTTTCATAAACCACAAAAATAATCCCCTACTTTTTCTATGTTAGTATGTAGTATGTACTCACTCTATAATAATCCTCACCCAACAAGCTGTTGTAAGTAGAAATAGCTTTGACATCTCGTATGCATCATAGACCTCCTCGAGATTTCAATTATTGTTGTGGTTTATATTCAGTCTAATTGCTACTTGAAAATGTTTCCTGCTCAATTTTGTATTCCTTCTTGCAACGACAATAATTAAATGCTTGTTTATCATTGATTTTGACTGTTTTGGTCTTATTTCGTCACGGTAATAGAACACAATAAATAATACAAAATGAGATCAAACAATGCTATCCAATATTATTAACGGACTAGCTTGGTCCGGAATACTTAATACAAGCTTTCTAGATAGAATAACTAAATTACAAAGTTAATAAAACGTATCGAATTTCAAGTATTCGATGCTGACGTGTCGAACGAGGGTCTGTTCGATGCGGAATAGTTATCACTGGGTGAAAATCAATCTAGAAGGTATCGAATTCGACACGTGCTGTAGATGTCGAATTCGATGCGTACCTATGTATCGAATAGAGATAAGGTATTTTGTGCGTGTCGAATTGGAGTTGATTCGATATGACTCGTGTCGAATGGAGATACGTTCGATGCTGACTGTACTGAGCTGGTTCTGATTTCTCGAAAAGTCCCCTCAGACTACAAGGGGACGGGCTATTTATAGAACCCGTCCCGTGGAGCCCACATTCCAATATAGAAAGGCGCATCGAATCATCATTGTTCGATGCGCGCATCGAATCAGGTGTATTCGATGCGCTAATGGGCTGGCCCAATAAAGAAAGATTATACTGTTGATTCGATGCGCGCATCGAATTCTCTGTATTCGATGCGCTTATGGGCCTGCCCAATAACGTTGTATTGGGCCAATCCTAAATCATGCCCATCATATAGTCCCCCCAGTTTGGGAGATGATATCGATTTAGAGATTGTATTCCAAACTTTAAAATGTATTTGTACTGATTTGGGATATTCCTATTCATATTAAAATCGGAACGGTTCATAGTATGTGCATTAGAAAGATAATTTTTAACGCATCGAATTGTGCACTATTCGATGCGTGAAATAGTACGCATCGAATTGTAGATGTTCGATGCGGTTATTCGATGCGGCACCGTAGATGGGCCTGATGGGCCTCGCGTCCCCTATATAAGGGGGGCGCTGCGACGAGGAGCTCATTCTTCTGCCAACAGATTTTGCGCTTCAGGTGAGGCGCATCGAATTTGCGTCATTCGATGCGAATTGCATCGAACGTTCAGGGATTCGATGCGATCAGCATCGAATTTTCTGAATTCGATGCGTTAAAAATTTTTGTTTCTTCTCATTTCAAGCGTTCCGTTGCGTATTTCTAATTTGCTGTTATTTTTTGTAGGATATAAACAACCAAGCAAGAACTTTTCTTACCGAAAATTTAATTAAGGTAAAAAAAAATTGATTTTTATTTTGCTGTGTTATCTACTTTTTAACATGTTCAATGTTACGTATATTTGAGTGACATACGAGAGTGTGGAGTGACGTATGCGTCCTTAGTTAGTCTCCATTTTTAATTTATTTCAGTTTATTATCATCAAAGATGGTGAGCGGTGGATCCACTCATGGGAGTGAGTCGAGCACTGGTTCTAGCTCCAGTTCCATTAATAAAGAGAACCCTCCGGTTGCACCCACGGCCTCGAATACAGGCGACGCAGATTTATTCGATTTAATCGATATAACAACAGTTGAGTTACCCGCGGGTGATGCCCCCGCGGCAAACACTGAACCAATAATAGCCGAAGAAGACAGTGATGACTCGGATACGTCATCTTATAAAGATAACCGCGCTCCAAGCGAGGGTGAAGAAAACGTAGATTATATCAATAGGGAATTTGACGATCATGTCGAGGTCCCAGGAAATGGCATATGATCAATATATCTCTCGTCTTCAACATAGTCGTAAGGGACTTCGTAAGAAGTTTGATATACCTGATAAGTACAAAATCGTCCTCCCGGGCCCAAATGATCGGATGCATACCCCGCCACCTGGTCATATGACTGTGTTTGTGGGACAGCGCTTAAACGGTTTGCGTTTCCCGATGCCTTACAAGCTAAGATGAATTTTACGGAAAATAAGCGTCGTACCTGCACAACTCACGCCAAACTCTTACGGGAATATTATTGGTTTTATCATAGTTATGAAGGCTTTGCGCCAACCACAAAGTCCCAATGAGTTTTACGCGTTATTCGAGATTGCGATGCGCGAAGAAGGATTTTACCATATCAAAGCTCAAACGAATCGGAAATTCTTGAACGGCGGGGCGACCGGGTATGGAAAGGATTGGAAAAGAAGATACTTCTACATAAAGGAGAGCTACGACGGCGAGTTCGAGCAATTTCGCCAGGAATGGTACACCGGGGCAAGGGTAATGATTCCCAGCGGAGTTAACATAACCCTATGGGATTGCGAATTTGTCCCCAATTTAGTTAGAGAACATCAATTTGATGTCAAAAAACTTGTTGAAAGTCGAGTTCTTTAACTAGCTGGATTGCCTCCGGTGAAATATGAAGGGAAAATGACCCTTGGTATAACTGCGCAACTCTTTAATTGTTTTGAGTTATCCTTATTATGGATTCTAATTATTTATTCTTCTTGCAGCCAAATATTTCATGAGTCGCCACGCCAGAATGAATCGGGTAGTTGCTGTTGACTTAGCTAGCTCCCAAACTGACACCGTGCCCGTAATTCCTCCCCCTAGAAAGAGAAAGAACAAGGGCAAAAAGAAAGTTGCTGGTTCGTCTACTGCCACGGCCGCTGATCCACCAGTTGATCCTTTCGAGGAATTATTGGGGGATAAATCTGAGGGAGTTCCAGGCGATGCTGAAATGTCTGAAGATAGGGCTACTGGAACCGGCGATGATGTCGGCAATCTCGTCCAACGTAAGAGACGAAGGATGCCTCAAAATCAGTCGCAAGCCGAAGGGGTTGCTCCTTCGATTGACCAGACAAGCAGGCCGAGTGCCTCCAATCCTCCTGCCGGTGCAACTGGGCCATCTAACATGGCCGGACCTAGCCAAGGCCCTCGGGCTCGAGCCGCTGGGTATCAGCTCACGGAGGCCGAAGCCATCGAGCATTTAAGGGCATTGTTGCCTGGTCTGTCCGTCCCTCTTCCAATCTCTGCTGAAGAAAGGAAAAGGATGGAACGAAATACGCTGCATCTGCTGTCAGCGGTAACGATCTCCTTACCTGACTTATATTTCCTTTAAATTGATTTTACAAATTTTGTTCTCACCGCTCGTTTATTGTCAGGCGGGAGGTTTCGTGGATGTTATGGTCTCATCCTTAATGGATTTTAAGGAAACTGCTAGTGGTGCTGATAACTCAGCTCTTCAAGCTGCTCTTGATGCCAAGGAAAAAGCTTTGCAAGCAGCCAAGGAGGCGCGAGAGGAGGCTGAAAACCTCAAAGAAGATTTGAATCAACAAATTAGTGAGCTGAGGTTAGAGGTTGGTGCAGCCAAAGAGGAAGCCCACAATGCTGACTTGAATGGTTACATTCGAGGCCTTAACGAGGTAAAAAATATTATTTTTATAACCTTGCACCCATTCTCTTATTATTACTTTTATTAATATATTTTCCCTTTTTGAAGGTTTCTCCTCAGCAAACATTGGAAATTGCTGAAAATTTTCTCCAAGGCAACACGTTTCAAGAAATGCGCACTCGTCGAGATGATCACGTGGCTCGAAATGCTCAAGCTCTGACGGTGCATCAGTTCTATGCTACAACGTATGTTCGTGGCAATTTCAAACCAGAATGGTTAGACCTGTCCCTGGGGCCAAATCTGGAGAAACGGCCACCTCGTCAATCTTCTGAAGCTACAGAACCTGATGAGTTTGCCTCACTGTTAGAGAAGGAGGATCTCATTCTCGGAGGATTATCACCGCCGCGAGAAATGCCTGAACCATATCCCTCATCTGAGGATGAGGAAGAAGACTGAATGCTGCTAAGGCTGTTTACTATTCTCCTGTTTATGAACAATTTTTATTCTTAATTCAATTTGTGCATGGCGCTGCGTCGCTTTATCAGTTCAAACCCTTTGTGCCTAGTACAATCATATTTTCGACTGTTTGTCTTAAGTTGTTTAATTATTTATTATATTCGTATACGTTGCCTTTTATTTCAATTTCTTACTTATATTCTTTACTTTATTTTGACAACCTGCTGGTTCATTGTTGTTCAATGAAAATTGTTTATCAATGTTATTCGTATTATCTATCTCCTACCTCGGTGATCTTAGCCATTCTGGACCAAATTGTTTGTTTCAATTCGTTGTTCGTGACCTTCTGAGTGTCTTGCAGTATAGAGTGTCCCTTCCTTCTTTTTGTTTTAGGGGTTTACGGTACCTCATGCCACTTTGGGGCAGAGTTTCCATCCTTCTTGTCTTGAGCTTTTATCGGTATCTCGTGCCACTTTGGGGCAGAGTCTCCGTTCTTCTGATTCCTTTAGGGATTTTCGGTATCTCGTGTCACTTTGGGACAGAGTTTCCGCTTTTCTGATTCCTTTAGGGATTTTCGGTATCTCGTGTCACTTTGGGACAGAGTTTCCGTCCCTTTGATTTCTTTAGGGATTTTCGGTATCTCGTGTCACTTTGGGACAGAGTTTCCATTCTTCTGATTTCTTTAGGGATTTTCGGTATCTCGTGTCACTTTGGGACAAAGTTTCCGTCCCTCTGTCGCCTTTGGCTTCTTTCGGTATCTCGTGCCACTTTGGGGCAGAGTTTCCGTTCTTCTATTTTGCTTTAAAGAGATTTGTTATCCTGCATTCATTCGTATTATGCAGATTATATAGAATTCATGTAATTTCATTAATTAAACATAGATTTCTTGAATAAACCCCAATCAGATTATGTGAATAGACCAGAGCTTGGGACATTGCTCATTCGCCTGACTTCCAGCGCTGTCCTCCATATTCATGTTTTGAGGTGCCTATTTTAAGTTCATACATATTTGTCCCTCATGCATGTTATAGCAGAGGGAACGAATAAAACTTGTTCAAAATATTCAAAATGCTAAAAACATTGGTAAACTGAAATAGAATCTTTAATCGATATGCTCCATATGCCTCGGAGACAATACCCTTGTCGCTGTTTCTTTTTGTTGTGGCCCAGTCCTGAGTGAAGTTACGTAGCATTTTCATCCTTCAATGTGGTCTGCTATGACCTCTCCTGTGCCGCTAGAAGTTGGAAATTTCACCATCTGATGATAAGTTGACGGTAACGCTCGGAAATCATTGAGTGCAGGTCTTCCTATGATACCGTTGTATGCAAAATGCATGTCAACAATCACGTAATCTTCCATAAGTGTCTTTCTATGTGGTGCTGTTCCCAATGAAGTTGGTAGCTTAAGCATTCCGAGCGGTATTATTTCTGGACCTCCAAAACCATGAAGAGATGTCCTCACTGGTTCTAGCGTCTGATTATTCAAGCCCATCTTGATCAACGTAGAATTGAACAACACATTTACTGAACTCCCATGGTCAACTAACATCTTAGTGACTCCATAGTTAGCTATATCCACTGTGATCACCAAAGGGCAATTCAAATTTGACATCTGTATAGCTTGTGGACTCAGCTTTCTCAAATCTGTTGTAGAAAAAGTGATTTCTTCGTGCGGCATCTGCTCGATTCTCAGTATATTGGCCATGTCCACAAAATTATCTGATTCAACCATTCTTGTGATCTTCCTTCGGCCATTGGTAGAATCCGCACCCCCTGGACCTCCTGATATCATATTTATCATCCCTTTCCTGGCGTTCCCATCTTCGATTTGAGGGTATTGGAAAAGTTGCGGTTCATCAATCACCCTCTGCTTATCCTTCCTGGGAGATGGAGTTCTCTTCCGGTTGAAATGGTTCTCCTGTTCTTGTACCTTTTTAACAAACTCCACGAGTTTGCCATCCTTTATTAGCCGTTCAATTTCATCCTTCAAATTTATACAATCCTCTGTTTCATGGCCTTTCTGATTATGGTATTTGCATAATTGACTTGAAAACATCGTTGCTTTGGATTCCCTCATTGGTTTGGGATCCTTCAACCATCCTTTCCTCTTAGCTGCCCCAAAGACTGCCATGATATTAGCATTCAACGGTGTGTACCTTCTAGGTGAACTATCCCTTCTATAATTTTTGTTCTTGTTGTTGCTGTTATTGCGATTATGATCTTCTCTGCCTCTCTCTCTATCTTTCACAGCCACATTAATAGGAACTTTGGTCACCATCATCTCCTCGAAATGAACCACATCTTGCGCTATTTTGTTGATTTCTTCAACTGTGGTGGGTTTTCGTTTCAGTAAGTCCCCACCAAACATGGTGTTGGTAGTTGCTCGAAAGGGAATACTTGCAATCATCTCTCTCGTCGGGCTATCAATCCTTAATAGCTTTGTATTGAAACGTTTCATGAAGTCCTTTAGACTTTCATTAACTTCCTGTTTCATCGTGTATAGATGGGAGTGATCCAAAACCAGTCTAGACTGACTAGAAAATTGATCCTAGAACATTTTTCTCAACTGGGCGTAACTTTTGATCTGTCCAGGAGGAATTCGATTAAACCAATCAACAGCCACTCCTGATAGAGTCGTTGCAAATATCCTGGCTTGCATATTGTCCTTGAAACTGTAAAGGGACAATTTTCTATCTAATTGGAACAGGTGATCTCGGGGGTCAGATTTCCCATCGTATGTTTTTAGTTCTGGGATTTTATCCCCTTGCCCCAGAATCTCCGACTCTATCTCTCGGCAAAAAGGACTGTGATTTACAGAATTGTCCTCCCTTGCTGTTTGAGTCTCGGCTGCTGCTTTCCCTTTTTTCCATTCTTCCAACGTTTCTGCTCACTATGTTATGCTTGCCACGCAAATCATGACCTCCTGACTGTCTTCTGTCATCTCTATATTTTCTTCTTCGCGATTCCTCTCTTTGATTCTCTTCCTCATCCTGTTCCTTTCTGGAATCACAACTCTCTGAATGTCTTATGTCTTCTTTTCTTGTTCGCTCAGCAACGCATTCAGCCTCTTTTTCCTTCTGTCTCTTCTTATGATGTCTTTTTGATTGTATCTCAACAGATACTAGCTTTTTTCCCCATTCTTCGTAAACGGATCTTCCTTTACTCTTTGTTCCCTCCGAAATATGTTTACTTCTTCGGTCGTCTTGCTGAAATTTTTCCTTTTCTTTTCCCTTTTGCTTTCGGATAACTGAACCTTGTTCTCTCAAGCTCTCAGGATATTTCACAGGAGATGGTATCATAGCGGGAGGTGCTGGAGTGAGTACTTCAGTCACTACGGCTTTTATCATTGCCATTAATTCATTCTTCAATTTATCTGGAATCGCGGCACTCGTCGCTGAAGCTCCAGTTACATCGGCTTCATTATTGGGTATCTCCTCAGCCTGAGGTCCTTGGTTCTCTTTCCTGGCCGGAGTTGGTACTGCTGGGGGTACTGTAGACGGTCCAACGATATCTTGCATGATCCGTTCAGATGTATCCGGTCGTTCTTCTCCCGTATTTCCTTCTAGAGCTTTACTCTGGGATCTGGTCATTCTAGTCATACTGCCTATCACGCTAATATAATTTGTGTTCCCACAGACGGCGCCAATGTTTTGGTCTTATTTCGTCACGGTAATAGAACACAATAAATAATACAAAATGAGATCAAACAATGCTATCCAATATTATTAACGGACTAGCTTGGTCCGGAACACTTAATACAAGCTTTCTAGATAGAATAACTAAATTACAAAGTTAATAAAACGTATCGAATTTCAAGTATTCGATGCTGACGTGTCGAACGAGGGTCTGTTCGATGCGGAATAGTTATCACTGGGTGAAAATCAATCTAGAAGGTATCGAATTCGATACGTGTTGTAGATGTCGAATTCGATGCGTACCTATGTATCGAATAGAGATAAGGTATTTTGTGCGTGTCGAATTGGAGTTGATTCGATATGACTCGTGTCGAATGGAGATACGTTCGATGCTGACTGTACTGAGCTGGTTCTGATTTCTCGAAAAGTCCCCTCAGACTACAAGGGGACGGGCTATTTATAGAACCCGTCCCGTGGAGCCCACATTCCAATATAGAAAGGCGCATCGAATCATCATTGTTCGATGCGCGCATCGAATCAGGTGTATTCGATGCGCTAATGAGCTGGCCCAATAAAGAAAGATTATACTGTTGATTCGATGCGCGCATCGAATTCTCTGTATTCGATGTGCTTATGGGCCGGCCCAATAACGTTGTATTGGGCCAATCCTAAATCATACCCATCATTGACGGTTCGAATTTGGTTATGGATTGGGATTCAACCATCTTAGTAGAAATTATTCAAAATTCGACAACAACAACTACGCGGCTGCTATTGTCTAGTTTTTCAATATTGAAGTGACATCAATTATGTTATGGGGAGGTTTATAGTAAAAAAGTAATTTTTCTATGAACTACTTCTTGCTAGAAGATATATTGATTTTGAGAAATTTTTAACGTTTTGGTCCCTTAAGTTGGCTCATCCGCGATTTTGGTCCCATAAGTTGGCGGACCGCGATTTTGGTCCCATAAGTTGGCTTGCGAACTCAATTTTGGTTCCTCGGTCAACATTTTTAAATTTCTATCCGCTAATCACCTACGTGGCATCAATTGACCATATGCGTGGCAACTTTGACCTGACTAATCTTACGTGGCTCCCAAAAAAAATTAAAAAAATGGTAAAAAGAAGACAACGGATCAATTTCTTTCAAATACCAACCGTCAGTTGCGTCTCTTCATAAACCCAAATACCAACGGATCGATTCTCTATTCTTCCTCAAACCCAACGTCCGATTCTCTTCATCATTCAATTGCCCTAAAATTTTCATAGCACAACACAATTTCTCCACAATATTTCGAAGGTAAATCCCCAATTTTGTTGTTTTTCGAAGCATTTCCGTGTTTAAAACAAACACAATTTAGGGCTTTTCTGTTTTTGTACTACTGTTTTAGAGTTAGGGTTTAGAGATTGCTAATTATGTGTTAATATGTCACAATTACCTGTTCAATGGCATCTCACCAGGTTCTCCTCTTCTAACACCTTCAGGTCAACCAACTGATATGCCATCATTAGGTGGATTAATTGCCAAGTAGTGCATTTTTTTCCACTCTTTTCTTCCATTCATTGGATAATTTGGTCTGTTATATGCTTCCAAGTAACAACTTGTGCTGTATGAATGATGAATGAAACTTTCAGGATCAAGTCCTTGAGCAACTATAGCACTGACAACATGTACACATGGTATCCCACTGATATCCCATTTCCTACATCCACATGTCCTTTCATCCAAGTTCACTGCATATGTGTCTCCAGTGTAACTTTGGACAGAGTAATTAGAATCATCAGACTTCACTGGCCTACATACCTTAACATGAATTTGTGCTAAGTGCCATACAATTTTCCTTATCTTAGGACACCATGCATCCTTCCACTTTGCCTTTGCTCTGTCCCTGTTCTTCTGATGCCTTGTCATTAGATACTATGCAATCCATTCAAGCATTGACGGTATAGGCATCTTCCTTGCATCCAATATACATGAGTTAAAAGCTTCATAACCATTGTTCAGCAGCATATCACATTTAAGTTTTGGATCAAAGTGTGACCTGCTCCAATGTTCTAGTGGTTTATCCTCTAACCATTTGTGGGCTGCTGGACTTACTTCCTTCAGGGCATCCATTTTAGCAATCCACTCATTCACTGTAGTAGCTCTTGCTGCCTTCCATGGAGCATCCTTCAATGCATCTCCATTGAAGCTGGCTTTTTTGAAAAGGCCATGTAGATGCCTCACACAAAATCTATGGATTGAACCTGGAAAAACAGTCTTAAAAGCTTGCAACAACCCCTTCTGTTTATCTGACATGAATGTCCATCTGTCATTCTTGGTGATATGAAGATCAAGTTTGATCACATATAAGAACCACTCCCAGTTTCTCTCATCTTCCTTGTCAACCACAGCCCATGCAAATGGATAAATGTTGTTGTTAGCATCAATGCCAACATCAGTTAACAAAATACCCTTATGTGGACCATTAAGATGAGCTCCATCCACCCCAATAATTCTTCTACAACCATAAAAAAATCCCTGCCTCAGAGAAGCCAAACACATGTATATCCTATCAAACTTGTTCTCTCCAGTTTGATTATTTGTTGACAATAGAACAGTTGAACCAGGGTTTGATCTCTCAGACTCTCCCTTGAAGTCCCACAATGCACCATACTGCTCACTGGATGTCCCATTTAGCATTGCTAAGGAAAGTATCTTAGCTCTGTAAGCCTGGTGAATGGAAACTTGTACACCAGTATCTGCTTCAGCATCAATACTAAACCCCTTCACACTTCTGTTTGGATCAGATTTCCAAAGATGAATGTACTTCTTTGCAAGGTAACTTGATTTCATATTCCTTGACTTTTTTATTGCAGGACAACCATGTTTCCCCCTGTAGAGCCTGATTCTGAATGTTGATTATTGACCCTTGATTTTCCTTCCATTCAATCTCCATTTGCACCTGGGGTTATCACACTTTGCATACATCCTACTTCTGTCATGCTTAAATATGTTAACTGATCTTTGTTGGTTGATGGCATCTGCATGAATAGCATCCTTCAATATAGACTTGTTAGTGAACCTCATTTGAAGTTCAAACTCAGGGTCGAAGATGTCCTTGATATCAAATAGTTTTCTTGGTTTTGCTAATCTTTCTTCATCACTCCCACACTCACTTTCCAGCTCATTAGATGACAATAGCAAATTATCTGAACCTTCATCAGACAATGTCTCATATGGAGCATCCACTTCTTCTTGTACAACCACAAATGGATTGGTATTTTGTTCACCACCAGCTGTTGAAGGCCCCACATTATCAGCTCCTTCACTCCCCTTGCCTTTGCTTGAAGATCTCTTCCTTCTCCTTACATTCTTTTCAACTGCTCTGCATTGGGCTTCAAACAACATTGCCTCAATAACACTCTCATTTACACCATGCATCATATCCAGGTCTTCTTCCATACCATATTCATCATTACTGAAGTACTCCAGATCATCTTCATCATCTCCTTCTCCTGCCTCATCTCCTTCATCAACAAGTTCATTATCATCTGCTTCTTTAGTGACTCCACCCTCAAACATTGCTTGTTGTTCTGTATTGATCCTCACTTCACAATCCACAAAGAGCACCATTGCTCTACTCAGTTGACAAGACAAGAAGTATGTAGTGATTTCTTGGTCATTCTGGAGGAGGACATAACCACATTGTTGCTTCATATATATTCCCTTCACAACCAAAAAGCCAAGTTTTATACATAAAGATTCAATACCACTGCAGCTTATAGTTGAAGGCCCAACATAATCTACAACAACCTTTGCATTTTCATAGTTGTCCAATATGCCCTCACCATTTACAATTCCACCATACTGCAATTCTACAGTAACTTCCAAGGAGCCACGGTCTGTTGATTTCATGATGAGATATCATTAGGCAAAGTACAAAATTAGGCTAAGGCAGAGTAAGCAGAGTACAAAATTAAGGTTCACATACTCAGTGTTAACAAAATTAATAAATCACAAAATTAGGGTTCAACAATTTGGGTGTTTTCCAAAATTAGGGTTCGACAATTGGGGATTTTCCAAAATTAGGGTTGATTTGACGCATGCAATCGGGGAAAATGTTTTACTTAGGTGACAACATTAATTTAACATAGGATTAAACAACAAACTTACCATAATTCGGAATGGGATCATCGATTTTGTCAGATTTTTGTACTTTCATCTTCCTCACTCTACGAGCCATGTCTTTAAGTGTTAACCTCCGCGGGACGAGGGCGGGACGACGGCGTCGTCGGTGAACTTTGACGACGGTGAAGAAAGGAAAAATTAGGGAATAAGCTCTTTTGGCGCGAGTTGGTAAGTGAGAGAGATAATTGGCGCATGATTCTATATATAATTAATTCTTTTTTTGTTTTTTTGGCCACGTATGTGACATGTGTGTAGGTGGACCCTAAATTCAGGTCAAATTTGCCACGCATACGGTCAATTGATACCACGTAGGTGATTAACGGATAGAAATTTAAAAATGTTGACCGAGGGACCAAAATTGAGTTCGTAAGCCAACTTATGGGACCAAAATCGTGGTCCGCCAACTTATGAGACCAAAATCACGGATGAGCCAACTTAAGGGACCAAAACGTTAAAAGTCCCTTGATTTTGATGACGAAACTTCAGTCCCAATAGTTATTGGAGTGGCCACAACGGTCATGCTGTCGATTTATTGACCTTGCAGTTTCTATCTCTTTCACCCGGACCTTCGAAAATCAAATTTAACGACTCGATTTTTATGATGATGTGCTAAAATTTGTAAAAATACCGTTGTCTGTTCTTACACACTGACGTCACGTGAATTTGTTAGGCCTCCCGCATGTTCTAGTACGTGACAAAAACGATGGAAGGTGTTCCTATCCATTTGGAGAATGTTTACACAATCTGAATCACTAAGGTGTACAAGGCTGTATAGGTATTCTAGTTGTGTAGGTATCTTGTGGAGCATGTTGTAGGCTTGTAGCTATGGCCTCTCTTCTTTTTTCTAAGTTCATAAGTTCATATTGATACACATGCATAGGCAAACATGAATGTAAGATATATATGGCGCTATTGGATTCTAATTTTCACAAATGCTTGCAGTAACTAGTAATGTAAGGCTCGAGCTCGATGTGACCATATTTCAAGGTAGCTAAGCACACAATCGATGGAGATATACGTGCGTGGAAAAGATTTTCCAACAATTGTTTCTCACCGCGGTGTTTGTAGCTATTCCTTCAAATGCTCAGGCACACCAGGTCTAGTTGTTGGCTCACCGTACACGTAGAAAACAATAAGAAATCACCCTAAACTGAAACAACAAAATGTTAGACACCATATTAACAGGAAGAAGGATTCAACATCAAAGTGAAGTATTTATAAACAACAAACATACACGAATCTGTGTATGATTCTTCGCTCACGAATTAACAAGACGCAATCGTCGAATTAGCCTACGGTTTTCTGATATAGTGTAGAGAATGGTTGCACATAATGTTTTTCTGGTTATGGAGTAGAACTTGCAGTAAACCTGCAAAAAAAATCAAGTCAAGGACAAAAATGTAATAACCATAAAATTTAGGGGAAAACGGCATACTATACCCATAGTATTCGCGTTTTTGCGAAGATATACCCAACCTTTTATTTTTTGCAATACTATTGTCCGCCTTTGACGTTTGGGAAAAACTATACCTGCACCTATTTTCAGGTCAAAAAACATCATAAATTGACCATATTATGTCATCAGGCGTCATACGTGAAGGGTAAAAATGATATTTCACACTGCAACTGATTTAAGGGGAAATTGGAGATCAATCTATTATAATTCCCGCTCTAATTTGAGGGAAAATAAGAACCCTGATTCCCCCATTCACACAATAATTCAAAATTCACACAAAATTCTTCTCAAATCAATGAAATAAATGAAATTGATGCAATATCACTGCAACAAAAATAGATCCTTTCACTTCTATTTTACTCTCTCTTCGTTTTCACTCTCACATTCTCTAAACCCTAGAAAGAGATAAGCCTCGTGATCAGCGCCGAAGAATTTGTCAAGCCGCCGGAGAACCGCCATCGGCGCCGGGGAATCTCTATCACGTCACGTCCAATGATTCGCAACCTTAATTCAATCTCAGATTCTATCGGATCCTTAACGCATTGGTCAATATTAACGAGAGTTTCAGATTCAGTTTGTAATCATCGAACTGGTGTATTCTGGAACTGAGACGACCCTTATGGTGTCGATGGATGAACCAGGTTTCGCGGCCGTGTCGATTTCGTCTTTGAGTATACGGAGGAGATTCTCTGTTTCGGTGTCCTCTTACGCGAATGAGAATAGAGAGTAATCGGTTTCTGATTATTTTAGTTTGAGTAGTTATTGATTGATTGTGTTGGTTTATTGAATCGAGAGTAACCGTGTTTGGTTGATCGATTTCGCAGGTTTGTGATAGTAGGAGTTGGTTATTCAGATGGTTATGCGGCGAGGACTTTTGTCGAGCATGGCTTAGCAGGTGGGAAGCTCTGCATTAATGGTTATTCAACTGGTTAAGCTCTGGTTATTCAGCTGGTTATTTCGCATATGCTGCTTAATTTTGGTCTTCATTTCTCCATTTTTTTTTTTGTTTTTCTTTGTTTTGTTTTTGTTTTTCTTTGTATCAATAGTTAATTTATATTGATAGGATGCTCGATTGTTGGTTACGTAGGAACAGTTTGTTTGGATTGGCACTAGGTTCTTGAGTCTTTTAGGTTAGATACTAATCACAAGCTGTACTGATGCAAAATCCATCCCTGAATAAAATGTAAGCAAGTTTTTAGTTTATTTATTGAACATGAAACTTGATTGACTTGTTAAGCAAGTAGCAGCAGCTCTTAGCCTGACGTAAGTCATCGTTGTTGGCCTTTGAAAAGTACTTTAATTGCATTTTATTATCTATTATTTCTTTTGAGAAGAGAGACGAAAAGTTTAAGCTGAAGCTTGCATGTAATACTTATACTGGATGATTACATCAGATTGCTCATAAAGATGCTCAATGTTATTAATGTTATTAGGGACTGTTCTACTTGTAATTCTACCTTAATTGCATGAATTATTCTAATTTTTATTACTTCAATTGGGTCTACTTTCTTAAAATTGAAATTCACTAACTTTTTGCAATGCTATACCTAACCTTTTTTTCTTAGGTAGCCGTTGCAAACAGTGAAGTACCAATTTTACCCTTAAAAAGTTTTAAAAATGGTCGGATAATAGGTGCATGTATAGTCTTTCTCAAACGTCAAAGGCGGACCATAGTATTACAAAAAATAAAATGTTGGGTATATATTCGCAAAAACGCGAATACTATGGGCATAGTATGCCGTTTTTCCCTAAAATTTAAAAATATTGTTCATAGCGTATCACGAATCAGAGGGGATACTCAATAATGACTGATCGATTGAGGATTTAAGTATCGGGTCACAAAGATGGGATTAACCCAACCTAGTAAACAATGTGTCCAAACAAAGAAAAAAAAGCTCATGTTGAGCCTGATTGAACCCACTACCCCCCCCCCCCCCCCCAATATCTGCAACCAAAGGAGCTCTTAAGAAAGTCAAATAAAACATCAAAAGCTAACTTAGAAACGGTGTTCGACATTAAAGGGACACTTAGAAAAATGATCGTGAAATATTTACTTGTACATAGCCAGTAAATTTATACCCTCGGTTTTCTTCTTCATATCTACACATAGGTCGAGCAAGCTTCCAGAAGAATCCTCATATTGATAATCTATGTTTTTTTATTATGCAAAATTCGATGGTTTTTGAATATAATTAATTTCTCCAATCCTTAATCACACATTTATTTAACAGAAAGAATATTATGATACTACTGTAGATTAATTAGTTTGTTTCCATCTACCATATATCAAAATCATCATTAAGAATAGAGACTCATATTTAATGTACATGCGAACTCATTGACCAAATGTTGTTATCAATCTTGTGACCCTATAAGTTCGTTTGAATGATATTTGAAGGTGGCCGACTCTGAAACACATTGGGTCGGTTGAGCATGTGTTGAGGGTGCATCATTGAAATGCCTTGCATGCAATTTGTTATTAAACATTGAAACTGTTTAGTGATATTTTCATCATTTTTCCCACCCCCAACCTAGAATCAGATGATGGCTTCATCGTCAAAACATATAAATTAAAGTATAAATGAGAAGACTCTTTTGATCAAGCCTTGTGCTCATAGGTAGCTCATCGGATTGTGGGTGTCAATGCTTTCTTCATTTGGTATCCTTCGTAAAATATGCCCCAGTTCCATCCATTAATGGTTGTTGGTATTTAGGAATTGCTCCTTGATCTCTTCCAATTTGTTCACTAGCTCTGCATTGTCTTTCATCATCCTTTTCTTCACCTATTCACTTTGATGTTTAAACGTCTTTTGTTTCTTTGGCACGGGCACTAAGAATTCTTCTCGATCACTTCCCATGGTTAGTGAAAGTTTGGATGCTTTTCTCGGTGTTCTTGTGGCTGGATCAATGGTGTTGTAACATTCGGATGTCATGCTCTTCTGTAAAGAGTAAAAGAAATAAAATATTTTCTCAAAAGAAAATTACTTAATTGAGGCTTAGAAAATATGAGCAAAAGGCTTATGGTTCTAAAAGAATTATGAACAGTTTATGTGACTAGTCTTTAATATATAGAATAAGAGTCCCTAAGAAAATATTTGAAATTTTTAATAAGTTCCCTAATCTTTAATCAATTTTAATCACACTCGGATAATTCATCTACATCTATGGTATTTTAAAGCATATGAGAGATGTAAGTAATGTAGAAAAAGTGATAGATAGAGATTTGTCAGCCATGTTCCATAGATTTTCTGTTTTTGCCCGTCTCCTCCTTTCTTACACGACCAAACATGCATTCACCACCCGGGGTCGTTCGACATGCATGTCATGCGCCACGTCGAGAGGGTACTTCACGATGGCGACAAAAGTGTCGTGGGTCGCACTGCCTTCTTGATGAGCGGCACAACACGCGCTGATAGTGGTGGGCTCGTGTTGCTTTCTGGATTGGTGGCTTTTTATGTTATGATGAGATGAGTAGAAATTCGTAGCCCTAGTGTTGTTTATAGGTAAAAGTACATGCTAGACCTAAATAAGGGTTTCTTTACGTTTATGGGCCGTGTTGCGCTGGTGGTTGCGAGGGTCACGGAGATGGTCACGCTACTATATGTATGTTTCCCCCTCGCGAAGGAAAAGTAGCATGAGTCGTGGTGGTAGCGCGACTTGACATGTCAAGCGGCTCATGTTGCCCTGCTATATTCTGTTTTGCGCGGCTTCAAGGTTTTGGCTATAACTTCGTCTCTGGAGGTCGAAATTAAGACGCGTTTGTTGTGTTGGAAAAATGAATTCCTTATATTTCCAATGTTATGTAGAAAGGCCTCTGATTCTTCATGTGACTTTGTCGCCATGTATTTGAATCAACGACTTCATTCGGATACCTCTCATTGTATAGATTTTGGTGTTTTGGCTCTTCCTCCTTCGTTCCTTGCCCAAGTCACTTGTCTTTCATCCATTTACCTCTTTATTTGGTCCTCATTTGCAGACTTTTATGCATTAAATATGCTAATTACTTAAATAATTCTTCCTTTAAACCCTTTTAATGAGGGCTAAAAGTGCATAATTTAGACACTCATTAGCTCAGTACTTGCTCTTTGATCTCCTTCAGTTTGTTTACTAACTCAGTATTATTTTGCTCCATTCGTTCCTTCGCCTCTTTCAAGTGTTCTACGTTTTCCTTTTCTTGTGCGTAGGTGACAAGATTTCCTCAATAGATTCAATTGTCGTAGACTCGTGAGTGTGGAACTTTATTTCTATCACTTACCCGCAACGTGATTAGTGAGATACGCATTTGGTGATGGATATCTATATCAATTTCGGGATAATCACATTTGATACAAATGCAGGGATACGTGCTCCAAAATACAAAAGTCGTGGTGGACCATCAATAATGTAATCTTCAATAACCTTAACTATGATTTCTCCAATGTTAGCAGTATCTCCTCTTTTGATATACATCATAGCCTTAACTTGTTCTCATGAAACTTTTCCAGAATTGACAGGTGGTAGAATCCTCGAACTTACGAACAAGTAAAGTTCTTTGAAACGAGCTTGAAGTAGTTCATAATCAGCTTTGAGCTCGCCATTGACGTTAAATTGGAATGCCCCTTTGTTGATAATCAACTGGTCGGGTGCGGCTTCTTTTAATGTCTTTGTGTAGGCTCTCTACATCTCCATGGATTCCTTACTTAAGTTGTAATGTTCATCAATTAGTTGTACAGTGAATTGGACCTCGTGAAGGTGGATAATTGTGGATGAGTCTCTTCGAACATAATGAGCGTAAAACTCACATACAAGATTGTCATTCACCATCCCCGATTTCGTTGCTACTTGCTCATTGTTTACTCTCCGCATGTTAACTTTTGGAACTGCAAGTGTTTGTTCGTCCACAAAATAACATTTCAACAACTTGATGTACTTCTCATAACAGCTTCTTGTTGTGAATTTTGTCAAATCGTAGCTCGTTTGTGCCATGCTAAGCATCGTCTGGATGTCATGTTCTTCTACAAAGAGAAAATAAAGTTTTCTTTCAAAAAATAGATGAATAGAGAATGAAGAAAAAATATTCTTATGAATTATGAGAGATGTAATAATTATTAAAAGTGATTCGAGTTCAATAAATATATGTAATAGTTCTAAGAAAAAAATTGATAATTTTTCATAAGTTGCACAACTCTTCATACTACTTGGAGGCAAGATTCTTTTGTAAGGTTCTTTAACACCACTTGAGGTAAGATTCTTTAATACCACTTGGAGGCAACCACTTCAGAGTAAGGTTCTTTAATACCACTTGAAGTAAGATTCCTCTCAGTTATTGCTGCAAAAGACAAGGGATATGCTTGTTTAAAAATTTATTGGCATAAACAAATTGAAATGATTAATGTAAAAGACTTGGTTGAAGACTCCTTAATTTGTATTCTCAATGAGTGCTATTTGTGAAGGAACGAGCTTCATGCAAAGTCTAAGTCCTATGATATTTCGATCATCGGTGTCACCGTTCTTAATGAACTTAATTCATGTTTTTTCTTCTTTGATGAGATTTATTTTTGATGACGTATTTGTTTTAGTGTGGACTTGATTGCTACTATTAGTGTGAACTCTATAGTTGTTGCACCGAAGCTCGATATAGCTAGGATTGACCTTGAGATTGTGTGCTTGTTTTCAAGTACACTTAGTGTGTTCCCACAGACGGTGTCACTGATTTGAGGTGTTTTCGTCTGCTGACATGAGAGCCTGATAAGACACTTCACATCACAATGTTTCATAGTTGTATTAGAATCAGCTATGTCCTTCGTACGCGTGCACTTCAAGCAACACGACAAGAGAATGATGGATACTTAATGATTTAGGACTGCACTTGGGAACGTGTCAAACTGTCTACGTATCTCAGTGAGGAAATCGAGTCGAACGTAGTTTATTTGTCTCTTTTAAATAGCCATTAAAGGGTCGAGCCTCGTTTGGGCCGTATGATTCACTTACTTCTGCATTGCGCGACTTTTTGGTTTCAACCATATCTCCTTTTGATTAGGTCGAGACCTCAATCCGCTTCATGACATGTATCCTTGACCCAAGTAACTTTCGAATCATATATGACTTATATCGAATCAAGGGTTTGATATAACCCTATATTGAATTTAGGGTTTGACGTGTTCATACATCAAACTGCTTTGCGCGGCTTCACAGTTTTGATAATATCTTTTGGTTGATAAGTCAAAACCTCGATACGCTCCTTGATCCGGAATGTATACGCATGTAGCTTTCAGTACACATATCATGGTATTTATCAAATTTGTAACGCACCAAACCAAGCACCCTGCTCGGCTCAAAACGCCACTGCTATAAAGTTCATTAGAGAACATCTCGCTTCTCTTTTGAAAGATGTAGCTGACCCAAAATAACGAAGAACGGAAGCTAGTTCCCAAAAAAGTATAACAAAGAGCAGAAGCTAGTACCCAAAAAAGTTCCATTTCAATATCTTCATCTATCGATTACCTTCTACTGATATTAGGCTAGGATTGTCCTATATAATAAACACTATGCTTCCCAATGTAAATCTAAAATGAAAACATGAAAATATCCTTTGAGTCAAAAGGACTCAGTGAGATTTAATGCACGAGGATAAAATATATTTTCGAGAAACATGATTGCACATAAATGTTTTCGTAAAGAAGTTTATGCTTTCAATTTGTAAAAACACTTTCATGCCAAATCATAACACATATCAGATCAATCATGCTACGATTATGACTTTCTTATAAGTCACATTACGGCTTATGCCTCCCTCAATCATCGGGCGTAACCCGGAGACAAGACGATGTGCCTAGGTACACGTCCAAACTCTAATTCAACGCTGAAACACTCCGTTCGAACTTTGAATAGAGTTTTTCAAGCAGCGTTGTACGCGGAGTCTGCAACTGATATCCCATAAGAATTCCACGCGTCCAAGCCACCAACCAGAACGACCAACTAGCTAGGTTGGCCTCAAGATTCAATCATGAGACTAATTAATGTATGATATTGGTGTTGTAAAACACGAAGCTCAATACGTGGACTAGAATATACACCAATGCGTTTTAACAAAATCAAGCAATTTCACGAGATTCATACATAAATCAAATTACGTGTTCAAGAAAATAAGCATTCCTTCACAAACAAACTTTTCAAGACTTATTTTTGAAAACATCGTGCATGCGTATTTCGTAAAACAAACATTTTAATATGTAATACGTGTAATTTCCAGCAAGAAAATATATATGATTTTAATCTCACATCAATGCCGAACAAATCTAATATCTACCCGGGCCCAATTATCCAATTGGATAATAAGTATACATCACCTACATATAACTGTTACAGCTAAGTTAAAAGGAGTCAAAATATTGGCTTGAGCGCTACAATCCTAGCAATACTAGCTGTCCAAAACAATAATACCTGTGACTAATGATTAGTAACTAATATTTCTAGAAACTACATAGGTTTGTATAAGTTTCACGTTCAAACAATCTACATATGATTAGTAACTAAAATTTCTAGAAACTACACAGGTTTGTATAAGTTTCATGTTCAAACAATCTACATATTAAGCCTTGGACATGATTATCGCATAACTACTAATTTCTCAAGTCCTTAGGGAAAAATGAGACAATGGTCCTATAATAATGTTAAAGTTATTAATTTAGAAGGAACCTGTAAAGTTGTCATCGAACTATACTCTCATAAAATTTCTAATCCCATTAGTTAATGTTATATGTGAAATCTTCCATCAACTTAATATTCAATTCCTTCAAGTTAGCAGGCTTACCACAAATTAATCTCTAATATCAATGTTTAATATTGACCCAACGACAAGCACTTTTCTATTCAACATCTTATTTTGTCATGTCATCATGTCCAAAACTTCGACTCACAATGCGCAAAACAATTAATTAAATGAATAAGTACTAATCTTTTTTGTACCTTTCATTTGCAGCGTTATTCCGTGTCAAAAACATGAAGGAGGCCAATAGCGTCACATATTTTGCTGCTATCTATGGCTCTCTCTCTCTCTCTACTCTCTCGTGTGTGTACGGTATACAAGTGAAAGGATAAAGCTAAAGACTTTGATTTAATCTTCTGTCGATCTAGGTGTATAAGCTAAGTTTATGTAAAGGTGACATGTGGAAGCAAATGAGGTATAGTCAGCTCAATTTGACGTGTACAATATAGCATTATATTCGGTCATTCATGAAGCTAATGGGTTTGTAAGATTATATTGCTATTTGGCAAACTGTATCTTATTACAAATGAGACCGAATGAATAAGTTGTGAAGAAAGGGATGATGTCATGAACGAGTTGGACTTTGAGTTAAATAGGGTTTTTTTTACTTTTGGTACCCTAATTTGGCACCTTCCCAATATTGGTACCCTAAGTTGTCACCTCTCCAAAATGGTACCTTAAGTTGTCTCGGATCAAAATATTTAATCCCACTGTGCCTATATTTTTGCATTTTCGCCCCAAAACTTTATACAACTACACTAACACTCTAATATTTTTTAAATAACACATATTTGATCCTCAATTTAAACTCAATTTAAATTATATTTTCAATTTAAACTCAATTTAAATTATGTTTTATATTTTTATTGTAATTATATAAAAACTTATAAATAACTATTTGATAAAAATAATATATATATATATATAATAATAATAAAGCTATATATATAGATAATAATAATAAACATATATATAACTATTTATAAATAATAACTATTTTAACAATATATAAAAAAAAGCTATATATATAGATAATAATAATAAACATATATATAACTATTTATAAATAATAAGTATTTTAACAATATATAAAAAAATAGAAAAAAATTAAATTTAAAAAAAAGTCATCTTCATCCCATACCCACCCCAACCCCCCCCCCCCCTCCGCCGTCGTCACCACCCTCCGACCCCCCTACCCCGCCCCCACCAGAATCTCGGCGGCTTCACCACCACAGTAGTGGTGGCCCGCGTCGATTCGACGCCACCACCACTGCAGTGGTGGCCGCGTCGAATCGACGTAACGCCACCACCAGTGGTGGTGGCGTCGAATCAATCGACGCGGGTCACCACTGCAGTGGTGGTGGCGTCGAATCGACGCGGGCCACCACTACTGTGGTGGTGAAGCCGCCGCGATTCTGTACGCGGCGGCGTGGGGGCGGGGTAGGGGGTCGGGGATGGTGGGGGTGGGGGGGGGGTGGGGTCGGGTGGGGTAGGGTTGGGGGGTGGGTTTTTTTTTTTTCCTTTTCAATAATAAAAAATGATATATCTTAATTTTTAATATATAAAGATATAAAGATATACTTTTTTATTGTTTTTAATATATAATTATATACTTTTTTTATATATTTATATATGTTAAGGATTTAAATTTGTTATTGTTTTTAATATATCATAAAGCAACCTTCGAAACAATTAAAAGAGATATTTTATAAACTTTACATAAAAAAGAAAGAAGATATCTTATAATTTGATTTTTTTATTTATTTTAATAAAAATATTATGCTGTTTTGGTAATTTAATTTTTTTTGTTATATATTTATTATTTATAAATAGTTATATATATGTTTATTATTATTATCTATATATAGCTTTATTATTATTATATATATTATTTTTACCAAATAGTTATATATAAGTTTTTATATAATTACAATAAAAATTTAAAACATAATTTAAATTGAGTTTAAATTGAAAATATCCCCAAATTATCGTTGGAGGATCAAATATGTGTTATTTAAAAAATATTAGGGTGTTAGTGTAGTTGTATAAAGTTTTGGGGCGAAAACGCAAAAATATAGGCACAGTGGGATTAAATATTTTGATCGGAGACAACTTAAGGTACCATTTTGGAGAGGTGACAACTTAAGGTACCAATATTGGGAAGGTGCCAAATTAGGGTACCAAAATTAAAAAAAACCCAGTTAAATATATCAAAATTTAAACGTATGGATATATAAATGTTTGTTCATTCGTTGGAACTATATAAACACTAAAAATAATTGAAGTTAAAGAACACAAACACAAAAAGTCAAGAACATTTACGTTTTCTATGATAAATATGTTAGAAGGTTTTTCGTAAATTTGGTGGGACGTCACGAAATTTGAGACATCATATCTAGAAAGTAAGTTTGGAGTCATTACGTCTCGGAACTTTCCTTCTCTCGAACTGTTTCATGTGACTTCACGGTTTCAATCATATCTCCCTATTAGTTAGTCGAAACCTCGATCCGCTTCTTGATACGGAGCTCTGACTCAATTATCTTTCAAGTCATGTGTGGATTGATAATTCAAAAGTTAGTTTTTGAGGCACCGTATATCAAAACTTTGCATGTCTTTAAATTGTCATGTCTCGAAAATGGGGTATCTCAGAAATATATTTTGAGACTAACTTGGTTTATCTTCCTTGCTTGTGAGGAGTGAGGGGGTATATAAAGGAAACATTATAGGGGCTTAAGTGTAATTTTTGGGCTTAGTATCAAAAGTATAATTCGATATAAGAACCAAACTTTTGAGACACTAGCTGCTACGCTAGATTTGCGCAGCCCTACCATTTCGAGCATAACTTTCTCTCCAGGCCTTCAAATTTCATTTTGTTTAACATGTGGAGTTCCAATGACATATCACTTAGGGTCTAATTCCTTAGAACTAATGGTGAACCAAATACGGCTCATCTAGTTCTACCTTTCAGGCTTCTTGAAACTTATCGGTCAATTCCACACCTTGTGGCTTCTTCGTCACATGACACGTAATGTTACCATGTTATGTCACACCAAATATTTATGCGAATTATAATATATAAGAAATTCATTCTAGACAAAGATATTACAAGATGTCTTAAGACTTTGCCATATTCAGGAAAGAACTGAAAATGAACTTGATCTTGTGTTTAATGTATTTCATAATCACAGTGGCAAAGGGATTTATGTAGGTGGTGTATGTACGACAATAGTCACACACCTTTGATCCATGACCTTAATGCAAGTTCAAATCTCTTAACTATCTCTGTAATAAGTTGGCGCTCCCGAGTTATGCTCTCAATCCACCTTGCTTTTATTCTAACCACCTCAAGACTTTGCTTCAGATTGAGTGCAATTGATGGAATTGGGTGGTTACCGAAAAACGCTTCAACTTCATCTGCCATTTCATAGCTGCTGAACTGAAACGAAAGTATATATTTCAGATTGACTGTTAGCAAATTAAATGGGACAATATTGTGATACAGAAGATTGAAACTGCTTTTTTAAGTCCCTTACTGGTGTGATGATGTCTCGTATGAAATGGGCTAGGAGCATCTCAGTTCCCCATTTCTTAAGAATCAGATCCCAGTTTTCCTGCAATGCATTGATGGAGAAACATCTCGTAACGCTTTTTAATATACTAATCGAGAATAGATTTGGTTAGCGTTGAGTTTTATTTTGATGATCACTTTTTACTATCTGTTTCTGAAAAATTTAAGCTGACAATATGCAAATTGGTGTACATAAATTTACTTTAAACCACGTCCATGCAGTCGTGCGACCTTCCCAGCTTATTCCCGCCAGTACATAGATTACATCTTGATGACGAACCTGCATACGAGAAAGTTTATATTTTTCCCGAATATTTATAAATTGGTCAGATAAAGATATAATGGCTCTTAATGACCATATTTTCTAGTCCAGTACCTCATCCGATAACATAAAGTTCAGAACATCATTAACTAGAGTTGGATCCGGACTAGATGCCAGGCAGCCTGAAAAGTGCAGTGAGTATTTTGCGGAGATTTTTTCCAATGAAAGTTACCTTATACTGAATTTTAACTAAAACTTACGCAAAATCCTTATCTTTTCTTGTGCTGCATCCACTTCTTTGTATATCCTGAGAAGCCACTCCAACCCACTCTTATCTGTCGTACTTGTACTTCTTATCACGGCTATATACGCAGCCTGTTAAATTTTCATGAGTTAAAGAAAAATAGGTCAAAAAGAGGATAGTAATAACAAAGGGAACATCTGATGTTTACCTTTCTGGTGTCAACTGAAAGTAGTGAGGTGCTTTTGTCGTCTAAGTATGCTTGAAATCGTCTCTTAGCTTCTTCGTCAATCTGAGGGTGGCCGTAACTAGCTAATGCCGCCAGAACTTCTCCCCTCATTAATGAGTTTGACTGGCTTTCACCTGGTATGGCTTCCCAACCTAGATTTCTGTTGAAGTAAAGAAACAGTAAAAAGGCAAAACAGATATAGGTTCATTTTTTTTTTCTGAATTAATCGCGTAATTTGGAACGCCAGTGGTTAGCACCTTAACATTGTAAAAGCAACATTGACTTTAAGTTGTAAGTTTTTATTCTGACTTTATGTTAAGAAAAACTATGTATTATGCCATGCTCACTCTGCAGACGGGAGGAGTAGATCGATGCAAAATTGCTTCAAATCAGATGCTAATTCTGGGAGGGCATCTCTTATGATCTTTGTAGCACTGTAGCAAACCTGAATTGAAGCTGGTCAAAGTTAAATATTCGTCCCAGAGTCAATTATGAAAGAAAGTCGAGTTACATACATCAATTAGTCTTGATAACACGATATACTCGAGTTCTTTCTTATAGGTCTCCATCAGGTAAAGCAAAGACGAGAATGGCATTAAGCCAGCCTCACAAAGAGCAAACATATCATCCAAGATCCCTGAGAAAATAAACTTGTTTTTCAATCGAAAACTCTTGCATAGGATATTACACAATTACTCTGGGAAAAAGGAGCAATATTCACCAAATTCATCGGCTGCTGATAATGAGTTGTTTGCCAAAGCTTTCCAAAGTTGGGATGCAAGAACGTCGTCATACTTGACTCTGTAAAAACCAGCCTGGTGGGTATTTATTTTGATCCACCATTTCTTTTCGCTCCGATTTGAACTGACATCAGAAGAACAGACTAAGTCCTTGATGTCCAGTTTTCCACGTTTTCCGTCTAACAGAAATTTCTCTTGTTTAGAGTAGGAACAGAGGGACAAAGTCAATGGAACAATCCATCTTGCACCACAATCCGATGCTGAAGATAAAAACTGAGTCTGCGATGTGTAAAAAAGCTTCAGAGAACAACTGAAAAACCAACTTTTACTCATGGGAAAAAAAAAAAAGAGACATATATATATATATACCTGTTCGAATTCCAGAGTAGGACCATTCAGTTTAACCGAGATAACTGGATATCCTTTTTGCTTAGTCCATGTGTCCATGATGCTGTTGACTTCAACTCCAGATGTTTCTGAGAGAACACTCCATAAATCTTCAGTCTTGGCATTTCCAAATGCATACTTCTTCATGTATGAACCTAAAGACTTCTGACTCAACAAACAGATGGCTCGTTTCACTCAAGAGTCGGTAGATTGAGAATCTAAATTCTTTACCTGAATTGTATGACTTTCATACCTGGAATATTTCATCGCCGAGATAATTTTGCAGCATACGGATTATGGAGGATCCCTTTTGGTAGCTGATTGCATCGAAATATTCAAGAACTGATCGAGCTTCATGTATTTCTACCTGAAATGTTATTGTTGAAATTATTTAAATCATGACTAGCTACAAAAACTTAACAAATATTATCCTAAAAGCTGCTGAAATTCACCTCAATGGGATGTGATTCTTCTAATGAATCCATACTCAGGCCGCCTGTAGTTTCTTGAAGGAATTGATTCCAAATTTTCCATTCAGGGAATAGTTTGTCTGTGACTAAATAACTCACCTAAAAAGTAGTAGATTATAGAATCAGAAAATAGAGATAATACTATATCAGATCCTTAATTTGCATTGATCGAAAAGACAAAAGTGAATTACCCAAGTTGCAAAACCTTCATTAAGCCAGAGATGAGTCCACCACTCCATTGTAACTAAGTTACCAAACCAGTGATGAGCAACTTCATGAGCCACAACAATTGTAAGCTGCAACAGAAAAGTAATAGTGTAAGAAACAAAAAGAAGTATACAAACAAGAAAGGCAGAAAAACGGATATGGTCACCAGTTGATGTAAGAATCCATATGGAAATAACTGTTTCTCGAGAATTCAAATTAAGTTTTAGTTTTGAAAATGCACCCGCTGAATGTTAGCCACTGTAGAATGCAAATCATGAAGTAGCGCAGTGTCACGGTATGTAATTAAACCGTAGTTCTCCATGGCTCCACCGGCGAATTCGGGGACTGCAACCATATCCAGCTTTGGTAATGGATAAGGCATGGAGAAATACCTGCAACCATATCCGGTGTTGGTAACTGAATAATCCTTTTCACTTTTGTATACTTCAATCTCTTGCACTTGTTCATTTCAAGATGAATCAGAAGAAAAAAATAGATGACTTACGATGTAAAAAAGTGTAGTGTCTTTAATGCAATATCGAGAGCAAACTTTCCCTTTTCACATTTACCCACAGGACAATAAACACGAACTTTAATCCCTTCAAAACCGTCAAAAAGTTAAAAAAAAAAAAAAAAAACAAAGATAAAAACATAACAACGTTAAATTCACTGGCACTTGAAAGATTAATACCATAATCTGTTGTGTCTTCAATATAGTCAAACAAACCAACTACTGCAGCGACTAAATAAGTCG
This sequence comes from Linaria vulgaris, assembly GCA_948329865.1. Taxonomy (NCBI): domain Eukaryota; kingdom Viridiplantae; phylum Streptophyta; class Magnoliopsida; order Lamiales; family Plantaginaceae; genus Linaria; species Linaria vulgaris. Next base: position 65,396,997 of record OX415251.1, read on the forward strand.
ACATGACTATTGATTCTTCAAAATGAACAGTCTTATAGTTCCCATAAACGTCTTCATTTGAAATTGGCATATTGGACAGGGCTGTCAAGTTTGATGGTATGTTCTGTAATGTTATCTTGAAAGTTGCCTGTCATAAAGATAACATATCATCAACAAAGTCCTGTAAATTGTGATGAAAGGATTTGGTTTAACTTGGTAAAGTTGTGGAAGACTAACTAAAACTGTAACTGCAAATGATGAGGAAAAAAACCAATGATCCAAACATCATAACTGTATAACTAATGATCCAAGATTTCTCTATTCCTGTATAGTTTCATGAATTCACCTTGAGAGCTGGTTCATCCCAGCAGGGAAAGCATCTGCGTGCATCAACCGCCTCAAACTGAGTTGCTGCCATATTTTTCTTCTCTCCATTATCCATATAAGTACTGGAGTTATATACTGATAAAGTTAGAACAAATAATCATATTTGTTCACATTAGGCTAACATTGTAATTGCATTAAGTTCAACACACTTGACTATAACCAAACTCATACGGGAAACAAGTTCATAATTTTCCATATGATTCTTTCTAGTCACAGAAATAGCAGTATAGCTGAATTTTAATGAAACATACGTAAAACGTAAACTCCCACCGACCAACACGAGTAAGAATAGATGCTTACATAAGTTTCTGTATACGTATTTCATCAACTTTAATAGAAGAAAATAATTTTTACCATCTGTACAATCCCTTTAAGTGTTCATTAAGAACTCCCGAGTAGTTAATATCCAGTACTCCATTTTCCTTATCTAAAGCTTCTTCAAACACAAGCACTATAATCTCATCATCACTATCTACCACCACATCTGATGGAACATATTTCTGCATGTGGGAAGAAAAAAAAAAGTAAAAATCTGAAAGGTCAAGAAAAGAGTAGATAAGTAAATAAATATCAGATAAACATGATATATGATTCATACTTGCTGGTTTGCAGAGTTTGTGAAGGAGACTTGATGAATGGCTAGTTCAAGTGAGTTCAAGACTATGAATCTAGTGGGCCTATTAATGGAAATATCAATCAGCACATTCCCAGAAAAAGTAGAAGCCGAAAGATCAAGTTTTATAGTGAGATTGTAATGTTTAGGAACTGCAAATTCAGGGAGTTTTGATTCCCCTTTAAACTGATCAACACTCTGTTTCTCAAACTCCATAGTACTGAATCTTTTTTCTTTTCTGTTTCTCAATAGATTATGGATTAGAATATTATGTACTTAATAAGTGGGACTTAAATTGTAGTATTTTATGATTTCACTTTCAAGAGTTGTTTTCTCCAGTCCCCCTCGTTTGACTATTATTCATGTTGAACTTGCAAGTCATTCGTCAAGGGATTTATAAATAGTGAATTGTTGATAATTGTAAATTTGGATTAAATGGTGATGCGTGATTCACTTGTCTCAGTCTGAGGAGCCTCATTCGGCTGTGAATATACACTACAGTCAGTGCTCTTGAGGGTGGATGATTGATTAAGTGCAGAATTACAAATAAACGAATACGTATAAAACACTGTATCAACGAATTCTAATATTCTGAATCCATTTAGAACTCATTTGCAAATAATGCTCCTAATCAAGTGCACTAGATTTCCGGAGTCCCAATACATAACAGGAAGAGAGAAAATTCCGTTCCATGGGAATGGGAACATATGTGGCATTAAGATGGAATTAATTTTTCAAATAGTGATTTGTACGCTGATTATTTATTTTCCTCAATAGCATCTCCGGCAAGGCGGCAACCAACATCCTAGTTTTGGTACAGAAGGATTTTTATAGCTATGAAATTCTTTACTAAAGCTTTAAAATGACTATTTCTTTTACCATTATTCCCAAACTCTTTGCCTATGCCACCACTTCAACTCCATCGTATGACAACGCAAGAATTTGGCTATGATGCTGTAAAATTTTCAAACTACCCAGCTCAAATAAAACTATATACATCAGGTTTCCTTGGTGACACTGACACGAACCATACTGCCTGCACTGTTCATATCCCATTAACAAAATTCCTGGAAAATAACAGTATGGATAGTTCCAGTATTATTCCTAGGGCTACTTCTGAAACTACAACAAACAACACTATACACCAAGAACCAAGAACCAAGTACCCAACCAGTACACCATTCACAGGTAAACACTAAACACAACTACTTATAACGGAAAGGGATCTAATTGAACAAAAGAATTGCATACTATCTTTTTTCAGGTACACCGCTAAGTATTCGACCATATTCTGCGTTAAGGGCGGACTCTCTTGTGGCTGCATGAAGGACACTTGTACTGCTTAATATGCTCAGCCCTAGCTGGAGTAATCTTGACGCATTTTCCATGATACCATTTCTCACATATATCACAACATATCCAGAACTCGTCAGATACATATTTCTCGCCACAGGCACCGCAGAAAGTTTCATCATGTTCGCCGTCTTTTTCCTCATCCAAGCCTCCTGCTTCTTCATCTTCTCCTACCTCACCTTTCAGCTGCGACTTTGAAAGTTCTCCTCGAGTTTCCAAAGCCTAATTAGCATAAGAACGATGCCAATATGAAGAAGTTAGGGAATGCTACAATGGTACAGATAGTGGGAATGAGGTAGGGAGTTATGCAGCAGTCCAAAATAATTTTTACACTGATTAGCTGATTATTGCCAGACAAAAATTGTAAAGAATGTTAAGTGCACAAGATTGCAAGGTATAATTAAAGGCCAAGTACACAAGTTAACCATCAAGATGCAATTAATCAGGGTAACCTTTGATTACAGCTCTACAAACATATAATAATGCGAGGATATATGAAGACTGTAGAACATTTTTCCTACCCATTTAGAACTTGACTTGGACTTGCTACTACTGCGATTTGAGACTGAAGGTTTCTCTTTCTGCTGTTTCTTAGCACCTATCACTTCTTCCATCACAGTAGGGAGGTCATTTATCATGTTGAAGAGTCGACTCCTGCAACAAGTAGCATGAATCATCACTACCAGCAAAAACTTCTACATAATTTCAGGTAACCTACAGAGCATAGATGTTAGAATATTAAGAAAAAACATGCGAACAGTAACAGCCATGCTCACCAGTAACGGCATAACAAAAAACCAACAAACATTCCCTACTCAGCCTAAAAGATCATGTTAAATGCAAGCAAGAACCAATGTCTTCCACTGATTCCAGCTTTATGTAAATAATTTCATTCTGACAAGATAAATGTTACAGTTCAAGAAATGGAAAGTAAATATTACTTATAAACATAATGTAAAAACTAGCAACCTAATTACTGTTACTATAGCTAAAAATTGTTGTAAGATTTTCAAGCAATCTAGAAATAATCAAAAGACAACTAGTAAGAAAGAAAAAAAAAAGTGTCTGAAATACCTGTCAGCTCTACCGAATCCACATTTAGTACCAACAAAGAATGCGAGAGAAAGCAACCAAGCATCACTGTGCGCAGCAATTAGAGTCAACCAGTCCTCTGCTACCATCCCATCTCTAGCAAAGTTAATGCCCAAAACAGGCTCAGGGAATCCAGGAGGCTCTTCTTCAGCAGGCAAATTGACTTCCCACCCCCCTCCAGGAAGTCCATACAAGCACATATTATCTTTATCTAAAAAGGCAAATATCAATAGTTCTGCATTAGACATGCCAGGTGAGAAGAACCATAGCAATATAATTTTGAAACAACTAGGAACTTCTCAATGTGATGGGCTATGTCTGAGAACTAAAAACTCTGGTGCAAGACGATGTATGGAATAAGATGAGTAAGGCCGCAGTTCAGTAATCAAGTAAATAATATGATTGTACCGTCAACATCCTAAAAGACAAAAAAAGACCTGCTACTGTTGGAAGACGGATCTTTTGACACCCTTACTCGAAAAAGAAAAAAATAAGAAAATCACCACACAGTGGAGAAGACAATGGTTCCTAATGAATCCACATACCACGTCAAAACTTCGCAAATCAACGCTGAGCAACATTTATGATTTCAAGTAAGCATTAACTGACTGAAAAAGTTGCAGTAGCTCAACAAATATCATGAAAACCCATAGTTACACAGAGGAACTGGTCAAATACAAGCTGAAGCATGACAAGGTTGTTTTATGTTATTGTCTCAAGAACGGAAAGCTGTTTGGGAACATCTTATCTTAGCATGTTTTGCTTAGCCTGTTCAAGGCTTTAAGAAGCCACAATTTGTACTTCACACACAAACCAAAGACAATTCTGAGAAATACAGCTGCAGTGGACAACTTAAATACGAACTGCATAATAACATTTGCTAAAACAAGCAGCAAACACGAGAGTAGAAATGAAATCTCTGTATGTAACAAATTTTGACCAAGTTCTCCATCCAAAGCAACAACAGAGAACAATATTATGAAGGAAGTGGAACAAAAAAACACGCCAAACAAATTACACAAAGTCAGGTTGCCATTCTTCCTGAGGGTGGATTACAACAAGGCAGTAAGAGCAATTCCAGAAAGATTTGCATGTAACAGTAAAGTTATCACAATGAGCAACATAATTTTATGAGGACTACGAATGCAATCTTGATGCATGTACATACAAACGCAATGCACACACACAGAAATAGGTACATACACAAATATACATGTGGCTGTGCTTGTCAGTATGCATTTACAGGTATGTGTATGCAAAATCATGTAACAAACTAGCCATCCATCTCTATAATGAGAAGTTTTCCCATATAATCCAGAACTTAGACCGATTTATTACAATGCAGAGACTTCCAAATGCTACTGATGGTTTAGATCTTAATCCAAGAAACTGATTGAGATGGCCTCCAAAACCATGGCCACAGGTAACTTGTATTTCAGTAAAGAAAGGACACGTGGATGGCACGTAAAACTCTCATCTAGTACCACCTAATATCCATAAATTCACATCTCACACACAAGTAAATTTTATTACTAAAACCAAGAATGGCACATAAATGATTGCATCTTCAGAACACACCAGCTCGATACCTTGAATCACAAATCCCTTATAACCCAATCAATGAATTATCATCTTCCACACCCATTACGACGGACTAAGCGTAAAATCCGTTCTCATAATATATAAATATATCAAAAAAAAGAAAATCAAGAATTCACTAATTAAATGACACAATTTCTACAAGAAATATATAAAATGAAGAGATAATCCACATGCAAACGTAGAAGCGATAAAGAGATTACCAGGGTGGCATTGCTTGTGAAATTCTGTAAAATCTGCACACAAAAAGTAAAACCCAACACAACAGTTAAAAATCAGTAGGAAAAAAAAAAGGAAGCGGGAAAAATGAAAAAGGGGTGGATGGAAATTTAATTAAGAGTACCTGTTGAGAGGGCTTTGATAATTCCAGCCCTTCGACCCTTAAAATCATCAAAAACCATTTCAGGGCTTCGAGTTTTCTCACCTCCCTTCATTTTTCACTTCAACTTTACGAATAATGAACAAACAAAACTGAATTTTGGAAAATACACAAGTTGTGGCCCTTGTGGGGTTTAACGGTTAGAGAGAGAGAGAGAGAGAGAGAGAGGGACAACTATATTTTAGAGGGGTTGGGTGATGAACTGATTGATGGCTCAGTTATATATTTTGTGGATTAAATTTTGTATTTGCTTGCACTACAAATCTGATTTGAGGCACAAAATAAATGGATTTACTTGTCACATATTGCCTTAACTCAACTATGGCCGAACCGCCGAAGCTATAGTACTCTTGCAAGCGGTAAAACATTGCGTATGACCGAAAAATATATAAATTTATTTTTGAAACTGATGGGCAAAGGCTTATTTGTATGATCCACGACATTAACCTTGTGCGTGACTGGAGCGTTGAACCGCTTATTAATAGAATTAGGAAATTTTAGAACAAGTGGCCTAAATGGCGTTCCCGTTTTACCGTCTTGTGATTGGTAGGGGATTGTTCCTTATTTTAATATTATTGTAAATATTTTTGATCCATTATTGTGGCCTAGTTACGATTTTAGTCATATAATCTGGCAATGTTCACAATTACACCCTTGTTGTGGCTTTTTGTACAAGTTTGGTCCTTCGGTTAATTTTTGCCCCTTAAGTTATTTTTATTTACAAAAAAATACACCCATGTGTTATTTTTTATTAGTAAAAAGCTCACATGTATTATATATTCTCCTAAATTATATTTTCACCTAAAATAAATAAAAAAATAAAAGCCTCTAAATTACAATGTAAAATTAGATTTTTTTAATAAATTTTAATTATTATAAATTTTAATATTTAAAAAAGACATAATTATAATAAAATAATTCAAATATTTTAAAAGAAACCCCCCCCCCCCCGACCACCTTCACCACCCAATTTTTTCCCCCCCTCCCAACCTATCCATAAAAATCCAAATTAAGGTTCTCTAGCACTGATTATTGCGTCGGTAATTAAGCTTCGATGAGGCGCATGAGGAGGTGGTTGGTTGCCGGAGGATTTGGCATAAATTTGAATTTTTGACATGAAATAAATAAGGGTGAATAAATCTAAACTTTTTACATGAAATAAATGCTTCTTTTATTTTTTTTTGTGAAAAATCATAAATTGGACTGATAAAAGAACAAAACAAGGAAGAAGAAAAATTCAACGGTGGCGGTGGTGGCGACGGGGGCTCGGTGGGGAGGGAGAAGGTTTTTGTTAAAAAAACAAAAACTTGAATTATTTTATTATAATTTGGTCTTTTTTAAATAAATAAATTTTATATAAATATTTATAATAATTTAGATTTATTAAAAATGTGGAATCTTACATTGTACCTCATGGGATTCTTTATTCTTAGCTTTCTTTAGGTAAAAATATAATTTTAGGAGAATATAACACATGAGGTGTATTTTGCTAATAAAATAATTTGGGGGCAAAAAACTGACCAGGGACCAAAATTGTACAAAAAGCCACAATAAGGGACTAAATGTGGACAATGTCACGTTATGACACTAAAACTGTAACTAGGCCACAATAAGAGACCCAAAGTGATTTTCCCCCTCTTGAAAGCCGTAAACATTGCGCACGACCGAAGAATCTACAAAGTTATTTTTGGAACGGATGCTCGAGTGCTTATTTGTATAATCCACGACGCTAACCTTGTGCTTGACTGGAGCGTCGAACCGCTTATGATAGAATTTAAAAAAAAATGGAACGGTTAGCCTAAACGGCGTTTTGCACTCACCATCTTGCTGTGTGGGCATGGAAACACTCTTGGCAGAGGATTGTTCCTTATTTTGATATTCCTATAAACATTTTTTTGTGACGGAGGGTTCCCGTTGGTGGATCCTTCGTATTGTTAATGAAGATTTTTTTTGTATAAAAAAATAAAAAAATCGTCGAACAATTAGTAGTCAACGTTATGTATTTCTTAAATTAGTTTCTTTGTACGTTTTATTCCACGATAAGGCGTATATTTATCATATCCTAAAACAAATTTACACTTTACACATGTAATTTTAAATAATACTTCAAATCATAAATGCCTGATATACAACTTTATCTTCAAACAGCCGTTAAATTTTCAAGTCACCAAAGTTTACAAATTCTAAACATCAAATACATAATCTCTAAAGCATAACAGAATATCATTCTAACAATACCACGATCTCTAAATCATTTAATTTGTGTGTGTGTGTGTGTGTGTTTGTCTTTGAGAATATTAGAATAATACAATTGTTTTTTAAAAAAAAATCGACTAATTAAGTTCACCGGTTCGGGCGTCTAGATTGATTTTGACCGGTATAAATGAGATTGTTATGTTACTGATTTTGGAATACCATCTAGCTTTGATAAGGACCAACTCGATTCGATCGACCTGTTTGAGTTGGTTTTGAAATCACTAGAGGTGAATATAACGAATTTTTTCTATATTCTCGAATTTTCTTAGTTTAATACTTGGATTATACAAAATTTTCTAACATCTACAAAATTAGAGAGAACAAGTTGGAACAATCGCTACCTGCAAAAATTTATATTTAAATGTGGAAAAACTTTCAGAGCTCGAAGAAAAATTTGTTGCATGACAATATAAATGCTTGATATATCAAAAGGTGGCAGAGGCATTGGTAACAAGACAACAATTGAGGTGATCGAGGATTTTGATTAGGTAGATTGTGTTAATATTACTAAAAACAACATGGAGGTTGGTCAAGAATTTCGAGTATTTGATCAATTTTGAAGTGCAAATGTCTTATGAACAATAACTTTGCTTCTTTACATACAACCAAGGTAGTTCAAACGACAAGAAGTAAAGTGGTATTTATGATTATGATATCTGCTTATAATATATTAGTTTTTAAAACATGTAGAGTTTGTATGTCCCTTTTAGGCATTATCAGTAATTTTCTTCTATTTATTAGCATTTGTGCAGTTTTCTGGCATTAAGGGGCTTAAATATAAAACGTAAGTGAAATAAAAATTATCAAAGAAAAAAAAACAATTGTTCGCCGTTCTAAGCACAAAAAAAAAAAAACGAATGCAAGGAGAGATACATGCAAATAGAAATATTTCAACAATACAACAATGAAATATATATATGTGAAAGACACTAAGATAGTACGAATGTAACTACAAATCTTATCAAGAGACATTCGTTAAATTTATTAATATTGTACATTTCCTCAAAAATGGGTGAAAAGTCCCACACCTTATGCAATCTTCGTTCCCTCCGTACCTATTGCATCTGAAATTGTGGATCGGATTGATACGTTAAGCTTGATGTTAAACTAACAGTGAAAAGTTCAATGTTATTTTAACAGCGGTTCAGAATAATTTGCAGCGAAAATAAAGAACATAAAGTTTAAGAAGATTATATATTAATATTATCTTCCGAGCCGTAGACGAAATACCACAAGGGTTTAACAAATATGTTTCTCACAACTCTCAAGCTCTCAAGCTCTCAACTCTCAAGTTGCTCGAACTCAACAAAGCAGACAAGAATTGCTTTCTCAATTCTAAACCTAGAATTAATCTAACTACTCCTAAACTTTACAAAAGCAAGACAACACTAAACAACTTGTAAATAAATCTCTCAGATTGATTGATTAGCTATTGTCTCGTATTTGTCTTAATGTACTTCACACCTGTATATAGGTTCTTGACTTGGACTTCAAGGTGTGTTGTACACGGTTGGTAATTCTTCAAGTTTTCTAATTAAACTCCTCTTCCAAGCTCTTGTAGTCCTTGAATAATAGTTCATTTGTTAGTAGACTAACTAAGGAAAGACTCCTTCAAATCAGGACTCATCTTGGACGTTTCCTAGTTGCACTTGAACTCCACTTCTTTCCTTTGAAGTTGTGCGGTTAACTTAATTAAGGAAACTTCCCATAATGGAAACTCGTACGATCAATCAACCTATGCTAAGTTTGTTTCTTGGACAATAATCAAAGATAATCATAACTGTGGAACTAAGTTAATTAAGCGAATAAAGGCAACACAATAATTAAGAACTTTAAACATGATTGTAAGAAAGATTATGTATTCGATGTTACTCTAACATTGAGATCCTAATGTTATCCTAACGTCGCCAGAATACTTGCACTTTCAATCTCCCTGTTTTTGCCTTACTTCACAAAACCTAAGAACCTGTTCAATCAGATCAAATATCCAGAAACAAACTTAAGAATGCAAAAACAAATCTAAACAAGTAACCCCCCTTATTTCAGAACAGTCCAACTCAATGTTGGCATAACATGATATTTTTCAATGTTGTCATAACATCCAACCTTCTCAATGCTAACCTAACATTGATTTTATCAATGTTGTCTTAACATCAGTTAACAGTCAATACCTGCAAAAGAGTTAGTACAAGTAACATATATTTAAGCCTTCATAAGTAGGATCAACAAGTACTAAAATGTAGTAAACTTAATTACAGACCCATAACTGTAACAAGGAACACACTCTTTGATCAAAATAAACCAGAATAAGCAGAAACGGTAAAGACAGTTCAAAAATAAAAGAATTGTTCAAAGATAGATAAAAAATAGAAAATTAAAGCCCAGATTAAAATTTGATCTACTCTCCCATTTTGTGAGGAAGCCAGATCCTTGAGATGTTTTCTGAGGCTGTCAATCTCCTGAAGCCTGACTTGCTTATCAGTAATCTTCCTTTGGGTGTCCATGTATTCTCTATCCAACTAGATAAGAGTCTGCTCCACAAATGAAGTGGTGATCACCATGCAGTCATCCCCCACTGGAAATAGGAACAGAAGAAGCATCAAACTTGTGGGTCTTCTTCTTCTTCTTTCTGCTGGGCTCAGCTCCACTCTTGGGATTCCATGGAAGATCATGAATCCTCACTTGTGTGAAGTAGCTGTTGGTGACAGACGTCTTGGCAGTATTCTTGATCCACCCCCACAGTCTTCAAGGTTTTGAACCCTTGTTTGACCAAGATTTTGGAGATCAGTGATGGATATGGAACGATTCACTTTGACTTTGTAGTGGCCTCTTTCATTTCCCTCATCACTTTCTCCCCTATGTTGACATTCAGACCATTCTTCAACTTGAACACCAGCTTGGAAGATTCCTTTGTCATCAACAGTGGTTTTGAAGATGGGAGCCAGTTGTAGGTGGAGATCTTGTGCAGCACAACACTTAGGGAACTCGGCTTTGTTGTAGGAAAGCTGTCATGCAATTTCCTTGTCAATTCTCCAGTGAGGTCATATATGATATCATCCATGTCTGGATCATCAGCTTCTTCACGATCAGGAAGTCCCTACGTCATACATTCTTCTAGATCCAGGCTTTCCCATACTTGGGAGACTTATGGTGGCACACCCATTGAGAGAGGTTCATGTAGAACTCTCTGATGACATCAGGCACAAAAGATGCATGATTCATCATTGAGCCCAACACACCTCTTGCTTCCAACAGCTCATACATTTTGTTATCTTTAAAACTCTCAACCTCTATTACCCTCTCCTTGTGGATCACTCTGGCTTGGTAAGCTTCCCACTGCTCCTCAGCTTCCACAGACACATAGAAGTATGAATGTGGAACCTTGGGATACTCCCCCTCCAACTCATCAAAGTATTCCTCAGCATCTAATATTAGAGTAACATCAGTTTCAGCAGGGTCCTCTGCTGTCAGTTCATCCTCTTCAACTTCCTCATCATCTTCCTCCTTCTCCCCTTCTTCTTCTTTAGCCTCTTCCTCTGACTCGGTCTCAGATGCAACCATCACCTGCTTACCCTTCCTCTTTCTTGCAGTATTAGCAAGAGCAACGAGAGTAAGGGTCTCCTCTTCCTCTACCTATTCATCCTCATTACCATCAGCAACAACAGCAACATTGGTACGCTCAGTAGTACCTAGCTTAGTAGACATTTCCTCAATCGAATTACCCTCAGCAACAGTGTTATAAACATTAGTATCCTCAGCAAATACAGACCCAACCGCATTCTCAACATTATTCCCAACATTCTCCTCAGGATTAGCCTAAGGAATTATCTCAGACTCACCCAAACCAGTTATAGGGGCCTCAATTTCCCCCTCAATACCAATATCGGCAGTTAAAGTTGGAGTATGGTTAGCCATCATTACCTCAGTTTCTGTGTTGGTGGGTGTGGAGGTGTTCTCTGGTTCTGATGTTGTTCCAACATCAGACTTTGTCGCTATTTTCTTTCCTTTGTGCTGTTGATAGGTCGCCTTTATCTTTTGAGCAGCAACATCGGGGATTTCAGTTGTTGCCTGCCTGGTATTGTACCTTCGTGGTTGCTCGATCTGCTCAGCAGCATCTACAAGGGCATCAATTGAGGACTTTTGAGCCATTGTTAGAGTAATTTTGAGTAAAAGATGAGAGATTTGAAGTGCACAGAGATTATTTCTTGCAAATAATATTCAAAGCGCGAAGAATTAGAAGAGATTAGGACAAATTAATATGGCATCTGAATATGAAGAGTGGTGTGAGTGGGACATGTTACCAAAATAATATGTCCACTACACACGTTCCCGCGCGTACAACCTTACCATGTGCTAGTGTTAGGTTAACACGTGACCAGAGCAGTTTCCAACTTTGAAAATTTATCAGTCACAACATTGCAATGTTAGACTAACATTGCAAGGTTAACATCAGGGCATAAAACTAGAGGTGCAGGGCTTCATCCAAACAAATTCATGTGAGAGCGTGAGATATCAATGGGACTGATCTGAAACTAAATCAATAAGCACATAATAAGTACTCCAGACAAAGCTTTAGATCTTCATTATGAGTAAGTAACATAGGTAACAGAAAACACACAAAGATAAGCAGTTATGAATTCAGAGAAAAATCCACTTCCACATCATAGAAAGTCACAAAACCGGTGTCTTTACCTGCAGTATGTCACCCAAAGAGTATGCCTCAACACATGAATTATGATTGCCACTCCCCTTAAGCCCAAACCGACACAACAACAAAGTGCAAAACTAGAATGAATGCAACAATGTTAAATCAACATTTGAAGATGGTAACCATGTTGTAACAGCTTCACATACTGGTAACAGAGCATATCAACTCAAATCTTTAACAATTATCATAAACTCTTATGAACCAAAATTGAAGGATGTAAAGAAAAGGATAATGTTATCACTGAATGAGGGCAGCACAAGACTCCACACACCCAGTAATAAAATTATCAGCAGCATACTAGGCAAGTACAAAGGACTTGAATGATGTCAATACACTTGTCATATACTATATCACCCCAACTCCTTATGTATGCTTGTTGACCAACCTGCTTTCAAGAGAAACACCAGTGATCAGTGCTACTGAATGTAAGGCAGTCGAATACTCCAATATTCCAGTAGAAAGGATCACCATCATGCATTTTCTAAGCACAACTGAATATCACTGAAGTTATCAACATCATGAACCCCAATTTACTCTTCATGTTCTGTTTAACCTAAACATGGATAAGTCACAACTCACAACTGAATAGCATCAGAGCAGTGAACTATGTGCATCCCAGCTGCTCCTGATGTTAGGTTAACATCCTCAGACTAACATTAGAGTTTTTACTTTACAAACCTTTTGATATGAACCTGTCCTCCATAAAGCTTAGCTAATCACACAGATTAACCACACAATCCAATAATGACGAAACAAAGATGAAATATGCAGAAAAGGAAAAAACAAAAAGAATTACTGACACACCACAACCAATAACCAGTGCTAGACAGTGGTGTTATGTCAACACTGGTGTTCTAATATCCTTACACAATGCACATGCCGAGAGAATTCCTCAAACTGAAGAATCTCTCACTATCCAAAGGCTTAGTAAACATATCAGCAAGCTGATTGTTTGTCTCAATGTGTTCAATGTCAATTAATTTGTCCTCAACTATGTCTCTGAAATAATGATGTCTTATATCAATATGCTTGGTCCTAGAATGTTGAACAGGATTTCTAGAGATACTGATAGCACTAAGATTATCACAAAACATAAGAAGGGTATCACTATCTAGCCCATAATCGAGCAACATGTGTTTGAGCCATACAAGTTGGGTAACACAACTGCCTGCTGCTATGTATTCTGATTCACCAGTGGATAGTGACACACAGTTTTGCTTCCTGGTATACCATGAGATCAGATTGTTCCCCAAATAGAAACAGCCCCCACTTATGGATTTCTTGTCATCTACATCACCTGCCCAATCAGAATCACTAAAACCCACAAGGTTGGTGTTAGTGTCATATGAATACCAAATGCCTAAAGACAAGGTTCTAGATATATATCTGAGGATTCTCTTCACAACAATCAAGTGAGATTGCTTTGGACTTGACTGGTACCTGGCACACACACAGACAGAGAATAAAATATCAGGTCTAGATGCAGACAAATATAGTAAATAGCCTATCATTGATCTGTACAATGTTGGATCAACATTGTCTCATATTCCATCCTTGGTGATCTTTACCGAGGCAAACATGGGAGTCTTGCAAGGCTTTGAATCAACTAGTTCAAAACTTTTCACCAAATTCTTTGCATACTTCTCATGATTCAAGAAGATACCAGTTCCTATTTGCTTCACTTGAAGGCCAAGGAAGAAATTCAGTTCACCTATCATGCTCATCTCAAAGGTTACTGTCACAGATTCAACAAACTTTTCTAGAAAATAGTTGTTAGTAGATCCAAACACAATGTCATCAACATAAATTTGAGCAATACATATATCATAATTCTTCCTTAGAACAAGCAATGTTCTGTCTCCATCACCTCTAGTGAATCCAATACTTAACATAAATTATGTAAGCCTTTCATACCATGCTCTAGGTGCATGTTTCAGACCATACAAAGCTTTCTAAAGTTTATACACATGGTTAGGATATTTAGGGTCAGTGAATCCTTTATGCTATTCTACAAATATTTCTTTATCTATCAGTCCATTTAGAAAAGCCCCTTTTACATCCATCTGGTAAAGTTTAATTTTAAGGCAACATGCAATAATTAGCAACAATATAATAGATTCTATCCTATTTACAGGAGCAAATGTCTCATCAAAATCAATACATTCAACCTGTGTGTAACCTTGAGCTACTAACCTAGTTTTGTTTCTTACAATCACACCTTCCTATTTGCTTTTGTTCTTAAAGATCCATTTAGTTCCTATTACATTCACATTATGTGGTCTAGGTACCAGATTCCAAACATTATTTTTGGTAAATTGTAATAGTTCATTCTACATGGCATTAATCCAAAAGCTATCTTGGAGAGCTTAATTCACATTTTTAGGTTCTATGGCAGACACAAAACATGAGGCATTGTCAACAGTACATGTGAAATTCATGCAGACACACAACTTAACCATATATCTATAATTTAACCTTTCCTTGTTGCGAGTCTTCATGCGTTTAGTGATTTCACCTATCACTTGTGTTGTTGGATGGTCCTTCTGAATCCTAGTTGGGGATCTCTCCAAGGTTCAGCACCAGTTTCATTGTCTGAGTCAGAATCTTCTGATGTTAGTCTAACATTTCTGACTGGTTTTAGTCCAACATCGGTTTATGTCTCCTGTTCAGTATGTCCAGCTTCAGTGTCCAATGTTGGGATAATCTTCAGTTTCCAATGTTGGTCCAACATCAGAAACAGGAAAGTCATTAGTACCTACATCAACAGTGAAATCATCAAACACCAAATTAACTGATTCTTGAACAGTCTTCAATCTTGGATTATAAACCCTGAAAGAAGTACTATTTACAGAGTATCCTACAAAGATGCCTTTTTCACTCTTTGGATCAAACTTGCTAACAGAATCTCTATCATTTAACAAGTAATAATCACATCCAAATTCATGAAAATATGCAATATTTGGTTTTACACCCGTCAAGATTTTATAAGGTGTCATATTTGTACCAGGTCTAAGATACACCGCATTACTAATGTGACAAGCAGTATTCAAAGCTTCAGCCCAAAGTCTTTTAGATATATTCTTAGCATTAAGTATAACTCAGGCCATTTCTTGAAGGGTTCTATTTTTCCTCTCAACAATACTATTCTCCTGAGGAGTCTTAGAAGCTAAATATTCATGGAATATCCCTTTTTGTATTACAGAAGTTATCAAAACTAGCATTATCAAATTCCTTTCCATGATCAGACCCAATCTTAGAAACAGAAGAGCCATAGAGGGTTTTGATACTAGCACAAAGAATTTTGAACTAATCAAAAGCATCAGACTTTTCTTTTAGAAATTTGACCCATGTGTATCTAGAGAAATCATCTACTATAACAAAGGCATATTTCTTACCATTCAGACTACTGACCTAAATTGGACTCATCAAGTCCATATGTAGCAATTGAAAACACCTGTTAGTTCTAGGAGTAACACTTTATACTTGTAGGGGTGTATGAACAGCTCTGGTTTGTTTACCTTTGAGGCAGTCGCCACAAAAAAAGCTTACTTGGACTGGTTAGCTTAGGCAAACCTCTCACAGCATCAACTTTCTGTAGTTTCTCTAAATTCCTGTAGTGGACATGTCCCAGTTTCCTGTGCCAAATAGAAGCCTCATCTATTTTTGCATGGAAACATTCTACTTCTTCTTGAGACAGATAGCAGTTGTCTTTTGATCTAGTACTTGTCATAATAAGGACATTGTCACTATCATAAACATCACAAGACACTTTATTAAAAGTAACTAGCAAATCATCATCATAGAGTTGACTAATGCTAATTAAATTTGCTTTTAATCCATCAATCAACAGAACATCCTTGAGAGGTAGAATTCTTCAACATTAAGTACTCACTTTCCAATTATTCTCTCATTGGTGCCTCCTCCATAGGTGATAGTCCCAACAGTGAGGGGAATCATATGCTTAAGATTTTCCTTGTTGCCAGTCATGTGTCTTGTATATCCAATGTCAAAATACCACTTACCTGCAAGGTTGGAGTAACCAGCAGAAAAAACAACATTGCATACAATCTTAATCTTAGGAGATTTCAACTTTTCTGTCCAGGTTCTACCTTTCTATCTAGTACCTAATGTTGGGCTAACATCAGAAGCAGCTGTTGAGTTAACATTAGAAACTGTGGTTGTTTTCTTTCCACTCACTTTTAGATATTTCTTACAGAATGGTTTAATGTGACCTGGTTGAAAACAGTATTGACATATATAGGTAGTTCTACTTTTTCCAGTGTTGATAGGAGCATTACTCAAGTTTGCAGATTCTTTGACAAAACCAGCTTTTAAGTAAGCAGAATTAATATTAGAAGTGCTAGATTTCTCAACAAATCCGAGACCATTTGTACCTATATGCCCATACTCAAAACTTCATCAAGTTTAGAAGTACATGAGTTCCATTTGGCAATGATTTGACTATCCTTTTTAAGTTTATCTTTTACCTCTTTCAGCTCAGCTTCTGCTTTGTCAAGATCTCTCTCATATAGCTTTATCATACTCCTCAAACATTCTATCACATGCTTCCGAGCTTCATTACTTTTGATGAGTTTATGGGTTTCTCTCAACAGATTGCGAAAGGTAAATTTTAAGTCATCTATGATTTCCTCCTGGGGCATTTCTCCTTCAAAGTAGTATTCTTCTTCAAGATCAACTGCACCATGAAAACAATAAAGGTTAGAATCATCATAGTCAGAGAATACATCAGGGTTAACACATGAGTTATCTTTATTCCAATTTCCAAATAAGATCTCATATTCTGGTGTTGGATCCTAGATGTTAGAGTAACATTGGAATCCATGGCAGTTCCTGAAATCTTCTCATGTCCAGTTAACCTGAGTATAGAGCGCAGCAGTGTTGATTTCTTCTGAGTTGTCTTGAGCACTTGATCCAGAGTTGAATTTGGCTTCATTAAAATCATCCACACAAATCCAATGATAGTCCCTTCTTGATCGAAGGGTGTTAGCACATTCATTTTTAAAATGACCAAAACCTTTGCATTCATAGCACTGGACATCTTTCAATTTCTCAGCATCTTGAGGTGTGTTCTTAGATGCCATGTACTTTATGAATTTAAAGGTAGCTTCTTATAACCAGGGCTAGTAATACTAGATTGATTTTCTTTACCTTTATCTTTGTAACTTAACTTACTGAATTTCTTAGTAATATTTCCATAGTTAGAAGAAATTAGTTCACACTCATCATCACTCTCACTGGTTTCAGTATTAGCTCCTAGTAAGGCAACAACAAGTTGTTTGTTCGACTTACCTAGAAATTCTAATTCATGTTCCTTTAGAGTGTTCATTAAAGTCTGAAACTTCATATTGGCAAGATCATTTGACTCATTCATGGCAATCCTTTTGAAGGTGAATCTAGGTGGCAGTGTTCTAAATGCTTTGTAAACCATAAGTTTATTAGGTATAGCAAAACCTAGGTTTTGGCACTAATTTGCTATGTCAAGCAATTTCTCAAAGTAACTGGCAATGCTTTCATCTTCACCCATCTCAATTTTTTCAAAGTCCCTAAGCAATTTTCTATGTTTAGAATCTCTAACAACAACATCTCCTTCACAATGCAATTCAAGAATATCTCATGCAGATTTAGCTGTGGTGCAAGTTTGAATAAGTTTAAACATATGATTACCTACCGAGCTGAAACTAGCATTGGCAGCTTTTTCATTGAAGTTGTAGAGAGCAATGTCATTGGTTGTCCATTGTGCTTTAAGCTTTGGTGCCAGGTCTGCATCTCCATCCCTTGGTAAGTAAGGAGTGGGATGGCCATCCAGTACTGATTCCCATGCTCTAAGATCAATAGACTTGATATGTACTTTGAGTCGAATCTTCCAATACGCATAGTTGTTTTGTCCTTCCAATACTGGTAGTCTGCTGGTATTGGGATTAACATTGTCTATCTTATCGTATTAACGCCAAACACCAGTGAAGTGGGTGCTCGGCTTTGATACCAATTGAAGTTGTGGATCGGGTTGATACGTTAAGCTTGATATTAAACTACCAGTGAAAAGTTCAATGTTACTTTAACAACGATTTTGCAGCAGAAATAAAAAACACAAAGTTTAAGAAGAATATATATTGATATTAGTTTGACAATATCTCGTATATATATATATATATATATATATATATATATATATATATATATATATAAATGGGTCGGTTATAAGAGTATTACAACGAGTATACTGTTAACTAGGCCTACTCTAGCTATACTAGTATCGAATAGGCTTGGTCTGAAACACCTCGAACTTACGACGGATGCAAGGTAAGGTGTCGGGGATATATCGAAGATGATGTCGAGGATTATGTCGGGGACAACATCTAATCTTCTATGTCGAGAATGATCTCCTGGATATATCGAAGGTGGTGCAGATGATATATATCGGGTATGATGTCAAAACCTATATCGGGGGAAGCTCGATATAGATGTACAGTAATTACGGATAGTTAAAGCTTACCTTGATTACCGAGAAGCGGGTATTTATAGGCCTCGGGATGCAGGGACCACTCACGTGATGAACACGTGAGTTGTACCATATCAGGGGTCATATTCGATATGTATGTCGGGGATGATCCCCGACATAAGTGAAAACCTGGGCCTGACCCATGGCAGGCCCAATACGGGAAATACCCATATCATGTAGTCCCCCAATTTGGGAATTATTATCTAAAGATAATAATTTGCAAATTAAATATGAGTTTTTGGATTACAGTACCTCTCGTCCCGCCAGTTCAAATGACGAAAATCTGATGCGAAATTACATTGGGTTGTGAAGAAATATTGGCGGACCCCCAATGCAATTTGTGCATTACCAGAGGTTCTCATTTGAATTACTATTCTTTAGTAATCTTCATAATATATCGAAGTTCTTTCGACATATTTGTCGAATGTAAATCTCGATATATATGCCGCATTTAATGCCTATCAGTAGGCTCCTCTATAAATAGCAGTGCGTCTGGAGAGATAGAAGAGTTTGTTTATCTTTTAACGCATCAATATCTTCCTCAGGTGAGTATGTCGAGGATACCCGACGTATATTTTGGTATGAGTTTTGATATATCCTTCGATATAGCATTCGACGTGTGCTTCTTTTTTACCCTAGTTTATTTAGCGCATCGTTTTTGCATATTATATAACCTTCAGCATACCCGCATCCTTAACCTTCAAAAGACATGTCTAGAATGCGTGATCTTATGTAGAAAATTAAGGAACGTCGTGACTGGGAGGCTGCTGCTTCGTTAGGGAGGAGAGAGGATGATTTCTTTGATTCTGGTGTGAACATTGGTACTTTGGAGGGTGTGGATGGATTCCATTTGCTAATAGAAAAAACTGTTTCCGTTATTGGAACATCCGTGCTTGGTGGTGTTAGCTCCCATGTGGCAGAGATTATCCCTTTGGCCACTGAAACTGGTGGTGAGGGGATTTTTAATATTGTAGAAGATGTGGCCGGAGCTGATGCTTTGTTAAAAGCAGTCTCTATAGCCAAGGAAGCTGGCTGGCCCTCAGAGGTGTTGCCCTCTTTGGTGGGCCAGGCTAAGGTCCGTGCCTCCTCCGCTCGCAGAGTCGTACACACCTCTGCCCCTATTCGTCATTCTGCAGAGAATGAGCAGACTTTTATGAATGTCGCGGCCGGCTCAACGCATTTTTCCTCCGGCGATAAGGCGATCCTGAGGGGTTCATTGCGGATTGCTATTCCGATAGATGAGGATTCCACTGATCCGACCAGTGCCGCGGATAAAGGCAAGGGTCCTGCTGTGGACGCTGCGGTAAAGAGCGGGCGTCCAACTATAAGTGCTGTCGAGAAAGGGAAAGGTCCCGCTATAAGTTATGTGGATAAAGGCAAGGGTCTTGCTCCAAATGTTGCAACGAAAAGGGCCCCTTCTCAAGTTTTTCCAAAATCCCTATCATGTGACCGTCTGTCCCGATTGGCCCACAGTCTGAACAGGCTGGTCGGAAGAGGGCTCGAGATGAAGGTGCCCGCATGCCACGTTCGAGTGCTGCTCAAGGGCGATCGAGGCATGGACCTAGTGGTCAGGGCCAAAATGTGGAATTTCCGGAGGCTGATGCGCTCCGTGGCATGGTGCGTGCCTTTCCCTCCGCCAGCTAGGGTACCAGTTTTGACCAAAATTGAACAACGCAGAATGTTCGTCGAAACATCCACGTTTTCTAGAGTGTAAGTTGCCAAGATCGTATTGTTTACTATGTTCAGGTTTTGTTGTAAGTTCCTTCTATTTCATGATGGTCGTTTTGTAGCTTGGGAAAATGTTGGCTACGTCGATGAAGACCTTCAGTGAGTCTGAAGAGGATAAGGATGATATTATTGCGCAACTTGAGGGCGACATTGAGAAGATGGCTGATTTTAACCTATGGCCTTAGAGAAACTTGAGGCTGAGAAGAGGGAGGCTTTAACCAAAGTCCGGCTAATGAAGAATACATATGATGATGCTTGTGCGCAGCACGAGAAAACGACAGTCCTTGCTGATCAGTATAAGGAGCATGCTCTCAAAGAGCAGGCTGGCCGCCGCCAGGCCGAAAGTGAACTTGCAAAGGTAAAGGCGGAGAATAAGCGATTGTTGTATGAGCTTGCGAAGGCTCAATCTATTCTGGCGAAAGTGGTACGTCCGCGTGTCTTTCATGTGCAATATCCTCTCATGTTGAGATTTCTAGCTAATGTGTTGTCTCTATAGGATGAGTCTCCCGAGGTCTTGCTATGGGGAGCCGAGAAATTCTTGGCAAGTGGGAGCTATCAACAATTCCTTGTGGAGCATGCCATTGTGGAGCGGGAGGAAGCCTTTCGATCTCTGATAGGGCAAGTAACCGCTAGGAAAGGGTTTAAAGAAGGATTCAATTTCATGGAATTGAATGCCATGTGTGGCCCGGACAGTTTGCCCCTTGCAAATGATGAGACTGTGGATGTTGTTTCAGATCAGCCAGATCTATTTTCGGAGCTTGTGAAGTAAAAGGGCCCTGCCTAGTGTGAGCTTGTTGTTTTCATTTGTTGGCGTTGCATCGCCTGGTTACTCATTCTGGTCATATACTATTACTGAATAATGCTGTCTTAAACTTGTTGGCGTATTTCGTTATGCCTCATGTCTTTGCATAATTAATATTGCATCACAATTTCTAGATAATTCCACAAGCAATATCATAAATTATGTGTGTCGTTCGGGCATCTTCCATTTTGTCCTCATGATTGGGGACATCATTATCATATCATATAGGATATGTACCTGCAGAAGTTCAGAAATGCAATATTGCAGGCATATATCAGTTGAGATAATATGAGTTAACAATGGATAACGGTCGAGGGCTAGATAAATTCCAACCCGCCCACGTATCCCGTCTACGGGAATCAGACCGGGGTAGTTCCCCCTATTTTAGTTACAGTCCAACACAATGATGGGGCAATTTAGGGAATTGAAATTGTTCAAAAGACATAACGCAATTGTTCTAGGAATAGTAAAAGACAGTAAATAACTGAAGGTCGGGGCCTCAATGGAAGCGAAGTGATTACTCTATATCTGGTACGTATTCCTGCTCGGCTGCTTCCACTTCTTGTACCTCCCTAATCCTAGGAAGTCTCAATGAGGCCACATAGCACATCCATCCCTATTTTCGATCTCCTATGACTTCCTCAATTCCAGCATATGTAGAAAATTTCATCTTCTAGTGGTAGGTTGATACCACGACTCTCATTTCATTGAGGGCGGGGCACCCAATGATAGCATTGTAGGGGAAGAAAACATCGACCACGGTGTACTTTACTGCGATTGTCCTCCTGCATGGCTCCTCATTGAATGAGGTAAGCAATGTGATCTGGCACATTGGAATTATCTCTCCTCCTCTGAAGCCTGTTAGCGGGGTCGAGACCGCCTCCAACAAGTTCTCGGGTAAAACCATTTTCTCCAAGACATGGGCAAAGATAATGTTGGAGGAGCTACCATTGTCGATTAGGGCCTTGCGTACCTGATACTCAGCTACATCAATTGTAACAACTAGTGGGCAATCGAGTTTACGTGCCTCCAATGCCTTCGGCATGAGCTACTCCAGATCTCTCTTGGTGAATGAAATTTCCTGGTCTAAGAATTCTTCCTGCATAACCGAGGTAGTGTAACCTATATAATTGTCGACCTGCATTCGATGGGTTATCCTCTCATGTTCTTGAGCTGAATCGGCGCCCAACGGTCCTCCGTTGATCACATTGATCATCCCTCTAACTGGAGCATTGACAATAGCCCTTCCACGCTCAGATGGAGCCTCAATTGCCTTATGTTTATCTTTCATGGGAGAACAAGAGTGGTCCCTGCGAAGCGAACGAGATTCATCATCCCCCCGGTAATCATTCTTTGAGTTCCTCACGAACTCCACTAGTTTGCCCTTCTTGATGAGTCTCTCGATCCCATTCTTTAAATCAGTGCAATCCTCTATTTCGTGTCCCATTTGGCGGTGATATTCACAGTACTTCCGAGAGAACTTCATTCCTTTGTTCTCCCTTAGCTTCCTAGGCTCACTGAGCCACATGTTTTTCTGCGTAACTGCGAATACCACTAAATTTCTTCTATTCAGTGGGGTGTATCTTCACGGGGACTTGTCCTTGTATCGTTCCTTTCCAGAATGCCTACTGGGGTTTGGGCTTTTCTTGGTGGCCATCATGTTGTCCTCGTAAATGATGTCGTATGCGAGCGTGTTAATCTGAGCTATCGTTGGTGACTTAAGCTTTATAAGTTGTGATGCAAACCTCTTGTGCGATGTAGCATTGAATAAAATGAGGACGACATGATCCCCATGCGGCTCATCCACTTTGAGCAGTTCATCGTTAAATCTCTTGATGAAATCCACCAAGCTCCCCTTGTCTCTTTGCTGCATAGCATTCAGATGATGCATAATGGTCCTCATCCTTTTCTGACTGGAGAATTAGCTCTCGAACTTCTGTCTCATCTGATCATAATCCGTTATAGACCAAACCTCCAACCTGGTAAACAAATCCAAATATGCTCCGGTTAGGGTCGTAGCTAAAATCTTCGCTTTGATGTTGCGCGAAAACCTGTGTAAGTTCAAGACGTTGTCGACAGGGTGGAGATGGTCTACTGGATCACTCTTCCCATCATACAGTTTGATCGTGGGGATCTTATCTCTCTTCTCTCGCCCCTCCGACTCTATCTCATTTGAAAAGGGTGTCAAAATATGGCCCTCTACCAAAGCCAGCCTTCGTCTCACTTCTGTTTTCTCATGGTCCAACTGTTCCATCCTCCTAGCAATGTTCCTTATGTCCATCCTCGGATCCTGTCCCTCAACCCCGCGAGTTATTGGGCGGCGCAAATCTCTTCCAGAATCTCCCGTGTCCCCACATTCATCGGCTCTTCATTCTGATCCAGCTCTTTTAGTTCTGGATTTCTACGGTCGCGGTGGTGCATCATTCACTCCCCTATTGTTCACGCGCGGTAGTAGTGTTTCCAATGTTGCATTAAGTGTTGTCTAGACAGTAGTGTTGATTTGCGCCATGATCTCAGGTGCCAAAACTGTGGGTGCTGCGGGTGCAGGAGTTGGCTCCCTCGATGCTTGGGGATGCTCTAGTTCATTTTGGCCCACGATCAGTTCTGGAGTAGGAATAGGCGGTGGGGTGCACTTTCTGCCTCGAATTGTCAACCACTGGTCTATTAGTTTGCGAACGGGTCATCCTTCTCTGCATCTTGATGTCCTCGTCCGGGAACTTGGTGTTCCCACGGACGGCACCACTAGTTTGACAATATCTAGTATATATATGAATGGGTCGGTTACAAGAGTATTACAACGAGTATACTGTGTTAACTAGGCCTACTCTAGCTATACTAGTCTCAAATACGCTTGGTCCGAAACACCTACAACTGACGTCGAATGCAAGGTAAGGTGTCGAGGATATATCGGAGATGACGGCGAGGATTATGTTGGGGACAACATTGAATCTTCTATGTCGAGAATGATCTCTTGGATATATCTAAGGTGGTGCAGATGATATATATCGGTGATATATATCGGGTATGATGTCAAAGTCTATATCGGGGGAGGCTCGATATAAACGTACAGTAATTGCGGATAGTTAAAGCTTACCTTGATTACCGGGAAATGGGTATTTATAGGCATCGGGATGCGGGGACCACTCACGTGATGAACACATGCGTTGTACCATATTGGGGGTTATATTCGATATGTATGTTGGGGATGATCCCCGACATAAGTGAAAACCTGGGCCTGACCCATGGCAGGCCCAATACGGGAAATATTCATATCAAATATTATCCTCCGAGCCGTAGGCGAAATACCACAAGGGTTTAACAAAGATGTTTCTCACAACTCTCAAGCTCTAAACTCTCACTTTGCTTGAACTCAACAAAGCAGACAATAATTGCTTTCTCAATTCTAAACCTAGAATTAATCTAACAGCTCACAAACTTTACAAAAGCAAGACAACACTCAACAACTTATAAATAAATCTCTCAGATTGATTAGCTCTTGTCTAATGTTTGTCTTGATGTACTTCACACCTATATATAAGTTCTTGACTTGGACTTCAAAGTATGATGTACATGGTTGATAATTCTTCAAGTTTCCTAATTGAACTCATCTTCCAAGCTCTCGCAGTCCTTATTGAATAATAGTTCCTTTGTTAGTACGCTAACTAAGGAAAGACTCCTTCTTCAAATCATGACTCATCCTGGACGTTTCCTAGTTGCAGTTGAACTACACTTCTTTCCTTTTAAGTTGTGCGATAACTTAATTAAGGAAACTTCCCATAATGGAAACTCGAACGATCAACTTATGCTAAGTTTGTTTCCTAGAAAATAATCAAAGATAATCATAAATGTCGAACTAAGTTAGTTAAGTGAATAAAGGCAAAACAATAATTAAAAACTTTAAACATGATTGTAAGAAAGATTATGTATTCGATGTTACTCTAAAATTGAGATCCTAATGTTATCCTAACATCACCAGAATACTTGCACTTTCACCACAAAACAATTAAAGGTAAATAAAGCAAAAAGACTCAGACAACAAATACTCATCGGCTTTTTAAAAGGCGCCAAAGTCAATGAAATTGTGGAGTTTATAAGTCTTGTAGAATATTGTGCAAGATTTTGACCAATGATCGAGCACTATAGTATATCCTTCGAAAGAAAAATGAAATTAAAAAATATAATTGTTGTTAGAAATTTGTATGAGGAGACTAATAATCGTGTGGGAGGTTGTTCGTTAACATTCTTCATGTAGTAAATAGAAGTGTTCGTGAATAGTAACAAAATGAATTATTGTGTAATAAGGGGGAATAACTCGGATAATATAGATAACTTGAATAGCAAAGGATTATGTGTTTTAAATTATGACTAAACATGGAGTAAAATTCAAGCTACCTACATATCCCCTAACGAAAATCAAGTTCGTATATGAAAAGGAGAGGTCATCTAATAGTGAGGCTTTGACTACCAATTATAGGAAAAAATGTATATAATAGGATTGGTCGGTATTTATGCCATAGAAATAAGTCTTTATTTACGGAGGTATGACCATTATTTATGAGGTATGGTGTATTAATGAGGGTCAGATGTTGTATTTATGGCATTAGATCTTGTCAGCTCTGCTATTTAAATATTTTTCGTACGAGGTTGGTATCCACTAATCGTGACACAAGTCTTATTTTGCTTCGAGGTCGCATGTCCTTTTGTAACGTTCTTATGAGGCCTAGAGTCGACTTTTATAATGATATTTATATATGTTATCTATAATATAACACAATTCTGAGGTCAATGGATGTAGTATAACAACTTATATTCGAATATTTATTAATTTCCTTAATAATACCCACACGTGTTGGACACAGTTTAAAGTACAAAAAATGTATTATTTAGTATCAAAGCTCCAATAATAGTTAAGTTATATAAGTGAAGTCATACTTTTCCAACTTCTAAATGTCAAGTTTTGTCGTAAAACTATTTTAACTTTGGATCAATTTTTTATTTACTTCAAAAACTTAAGTTAAACTTTAGATTATAATTGATTCGATCTAAAGCTCGTGAAACTCAAGTTCTTGAGGAAATGCCTGCAATTTCGTAGGGATTTGGGCAACCTAAAAGTGGCGGACGAATGCGAATCCATCCAGGTTGCTGAGCCTGGATTTCCACTTAACAACAATCATCTCAACTCAAATCAATATGCAATTAGCGAGCAGTTTTCAACAAAATCATTGGAATTAGGGTTTGAACTGACATCGGAGGTAGGGAATCAAAAATGTTTCTAAATGACGTATGAATTCAAGCCGATGGCAACACCCAATTCAAAGGCTACGGATGCGGGGACGGTATGCCAACAACCAAAATGTCATATGCAAATAAAGTTCGACCACTCGACGTGAGAATGGATGACAATTTTATGGGTGATGAGAGAGATATAATTAGGGCTCATATGCCTACTGATAATGACCCTTTCAAAATGCTCGAACTATCGAACAAGTTTGAAGCAATCCTGTACGAGCAATGGAAAAACTCAATTCTCATTTAAATCCTAGGCCAGCCGTGGTATTATCCGGCCTTGGTGAACCGACTGAACGTTATGTGAAAACTAACAGAGGAATGTAAGCTTGTGGATTTAGGCTATAGTAGCTATTGTTTGAAAGGACTAATTACCATGCAACGGGACTATATTTTGACACAAGAGCCTTGGCAACTTTCCCGTAGTTTCCTTTCCATTTGTAAATGGACCCCGAACTTCAAATCGGATAATGATAAAGTTGAACATGCAATCACATGGGTGCGTGTGATGAATTTGCCTGTGGAACTGCTGCATACTTCGATGATTAAAACGATAGCTAAATGTATTGGTGATTCTATAAAGATCGATGGAAATACATCCATGGCAACGAGGGGGAAGTTTTCTAGATTTTGCATGCAAGTCCCGATGAATAAACCATTGGAGCGCGGGATCCGAATTTGAAATCATGTTTATCAAGTGATGTACGACAATTTTCCGTCTTTTTGTTACACGTGTAGGAGAGTTGGATATGTGACGATAAATTGTAGTGAGCTAACTAAATGCGATAAAACACAAAAAAAGGATACCGTGGTGAGCAAGAAATCCATAGAGGTTACTAAATAGAATCCTGAGCAATGGTTGACGGAGAAAGTGAACAAGGAAGGCTTTGGGGAATGGATGGTGGGAATGATTAAAAATTCGGTCTGATTCCACCAAAATGGCCAAAATATCTCAGAAATTGAGGCGCCCGAAACAAATTGGTGGTGTAATTCCAACCATGACTTATGCCACTTTTGTTTAAAATTAATTAATAATGTGCATTCGAACTAATCAGTACTATTTGCATTTTTTTTTTGGGCATTTAAAGGGTGTTTGCAAGAGTTTTTAAAAAGAGCTTATGGGCTTTAAGTCACTGAAAAGCATTTATTTAGTGTTTGCAATTCATGCTTTTGCTTCTCCTTCTCTTAAAAAAAGTCAAAAATAAGCAGAAGCCCAGAAGCATGTCATGAGGTGCTTCCATAAACTGCTTCTACTTATATATTATTTAAATTTCTCTTAATATATTATTTAAGTCTTAATTAATGAGAAAAAAATTCTCATAATTTCTCTCTTTCCTCATTTACGTGATATTCTCTATAATTTTAAATTGTGGTGTTTTAATTAATAATAAAAAATAATTAAAGAAAAAAGTAATAACGAAAAAGAATACAAAGAAATTCATAGAAGAAAAAAAATTACTTAACAACAACATATTTATATTAACAACTTTCAAATAAAGTTATACTTTCTAAAAATAAATGCTTACATCAAATAAATTGTGAAATTTAGTGTAATAAGCGTATTAATTCAATTATATTATTTTATTTTTAAATATAACCATATTTGTGCATGTGTGGGTGAAACATTAATATTATGGATACTTTAAATATAGGTAAATAAATTTTATTGCATCTTGATCAATATTCAAAAACTGCATTTCACTAACTATTGCAAACACCACAAAACTATTTTAACTGCTTTAAGTAACTTTTAAAAATACATTTGCAAACACTCACTGCTTTAAGTCAAACGCCGCTTTAAGTAACTTTAAGTAAAAGTTATGAATAAGTAGCTTTCATAAGCTCTTGCAAACACCCCTTAATGCTCTCATAATTGAGGTTCTTCAAGCTCCAATAAGTTTACTTTGCTAAAAAAATCCTTACAAATTACAATTTACATATCTTAATTCTTAAAGTCTTAATGAAAGCAAAAAGTTTATGTTGTTGAAAAAAAGTTTAAAATGTTATTCAACAAAAGTATTTGCCCTATTTTTTGTACTTGAACTTCTTAATAAGCTGTCAATAACAAGTTTTTTGATTCCGTATTAATGTTTGTGCAACGAAATATATGTTGTATTTATCAAGTTTTATATCTATTATTTATGTAATCAGAATTTTCTTTATTCATTAGTGACTCTTGAAAATTTTATTACATTTTCTATATATTGTTCCAAAAATCTTTTCGAAATATATCCAAGACTCTTCGAAACGTTTTCGAAACTTATCGAAACGTTTCTAATATTTCGTCTACCGAAACCTTGTTCCAAACTGAAACTTTAATCCATGGATGGTGGTGCCTCAAAGAAGGTCTAACCCTAGGTCGAATGAGGAAAGGTTTTTATTGAAATGGAAGGGTAAAAATGGAGATAAAGGAAACAACTTCCTAGTCCAAATCTTAGACAGAATTTAAGAGAAGCAAAAATTGGGTCATCTTCTAAGGCTTTCCACCCGGGAGAGGAAATTCTTAATACAGAGAATACAAAGGGAAAGAGGATCCTTCCAAAATCAATTTCCATTTTTAAAAAACCAGGCGCAAAGAGCAAATAACAGAGCAATACAGAGGGTACGAAAAACACAACCAATAATACGACAAAGTCAGGAATTGCGAATACATTTGCGGTTCTGGCAGAATCTGAAGCGCACGAATATAATTCTGATCACGTCCAACAAGAGGTTGTCAAAAGTCTTCACATGGTTAGAGTTAATGGAGCCGGACGAGGATCTCAATATCGAGTGGGAGAACATAATGCTCATTGTGCAACCACAACCACAACTTTGGGACAACCAAACGATAACACACAACTTCGACGTTCCCTCAAGGATATTAAGAATAGATCTGAGGACCGTCAACGTGGTAGAGACTTCACTAATTATCTGGGAGCTAGAAGTAAACACACAGACGATAGAGATGGAGGAGAACATACCCATATATTGGCAGAAATTAATCATGAGCAATTGGGAATCGAATAGGCATCAATACCTCTTAGTAGAAACACTGCGACAACTGACATTGTCATGGATGGTTCGGACAATTGATAATCCAATCCACCTAGTCCATCTGTTTAATCCTTTAATGAAGATTGTGTAGTGGAATTGTCAGAGAGCGGGGCATGATGACTTTTGGGTTAATTATAGAGATTTGGTACGCATACACGGGCTGTATATTGTATATCTTCTTGAAACAAGAGTCTCGCTACATGGGGTTCACTGACTTTTGCATAGCACCAACGGATGGTATGGACGATGATATATGGATGCTCTGGAATTTCGAAGATATTGATGTCGATATTAAGGATATCGAGGATCATGGAATATACGCATTAGTGGGTCCTAAGAAGCAAGATAAGTGGATGATCTAGGGGATCCATATGAAGCCACATAGAGAGGACAAGGTGCGGATTTTTGACAAATTATCAGTCATGGCACGCTCGATGGATTTTTCGTGGCTGGTGCAAGGAGACTTTAATGAAATTGGTTTTTCTCATGAAAAACAAGATGGGAGTAGGAACGTGCATGCGAGATGCCATGCGTTCCAAAAAAGGATTCGATCTTGGAAAGTTCAAGACCTCGGATTTCATGGACCAATATTTACTTTGACAAATAAAAGGGAGGGTCGGGCTATCATCAAGGAACGCATTGATCGTGCATTGGACAATGTGCATTGGGTGGAAAAATTCCCGAATAATGCGGTTATTCATCTACCGCGTACACATGACGACCATCATCCTATTTTGACGAATACGGTGGGCGGGGAAAATATTTGTGAGAAAAGACCATTTCGATTTGAGGCGTGTTGGTACACCCACCCGAAATGTGAAGAGTTGTTGAAGCAAATTTGGGTCGAAAAAAAAGACCTTATTGTTGCGGTCAATCGCGTTCCTGAGTGATGATTTTGTGGAATACAAAGTGTTTTGGAAATATATTTAAGCGAAAAAAGAATCGTCCTTAAACGAATTGAGGGTATGCAGCGAGCACTTGCAAAAGCCCCTAATGTGTTCCTCGAGAATTTAGAGCGGAATCTGATAGATGAATATAATATGATTCTTCGACAAGAGGAGGTCTTTTGGCATCAGAAATCGAGGGTGCAATGGGTCAACTCGGGGGATAAGAACACGGTGTTCTTTCACATGTCTACATTGGTGCGGCTCAAAAGAAACCGTATAATTATGCTCCAAATTGATGGGACGTGGACCATAAATCAAGAGGCATTGTAGGATCACACATGGGGATTTATTAGGGCTCTTTTTACGGGGGAGAATTATGATACTCCTCCCCTAGCAATCTCCAGACTTCAACAAGTGTTGGAGGATGACGATGGTATGTCTCTTGGTCAGGCGGTTTCTTTAGAAGAGCTAAAGAACACGTTTTGGAATACACACCATAACAAGGCCCTGGATCCGATGGAATACAAGCGAGTTTCTTTCCAAAATACTGGAGTTGGACAAGTGAGTCTTTTTTCTCATTCGTTCAGAACGCGTTCAACTTTGGACCCTTCAATCCGAATATTTGCGCCACTTACCTCTATCTAATCCCAAAGGTAACTGATACTTGGATAATTTCTCAATTTTGGCCAATATCGCTTTGTAATGTGATGTACAAGTTTATTACGAAGTGCATTACTCTGCAACTTCGAGATATTATGCCTAAAATCATAGCGCTTGCTCAATCAAGCTTTATCAAGGGTCGTAGTACCCAAGATAATATTTTTGTCATGCAGAAGGTACTTCATTCTTTGAAATCTAAAAAGAAAAATAAGAAAGGTTGCATGATACTCAAGCTCGAGAAAGCTTATGATAAGATAATTTGGAAATTCTTGGAGGAAACTTTGGTAGCCTTCAATTTCTCGAGGAACATTGTTGATCTTGTCATGTTTTGTGTGAGGAACGCGGCCACTAAAATCTTATGGGTTTGTGACAAGAAGACCTGCTATCCTCCTATTTATTTGTTCTATGTGTGAAGAGACTCGCCTACATGATTAAGGAGGCAGTGGAGAATAAGGAGTAGGGACCGTTGATCCCTTGCCGAGGGGGACCGCAGTTGTCACATATTTTTTTTGTCAATGACCTTATTCTGATGGGAAAGGCCACGATTAAATCTGCTAGAAGTATGAAGATGGTTTTTGATTCTTTATGTTTGTGTTCGAGGCTTAAAGTGAATAAGGCTTAAAGTGAATAAGGATAAATCAAAAACCTTTTTCTCTAATAGGGGAGGTGCGGGTCTAAAGCGGCAGATTTGTGTACAATTCGGTTTTGCCCAGACTTTGCAACTGGGTAAATATTTGGGGGTAACTCTAATGCACGGTTGACGAACAAGTGAGCAATACAATGACCTTTTCGATAAGCTCCTTGCGCGATATTCTGGATGGAAGGGAAATACATTATCTTTGGCAGGGCAGGCGACTCTTATTCAAGTAGTTTCTACGGAGACTCCGATACATACTATACAATCATGTTGGTTATCGGAGGAGACATGCAACCGACTTGATAAATTAAATAGGGACTTTCTTTGGTCCATATATGGAAGTTAAAAAGATTCATCTTGTGGGATGGAGTAAAGTGACAAATAATAAAAAAGAGGGAGGATTAGGGATGCGCACGGCTAGTAGGATAATGAAGTTTTACTTGTGAAGTTTTGTTGGAGGATTATGCAGTGATACGACTGTATTTGGACCGACCTAATCAAGGCTAAGTATCTCAAGAAGGCGAGATTGAATGATTATACGGTTAAGCCAAGTGATAGTCCGACAAGGACAAGCATTGTGAGATGCATGACACTTATTTCTCCCTTTATTAGGTGGAAAGTGGGGAATGAGAAGTCGATATCTGTTTGGTTCGATAATTGTCTTGGAGATTCAAGATTAGGCGATGCAAATTTTGTGATTGCTTACACAGATCTAGGCTTCATGCTTGCGAATGTGATAGATGAGGCGAGGAATTGGAGATTTGGTGTGTTTAACACGAACATACCACTAGTCTAAAGGAAAGAGATCATGGCAATGAGGTTTATATTAAACGAGGAGGATGATAAAATCCTATGAAGCGAGACGAGGAATGGAGTCTTGACATGTTAGAGTACATACAAGGCATTGCACCACACATGCGCAGACATACGGAATCGGCGGGTTAGTGTGGAAAATCCCAGGTGGAAATAAACATCCTTTCTTCATTTGGTTGGCGACTCAAAATAAGTTAGCTACAAATCATCTTAGGAAACTAAGGAAGATGACAAACAATGCTAATTGCTGTATTTATGTAAGGGACAAGGAATATGTACTTTATATTCTTCGGAGTTGCGTGGCCGCATATGGACTATCTGGAAAGCACGGAATAGTCGAATCTTTAAAGGCAAAGTTGAAGCCAATTTGGCGAGTGTAAGTAACATCAAACAAGCGGCGACTGACTTGAACTCAATTCATAAGAAAACTAAGTACAAGGAGACTAGAAGATGGGTTAAACCGAGAAAGGGATGGTTCAAACTGAATATTGATGGAAGTGTTGTCGCGCGGTTGAACAACGGGGCCATTGAATGGGTTCTTCGTGATGAGAATGGGGATTGGCAATGGGAATTTGTGGTGAAAATCTCGAGTTCATCGGTTCTTGAATCTGAAGTTGAAGCTATTTGTATGGGTTTATCTCTTGCTTTGGAGAAAAGGATAAGGCGTACTGAAATAAAAACCGATTCGAAAGAAGCCTACACTATCATCATGGATGAATCAGTGAAGGAACATATGCTTCAAGACAAAATAGAAGAATGTGGGGACTTGATTCATAAGCATTGGATGACTGATTCTCGGTGAATAGCCAAAACGAAGAATAGACTTGCGGATGTAATTGAGAAAAGCCCCTGTAGCATGGATGGTGAAATTCGCTTTATGTCTACTCTCCCAAATTATTTTATATCCTAGAACTTGATGTAGCCTAAGGGCTTCTCTTTTTTCCCCCTTCTTTACCAAAAACGAAGAAGGTCTAAAGCTCATGAAAACAAATCAGAATGAAATTGTGATTTCTTCTTGTCTTGGCAAGTTAGCTATTTTACTAATTATAACGAAAGGCATATGATAGATGTTGATAACGTAGTAGATATAGTTATAAATAAGATAAAACAACTTCCAAGATACTCAGTTGGTGTTTGCAAACGCTTAAAAAAAATAATTTTATTTTTTAATTTGATTTAAACACTTTTAATAGGTTATAAGACGCTTTTGTATGATGAAAGGTGACGAAATTGTTATTAATTGTCTCTAATTATAATGGTCACTAATATAAATAATAAAAAATACAAGTATAAGTTATCCTTTTTCTGAGTTGTTATTATATGTTTTTCCAAAGAAATAATATTTTGCTAAGAGAAGTTCCCTCTTGTTCTTCTAGTGCAGTTTCCTCCAGTTGGTACTAAAGCCGCATTTTCCCTTGGAGATATAAATACTTTGAAAAAGGGCAGGGGCGAGTTATTTCTTTTTCTTTGAGGAAGACGACGATCACATTCCGTTCCATTCCAAATCATGGCTTAATTAAATCCCTCCAATTTGCCAAAAAAGGAAAAATAAAAAAATAAAAAAAAATGGCGGAGAATTCAACTTCGTCAGTATCCTCTCCGAAACCCTTAGCCATAATTGAACAGCAGCAATCACAAACCCTGCCATCCCCCGACCATCAACAATTAGTACAATCGCAGCAGCAGCAATTGGTACAAGGCCAGCAGCAGCAGCAGCAATTACAGTTACAGCAGCTGCAGCAGCAATTACAGCAACAGAATAACAGCGGCAATGTAAATTATAGCGGTAATAATAATAGTTATAATAATAATAGTATGAATTTGATTGGGGTTTCGATTTTTTCAGGGCTTACAGAGGAACGCCTCGATGTCGAGGCTTAACCAAATACAACAGAATAGTAATGCTACTAGTCAGTTAGGAATACTCAGGCAGCAGCAGCAGCAGCAACAGAATTCAGGGATTTACGGCCAGATGAGTTTTGGCGGAATGAGTTCAATGCAGCAGCAACAAACTAGTAATGATAGTAACAACAACAATATTAATAATCAGCAACAGCAACAGCAACAGCAGCAGACACAGTTGCAGCAGCAAATTGCTCAGCAAAATCAATTGCAACAACAAATGGGGCACATCACCAGTGGGAATTTGTCACGGTCCGCCTTGATGGGGCAAACTGGGCACTTGCCCATGTTATCTGGTCAAGTAGCAGCAGCAGCTGCCGCCCAGTTTAATTTGCAGAATCAGTTTTTGTCTTCGGTATACATCATTAATCGGTCCTGTAATATTGATCTATGCACGCTTCCCTGATTTGCTCGTTCTTTTCATCTTCATATTAATTAATGATGATGTTATACTTATATGACCTCTAGTTTCCTTGGAAATTATCCTGGAGATTAATATATATTGTCTTTTCTGCAAATATGCGCTTACTTATTCTTCCCTGTTTTGGAGATTACTTTTTAACCAGAAATAACTATTTTTATCTTTATCCAGGAGATTTGGTATTTTTTTCTTCTCCCACTTATATCTGCTTCATAAATTTAAAGCTTAGCACGGCCATGGACAACCCTTCACGATATTTATGTTTCCATTAAAATGGATTTTCTTGTGATATATGAATGAGTGTTTTGGTTTTTGACTATTGGACTGTTATTGTTAGTAATTCAATAAAGAACTTTACTAGTTGAGAACCATGGCTCTGCTCTTTGTTGGTCCTAGTTGTCAAGAGGTTATGATAACAAATGTTCACAGCAAGATAAACCTTTTGATGTTATTCAATGACTTATCGCATTGCGTGTATAATTGGTGCAGACACGTCAGAAAGCCGGATTCATGCCAGGTTCTCAGTTCCATCAGGGTAATTCTCCTGGACAGGGAATGCAAGCTACGGGACTTGTAGGGTCTCTCAATTTGAATTCTCAACAGAGAGCAAATGGGGCACTTAATTACACCCAGCAAAGGATAACCCCTCAGCTGAGACAGCAACTATCACAGCAAAATGCACTCACTGCTAGTCAGGTACTTGTTCTTACATCTTTTTATCTTAATTCTTGAGGGTCACTAATTAATGTTTATTCCTAAGTAGCAATGTGATGCTGGTGTTGGCAATAAATAAGCTCTACGGTTAACATGTGGCCCATCTTTTGTTCTTTTGCATATACCTCTGATAACGGAGTATCTGTTGAATTCCACGCTAGCCAAAACGATTGTCACAGAATCAAATTGCATTTTTAAGTGAGATGTCATAATGACTGGCTTGATTATGTGTTTGTGTATGTTCAGAAAAACAAGTTTAGAAAGGAACCATATGAACTAAAAATATTAAATATTTTACTTGCAAGCTTAGCTTTTACTATGTTGTTACTTGTGTTGTCCCGTGGCAACTAAGAACACTCCTACAAATGTTTGAAATAGACCGCCATTTGATTAGGCCTCATTGAAGTATTATTACTCATTGCACGCACACCAAGGGATGTGTTATAGATTCTCATCTCTAACTGCTTTCATTGTTTGAGAGCCAGGCTTTCAGTAGTATGAGTCAAAGGTTTATCTTCTCCAGTGATTGCAGAAATCATATGGAGATATCCTTTGTTTTGAGATATGGCACTTACAATTTGACGACGCCTTCGCAAAATTATTGGTTTTCAGTGTTGGGGGTGGTGGTGCTGGTGGTAATTGTAAAGTTAAATGACTTTCAATGGTGGGAATTGTAAAATTTTGGGTATTGCTTATAGAGTATAATTGTTTGGCTATAATTTCATATCTAGACTTATTAATGATGTTCTGAAAACTCTAAAGTGGAGCACTGATACAAAGACTAGAATTTGGAAACATTACAAGACAGTTTATTTAGAAAATTAAGCATATTATGCACATGTTCAACTTTATTCGTCAAAACTTTAAATATAAAAAAATATTTCGCTTTATTAGTAACAGAAAAACTAAGATGAAAACTAAAGTTAGTCCCAGAGGAGGTAAGTGCAATTTGAAAGAGCTGATGTCTCTGTTAGTCATCTAACCATTAGGAAGGTTGATGTTATTTTCTTTGTTATGTTTTCTAGATCTTTGATGTGAGGGCAACATAGGCCTTTAGTGTACCGTTATGTGTTACTAACAGAAGTAAGTCTCAAGGAACTTAAGTGTAACCTTCTGCAACTGATGGAGCACAATCAGCAGGGGATCATTAGGGGGAGGTAGTCGTGAGATTTTCATGGTTTTAAAGTTAAAACTATTCATGAAGGGGGATCACTTCATAATTTTCAATTTTCAAGATAGGGATGTTTGAAAGATTCATCTGGAAAATGCATTGAACATTGAACAGGGATCTTGAGAAAGTCTTAGAAGTATGTTTGAAAATTGAAACGTGTTTGAATCTCATTCCAGTGGATTCAACAAGGTTTGCCTTACTTTCTCCGCCCACTCATCCCCCAACCCCGAATATGAGCCTATCTCCCCTCCCCCCCGGTACTGCCGACCCCTCCTGCGGTCCTGCTGCCTCCTTCCTCCCCCATTCCCCAACAAAAAGGCTTTCCTGAAAGAGAAAGACACCTACAATGACTCTTCTGTCCCAGCTCTTTGGTTGCTTCCTCTTCATCCCTCCAGGCGTCACTGCATTTTCCCCCACCCTTTTCCAACATCTCACACCAAAGAGATGGAGAGAGAAAGAATAACGAAACATAAAGGGATGCAATGCAGGTATTTGCAGATGAAGCATTGAGAAAGAGGATAGATATAGCGCCTTTTCAAATTCCTCATTCTTCTTTCTAGTTGATTTTGAAAGTTATTATGGTGGACATTCTGTTTGCCACTCCAAAATTCAGCCGACGTTGGAACCAAATGCTCCTACAGGTCGCTGAAAGGTGAAGGTTCTAAGAATGAATCATGAGAATGGATATCATTATATATGAATTGCAACTTTGACTGGTCAATTTGGAGGCATGCCCCATTTGGTCCTCTTAGGCTCACATACATATGGAAAAAATTGAAGTGGAATTCTAGCTCAAAACCGCGAAAGATATGAATGCTCCAAAACTAAGACATTTCCTTTGTTTGAGATAGGATGTGAGAAGGTGTAGGTGATATAAATAGTTAAATACACATGACTTTGTACAGATATCAAGGATTTCCAATTTTGTATGGATGCCTCTTTAATTTTTCAATTTTTCTGGGTAAATGTACAGCTGCTGCAAGATTTATTCCAGTTAAGAGGTCTGGCATCAGTCGTGAATATTTGGAACAGCATTTATGATTTTTTCATCTTGGATATTCTGTATCTGTCTGTAGGTTACCGAGTTATATGTTCAATTGTGCTGGCTTCTCTTTTATGGTGTTTTACCTTTTTTGTTATAAGGCTGCATTTAATTTTATGCTATTTCAAGAAACTGCAGGGCCAGAATATTACAAGGACGTCATTTATGAATTCTCAAATTTCTGGGCTGGTTCAGAATGGACAAGCAGCTGTAATGCCGAACTCTATAGCTCAACAGCAGTGGTTGAAGCAAATGCCAGCTATATCTTCTCCCAATTCCGCACTTCGTTTGCCGCAGCGACAACAGATCCTTATGCAGCAGCAACTAACTTCATCTCAGGTGCATCAGAATTTAGTGGGACTGACTCAACAGGTTCCCCAAATCATACAGCAGCAAAACCACGCACAGATGCAGCAACAGAAACAACAGCAGCAGCTGTTACAGCAACACTCGCCACAGCAACCACCGCAGCAGCTCTTGCATCACCAGCAGTCCCCGAGAATGGTGAACCCGGGGAGTCAGAAATCCGTCAGTATGACAGGGTCACAACCAGATGCTGCTGCATCAGGAATAACTACTCCGGGTGGAAGTTCAAGTCAAGGCACAGAAGCCAGCAACCAGCTTCTAGGGAAGAGAAAGATACAAGATTTAGTATCCCAGGTTTTCCTAAAATTTATTCATTCAGATACCTTTTTGCTCATGAATTAGGTGAGATAGAAATATTAAATTCATGGATTAAAGTTTTGGTTTCGGAGTAGGTTTCAGTGAGCTAATAATTAGAAACGTTTCATAATATTTCGAGAACTTTTCGGCATGTTTCGAAGAATCCGCAAAATTGGATTATAGCTAACGTGGAAACTACATGTATTTTTCGTTTCGATAGAGTCCAAAACGGAAACATTTCGGTACTTTTCGAAAAAACGCACGGAAATTTTGATTCATGATTAAATTCAAGATCTGATATTTATATCGTTGGGGTAGTCCATTTTCATCAATTTGACTTCAGTACATCAGGATAAAGTTATTAAGTTGCTTAAATGTGTGAGGAATATGTCAACGTCTTATATTTCTTTTCTTGGCACTTCTTCCAAATAAAATAATTAGATTGATTGTCATTGATATTGCAGTTGGATTTTTATGGAAAACTAGACCCTGAAGTTGAAGACCTCCTTTTGGAGGTTGCTGATGACTTCATTGATTCGGTGAGGCGCTTAGTCCGATGGAATACTCTTTTTTTATTTTTTTATTTTTTACTATTAGTTATTGTTTTTGTAGCTATTGTATCTACATGTGTAATGTCTTCGTTATTCTAATACATTCTTTAAATGCGCTGTTGCTGTTTATTTGATTGTGGATTGCTTATAATAACATTAATACATTATATGGTGTGTGGGAGTGCATTGGGTAACTGTGCTACTGGAATGTTGAAATTATTTATCAGTACATTACTAATCAGGGTTGTTGGTTACTTGGTAAGATAGGTGGGGATATGCAAATTTCTAATAGCTATTCAACTCTTCTTTTCTCATTTTTCTCAAGTCTCTTGCTTTTATCTGCTTCTTGCAGTAAATATGAGCCAACTGAATTGTCTGTATGACACTTATAAATGTAATTAGGTGTCATGTTCAACTTTATACGTAATCGTTCATTCTTGTGATTTCTTTACTTGTAGCCCCCTCTCAGTTGTCGTAGTGTGTAATTTGTTTATC
Organism: Linaria vulgaris; assembly: GCA_948329865.1. NCBI lineage: Eukaryota > Viridiplantae > Streptophyta > Magnoliopsida > Lamiales > Plantaginaceae > Linaria > Linaria vulgaris. Next base: position 65,436,691 of record OX415251.1, read on the forward strand.
TGCCTGCTGCTTAAGAACTAGCTCATGCACTACTATATATACCTGATAAGAATGTCTGGCTACTCTGAAAGCCATTTGTCATGCTACCAACTTATTATTCCAATTTCGACATGACGTGGTGTGATGATGGAGCAATATTTGGTCGATGATCTGCTTGGTTAAGCATTACTTATTACCATTCTTTTTCAGAACAAATGTTGTCTGACTTTATGTAGGTTACCACATTTGCTTGCACCCTGGCAAAGCATCGGAAATCTTCAACTCTGGAAGCCAAAGACGTGCTGTTGCATCTAGGTTTGTGTTGTCTCGCAGTTGGCATTTTTTTTTTCATTTTAATATCAAAATTGCATTACTTAAAATGCCTCCATACTTACTAGGGCAAAGATATCATACGATTATGACATTTAGCCGTTGAACAGATCTAACAGAACCTTGCTGTTACTTCTGCCATTTTTCTGTCACGACCAAGAAAATGGTTTGTCATCAGAGAAACTGACTTTATATCTCACTAGCCACTTTACTGTAGTACAAGTATCATTGTCTACATATAAACCATACATGATCTTCGAAAGTAGCTTTAGCAACATAACATAGTCATAGTTTATTATCTTTGAGAAAGGAGGCCTTGCTTCCTCGCTGTTTTTGGTTAATTTAACTTTGGGTCCTCTGCAGAGAAAAACCTGAAATTGAGAGTTCCTGGATTTTCAAGTGAAGAGAGTAAACACAATCCAGTCAATGTAAGCTATGTTACCTCTCCTTGTCAGCTTTGTTAAATGTTGTAACTGTTAATCGTAAATTATGTTCAGGACATAATTTGATACTGGCACTTTTTCCATTGTGTTAAGTACCTGTTTTATGTATAAGATGTTGAAAAATATCATTGAGCCAACTATTTTTTCCTCAGCAATGTTTCCCAATTTAAGGGTTTTGATGAATTTGCCTCCTAAGTTAGCACATCTTGTGCAGTAATGAAAGTACTAGGAAATTTATAACTCATGAGGTGGAAAATGAAGTTGCTTGTTGAGCTTTGAGTATCACACACCTTACTGACTTCTGCTCTAATTGACATGCAGCCACCGATTGATGCACACAGCAAGCGTCGGGATATTGTAAGTTCTAATAATTGTATGATGTTTGACCTAAATTCTGTTGTTGATCAATTAATAATGCATTCACTACGAATTTGTATTCAGATACGTACTTTAATGGAGCCTGTACACTCTGAACCAAATAATAACGCTAAGCAGATGGTCAGACAGGGGCCTAGCAATCTAGTTACTCCAGGCCACACAATTAGACCTTCTCCAAGTTCAGAGCAGTTGGCATCACAATCTGCTTTGCCCCAGATACTCCAACAAACAAATAGATTCTGATAGGTTTTAGTTCATTCTTCTTATTGGGTTTCTTGTGTTAGTATAGTTACCTGGTGTTTTTTCCAGGACTATGTATTTCTGTTTTTCTTTTAGTTTGTCATATAATGCCATCGTACTGTACTACATGTTATTAAAATTACGAAACAGCTATTGTTTTTATTTTTCTTCACCAAATCCGTCTTGTAATTCGTCCCAGCAGTCACTCCCTTCCCCTCCCCCGCACCCCACAAGTCATTACATGCCATGCACACCACCAAATGTCTCAATTATGTGACTCTGTGTAGGTAATTTTTGCTTGAAATGTTTGATAAACTTAAGAATTATGTTTCTGAGTTGTGTGACATCTTCATTTGCTTTATGTTGGTGCATGCCTTGCATATGGGTTTATCTTGAAACTCTATGCAGTGACCGACAAGAATAATGAAATTTACTCTGGAACTTTGGCACCCTATTAAAATGTAGTACATAATTGGTTTGAAGAAACTTGGTAGAGAGGCTCCCAGTTTCAAGAGTGATTTTCCTTGTTAGCCTGAGCTTCGTTGGTCCCTGCTATTTTAGTTCAGAGTGTATGGTTTCGACTGCGGCCGGATTTGATAATTCTACTTCTTAATTATGCGATTCTTTAGTTGTATTTGATTTATTATTTATATGACTCGAATTTTTGAGACTGGGAAGGCCGGCAACTGATACATGAAGGTGAAGCACGGCTTTGTAGCCGTTGATGTTTCGAGCATGTTTGTTCTTCTTTTTTATTTTTTATTTTTTTATTTCCCTTTTTATCTGCTTGGGTTAAAAAATAAATTGCTATTGTTTTTTCCCAAGAGCAAGTTATTAACATTCTCATGATCTCATTTAGATCCGGTTTTGTTCAAGCCTTTTATTTAGGCAAGTAACCAATTAGTTGTGCTATGAATGGGCCTTGAGGGTGGTGCGTACTATCAGTATCCCGAATATGAGATACTCTCCAACTTAGAACTTCTCACTATCAACTCTAGATGCTAAAAAAAAAATTGTAATAGAGTGATAATGGGTGAGTAGCTAAAGATGGGTTTTCGACTTACATGTATTGCACCTTATTCCGTGTTGCATATATACCATAATAACTCATGTCAAAAGGCAAAATTTTATAACTGATAGCATGACGAATTGCGGAGGCCCTTCTTAAAAGTCGAAATATCATTTACATTGTTATGGAGAGTTTCAAGCAGGTACCGTAATCACCTGAGAAGAAAGACCATAGGGCAAAGAGAAGCGAGTAATAAACAGTACTATTTCTGATATTACATAATATAGTAACAATACGTGTCATGTCACGTGGATGCCACAATTGCAAGGATCACCTATATTTGTGTATAACGAACTAGGCACCCTATGACATATCATTGGAAAGCCACGGATGTCTAGGTCGTAATACAACAAGAGGATTGCAATTCTAAGTCCGGAGTAGAAGTTATGCCCGAAAAGGTGGAACTACGCAGATTTTGACAGCATATCGAATATGATATCGAATATCATATTCGATATGCCATTCTCGACATATCAGACCCCTTTTGCCTATAAATACCCCTCTATTTGGCCATAAATGAGAGAGAGATAATGCCTAGGGACCCCCACCATAGCTCCTATGTCGAAGATATTCGATATAGCGCCTGACGTCACCCCCGACGTCACCTCCGACATCACATTCGATATGCACAAGCCCGCCTTGTATTCGACATAGAGAACGTTCTACGTATACATTCGATATGTACCTTATATGCTTGGAAAGCTAAGGGTGTCTACTTTCCAGAGGAAGAAGCGGAGTAAGTTTTTTATAGACGTACATCGAGATATGACCGATATGGGGAGGCCTCAACATCACACCCCACATGAAAGATACCTGACATGATATTCGATGTCGAGGACATTCTACATGTCTCCCCGACATGTATCTTATATGATTGGAAAGCTAAGGGAGTCTAATTTTCGTATCAAGAAGTGGATTGAGATTTGGACCTTTCTACACAGAGATATGGTCGAAACCGTGAACCCGCGCCATGCAGAAACAAGTGAACCACATAGCCCGATTAGTGCTCGGTCATTAGAAATAAATGAACTATGTTCGGCTTGATTCCCTCAAAGGGATAAGTAGGCAGCTTGGGATAACCCAAGTCTAATCCGAAATCATGAAAGATCCATCCGTCCCCTCACCGCGTCGCTTGGGGTACATGCGTGCTAAGGACAAAGTTGGTTCTAGCGCAGCCTAGAACCAGCATGATGTGGACTGTTTCGTCAGCCTACCAAGCCGGCGGACGATAACGCACCAAATCATTAGCTTCGTCTGTGGGAACACACTGGAATATACTTGTAAACAAGCATGCAACCTTAAATTCAATCGACTTCATGAAGAACAATTGCAGAGCCAATCAAGGTAAGTCATATTAACTACATTATATTATTCACCTGCATATTCGGCAGTTAGTTACGTTACACTGATTCACCTATATATCGAGCCTATTTTTGATATCGAAATCTTTTTACGATGTCGAGACTATTTTCGATATTCAAATCTCTTTTCTATGTCGAGCCTATCTTCGATATTGAAATCTATTTTTGACATCGAGTCTATTTTCGATGTCGAGCCTACTTTCGATATAAACATCCACCTTCGACATAAAAATCCACCTTAGATATACACCATTCCCGATATGGAGACTATCTTCGACATATCTTAATCTCAATATCATTACTTACCGGATATACGTATACACTCGATATCTCCCATCTCCGATATAATCCCAGATTTGATATCACCCAGATTCGATATAATCCTAATTTCGTTTTAATTCTAGATGCAATATAATGCCAGATTTGATATTATCTCAGATTCGATATCCCTCAGATTATATAATCCCATATTCGATATTATCCCGTATTAGGTTCGATGCCTTATTAATTTATGCTTTTAATTATGTTGGAACAATTTATATTTACCTAAATTGCCTTTCCTCCATATTAGGCGAACTAAGATTTACCCAATTTTTGGCCGCTATCTATTCTTATTCTTTATCTGGCGAATGCTATATATCTCTCTCTCCCTTTCATATTAATAGTCTGATTGCAGGAGTGAACATATTGTACGGGATAAGATAGAAATATACCTTAAAGGGTAAGAGTATCTCCTATCTTAAGGGTAGGCAGATCGGATGCTATCCGTTTCTTAGATGTTAGCTATCTGAAATATATCCTTGAATATATTGTTATACGTTTAAATGACATGAACGTAGACATCCTCCGTCAGCAAAACAAGGAGAAGAAAAGATCCCCTATTCATCGAGATAAGGAGGATAAGAAGAAAAATGCTGGTACAACAACAGAGAGGTTTCGCCCTCAGGACATATCGCTTGAAAATGCGACTGTCCATATGCCTCAACAATAAATATGCTGGTAAAACAGCAAAGAGGTATCGCCCTCAGGACATATAACTTGAAAAGGCGACTGTCCATATGCCTCCACGACAAAGATGCTCGTAAAACAGCAGAGAGATATTACCCTTAGGACATATCGCTTGAAAAGGCGACTGTCCATAAACCTCCACGGCAAAGATGATGGTAAAACAACACAAAGGTCTCGCCCTCAGGACATATCGCTTACAACGATAAATATCCATATACCCTCGTGGTGGATACGTTGATACAACAATAGAGGTTACGTTATCTCGACTACTTATACAGGTCAACATACCTCATATCCTACAGGATACGGCAGAGAATACCTTAACATGTAGACTTATTTTTGTCCTACGGGACAATATAGCAAATGCCTTAAAATGGTAGAGTTATCTCATATCCTATGGGGAAAAGCCAGAAAATACCTTAACATGTAATTTGTATATTTACTATTCTATAGGATATGGTAGAAAATATTTAACTAGACTCCGAAATGCTATTTTATTCACGAACTCAAACGAGAAAACGGACAATGTCGACAACACAAATGAGACATGCTAGAAATGACAGTGTCACTTCTAACAATATGATAAAATGCCAGCAATGGCAAAGCCACATCTACCTATAACGCAAAGGTCAAGCAATTAGCTAGATGCCTACTCTGCATAATTATAATAAACTCAAGATAACACCTATATAATGGCAAAATACTGCTAGACGCTCAAAAGTAACGCGATAATACGATTAAATGAATAACTCATTCCTACCATAATTTTATGGCAATAGCATTACACCCGTCACCGTACTGCGACTAATATTACAACGTGAAACACGTTCATTATCGTGTGCGAAACGCGAGACAAGAAAAAGACAAATTCTAAAACATGTGGCAAAATGATTACATTATGTATATCCAATATGAGGGTTAACATCTTACCCATACTAGTCAATTAATTCAAAAGCAATCCCCTCTAGGTAGTAAGATATGACTTTACGCTTTAAGGCATTGCCAATTTCTAAATGAAGCTGACACCAATGGTAAATTCTCATCGTTAATAAGATCTTCAATAATACCACTGCAACAATAAGATATATAATTCAAAGTTCAAAATGAACAACCACTATTCAAATAAAATCGCTCCAACGCACAAAAAGTGTTAGCTAAATAACCATTCCAAGCAACATAATATGCTATACATCAGCGTAAAAAATACAACTCTTTCAAAGGGTGACCAACCTGCAACCCTTAGTAGCGCAAGCAAGCGATCTAATACGCACTAGGCGCAGACTTAAGAATGTCAAGAAACTTCTTTGTGTCCATCATATCATTCATCATTTTCACAATTACTATAGCCGAAAGCTTTCCTTACAGTGACTTCTCGCTCATTACCCATCTTATCCTCTTTGAAGATTGACAAAGTGCATGTTTAAGTTACATTGGAGAGAATGTTGACATCGCTCATTGGACCTATAAATGATATGGACATAACCGTCATTTACAAACATTGGCCCAAGGAGCCTCCAGTCTGCCATGACGGGCTTTAACTTTTCCAAATGATGTTTCATATGATTTTTGCTCTCGCTGCAACCTTGCTTGACTTCAAGAATTTTACTATCAACCGATTCACCTACGAAAAAAGGCAAAAAATACCTCAAACGGTAAATGATATCTCATATCCTACGGGACATGATAGGGAATACCCTAACAGCCACTCCAACTCTCAGTTTGGATACTACGGAGCACACTTCACGCCAATCAACACATGACTCTTTTTCTTGAGAATCTCGACAATGCCATCAGGCTCAGCATTATCATACTTACACTCTGCGCTGGTGATAGCTCAAAACCGCCCGCGAGATGTAACAATACTTAAAGCTACATTCTACAATAGCTTCATCTAGAAACTGCCCAATTATGGTATAGTGAAACATACCTTGCGCGATATACAAGTCATTTACCTCTCATGATACAATGAAATATTCTCTACATGGTATTTATGTCGTAGGGCATACTGAGCACGTTATCATAGATCATACCTCACAAGGTATAACAAGAACCATTTATGATACGATGTCAACTACATCTACATATAAAGGTAATAGAAGCGCAGTCAGATACTACATCTGATAAAGTACCTGAATAACTTAATAGGTACCTACAAAGTTTGGGTTGGTTACGTACCACCTCACCAAACGCGAGACCCAACCACACTAACGCTATGGCCGGGCTAGAGCATTTAAATATTTTCACATATCCCAAGTTGTTATGAAGCCAAAATCATAATAAGCAATAAAGAACGCAAGGTTGGTAATAAAAACATTTCCATAAACGGTCATATATACACAATCGCAAGTTATATCACATACAACCTCGCACATGAAAACCCCAAACGGTCCAATTCGTCTCTAGCATTAATGCTTTGGGGGGCCACGACGGCCTAGTGTAGAGAACAATCTCCTCATGTTCTACACTATCCTCTACCAAGACATATTGTCACTATATTGCTACGGGAAGAAACCCGATATACCTTGCTATTTCGATATAATGGGAATTCGATATCTGGGGTCAAAATGAGAAAAATTCCCCAATAGAATAATAGCATTCACACAAGACGTGGGGACCAACTTATATAATAAACACACGTGAGCCCATGCGACAATAAATGGTTTTCTATATCAGGGAGACATCGAAAATGTATATTCGACATCCACCCAATATCGCAGAATTTTCGACTTTCATCTTCACAAATTGTCCAGGAAAATAGGGGAGTATCCGAGCTCTATTTTCACTATCCCAATTCGTTGTTCATGCAACTCGAAAACTGGGGAGAATGAAGGGTATCACTCAATAAAATACTCGAGCATACAAATCAAGTTTACGAATTATCATCTATAATGATAACTCCTAAACTGGGGGACTACTGATATGTATAAATATATCATTCAATTAGAGTTTAGAGTATTCTTATGTTCCAAAAGCACACTCCAAACTGGGGGACTACTGATATTACATAATACAGTAACAATATGTGTCATGTTACATGGATGTCACAATTGCAAGGATCATCTATATTTTTATATAAAGAAATACAAACCTTATCATATATCATTGGAAAGCCACGGATGTCTAGGTCGTAATCTATGTTGCACGGGTTCGGGTACGGCGGTACGGGTATGGTACGGTACGGATACGCCGATACGGTATTTTTTAAAAATAGCCGATACCGATATGGCAAGGATACGTCTATATATAAATAATTATTAATATTTATTATATGTATTTTTTTATTTTTAACAAGCAATAAAATTTAAAACTTAAACAAGAAAAATTAAAAATAGTAAAATACATAAAAAAAGTTTAATATTACAAAATGAAGATGTCGAGTAAAGACTATAAAACGAAACTAGTTGAAGAAGAATTGTTCAAACTTACCAGTAAAGACTGATTATGCGCCTTTTAAGTAAACCCCTTTGTTGCTTTCGATTTTTTCACAAATCCACGATTTGTAAAACCCTAAATGTTCAAAACCTTGGGAAAAGTTATCATTTATCAATGATGTGGAAAAAGACTAAAAGCGATTATGATGATGAGAGAAGAAGGACGACGTCGTGGGGATGAAGAGGGTCGGCCATGGTGGTGGGGTGAAGTCGTGAAGATGTGGTGGATTAACTGATTATGAATAGAAAAGAAGGTATAATTAATAATTATAAAACTAATGAGACAAGAGACATGATTCGTGACATGATAAAGGGTTTTCATTTTTTTATTTTATTTTATATTTTGAGGAATTTATATTTAAATATTTAACCTATCAAATATTAAAAGTTTATAAAAAAGACCCATAATAGTTCGGATACGTATCGAGATTTTTTTAATTTCAAAATTAAAGGATACGCCACGTGGCGTATCGGATACGTCAGAATCGATATCGGTATCTGAATCGGTATCGACATGTATCGGGTACTGCATAATTGTCCGAGTATCGGTATCGGTGCATCACAGGTCGTAATGCAACAAGCGGATTGCAATTCCGAGGTCTGAAGTAAAAGTTATGCCTAAAACAGTGACTGCACATATCTTGATGATATTCGATATGCCATTTTCAACACACTAGGCTCATTTTGCCTATAAATACCCCTCCATTTGGCCATAGATGAGAGAGAGAATGCCTAGGGACCCCCACCACAGCTTTTATGTCGAAGATATTCGATAGAGCCCCCGACATCACCCCCAACGTCACCTCCGACATCACATTCGACATCACATCTGATATGCACAGACCCGACTTGTATTTGACATAGAGAATGTTCTACAATCCATTCGATATGTACCTTATATTTATGGAAAGCTAAGGGTATATACTTTCCACAGGAAGAAGCAGAGTGAGGTTTCGTTATACATACATCGAGATATGGCTGATATGGTGAGGCCTCATCATCACACCCCACATGCAAGATACCCGACATGATATTCGATGTCTAGGACATTCTACATGTCTCCTCGACATGTACCTTATATTCTTGGATAGCTAAGGGAGTCTACTTTCTGTATCAAAATGGGATTGAGATTTGGACCTTCCTATTAGGAGATATGGTCGAAATCGTGAACCCGCACCATGCAGAAACAAGTGAACCACATAGCCCGATTGGTGCTCGGTCATCAGAATAGACAAATGAACTACATTTGGCTTGATTACCTCAAAGGGATAAGTGGACAGCTTGGGATAACCCAAGTCCAGTCCAAAAATCATGAAAGATCAATCCACCCCCTCTCCGTGTCGCTTGGAGTACATGTGTGCTAAGGACAAAGCTAGTTTCGGCGCAACCTAGAACCAACATGATGTGGAGTGTTTCGTCAGCTAGCCAAGCCAGCAAACGATAATGCACCAAATCAACTTCTTTATAACACTTATATTGCTGTTATACTACCAGTCTACTACTAATGACAATATACTTGTTCGTCTAAATGGTTAGACAATTTTTTGTTTTTTGAAATTGAAGATAGTCTGCCCATGAGCAGAAAATACGTCTGCAACTATATTTCTTTTGATGAATACGTGTTCAGCTATTTGACATTTGCATTTAACTGAAATTTGATGCATTACGGCATTTACTATAAAAGAAGGTGGGCTATGATGGAAATTAGAATATAAAAAACAACAACTTTAACAGCGAAAGGATCGTATACCACTGGTCATTTGAGCTTGAATTCTCGTGAATATAAAACATTGTGAAAAGGAAATATATATTTATATAATACTACTTTATAGGTGAAGGACTTCTAGTCTTGATATTAACTTAATGAGTGATTTTAATGGAAAACACAAGCCCTATTTATACAAGACTAGGGACCCTCTTTTGTAACTCCCAAAGACCTTTGTGCTACTGTAGTATTCTATTCACCAAAGAATAATAAGTAGCTAAATTTAATTCACAATAAAAGAGTTAGTCTATCTTATAAATTAAATTAACCATAAATAGGAGAAATGAAACGGTACCAAGAGTTGGTACTTGGTATGTGAACCATCAAAAGAAAAACTTAAAGGTTTAACATTCTCTCATTTGGTTCTCATACTATTGGCTTAATCAAGATAGACAAAACTGAAGTGGCCATATAATTACTTTTAAATGTGAATATTGACCTTTTAAATTCATCTAGATACACTACACATGAATCATGGCGGCACTGCTCTATAGGTGAGCTTTCCCTTCTATGTGTTACAATTTCTAATACATCTTACTTGAACTTGTTAACTTCACGAGTGTCTACGAATCATTCGGGTCCACCTTAATCAACTTCAATGGATGCAATGAATCATTACTTTATGAAGTTTCAAGCTTTAAATAATAATTTTATTATCAAGTGCTCTTTCAAAACAACGTGAGAGATATTACACTTTAATTAGGCCCATTTGATCAACATGACCTTGAAATTTCTTTACGGTAAACCTTCGGTCATGGGATCTGCTACCATTAAATTTGTACTAGTGTGCTCAATAGATACTATTTTATTCTTTATAATTTCTCTCACACTTAATTACTTGATGTCGATAAGCTTGCTTTTGGTCCCCCTCTTGTTATGTTTTGAAAGGACATTGCAACAGTGTTGTCACAAAGAATCTTTATTTGCCTTTCAATGGCATCGACAACTTTAAGACCACGAATATTCTTTAACCAAATGGAGTCGTAGCTTCATAGCACACAATAAATTCTGCCTCCATAGTAGAAGTAGCATTGTTTGTTTAGTACTCTTCCAAGATACAACTCCTCCTCCAAGAAGAAAAACATATCCTGAAGTAGACTTCCTACTATCTATACATCCGACAAAATCTTAGTCTGAATAGCCTCCCACTTGCAAGTTATCTGTATGCTTGTAGGTCAACATATAATTCTTGGTTACTTGTAAATACACATAGTCTTCTTTGGAGCTACCTAGTGTTGGAAACCAGGGTTACATTGAAATCGACCAAATAGCCCAACAAAGAAACTTATATCTAGACGGGGTGCAAATTTGGGCATATCTTAGGCCGCCTACAATAGATGCATAATGGATACTTTTCATCTGTTCTTGCTCCAAAGCATTTTGCGGTGATTGACCTTTATGCAATTTATCACCTTTGACTATGGGAGCCACTTGAGGCTTACAATATTTCATTCCAAGTCTCTCTAACACTTTTTCAATGTAGGCTCTTTAAGATAACTGATGAGAGGAGAATTATAGTGAATTAAGTACTTGACTTCTTAAACTTTTGTACCATTCTTGTGGCAATGTTACTTGTTTTAGTGTCATTTCATTGTTTTTGCAGTTTGAGTCGAGTTAGAGTAAAATGATGCTTTTATGGAGGATTTCAACACTTTTTAGTAACAACGGAGAATAGAGATACAATGCTACTAACCGTGCTACTAAAGAAACCACACAACAGAATGCAGTGCGAGCAAGAGGGGGGGGGGGGGGGGGTCACACAAGGAAGCTGAAGAACATGGGGTCACGCAATCAGCCGCGCGTTGCGCGCCAGATCAAATGTAATATTGGGCCGACACCAGAAACCTTAAAACGAAGCCCATAATGAAGATAAACTATAAAATGGAGGCTACGTTCAGTAGTTAGGGTACCAATTCTAAGAGAAAAAAAAACACCACTAAAAAGAGTTGGAGAGCATTCTAGGGTTAGAGAAGAGCAGAAATTCTACCATTGGTAGCACCACAATCATAGTTGAAGGAGAAAGGTGAACTGAAGGAGTCAAAAATCAGAGTAGAGGAAAGCAACAAGGAGATTGGGGGTTTACTATTTTCTTTTCCTCACTTGAATAATCTATGATGAATTGTTGTAATTTGGATATGACTATGAGTAGCTAATTTTCTAAGTATCTGAGGGAAGATGTAGTTGATCTCATATGGAAGCTCCATGAACTTATATTTTGATTATGTTTATTGATGAATTTGTTTTGTTGGATATTATTTGTTGCTTACGCTACTTGGTTTATTTGATGCACGCGTTTCTCTGACAGCAAAGTAGTGACATTGAATAACCTTGTATTACGTTGAATTATGCTTAGGGGATTGTTAACGCAACACTAGCATAGTAGATCAGACAGATAAATCTTTAGACCTTTGATCATTAATGTGTTCGTGGAATCTATATCGTCGTTGGTAACTCGTATTCACTTCTAAAACACTATATGGATCCTATGACATGGTGAACTTCTGGTGAGGGAAAAATGCTTAACGGCCTGACATCATTAAGGTTTAGAGGGTTCTTTAGTACATCGAAAGGTGGCTAATTTGCTACATCAACGCTGAAACAAAACAACCATCAATAAATAGCGTTTTGCATATGAGTCATTGATATTTTGTTTATGCGGTATATGCATCCGAGATCAATGAAATCCATCTTTTAGATACCCTTTTACCATATTTGATTTACAACTTTAGATAGCAATAAATCAATCAATCAATCAATTAAATCCCATTCTAGTTAGTTAGATAGCTTAATCTTAGTTCTTTACAAATATCTCCAACTGCAATCTCTAGTTAGTTAGTTTCACTCAAGCATTCTAGTATAGACATCTAGGTAGTAGTTAGTTAGTTAAGAAATAGTTCATAGACTTAGTTTAGTCTTCAACGATAAAACCAAAAAGAAAAGAAAACTGATTCATTAAGTGTTCAACAATAACTCAACAATATTCGTGGGACTTAGACGTAATAACTCTGTGATGAAAATTGTACTATTCTATTTACACCTAATAAACGCCCCATCAACAACCTTAATATTCTTTGTTGTCGGTCTCTGTGAATTTCTATGCCAATGACATAAAAATATTTACCCATATCCTCCATTTCAAAGTTCTTTGAGAGAAACTGATTTGTCTCAAGTGGCAAACCATAATCACTGCTAGCAAGAAGAATATCATCCACATAAAGGACTAGAAAAATATATTTGCTCCCACGGATCATATGATATAATAATCTCGTGAAAGTTTAAATACCATTGCCATAAAGCTTGTTTTAGTCCATATATAGACCTTTTCAACTAGCAAACTTTCTCACTAGCATCACTAAAACCCTCAGGTTGCTTCATATATACCTCTTCAGACAAATCTCTGTTAAGAAACACAGTTTTAACATTCATTTGGTGAAGCTCTAAATCAAAATGAGCTACCAAAGCCTTAATAATTCTGAACGAATCATTCTTTGATACCGGAGAGAAGGTTTTGTGATAATCGATGCCGTCTTTTTGAGTAAATCTCTTTGCTACAAGTCTCGTTTTATGTCATTCAACGTTACCAAATGCATCTCCTTTGGCTTTAGAAACCCATTTTTGGTTATTGACCTTATCGGCATCTGGTAAGTCAATAAGATCCCAAACTTTATTTTTATACATAAAATTTCTCATCTTTCATGACATCAAACCAAAGTTTGGAACTATCACCATTCACTGGCTGTTAAAATGTAACTGGATTTGCATGAAGCCCAATACCAAAATCAAACTCTGCAAGGTATACAATATAATCGTTTGAAATTGCTGGGTTCTTTATTCTTGAGGATTTTCTAGGAGTCATCTATTCATCATTATATAATGACTTGTTTAACTCAAATTGTATTGGTTGAGCCTCTTTGGACTGAACGAGTTCTTCCTCAAATTGAGCCATATACATCCCACTAGGTTCAACATTCTCAAGAAATTTGGCATTTATAGATTCGACAATTCTTTGATTATGAGATGGACAATAGAACATGTACCCTTTCAAGTGACTTGGATATATTATGAAAAAACCACTAGTTGTTCTTGGGATCTAATTTCTTTATGTTAGGATCATAAATCATAGCCTCGATAGGACAACCCCATATGTGTATATGATTTAAACTAGGTTTCCACCATTACATAATTCAAAAGGTGTCTTAGAGAAAGCCTTGAATGAAACCCTATTTAACAAATACACTATATTTTTAGAGCTTCACTCCGCAGATACACATGCATGTTAGATTTACTAATCATACTTCTAACCATATCAATCAGTGCACAATTCCTTTTTCCTGCAACACAATTTTGTTGTGGTGTGCCAGACATGGTATATTGTGGAACACTGCCTTCTTCTTGAAAGAATTTTGCAAATGGACCTTTCACTTGTCCTTTTTCTGTGTACCTTCCGTAATACTCCCCTCTATCAGATCTTACGATCTTGATTTGTTTTTCAAGTTGATTCTCAACTTCAACTTTATAGGGCTTGAAAGCGTCTAGCGCTTCTGCCTTTTCATTCAAAAGATAAATATACATATATCTAGAATGATCTTCAATAAATGAGACAAAATATCTCTGACCAATTAGGCAAGGAGTAGAAAAAGGTCCACAAATACCAGTGTGTATAATCTCAAGGACACTTGAGCTCCTTTTAGAACCTTTATTACTTTTAGTGGTTTTCTTTCTTTTTATGCATTCCACGCAATCTTTAAGGTCAGAAAAATCAAGCTCCCGTAGGATTCCTTCTTTTACCAACCTCTTTATTCTCTCTAAAGAAATGTGTCCTAATCTCTTATGCCATAAAAGAGAAGAACTTTCATTCAAAATGTTCATTTTAATACCAACTATATACATAGTAGCGTTGTTAAAGGATGTGGGAGTAATCAGGGCATTTGCATAGTTAGAGGCGAGCATAAGCCTCAAGACATGAGGCGTAAGCCAAATAAAAGTTGGCATTTTAATCTATTTTAGATATGATGTTATAATAAATAAGTCTATTATACTATTATAATGCAAAGAATATGGAATAAATTCAAAAAATAAACTTACATAAAGTTTTGAATCAAATTGCTCAACCCATCCAATCAATTCCTTTTGCATCAAATAAATCTTGAGATATAATATATTCTTTTGATTTGAACAAAAATAAAAGATTTGAACAAACAAATATATATTTTTGTATCCAACGAACAACCATTTAATATATATTTTTTTTCTTATCGAATACTACTGCTAGAAAGAATAAGAATTTAAGGAAAAAAGAAGAATAATTGAGGTTAAATAAAAACTATAAAGAAACGGAACATAAAAAAGACAAACTCTACACACGTATGCACTAAGAACCAAAAGGACATCAACACTAATTTTTACTTTAAATGAAACAGATCTAAAGAGTCCTTTATTTGATTATTAAAATAAGGGAAAAGTGCAGATAACAAATCAAACATTGATCCTTTTTACACTTACCTATTCGATATTCGAAAATCGGCAGTTTTAGATCTCCACTTTCATTTTTTGGCACTTTAGTATCCCCACTTTGATTTCGACCAAACTACGCCTAAAAACGTCACTATGCATCCAAATGACGTCACATTGACGTAAGACGCGAAGGATAAAATCGACAGTTCACATATTAATTATTAAACACGAAAAAAAAATAAAATAAAATTACAAAACTTTCCAGCACGCCATTTTCCCATTTACCCTCATTTTACCAGTCAAAATCGCGAACCCTTATCCCAAAATCAAACCAGAAACTCCAAAATTGAACCTTAGTATCTTGCATACACTATTTGATCGATGTAATCTGATAATGGGTTGGAAATTTAGAGCACCAACTGACTTTATTCTCGAAGGTTGAGTCACCACCAATTATGGTAAGAAACCATATTTCTTTTACTTTATTTCTTTGTTTAGAGCGAATTATGGGTATGTTTTCCCTTGTTTTGGCTTTATTTGAGGAATTAGTTCAATGCATGTGCAAAACATTTACTTTTGTTTTCCTTTTGTAATTCACACTTTGTCTGCCACTGAGTGTAGGGTCTGTATGGTCCTATATTTTACTTTTGGCACGTGATAATTGGCTTTTTGTATGTATATATTGCCCAACATGGTAATAACACAATAAATTTCCCATTGTCTTTTTTCAGTTGGAGACAACAATGACATTTTCACCATCATACTGCACCATTTTGGGAAGTTAATGAATTTGGACAAAGTGGTTTATTTGGAGGGACATGTTAGCTACATAGATTGGTGTACTGAGGATGAAATGTCTAGGATAGAATTGTTGTACATGGTAGAAGAAGTTGGTGTTAATGTGGAGGGTTGCGTGGTTAGGATCTGTTACATTTCTGATTCTATTGGTGGTGAGTACATTGCCATCAATAATGATAAAGAAGCACTGTAGATGGCATTGGTGGGTTCCACGAGGAAAACAGTTGATGTTTATGTACTTACAGATGATGTACCAGTGAATGAGAGTCAATCAAAGAATGAACTGCCAACTTTTCCTCTAATCAGTGGGGATTGGAATACATTGGTGAAAACGAGGGAGTTTGTGATAATGTTGATGAAAAAGCAGAGAAAATTGTTGTTGAAAGTGAGAATGAAGATCCTGATGAGGATCTTGTGTCTTTATTACAAGAGTGAAAGGTACCAAAACAAAAATCCAATGATCCACCTAGCTGTTCAAGGGCAACTGATCAAACACGTTTATTTGGAGGGACATGTTAGCTATAGAGATTGAGGTACTGAGGATGAATTGTCTAGGATAGAACTGTTACACATATTAGAAGAAGTTGGTGTTAATGAAGAGGGTTTTGGGGGTTAGGATCTGTTATATTTCTGATTCTGTTGGTGGTGAGTATACTGCCATCAATAAGGATAGAGAAGCACTTGAGATGGCATTGGTGGGTTTCACAAGGAAAATAGTTGATGTTTATGTACTTACAGATGATGTACCAGTGAATGCGAGTCAATCACATAATGAAATACCAAATCTTCCTCCAATCAGTGAAAGATTGGACTACATTGGTGAAAACGGGGGAGTTTGTGATAATTTTGATGATTGGACTACATTGGTGAAGACGAGGGACTTTGTGATAATTTTAATGAAGAAAATCCAGAGGAAGTTGTTGTGAAAGTGGGAATGAAGATCCTGATGAAGATCTTGTGTCTTTATTACAAGAGTTGAGGGTACAAAAAAAAATTCAATGATCTACCTAGCTGTTCAAGGGCATCTGATCAAACACATAGAGCATCAACAACTGAACCAAATATTTTTCGCAATGCAGCCTCTATGACTGATGCAGCACAACATAGGAACCACATATCTTTACCCCAATGCTTAAAAGACAATGCAAGTCCATTGCTGCATTCTATACTTGATATAGAGGACATTGATGATAGTGATGGTGAAGTCTCAGTTGCTGATGATTCTGAAATGTCAGACTATCTGATGGATAGTGACAATGATGTAGCTGAAGATGGCTATCTTTCTAGAGCTAATGTTGAGGTTGTGTTAGAGTGGGAAGGAGTCACTGCCCCTAATGAAACTGTTGCACCTATTCCACAACCAGCTGCTGAAGACGCAGTTAGAACTTTGAAGAGAAATGCTGCCAAAGAAAAACCAAAAGTTTTTAAAGTTCAAAGACTAAGACAAAAACTAAGGATGGACCCAAACTGTTGGAACACAGAGGCCATGTTGTTTTCAACTCAAAGATAAACATGCATAATCTTCAATTTTGGAATGCAGTTTGAGAACACTAAAATCTTGAGAGATGCTATTGTGCAATAAGAAAAAGGTTTATGGAAAGTGTGTTCAGGAGGGATGTCATTGGGTGCTATATGCATCAACGGTAAATGGCGAGGACTCAATGCAGATAAAGACTTATAAGGGACCACATGAGTGTACTAGGTAGGATTGATTTATACAAGCAACTACCAAGTGGTTATCCAAGAAATATCATGCTACGATCAGAAGTGATCCTAACTGGCCTGCAAATTCTATACTGACTATCACTGGAATGGGTTGCGGTATAGACTCGAGTCTCCAAAAAATGTACAAAACTAAGAAGAGAGTTTTTACTGATGTGCATGGAACTGATGAAAACCAATATTCCATGCTATGGAGTTATGTAGAGGAGATAATGAGGACTAATAAAGGCACTACAGGGAAGTTTAAATGTAAGGTGGTTGGTGAAGTGTGTAAGTTTAAAAGATTGTATATATGCTGGGAGGCTCTGGAGAAAAGGTTTCTGAATGGTTGCAGGCTCATCATATGTTTGGATGTGACACACTTGAAGATCAAACAATGGAGGTTTACTGTTGAGAACAATGGGCATGGATGCCAATAACTGCACATATCCCATTCCATATGCAGTAGTTGAGAAGGAGAGGAAGAAGTAATGGCATTGGTTTTTAAGTATTCTGGCGGATGATTTGAATACCACTAAGAGTTATCACTGGACTGTTATGAGTGACA
The DNA here is from genome assembly GCA_948329865.1 of Linaria vulgaris. Taxonomy (NCBI): domain Eukaryota; kingdom Viridiplantae; phylum Streptophyta; class Magnoliopsida; order Lamiales; family Plantaginaceae; genus Linaria; species Linaria vulgaris. The sequence goes on from OX415251.1 coordinate 65,455,216, forward strand.
AGCAGAAGGGATTAGTTGATGCTGTTCAAGAACTTATGCCAGACTGGGATCACATCAACTGTGTGATGCACCTGTGGTCCAACTTGAAGAAGGAGCATCCATGACTTGCAATGAGGAATATACAGTGGGCTGCTGCTAGAGCTACTGGAGTTTTGGACTTCAGTAAGATCATGGAGACCCTGAAAGCTCATTGGAATGGGAACCTTGAGTTTGAGGTTGAGGCACCATTTAGTGATACATATGTTGTGCATTTGTAACAACATATATGTACATGTAGGAAGTGGGATTTTACAGGAATCCCTTGTGTGCATGCATGTACTGCAAAGAAACACATGCGCTAGAGACCAGAAGAACATATACATCAATACTATTCCAAAGCTATATATTTGCAGTAGTCACTATATGAGTCCTATGCAAGGAAATAGTGCTTGGCCAGTGCTTCAATCTTAAATGAACAAGATTGTTCCTCCACCTACTCAAAATATGTCTGGTAGGCCAAAGAAAAATGATAAGAAGATTTTTCCCAATGAACTATTGGAGAAACATTTGCAATATGCAGAGAAAGGTAAATTGGGTAAGTTTGGCACTCTTATGCATTGTGGTTATTGTCAGAAACAAGGACATAATGCTAGGGGGTGTAAGGAAAGGAAAAGTAATCATTTAGGAACAACTTGGGTGCCTAAAAAGAGAACAAATGGAAATGGCAGCCCAAAAAAATGGAATGGAGAGGGTAAGGCAAAAAAAGCAAAAAAAGGCTCCACCAACTGCTGAGGTTCCTACTAATGATCATGTATCTATTGGGGCAGGTCCATCTCAAACTGCACATGGATCAGCTCTCACACAACAAGTTGAGGTAATTACAATACTATTTAAAGCAATTATTGTTGCTATATTGTTTAACAAATAACCTTTAATTTTAATTGGTGTTGATAGGTTCATGCCACTCAAGAACCAGTTGTTGGTGTTGGTGTAGCAGACAAAGTCTGGGCAGCCTATGCAAAGTGAGAATAAAAGGAAGCTGCATATAGTATTGTAATGCCACATTTATATCAATGTATGTAGCATTGTTTTATGACTTAGTTTTATCACATTGGTAGGTCAAAGGTAAAGGTAATCCTCAAAAAAAGAATAAGAAAGTCCCTCAGTTGCCACCAAGGCCAACCACAGGAAGCCAACAATATCTTGTGAGGCCAATGATGAGTAAACCAGATGCTACTAAATCAAAGGTTCCTACAACTGTTTTGACTGGGGATCCTCTGCCAAGACCATCAACAAGGAGACATCCAGCACCAACAACACAACAGAGTATAACCACTATTGGTAATGTGCATAGTATGCATGTTACTAGAAGTCAAACACCTAGAAGATTTTGTAGTTTGTCTACTGAAAAACCTACAGGGAAGACTAAGAAGCAACGGTTCTCAGAGTTGCCATCACCAAGCTCTAACTTAACTCTCACACCTCTTGGAAGAAACAAGTTCAAAGCTTCCGCTCCTACTAAAAAGTTAGAACTGGAGAAGATGGAACTAACTATTATTTGAGAATTCAAGTTGTTTTTGTTTCTCATGGTTATTTTATCTGTTGATTAGAGCATACTAGTGTTGGAGTCCCTTTTGTTGGCTTGAGAATATTGGTTTGCTACCAAATCTTGATCTCTAATGCTGTTTTGAACTCTAATCATAATAATGTATGGAATGTTTCTCATATATGTTGTTCAATTTTGTTTGGTTCATGTTTAATTCTTGTAACTCATTTAAGCACATTTAAAGTTAGGAACATATAGAGTAATTAACTTTTCAAAAGTTACAATTCGACTATCTAAACTTTAAAATTTTCTTTCACTTTACGGTCCCAACTATGAAACTAATTGCACCCGAGATGCTGTATTACATCAAAATGTCAGTTAACTATCCAAATATTTCCAAGAACACATTTCTGACTTTGAGACACACTTTTTAGAGCACATGGTCAAGTATGGTGAGAGGCATCAGTTAAGTGAGAAGACGGCGTTGCTGCGAGGGCTACGGCTAATCAAATACGAGTTGGACAAATAGTTCAGCACATATTACTTATTTGGGCAATTGCTCAAGAAGGTTATAAATTTGAGGATAAAATGGAGGCTCTTCCTAAAGTTTATCAAAAGTTTATAAATCACCCAGGCGTACGTGTGTATGCTATGGATTACAGAGTAGAAACTACTCTTCGGTATGATCAAGAACAAAAAGCACCAGGTTAATACTTTACCCTTTCTAGTGTTAGTTTATAGTTTATATAAAAAAAATTGTTAACAATGTGTATTACAAATCTGCAGGAGACTCATTTTGACACTTACTTTTGCGCCTATGGTTTTGCAAATGCCAGACTCATCATCAAGTTGTTTGTTGCCCTGAGATGCGCTACCTTTGTATAAGAGGCTGGAATTGAACAAAATGCGCCAATTGTTGTTGAGGATGTTGATGAGCAGCCACAACTGCCGCAAATTGTTGACCTGGTAAACGATGATGAGGAAGATGAGGACAAGGCCGTGAACCTGTAGTGATTGTTATGAAAGATATCGATTAGTTCTCTTAGAATGAGTGTTGGTGAGGTTTGAAAACATTAATCTTATTTCATGTTTTTTTATTTTTTTTTGGAACTACGTTTGGTTTAATGGTATGAATTATGATCTTGGTTTATGTTCTATTTTGATATGACTATCTATTAATGGTTGATGTTTATTATTCAGTGGTTATTTCATTATATGTCATTGTTTATGTATTTGGTGTTTGAGATGATGTATGTTGTGTATTTTTTTTTTTTTGGATTCATGATTGAATTGTTAAGCTGGATCATGTCATAATATCATGTTACACTATTATATTTAAGGTAGAAAAGCCACGCAACAACATACAAAACAGAGATGAAACTCTTAAAACAACTCTTAGAATCAAGATTCTTACAACCATCCTTCAAAACAAACACTTTTGCCTCCAACCTTAACAAACCTCCTTAGAAACCAAGCATACTACCTTCACAACAAATACAACCACCTATTTCAGTTAACAAATTACTACATAAACAAATTACGGTATAACACTTAACAAATCAAAAACATAGAGCAATCTACAAGTTTCTATTTTTGGCCTCTAAATTGGAAGCAGACTTTTCAAGCTTCTTGTTCCTCTTTGTCAGCTTACTATTTTCCAACTCCAACTCCACGTTCTTCTGCTACAACTCGAGCTCAAATTTTGCATTTTGAAATACCTTTAATTTGGCTTTCGCTTTTTCAATTCTCTACCTCAACCTCGGTATCACTACTCTTGTCCGCTCACAAAGCGGTTCATTGACCCAAAACCATAACCCACATCCTCTGTCTACCTTGTAACACTGAGTGAATCGACGACCCGAATTATTATCCTTAAGGAGAGTTTTGTAACAGCAGGTCGTCCGCACCTGTAATCAAATTCTGTCAATACAGTCGTTTCTGACATCGCTCGACAAATCTATGGCTTTAATTCGTAGAAGTTGTTGTTAATTTACGAATTGTACTTTTTAGGGTTCGTGGAATAAGTCGATTTGTGGCTAATTTGATTATTAAATTGAGTTTAGATGAATTAGCCGTTGAAAATAGTTGAACTGCCAATTTTACCCTTCGCGTCTTATATCAGCATGATGTCATTTGGACGCATAGTTTTGTTTTTAGGCGGAGTTTCGTCGAAATCAAAGTGGGGATACTAAAGTGCCAAAAAAATAAAAATGGAGATATTAAACTGCCGATTTTTGGATATTTGATAGGTAAGTGTAAAAGGAACCAAAGTTTGGTTTGGTATCTGCATTTTTCTCTTAAAATAATTAAAAAAGAAAAAAAATGACTAGAAGATACACAAGACGTGATCACGGTCTTTTCTTAGGCAACTCCTTTTGATTTCTTGTGCCTTTGATATTATTATATTAAATATACACATGGGCACACCTCTACATTTAATGTTTTGATGGGCTGAATGAGAAATATATAGAGAGGGGACATTTATTTTTTTTATTTTTTTTATGGTTTTTTGGTTAATGAGGCATTGAGGGGTGCGCCCTAGAGATTTTATGCCTCACAGCAGAGCATGGAGGCGTTTTTTGCTACATTTTACCCGGAACGCGCCCTACGGCGCGCCTTTCACAAAAGAGATGTATAGACATATAACTCTGCTCAAAATCGGATGCACATCTAATTTAAATAAATCTTCAACTAAAGTTCCAGAACCAACAACAATATTATTTTTCATAATAGGTAAAACATTTGGAAAGAGAAAATTATAGCCTTTTACAACCATTCTTGAAACATGAATTAAATTTCTAATAAAACTTGGAATGTAAAAGGCATTTTCTAAATCTAAGACATGTCCCGATTTCAGACTTATTCTAAAAACCCCAATAACCATGAGTTGCGAACGACTTATATTTCCTAAGAAAACCCAAAGTTCACTTGTCGTTGGCTTCCTTTAGTAGAGAAATACCTGAGAAGTATTCACAATATGGATTGAAGAGCCAGAGTCAATCCACCATGAATATTTGGAAACGTCTACATAAAAAGATTTATGACACAAAACAAAAGTTGAGTTACCTTTCTTTTCGAGCCATCTTTTATACTTATATCTTTCTTTTTTCTTATGACCCTCCTTCTTACAAAAGTAGCAGATCATCTTTTTGCCATTTTATTTAGATGATCCCTTACGCTTTCCTTTGTTATGAAGTTCATTTTCTTTCTTCTCAATTTGATTCTTTTCATGAACAACCATGTTTGCACTATCAGGTTGATCATGCTTCATCCTTTCTTCTTCTTGCACGCACAGACACACACAGACACATAGTCAAGGGATCCATAATTGACCAATTTGTTTTTTTTATGTGTGTTATAAGAGATTTTAAAATGACCGTACTCAGATGGAAGTGAGACAAGGATAAAATTTACCAAGAAGGGCTTCAATATCTCTACCTTTAATGCCTTTAGTTGAGAGGCTAAGTCTCTCATTTTAGTAATATGAGCACGTACGCCTTTAGAATTGTCAAAAGCTTTGCCAGTAAATAACTTCATAAAAGTAGTAGCCAAGGCTTTATCTGAACGAACAAATTGTTCCTCAATTGCCTGCATAAATTCCTTGGCACTGTTGCATTTACTGATAGCACCCCTAATGCTCTTGTTAACGCGAGACTTTAGGAGCATCAGACTTAGGTGGTTAGACCACTCCCATCAATGGTACTTATCGATAATCTCTAGCGTATTTGTATCCATGGGGATGGGTGGTTTCTCCTCACGAAGCGCATAGTCAAGGCCCATATACCCCAAATCAAATCCAACAGATTCTTTCCATTTAGAAAAAAGTTAGTACCATCAAGCATTGGAATAAAAGCACCACCATCAGCTAAAGATTGAGAAAAAACTGCAAAAAATAAATTCAAAGACAATATTAACGCTATGTATCTAAGTAAATTCTTTCCAAACTATGGGCATAGGTTGCAAAAAAAATGCATGAATTTACTTATCCTTTATTTATATGACAAATAAATTTTAAACATTGGTAAATATAATTGTCCACACCTGTTGGTCGAAGAAAATCTCACCATCAATGCCTAAAATTTATTTTCCTACACTAATTATACCATTATAATCAACTATTTCTCTGTGGAGAAGGACCCTTAATCAAAAGATCTAATTACAAGTAAATACAAATTCTGATGTTAACCATACGTGATTGTGAAACAATGTGAATGTTGTAGAATTACTAACAACAGTTTAAAATCACATCAACATATTGTTTATAACGTAAGCATATTACTAAACCTTTAAAATATGGTAATCATCAACAATGCATGTAACCATATTAACTTTGACCACCATGAAGTATATATATATATATATATATATATATATATATATATATATATATGAATAACAACTTCAAAATAAAAGAAAACCCAAGTACTTCATATGGATGGTTTACGTAATCATAAGAACTATGATAACGATAAGTTAGTCACATGCATCAATTCAAACTTCAAACACAACGGGTCCGAGGTGGCTCTGATACCACATGATGGAAATTAGAATATAAAAGGCATCAACTTTAGCAGTGGAAGGATCGTATACAACCGACTATTTGTGCTTGAATCCTTGTGAATATACAACCTTGTGAAAAAAGAAATATATATTATTTTATACTACTTCATAGGTGAGAGACTTATAGTCTTGATTTTAACTTAAAGGCTGGTTCTAAAAGAAAACACAAGCCATATTTATACAAGACTAGGGATCCTCTTATGTAACTCCCAAAGACCTTTGTGCTACCAAATTATTCTATCCATCAAAGAGTAATAAGTAGCTAAATTTAAATCAAAATTAAAGAGTTAGTCTATCTTTAGAATTAAATGAGCCATAAAATGGACAAGTAAACGGCACCAAGAGTTGGTATGTGAACCATCAAAAGAAAAACTAAAAGGTTCAATAGGCTATTCACATTAATTTGCACTTCATTTGCTTATCCGCTTAATGGATCTTTATATCTAGTGTGGTTCGGAGTTTTATCTCAGTATGGATTCTGATATTCTATTGTACAGTTTTGCTATTTCACATTCCGTTGTCTCTATATGCAATTCGAATATTCTACACAGTGTTGTGAGAACCGAACCGAACGCTGAATCGGTAAGACCATTGGTTATTGGTTCACTTAGTTGACCCGGTTAAATCACTGGTTGGACCGATTAGTCAATTGTCAATACAATACATGATACGAGTGTGGACACGTTCACATCAAAGGAGGAAGATAACAATTTTTCACATGATGATAATATCACAAGAATGGATCAAGTCCATAATTTTAATGGGCTAATAAAAAAAGGGCCTACTAGATGGGAGCAGCTCTTTATGGGCTAATTAATCAAGCTTGGGTCCATATTGATAAAGGAGGCCCAAATGACTAAGAAATATGGTCAAGTATGATCCAAGTCACCTTTAAATAATGGTCAAAAGTCAAAGACGAGTTTTGTCTACTATTTCATCATTTCCTAGTCTAGTTGATGTATTTTCTTTTCCTAGAAGTTGTTGGAAGGTCATAGTTGCTTTCTAAGTGGTCAAGTTTGTCTTTTTAGCTCCATAGCTGATTTGCCTATTAATATTGGTGACCATTTTCTTTGTGAGACAACACTTATCATATTTTATAAAATTTTTGAGATTTATTCTCTTTGGTTCTTTGAAGAACTACTTCAGAACTTATCAAATGGGTTCGTCACCCCAGTTTGGGGTGTTCAAACCTGATTTATCAATCGGCACCCTCCATAACTGTTTGTAGAGTCTTCACTATACCAAGGTTCGTGTTTTGTATCACTTAGCGGGTCGCGCTCATCATACCAAGGTTCCTATTTGTACTAAGACAATGGGTTGAGGTTCAATCCAAACATCCTGAAGATAAACGATCCTACACTTAGCATACGAATGACATTCATCATTGGTAGATATCGTATCATTTGGTATCTAGAGCAAATGTTATATCTTTCATGTCCTATTCGTTCTTGGTTTAATCTTCCGATTGCCAAAAACATCTATTTTTAGTTTGTGTTTTTTATTTCTTAGCAAAAAAAAAGTCTAAAAAACAAGAGAGGACAAAAAAAAAAAGAAAAAAGAAAAGAGTACCAAGGAAACTAAAAGAGAAAAAAAATAGTGGTACAAAAAAAAAAGAACAAAAAGAAGAAGAAAGAAAAGAGAAAAAAAAGAGAAGTACCAACTTGATTTCTTTGTTATTACGGTTGAGTTGCTGAATTATTTATAAAAACACTGTTGGTTCACACTTGTGAGAAACATACAAAGTCATTATGGTCTTGAGTTGTTGCTCTGGATTGATACACCTTGTTTTGATTTTGTTTGAATTAGTTCAAAAAAAACCTAAAGATAGTATACAAGTGGTAAAAGGCAGTGAGTGTGAGATCATTAGAGGCAACAAGCCAATTTATGTGAGTGAAACACGAGTGTTACATTTTGAGTGAAAAAATAAAATTCTTGAGAGTAAACACGTAAGGGAGTGTTGTGAGCAATGTTTTAAAAAGCTTATTCGAGGCTCGCTTTAAAGCATGCTTTGAAGCAAAGCTCACTCGAAAATGCCTCAGGGCTCATGCAAAAGTTTAAGTGTTATAAAGCTTACGCCTTATTGCCAAGGCGTACACTTTTGGTGCGGTTTTTGCACTTTACGCCTTGAGAAATAAACTAACGCCTAATTATACATTGAAAAAAGAAAGAATTTCTCACTAAATCAATGGCAAAATTTTGAATATAATTATAATGTTGAAGGTAAAAGTCAAAACTCTGTTTATTGACAAAAAAATATGTGGTTTTTTTTTAAACATAAGTTAAAAGAAAAAAGCCACAACACCTATTTTCACAGTAGTTTTATTTAGAATATGCATAATAGTGTGACCAAAGTGCATTTATATTATACTTAGAACATATTTATATAAGATTCATATTATATATTCGTATTTTTAGCAACACTCTTTTTCTTATAATACTTAATATCAAAACCCATAAAGCTTACGCTTTGTGCCTCAAGGCTTACGTCTCGCTTTTTGGAACATAAAACGCCTCACCTACGCTTTCGCTTTTTAAAACACTGGTTGTGAGGTCCTTTTTTCTCTAACATTTCCTTGCAGGTTATCATGTCTAAGCACCAAGTAGAAACTCCAATTTATAGTGATTACACTTTGGTTACACAAAGAACTTTAAGTGAACAAATTAAGATGAGGACAGCGAGCAGAAGGAGAACATCTTTCGCACTAGATGCGATGTTCGTGACAAGGTGTGTAGTGTGATAATTGATGGTGGAAGTTGCACCTATATTGCTAGCACCACGCTTGATGAAAAACTTGGGTTATCTACGGTGAAACATCCCCGACCATACAAGCTTCATTGGTTCAACGATTGTGCTAATGTGGAAGTTGACAAGCAAGTAATGATCTCATTTAACATTGGGAAGTACAAAGATGAAGTTTTGTGCGATGCAGTTCCAATGCAAGCTGGACATATACTATTGGGGCGTCCATGGCAGTTTTACCATAAAGTTAGCCACAATGACTTTACGAATAAGTATTCTTTTGTCCGTAATGAAAGAAAAACCATCCTTGTTCCTTTAACACCAAAGGAAGTTTTTGAAGATCAAGTGAGATTTCAAAAGAAATAAAATGAGCAAAAATAAGAGTGTTCAAGAAAATGAGAGTGAAAAGTAGAAAGTTGCCAACAAAAAAGAATTTGAAGCTTTGGCAAATGAAAGAAAAAAAAGATGCTAAAAAATATGTGAGTAAAAAATAGAGAGTTGGCAACAAAATAGAAGTTGAAGTTTTGGCCAATGAGAGAAAAAATAGAGAGAAAACAAGATAGTGAATTTTCAAAAGAATGTGAGTTGGAAGGCGAAGTATTATTCAGAACTAACAAGCAAGTTTCTTCCTTGTCAAGTTCAATTGCATTTCTCTCTCGCAGGAATATGATGATATCTTTCTGAAAGTGCAAGGTTTTCTGGAATCAATGTTATTCGATGTTGGGACAACATTGAGGATAACATTGAAACTAGAGAGCCTGTGCGGAAACTGTTCTTTAACTGCTAAATTTAAGTTTTGCCTTTATTCACTTATTAATCAAGTTTCACGGTTTTAGTTGTGTATGTTTATGCCCATGAAGGTATCTTAATCATAAGGAAGAGCTATGAATGATTCCTTACTTGAAGTTTCCATAATTCAAGTTAAGTTGAATTGTCAACCCAACACGGTTTGCAAAGAAGGAAACAAATTGGTGCTTCTCTGCAACTTGGATTCTTTCCAGGATTACTCCAATTTGAAGAAGATGTGTTACCTTATTAGATCTGTAATAAAGGAAACACTTATTCTAGAAAGATACTGAGATCACAAGGAAGTCCAATTCAACAAGGAAACAACAAGAGTTACCAAAAACTGTGAACAACACACCTTGGCGTGCAAGATTCAAGAAATCTATAAAAGGTGTGAAGTTCATCAAGATGAATACAAGACAATAGTGCAGAACAATCCAAGAGATTAATCATATGTTGTATTGTCTCCGTCTTACTTTTGTGAAGTTTTTGTATCAACTATTTACGTCTAGTTCATAGAAGTTAAGTAGTTCGTACTTGTTTGCTTCGTTGAGTCCGATCAACAAAGAGCGTGAGTGAATTGTTGTGAGAAACATTTTTGTTAAAACTTTATGGTTATTTCGCCTAAGGCTCGCAAGTTTTAAATAATATTGCAAACTTCTTAAAATTTATATCTTCTTATTTTTAAATTCCGCTGCATATTTCTTTAGTCAAGAAGATCATAATAGAGTTAAGGCAACGCCAGCTTAACTCTCAAAGTTGTTGTGTCAATCCACGATCCGCAATTTCAATTGGCATCAAAGCCAAACACCGACTACACTGGTGGTTTGGAGGTGATACAACACAATGAACAGTGTTAATCCTAATGTCAACAGGATTCCAGTTTTGGATGGCTCCAATTACGCATACTGGAAGATCAGGATCAAGTCTCACATCAAAGCTATTGATATTCAAGCCTGGCAATCTGTGATCAATGGATACTCTCTTCCAACATTACCAAGAGATGGTGAAGGTGATCTAGTACCAAAACCATAAGCCGATTGGACAACAACAGAGGTAAGTCTCTATAACTCTAATGAAAAGGCTCTTAATGCTATTTTTAGTTGGGTTAATCATTACATGTTCAAGTTAATCCAGAATTGTACAAAAGCCAAACATGCTTGGGATATACTTGAATTACATTGTGAAGGAGATTCTGCTGTTAAAGATTCTAAACATAGACAACTGCTTCAGCAATTTGAAAAACTTGAGATGGGAGAAGATGAGAGTGTTGATAGTTATTTTGAGAAAATTCTTGATATTGTTAACCATTGTGAAAATCTAGGTTCTGCTATTACTAATCAAGAGATGGTTTATGAAGCAATGAGAACACTGTCATCTAAATTTGCTCTCAAGAAAATTGCAATGGGTGAGTCTAGGAACCTTGCTAATCTACAGTTTCAAGTCTTGATGAATACTCTCAGAGAATTTGAGATGGATCTTGCCTCACAACCTAGCAAACATAGGGTTGTTGCTTTAAGAGGATCAAGTCTTGATAATGAAAGTGATGATGAATGTGAATTAATTTCTTCAAACTATGGTAACATTACTAAGAAATTCAATAAGCTGAACTTTAAAGGAAAAAGCAAAGAAAAGAATCTTAGTAGTAGTTCTCCAGGCTATAAGAAATTACCTCCTAAGTTTGTGAAATACATGGCATCAAAACCTACTCCTTTAGAAGCTGATAAGTTAAAAGATGTTCAATGTTTCGAATGTATAGGATTTGGTCATATGGCAAATGAATGTGCTAACACTCTTGGAAAAAGAGGAAATTCTCATTGGGTTTGTGTAGATGATTTCAATGAAGATGACTTTAGTTCTGGAGAAGCTGAAGAACAATCAGAAGAGATTCACACTGCTGCGCTACTCACTCAGATTGACTGGACACCAGAAGACTCTCTGAACTGCCTCGGATCTCAATGTTACCCCAACATTCAAAATCCAACATCAGAACATGAGACCTTCTTTGCAGATTGGGATGAATATGATGCTAGTATTGAACCTAATCTTGTGTCTAACAATGATGAATCTAACTTTGATTGTTTTCATGGCTCAGTGGATCTAGATGAAGAATATTTCTTTGAAAGTGAAATGTCCCAGGAGGAAATCATTGAAGACCTGAAGTCTATCTACCACAAACTTCTGCTTGAGAATCACAAACTCATCAAGAGCAACAAAAGCCTGAAGGAAGAGGTTGGATGCATGAAGAAGATGCTGAAACTGTATGAGAAAGACCTTGACAAAATTGAGGCTGAACTAAAGGAGGTAAAGGTAAAATTTAATAAAGATAAAAAAACCATTGCCAAATGGAACTCATCTTTTTCTAAGCTTGATGAGATGCTGAGTATGAGAAATCAAGGTAAAAGTGGTTTGGGCTATGTAGAGAAACCACCCTCTGAAGATGTTAATTCTGTCTATTTGAAAGTTGGTTTTATCAAGGAAAGTAATAGCTTGAGTTGTGAAATTCCTTTCAACACTGTGAAAAAGCCTACTTTTATCTGTCAATATTGTTTTCAACCAGCTCACATTAAGCCTTATTGTAAAAAACATAAAAATGTGATTGAGAAGAAAACAGTAATTAATAGCAGTACCAATGTTAGGAGAACCTCTGATCTGAATGTTATCCCAACATTAGGTAACAAAGCTGAAGGACATAAAAGTAGAACTTGGATTGAAAAGATAAAAACTCCTAAGGTTAAAATTGTTTGCAATGTTGTCTTCTCTGTTGTTTACTCTAACCTTGCAGGTAAGTGGTATTTTGACAGTGGATGTTCAAGGCACATGACTGGAAACATTGACAACCTGAAAGATGTGAGATCCCTTTGACTGTTGGAATAGTTACCTATGGAGGAGGCACCAAAGGAAAAATCATTGGAAAATGAGTACTGGATTTTGAAGGATTTCCACCACTCAAGGATGTGTTGTTGGTTGAAGGATTGAAAGCAAATTTAATTAGCATAAGTCAACTTTGTGATGATAACTTGCTAGTTACTTTTGATAAAAGTTCATGTGATGTGTTTAATAGTGACAATGTCCGTGTCATGACAGGTACAAGATCAAAGGATAACTACTATCTTGCTCAAGATGAAGCTGAATGTTACTATGCCAAGGTAGATGAATATGTCATGTGGCACAAGAAGCTAGGACATGTGCACTATAGAAATCTGGAGAAACTGCAGAAGTTAGAGGCTCTAAGAGGTCTGCCTAAGTTGACCAGTCCAGGTACTGAAGAAGTTACTGCTTCCGATGTTGCTCCAACATTGGACCCAACATTGAACACAGAAGCTGGAGATGCTGAACTGGAAACTGAAACAAATGTTGACTTAACACCAGAAACCCCCAATGTCAGGCCAACATCTGTGCTGTCAGATTCTAAAGATGAAATAGTTCATGAATCCAGAAGAGATCCTCCTGCTAGGATACAAAGAGATCATCCAGCCACTCAAGTAATTGGACAAATTACTGAAAGAGTTAGAACACGCAACAAAGAAATGGTTAATTACAAGGATATGGTTAAGTTGTGTGTTTCTATGTCTTCTTCATGTACTGTTGAAAATGCATCTTGTTTTGTTTCCTCCATTGAACCTAAGAATGTAACTGAAGCTCTTAAGGATAGTTACTAGAATGCCATGCAAGAGGAACTCTTACAATTCAACAAAATCAGAGTTTGGAATCTAGTGCCTAGGCCTTCACATGTAAATGTAATAGGTACAAAATGGATTTTCAAAAATAAAAGTGATGAGAATTGTGTAATTATGAGGAACAAAGCTAGGTTGGTTGCTCAAGGTTATACTCAGGTAGAAGGTATAGATTTTGATGAGACTTTTGCTCAAGTAGCTAGGATAGTATCAATTAGACTACTTCTTGCTATTGCTTGCTGTCTTAAGATTAAACTTTACCAAATGGATGTTAAGGGTGCCTTTCTAATTGGTTTAATTGAGAAAGAGGTTTATGTAGAACAACCTAAAGGCTTTGCTGACCCTAAACATCCTGACCATGTGTACAAACTTGAGAAGGCTTTGTATGAGTTAAAACAGGCTCATAGAGCTTGGTATGTGACGTAGCGGAAGCTTATAGGAAAGATATGAACGACACACAAAAATCAAAAGCTTGTTGATTCATGAAGAATACCAAGAAATTGATGCAAAAGAGAGAAAACTCTCAAAAACTTTATTCAATAATCAACTGAATGTCTTCTTAGGGTTTACATAGAATATATACCCTAAAAGCATAACTAAAATAGGAAATAACGTTTTTTTTTCCAAAAAAGGAAAAAATCGAAATAAAAACATAAACTAAAAGTGCTACTCATAAGGAACACGCTCCAACAAACGGAATGCAATTCCGAGTTCTAGAAATAAAGATATAACTGAAACAAAAATTACTAAAAACGGCAAAAACGGCATTTTCGAGGCCTAAACGAAGGAATTTGGCTAAAATCCGCTCCCTTAATGATCTATAGATGATTACTATGGTTCCTTGGCCCGTTTCGGATAAAATTTGACTATTCGCACGTCAAAAACGGACCGAGCCAAAATCAGCCTCTCATCTTGGGATGATCCCGTTTCACCATAAACTCCAACGCTTTCTCGACTGCATCATTCCCGCCGGGGTGGGAAAAATTCGCCCTCGAATTTGGCACATGCAGATCTCCATCATCATCATCATCATCAGAATTATCTCCCCGAAACGGCACCAAGTGTTTGACATTAAACACATCAGAAGTACGAATATGACTAGGCAGCTTCAACCGATAAGCATTGGGATTGATCTTCTCAACAATCTCTACTGGACCAAGCTTCTTTGCCGAGAGTTTGTTATACTCATGTGCTGGAATACGATCCCGAGTCAGCACTGCCCATACAAAGTCACCCACCTCAAACTCAACATTGCGCCTCTTTGTATCAGCAGCACGCTTGTAATCCAAGGCAGCAGCTTGCAAGTGGTCATGAGCCTGGGAGTGCACCTGCTGCAACTGCTGGATAAAATCCTCCGCCTTTCCATGCATCTTGACCGAGGCAGTCACCGGAACTAAATCAAGGGGACCCCTAGGAACGAGGCCATACACCACTTGAAAAGGACTGAACCCAGAACTGCGGTTGACAGCGTGATTATGAGCAAACTCAGCTTGGCACAGTTTCTGATCCCAGGACTTAAGATTATCACCCACAAGGAAACGTAGCAGATCACCCAAAGAACGATTCACAACCTCGGTTTGACCATCTGTTTGTGGATGATAAGCACTACTGAAATCCAGCCGTGTATTCACCATGCGCCACAAGCTACGCCAGAAGTGACTAAGAAAGCGAGTGTCCCGATCAGACACAATTGACGTGGGCAGCCCATGCAAACGATAAACCTCACGAAAGTACAGCAAGGCAACATTAACAGCATCAGTAGTCTTCTTGCAAGGGATAAAGTGCACCATCTTTGAGAAACGATCCACCACCACATAAATAGAATCAAATCCACGCTGAGTTCGTGGTAACCCCACAACAAAATCCATGCTCACATCAGTCCACGGCTGTGTCGGGATAGGCAGTGGCATGTACAACCCAGCATTTGTAGCCTTACCCTTAGATAACTGACAAACCCGACAACGCTCCACAAACTTACCCACGTCCCTACGCAAAGATGGCAAAAAATATGAAGCCGTCGCGAGCTGGAGGGTCCTATCACGACCCACATGACCCTCATTATGCAACTCCTGAATAATTTTCACGCGCAAACTACCCTCTGGAATGCACAACTGAGTACCCCGAAATAGAAAACCATCCACCCATGCAAATTCTGATTGTACCCCACTCTGCATATTCCGAATCACGCCAGAAAAGTATGGATCAACATAGTACAAATCACGCAAGCTGTCAAATCCCAGAACCTCGACGCGCATCTCCAAGAGCATGTTATGACGCCTACTCAACGCATCTGCAATCTTGTTCAAAGCACCAGCTTTATGCTTTATCACGAAAGTGAACTGCTGCAAGTAAGCAATCCATGAAGCATGCCGAGCAGACACTTTATCCTGAGTTCCAAGGTGTTTAAGGGCATCATGATCAGTATATACGATGAACTCCTTGTGAAAAAGGTAGTGACGCCAGTGTCGTATAGACTGAACAATAGCATAGAATTCAACATCATAAGTGCTATATCGAGACTTGGAACCAGACAACTTCTCACTAAAAAAAGCCACGGGGCGATTACCCTGACTCAACACACCCCCAATACCAACCTTTGATGCATCACAGTGTAACTCAAACGGGCGATTGAAATCAGGTAAGACCAATACGGGAGCAGTGGTCAATTTCTCCTTGATTAACTGGAAAGACATATCAGCCTCATCGGTCCACTGAAACTTACTACCCTTCATGCAATCCGTGATTGGCGCCATGATACTACTAAAGTGAGGGATAAAACGACGATAAAAGGATGCCAAACCATGAAAACTTCTAACCTCAGTGATAGTTGTGGGCCGATGCCACTGGCTTATTGCCTCCACTTTAGATGTATCAACTGCTAACCCATCCTTCGAGACCACATATCCCAAAAACACTACACTATCAGTGAGAAACGAGCACTTCTTCACTGCAGCGTAAAACTCATCCCTACGAAGCACGTTAAGAACTTCCCGAAGGTGCTGAACATGATCAACATCGTTAGCACTATAAATCAGAATATCATCGAAATAAACTACAACGAATTTACCGATGAAGGGACGAATGGCCTGATTCATGACGCGCATGAATGTGCTTGGTGCGTTTGAGAGACCAAAAGGCATAACCAGCCACTCATATAACCCCTCCCTAGTCTTAAACGCTGTCTTCCACTCGTCACCTTGTCTGATTCGGATCTGATGGTACCCACTCTTCAAATCCAGTTTGCTAAACACACACGCACCAGTAAGTTGGTCCAATAGATCATCCAATCGGGGAATAGGAAAGCGATAACGTACAGTGATTTTGTTAACCGCTCTACTATCCACGCACATACGCCATGTCCCATCTTTCTTTGGAGTCAGAAGGGCAGGAACAGCACAAGGACTCAAGCTCTCCCTCACGTACCCCTTAGCCAATAGTTCCTCCACTTGTCTACGCAACTCCTCATGTTCTGTGGGACTCATCCGATAATGTGCACGATTAGGTAAAGCTGCACCAGGCACCAAGTCAATTTGGTGCTGAATATCACGCAAAGGTGGTAATCCTTCCGGCAACTCGTCTGGGAAAACATCACGAAACTCCTGCAACAACGGTTGAACTGCCAGCGGGACTTCGTGATCATCTTCTACCAGTTTTCCCACCATCACATACACAATTCCCGACTCTTCCATCTCTGCCTCGAATCTCTTTCTGGTCAAGAAGTTGGTACCCTTCCCGCTTGACTGTGGCCCTTTATCAGGCAGCAACACAATCTTCTTCCCGCCAAACAGAAAGCTATGAGTATTCGCGAACCCATCATGGACTGACCGCCTATCAAATTGCCACGGCCTACCTAACAGTAGGTGGCACGCATCCATCTCTACGACATCACACAAAACCTGATCCTTGTAAGTAGGTCCAATCGAAAAATTGATCCGAGCACGTTGAGATACCTCGACATCGTTTCCTCTCTTTAACCATGCCAATTTATAAGGTTTGGGATGCTTCTCAGTCTGTAAACCCAACTTCTTAATAACCTCCTCAGCCACTACATTCTCACAACTGCCAGAATCAATAACCATTCGACATACCTTTCCCTCTACTGTGCATGTTGTCTGAAATATGTTGTTGCGTAGCCAGTCAGTCTTGCTTTCCGTGGGAGTAATGAGGCTGCGCCTCACCACTAAAGCTTGGCCAACATCCCCAGCAACAAATTCTTCATCATCTACTGCCTCTTCTTCGAATTCCTCATCAAAAACAGGCGGACCATCATACTCACCATTAGTCTCATCAACAAATAGTCCTCTACGCGGATTCTTAGGACACTCAGACTGCCTATGACCCGTAACTCCACAACCAAAACAACGGATACCAGCCCCTGGGCGTGTTGGTTGTTGGATAGTGCCCGTTTTTGGTGGCCCCGATTGCACAGTGTTACCGGGACGTGTGACTTGTTGCGAGCTACCCGATGAGTTCCCAATACTGAGAGGGTTCATGACTCTCCGTGACTGTTGCTTCTCAATTTGCACTGCTCGCTGGTGTGCCTCAGAGACAGAGACTGGATCAAACATATTCAGCGTATCCTGAATCTGTGGACGAAGACCACTCACATAACGTGACACCAATTGATCCTCCGTTTCCATCAAGTCGTTCCTAGTGATTAGCAAGTGGAATTCAGTGGTATAGTCACTCACAGACTTCCCCCCTTGACGCAAATTCTGCAACTGTTGATACATAGTACGCACATAATTGTAGGGTAAAAACTGTTTCTTCATATGTTTCTTCAGTTTATCCCAAGACACAAGTTTAGGTTTCCCCGGTCGAGACCTCGTCACCTTAACTTGCTGCCACCATCCCGCTGCTCTCCCCCGAAACCTAGTTGCAACGAGAGAAACACGTTTATCATCTGGAACATCTTTAAAGTCCAAAACCTCCTCAACTGCAGTTACCCAATCCAAGAATTCTTCTGGGTTCAACCCTCCCTGAAATTCTGGTATGTCCACCTTAAACCCTGATTCCCAACGTGGATTGTACTCTTGGACACATTGTCTCCGAGCAAAAGGATTCTCTTCCTCTTCATCCTCGAACGATTGGTCGTCAGGTCTTGGTGTTGGAGCAGCATGTTGTTGTGCAACCATGGCTGCCATCTGTTGCGTCAACAATTCGACTTGCTGACGTAACTGTGTGAATTCCTCACGTCTATCTTCTTCCTGACGTTTTCTGGGCGGCATAGTGAAGGAACGAACCTGGGACTGATGCCAACTGACGTAGCGGAAGCTTATAGGAAAGATAGGAACGACACACAAAAATCAAAAGCTTGTTGATTCATGAAGAATACCAAGAAATTGATGCAAAAGAGAGAAAACTTTCAAAAACTTTATTCAATAATCAACTGAATGTCTTCTTAGGGTTTACATAGAATATATACCCTAAAAGCATAACTAAAATAGGAAATAACGTTTTTTTTTCCAAAAAAGGAAAAAATCGAAATAAAAACATAAACTAAAAGTGCTACTCATAAGGAACACGCTCCAACAAACGGAATGCAATTCCGA
This sequence comes from Linaria vulgaris, assembly GCA_948329865.1. NCBI lineage: Eukaryota > Viridiplantae > Streptophyta > Magnoliopsida > Lamiales > Plantaginaceae > Linaria > Linaria vulgaris. The sequence goes on from OX415251.1 coordinate 65,474,056, forward strand.
GTTCTAGAAATAAAGATATAACTGAAACAAAAATTACTAAAAACGGCAAAAACGGCATTTTCGAGGCCTAAACGAAGGAATTTGGCTAAAATCCGCTCCCTTAATGATCTTTACCTTGGCCCGTTTCGGATAAAATTTGACTATTCGCACGTCAAAAACGGAACGAGCCAAAATCAGCCTCTCATCTTGGGATGATCCCGTTTCACCATAAACTCCAACGCTTTCTCGACTGCATCATTCCCGCCGGGGTGGGAAAAATTCGCCCTCGAATTTGGCACATGCAGATCTCCATCATCATCATCATCAGAATTATCTCCCCGAAACGGCACCAAGTGTTTGACATTAAACACATCAGAAGTACGAATATGACTAGGCAGCTTCAACCGATAAGCATTGGGATTGATCTTCTCAACAATCTCTACTGGACCAAGCTTCTTTGCCGAGAGTTTGTTATACTCATGTGCTGGAATACGATCCCGAGTCAGCACTGCCCATACAAAGTCACCCACCTCAAACTCAACATTGCGCCTCTTTGTATCAGCAGCACGCTTGTAATCCAAGGCATCAGCTTGCAAGTGGTCATGAGCCTGGGAGTGCACCTGCTGCAACTGCTGGATAAAATCCTCCGCCTTTCCATGCATCTTGACCGAGGCAGTCACCGGAACTAAATCAAGGGGACCCCTAGGAACGAGGCCATACACCACTTAAAAAGGACTGAACCCAGAACTGCGGTTGACATCGTGATTATGAGCAAACTCAGCTTGGCACAGTTTCTGATCCCAGGACTTAAGATTATCACCCACAAGGCAACGTAGCAGATCACCCAAAGAACGATTCACAACCTCGGTTTGACCATCTGTTTGTGGATGATAAGCACTACTGAAATCCAGCCGTGTATTCACCATGCGCCACAAGCTACGCCAGAAGTGACTAAGAAAGCGAGTGTCCCGATCAGACACAATTGACGTGGGCAGCCCATGCAAACGATAAACCTCACGAAAGTACAGCAAGGCAACATTAACAGCATCAGTAGTCTTCTTGCAAGGGATAAAGTGCACCATCTTTGAGAAACGATCCACCACCACATAAATAGAATCAAATCCACGCTGAGTTCGTGGTAACCCCACAACAAAATCCATGCTCACATCAGTCCACGGCTGTGTCGGGATAGGCAGTGGCATGTACAACCCAGCATTTGTAGCCTTACCCTTAGATAACTGACAAACCCGACAACGCTCCACAAACTTACCCACGTCCCTACGCAAAGATGGCCAAAAATATGAAGCCGTCGCGAGCTGGAGGGTCCTATCACGACCCACATGACCCTCATTATGCAACTCCTGAATAATTTTCACGCGCAAACTACCCTCTGGAATGCACAACTGAGTACCCCGAAATAGAAAACCATCCACCCATGCAAATTCTGATTGTACCCCACTCTGCATATTCCGAATCACGCCAGAAAAGTATGGATCAACATAGTACAAATCACGCAAGCTGTCAAATCCCAGAACCTCGACGCGCATCTCCAAGAGCATGTTATGACGCCTACTCAACGCATCTGCAATCTTGTTCAAAGCACCAGCTTTATGCTTTATCACGAAAGTGAACTGCTGCAAGTAAGCAATCCATGAAGCATGCCGAGCAGACACTTTATCCTGAGTTCCAAGGTGTTTAAGGGCATCATGATCAGTATATAAGATGAACTCCTTGTGAAAAAGGTAGTGACGCCAGTGTCGTATAGACTGAACAATAGCATAGAATTCAACATCATAAGTGCTATATCGAGACTTGGAACCAGACAACTTCTCACTAAAAAAAGCCACGGGGCGATTACCCTGACTCAACACACCCCCAATACCAACCTTTGATGCATCACAGTGTAACTCAAACGGGCGATTGAAATCAGGTAAGACCAATACGGGAGCAGTGGTCAATTTCTCCTTGATTAACTGGAAAGACATATCAGCCTCATCGGTCCACTGAAACTTACTACCCTTCATGCAATCCGTGATTGGCGCCATGATACTACTAAAGTGAGGGATAAAACGACGATAAAAGGATGCCAAACCATGAAAACTTCTAACCTCAGTGATAGTTGTGGGCTGAGGCCACTGGCTTATTGCCTCCACTTTAGATGTATCAACTGCTAACCCATCCTTCGAGACCACATATCCCAAAAACACTACACTATCAGTGAGAAACGAGCACTTCTTCACTGCAGCGTAAAACTCATCCCTACGAAGCACGTTAAGAACTTCCCGAAGGTGCTGAACATGATCAACATCGTTAGCACTATAAATCAGAATATCATCGAAATAAACTACAACGAATTTACCGATGAAGGGACGAAGGGCCTGATTCATGACGCGCATGAATGTGCTTGGTGCGTTTGAGAGACCAAAAGGCATAACCAGCCACTCATATAACCCCTCCCTAGTCTTAAACGCTGTCTTCCACTCGTCACCTTGTCTGATTCGGATCTGATGGTACCCACTCTTCAAATCCAGTTTGCTAAACACACACGCACCAGTAAGTTGGTCCAATAGATCATCCAATCGGGGAATAGGAAAGCGATAACGTACAGTGATTTTGTTAACCGCTCTACTATCCACGCACATACGCCATGTCCCATCTTTCTTTGGAGTCAGAAGGGCAGGAACAGCACAAGGACTCAAGCTCTCCCTCACGTACCCCTTAGCCAATAGTTCCTCCACTTGTCTACGCAACTCCTCATGTTCTGTGGGACTCATCCGATAATGTGCACGATTAGGTAAAGCTGCACCAGGCACCAAGTCAATTTGGTGCTGAATATCACGCAAAGGTGGTAATCCTTCCGGCAACTCGTCTGGGAAAACATCACGAAACTCCTGCAACAACGGTTGAACTGCCAGCGGGACTTCGTGATCATCTTCTACCAGTTTTCCCACCATCACATACACAATTCCCGACTCTTCCATCTCTGCCTCGAATCTCTTTCTGGTCAAGAAGTTGGTACCCTTCCCGCTTGACTGTGGCCCTTTATCAGGCAGCAACACAATCTTCTTCCCGCCAAACAGAAAGCTATGAGTATTCGCGAACCCATCATGGACTGACCGCCTATCAAATTGCCACGGCCTACCTAACAGTAGGTGGCACGCATCCATCTCTACGACATCACACAAAACCTGATCCTTGTAAGTAGGTCCAATCGAAAAATTGATCCGAGCACGTTGAGATACCTCGACATCGTTTCCTCTCTTTAACCATGCCAATTTATAAGGTTTGGGATGCTTCTCAGTCTGTAAACCCAACTTCTTAATAACCTCCTCAGCCACTACATTCTCACAACGGCCAGAATCAATAACCATTCGACATACCTTTCCCTCTACTGTGCATGTTGTCTGAAATATGTTGTTGCGTAGCCAGTCAGTCTTGCTTTCCGTGGGAGTAATGAGGCTGCGCCTCACCACTAAAGCTTGGCCAACATCCCCAGCAACAAATTCTTCATCATCTACTGCCTCTTCTTCGAATTCCTCATCAAAAACAGGCGGACCATCATACTCACCATTAGTCTCATCAACAAATAGTCCTCTACGCGGATTCTTAGGACACTCAGACTGCCTATGACCCGTAACTCCACAACCAAAACAACGGATACCAGCCCCTGGGCGTGTTGGTTGTTGGATAGTGCCCGTTTTTGGTGGCCCCGATTGCACAGTGTTACCGGGACGTGTGACTTGTTGCGAGCTACCCGATGAGTTCCCAATACTGAGAGGGTTCATGACTCTCCGTGACTGTTGCTTCTCAATTTGCACTGCTCGCTGGTGTGCCTCAGAGACAGAGACTGGATCAAACATATTCAGCGTATCCTGAATCTGTGGACGAAGACCACTCACATAACGTGACACCAATTGATCCTCCGTTTCCATCAAGTCGTTCCTAGTGATTAGCAAGTGGAATTCAGTGGTATAGTCACTCACAGACTTCCCCCCTTGACGCAAATTCTGCAACTGTTGATACATAGTACGCACATAATTGTAGGGTAAAAACTGTTTCTTCATATGTTTCTTCAGTTTATCTCAAGACACAAGTTTAGGTTTCCCCTGTCGAGACCTCGTCACCTTAACTTGCTGCCACCATGCCGCTGCTCTCCCCCGAAACCTAGTTGCAACGAGAGAAACACGTTTATCATCTGGAACATCTTTAAAGTCCAAAACCTCCTCAACTGCAGTTACCCAATCCAAGAATTCTTCTGGGTTCAACCCTCCCTGAAATTCTGGTATGTCCACCTTAAACCCTGATTCCCAACGTGGATTGTACTCTTGGACACATTGTCTCCGAGCAAAAGGATTCTCTTCCTCTTCATCCTCGAACGATTGGTCGTCAGGTCTTGGTGTTGGAGCAGCCTGTTGTTGTGCAACCATGGCTGCCATCTGTTGCGTCAACAATTCGACTTGCTGACGTAACTGTGTGAATTCCTCACGTCTATCTTCTTCCTGACGTTTTCTGGGCGGCATAGTGAAGGAACGAACCTGGGACTGATGCCAACTGACGTAGCGGAAGCTTATAGGAAAGATAGGAACGACACACAAAAATCAAAAGCTTGTTGATTCATGAAGAATACCAAGAAATTGATGCAAAAGAGAGAAAACTCTCAAAAACTTTATTCAATAATCAACTGAATGTCTTCTTAGGGTTTACATAGAATATATACCCTAAAAGCATAACTAAAATAGGAAATAACGTTTTTTTTTCCAAAAAAGGAAAAAATCGAAATAAAAACATAAACTAAAAGTGCTACTCATAAGGAACACGCTCCAACAAACGGAATGCAATTCCGAGTTCTAGAAATAAAGATATAACTGAAACAAAAATTACTAAAAACGGCAAAAACGGCATTTTCGAGGCCTAAACGAAGGAATTTGGCTAAAATCCGCTCCCTTAATGATCTTTACCTTGGCCCGTTTCGGATAAAATTTGACTATTCGCACGTCAAAAACGGACCGAGCCAAAATCAGCCTCTCATCTTGGGATGATCCCGTTTCACCATAAACTCCAACGCTTTCTCGACTGCATCATTCCCGCCGGGGTGGGAAAAATTCGCCCTCGAATTTGGCACATGCAGATCTCCATCATCATCATCATCAGAATTATCTCCCCGAAACGGCACCAAGTGTTTGACATTAAACACATCAGAAGTACGAATATGACTAGGCAGCTTCAACCGATAAGCATTGGAATTGATCTTCTCAACAATCTCTACTGGACCAAGCTTCTTTGCCGAGAGTTTGTTATACTCATGTGCTGGAATACGATCCCGAGTCAGCACTGCCCATACAAAGTCACCCACCTCAAACTCAACATTGCGCCTCTTTGTATCAGCAGCACGCTTGTAATCCAAGGCAGCAGCTTGCAAGTGGTCATGAGCCTGGGAGTGCACCTGCTGCAACTGCTGGATAAAATCCTCCGCCTTTCCATGCATCTTGACCGAGGCAGTCACCGGAACTAAATCAAGGGGACCCCTAGGAACGAGGCCATACACCACTTAAAAAGGACTGAACCCAGAACTGCGGTTGACAGCGTGATTATGAGCAAACTCAGCTTGGCACAGTTTCTGATCCCAGGACTTAAGATTATCACCCACAAGGCAACGTAGCAGATCACCCAAAGAACGATTCACAACCTCGGTTTGACCATCTGTTTGTGGATGATAAGCACTACTGAAATCCAGCCGTGTATTCACCATGCGCCACAAGCTACGCCAGAAGTGACTAAGAAAGCGAGTGTCCCGATCAGACACAATTGACGTGGGCAGCCCATGCAAACGATAAACCTCACGAAAGTACAGCAAGGCAACATTAACAGCATCAGTAGTCTTCTTGCAAGGGATAAAGTGCACCATCTTTGAGAAACGATCCACCACCACATAAATAGAATCAAATCCACGCTGAGTTCGTGGTAACCCCACAACAAAATCCATGCTCACATCAGTCCACGGCTGTGTCGGGATAGGCAGTGGCATGTACAACCCAGCATTTGTAGCCTTACCCTTAGATAACTGACAAACCCGACAACGCTCCATAAACTTACCCACGTCCCTACGCAAAGATGGCCAAAAATATGAAGCCGTCGCGAGCTGGAGGGTCCTATCACGACCTACATGACCCTCATTATGCAACTCCTGAATAATTTTCACGCGCAAACTACCCTCTGGAATGCACAACTGAGTACCCCGAAATAGAAAACCATCCACCCATGCAAATTCTGATTGTACCCCACTCTGCATATTCCGAATCACGCCAGAAAAGTATGGATCAACAGAGTACAAATCACGCAAGCTGTCAAATCCCAGAACCTCGACGCGCATCTCCAAGAGCATGTTATGACGCCTACTCAACGCATCTGCAATCTTGTTCAAAGCACCAGCTTTATGCTTTATCACGAAAGTGAACTGCTGCAAGTAAGCAATCCATGAAGCATGCCGAGCAGACACTTTATCCTGAGTTCCAAGGTGTTTAAGGGCATCATGATCAGTATATAAGATGAACTCCTTGTGAAAAAGGTAGTGACGCCAGTGTCGTATAGACTGAACAATAGCATAGAATTCAACATCATAAGTGCTATATCGAGACTTGGAACCAGACAACTTCTCACTAAAAAAAGCCACGGGGCGATTACCCTGACTCAACACACCCCCAATACCAACCTTTGATGCATCACAGTGTAACTCAAACGGGCGATTGAAATCAGGTAAGACCAATACGGGAGCAGTGGTCAATTTCTCCTTGATTAACTGGAAAGACATATCAGCCTCATCGGTCCACTGAAACTTACTACCCTTCATGCAATCCGTGATTGGCGCCATGATACTACTAAAGTGAGGGATAAAACGACGATAAAAGGATGCCAAACCATGAAAACTTCTAACCTCAGTGATAGTTGTGGGCTGAGGCCACTGGCTTATTGCCTCCACTTTAGATGTATCAACTGCTAACCCATCCTTCGAGACCACATATCCCAAAAACACTACACTATCAGTGAGAAACGAGCACTTCTTCACTGCAGCGTAAAACTCATCCCTACGAAGCACGTTAAGAACTTCCCGAAGGTGCTGAACATGATCAACATCGTTAGCACTATAAATCAGAATATCATCGAAATAAACTACAACGAATTTACCGATGAAGGGACGAAGGGCCTGATTCATGACGCGCATGAATGTGCTTGGTGCGTTTGAGAGACCAAAAGGCATAACCAGCCACTCATATAACCCCTCCCTAGTCTTAAACGCTGTCTTCCACTCGTCACCTTGTCTGATTCGGATCTGATGGTACCCACTCTTCAAATCCAGTTTGCTAAACACACACGCACCAGTAAGTTGGTCCAATAGATCATCCAATCGGGGAATAGGAAAGCGATAACGTACAGTGATTTTGTTAACCGCTCTACTATCCACGCACATACGCCATGTCCCATCTTTCTTTGGAGTCAGAAGGGCAGGAACAGCACAAGGACTCAAGCTCTCCCTCACGTACCCCTTAGCCAATAGTTCCTCCACTTGTCTACGCAACTCCTCATGTTCTGTGGGACTCATCCGATAATGTGCACGATTAGGTAAAGCTGCACCAGGCACCAAGTCAATTTGGTGCTGAATATCACGCAAAGGTGGTAATCCTTCCGGCAACTCGTCTGGGAAAACATCACGAAACTCCTGCAACAACGGTTGAACTGCCAGCGGGACTTCGTGATCATCTTCTACCAGTTTTCCCACCATCACATACACAATTCCCGACTCTTCCATCTCTGCCTCGAATCTCTTTCTGGTCAAGAAGTTGGTACCCTTCCCGCTTGACTGTGGCCCTTTATCAGGCAGCAACACAATCTTCTTCCCGCCAAACAGAAAGCTATGAGTATTCGCGAACCCATCATGGACTGACCGCCTATCAAATTGCCACGGCCTACCTAACAGTAGGTGGCACGCATCCATCTTTACGACATCACACAAAACCTGATCCTTGTAAGTAGGTCCAATCGAAAAATTGATCCGAGCACGTTGAGATACCTCGACATCGTTTCCTCTCTTTAACCATGCCAATTTATAAGGTTTGGGATGCTTCTCAGTCTGTAAACCCAACTTCTTAATAACCTCCTCAGCCACTACATTCTCACAACTGCCAGAATCAATAACCATTCGACATACCTTTCCCTCTACTGTGCATGTTGTCTGAAATATGTTGTTGCGTAGCCAGTCAGTCTTGCTTTCCGTGGGAGTAATGAGGCTGCGCCTCACCACTAAAGCTTGGCCAACATCCCCAGCAACAAATTCTTCATCATCTACTGCCTCTTCTTCGAATTCCTCATCAAAAACAGGCGGACCATCATACTCACCATTAGTCTCATCAACAAATAGTCCTCTACGCGGATTCTTAGGACACTCAGACTGCCTATGACCCGTAACTCCACAACCAAAACAACGGATACCAGCCCTTGGGCGTGTTGGTTGTTGGATAGTGCCCGTTTTTGGTGGCCCCGATTGCACAGTGTTACCGGGACGTGTGACTTGTTGCGAGCTACCCGATGAGTTCCCAATACTGAGAGGGTTCATGACTCTCCGTGACTGTTGCTTCTCAATTTGCACTGCTCGCTGGTGTGCCTCAGAGACAGAGACTGGATCAAACATATTCAGCGTATCCTGAATCTGTGGACGAAGACCACTCACATAACGTGACACCAATTGATCCTCCGTTTCCATCAAGTCGTTCCTAGTGATTAGCAAGTGGAATTCAGTGGTATAGTCACTCACAGACTTCCCCCCTTGACGCAAATTCTGCAACTGTTGATACATAGTACGCACATAATTGTAGGGTAAAAACTGTTTCTTCATATGTTTCTTCAGTTTATCCCAAGACACAAGTTTAGGTTTCCCCTGTCGAGACCTCATCACCTTAACTTGCTGCCACCATGCCGCTGCTCTCCCCCGAAACCTAGTTGCAACGAGAGAAACACGTTTATCATCTGGAACATCTTTAAAGTCCAAAACCTCCTCAACTGCAGTTACCCAATCCAAGAATTCTTCTGGGTTCAACCCTCCCTGAAATTCTGGTATGTCCACCTTAAACCCTGATTCCCAACGTGGATTGTACTCTTGGACACATTGTCTCCGAGCAAAAGGATTCTCTTCCTCTTCATCCTCGAACGATTGGTCGTCAGGTCTTGGTGTTGGAGCAGCCTGTTGTTGTGCAACCATGGCTGCCATCTGTTGCGTCAACAATTCGACTTGCTGACGTAACTGTGTGAATTCCTCACGTCTATCTTCTTCCTGACGTTTTCTGGGCGGCATAGTGAAGGAACGAACCTGGGACTGATGCCAACTGACGTAGCGGAAGCTTATAGGAAAGATAGGAACGACACACAAAAATCAAAAGCTTGTTGATTCATGAAGAATACCAAGAAATGGATGCAAAAGAGAGAAAACTCTCAAAAACTTTATTCAATAATCAACTGAATGTCTTCTTAGGTTTACATAGAATATATACCCTAAAAGCATAACTAAAATAGGAAATAACGTTTTTCTTTCCAAAAAAGGAAAAAATCGAAATAAAAACATAAACTAAAAGTGCTACTCATAAGGAACACGCTCCAACAAACGGAATGCAATTCCGAGTTCTAGAAATAAAGATATAACTGAAACAAAAATTACTAAAAACGGCAAAAACGGCATTTTCGAGGCCTAAACGAAGGAATTTGGCTAAAATCCGCTCCCTTAATGATCTTTACCTTGGCCCGTTTCGGATAAAATTTGACTATTCGCACGTCAAAAACGGACCGAGCCAAAATCAGCCTCTCATCTTGGGATGATCCCGTTTCACCATAAACTCCAACGCTTTCTCGACTGCATCATTCCCGCCGGGGTGGGAAAAATTCGCCCTCGAATTTGGCACATGCAGATCTCCATCATCATCATCATCAGAATTATCTCCCCGAAAAGGCACCAAGTGTTTGACATTAAACACATCAGAAGTACGAATATGACTAGGCAGCTTCAACCGATAAGCATTGGGATTGATCTTCTCAACAATCTCTACTGGACCAAGCTTCTTTGCCGAGAGTTTGTTATACTCATGTGCTGGAATACGATCCCGAGTCAGCACTGCCCATACAAAGTCACCCACCTCAAACTCAACATTGCGCCTCTTTGTATCAGCAGCACGCTTGTAATCCAAGGCAGCAGCTTGCAAGTGGTCATGAGCCTGGGAGTGCACCTGCTGCAACTGCTGGATAAAATCCTCCGCCTTTCCATGCATCTTGACCGAGGCAGTCACCGGAACTAAATCAAGGGGACCCCTAGGAACGAGGCCATACACCACTTGAAAAGGACTGAACCCAGAACTGCGGTTGACAACGTGATTATGAGCAAACTCAGCTTGGCACAGTTTCTGATCCCAGGACTTAAGATTATCACCCACAAGGCAACGTAGCAGATCACCCAAAGAACGATTCACAACCTCGATTTGACCATCTGTTTGTGGATGATAAGCACTACTGAAATCCAGCCGTGTATTCACCATGCGCCACAAGCTACGCCATAAGTGACTAAGAAAGCGAGTGTCCCAATCAGACACAATTGACGTGGGCAGCCCATGCAAACGATAAACCTCACGAAAGTACAGCAAGGCAACATTAACAGCATCAGTAGTCTTCTTGCAAGGGATAAAGTGCACCATCTTTGAGAAACGATCCACCACCACATAAATAGAATCAAATCCACGCTGAGTTCGTGGTAACCCCACAACAAAATCCATGCTCACATCAGTCCACGGCTGTGTCGGGATAGGCAGTGGCATGTACAACCCAGCATTTGTAGCCTTACCCTTAGATAACTGACAAACCCGACAACGCTCCACAAACTTACCCACGTCCCTACGCAAAGATGGCCAAAAATATGAAGCCGTCGCGAGCTGGAGGGTCCTATCACGACCCACATGACCCTCATTATGCAACTCCTGAATAATTTTCACGCGCAAACTACCCTCTGGAATGCACAACTGAGTACCCCGAAATAGAAAACCATCCACCCATGCAAATTCTGATTGTACCCCACTCTGCATATTCCGAATCACGCCAGAAAAGTATGGATCAACAGAGTACAAATCACGCAAGCTGTCAAATCCCAGAACCTCGACGCGCATCTCCAAGAGCATGTTATGACGCCTACTCAACGCATCTGCAATCTTGTTCAAAGCACCAGCTTTATGCTTTATCACGAAAGTGAACTGCTGCAAGTAAGCAATCCATGAAGCATGCCGAGCAGACACTTTATCCTGAGTTCCAAGGTGTTTAAGGGCATCATGATCAGTATATAAGATGAACTCCTTGTGAAAAAGGTAGTGACGCCAGTGTCGTATAGACTGAACAATAGCATAGAATTCAACATCATAAGTGCTATATCGAGACTTGGAACCAGACAACTTCTCACTAAAAAAAGCCACGGGGCGATTACCCTGACTCAACACACCCCCAATACCAACCTTTGATGCATCACAGTGTAACTCAAACGGGCGATTGAAATCAGGTAAGACCAATACGGGAGCAGTGGTCAATTTCTCCTTGATTAACTGGAAAGACATATCAGCCTCATCGGTCCACTGAAACTTACTACCCTTCATGCAATCCGTGATTGGCGCCATGATACTACTAAAGTGAGGGATAAAACGACGATAAAAGGATGCCAAACCATGAAAACTTCTAACCTCAGTGATAGTTGTGGGCTGAGGCCACTGGCTTATTGCCTCCACTTTAGATGTATCAACTGCTAACCCATCCTTCGAGACCACATATCCCAAAAACACTACACTATCAGTGAGAAACGAGCACTTCTTCACTGCAGCGTAAAACTCATCCCTACGAAGCACGTTAAGAACTTCCCGAAGGTGCTGAACATGATCAACATCGTTAGCACTATAAATCAGAATATCATCGAAATAAACTACAACGAATTTACCGATGAAGGGACGAAGGGCCTGATTCATGACGCGCATGAATGTGCTTGGTGCGTTTGAGAGACCAAAAGGCATAACCAGCCACTCATATAACCCCTCCCTAGTCTTAAACGCTGTCTTCCACTCGTCACCTTGTCTGATTCGGATCTGATGGTACCCACTCTTCAAATCCAGTTTGCTAAACACACACGCACCAGTAAGTTGGTCCAATAGATCATCCAATCGGGGAATAGGAAAGCGATAACGTACAGTGATTTTGTTAACCGCTCTACTATCCACGCACATACGCCATGTCCCATCTTTCTTTGGAGTCAGAAGGGCAGGAACAGCACAAGGACTCAAGCTCTCCCTCACGTACCCCTTAGCCAATAGTTCCTCCACTTGTCTACGCAACTCCTCATGTTCTGTGGGACTCATCCGATAATGTGCACGATTAGGTAAAGCTGCACCAGGCACCAAGTCAATTTGGTGCTGAATATCACGCAAAGGTGGTAATCCTTCCGGCAACTCGTCTGGGAAAACATCACGAAACTCCTGCAACAACGGTTGAACTGCCAGCGGGACTTCGTGATCATCTTCTACCAGTTTTCCCACCATCACATACACAATTCCCGACTCTTCCATCTCTGCCTCGAATCTCTTTCTGGTCAAGAAGTTGGTACCCTTCCCGCTTGACTGTGGCCCTTTATCAGGCAGCAACACAATCTTCTTCCCGCCAAACAGAAAGCTATGAGTATTCGCGAACCCATCATGGACTGACCGCCTATCAAATTGCCACGGCCTACCTAACAGTAGGTGGCACGCATCCATCTCTACGACATCACACAAAACCTGATCCTTGTAAGTAGGTCCAATCGAAAAATTGATCCGAGCACGTTGAGATACCTCGACATCGTTTCCTCTCTTTAACCATGCCAATTTATAAGGTTTGGGATGCTTCTCAGTCTGTAAACCCAACTTCTTAATAACCTCCTCAGCCACTACATTCTCACAACTGCCAGAATCAATAACCATTCGACATACCTTTCCCTCTACTGTGCATGTTGTCTGAAATATGTTGTTGCGTAGCCAGTCAGTCTTGCTTTCCGTGGGAGTAATGAGGCTGCGCCTCACCACTAAAGCTTGGCCAACATCCCCAGCAACAAATTCTTCATCATCTACTGCCTCTTCTTCGAATTCCTCATCAAAAACAGGCGGACCATCATACTCACCATTAGTCTCATCAACAAATAGTCCTCTACGCGGATTCTTAGGACACTCAGACTGCCTATGACCCGTAACTCCACAACCAAAACAACGGATACCAGCCCTTGGGCGTGTTGGTTGTTGGATAGTGCCCGTTTTTGGTGGCCCCGATTGCACAGTGTTACCGGGACGTGTGACTTGTTGCGAGCTACCCGATGAGTTCCCAATACTGAGAGGGTTCATGACTCTCCGTGACTGTTGCTTCTCAATTTGCACTGCTCGCTGGTGTGCCTCAGAGACAGAGACTGGATCAAACATATTCAGCGTATCCTGAATCTGTGGACGAAGACCACTCACATAACGTGACACCAATTGATCCTCCGTTTCCATCAAGTCGTTCCTAGTGATTAGCAAGTGGAATTCAGTGGTATAGTCACTCACAGACTTCCCCCCTTGACGCAAATTCTGCAACTGTTGATACATAGTACGCACATAATTGTAGGGTAAAAACTGTTTCTTCATATGTTTCTTCAGTTTATCCCAAGACACAAGTTTAGGTTTCCCCTGTCGAGACCTCGTCACCTTAACTTGCTGCCACCATGCCGCTGCTCTCCCCCGAAACCTAGTTGCAACGAGAGAAACACGTTTATCATCTAGAACATCTTTAAAGTCCAAAACCTCCTCAACTGCAGTTACCCAATCCAAGAATTCTTCTGGGTTCAACCCTCCCTGAAATTCTGGTATGTCCACCTTAAACCCTGATTCCCAACGTGGATTGTACTCTTGGACACATTGTCTCCGAGCAAAAGGATTCTCTTCCTCTTCATCCTCGAACGATTGGTCGTCAGGTCTTGGTGTTGGAGCAGCCTGTTGTTGTGCAACCATGGCTGCCATCTGTTGCGTCAACAATTCGACTTGCTGACGTAACTGTGTGAATTCCTCACGTCTATCTTCTTCCTGACGTTTTCTGGGCGGCATAGTGAAGGAACGAACCTGGGACTGATGCCAACTGACGTAGCGGAAGCTTATAGGAAAGATAGGAACGACACACAAAAATCAAAAGCTTGTTGATTCATGAAGAATACCAAGAAATTGATGCAAAAGAGAGAAAACTCTCAAAAACTTTATTCAATAATCAACTGAATGTCTTCTTAGGGTTTACATAGAATATATACCCTAAAAGCATAACTAAAATAGGAAATAACGTTTTTCTTTCCAAAAAAGGAAAAAATCGAAATAAAAACATAAACTAAAAGTGCTACTCATAAGGAACACGCTCCAACAAACGGAATGCAATTCCGAGTTCTAGAAATAAAGATATAACTGAAACAAAAATTACTAAAAACGGCAAAAACGGCATTTTCGAGGCCTAAACGAAGGAATTTGGCTAAAATCCGCTCCCTTAATGATCTTTACCTTGGCCCGTTTCGGATAAAATTTGACTATTCGCACGTCAAAAACGGACCGAGCCAAAATCAGCCTCTCATCTTGGGATGATCCCGTTTCACCATAAACTCCAACGCTTTCTCGACTGCATCATTCCCGCCGGGGTGGGAAAAATTCGCCCTCGAATTTGGCACATGCAGATCTCCATCATCATCATCATCAGAATTATCTCCCCGAAAAGGCACCAAGTGTTTGACATTAAACACATCAGAAGTACGAATATGACTAGGCAGCTTCAACCGATAAGCATTGGGATTGATCTTCTCAACAATCTCTACTGGACCAAGCTTCTTTGCCGAGAGTTTGTTATACTCATGTGCTGGAATACGATCCCGAGTCAGCACTGCCCATACAAAGTCACCCACCTCAAACTCAACATTGCGCCTCTTTGTATCAGCAGCACGCTTGTAATCCAAGGCAGCAGCTTGCAAGTGGTCATGAGCCTGGGAGTGCACCTGCTGCAACTGCTGGATAAAATCCTCCGCCTTTCCATGCATCTTGACCGAGGCAGTCACCGGAACTAAATCAAGGGGACCCCTAGGAACGAGGCCATACACCACTTGAAAAGGACTGAACCCAGAACTGCGGTTGACAACGTGATTATGAGCAAACTCAGCTTGGCACAGTTTCTGATCCCAGGACTTAAGATTATCACCCACAAGGCAACGTAGCAGATCACCCAAAGAACGATTCACAACCTCGGTTTGACCATCTGTTTGTGGATGATAAGCACTACTGAAATCCAGCCGTGTATTCACCATGCGCCACAAGCTACGCCAGAAGTGACTAAGAAAGCGAGTGTCCCGATCAGACACAATTGACGTGGGCAGCCCATGCAAACGATAAACCTCACGAAAGTACAGCAAGGCAACATTAACAGCATCAGTAGTCTTCTTGCAAGGGATAAAGTGCACCATCTTTGAGAAACGATCCACCACCACATAAATAGAATCAAATCCACGCTGAGTTCGTGGTAACCCCACAACAAAATCCATGCTCACATCAGTCCACGGCTGTGTCGGGATAGGCAGTGGCATGTACAACCCAGCATTTGTAGCCTTACCCTTAGATAACTGACAAACCCGACAACGCTCCACAAACTTACCCACGTCCCTACGCAAAGATGGCCAAAAATATGAAGCCGTCGCGAGCTGGAGGGTCCTATCACGACCCACATGACCCTCATTATGCAACTCCTGAATAATTTTCACGCGCAAACTACCCTCTGGAATGCACAACTGAGTACCCCGAAATAGAAAACCATCCACCCATGCAAATTCTGATTGTACCCCACTCTGCATATTCCGAATCACGCCAGAAAAGTATGGATCAACAGAGTACAAATCACGCAAGCTGTCAAATCCCAGAACCTCGACGCGCATCTCCAAGAGCATGTTATGACGCCTACTCAACGCATCTGCAATCTTGTTCAAAGCACCAGCTTTATGCTTTATCACGAAAGTGAACTGCTGCAAGTAAGCAATCCATGAAGCATGCCGAGCAGACACTTTATCCTGAGTTCCAAGGTGTTTAAGGGCATCATGATCAGTATATAAGATGAACTCCTTGTGAAAAAGGTAGTGACGCCAGTGTCGTATAGACTGAAAAATAGCATAGAATTCAACATCATAAGTGCTATATCGAGACTTGGAACCAGACAACTTCTCACTAAAAAAAGCCACGGGGCGATTACCCTGACTCAACACACCCCCAATACCAACCTTTGATGCATCACAGTGTAACTCAAACGGGCGATTGAAATCAGGTAAGACCAATACGGGAGCAGTGGTCAATTTCTCCTTGATTAACTGGAAAGACATATCAGCCTCATCGGTCCACTGAAACTTACTACCCTTCATGCAATCCGTGATTGGCGCCATGATACTACTAAAGTGAGGGATAAAACGACGATAAAAGGATGCCAAACCATGAAAACTTCTAACCTCAGTGATAGTTGTGGGCCGAGGCCACTGGCTTATTGCCTCCACTTTAGATGTATCAACTGCTAACCCATCCTTCGAGACCACATATCCCAAAAACACTACACTATCAGTGAGAAACGAGCACTTCTTCACTGCAGCGTAAAACTCATCCCTACGAAGCACGTTAAGAACTTCCCGAAGGTGCTGAACATGATCAACATCGTTAGCACTATAAATCAGAATATCATCGAAATAAACTACAACGAATTTACCGATGAAGGGACGAAGGGCCTGATTCATGACGCGCATGAATGTGCTTGGTGCGTTTGAGAGACCAAAAGGCATAACCAGCCACTCATATAACCCCTCCCTAGTCTTAAACGCTGTCTTCCACTCGTCACCTTGTCTGATTCGGATCTGATGGTACCCACTCTTCAAATCCAGTTTGCTAAACACACACGCACCAGTAAGTTGGTCCAATAGATCATCCAATCGGGGAATAGGAAAGCGATAACGTACAGTGATTTTGTTAACCGCTCTACTATCCACGCACATACGCCATGTCCCATCTTTCTTTGGAGTCAGAAGGGCAGGAACAGCACAAGGACTCAAGCTCTCCCTCACGTACCCCTTAGCCAATAGTTCCTCCACTTGTCTACGCAACTCCTCATGTTCTGTGGGACTCATCCGATAATGTGCACGATTAGGTAAAGCTGCACCAGGCACCAAGTCAATTTGGTGCTGAATATCACGCAAAGGTGGTAATCCTTCCGGCAACTCGTCTGGGAAAACATCACGAAACTCCTGCAACAACGGTTGAACTGCCAGCGGGACTTCGTGATCATCTTCTACCAGTTTTCCCACCATCACATACACAATTCCCGACTCTTCCATCTCTGCCTCGAATCTCTTTCTGGTCAAGAAGTTGGTACCCTTCCCGCTTGACTGTGGCCCTTTATCAGGCAGCAACACAATCTTCTTCCCGCCAAACAGAAAGCTATGAGTATTCGCGAACCCATCATGGACTGACCGCCTATCAAATTGCCACGGCCTACCTAACAGTAGGTGGCACGCATCCATCTCTACGACATCACACAAAACCTGATCCTTGTAAGTAGGTCCAATCGAAAAATTGATCCGAGCACGTTGAGATACCTCGACATCGTTTCCTCTCTTTAACCATGCCAATTTATAAGGTTTGGGATGCTTCTCAGTCTGTAAACCCAACTTCTTAATAACCTCCTCAGCCACTACATTCTCACAACTGCCAGAATCAATAACCATTCGACATACCTTTCCCTCTACTGTGCATGTTGTCTGAAATATGTTGTTGCGTAGCCAGTCAGTCTTGCTTTCCGTGGGAGTAATGAGGCTGTGCCTCACCACTAAAGCTTGGCCAACATCCCCAGCAACAAATTCTTCATCATCTACTGCCTCTTCTTCGAATTCCTCATCAAAAACAGGCGGACCATCATACTCACCATTAGTCTCATCAACAAATAGTCCTCTACGCGGATTCTTAGGACACTCAGACTGCCTATGACCCGTAACTCCACAACCAAAACAACGGATACCAGCCCCTGGTCGTGTTGGTTGTTGGATAGTGCCCGTTTTTGGTGGCCCCGATTGCACAGTGTTACCGGGACGTGTGACTTTTTGCGAGCTACCCGATGAGTTCCCAATACTGAGAGGGTTCATGACTCTCCGTGACTGTTGCTTCTCAATTTGCACTGCTCGCTGGTGTGCCTCAGAGACAGAGACTGGATCAAACATATTCAGCGTATCCTGAATCTGTGGACGAAGACCACTCACATAACGTGACACCAATTGATCCTCCGTTTCCATCAAGTCGTTCCTAGTGATTAGCAAGTGGAATTCAGTGGTATAGTCACTCACAGACTTCCCCCCTTGACGCAAATTCTGCAACTGTTGATACATAGTACGCACATAATTGTAGGGTAAAAACTGTTTCTTCATATGTTTCTTTAGTTTATCCCAAGACACAAGTTTAGGTTTCCCCTGTCGAGACCTCGTCACCTTAACTTGCTGCCACCATGCCGCTGCTCTCCCCCGAAACCTAGTTGCAACGAGAGAAACACTTTTATCATCTGGAACATCTTTAAAGTCCAAAACCTCCTCAACTGCAGTTACCCAATCCAAGAATTCTTCTGGGTTCAACCCTCCCTGAAATTCTGGTATGTCCACCTTAAACCCTGATTCCCAACGTGGATTGTACTCTTGGACACATTGTCTCCGAGCAAAAGGATTCTCTTCCTCTTCATCCTCGAACGATTGGTCGTCAGGTCTTGGTGTTGGAGCAGCCTGTTGTTGTGCAACCATGGCTGCCATCTGTTGCGTCAACAATTCGACTTGCTGACGTAACTGTGTGAATTCCTCACGTCTATCTTCTTCCTGACGTTTTCTGGGCGGCATAGTGAAGGAACGAACCTGGGACTGATGCCAACTGACGTAGAGGAAGCTTATAGGAAAGATAGGAACGACACACAAAAATCAAAAGCTTGTTGATTCATGAAGAATACCAAGAAATTGATGCAAAAGAGAGAAAACTCTCAAAAACTTTATTCAATAATCAACTGAATGTCTTCTTAGGGTTTACATAGAATATATACCCTAAAAGCATAACTAAAATAGGAAATAACGTTTTTCTTTCCAAAAAAGGAAAAAATCGAAATAAAAACATAAACTAAAAGTGCTACTCATAAGGAACACGCTCCAACAAACGGAATGCAATTCCGAGTTCTAGAAATAAAGATATAACTGAAACAAAAATTACTAAAAACGGCAAAAATGGCATTTTCGAGGCCTAAACGAAGGAATTTGGCTAAAATCCGCTCCCTTAATGATCTTTACCTTGGCCCGTTTCGGATAAAATTTGACTATTCGCACGTCAAAAACGGACCGAGCCAAAATCAGCCTCTCATCTTGGGATGATCCCGTTTCACCATAAACTCCAACGCTTTCTCGACTGCATCATTCCCGCCGGGGTGGGAAAAATTCGCCCTCGAATTTGGCACATGCAGATCTCCATCATCATCATCATCAGAATTATCTCCCCGAAAAGGCACCAAGTGTTTGACATTAAACACATCAGAAGTACGAATATGACTAGGCAGCTTCAACCGATAAGCATTGGGATTGATCTTCTCAACAATCTCTACTGGACCAAGCTTCTTTGCCGAGAGTTTGTTATACTCATGTGCTGGAATACGATCCCGAGTCAGCACTGCCCATACAAAGTCACCCACCTCAAACTCAACATTGCGCCTCTTTGTATCAGCAGCACGCTTGTAATCCAAGGCAGCAGCTTGCAAGTGGTCATGAGCCTGGGAGTGCACCTGCTGCAACTGCTGGATAAAATCCTCCGCCTTTCCATGCATCTTGACCGAGGCAGTCACCAGAACTAAATCAAGGGGACCCCTAGGAACGAGGCCATACACCACTTGAAAAGGACTGAACCCAGAACTGCGGTTGACAACATGATTATGAGCAAACTCAGCTTGGCACAGTTTCTGATCCCAGGACTTAAGATTATCACCCACAAGGCAACGTAGCAGATCACCCAAAGAACGATTCACAACCTCGGTTTGACCATCTGTTTGTGGATGATAAGCACTACTGAAATCCAGCCGTGTATTCACCATGCGCCACAAGCTACGCCAGAAGTGACTAAGAAAGCGAGTGTCCCAATCAGACACAATTGACGTGGGCAGCCCATGCAAACGATAAACCTCACGAAAGTACAGCAAGGCAACATTAACAGCATCAGTAGTCTTCTTGCAAGGGATAAAGTGCACCATCTTTGAGAAACGATCCACCACCACATAAATAGAATCAAATCCACGCTGAGTTCGTGGTAACCCCACAACAAAATCCATGCTCACATCAGTCCACGGTTGTGTCGGGATAGGCAGTGGCATGTACAACCCAGCATTTGTAGCCTTACCCTTAGATAACTGACAAACCCGACAACGCTCCACAAACTTACCCACGTCCCTACGCAAAGATGGCCAAAAATATGAAGCCGTCGCGAGCTGGAGGGTCCTATCACGACCCACATGACCCTCATTATGCAACTCCTGAATAATTTTCACGCACAAACTACCCTCTGGAATGCACAACTGAGTACCCCGAAATAGAAAACCATCCACCCATGCAAATTCTGATTGTACCCCACTCTGCATATTCCGAATCACGCCAGAAAAGTATGGATCAACAGAGTACAAATCACGCAAGCTGTCAAATCCCAGAACCTCGACGCGCATCTCCAAGAGCATGTTATGACGCCTACTCAACGCATCTGCAATCTTGTTCAAAGCACCAGCTTTATGCTTTATCACGAAAGTGAACTGCTACAAGTAAGCAATCCATGAAGCATGCCGAGCAGACACTTTATCCTGAGTTCCAAGGTGTTTAAGGGCATCATGATCAGTATATAAGATGAACTCCTTGTGAAAAAGGTAGTGACGCCAGTGTCGTATAGACTGAACAATAGCATAGAATTCAACATCATAAGTGCTATATCGAGACTTGGAACCAGACAACTTCTCACTAAAAAAAGCCACGGGGCGATTACCCTGACTCAACACACCCCCAATACCAACCTTTGATGCATCACAGTGTAACTCAAACGGGCGATTGAAATCAGGTAAGACCAATACGGGAGCAGTGGTCAATTTCTCCTTGATTAACTGGAAAGACATATCAGCCTCATCGGTCCACTGAAACTTACTACCCTTCATGCAATCCGTGATTGGCGCCATGATACTACTAAAGTGAGGGATAAAACGGCGATAAAAGGATGCCAAACCATGAAAACTTCTAACCTCAGTGATAGTTGTGGGCCGAGGCCACTGGCTTATTGCCTCCACTTTAGATGTATCAACTGCTAACCCATCCTTCGAGACCACATATCCCAAAAACACTACACTATCAGTGAGAAACGAGCACTTCTTCACTGCAGCGTAAAACTCATCCCTACGAAGCACGTTAAGAACTTCCCGAAGGTGCTGAACATGATCAACATCGTTAGCACTATAAATCAGAATATCATCGAAATAAACTACAACGAATTTACCGATGAAGGGACGAAGGGCCTGATTCATGACGCGCATGAATGTGCTTGGTGCGTTTGAGAGACCAAAAGGCATAACCAGCCACTCATATAACCCCTCCCTAGTCTTAAACGCTGTCTTCCACTCGTCACCTTGTCTGATTCGGATCTGATGGTACCCACTCTTCAAATCCAGTTTGCTAAACACACACGCACCAGTAAGTTGGTCCAATAGATCATCCAATCGGGGAATAGGAAAGCGATAACGTACAGTGATTTTGTTAACCGCTCTACTATCCACGCACATACGCCATGTCCCATCTTTCTTTGGAGTCAGAAGGGCAGGAACAGCACAAGGACTCAAGCTTTCCCTCACGTACCCCTTAGCCAATAGTTCCTCCACTTGTCTACGCAACTCCTCATGTTCTGTGGGACTCATCCGATAATGTGCACGATTAGGTAAAGCTGCACCAGGCACCAAGTCAATTTGGTGCTGAATATCACGCAAAGGTGGTAATCCTTCCGGCAACTCGTCTGGGAAAACATCACGAAACTCCTGCAACAACGGTTGAACTGCCAGCGGGACTTCGTGATCATCTTCTACCAGTTTTCCCACCATCACATACACAATTCCCGACTCTTCCATCTCTGCCTCGAATCTCTTTCTGGTCAAGAAGTTGGTACCCTTCCCGCTTGACTGTGGCCCTTTATCAGGCAGCAACACAATCTTCTTCCCGCCAAACAGAAAGCTATGAGTATTCGCGAACCCATCATGGACTGACCGCCTATCAAATTGCCACGGCCTACCTAACAGTAGGTGGCACGCATCCATCTTTACGACATCACACAAAACCTGATCCTTGTAAGTAGGTCCAATCGAAAAATTGATCCGAGCACGTTGAGATACCTCGACATCGTTTCCTCTCTTTAACCATGCCAATTTATAAGGTTTGGGATGCTTCTCAGTCTGTAAACCCAACTTCTTAATAACCTCCTCAGCCACTACATTCTCACAACTGCCAGAATCAATAACCATTCGACATACCTTTCCCTCTACTGTGCATGTTGTCTGAAATATGTTGTTGCGTAGCCAGTCAGTCTTGCTTTCCGTGGGAGTAATGAGGCTGCGCCTCACCACTAAAGCTTGGCCAACATCCCCAGCAACAAATTCTTCATCATCTACTGCCTCTTCTTCGAATTCCTCATCAAAAACAGGCGGACCATCATACTCACCATTAGTCTCATCAACAAATAGTCCTCTACGCGGATTCTTAGGACACTCAGACTGCCTATGACCCGTAACTCCACAACCAAAACAACGGATACCAGCCCCTGGGCGTGTTGGTTGTTGGATAGTGCCCGTTTTTGGTGGCCCCGATTGCACAGTGTTACCGGGACGTGTGACTTGTTGCGAGCTACCCGATGAGTTCCCAATACTGAGAGGGTTCATGACTCTCCGTGACTGTTGCTTCTCAATTTGCACTGCTCGCTGGTGTGCCTCAGAGACAGAGACTGGATCAAACATATTCAGCGTATCCTGAATCTGTGGACGAAGACCACTCACATAACGTGACACCAATTGATCCTCCGTTTCCATCAAGTCGTTCCTAGTGATTAGCAAGTGGAATTCAGTGGTATAGTCACTCACAGACTTCCCCCCTTGACGCAAATTCTGCAACTGTTGATACATAGTACGCACATAATTGTAGGGTAAAAACTGTTTCTTCATATGTTTCTTTAGTTTATCCCAAGACACAAGTTTAGGTTTCCCCTGTCGAGACCTCGTCACCTTAACTTGCTGCCACCATGCCGCTGCTCTCCCCCGAAACCTAGTTGCAACGAGAGAAACACGTTTATCATCTGGAACATCTTTAAAGTCCAAAACCTCCTCAACTGCAGTTACCCAATCCAAGAATTCTTCTGGGTTCAACCCTCCCTGAAATTCTGGTATGTCCACCTTAAACCCTGATTCCCAACGTGGATTGTACTCTTGGACACATTGTCTCCGAGCAAAAGGATTCTCTTCCTCTTCATCCTCGAACGATTGGTCGTCAGGTCTTGGTGTTGGAGCAGCATGTTGTTGTGCAACCATGGCTGCCATCTGTTGCGTCAACAATTCGACTTGCTGACGTAACTGTGTGAATTCCTCACGTCTATCTTCTTCCTGACGTTTTCTGGGCGGCATAGTGAAGGAACGAACCTGGGACTGATGCCAACTGACGTAGCGGAAGCTTATAGGAAAGATAGGAACGACACACAAAAATCAAAAGCTTGTTGATTCATGAAGAATACCAAGAAATTGATGCAAAAGAGAGAAAACTCTCAAAAACTTTATTCAATAATCAACTGAATGTCTTCTTAGGGTTTACATAGAATATATACCCTAAAAGCATAACTAAAATAGGAAATAACGTTTTTCTTTCCAAAAAAGGAAAAAATCGAAATAAAAACATAAACTAAAAGTGCTACTCATAAGGAACACGCTCCAACAAACGGAATGCAATTCCGAGTTCTAGAAATAAAGATATAACTGAAACAAAAATTACTAAAAACGGCAAAAACGGCATTTTCGAGGCCTAAACGAAGGAATTTGGCTAAAATCCGCTCCCTTAATGATCTTTACCTTGGCCCGTTTCGGATAAAATTTGACTATTCGCACGTCAAAAACGGACCGAGCCAAAATCAGCCTCTCATCTTGGGATGATCCCGTTTCACCATAAACTCCAACGCTTTCTCGACTGCATCATTCCCGCCGGGGTGGGAAAAATTCGCCCTCGAATTTGGCACATGCAGATCTCCATCATCATCATCATCAGAATTATCTCCCCGAAAAGGCACCAAGTGTTTGACATTAAACACATCAGAAGTACGAATATGACTAGGCAGCTTCAACCGATAAGCATTGGGATTGATCTTCTCAACAATCTCTACTGGACCAAGCTTCTTTGCCGAGAGTTTGTTATACTCATGTGCTGGAATACGATCCCGAGTCAGCACTGCCCATACAAAGTCACCCACCTCAAACTCAACATTGCGCCTCTTTGTATCAGCAGCACGCTTGTAATCCAAGGCAGCAGCTTGCAAGTGGTCATGAGCCTGGGAGTGCACCTGCTGCAACTGCTGGATAAAATCCTCCGCCTTTCCATGCATCTTGACCGAGGCAGTCACCGGAACTAAATCAAGGGGACCCCTAGGAACGAGGCCATACACCACTTGAAAAGGACTGAACCCAGAACTGCGGTTGACAACATGATTATGAGCAAACTCAGCTTGGCACAGTTTCTGATCCCAGGACTTAAGATTATCACCCACAAGGCAACGTAGCAGATCACCCAAAGAACGATTCACAACCTCGGTTTGACCATCTGTTTGTGGATGATAAGCACTACTGAAATCCAGCCGTGTATTCACCATGCGCCATAAGCTACGCCAGAAGTGACTAAGAAAGCGAGTGTCCCAATCAGACACAATTGACGTGGGCAGCCCATGCAAACGATAAACCTCACGAAAGTACAGCAAGGCAACATTAACAGCATCAGTAGTCTTCTTGCAAGGGATAAAGTGCACCATCTTTGAGAAACGATCCACCACCACATAAATAGAATCAAATCCACGCTGAGTTCGTGGTAACCCCACAACAAAATCCATGCTCACATCAGTCCACGGCTGTGTCGGGATAGGCAGTGGCATGTACAACCCAGTATTTGTAGCCTTACCCTTAGATAACTGACAAACCCGACAACGCTCCACAAACTTACCCACGTCCCTACGCAAAGATGGCCAAAAATATGAAGCCGTCGCGAGCTGGAGGGTCCTATCACGACCCACATGACCCTCATTATGCAACTCCTGAATAATTTTCACGCACAAACTACCCTCTGGAATGCACAACTGAGTACCCCGAAATAGAAAACCATCCACCCATGCAAATTCTGATTGTACCCCACTCTGCATATTCCGAATCACGCCAGAAAAGTATGGATCAACAGAGTACAAATCACGCAAGCTGTCAAATCCCAGAACCTCGACGCGCATCTCCAAGAGCATGTTATGACGCCTACTCAACGCATCTGCAATCTTGTTCAAAGCACCAGCTTTATGCTTTATCACGAAAGTGAACTGCTGCAAGTAAGCAATCCATGAAGCATGCCGAGCAGACACTTTATCCTGAGTTCCAAGGTGTTTAAGGGCATCATGATCAGTATATAAGATGAACTCCTTGTGAAAAAGGTAGTGACGCCAGTGTCGTATAGACTGAACAATAGCATAGAATTCAACATCATAAGTGCTATATCGAGACTTGGAACCAGACAACTTCTCACTAAAAAAAGCCACGGGGCGATTACCCTGACTCAACACACCCCCAATACCAACCTTTGATGCATCACAGTGTAACTCAAACGGGCGATTGAAATCAGGTAAGACCAATACGGGAGCAGTGGTCAATTTCTCCTTGATTAACTGGAAAGACATATCAGCCTCATCGGTCCACTGAAACTTACTACCCTTCATGCAATCCGTGATTGGCGCCATGATACTACTAAAGTGAGGGATAAAACGGCGATAAAAGGATGCCAAACCATGAAAACTTCTAACCTCAGTGATAGTTGTGGGCCGAGGCCACTGGCTTATTGCCTCCACTTTAGATGTATCAACTGCTAACCCATCCTTCGAGACCACATATCCCAAAAACACTACACTATCAGTGAGAAACGAGCACTTCTTCACTGCAGCGTAAAACTCATCCCTACGAAGCACGTTAAGAACTTCCCGAAGGTGCTGAACATGATCAACATCGTTAGCACTATAAATCAGAATATCATCGAAATAAACTACAACGAATTTACCGATGAAGGGACGAAGGGCCTGATTCATGACGCGCATGAATGTGCTTGGTGCGTTTGAGAGACCAAAAGGCATAACCAGCCACTCATATAACCCCTCCCTAGTCTTAAACGCTGTCTTCCACTCGTCACCTTGTCTGATTCGGATCTGATGGTACCCACTCTTCAAATCCAGTTTGCTAAACACACACGCACCAGTAAGTTGGTCCAATAGATCATCCAATCGGGGAATAGGAAAGCGATAACGTACAGTGATTTTGTTAACCGCTCTACTATCCACGCACATACGCCATGTCCCATCTTTCTTTGGAGTCAGAAGGGCAGGAACAGCACAAGGACTCAAGCTCTCCCTCACGTACCCCTTAGCCAATAGTTCCTCCACTTGTCTACGCAACTCCTCATGTTCTGTGGGACTCATCCGATAATGTGCACGATTAGGTAAAGCTGCACCAGGCACCAAGTCAATTTGGTGCTGAATATCACGCAAAGGTGGTAATCCTTCCGGCAACTCGTCTGGGAAAACATCACGAAACTCCTGCAACAACGGTTGAACTGCCAGCGGGACTTCGTGATCATCTTCTACCAGTTTTCCCACCATCACATACACAATTCCCGACTCTTCCATCTCTGCCTCGAATCTCTTTCTGGTCAAGAAGTTGGTACCCTTCCCGCTTGACTGTGGCCCTTTATCAGGCAGCAACACAATCTTCTTCCCGCCAAACAGAAAGCTATGAGTATTCGCGAACCCATCATGGACTGACCGCCTATCAAATTGCCACGGCCTACCTAACAGTAGGTGGCACGCATCCATCTCTATGACATCACACAAAACCTGATCCTTGTAAGTAGGTCCAATCGAAAAATTGATCCGAGCACGTTGAGATACCTCGACATCGTTTCCTCTCTTTAACCATGCCAATTTATAAGGTTTGGGATGCTTCTCAGTCTGTAAACCCAACTTCTTAATAACCTCCTCAGCCACTACATTCTCACAACTGCCAGAATCAATAACCATTCGACATACCTTTCCCTCTACTGTGCATGTTGTCTGAAATATGTTGTTGCGTAGCCAGTCAGTCTTGCTTTCCGTGGGAGTAATGAGGCTGTGCCTCACCACTAAAGCTTGGCCAACATCCCCAGCAACAAATTCTTCATCATCTACTGCCTCTTCTTCGAATTCCTCATCAAAAACAGGCGGACCATCATACTCACCATTAGTCTCATCAACAAATAGTCCTCTACGCGGATTCTTAGGACACTCAGACTGCCTATGACCCGTAACTCCACAACCAAAACAACGGATACCAGCCCCTGGGCGTGTTGGTTGTTGGATAGTGCCCGTTTTTGGTGGCCCCGATTGCACAGTGTTACCGGGACGTGTGACTTGTTGCGAGCTACCCAATGAGTTCCCAATACTGAGAGGGTTCATGACTCTCCGTGACTGTTGCTTCTCAATTTGCACTGCTCGCTGGTGTGCCTCAGAGACAGAGACTGGATCAAACATATTCAACGTATCCTGAATCTGTGGACGAAGACCACTCACATAATGTGACACCAATTGATCCTCCGTTTCCATCAAGTCGTTCCTAGTGATTAGCAAGTGGAATTCAGTGGTATAGTCACTCACAGACTTCCCCCCTTGACGCAAATTCTGCAACTGTTGATACATAGTACGCACATAATTGTAGGGTAAAAACTGTTTCTTCATATGTTTCTTCAGTTTATCCCAAGACACAAGTTTAGGTTTCCCCTGTCGAGACCTCGTCACCTTAACTTGCTGCCACCATGCCGCTGCTCTCCCCCGAAACCTAGTTGCAACGAGAGAAACACGTTTATCATCTGGAACATCTTTAAAGTCCAAAACCTCCTCAACTGCAGTTACCCAATCCAAGAATTCTTCTGGGTTCAACCCTCCCTGAAATTCTGGTATGTCCACCTTAAACCCTGATTCCCAACGTGGATTGTACTCTTGGACACATTGTCTCCGAGCAAAAGGATTCTCTTCCTCTTCATCCTCGAACGATTGGTCGTCATGTCTTGGTGTTGGAGCAGCCTGTTGTTGTGCAACCATGGCTGCCATCTGTTGCGTCAACAATTCGACTTGCTGACGTAACTGTGTGAATTCCTCACGTCTATCTTCTTCCTGACGTTTTCTGGGCGGCATAGTGAAGGAACGAACCTGGGACTGATGCCAACTGACGTAGCGGAAGCTTATAGGAAAGATAGGAACGACACACAAAAATCAAAAGCTTGTTGATTCATGAAGAATACCAAGAAATTGATGCAAAAGAGAGAAAACTCTCAAAAACTTTATTCAATAATCAACTGAATGTCTTCTTAGGGTTTACATAGAATATATACCCTAAAAGCATAACTAAAATAGGAAATAACGTTTTTCTTTCCAAAAAAGGAAAAAATCGAAATAAAAACATAAACTAAAAGTGCTACTCATAAGGAACACGCTCCAACAAACGGAATGCAATTCCGAGTTCTAGAAATAAAGATATAACTGAAACAAAAATTACTAAAAACGGCAAAAACGGCATTTTCGAGGCCTAAACGAAGGAATTTGGCTAAAATCCGCTCCCTTAATGATCTTTACCTTGGCCCGTTTCGGATAAAATTTGACTATTCGCACGTCAAAAACGGACCGAGCCAAAATCAGCCTCTCATCTTGGGATGATCCCGTTTCACCATAAACTCCAACGCTTTCTCGACTGCATCATTCCCGCCGGGGTGGGAAAAATTCGCCCTCGAATTTGGCACATGCAGATCTCCATCATCATCATCATCAGAATTATCTCCCCGAAAAGGCACCAAGTGTTTGACATTAAACACATCAGAAGTACGAATATGACTAGGCAGCTTCAACCGATAAGCATTGGGATTGATCTTCTCAACAATCTCTACTGGACCAAGCTTCTTTGCCGAGAGTTTGTTATACTCATGTGCTGGAATACGATCCCGAGTCAGCACTGCCCATACAAAGTCACCCACCTCAAACTCAACATTGCGCCTCTTTGTATCAGCAGCACGCTTGTAATCCAAGGCAGCAGCTTGCAAGTGGTCATGAGCCTGGGAGTGCACCTGCTGCAACTGCTGGATAAAATCCTCCGCCTTTCCATGCATCTTGACCGAGGCAGTCACCGGAACTAAATCAAGGGGACCCCTAGGAACGAGGCCATACACCACTTGAAAAGGACTGAACCCAGAACTGCGGTTGACAACATGATTATGAGCAAACTCAGCTTGGCACAGTTTCTGATCCCAGGACTTAAGATTATCACCCACAAGGCAACGTAGCAGATCACCCAAAGAACGATTCACAACCTCGGTTTGACCATCTGTTTGTGGATGATAAGCACTACTGAAATCCAGCCGTGTATTCACCATGCGCCATAAGCTACGCCAGAAGTGACTAAGAAAGCGAGTGTCCCAATCAGACACAATTGACGTGGGCAGCCCATGCAAACGATAAACCTCACGAAAATACAGCAAGGCAACATTAACAGCATCAGTAGTCTTCTTGCAAGGGATAAAGTGCACCATCTTTGAGAAACGATCCACCACCACATAAATAGAATCAAATCCACGCTGAGTTCGTGGTAACCCCACAACAAAATCCATGCTCACATCAGTCCACGGCTGTGTCGGGATAGGCAGTGGCATGTACAACCCAGTATTTGTAGCCTTACCCTTAGATAACTGACAAACCCGACAACGCTCCACAAACTTACCCACGTCCCTACGCAAAGATGGCCAAAAATATGAAGCCGTCGCGAGCTGGAGGGTCCTATCACGACCCACATGACCCTCATTATGCAACTCCTGAATAATTTTCACGCACAAACTACCCTCTGGAATGCACAACTGAGTACCCCGAAATAGAAAACCATCCACCCATGCAAATTCTGATTGTACCCCACTCTGCATATTCCGAATCACGCCAGAAAAGTATGGATCAACAGAGTACAAATCACGCAAGCTGTCAAATCCCAGAACCTCGACGCGCATCTCCAAGAGCATGTTATGACGCCTACTCAACGCATCTGCAATCTTGTTCAAAGCACCAGCTTTATGCTTTATCACGAAAGTGAACTGCTGCAAGTAAGCAATCCATGAAGCATGCCGAGCAGACACTTTATCCTGAGTTCCAAGGTGTTTAAGGGCATCATGATCAGTATATAAGATGAACTCCTTGTGAAAAAGGTAGTGACGCCAGTGTCGTATAGACTGAACAATAGCATAGAATTCAACATCATAAGTGCTATATCGAGACTTGGAACCAGACAACTTCTCACTAAAAAAAGCCACGGGGCGATTACCCTGACTCAACACACCCCCAATACCAACCTTTGATGCATCACAGTGTAACTCAAACGGGCGATTGAAATCAGGTAAGACCAATACGGGAGCAGTGGTCAATTTCTCCTTGATTAACTGGAAAGACATATCAGCCTCATCGGTCCACTGAAACTTACTACCCTTCATGCAATCCGTGATTGGCGCCATGATACTACTAAAGTGAGGGATAAAACGGCGATAAAAGGATGCCAAACCATGAAAACTTCTAACCTCAGTGATAGTTGTGGGCCGAGGCCACTGGCTTATTGCCTCCACTTTAGATGTATCAACTGCTAACCCATCCTTCGAGACCACATATCCCAAAAACACTACACTATCAGTGAGAAACGAGCACTTCTTCACTGCAGCGTAAAACTCATCCCTACGAAGCACGTTAAGAACTTCCCGAAGGTGCTGAACATGATCAACATCGTTAGCACTATAAATCAGAATATCATCGAAATAAACTACAACGAATTTACCGATGAAGGGACGAAGGGCCTGATTCATGACGCGCATGAATGTGCTTGGTGCGTTTGAGAGACCAAAAGGCATAACCAACCACTCATATAACCCCTCCCTAGTCTTAAACGCTGTCTTCCACTCGTCACCTTGTCTGATTCGGATCTGATGGTACCCACTCTTCAAATCCAGTTTGCTAAACACACACGCACCAGTAAGTTGGTCCAATAGATCATCCAATCGGGGAATAGGAAAGCGATAACGTACAGTGATTTTGTTAACCGCTCTACTATCCACGCACATACGCCATGTCCCATCTTTCTTTGGAGTCAGAAGGGCAGGAACAGCACAAGGACTCAAGCTCTCCCTCACGTACCCCTTAGCCAATAGTTCCTCCACTTGTCTACGCAACTCCTCATGTTCTGTGGGACTCATCCGATAATGTGCACGATTAGGTAAAGCTGCACCAGGCACCAAGTCAATTTGGTGCTGAATATCACGCAAAGGTGGTAATCCTTCCGGCAACTCGTCTGGGAAAACATCACGAAACTCCTGCAACAACGGTTGAACTGCCAGCGGGACTTCGTGATCATCTTCTACCAGTTTTCCCACCATCACATACACAATTCCCGACTCTTCCATCTCTGCCTCGAATCTCTTTCTGGTCAAGAAGTTGGTACCCTTCCCGCTTGACTGTGGCCCTTTATCAGGCAGCAACACAATCTTCTTCCCGCCAAACAGAAAGCTATGAGTATTCGCGAACCCATCATGGACTGACCGCCTATCAAATTGCCACGGCCTACCTAACAGTAGGTGGCACGCATCCATCTCTACGACATCACACAAAACCTGATCCTTGTAAGTAGGTCCAATCGAAAAATTGATCCGAGCACGTTGAGATACCTCGACATCGTTTCCTCTCTTTAACCATGCCAATTTATAAGGTTTGGGATGCTTCTCAGTCTGTAAACCCAACTTCTTAATAACCTCCTCAGCCACTACATTCTCACAACTGCCAGAATCAATAACCATTCGACATACCTTTCCCTCTACTGTGCATGTTGTCTGAAATATGTTGTTGCGTAGCCAGTCAGTCTTGCTTTCCGTGGGAGTAATGAGGCTGTGCCTCACCACTAAAGCTTGGCCAACATCCCCAGCAACAAATTCTTCATCATCTACTGCCTCTTCTTCGAATTCCTCATCAAAAACAGGCGGACCATCATACTCACCATTAGTCTCATCAACAAATAGTCCTCTACGCGGATTCTTAGGACACTCAGACTGCCTATGACCCGTAACTCCACAACCAAAACAACGGATACCAGCCCCTGGGCGTGTTGGTTGTTGGATAGTGCCCGTTTTTGGTGGCCCCGATTGCACAGTGTTACCGGGACGTGTGACTTGTTGCGAGCTACCCGATGAGTTCCCAATACTGAGAGGGTTCATGACTCTCCGTGACTGTTGCTTCTCAATTTGCACTGCTCGCTGGTGTGCCTCAGAGACAGAGACTGGATCAAACATATTCAGCGTATCCTGAATCTGTGGACGAAGACCACTCACATAATGTGACACCAATTGATCCTCCGTTTCCATCAAGTCGTTCCTAGTGATTAGCAAGTGGAATTCAGTGGTATAGTCACTCACAGACTTCCCCCCTTGACGCAAATTCTGCAACTGTTGATACATAGTACGCACATAATTGTAGGGTAAAAACTGTTTCTTCATATGTTTCTTCAGTTTATCCCAAGACACAAGTTTAGGTTTCCCCTGTCGAGACCTCGTCACCTTAACTTGCTGCCACCATGCCGCTGCTCTCCCCCGAAACCTAGTTGCAACGAGAGAAACACGTTTATCATCTGGAACATCTTTAAAGTCCAAAACCTCCTCAACTGCAGTTACCCAATCCAAGAATTCTTCTGGGTTCAACCCTCCCTGAAATTCTGGTATGTCCACCTTAAACCCTGATTCCCAACGTGGATTGTACTCTTGGACACATTGTCTCCGAGCAAAAGGATTCTCTTCCTCTTCATCCTCGAACGATTGGTCGTCATGTCTTGGTGTTGGAGCAGCCTGTTGTTGTGCAACCATGGCTGCCATCTGTTGCGTCAACAATTCGACTTGCTGACGTAACTGTGTGAATTCCTCACGTCTATCTTCTTCCTGACGTTTTCTGGGCGGCATAGTGAAGGAACGAACCTGGGACTGATGCCAACTGACGTAGCGGAAGCTTATAGGAAAGATAGGAACGACACACAAAAATCAAAAGCTTGTTGATTCATGAAGAATACCAAGAAATTGATGCAAAAGAGAGAAAACTCTCAAAAACTTTATTCAATAATCAACTGAATGTCTTCTTAGGGTTTACATAGAATATATACCCTAAAAGCATAACTAAAATAGGAAATAACGTTTTTCTTTCCAAAAAAGGAAAAAATCGAAATAAAAACATAAACTAAAAGTGCTACTCATAAGGAACACGCTCCAACAAACGGAATGCAATTCCGAGTTCTAGAAATAAAGATATAACTGAAACAAAAATTACTAAAAACGGCAAAAACGGCATTTTCGAGGCCTAAACGAAGGAATTTGGCTAAAATCCGCTCCCTTAATGATCTTTACCTTGGCCCGTTTCGGATAAAATTTGACTATTCGCACGTCAAAAACGGACCGAGCCAAAATCAGCCTCTCATCTTGGGATGATCCCGTTTCACCATAAACTCCAACGCTTTCTCGACTGCATCATTCCCGCCGGGGTGGGAAAAATTCGCCCTCGAATTTGGCACATGCAGATCTCCATCATCATCATCATCAGAATTATCTCCCCGAAAAGGCACCAAGTGTTTGACATTAAACACATCAGAAGTACGAATATGACTAGGCAGCTTCAACCGATAAGCATTGGGATTGATCTTCTCAACAATCTCTACTGGACCAAGCTTCTTTGCCGAGAGTTTGTTATACTCATGTGCTGGAATACGATCCCGAGTCAGCACTGCCCATACAAAGTCACCCACCTCAAACTCAACATTGCGCCTCTTTGTATCAGCAGCACGCTTGTAATCCAAGGCAGCAGCTTGCAAGTGGTCATGAGCCTGGGAGTGCACCTGCTGCAACTGCTGGATAAAATCCTCCGCCTTTCCATGCATCTTGACCGAGGCAGTCACCGGAACTAAATCAAGGGGACCCCTAGGAACGAGGCCATACACCACTTGAAAAGGACTGAACCCAGAACTGCGGTTGACAACATGATTATGAGCAAACTCAGCTTGGCACAGTTTCTGATCCCAGGACTTAAGATTATCACCCACAAGGCAACGTAGCAGATCACCCAAAGAACGATTCACAACCTCGGTTTGACCATCTGTTTGTGGATGATAAGCACTACTGAAATCCAGCCGTGTATTCACCATGCGCCATAAGCTACGCCAGAAGTGACTAAGAAAGCGAGTGTCCCAATCAGACACAATTGACGTGGGCAGCCCATGCAAACGATAAACCTCACGAAAATACAGCAAGGCAACATTAACAGCATCAGTAGTCTTCTTGCAAGGGATAAAGTGCACCATCTTTGAGAAACGATCCACCACCACATAAATAGAATCAAATCCACGCTGAGTTCGTGGTAACCCCACAACAAAATCCATGCTCACATCAGTCCACGGCTGTGTCGGGATAGGCAGTGGCATGTACAACCCAGTATTTGTAGCCTTACCCTTAGATAACTGACAAACCCGACAACGCTCCACAAACTTACCCACGTCCCTACGCAAAGATGGCCAAAAATATGAAGCCGTCGCGAGCTGGAGGGTCCTATCACGACCCACATGACCCTCATTATGCAACTCCTGAATAATTTTCACGCACAAACTACCCTCTGGAATGCACAACTGAGTACCCCGAAATAGAAAACCATCCACCCATGCAAATTCTGATTGTACCCCACTCTGCATATTCCGAATCACGCCAGAAAAGTATGGATCAACAGAGTACAAATCACGCAAGCTGTCAAATCCCAGAACCTCGACGCGCATCTCCAAGAGCATGTTATGACGCCTACTCAACGCATCTGCAATCTTGTTCAAAGCACCAGCTTTATGCTTTATCACGAAAGTGAACTGCTGCAAGTAAGCAATCCATGAAGCATGCCGAGCAGACACTTTATCCTGAGT
Organism: Linaria vulgaris; assembly: GCA_948329865.1. Taxonomy (NCBI): domain Eukaryota; kingdom Viridiplantae; phylum Streptophyta; class Magnoliopsida; order Lamiales; family Plantaginaceae; genus Linaria; species Linaria vulgaris. The sequence continues at coordinate 65,509,480 of OX415251.1, forward strand.
TCCAAGGTGTTTAAGGGCATCATGATCAGTATATAAGATGAACTCCTTGTGAAAAAGGTAGTGACGCCAGTGTCGTATAGACTGAACAATAGCATAGAATTCAACATCATAAGTGCTATATCGAGACTTGGAACCAGACAACTTCTCACTAAAAAAAGCCACGGGGCGATTACCCTGACTCAACACACCCCCAATACCAACCTTTGATGCATCACAGTGTAACTCAAACGGGCGATTGAAATCAGGTAAGACCAATACGGGAGCAGTGGTCAATTTCTCCTTGATTAACTGGAAAGACATATCAGCCTCATCGGTCCACTGAAACTTACTACCCTTCATGCAATCCGTGATTGGCGCCATGATACTACTAAAGTGAGGGATAAAACGGCGATAAAAGGATGCCAAACCATGAAAACTTCTAACCTCAGTGATAGTTGTGGGCCGAGGCCACTGGCTTATTGCCTCCACTTTAGATGTATCAACTGCTAACCCATCCTTCGAGACCACATATCCCAAAAACACTACACTATCAGTGAGAAACGAGCACTTCTTCACTGCAGCGTAAAACTCATCCCTACGAAGCACGTTAAGAACTTCCCGAAGGTGCTGAACATGATCAACATCGTTAGCACTATAAATCAGAATATCATCGAAATAAACTACAACGAATTTACCGATGAAGGGACGAAGGGCCTGATTCATGACGCGCATGAATGTGCTTGGTGCGTTTGAGAGACCAAAAGGCATAACCAACCACTCATATAACCCCTCCCTAGTCTTAAACGCTGTCTTCCACTCGTCACCTTGTCTGATTCGGATCTGATGGTACCCACTCTTCAAATCCAGTTTGCTAAACACACACGCACCAGTAAGTTGGTCCAATAGATCATCCAATCGGGGAATAGGAAAGCGATAACGTACAGTGATTTTGTTAACCGCTCTACTATCCACGCACATACGCCATGTCCCATCTTTCTTTGGAGTCAGAAGGGCAGGAACAGCACAAGGACTCAAGCTCTCCCTCACGTACCCCTTAGCCAATAGTTCCTCCACTTGTCTACGCAACTCCTCATGTTCTGTGGGACTCATCCGATAATGTGCACGATTAGGTAAAGCTGCACCAGGCACCAAGTCAATTTGGTGCTGAATATCACGCAAAGGTGGTAATCCTTCCGGCAACTCGTCTGGGAAAACATCACGAAACTCCTGCAACAACGGTTGAACTGCCAGCGGGACTTCGTGATCATCTTCTACCAGTTTTCCCACCATCACATACACAATTCCCGACTCTTCCATCTCTGCCTCGAATCTCTTTCTGGTCAAGAAGTTGGTACCCTTCCCGCTTGACTGTGGCCCTTTATCAGGCAGCAACACAATCTTCTTCCCGCCAAACAGAAAGCTATGAGTATTCGCGAACCCATCATGGACTGACCGCCTATCAAATTGCCACGGCCTACCTAACAGTAGGTGGCACGCATCCATCTCTACGACATCACACAAAACCTGATCCTTGTAAGTAGGTCCAATCGAAAAATTGATCCGAGCACGTTGAGATACCTCGACATCGTTTCCTCTCTTTAACCATGCCAATTTATAAGGTTTGGGATGCTTCTCAGTCTGTAAACCCAACTTCTTAATAACCTCCTCAGCCACTACATTCTCACAACTGCCAGAATCAATAACCATTCGACATACCTTTCCCTCTACTGTGCATGTTGTCTGAAATATGTTGTTGCGTAGCCAGTCAGTCTTGCTTTCCGTGGGAGTAATGAGGCTGTGCCTCACCACTAAAGCTTGGCCAACATCCCCAGCAACAAATTCTTCATCATCTACTGCCTCTTCTTCGAATTCCTCATCAAAAACAGGCGGACCATCATACTCACCATTAGTCTCATCAACAAATAGTCCTCTACGCGGATTCTTAGGACACTCAGACTGCCTATGACCCGTAACTCCACAACCAAAACAACGGATACCAGCCCCTGGGCGTGTTGGTTGTTGGATAGTGCCCGTTTTTGGTGGCCCCGATTGCACAGTGTTACCGGGACGTGTGACTTGTTGCGAGCTACCCGATGAGTTCCCAATACTGAGAGGGTTCATGACTCTCCGTGACTGTTGCTTCTCAATTTGCACTGCTCGCTGGTGTGCCTCAGAGACAGAGACTGGATCAAACATATTCAGCGTATCCTGAATCTGTGGACGAAGACCACTCACATAATGTGACACCAATTGATCCTCCGTTTCCATCAAGTCGTTCCTAGTGATTAGCAAGTGGAATTCAGTGGTATAGTCACTCACAGACTTCCCCCCTTGACGCAAATTCTGCAACTGTTGATACATAGTACGCACATAATTGTAGGGTAAAAACTGTTTCTTCATATGTTTCTTCAGTTTATCCCAAGACACAAGTTTAGGTTTCCCCTGTCGAGACCTCGTCACCTTAACTTGCTGCCACCATGCCGCTGCTCTCCCCCGAAACCTAGTTGCAACGAGAGAAACACGTTTATCATCTGGAACATCTTTAAAGTCCAAAACCTCCTCAACTGCAGTTACCCAATCCAAGAATTCTTCTGGGTTCAACCCTCCCTGAAATTCTGGTATGTCCACCTTAAACCCTGATTCCCAACGTGGATTGTACTCTTGGACACATTGTCTCCGAGCAAAAGGATTCTCTTCCTCTTCATCCTCGAACGATTGGTCGTCAGGTCTTGGTGTTGGAGCAGCCTGTTGTTGTGCAACCATGGCTGCCATCTGTTGCGTCAACAATTCGACTTGCTGACGTAACTGTGTGAATTCCTCACGTCTATCTTCTTCCTGACGTTTTCTGGGCGGCATAGTGAAGGAACGAACCTGGGACTGATGCCAACTGACGTAGCGGAAGCTTATAGGAAAGATAGGAACGACACACAAAAATCAAAAGCTTGTTGATTCATGAAGAATACCAAGAAATTGATGCAAAAGAGAGAAAACTCTCAAAAACTTTATTCAATAATCAACTGAATGTCTTCTTAGGGTTTACATAGAATATATACCCTAAAAGCATAACTAAAATAGGAAATAACGTTTTTCTTTCCAAAAAAGGAAAAAATCGAAATAAAAACATAAACTAAAAGTGCTACTCATAAGGAACACGCTCCAACAAACGGAATGCAATTCCGAGTTCTAGAAATAAAGATATAACTGAAACAAAAATTACTAAAAACGGCAAAAACGGCATTTTCGAGGCCTAAACGAAGGAATTTGGCTAAAATCCGCTCCCTTAATGATCTTTAGATTATTACTATGGTTCCTTGGCCGGTTTCGGATAAAATTTGACTATTCGCACGTCAAAAACGGACCGAGCCAAAATCAGCCTCTCATCTTGGGATGATCCCGTTTCACCATAAACTCCAACGCTTTCTCGACTGCATCAGTATGAGAGGCTAACTAGTTTTCTGTTAGGCCTAGGTTTCAATAGAGGAGATGGAGACATAACATTATTTGTCCTTAGAAAAAGCTCTGATATATGTATTGCTCAAATTTATATGAATGATATTGTATTTGGCTCTACTAACAATCTACCTTAGACAAGTTTGCTGAGTCTATGATAGGAACATTTGAGATGAGCATGATTGGTGAGCTTAATTACTTTCTGGGACTACAAGTCAATCAGCTGGAGAATGGTATCTTACTGAACCAGGAGAAGTATGCAAGGAATCTGGTGAAGAGATTTGAGCTACAAGAGTCCAAGCCTTGCAAAACTCCTATGTCCTTTTGAGTGAAGATAACAAAAGATGGCACTGGCAGCAATGTTGACCCAACATTGTACAGATCCATGATTGGTAGTTTGCTATATCTCTCTGCCCTAGACCTGATATCATGTTTTCAGTATCTGTTTGTGCTAGGTACCAAGCTGAGCCAAGGCAATCTCACTTGATTACTGTGAAGAGGATTCTTAGATATATCTCTGAAACTTCACCATTAGGCATTTAGTATTCTTATGACACTAACACTAACTTGGTTGGTTTCAGTGACTCTGACTGGGCAGGTGATGTGGATGACAGGAAATCCATAAGTGGAGGCTGTTTTTATTTGGGGAATAATTTGGTCTCCTGGTATAGCAAGAAGCAGAACTGTGTTTCATTATCAACTGCTGAATCAGAATATGTAGCAGCTGGCAGCTGTGTTACCCAACTTGTGTGGCTCAAACACATGCTTTCAGATTATGGGCTAGATAGTGATACACTTCTCATGTTCTGTGACAATCTAAGTGCCATAAGTATCTCTAGGAATGATAACCTAACATATGGAGAAGCTGGGGTACACAAAGTTCACTACTTTGATGTCTATTCAGTTGTGTCTTATTCATATGAAAGGTGTACAAGACATGTGGAGAAGCTGGGGTACATGATGTTGACAGCTTCAGTGTTACTCAGTTGTGCTTATTTACATGTTTTTGTGTGTTTGGCCAAGGAACACATGAGGGTGATCCTTACTACTAGGGTGTTTGAGGTTTGTTATGGAATTCTACCTGAATCTCTCCAAGTGGATAAGGGATTACAGATCTCCAAAATATGGAAAAGCTTGGGTGAGGGGGAGAGTCTTTAACATTGAACCCTAAACCATCAACAAGATCTGTGGATTCCCACTTGCTGAAGAATCTGAGGACCCCTACTATGATGATGTGATTGAAGACTTGACATGAGGGTTGGTCAAAGTCTGGAAAGATGCTCTGCCAACTACAAAACTCACTTCCCTTAGTGTTTTCTTACATAAGATTGCATGCTTCAACTGGCTGCCAAGCAAGAATGTTACTGTACTGACTAAGGAATCATCTATCTTAGTGTACAAGATCAAGAATGGGCTAGCTGTGAATATGGGGGAGAGGATTTTGAAGTCGATGTCTGAAGTTGCGGGGAGGAAGAATGGCATGCTGCCTTTTTCCTCACTCATCTGCAAAATCCTTATCAAGCAAGGATTGAAGACAAGTGTCACTGTGGGCTGGAGGAAGAATGATGCGGAACTTACAATTCTCCCAAGCTACTTGTCTGGTTCAAGAGTGAGAGATTTTCCTTGGAACCCAAAAGGAGTGGTGAGACCAAGAACAAAGAAGAAGAAGGCTCAACAGTTTGCTGGAACTTCAGTGCCTATGTCCAAAGAGGAAGATTGCATGGTCATAACCTCAACTTTTGTGGATCATCTGCTGAATTGGTTCAGAGGGCATATTGCTGACACTCATAGGGAGATTTAGGAAAAGAAGGAGCATCTCAAAGAGCTAGAAGACATGGTGAAAAATTTGGAGAAACTCCCTTCTTCACAAAAAGGGGGAGTGTAGTTCCAAGTTTTAAATTTGGTTTTCCAGTTTATGTTTTGTTTCCTATGAACTGTTGATATGTTTGTGTTGCTGGTACATTATCTCTATTTGGTTTATTTTGATCAAGGGACATGTCCTTGATATCTAGCTATGGCCTGTAACTCTAAGTATTACTACTGTTTGAACTGCTCTGACTGCTATTGCTTATGAAAGCACATTTTGAACTGTTTTTCTGGTTAACCTTTTATGCAGGAAACTCACTGGTTTCAATGTTGAGGCAACATTGATGAATGTTGGAGTCTGAACATCTTTTGATACAATGATGAACTTAATACTTGTCCTTGTTAGTTTAACCTTGAAAATGTTAGTTTGCATTGAGGGGGAGCAGTTTAGTAGTTTAATTTGTTTATTGTTGATTTTAACCTTCTGGATATAAGACTTGATTGGAACCGGTATTGGTTTTGTGAAGAAAGGCAAAAAGGGGGAGATTGAAAGTGCAAGGTTTTCTGAAATCAATGTTATGCGATGTTGGGAGAACATTGAGGATAACATTGAAACTAGATAGCATGTGCGGAAACTGTTCTTTAACTGCTAAATTTAAGTTTTGCCTTTATTCACTTATTAATCAAGTTTCACGGTTTTAGTTGTGTATGTTTATGTCCAGGAAGGTATCTTAATCATAAGCAAGAGCTATGAATGATTCCTTACTTGAAGTTTCCATAATTCAAGTTAAGTTGAATAGTCAACTCAACACGGTTCGCAAAGAAGGAAACAAATTGGCGCTTCTCTGCAACTTGGATTATTTCCAGGATTAATCCGATTTGAAGAAGATGTGTTACCTTATTAGATCTTTAATAAAGGAAACACTTATTCAAGAAAGATACCGAGTTCACAAGGAAGTCCAATTCAACAAGGAAACAACAAGAGTTACCAAAAACTGTGAACAACACACCTTGGCGTGAAAGATTCAAGAAATCTATAAAAGGTGTGAAGTTCATCAAGATGAATACAAGACAATAGTGCAGAACAATCCAAGAGATCAATCATACATTGTATTGTATTCGTCTTGCTTTTGCGTAGTTTTTGTATCAACTATTTACGTCTAGTTCATAGAAGTTAAGTAGTTCGTACTTGTCTGCTTCGTTGAGTCCGATCAACAAAGAGCGTGAGTGAATTGTTGTGAGGAACATTTTTGTTAAAACCTTTATGGTTATTTCGCCTAAGGCTCAGAAATTTTTAATAATATTGAAAACTTCTTAAAATTTATATCTTCTTATTTTTAAATTCCGCTGCATATTTCTTTAGTCAAGAAGATCACAATAGAGTTAAGGCAACGCCAGCTTAACTCTCAAAGTTGTTGTGTCAATCCACGATCCGACAATTTCACTTTCTGAAAGATATACCACCGGTTCACCATGTTTTCAAATGATGTGCATCGATTGGAAAGCAATCAAAATCATGGTAAAGTATCACCAATCCATACTTACTTTTGATTATATGCTAAACGAATTTCATGCATCTTGTGTGTTTTTTGAAAGTCAATTTGGGAAGTGTTTCTCATCAAATTATAATGAAAGAGGGAGATGAATGGAGAGGCGTTATTATAGCAAATTTTGGGTCGTACAAATGGATAGTGATGCTTTTTATCTAGTACTTTCATGCGATTGATGAACCATATTTTGTGTGTCTTTATTCGAAAATTCTTTGTTGTTTGGTTTGATGATAATCTCATGTTTAGCACGGACTTGAATAGTCATATTGGACATTTGAAACTTGTTTTAGATGTTCGAAAGAAAGAAGAGTTGTTTGTTAATTTAAAAAAGTGTACCTTTTGTACGGATAATCTTGTGTTTCTAGAATTTTTTATGAGTGCACAAGGTATACGTGTTGATGAGGAGAAATTCAAGGCAATAAGATAGTGGCCTAGTCCAACAAGTGTGATAAATGTTCGAAGTTTTAACGCATTAGCTAGCATTTACCAAAGGCTTGCGAAAGATTTCACAGTTTTTTTTTTAAAAAAATTGGTCCTTTATTGTGGCCTTGGTACGAAAATAGTCCTTTATTGAGGCATAGTCTAATTTTGGTCATTTATCGTGTTTTTTGGTCCAATTTTGGTACTCTGACCATATTTTCTGCCGGATTTGGGGAATTTGACAAATTTTGACCATTTTAGGCAATTTTGACCTTTTTGCATCTGCACCCCAAAATAAATTGCACTTTGCACCCCAAAACATATATATATATATATATATATATATATATATACACACACAACTTTTTTTAATATCTTTAACAGTTTATAAAAGTTATAAAAATTATAAAAACCAAAAAATAAACATATATTTAAAAAAAAAACTAATTCATCATCTTCATATATATATATATACAAATTTTTTATATCTTTTAACCATTTATAAAAGTTATAAAAATTATAACAAAGAAAATATATTTAAAAAAAAATAATTCATCATCCACATATATATATACAATTTTGTTTATCTTTAACAATTTATAAAATTTATAAAAATTATAAGAAAACAAAATAATTATTTTTAAAAAATTAGTTATCACCTTCATATATATATATAATTATATATACACATTTTGTTTTATATTTTTAATAATTTATAAAGGTTATTAAAATAAAATAAAAACTAAAAAAATAGATTTTAGAAAAAAAAACTAATTTATCATCTTCATATATATATATATACACAATTTTTCTTATATCTTTAACAATTTTTTAAATTTATAAAAATTATAAAAAAACTTAAAAAATATTGAAAAAAACAATAATCATCTTCATCAGCGGTGGTGGTAGCGGGAATTTGGGTGGTGGGGGTAGGGGGTTTAATGCATATGATTTTTTTAACGTTATTTTTTTATAATTTTATAACCTTTAAAAAGTTGTTATAGATATAAAAAAATTGTATATATATATTTGTGTGAGGATGATAAATTAATTTATTTGTTTTTTGTTTTTTATAACTTTTATAAAGTGTTAAAGATATTAAACAAGTTTTGTATATATATATATATATACATATATGTTTTGGGGTGCAAATGCAAAAAAGAAAAAAAAAAGGTCAAAAATGGTCAAAACTGCCCAAAAATTGTCAAAATTGGTCAAAATTCCCAATTCCAGCAGAAATTCTGGTCGGAGGACTAAAATTGGACCAAAAAACACGATGAATGGGCAAAATTAGACTATGCCTCAATAAAGGACTATTTCGTATCGAGGCCATAAGAAAGGACCAATTTTGAAAAGAAAGAAAAATAGATTTCCGTACTATAGCTACACCAATCACAAAGTGATAAAGAACTTTGGATTCAAGTGGGGAGAGAAAAAATAAAAGGCTTTTCAATTACTTAAAGAAAAGTTAACCAATGCTCCTTTACTTACATTGCCTAACTTTCCTAAAACTTTTAAAATTAAGTGTGATGATTCAAGGATAGGAATCGGTTTGCTCTTATGCAAGATGGGAATCCAATAGCTTACTTTAGTGAAAAGCTAAGAGGAGTAACCTTGAATTAGCCAACTTATGAAAAATGAGTTGTAATCTTTGGTTCGGGCCTTAAACACCCACTATCTTTGGCCAAAGGAGTTTGTGATTCATACGGATCATGAATCTTTGAAGCACTTGAAAGGACAACACAAGATGAATAAGAGACATGCACGATGGGTAGAATTCAGTGAAATATTTCCTTATGCCATGCGGTACAAGCTAAGTAAGGTACAAGCAAAGTAAGGAGAATGTAGTTGCCGATGCCCTTTCTCGAAGGTATGCTTTACTTTATACTCTTGATTCAAAATTCCTTGATTTTCAGTATGTCAAAGAATTGTATAAGCATGATTATGATTTTCAAGTTGAGTGTCGAGACTTTGAAAAACATGATAGTGGGAAGTTCTTTAGGCAAGATGGGGTTTGTTTAGAGAAAATAAACTATGTGTGCCTAATTGTTCTTTGAGGTAGTTACGTGTGCATGAAGCTCATAGAGGAGTTCTAATGGGACACTTTGACATTGCAAAGACCTTATCAATTTTGCAAGAACATTTCTTTTGGCCACACATGAAAAGGAATATTAAAAGAACGTGCGGCCGATGCCTCCCTTGTAGACAAGCTAAGTCCAAATTGCAAAATCAGGTTTGTATACTCTTTGCCGATTCCTACTACACATTGGATTGATATTTCTATGGATTTTATATTGGGATTGCCAAGAACAAAACATGGTAGGCATTTCATCTTTGTGGTTGTGGATAGATTTTCTAAAATGACACATTTTATTCCATGTCACAAAACTGATGACACTTCTCATATTGCTGATTTGTTCTTTAAAGAAATTGTAAGATTGCATAGTATGCCTAGGACCATTATTTCAGATAGAGATACAAAGTTTTTGAGTTACTTCTGGAAGACCTTGTGGTGTAAGTTAGGTACGAAATTGTTGTTTTCTACTACCTGTCACCCAATTGTTGTCTACCACATGTTGAATTGGCTTCGCTTACAATAGAATTGTGCATCCTGCTTCTAAAATTTCACCATTTGAGATTTTTTATTGTTTTAATCATTTGACATCATTGGATTTAACTCCACTACCTACTTTGAGTATGTGAATTTAGATGGCAAGAAAAAGGCTGGTTTTGCTAAGCAAATACATGAGAGGACAAGGCTCAACATTGAAAAGAGAACTCAACAAAATGCAAATCAAGCAAACAAGGGTCGTCGAAAGTTGATCTTTGTACCAGGAGATTGAATTTGGTTGCACATGAGAAAGGAAAGACTTCCCAAAAAGAGACGTTCCAAATTGTTGCCAAGATGAGATGGACCTTTTTAAGTGATTGAGCGCATCAATGACAATGCCTACAAGCTGGATCTTCCTAGTGAGTATAATGTTAGTGCTACTTTCAATGTTTCTGATTCGAGTCCTTCTGATGTAGGTGATATAGATTTGAGTACAACTCATTTTCAAGAGGAGGGGAATGATGCAAATGTGGAGAAGATAACAATTTTTCACATTAAGATAATGTCACAAGAATGACTCAAGTCCACAATTTTAATGGGCTATTAATCAAGCTTTGGTCCATATTGATAAAGGAGGCCCAAATGACCAAGAAAGATGATCAAATGTGATCCAAATCACCTTTTAAATAATGGTCAAAAGTCAAAGACGAGTTTTGACCACTCTTTCATCATTTCCTAGTCTAGTTAATGTATTTTCTTTTCCTAGAAGTTGTTGGAAGGTCATAGTTGCTTTCTTAGTGGCCAAGTTTGTCTTTTCGGCTCCATGGGTGATTTGCCTATAAATATTGGAGGCCATTTTCTTTGTAACACAATACTTATCATATTTTATAAACTTTGTGAGATTTATTCTCTTTGGTTCTTTGAAGAACTACTTCTAAACTTATCAAACGGGTTCATCACCCATGTTTGTGGCGTTCAAATTTGACTTATCAAACGGTACCCTCCATAACCGTTTATGGCGTCTTCACTATACCAAGGTTCGTGTTTTGTATCAAGAGCGGATTGCAGTCATCATACCAAGGTTCCTATTTGTACTAAGGCAACGGGTTGAGATTCCATCCAAACATCTTGAAGACAAACGATCCTACACTTAGCATACGAATACCATTCATCATTGATGGATATCGTATCAATACTTAAATTAAATCTTCAACTATATAACAAAATGCATAACAAAGTACTCAACTCTTCAAGTACACAATTTCTAAATAAATATATCAAGCTAATATCACAATTAGTTCAATGAATAACCAAATAAAATATCCAACAACTTAAAAATCCAATACATAATTCAAAATCATTATATTGATAGTCAATATTACACCAACCACCAAAGTAGCAAACAAAATATTCAAGATTAAGAAATCTAAATGGGATTATTCTACTAAACCCCCTAAACCATACATACTTTATACATTCAAGGTCAAATTTCTTTTTTAGCACCGGTGAGCACAAACTATTGGTGTTTGTGCGATTTGCCCTATTTTTAATTTCTCGATGAAAATTGATGAAAACATTATCTGAAGTTTAACCAAAGTCTTTCCCATGTCGACAATGGTGATGAGAGTGTCGCAAAATTCAATATCACTACACGAAAATTTAATTTAAGTGTATTGACTTAAATTAAATTTTTTGTGTACTGACTTTTAATTTTGCAATACCGTCACCACTATCAAAACCGTCTCAACAAGAGGAAGATTCTGTGCAATTCTTTAATAACTTTTCCAACCATTTTGTTGGTTAAAAAACCGCCGGAAAATGGAGAATTAGGCAAAACTCATAAACGATCAAAGTTCAAGCCTCACGAGAGCCAAATAAAAGTTCTAACCCTGAAAGCATAAAGTATATATAGTTCAGAGAGTTTGGTGGAATGATCCCAATTTAAATACATAATTTCAAAACAAAGTTTATGAAGCCAACATTACACTAAACTACACAGTAGGAAACAAAATATTCAATATCCAATATAGTATTCATCATAAGGGTTAAAATTATAAAATGAGCTATTGTCGTGCAAAGCTAAAAAAAATCAAAGGAAAAAAAATCTAGGAAAGAAACAGTTTTTTTTTTTCAAAAAAGCTGCAAGCCAATTCAAATACCGAATCGGTTCAATGTTGAACATAACATTTTGTCGATTTGACTCACTTTTCAACAAAACCGGCCAAAAGCGCTCATGTAGACAGAGGCAGTGGCCAGTTCACGGATTTCTACCATATGGTTTGCAATCTCAGATACGGATTCCGCCCAGATTTAATCAGACCCTTATTTCCAAGTTTAAGTATTGGATAACTAATTTTGTGTTGAAAAACTCTTCTTATAATCTAGCCATTCAACTTGAATTAAATAGTCTTAGCAAATAATTACATCATTAATATGGTGAAGACTTTGTGTACAAGATGTTGGAAAATTGCCTATAAACATGCTACTTTAGAGTTGTAATATTACACTTGACAAATACATAAAAGCATGCAATTCTCTCTATATTCCTTCATCTTACTCTTCTCTCAAAGTTATAATAGTATTCTGGTTAATTCTTAACATGTTATCAGCACGAAAGTGCTCGTTCCGAAATAGTTTCTTAACCTTCCCTTCTCTATATACAATATATCTTACTCTCCAAAGAACAAAATAATAGCATAAACCCAAAATATCCATTCTATGAATCATTCGCCGAAAAGTTTCAGTCTTTAAAGAAAATATTCAACGTCAAAAGGTATGAAATCTTATATTTATCTGTTCATCTATCTCCATTATTATAGACAAGGTGGACTATCACGTATCTATAATTGTATGATTAGATAAAAAAATTCTTAATAATTTTACTGTAATCTAACTCTAATACTAACACTAATTGTAAGTTTTGTTGATGATTAAGTTAACCCCAATTTAAAAATGACTACTAACAGTTTATTATTATGGAAGTTTTCCTCATATTATGTTGCTTATTTTATTCCACAAGCCCATGAAAATTTGTACATAATAATGTGGCGTAAATTATTTTACTCACTTGGTTTATTGCAATAACTTTACTTATTTACATTATTCCACAAGCCCATGAAAGTTTTTATATAGTAATGTGGCGGAAAATATATATGTATTTACTTATCATAATATTATTCCATATGCTCATTGAAATATCACGAATGTGGCGGAAATTATTTTACATGTTATTGCAATTAATTTTTGTTGCTAAATTATTAAAGATATTAACGTTCATCAATCAAGCCAAAATTAAACCAAGAAAAAACGATTGTTTTCTAACAACTATAAACTGCTACTTACAGATACTTTTCCTCTATAAATACACAAATCTCATAGCACAAACTCCACACAAATCTTCATCTTGCAAAAATGATCATTACGACGACAATGATCTTGATCCTCATTTACTTTTTATTTTTTATTTTTATGGTAGTTGCTGAGGACATTCCTATGGTTCCCCCTATGATATTCCTCACTTTTGTCATAGTAATATTCAATTTCATTGTTGGCTAAAGATGAGATAATTACCTTGTACTATTATAATAATTGTGCTTCTATGATTGCGTATTAAATAAAATGTCTCGATCCCAGTTATGTTTTCTAGGTTATGTATTTTGTTAGCAAAAGATGTCTAACCACACGAACACAATTGGTTGTGTACTCAATATCACTGGCAAGAATTATGCAAATGGGAATCTGATACGAAATTGCACCTCAGAGAAAAAGGCATCCATCCAACTCTTGCTCCAGTAAATACAAATTCAGATCAAGAAAAATGTGAAGTTGTGATCTATATGAGAAAATATTTAGATGAATCCTTAAAAGGGAATATCTCGTTGTTACATATCGTCATGAGTTATGGAAAGGCATACTAGAAAGATATGGCCATCAAAAGAAAACCATGTTGCCAAAAAGCCACCGATGATTGGAACAATTTAAGGTTTCAAGATTTTGAAACAGTAAGCGCATACACCTCAACCCTATACGAGATTTGTAAAGATTTAAATTATTGTGGAAGAAAGCTTAGTGTTAGAGAAATGATAGAAAACATACTTTATACTTTCCATGCGTCCAAGGTAGTTGTTCAACATCAATACAAATTGTTGGGTATTTTAAAATATCATGAATTGCAACAAAAGTTGTTAGTCACAATAATATAATGAAGAATCACTTATCTCGTCCTAGTGGAGCACATGCATTACCTGAGCCATTAACTTTTCAAACTCTTATGGACGAGGTAACAATGATAATGGAAATTGATGTCAGGGTCGTGATCAAGGTAGAAGTGGTTATGAGAAGGATTTGGTTATAGAGGTGGTCGTGGCCGAGGTCGAAGTGATTTTTACAACCCCTCGCATAGCAACACAATTTTTAAAAATAACCATCAGAACAAAGAAAAACACGTCCTTAAAAAATTTGAAGGTTATTGTTGTAAATGTGGCATGAAAGGGCATTGGGCTAACAAATGTCGTACAACTGAACATCTTTGCAAGTTGTACCAAAAAAGTTCGAAAGGTAAAAAGAAGGAAATTAACCTTAACGAATAGAATCCCAAAGATGATTCCACTTATACGGAGGCAACAAATTTTACTGATGACTGCCGATGTCACTTTAGCTTAATATGTATTGTGTGATTTTCTTGCTAGATATGCTTAGTGTGATTATGTTTTAATATGTATTATCTGCTTTCTTGCATTTATGTAGTGTGTTTTCATATCTTAATAAATAGTTTCATTTTTCTAATATATACCTTATTTATTGCAATATTTGGTTTAACTTTGTTTGTTTGATCTAAAGCCTAATATGGAACGTACATGTGATTTTTGCATACTTGACATCAGTACAATACATACAATTCTCACATGTAAGAAATATTTTACATACTTAAAACCATCAAAGGCAGAGAAATCAATACAATATTCAATCCTGGTGACTTGATTGAAGGATCTGGTAGAACTACTTTTACTTTACCAAATGGAACAAAGTTTATCATCAATGTCACCTTATTTTCTCCACAGTCTAGAAGAAATTTGTTAAGTTTTAATGATATTTATCAAGGATATGATAATATTGAGTCAATAACTGAGAATAACGAAAAGCTCATTTTATTATCAACAAAATATCAGGAAAGAAATATATATTAGAAAACTACCAAAACTTTCTTCATGATTGCTTTATACTTTTATATATGCAATTAAATCAAATATGGTAATTAATGAAGATCCCGATTTATTAACTCTATGGTATGATCGCCTAGGTTATCTTGGTAGAGCTACTTTTACTTACCAAATTGAAGTTACACACTGTCTTTCATAAAAAGGGTTCAAGCTCCATTAAAATATCAAAAGTCCACGTGAAACATGCTCAATGGGCAAATTAATCATAAAGCATTGACCAACATAAAATTCAAGACCCAGACCTGTTTTTCTTGAATGAATTCAAGGTGATATATGTGATCCCGTTAACTCACCATGTGGACCATTTCAATATCTTATGGTGTTAATCGATGCCTTTGGTCGTTGATCACATGTATGTCTATTGTCTACTCACAACATGACATTTGCGAGATTTTTGGCTCAAATAATTAAATTGAGAGCACAATCTCCTGATTATACAATCAAGAAAATTAGACTTGATAATGCTGGTGAATTCACATCTCAAGCCTTTAATTATTATTGTATGTCGACTGGAATTACAGTTGAACATAGTGTTGTGGATGTACACACACAAAATAGTTTGGCTGAATCAATAATTCAAAGTCTTTAGTTAATTGCTAGACCATTACTTATGAAAGCAAAATTATCCACTTCGGTATGGGGTCATGCAATTTTACATGTTGCCACACTATTTCGCATCAGACCAAGTACTTATAATGAATACTATCAATTACAACTTGCTTTTGCTCATGAACCTAACATCTTCCATATAAGAAATTTTGACTGTGCAGTTTATGTTCCAATCGCACTACCACAAAACGAAAAAACTGGGATCACAAAGAAGGTTGGGAATATCTATTGGATATGACTCACCATAAAAAAAATCAGATATCTTGAATCTCTAACATGTGATGTCTTTACGACAAGTTTTGTCGATTGCCATTTTACTGAGGCAACTTTTCTAACCTTAAGGGGAGAGAATAAGTAGTTGAAAAATGATATATCATGGTATAATCCATCTTCGATAAGCTTTGATATGCTAATAAAGCAATGTGATTTGGAAGTAAAGAAAATTTTGCATTTACAAGCTATTGCAAATCAATTACCCGATGCATTCACTGACATAAACAGGGTAACAAAATCACATATACCAGCTACAAATGCTCCATACTCATATTGTCATTTCAAAAGAAACATTCAACAATGATAACTTTGATATATCCAAGAAACGTGAACGTTTTGCTGGTTCAAAGGATAAGAATCCCCTAAAAATAAAAAGAGCATCAAAATCTAATGATTCTATTATTGATTAATTTATGCCCGATGAGTCACAAAATGTGATATGAGATACCTCAAGAAACTATCCAATCAGATCATATAGATAAAGAGAATGTTGAAATCTCTATAAATTATATCAATACAGGAATTGTATGGGATCAAAATGAGATGTAAAATAAATTCGTATTCAGTCGTTTATGACATTATGAATGCAAATGATGATCCCGAACCAACGTATGTAATTGAATGCCAAAATAGGAATATGATTGGACTAAATGGAAAGATGCTATGCAGGTTGAATTGGATTCACTTAATAAGCGGAAGGTACTTGGACCTATTGTTCTCACACCAAAATTTGTGAAACTTATAGGGTTCAAATGGCTCTTTGTTGGAAAACGAAATGAGAAAATAGAATTGTAAGGTACAAAGCTCGCCTTGTCGCACAAGGCTTTTCTCAAAGACATGTAATCGATTATGAAGAAATGTATTCTCTAGTAATTAATACAAATACATTTCGATTCTTAATCAGCCCAACAATTTATGAAAATCTAAACATGCATCTCATGGATGTTGTCACTGCTTATCTCTACGGATCACTTGATAATGATATTTACATAAAGTTTCTTGAAGGACTTAAATTACTTGCAACATCAAGTTCCAAACCTAAAGATACATACTTCATTAAACTACAAAGATCATTATATTGGTTAAAACAATCATACCATATGTGGTATAATCGTTTGAGCGAATATTTACTTAAAGAGGGATACATTAACAATTCTTTATGCCCATGCATTTTTTATTAAAAGATCAACATCCGAATTTGCAATTATTGCAGTTTATGTAGATAATTTAAATATCATCGACACTAACAAAAAAAATCAAACGACGATGATTTATTTAAGGGATTAGATTGAAATGACAGATCTTGGGAACACTAAACATTGTCTTGGTTTGCAAATTTAGCATATTAAAAATAGAATACTTGTGCATCAATCTAATTATACCAAAATGATTTTGAAACGTTTTAACATTGATAGAGAAACACTTTTGAATTGTCCTTCAAGATCATTAACTATATAGATAAAGATCTATTTCGTTCCTTTGAAGAAAATGGAAAATAAATCTTGTTGTTGAAGTTTCATATTTAAGTGCTATTGTAGCTTTAATGTATCTAGCTAATTGTACTAGACCTCATATATCATTTATTAGTAATTTATTAGCTAGATTTAACTTATCACCTACAAAGAGGCACAAACATGAATAAAGCATGTATTTCGTTATCTTCTAGGAACTAGGGATTTAACTTAACAATGCAAAACAAGAATTGATTGGTTATGCAGATGCAAGTTTCCTATCAGACCCACATAAATCCAGATCTCAACCTGGATATGTATTCACGTATGGTGGCATTACTATTTCATGGCGTTCTCAGAAATAGACACTTGTTGCAATATTCTCGAATCATGCTAAGGTTATTGCACTTCATTAAGCAAGCAAATAATGTGTATGGCTACGATCAATGACACATCATATAAGAAGTATATCTGGTTTACCAATTAAAGAGGGTCCTACAACATTATACGAAGACAATTTTTGCATCTATAATACATATGAAGAAGGCTACGTCAAGAGCGATCCAACCAAACACATACCCCCCAAAGTATTTTGCATTCACTCAAGAACTCGAAAAGAACAAAGAAATCAATATCCATTATGTTCAATCATGTGATAATATGGCATATCTCGTTACAAAAACACTCTCTACTGCAACTTTTAAGAAACAGGTTCAGAGCATTGGAATGCGTCACATACGAGATTTATGAAGAATTGAAGATACCAACTTGAGGGGAAGTTTACATACTCTTTTTCCTTTATTAAAATTTTTATTCCAATGGATTTTTCCTTATAATTTTTTTAACGAAGCAGCGTTAAACGTGTGTACAATACTTATCATGCAAAGTTTGAATGGCTAAAGAGAAAGTGTTAAAAGAAGTCTTATTTTTATAATTTAGCGATCTATTTTGGATTAAATAGTCTTTAGCAAATAATTCCATCCTTAATATGGTGAAGACTTTGTATTCAAGATGTTGAAAAATTTTCCCATAAATATGCCACTTTAGAGTTGTAATATTACACTTGAAAAATGCATTTCTCTCTAGATTCCTTCATCTTACTTTTATAATTCTTAACATTTTGTAATTTGTTTGGTCAGTACGTAAGAGTTATTTGCCACCTTTTGACTCTATTGTAGAGGTGGTAATACTTATGCGGGGGGGTTTATGTTCGATTAGTTATAGCAATTAAGAGCGCGTCACTTTGAGTAAAACTCGACAACCCTGCTTTACTGTTTTCCAACCAAACATACGTACTACACTGTTTCCTGTTTAGTAAAGACTATTGCCTTTATTAAGCCCCTAACAGGGCTAACCAAGTAAATGACAAAAGACAGTTCCAGTAACTGAACTTTGAAGCTGTTCTTCAAAGAAGTATGTTTATATACAAGAATACAACTTACATATTTAAGAAGTATGTTTATATACAAGAATACAACTTACATATTTATCAAGTCAATAGATGGTATGAAACTAAAGAACTAAGGAACTTATCCCTGCACGTGCTACTGAAAAACCTCCATTATACATTCGCTGAATTTCTTCCCGATACTCTGTCAACGATTTACCTGGAATGGCTGGAGTTAATTCCACCATGTCCCCCATTTTTAGCTTGCTGTTTGGATCACTGATGGGTTCGTGATTTAGTCGTGGCCTAAGTTCCTCCTTCACAGGAAACCCATACGAGGTTTGCCTAGAACTGCCCCTGCCAGCCTTCTCCAACAGATCCATCACAGATGAGTTTGCTGGATACTCTTGCACAGACATCTGCAAGTCCCAGGTAGAAGATTAACGAGCAACTCAAATGCACGATACAAATTAGAAACATAATCCTCTGGAATAAGAAATTATTGAGGTAATTGTTATTACAAACCATCCTTGTTTTCCTCTTCAAACTATCTGTACAAAAACATTCCTCTACTGCTTGAAATGACAATGCGAAAACTGACTTAAAATATGAAATCGACATTACAGGTATCCTCGAGGGTTTCAACAATTACATATACATTCATTGTCCATGAAGTTTGAAAACATTAGAGATAGACCTCTTTATACATAGTTTTGAAGCTTTGAGCGTGTCTTTGTAGTTAGTCACCCACAAGAAAAGTTTATATCGTTAATAATTCGAAGCGGGGGGGTTGCTGAGGGGCAACACATCAAGTATAAAAGCACAAGTTGCATAATATATGAACGCACCTTCTCATTCTCAATTACGATGATGAATACAGGTCCATCGGAGCCACAATAAGGGTTGCAAGAAAAAGTGCAGTGTTCAGAATGAGTAGGAAAAGTGCAAGGTGGCTTTATGGAATCAACAAAACAAACAGATGAACTGTCTTTGCTCATCGCCTCACACTGCCAGGAAAGGATCCAGCGTGCCCATTCCACCATTTGAAGGACAAAGGACGAGTGCCTGCAATCTCCTTCTTTGTATCTCCAATGAGCAGCAAATCCATATTCAGCTTGCAGATGCATCTCTTTTGTTCGAATCTGCACTTCCAGGGGAACCATACCCTCAGCTACAACTATTGTATGTAGCGATCTGTACCTGATATTTCCAAGTTGAATTTAAGCGTATGACGTAACATTGGATCAAAGAGAGAATTTTCCTATCTTTTAATCATGGGCCTGGCACGGTTGATGAGATGTTTTTACCAGGGTGATGTATGTTAACAAAATTGGGTTGTGATGGACTGCAATTCCCCTTGTGCCATCAAACTTAAATAAATTATCTTATAAAAAAATATACATACACATAGGATGCAACATGTCTGTTAAAATGGATTAACATTTTAAATTAGAGCATACCCATTAAATTTGGGACAAAATATGTAGTCCTTGAATCTCCCAGGTATTTCATGCCATAGCTGCTGTACAACTCGAAGAGCTTTATAGCAATCTTCTTTCGTCTCAACGATCAGTCTTAACCCATGAATATCATGAATTTCATCGATTTTCAGCTTCTTCCTACAAAGGATAAAATGACAATAGCTCATAAGATATAATAATATACACAAACTACCCAACATAACATAAATATCACCTGTAGCCACACCAGTATTTGTAAAAGGAAAATTTAGAACTTTGGTAATTAATGGCTATCTGAACAGGGGCTTTTTTAGCTGAACAAAAGAAGTAAAAAAATCTCAAAACATGCAGGGTGTGCTAAAGAAAATGAATTTGCGAAAGAGGTAGTAGAGCAATCAGGCATACTTTAACATTTTGGAATAGATGCTGTACAGGCTCTTATGCCTGCTTGACAAGCTATCGTATGAAATTGCCTCGGCCTTCAGAGATTGCTCTAACTTCTCTATTGATGAAGTAACCATAGCGTCGTCGGATGAATTCAAAAGCTTGGATGACAATTCTTGGTGCTCGACTGGATTCAGATGTTTGAAGCATAAATTCTCAAGTTGCTCTTTCCAAGTGGAAATCCCTAGTCTATTAGCAAGGGGGGCAAATATTTCCAAGGTTTCCTTAGCAAACCTTTGTTGTTTAATCAAAGGCAATGCATCCAAAGTCATCATGTTATGCAATCGATCAGCCAGTTTGATCAGAACAGCCCTAGCATCGGTCATTGCAAGAAACATGGTATGCAATCGATCTGCTTCAATAGTTTTACTGGCTGTGTTGTTTTCCCTGGCAAGTTTGCTCAACTGGCTCATCTTAGACACCTGCAGAATTTAACATGGTTTAATTCAAGTCAAGTAATCCAACGCCAGTTTTTTGGTTATTTTGATAAATTTAATCAACTCCAGTTAGACGCAGGCACAAAGTTATTCATATGAGTTTGTCATAAATCCATTTAACTTAAGGGGTCCTATTTAAGACGTGAAAGCGCCATCAATTAATCATATCTCGTGGTGTCAGAACTCTAATTCACGCATAGATCATAATTCTTTTTATGGTCTACTCTAAGATCACCATCAAAATCATAAAAAGAGTTTATATCCGACGCGTGGCTTTCATGTGAGAACCACTGCAATAAACCACAAGCATGACCTATTAGCACATGAAGTTGAAAAAACAATCGCAAAAATCTTTTGAGACAGGGGTAGGGTGTTACCATCATTCAAACAGGTCCAAGATCAATAAAGATTACCAAGTAAGGGAAGTACATAGCATAAATACAGAAATGTTGGAGACATTGATGATAATATGAGTTGAACTCTCCTTCCGTGACTACACGAAAACTAGAGCGAAGTGGATCTAATCTAAAAAGATGGAAAGAAAGTTGATTTTCGCTCACCCCTTTCAGTAAATCCGCCACTCCAGGTCCAAATATCTGGGAAATATGGCCATAAGTAACATGGGAAGAATCGTTAACCGCGTCGTGTAAAAGCCCTGAAGCAACAACAGTTGAATTAGCCCCAATGATGGCGAGAAGAACTGCGGTTTCTACGCAATGCTGCAAATAAGGATGGCCACTTGCCCGTATCTACATAGACGGAAAGCAAAGCAGATAGATAACAATCAAAATGTGTGTGTCCCATAAAAAGGCAATGAAACGCAAACTAGGAAGGAAGAAACATAATAGACCTGGCCTCTATGAGCCTTCTCGGCATGATGAAAAGCCTTGACAACAAAATCATCTCTAAAAATCAAATGCCTTGACTGAGCGTCAGAAAGCAAGTCTTTGGCGTAGGCCTCCAAGAAATTACCCTCGAGGTTAAATGGAAGCTGATCATCGGAATCGAAGCTTTCGCTCTGGCGCTCGTCGTCGTCATCCAAGGCCAAATGCGAGGAAGAAGACAAATCGTAATCCACACAGGCGTGCCTGATGAATAATCCATTGAACATTCCTCCTCCTCTTCCTGAGGAGCTTACAACAAGTTGCAAGCTGTTGGGACCTTGAAGCACGGAAACGGGACTTTGATGGCGGAACGAAGGACCTCCTAGCTCCTCGCTCCTCTCCTGCCACAAAGAGGAGCCAAACTCCTCCGGAGAGGGAGAGGAAAACAAGCACGAAAGGCCGCCGACCAACGGTTTCCTCGACGGCGACGAGGACGTTCTAACGTCCACATCGTAGGATGCGATCTGGCGCACGCTGCTTGCGTACAGCGCAATTGAAGGAACCGACATGATTGATTGATTGATTGATTACAATTAACTCAATCAAATCTTCACCACTTCAAAAAAAACAAAACTCGCAATAATTCACAATTACAAACACGCAAAGATTTGTTAGGAATTATTCACAGGGACTACTTATCTTCTAGGCATACATTTATGTACAGATAGATGGGAGAAATTATGAGATTTTAAGATAAAAAGAAAAAAAATAAAAAATTAATTCCAGAGAGAGAAATTTTGAACTGTGTTTCTTTCTTCCTTCCTGTGTTCTGTATCGTTCTTCCTTCTTTCCTCATATTTATTCATTTCTCTTCTCTTCTTTGCTTCTGTTCAAACTTCAAAGCCACTGAATGAACAAGTCCAAAGACCATAATGCCCTCATATTATCCTGCTTACCACACCACCCAAGGCCCCATGAAAACCGTTGTATTGCAGACGTCGTCTAACTATTACCAATATACTGTGTAAATGAGATTATAAAGGTTAGTTATATTCAATGACTCATTAATTTATTCCTTTCTAATCAATTTTTTTCACAATACTTATCCATAAAATGTACACCCTTCTAAATAAACTTTCTCAATTATAAAGATTATAGATCATGTATATGTATATATATATATATATATATATATATATATCAAAATAGGGTCGAAGCCACATAATCTACATAGAGATGCGGGATCGGAGATGGCAGAATAGCTGTGTTTATGTACAAGAAATATCACATAAGTCAAAATGTGCCAAACCAAGTTGACAGTTATTCCAAGCTGCACAGAAAGGTGGATGCAATGGGCAGTCTACAAGGGCCCAACTGGATCCCATGCAGGCTAGCACGTTCTCGAACATGTTCACCTCTCTATATGTACATGAGAACATGGTGGTAAACTCTCCTCATAGACTCCTTATCTCATGGAGCTAGCTTGGAACTCTGTCGAGGCTGCAGGGCCGCGCATCTGGGTTAATCTGCAAAAGAATAAATTCAGAATTAGTCTCAATAATGGATGCAGATATCAAAAGTTTAAGGCAAATAACATTCCATGGTGGATAGCCCGGGGTTCAGCGATATTGTTAGTGTTGCATCATATCGCTTCGAAAAAAGCACCAATTATTGTACCTGTAAAATCACGCAACATGTCGTCGATACTTTTAGTAGTTTTAGGGGCGGACCAGGCAAAAGATCCAAGAGTGTGCGGATGATGAGAACAATGATCCGGTAGGCTGAGATGGGTCGACGGTGAAAAAAGAGTTCATTGCGGGTGCTCCACAGGCCCAACACCCAACGAGGGTCATTGTTGGCTGAGTGAGGCGGCGCAGGTGATGAATGAGATTGATTTCTTGGGGATGGGGTGCAAGGCGGGAAGGCCTGGCAGATTTATGAGAAAAATGAGCAATCAAGGAAGAGATGGGTCGTGGTCTCCACCACCGAGTGACACAGCGAGCAACAGTTAGACAGTGGAACATGCCGACGACACATGAACTCACTAATGGCCACCCCATGACCCTATAACCAGGCGTAGAATTTGATCCGCGGGAGGACTCGGGAGACCAAAATATGGATCAGATTCTCAAAGGATAATCCACATGCTTATGTTTTTTACTCAATCCAAACCAAACATGCAAGAATTTTTCAAGTTAACAACAACTATAACTTTTAGGACGTTTTTTAGTGTCGAAAGTATGTCGGGAATTTGCCACCGGTTTATGTTAACCACTTTTCAAAAAAGGTCCTCTAATATTAATATAGAGAAGATGAAATATAATATTATTTTATTTTTTTTGAAATTTTAAATTATCAGATAATTAATAAAATCAAGCTTAAGAAATTACTAATTAAGTTTATTGAAATTTTTAAATTTCTAAAAATATATTACAGTGTGAGTGCAATTATATAAAATATTTAGGGATGAAAATGCAAATATTTTCTTATCAAATTTTTGAAAAGGACGAAATTTTCAAATGATGTCAACAAATAGGACGAAAATTGCAAATGATGTCAACATATAGGACGTTTTCTGCTAAATGTCAACATATAGGACAAAAGTTGCAAATGATATCAACGGACGTTTTCTGCTAAATGTCAACATAGATGACCTTTTTTGAAAAGTGGTTAACATAAAGGACTTCCGGTGGCAAACTCCCAGGTATATCTGTTCACTGTTAGGCTCAACCGAAAGAACCACATATTTATCGCACTTTTTGGCTGAATCGTAACCAAAATTTGCCACTTGGTTCGGTTCACGGTTATCGCTTTTGGTATTTTAAAAAATCATATTCTTCTAAAGCCGCACCCCGATTAACTTGGGTTAACCGAAAATCACTCATTATATATGAAATTGGGAGGTCCATTTCACTAGGCCCAATGTTATGTAACACTGATTATTAGGTTTTACGAATTGATGGATTGATTGTTTGATATGCATTATGTACGCGGATGAATGGATATTTGAATGTGATTTACTAATTATGATGAATGAATTGTCAAATACGTGCTACAAATTATTGTGGATTGTTAGATAATATATATTTAGAGAGATGAATTTCAATTATACATGCGTTATATTTTGAACTTACCTCGCTTTTATTAATTGACAAGCTTGAAATGCGAATAGGTTTTTAATTTAATATATTTATTTTTTTGGAAGAATTTCATATATTTATTAATTATGTAGAAAGCTTTTTTTTTCATCAAAAGAGTAGGTGATTGGTTAACTAGAAACTATAATCTAACCCGAATGGTTTTAATCGAAAATCAAACTACTTTATTGGTTTATTTATTGAGTATCGTTTTTTGGCAAACCAATAATTCAAGTTCTTTGAGAACTGAACCAATGGTTGAAAAAATCAAACCATGAATACCCTTACCTTAGTCGAAAGTACCTCAAAATATTGCATAAAGTTTCTTATGGAAAGATCACCCAACACTGCATTATAATTTGATGCGAAAGATTACTCTACATGTAATTATCTAGTGTCTTTTAAATAAGGTGGACATTATTTTGTAAAATATACATATTGATTTAGAGCGTTATCGTCCGCTGATTTGACAGGTTAATAAGATACTCCACGCTAGACTGATTTATAGTTGTGCTAGAACCAACTTTATCCTTTGCGCACATGTACTCCTAGCAACGGGTCAATGAGAGGGTGGATCTTTAATGATTTCAGATTTAACTTGGGTCGTGCCAAGCTGCCTACGTATCTGATGATACATAATCTGCCACGCCCTCGGACATGGGAAAAACCGTACCCTACAAAAATGACTAACTGTCTAGAGGAAGCGCACGCCCAAGTCACGACCAGCTATTACCCAGATAGGGGCATACGATCCCGAATTCGGAGAAGGTACCCTTGGGTCACGACCAGCTAACACCCCCAAAGAGGGTATTCAGTCCAAACATCCGGAGAAGGTACCCTAGGATCTCGACTGATCAACGCCCCTAAAAGGGAATACAACTCGGATCTAGAGACGCAGCTACATCTTCCTCCACGACCTAAAATTAGTCTAAACCTCGGGTATCCACAAGGAAAGACCACGGACCCCCCCCCCCCCCCCCCCAAACTGATGAGTAGACACTTCCCAAATGGTTGAGCTCCGCTCGGACCCTCAAGAGGTGAAATCCAACACGTAGTCAAAATATCTCTTTAAAAAAAACACTTAGCCAAAATATCAAGAAGAAAGGAGGACAAAACTAAAATATTAAGGACACGAGTGAGTACAAGGAAGAGTCAAAGGCCCCACGATGCATGGGCTAAAGATATAGCTTAAAAACCATACAATTACGAAGAACGACCCCACGATTCCCACTCAGAACAAACAACCAAGAAAGTCATCCGACCATCAAGGCGGAACCGCGCACACGACCAGACTCGGAAGGTGTGTCCACTACCCAAATTCAACATAGGTCCCAACCGCCTTCATTATGACGAAAGACCACACCCTATTGGTTTGAATCACCCATTGAAGCAGAAATCGACAACTCTTACTAATGCAGATCAGTGATTGGGGCAGGCCAATCCCCTCTCATTGACCCAATGCCATCTTTAAAGACAATTGGAACAGATGCCATCAATTATTCGCTCAGACGAACAACAGTCAACTCATGCCATTGGTTGTCCCCTGACACACAACCCTCATTAGCGCAGAAGACCCTCACAAAATTGGACGACAAAGCCACCCAGAGTAAAGACGAGAAGACCAATTTCCATTAGTCGAAGACCTCAAGGTTGCTCCTATAAATACTCCATATTTCTAGCACGAGAAGGGAGAGCCAGAAATCCACAAGGTCACCACATACGCAAATTCAGTCCAAGTTATGTCAAAGTCTCTGCACTATTGTACTTATAATATATCACATACTCTACTAGCTTTAGCTATCTCACCATACGAACTCTTATAATTCACTCAAAGTCTTTAATAAAATAATTGTGTCTCCTTTCCCTCAAACTTAAGAGTGGCATTTCGAACACAATAAGTATGTGATGATATCCCCAAATATCTCGACCTCACGGGCCTGGACGATATTGCATCACCAAATGGCGCCGTCTGTGGGAACGCCTTAAGTTCTCTGAGAAAAGTTTGAGGAAAGTTACATGGCCAGAAAATGAGCTAGAAGAGTACCAATACGTGCATCATCCAGTCAAATCCAGAATGTGAGTCAATGGTGAACCAAAACACTAAGATGGAGGGACAACAGATCCCTCTGCCTCCTCAGGACGAGGCCCCGAAGCCCAACGATCCAACGCCAAACCCTGATGCGCATGTACCACCCACTACCGGAGCCCTTGATCCCCAAGCTACAGGCGTTCTGATGCCATAAGCCGCTGCTCCAGCACCACAAGAGGGCAGACCCGCCATGGGGTACGTATAGATACTGTGAGATATGTATCGTAACATGTTCAATCGATTTAATAGAGAGGAGAGACGGCCTAAGAAAACGATCGCGGTTGTGACAGAAACCACCTAGAGGAACAGAGGACTCCTAGCCACCAATCTACCTCGCCTCCTCGAGCTCGATCTGAAGTCTCGCCACACAGTGACGCAGTCGCTTCTCCCCTAGTGGAAGAAGGGGACTGCCGTCGTTGCACACAACGAGGTCGATAGGTACACCCCTAAAAGCATGGCCACCTCGGCGTCCACCTCATCCTCATGAGGCAGCCTGGAATCTCCAAGACCTGCACGAACCCTACTACCCCGAGCCAGAAGAAAGGTTTCAACGCTCACCGTCTCCTGAGGCCCCTCTGAATGGAATGATAGAGCAGATGCAAAGATAGCTGGGTGAACTCTGATGCAACCTCAACCCAAGAGATGAGGCAGCGTATCAAGGGACACCGTTTGCACCTCATACAGCTGACCCCCTCATCCCCTTTACTATGATACCCACAGGGCTTCTGACTTTCACTGGGGAAAGCAATGATTGTGACCCCCGTGATCACATCAGCCAATACTTGGCATTCATGTACATCAACAATGTGTCAATTATCTTAGACGACCCTCACGAGACGAGCCCAGTCATGTTTCTCCCAACTTCCCCCAGGAACGATCCACATCTTCGAGCAACTAACCTAGATGTTCATAAGACAATTTACGAGCAACAAGGTCTTTCCCAAGACCTGTGGCCACCTTTTCAACATACGACAAAAGACCGATGAGCCGCTCACATACTACATGAGACGATTCTCACATACTGTTGGTGAAGTAACTCGCATCGATGCCAGCATGCTCTCAGACATCATCGTTCGAGGGCTGCTACCACGAGACTTTGCTACTTATCTCATGAGGAACCGAGCTGCTAACAAGGAAGACTTAATGCAAAAGGCCGAGTCTTTCATAGATCTAGAAGAAACACGGAAGGTCCTAGAAGCTACAGAAGCCTCCCGAGCTCCAACCTTCTCCACTGGCAGGGGAAAGGAGAAAAGAGACGAAAAGGATGGAGGAAGAAAGGAGAGAGTCAAGAAAAAACTGGAGCTGGTACCCTTACCCCACATAAGGATTACCCCCACCGAGGTCATGACCATCATGAGGGAGGAGCGTATCTTCAAGTGGCCCCGAGCTACTAAGAATCCCCAAAGGCTCAAAAGTAGGAGAAAGTTCTGCACTTACCATCGAGCTTATGGACATATGACAAATGACTGTATCCACCTTCAACAAGAGATTTCCAGGCTCATGAGTCTCGACTTTTGGAAAAATACGTGCTGCCCGACTAGGGAAACCCGCGGGAAGGCGGGGATAAGAGGAGGTGCCAAAAAGCAAAAAGCAGTGCTTAGACAACTTCGATGACATTGAGCAAGAGCCCGTAGAGCAGGAGCGGTTACCTCCACCCCCGTGTACCTATCACGATAACGTTCCTACAGGCCGCACGATTAACAGGATGGAAGGAGGAGTACTGTTGATAAGCAAAGAAGAAAGGCAAAACTAAATCCAAAGGCTCGAAATGCCGATAGCAAACTAGAGGTATACGCCGCCCAACTAGTAGATTAGTCTATCATTTCTTTCGGACCCAACGATCTACTAGGTATCGTGTTTCCCCATGAGGATCCCCTCATGGTCACAGCCACTATACTCAGAACCGAAGTAAGAAGAATCCTCGTGGACACTGAAAGCTCGATCAATGTACTTTTCATGCCCACATACCTTGCCCTAGACATCTCTCAGAACCTGATGGAGCCTGTGGAGGTTCCCCTCGCGGGATTCTCAGGGAATCAATGCCATATTGTGGGACTTATAACTCTGTCGATGTCTTGGGGGGAAGAGGTTACCCGCCGTATCGAGCCAACCAAGTTCTGGGTAGTAGACGCTTCCTCTGGGACGTACAACGCCATCTGTAGACGGCCGGCTCTCCGAGCCTTCAAAGTAGTTGCATCTACCCTCCTTCTAAAAATCAAGTTCCCGACCCTCTCTGGGGTAGGGGAAGTGAAAATAGACCACAATCTGGCTCGTGAATGCCGTATGAATGCCCTACCAATCGAATTTGAGCCTTCCGATGCTGAGCCCCCGACCAAGAAAGCTCGTACGGAGGAGGTCTGGCTCTAGCCCACAGAGGGGCTTAAAATGATAGAGCTGGTAGATGGAGCCGAAGGGAAGATGGTCAATATTGGTACCAACATCGGGGACGACATTGAAAAGGCTATCACGGCTATGCTCAAGTCATTCCACCATCTCTTCGTCTGGAAAGACGTTTCCCCAGCGAATCAACCAGGAGATATACGTACATGAGCTTAACGTGTATCATACGGCCAAGCCAGTCCAACAACGAAAGAGTAACATGGGGCCTAAAAGAAATAAGGTGATTCGAGCCGAGGTTCAACAATTGTTAGATCTCCACCAAATTCAACAAGTATGCTACCCAGAATGGCTGGCCAGCATAGTTCTCGTTCCAAAATGGGAGGCCTATGGTGCAACCTCAACATTGTCTGCCCTAAGGACTGTTATCCACTCCCAAGCATCGATATGCTGGTTGACTCCACAGCCGGCAATGCCATCCTATCTATCATGGATGGGGATCAAGGTTACAATCAGATCCCAATGGCCAACAACGTCCAAGAAAAGACTAGCTTCATCACGGACATCGACACTTTTTGCTACCTGGACATTCCCTTTGGGCTCAAAATTGTCGGCGCAACGTACCAGAGGCTAGTCAACCTCATGTTCGAGGGTCTAATTGGAGAAACAATGGAGGTCTACATCGATGACATGATCGTAAAAAGCCAGAGGGAAGAAGATCACACCCGCGACCTCGCTCGAGCCTTTGAAATTATGGATAAGTTTGGGATGAAGGTCAACCCTCGAAAGTGCTCTTTTGGCATTCAAGGAGGAAAGTTACCAAGGTAAATGGTTACCGAGAAGGGAATCCAGGTCAATCCAGAAAATTCATAAGCCATTCTCAACATGGAATCCTCAAAGACCATAAGAGACGTTCATAAACTGACGGGCAGAATGGCCTCACTATGCAGGTTCATCTCTCACTCCTTGGAGAAGGGCCTACATTTCTTCAAGATATTAGAAACATAAAAGACTTCCAATGGACTGACCGATGCAAAGAAGCCTTCAGAGCATTAAAAGAGTATATGGTCAAGCCACCTCTCCTGTTGAAACCTGTCCCCAAAGAAATGCGCTTCCTATACTTAGTCGTGGGAAAAGGGTCAGTAAGTGTCATCCTGGTCCGAGCCGAATGAGAGCACTTACCTATCTACTATATAAGCAAAACCCTTCTGGATGCCGAGACCTGGTACTCGCGCATTGAGAAGGTTAGGTTAGACCTCGTATCTGCAGCTCGAAAGCTCCGAGCATACTTCTTAGCTCATCCAATCACAGTTCTCATGGAACACCCTCTTCAAACCATACTCAATAACCCAGAGGTCTCATGGTGGATGATCAAGTGGGCCATAAAACTAGAGGAGTTCGACATCAGTTACTCCCCCTGACCCGCCATAAAAGCTCAAGTGCTCGCCGACTTCATCACCGAGATGTATGAGGAACCTGAAGAGGACAAACCTAAACCCCTATGGCACCTCCACATAGACGGATCCTCTACTAACACCCAGGATGGAGTGGGCATAATCTTTAGGAAAATAGCTCTAGACGAGCTAAAGACCATTCTGGAACTCGCCATACGTTTGGAGTACCCTGTATCCAACAACGAGGCCAAATATGAGCCCCTCTTGCTATGAATTCGCCTAGCTAGCGAGGCAACGATGCAAAGAATACTCATCTACAGTGACTCTCAACTCGTGGTCCAGGAAATCCACGAGGCCTACGAGGCACACGAAGAAAATATAAAGAAATGTTAGAAGTGGTCCTTGCGGAAATAACCTTGTTCCAATAATTTTACATCAAAAACAGATTCCCATGTTGGAGAATCAAGATGCATACGCCATTTATAAGCTTGCCAGCCAACCCAGACTGTCAACACTCATAGAATAACATTCTTCATGACGCATAAGTAAAAAAGGTAGGATAAGGATGAGGAGGTCCAGATGGTCGCGACCATCGAAGAAGACTAGATGACAGAGCTTATTAACTTTATAAAAAAACCTAGAGAAATATGCACACGATCGGATCAAGCAGCGCGCCATGTACCACTGTACCACTCGCTACTACATACAAAATAGGGTGTTATTCTGGCGCTCATGGTCTTACTCGACCTATCGAGGAGTTAACAAGAATGAAGCACTATAGATCCTGAGAGAAATTCATGGCAGATGTCGAGGTAGCCACTCGGGAGGAAGGAACATGACAACTAATTATTCGCCAAGGATACTACTTGCCGACCATTACAGCTGACTGTGAAGACTATGCTCGTAAGTGTCAGGGTTTCCAACTACACGCCCTATGAGACACCAGCCTACTACCCCATGAGAGCCATACAACATCCCCTACCCGTTCACACTTTAGGGAATAGATATCGTGGAGCTATGGTCCCCGATAAATGTCAAAAAAGATTCCTGCTAGTAGCGGTGGACTACTTCACTAAGTGAGTCAACGCAGAACCCCTCTCCAAGATTACTAGTCAGGTCGTTATAAACTTCTTATGGAGGAATGTTTTGAGCTGGTACGGGGTACCCCAGCTGCTGGTGAGCGACAACAGTCTGCAATTCCGCAACAACCTTGTGTAAAGTTAGTGTGACAAATATGGAATTAAACACCGCTTCATAGGTGTCGGATATCCCCAAGGCAACGGTCAGGTGGAGGTGACCAACAGAACCCTCCTAAAAATTTTAAAGGCCCGTCTAGACTAATACCAGTCAAAATGGGTTGAAGAAGTTCCTAGAGTGTTGTGGGCCTACCGCACTACGTCGCAGTCGGCCACGTGGGAGACCACTTACAACCTCGTATACGGTACAAAGTCGGTAGTCCCCTCCGAGGTCGTATAATAAAGTCTGCGAGTTCAAGTGTACGAGGATGCTCAAAATAGTGCAAACTTCGCCCTAGCCCTAGACATCTCTTAAGAAAAATGAATCTGAGCTGCTACCCACATGGAGTTCTATAAGGCCCGAATGGCCAAATCCTACAACACTCGGGTTCGACCTGATCCTTTCATGTCAGAGACCTCGTTTTGAAAAAAAAAGGAAGCCTCCAAAAACGTAAGGAAAATTGACCGAAAGTGGAGCATTCCTTACCAGATCTCTAAGATCCTCGGGCCCGTAAGCTACTTGCGTAAAAACATGGAAGGCCAAGAGCTCGACCGAGCTTGGAATAACCTTAATCTTCAAAAATATTTTCTTTGAACGCTCTGTGGTCGACCCTTTACGACGACTCAATTTTGTTTGCGTAGTTATGATGTTTGTATTTTGACTAAACGGTTATACCCGTGTAAAGAAAACATACTATCGGCAATAAAATAACTACGTTGAAAAAAGGTCTTACGGCTTAAAGAACAAAAAAGAGTTGAAAATAAATATTCCATTAACGTGCCTGAAAGTGCAGGTTTTTGAGAATCAATGTTAGACAGTAAAATGTTAGACGATGTTGAGTTAACATTGAGGATAACATTGAAAGCCGAGAGCTTGAGCGAAAACTGTTCTTTAGTTGCCAAAATTAAGTTTTGCCTTTATTCACTTATTAATCAAGTTCCACGGTTTTGGTTGTTTATGTTTATGTCCAGGAAAGTATCTTAAACATAAGGAAGAGCTTTGGAAGATTCCTTACTTGAAGTTTCCATAATTCAAGCTAAGTTGAATAGTCAACTCACACGCTTTCAAAAGAAGGAAACAAGTGAGCTGTTCTTTGCAACGCGATTCTTTCCAGGATTCTCCGAATTGAAGAAGATGTGTTACCTTGCTAAATCAGTAATGAAGGAAACACATATTCTGGAAAGATATGAAGTTCACAAAGAAGACAATCTTCAACAAGGAAACAACAAGAGTTACCAAAACTGTGAACAACACATCTTGGCGTACAAGACTCAAGAAATCTATAAAGATGTGAAGTTCATCAAGATGAAGACAAGACAATCGTGCCAATAATTCAAGAGATTAATCATACTTTGTATTGTCTTCATTTTGTTTTGCGAAGTTTTTGTATCAACTGCTTAAGTCTAGTTCATAGAAGTTAAGTAGTTCTTACTTCTCTGCTTCGTTGAGTCTGATCAACAAAGAGCGTGAGTAAATTGTTGTGAGGAACGTTTTTGATAAAACCTTTATGGTTATTTGGCCTAAGGCTCAGAAGTTTTTAATAATATTGAAAACTTCTTAAAATTATACCTTCTTGTGTTCTTACTTCCGCTGCACATTATTATTATTATCAAGAAGATCAAAATAGAGTTAAGGCAATTCCAGCTTAACTCTCAAAAAGTGTTGTGTCAATCCACGGTCCTACAATTTCAATTGGCGTCAGAGCCAAATACCGACTATACTGGTGGTTTGGAGGTGATACAACACCATGGACAGTGTCAATCCTAATACCAACAGGATTCCAGTTTTGGATTGCTCCAATTATGCATATTGGAAGATCGGGATGAGGTCTCACATCAAAACTATTGATATTCGAGCCTGGCAATCCGTGATCAATGGATACTCTCTTCCAACATTACCAAGAGATGGTGAAGGTGATCTAGTACCAAAACCAGAAGCAGATTGGACAGCAGCAGAGGTAAGTCTCTATAACTCTAATGAAAAAGCTCTTAATGCTATCTTTAGTTGGGTTAATCATCACATGTTCAAGTTAATCCAGAATTGTACAAAAGCCAAACATGCTTGGGATATACTTGAATTACATTGTGAAGGAGCTTCTGCTGTTAAAGATTCTAAATATAGACAACTACTTTTGCAATTTGAAAAACTTGAGATGGGTGAAGATGAAAGTGTTGACAGTTATTTTGAGAAAATTCTTGATATTGCTAACCAATGTGAAAACCTAGGGTTTGCTATGACTAATCAAGAAATGGTTTATAAAGCTATGAGAACACTGTCATCTAAATTTGCTCTCAAGAAAATTGCAATGAGTGAATCTAGAAACCTTGCTAATCTACAGTTTCAAGTCTTGATGAATACTCTTAGAGAATTTGAGATGGAGCTTGCCTCACAACCTAGCAAACATAGGGCTGTTGCTTTAAGATGATCTAGTCTTGACAATGCAAGTGATGATGATTTTGAAATAATTTCTTCAAATTATGGAAAAATTACTAAGAATTTCAATAAGCTGAATCTTAAAGGAAAAGGTAAAGAGAAGAACCTTAGTAATAGTTCCACAGGTTATAAGAAATTACCTCCTAAGTTTGTGAAGTACATGACATCAAAACGTACTCCTTTAGAAGCTGATAAGTTAAAAGATGTTCAATGTTTTGAATGTAAAGGATATGGTCATATGGATAATGAATGTGCTAACACTCTTAGAAAAAGAGAAAATTCTCATTGGGTTTGTGTAGATGATTTCAATGAAGATGACTTTAGTTCTGGAGAAGCTAAAGAACAATCAGAAGAGGTTCAAACTGTTGCGCTACTCACTCAGATTAACTGGACACCAGAAGACTCCCTGAACTGCTTCGGATCTCAATGTTACCCCAACATTCAGGATCCAACATCAGAATAGGAGACCTTCTTTGCAGATTGGGATGGATATGATACTGATTCTGAACCTTATCTTGCGTCCTACTTTGATGAATCTAACTTTGATTGTTTTCATGGCACAATGGATCTAGATGAAGAATATTTCTTTGAAGGTGAAATGTCCCAGGAGGAAATCATTGAAGACCCGAAGTCTATCTACCACAAACTGCTGCTTGAGAATCACAAACTCATCAAGAGCAACAAAAGCTTGAAGGAAGAGATTGGATGCATGAAGGAGATGCTGAAACTGTATGAGAAATACCTTGACAAAACTGAGGCTGAGCTGAAAGAGGTAAAGGTAAAATTAGATAAAACTGAACAAACCATTAACAAATGGAACTCTTCTACATCTCTGCTTGATGAAGTGCTGAGTATGGGAAATCAAGGTAAAAATGGTTTGGGCTATGTTGAGAAACCTCCCTCTGAAGATGTTAATTATGCCTACTTGAAAGATGGTTTTATCAAGGATAGCAATAACTTGAGTTGTGAAATCCCTTCTAATACTGTGAAAAAGCATACTTTTATCTGTCAATATTTTTTTCAACCTGGTCACATTAAGCCTTATTGTAAAAAATATAAAATTGTGATTGAGAAGAAAACAGTAATTAATTGCAATACCAATGTTAGGAGAACCTCTGATCTGAATGTTATCCCAACATTAGGTAACAAAGCTGAAGGACATAAAAGTAGAACTTGGATTGAAAAGTTAAAAACTCCTAAGGTTAAAATTATTTGCAATGTTGTGTTTTCTGCTGTTTACTCTAACCTTGCAGGTAAGTGGTATTTTGACAGTGGATGTTCAAGGCACATGACTGGAAACATTGACAACCTGAAAAATGTAATCCCTTTGACTGTTGGAACAGTTACCTATGGAGGAGGCACTAAAGGGAAAATCATTGGAAAAGGAGTACTGGATGTTGAAGGATTTCCACCACTCAAGGATGTGTTGTAGGTTGAAGGATTGAAAGCAAATTTAATTAGCATAAGTCAACTTTGTGATGATAACTTGCTAGTTACTTTTGATAAAAGTTCATGTGATGTGTTTAATAGTGACAATGTCTGTGTCATGACAGGTACAAGATCAAAGGATAACTGCTATCTTGCTCAAGATGAAGCAGAATGCTACCATGCCAAGGTAGATGAATCTGTCACGTGGCACAAGAAGTTAGGACATGTGCACTATAGGAATCTGGAGAAACTACAGAAGTTAGAGGCTGTAAGAGGACTGCCTAAGTTGACTAGCCCACGTAAAATTGTTTGTGAAGACTGCCTGAAAGGTAAATAAACAAAGGCTGTTCATCCACCACTTCAGGTACAGAGTACTAACCCTAGAACTAATAAGTGCTTTGAATTGCTGCATATGGATCTCATGGGTCCTATTGAGGTTAGTAGCCTGAATGGTAAGAAGTATGCTTTTGTTATTGTTGATGATGTTTCAAGATATACATGGATTAAATTTTTGAAAGAAAAATCAGAGGCATTCAACACTTTCAAAATTCTGCATGCTAGTATTAAGAATCTTTATGGCACTTCTGTAGGAAGAATTAGGCCTGACCATGGAAAGGAGTTTGAAAATGTAAGCTTTGCTAATTTCTGTGAATCTAAAGGCATTTTCCATGAGTTTTCAGCACCTAAGACACCTCAGCAAAATGTGATTGCTGAGAGGAAGAATGGAACACTTCAAGAGATGGCTAGAGTTATGTTGAATTCTAAAAACCTTTCTAAGAAACTCTGGGCTGAAGCTTTGAATACTGCATGTCATATTAGTATTAGAGTTTATCTTAGACCTGGTACTACTATGACACCTTATGAAATCTTGAAGGGTTCAAAACCAACAGTAGCACACTTTCATGAATTTGGTATTAACTGCTATTTGCTAAAAGATAGAGACTACATTGTACAGATCCATGATTGGTAGTTTGCTATATCTCTCTGCCTCTAGACCTGACATCATGTTTTCAGTATGTGTTTGTGCTAGGTACCAAGCTGATCCAAAGAAATCTCACTTGATTGCTGTGAAGAGGATTCTTAGATATATCTCTGGAACTTCACCTTTAGGCATTTGGTACTCTTATGACACTAACACTAACTTGGTTGGTTTCAGTGACTCTGACTGGGCTGGTGATGTGGATGACAGGAAATCCACAAGTGGGGGCTGTTTTTATTTGGGGAATAATTTGGTCTCCTGGTATAGCAAGAAGCAGAACTGTGTTTCATTATCAACTGCTGAATCAGAATATGTAGCAGCTGGCAGTTGTGTTACCCAACTTGTGTGGCTCAAACACATGCTTTCAGATTATGGGCTAGATAGTGATACACTTCTCATGTTCTGTGACAATCTAAGTGCCATAAGTATCTCTAGGAATCCTGTCCAACATTCTAGAACTAAGCATATAGACATAAGGCATCATTTTCTAAGAGATATGATAGAGGACAAAGTAATCAACATTGAACATATTGAGATAACAAATCAGCTAGCTGATATGTTTACAAAACCTTTAGATAGTGAGAGATTCTTCAGCTTGAGGAAATCTCTTGGCATGTGTGATATGTGAAAATGTTGAGAAAACCAGTGTTGTCATAACACCCCTGACTAGCACTGGTATATTGGTTGTGGTGTAGTAGGTATTCTGTTGTTATTCCTTTGTTGAGTTGCATTTCTTTTTGAGTCTCATTTAATCCTTGTTTTGTCATATTTGGTTTGTGTGGTTGAACTCTTTGATGAACAACTCTTTCTAGTTATCAGTTTCACATCTTTGTTTTGAGAAAGTTAATAAAACTCTTCTGTTTGTCTGAGGTTGTGATTGCCTAACATATGGAGAAGCTAGGGTACACAAAGTTCACTACTTTGATGTCTATTCAGTTGTGTCTTATTCATATGGAAGGTGTACAGGACATGTGGAGAAGCTGGGGTGCATGATGTTGACAGCATCAGTGTTACTCAGTTGTGCTTATTTACATATTCCTGTTTGTTTGGCCAATGAACACATGAGGGTGATCCTTTCTACTAGGGTGTTTGAGGTTTCGATTTCTTAGATTTAGTAGCACTGATCACTTGGTGATTCTCTTAAATGCAGGTTGGTAAATAAGTATGCATAAGGAATTGGGGTGTTGGGGTGCATGATAAATGAATTGCCAACATTCAAGGCCTTTGTACTTGCCTAACTTGCTGCTGTTAATGTTGTTACTGGGGTGTGTGGAGTTTAGGCTGCCCTCATTCAGTTGTGACATTAGCATTATGTTTAGCAACCTTCAGTTTTTGGTTCAGATGAGTTATGAAAATAATAAAGATTATAAAGAGATGTGATTGTGCTGGTTTGAGAAGTTTTTTCATTAGTGTTTACCATTGCCTATTTGACTTTACATTGTTGCATTCATATAGGATTGCATTGTTTTCTTTCTTGTTTGTGAGTTGTGTCGGTTTAGGCTTAGGGGGAGTATAATTCATATGTTGAGGCATACAATTGGGTGACATACTGCAGGTGACACACTGTTTTTGTGACTTTCTATGCTGTGGAAGTGAATTGTTCCTTGAATTCATAACTGCTTATCTCTGTGTGTTTCTTGTTATCTATGTTGCTTACTCATGATTTTGATCTGAACAATATGTCTGAGGTACTCACTTGCTATATTGGTTAAGTTTCAGATGTATTTTTGGATGTATCTCAAGCTCTCACATGAATTTGCCTTGGTGAAGCCTGTACCTCCACCTTCGGTTTTGAATGTTATCAAATGTTATCCCAACATTATGCACAGTCGCAGGTCAACATTAAAAACAGGAACTTATAAGTTTTCAGTTTTTTTTTCTGAAAATCGCACTGGTTAACTGTTAATTAAACATCAAAGCATGTGCGCGGGAAAACATAATGGGAAAGTTTTACATGGTTCAAATTTGGTAACTGCCCACTAACATTCATTCTCTTTCCTTAATTCACGACTAATTCAAAAATCAAAACCCTTGTTTCATTATTTGTGCTTAAACTGCAAATTTACTCTCTCAACTCTCAAATTCTCTAAATTCTCTCTGCAAATTTCTTTCAAAACGTCTCTACTAACAATGGCAAGCAAGTCTCCCATGCAAACTCTTGCAGATGTTGCTCTAGAAAGTGAACCCACTGTCGCACGCACTCGCTCACATACTAGAGGTGCTGCTACAAAAACAGTTGAGGTTCCTGTTGCTGCTAAGAGGAAGGCGATTCCCTATGTGCGACGAGGAAAGAAGACCAAACAGGGAGAATCGACCTCCAATGTTGAGCCAAAAGTGGAACCAACCACTCCCATCACCAATGAGCCTGAAACTGAGGTAAACACTGCTGAACCCATCCTTGAATTTGATGCTGATATACCTGTTGAGGGGGAGGGTAGTGGCTCTGTTGAAAAATCTGTGGAGATATCCGCGGATGTGTTTGTTGACAAGATGGTGAGGAAGTGGATTATGGCTCAAAATAAAAAGAGAAAGGGCAATGGGGAGAAATTGAAAAATATGTCTGAGTCTGCTAAGGCTAGGGCTGAGGCCAGGAAAAGACAGGCTGAGAGATCAGCTAGGAAGAGGGATGCTGAGGAAGAGAAGAAGGCTGCTGCTGCTGCTGCTGAGAGAAAGAGGAAAGGAAAGCAAGTAATGGAAGAGGAAACTGAGGTGGTAGATGTTGAGGATGAGGAAGAAGAAGAGGAGAAGGAAAAGGAGACTGATGAGGAGCAGGATGTTGCTGCTGATGTTGGGGCAACATCAGGGACAAAGGAGTATACTGATGGGCTGTATGTGTTATTCCCTGAGGATGAGGAGGACTACTTTTCTCCATACTATCTCAACAAAGAGTTGGAGAAGAAGTGGGATTCCTTCAAGAGAAGGGAGATTCACACTGAAAGAGCTATAGAGATGGCCAGTTTCAAAGAGAACAAGGTGATGGACTTGCTTGAGGCAAGAGGGCTGCAACAGTCAGTGATGGAGCTGAGTGACTATGCTCCTGAGATTGTCATGGAGTTCTACCTTAATCTCTCCAAATGGATCAGGGACTACAGATCTCCAAAATTTGGAAAGGCTTGGGTGAGGGGGAGAGTCTTCAACATTGACCCCTACACCATCAACAAGATCTGTGGCTTCCCTACTACTGATGAATCTGAGGACCCCTACTATGATGATGTAATGGAAGACTTGACTGGAGGGTTGGTCAAAATCTGAAGAGATGCTCTGCCAACCACAAAACTCACCTCCCTGAGTGCTGTCTTACACAAGATAGTTTGTTTCAACTCGCTGCCAAGCAAGAATGTGACTGTACTTACCAAGGAATCAGCAATCTTGGTGTACAAAATCAAGAATGGGCTAGCTGTAAACATGGGGGAGAGGATTGTGAAGTCTATGTCTGAAGTTGCTGGAAGGAAGAATGGGATGCTACCCTATCCCTCACTCATCTGCAAAATCCTTGGCAGTCAAGGATTGAAGACAAGTGTCACTGTGGGCTGGAGGAAGAATGACTCTGAATTAACAATTCTCCCAAGCTACTTGTCTGGATCAAGGGTGAGAGACCTTCCATGGAACCCAAAAGGAGTGGTGAGACGAAGGGCTGAAAAGAAGAAGGCTCAGGAGTTTGCTGGAACTTCAGTGCCTATGTCCAAGGAGGAAGATTTCATGGTCATTACTTCTGCTTTTGTGGATCATATGCTGAACTGGTATAGGGGGCAGATTGCTGACACTCAGAGGGAGATCGAGGAGAGGAAGGAACACCTCAAAGAACTGGAGGACATTGTAAAAAATTTGGAGGAACTCCCTTCTTCACAAAAAAGGGGAGAGTAGTTCCAATTTTAATTTTAGTCTTCTAGTTTATGGTCTGTTTCTATGAACTGCTAATTTTTTTGAACTGCTGGTACATTTTGGTTTTATTTGATCAAGGGATATGTCCTTGATATTTTAGCTATGGCCTATAAATCTAAGTACTGCTGTTGAACTGCTCTAACTAACCTTAATTGCTGTTTCTTATGAAGGAGCATGTTGAACTATTTGTCTGGATAACCTTTTATGCAGGAAACTTACTGGTTTCAATGTTGAGGCAACATTGATGAATGTTGAGGTCTGAACATGTGCACATATGTGAATGTAGTGATGACCTTAATGCTTGTCTTGGTTAATTTAACTTTGATTATGATATCTTGTATTAAGGGGGAGCAGTTTGGTAGTTTAATTTGTTTCTTGTTGATTATAACTTTCTGGATATAAGACTTGATTGGAACAGGTATTGGTTTTGTGAATAAAGGCAAAAAGAGGGAGATTGAAAGTGCAGGTTTTCGAGAATCAATGTTAGACAGTGAAATGTTAGACGATGTTGAGTTAACATTGAGGATAACATTGAAAGACGAGAGCTTGAGCGAAAACTGTTCTTTAGTTACCAAAATTAAGTTTTTCCTTTATTCACTTATTAATCAAGTTCCACGGTTTTGGTTGTTTATGTTTATGTCCAGGAAAGTATCTTAAACATAAGGAAGAGCTTTGGAAGATTCCTTACTTGAAGTTTCCATAATTCAAGCTAAGTTGAATAGTCAACTCACACGCTTTCAAAAGAAGGAAACAAGTGAGTTGTTCTTTGCAACGTGATTCTTTTCAGGATTCTCCGAATTGAAGAAGATGTGTTACCTTGCTAAATCAGTAATGAAGGAACACATATTCTGGAAAGATATGAAGTTCACAAAGAAGGCAATCTTCAACAAGGAAACAACAAGAGTTACCAAAACTGTGAACAACACATCTTGGCGTACAAGACTCAAGAAATCTATAAAGATGTGAGGTTCATCAAGATGAAGACAAGACAATCGTGCCAATAATTCTAGAGATTAATCATACCTTGTATTGTCTTCATTTTGTTTTGCGAAGTTTTTGTATCAACTGCTTAAGTCTAGTTCATAGAAGTTAAGTAGTTCTTACTTGTCTGCTTCGTTGAGTCTGATCAACAAAGAGCGTGAGTAAATTGTTGTGAGGAATGTTTTTGATAAAACCTTTATGGTTATTTGGTCTAAGGCTCGGAAGTTTTTAATAATATTGAAAACATCTTAAAATTATATCTTCTTGTGTTCTTACTTCCGCTGCACATTATTATTATCAAGAAGATCAAAATAGAGTTAAGGCAATTCCAGCTTAACTCTCAAAAAGTGTTGTGTCAATCCACGGTCCTACAATTTCAGTGCCCCATACAGCCATAACATAAAACGAGAATTTGGGGGACAAGGCCTATACAAAGTGGTCCAAAATAAAAATAGGGGCCACATATGCCCGCCTAAAATTACCCCTTTGCGGGGCATTTCCCAGCCTTGATCTGGGCTCAGCGCTCCTCCGTCGAGAGATCGCTGGGGTCGGGCTTCCACACAATAGTGTTCGTCCTACGAGAAGCGGGCAGGGGACCGGTTGAAGAAAATGGGGAAAAGATATCCAGCCCTGGCAACGCCAAGTCTCGAGGTAGCACGAGGAAAAATGCAAAGGTTGATAATGCCATCCCATAGCCCACTCGGACAAGGTCCGTTAACTCGAAAGCCAGTACACCTCGGCTCCGGGGAGGCCTAATCGAGTTCAGTCGGCGCTTACAACACCAATCTCAAGTTCTTTCCTCGTATCCTCGAGCTGATGGAACAGGCAGTCCCGCTCCTCTCGCAACGCATGGACCTCTTCGGCTGTCCAAATGGCTTCATTCACTGTCTCATCCCACCTCTCTGCCTTAGCGTTGGACTTAGCTATCGTCTCTCTAAGGCAACTCTTCAGTACCCCCAAGTTCCGATCCAAAGACGCTCTTATCTTGGCCACACGCCCACAAGCCTCCTTCAGAGCTTTCTCCAGCTGAGCTGCTTCCTCGCAAGCATTTCTAAGAGAGGCTCGAAGGGCATCGCGCTCCTGGATTAAAGTCTTAAGGATCGTCGGGCTGGCCCTATATGTGCCCAAGGCATCCGCGAGCACCGTGAGCTGCAGAAAATGTGGGAAGAAAAGTTAGGATATGTGGCAGGGAAGAAATAAAAATTTGAACAAGGAAGAAGAGCGTTACCATGCAGATGCTATTGCTGGACTAGTTCTATAGGGGCCCATTGCTAAAGCCCTTCAGAATCTCACAGTCTATGGGGTTAACAATATCGCTCACAAATGAGGTATAGTAAACCGAGCTTTATAACCCTCGACACAGATCGAAGGAACTGCATGAGAGTAGAGAAACTCTTCCTCCTCTGGGGTCAATTTAAATGAGTCCCTTTCAGGAGAAGACCTCTTCCGACTATCGGCCTTCGATGGAGGAAAGGAGTCTACGACGCCCTTTCCCTTATTCTTTTCCAAGAAATCATGCGAGCTGTCATTCCTCTTTTTTGAAGACTCCCAACGGCATGTGTCCGATCTATAAGGTTAAATGAAGAAATCGGCAACGGCCCAAAATCGAGAGTAGTGCTAAAAGGGGGCATAAAATGATCTGGAAAATGTTTAGCCATCACAAGATCCATGATCCATGGGTTGAGGCATACCTTTAGAGTTTGCCTCATCCTCGACCTCTACCATGACCACATTTGCATCAGTAGTGGACAGACTCTTGGGGGCCTGAGGACAGTATTTGCTATCCAACGATCCTGAGAACTCGGCCACCGAATCTTTGGGCGACCTCCTAAGCTTCCGAAGCCGTTACATATCTTAGCATTCAAAATTTGCAAAGGAACTTCAGTTCAAAACAAACATGTTTGAGTCAATGTCGGTCAACAATATAAGGTCTCCTCGGAAGGGACAACGAGCATGGGTAGCCATTTCAGCACCTGAAAACAAGAAGCAGGGGCTCAGTAAAATAAACAAAAAAAAGAGAGAAGGGAGTATACTGTATATATACTCGGATAAGGGTTTTGAAGCACATTCGAAAATTTATTCAAAAAATACAAGTACTTACGCAAATTCCGAATTCTGTCAGACCATAGTTGGAGGTGGGCGTTCAACGATCAACCCATCTTGCAAACCCACAATAAGTAGGACCATCGGGCTACGCAGCATCGAAAACACATTGTAAAGTCCATAGAAGAGACCTCTGCGCTCCAAATAGGCAGCGGTCTCCATGTACACCTCAGAGGAGGGATAAACATACCCCATGCTCCATTGAGTGGGTATACCTTCTCACTCAGCTAACTCGGACCTAGTTGCCAAAAAATAAAAAGATCCTTTAGGATCTGATGGAAGAAAAAATGAAGGCCACAATGCAACTACTCCGCATATACGGTTAAGCAACCCTCGGGTGGGTCGTACGCCCTCTGGATACTGAAGGGGATGATCACATCCACCTGGGCAGAGGAGATGTTGAAAGATCCCAGCAAAGCTCGAGCCTCTATCATGTTCATCGCTGAGGCTGTGGATCCGACCCAAAGATGACTAGTTATGCGCTTTGGGTCCAGGTTCTCCTGGACAAAGACAGAACCCTAAGTCGGATTCTGGTTAGGGGCCCGGCGTTCGAAAACGGAAAACACCCAGTCCGCCACCATCATCAGTGGAACACCGGTGTTGTCACAAGCATAGGAACCTCTGGCTCCCCTCCATAAGGCAGAATGGGTAGACGGCAAAACCGCAGCCCTCCGATGGTGGCCCCGTCGTGATGCAGTCTCACTACCGCACTGAGGAGAGAATGAAGATTCTAAAGAACCCCGTGAATCCTCATCACTGGAAAAAATAGAAGTTGCATTGAAAACCATGATCGCAGAAAGGAAGAAAAAAATCTGGAGAAGGAATTCTTTTTGCACAGAAAATATTGAAGAAGAATGTGCTGGAGAAAAATGGTTCGTATTCTAAGTCAGTTCAGTTCCACCCCCACGATTTAAATGGTGGGACCCTTCGGCTGCCCACTCACGACCTATCCAAACTACCACTTTCCTCGAATCATTGCGACCTTAGCATATCAGACGTCTCCATATGGGAGCTAGACAGGCGCCCCTACTCCATACGCCTTTCGCATTTAATAA
The DNA here is from genome assembly GCA_948329865.1 of Linaria vulgaris. Taxonomy (NCBI): domain Eukaryota; kingdom Viridiplantae; phylum Streptophyta; class Magnoliopsida; order Lamiales; family Plantaginaceae; genus Linaria; species Linaria vulgaris. The sequence continues at coordinate 65,554,394 of OX415251.1, forward strand.
GCATCTCTTCCCAAGACGGGCAGTTGGAGGGACCAGCAGGTGGAACGATTCAAATCCACAACCACCTTGGGACTCGTTGTCTCGGCCACCCTCCTACAAAGTATCCTACTCATTACGCCCACGAGCAGTTACAAATAGAGTCCAAAATTTTCTAAGTGTGGTAACCTTGAGCCTCAGAACCAAGACTAAGCACCCTCGTGGCATACTCCATACGGGACCCTCGCGAGAAGATTGCAAAAGACTCCCCCAACGGGCCACCCCAAAAAAGTTTCCTAGAAGAGTCAAAAATGTTTTTAAGTCTGATGATCGTGGTTACCCATGCAGAGGAGAAAAAGGACCCCGAGATGACAACACTTGTGGGCAACATGTAAAAGAATAACGAGTCCCCCATTTAACAAAGGAAACTGCGAGTACCCAGGTGGGCAAAGACAAATTTTTTTTCTAATTATGGAATCTTAAAGACAGAACACGTCAAACACAGTCATAATCCCCGACCAACGACATAAGAAATTGGGGTCAAAAGGCTTCATTAAATAGTTAAAGATCTAGGGGGACGGCCCGGTTCAACCCCAAAGAAAAGAAAACCTAAAACGAATTAAGGCCACCCGGCCAAAAAAACCCCTCTAAGCTATCTACGGCTGACGAGGGCGAGAATGTTCGACCACAGTGGAAGGAGACGGGGAATCTTGGGCCCGAGAAGCAACCCCAAGAAGCAGCACCAAGGTCGCTTTAGGAGTACTAGGGCGGGCCATTCTGGAGGAGGACAAGCTCTGAGTACTGACCCCGGGACGATAAAAGTTCAGCTAAGAACCCAATTGTCGGCAGGCTTTAAAACCCCACAGCAGATGAGCTTCGAAGTAGGGGCCAAGTTGTTCCCTCACCTCCTTCTCGCAGCCCGCCAATCGCTCATCGTGCTGCTATTGGTCTTTGCCAAAGCAGCTCGGAGCGACTCCACTAGCTCTTCCGAGGCTTGGAGTTTCCGAGCCCAGTCGACCTCTTTCCCCGCCAATGACTCATTTTCCTTCTCAAAGGCAACCAGGCGGTCTTTTAGTTTTTGCTCCGACTCTTCTAGTTCTTTCGCCCGGCCACATGGCTCTCGGCTTGGGTGCTACCCTTGGCCTCAACTTCCCACAGCCTCGTCTTCAGGACGTCCCTCTCACGGATGGCCTTCTCGTAAAAATGGGACATACCTCTCAACCTAATCGAACTCTTCCAAGGAAGAAAAAGAAACAAGTGTCAGCAGATTGTGCAAAATAAAAAAGAAATGAAAAACATATAATCCTCAAACACAAAAGCGATAACACTTACCAAGGTCTCACACATTTGCGCAACTAGACCAAGCTCCTGGGCACTCAGAAAAGAATGGGTGGAAGAGGAGCCTAGGGCGGCTAGCCCACTGGAAAAGCCCAGAGTCTGTGCTCCCAAACCCACGACACTCGTCAAAAGAGACTGCATAGGAAGAAGCATGAACTGACCCCAAGTGCGAGCCTCCCGAGCATGAGTCACCACCGGAGGACCAGAATACTCAACCTCATAACGCTTGGGCTGGGGAGGCGAAGATCTCTCAGCAACCTACTCACTCCCAACAGTCGTAGGTTGGGGCTTTAACGGCTCACCACCCGGGGTCCCACCGATATCAGCCTGCAGCGCCTCCTTGTACATCTTTTCCAGCCACTCTGCACCCGCGTCGGGTCCCACATGCGTAAGGGGAAACCCCTCATTATTAGAGTCTTGCAACAAGATAACCTTACTCTTGGAGGAGACATCTGGTTGCTTCCGACATCGCTTTCTCCCAACTACGCCCGTTCCCTTCTCACTCGACTGCTCGTATGGGATGTAGCGTCGGGTGAAGCCCTCCTTTCTTCCGAGGGATCATTCGGTGATGCAACTAAGGTGGCCAATCCTCTAGTCCTCCGAGGTTTCAGAGCAATAACCCTCTTCTTCTTCTTGGAATGATGGGGAAGGGGAGCCTCACAGTTTAGCTTCTCCATAACAGCCTTTGTAGGACAGAACAACAAAAACCCGATTCAACAATGAAGAAAAACTGGACGAGTAAATGACCCAAGAAAACACTCAAAAAAATTACTTATTCTCGAACGCTTATTCCCAATAAATGGCGCCAGGGCCAGAACGTCGTTCAGACCGCAGTCCTCATAAAGGGCCGATAACACCTTGACCTGCGACATCCTGGCCCAGCTAAAGCCCTGCTCAAAGAATCCATCGGCCGCTAACTGTTCCGTAGCCTCGCAGTATCAATATCAAAAAACATTTGGGGGTCCAGATTCCACTTCCTCGGAACCCCTTCTAGAAGACCCGCGGAGGTATGACGAACTAAGAAGAACTTCTCCTTTCAACTACTGTGAGATCCAGGAAGCACGTGGAGGATCCTCTTCTTCGACTTCTGCATAGTGAAAATGTAGAAAAGCGTGTCCACATAAGAGCTCGCCAAGTCAAAGGCCCCAAAAAACCTGTGCACCAAGCAAAGGTGGATATAGGCCGTGCAGATGAAGGAAAATGCCTCCAGAGCCGACCACCCATTGGGGGAGAGTTGGCTCGGACAGAGCATGTAGGCCTTGTAGACCTCCCGATAGAAAATCGAGAGGAAGGATCTCAGTACCGCCTTGATATGGAACGAAGTAGGCCGTGTAGAAGTCCTCACGAGGGGAAGTCGCCCTGTCGTCCTCTCGGGGTACCACAATCTCCATGTCAATAGTATATGCCTTATACTGGGTAAACTCAGCCTCGATCTCCTCACGATATTGCATCGTACTCCTCACCAGATCAACCAAAACTGGAACTGCTCATTGAAGCCATAAAACCGCTGAAACTTTTGAAGAGAAAAGAAGAAAGAAATAGAGGGAAATAAAGGGGGCTCGGGTGAATAAAGCCGAGTCTCCTCAATTTATAGGCCATGGAGCACAAAAGTAGCCCTTGACGCATGGCCAACTCAGCGCCACGTGGAGCATGCAGGGCCACAATTGTAGAAAATGCCCAACAACACATAAGCTCATTTAATGAATTCCAAGTGATTTCTATGAATTACACTCGGGACTAGGGGGACTTCTAATGATGCATAATCCGCCACGCCCTCGGACATGGTAACCTACAAAAACGAATAACGGTCTAGAGGAAGGGCACGCCCAGGTCAAGACCAGCTATTAGCCAGATAGAGGTATACATTCTCGAATTCGGAGAAGGTACCCTCGAGTCACGACCAGCTAACACCCCCAAAGAGGGGATTCAGTACAAACACCCGGAGAAGATACCCCTGGATCCCGGCTGATCAACACCCCTAATAGGGAATACAACTCGGATCTAGAGACTCGGGTACATCTTCCTCCACGACCTAAAAGTAGTCTAAACCTCGGGTATTCACAAGAAAATACCACGGAACCCCCCAGACCGATGAGTAGACACTGCCCCAATGGCTGAGCTCCGCTTGGACCCCCAAGAGGTGAAATCCGACACTTAGCCAAAATATCAAGGAGAAAAGAGGACAAAACTAAAATATTAAGGACACGAGTGAGTACAAGGAAGAGTTAAAGGCCCCACGATGCATGGGCTAAATAGATAGCTTAAAAATAATACAACTACGAAAAATGACCCCACGAGTCCCGCTCAGAACAAACAACCAAGAAGGTCATCTGACCATCCAGGCACCGCGCACACGATCAGACTCAGAAGGTGTGTCAACCACCCAAATTCAACATAGCTCCCAACCACCCTCATTATGATGGAAGACCATACCCCATTGGTTCGAATCACCCATTGGAGCAGAAAGCGACAACTCTTACCGATGCAGATCAGTAATTGGGGCAGACTAGTGCCACGTCTAAAGACCATTGGAGCAGGTGCCATCAATTACCCGCTCAGACGAACATCAGTTAACTCATGCTATTGGTCGTCCCCTGACACGCGACCCTCATTAACGTAGAAGACCCTCATACCATTGGATGACAAAGCCACCCATAGTTAAGACGATAAGACCAATTCCCATTGGCCAAAGACCGAAGGTTGCCCCCAATAAATCCACAAGGGAGAGCCAGAAATCCACAAGTTCACCACATACGCAAATTCAGTCCAACTTCTGTCGAAATCTATGCACTATCGTACTTAGAATATATTACATACTCTACTAGATCTAGCTATCTAACCACACGACCTCTTGTAATTAACTCAAAGTCTTTAATAAAATAACAATGCCTCATTTCCCTCAAATTTGAGAGTGGCCTTCCGAACAAAATAATTAAGTGACGATATCCCCGAATATCCCGACCTCACGGGCCCGGACGTTATTGCATCACAGTATCCATTGAGAGAGTTAAGTCGAACATAGCTCATATGTCTCTTTGGAGGGCCGAGCTTTGATCGGCCTGCGTGATTCACTTGTTTCTACTTTGCGCGATTTCACATTTTTGACTATACCTCCTTGTAGGTAGGTCGAAACCTCGATCCGCTTTTTGATACAGAAACTAGACTCATGCAGACTCCTGGTAATATATGACACACGTCGAGCTTTAATGGTGATACATGTCAAAATTCTTGTACATCGAGCATATTTGCGCGACTTTACGGTTCATACCATTTCTCCTCACACGTATGCCGAAACCTCAATCCGTTTCTTGCTATAGAACCATAACTCGAATCTCTTTCTAGAAGTATATGGTAAATGTTGAGAATATATGTTGAATTTATGACTTTTCGAATATACATGTCGAGCATATTTGCACGACTTTACATTTTGGATCATATCTCCTAACACGTATGTCGAAACCTCAATCCGCTTCTTTCCATATAACAGTAATTCGAATATCTTTCTACAAATATATAGTATATGTGTACATACTGAATTTCCTGAATGGGACACGTCGAGCATCAATGCTCGACATAGGGCCTCTGGGACTCTCTCTCTCTCTCTCTCTCTCTCTCTCTCTCCCTCTCTCTCTCTCTCTTGGGAGGGGTATATATAGGCACAATGGAGGATAATGTCGAGATTTTAGAGTAGATGTCGAGCATAAAACTCGACATATACTTGACGTTATTAAGCCCAAAAACTCAACATGCCAAAATCTGCGTAGCTCCACCGTTTTGGGCATAACTTTCACTAAAGACTTCCAAATTTCAACCCGCTTGTTGCATTGTAACCTAGACATCTGTGGCTTTCCAATGACAAATCACACACTGCCTAATTCTTTGAATACAAATATTAGTGATCCAAATACGGTTCACTCAATTCTAGTTTTCTTATGCTTCTGAGCATTCACTCGTCAATCAACACCATTGTGGCATCCACGTTACACGACACATATTTTTAATATATTATGGCACATCACATATTTATCACGGACTAATGATCTATGAATAATTAAATTGGTTATACTTATTTATTAGACGGTTGCATGACTCAATCTAGGAATCATATAATCCAAAATTAAATTTAAATAATAATATTTTCTGTAGTTATAGTTTAAATAAGAATTTATCCCCTACAGTTTTAATTAACTGTGGTACTTAAACGAACTAAAAGTCTAAAACGAGAACCGTGGTGAGACGTTAACGTTTTTTCTCTCATCTTGAATGAACGGGGGAGTGTTTCCATAAAAAAATGAAATTCTTTTAATAAATTAGTTTAATCACCTGTATTTTGATATTGTCTTTGTCTTAGACGAAAGCTAAGGAAAAAAGCAGATCACCCCCTTAGCTTTCGGTCGTTTTGGACTTTGCCTCCCCAGCTTTGATTTTTAGCACTTTGCCCCTCAGCTTTGAATTCCGTCAAATGTTACCCCCAACGGGAATATTCCGTCAAAAAAACAAACATTTCATTAAATTTTGACTCTTTGCCCCCCCAACTTTTGGCATTTTTAACGGAATATTCATTTTTTAACAGGCTATTCGTTTTTTTTAACGGTCATGCTACGTCGGGAGGTAACGTTTGACGAAATTCAAAAGTAGGAGGACAAAGTGCTAAAAATCAAAGCTCGGGCCTTTTTCCCCCTAAAGCTATTCATAGTTAAGATTTGTGGATAAATTAATAGTGATTAAACTAATCCCTTCGAGTGTAGATAAGAATAGAAGGTTCGACTGGGGTGACGTTAGCATTATTTTAATATATTATGTATGTACCTTTAAATTACTTCGTTTCTCTTGTTAGTTGGGTGAAAAGGTCCACAAGAAATTAAGTACAAAATCCCTGAAAATGAAATATAAAAGGACGACTAAGTAGATTCGTTATTCTCAAAGACTGGTTTAATTATCATTGATGTAACATATACCAAATCACCCTTTAGTCTATATTAAGTTGACTAAGTTGTCCCAAGACTTCCAAATCCAGCCGAGCAAATTAATCTTATCTTCCCAAAATTATTTCATGCAACTATTTATTGACAATGTCGTGCAACGGCTACTAATGCACTTTGGCGATAGACTTATGAAAAAGTTAAATCGAGGAAAAGGAAAAGATGAAATTTAATCAAAAATTTTGATGGAAAATTAATTCTTCCGTTTGCAGTGTGTTTGGAAGCATACTACTTTTGATGAAAAAAAAAATAATAAAAATTGTGCACTTATTATTAGTTATTATTAATTTAAATTGTAAACTCAAGATCTAATACTTTAAACTGGAAGTATATGGTAAACTAGTATCTGAAAAACATTTCATCGAATTGCTCAAATATTTTATATATTTATGAAGTTCTCATTGGAAACATTTCCTGTAAATTCTCTACAACTATAATAAAGTAAAATATACATATTATATTTTGATGAAACTTTCCACTTTAAACTTAATTTATGGTCTTGTGCACTAATTTAAGATGGACAGTATAAAAATTATTGTTCTCACGAGTAATATATAGAATTCGAGTTGAAGTCTTCTATTTTCACATGAGTAAGAAGTTACACGTTTATTTTTCTAATCAAGATTATATTGTTTTTTCTTCAAATATAATAGCTTTTCCCACATATTTTAGGAAAAAAACAATAGTTTTTAAACTTTTGGAGATTTGATAATATGTTTTCATATTATGTAGGAGGTAACCAAAAATATATATATTTTTTTTTACTTTTTCCTTAGATTTTCTTTACTTTCTTGGAAATTCTTGAGTTACCAAACAGTTGGAAAGAAATAATTCCCTCATTTTATTTCTTTCCACCAATTTTCTAGTAACTAAATTGAGCCTAAGACTTAGGGGTGTGCGGTTCGGTTTAATCCAACCATTAGTTTGGTTTTTGAATAGAGGGTTTGGTTTTGGTTTTCTCCTAAAGCAAACCATAAGCCAAACCGTTTGACACGGTTTGGTTCGGTTTAAATTACCATCGATTTGGTTTTTTTTTTTTTTTTTGCACCGATTTCGGTTTTTCTTTTTGTTTATTTTTTTTCTTGTTTTTTTACACAATAATGTATAAATCTTCTCATTTATTTATTAAAAAAATAAATTGATAGACAATGTAAAAAAAAACAAATAACATATAATATTTAATAAAATAACTTAGTAATTATATAGATAATTCATCAACCGTAAATTATTAATCATCAACAATTTAAAAATAGTAAATGTAGTAGTTGCAATAACAATCGTTTTTTTCTTCTAAAATCATACAATATATATACCCCTGCATGCACAAAAACTATCTATTTATATATTTGAACAATACAACGTCAATATAGTACACCTTTCCTACAATTTATAAATTCAACGGTTTTTATTTAAAATATTTTTTATGATTTCATTTACATACTTAGTTTTATTCATATTAAATATAAATCTAATAGTTTAGAGTATTAGGATATTATACCACTAAATAATTAAGCTAATAAAAATACGGTTTCGATTTGGTTCGGTTAACCGATGGAATAAACCAAAACCAAACCATATATGATTTTGGTTTTGACTACCATACCATAAACCGCACCAATCATCCGGTTCGGTTAAAAAATCAAACCACCGGATCGGTTATCTACTCGTTTAGTCACTTTGCGTTTTCTATGCACACCTTTACTAAGCCTTGTGTTTTTTATGATTGCAGATATATAAAGTATACAACTCTCATCACAAGGTTTATTTATTGCTTATTAGACTTAATATGAACATGTAGTTCATTTTTGTAAATTATATGAGGATAATGATCGATATATACCAAGAAAATATTCTAGATACGAAGCAACTTCTTATAAAATCGCATATTTAACCTTCCCAAAACTAAAACTGACATTTAGAAGAAAAATAATTGACAACAAACACTAACTTTTAGAATTAATTGAAGATTCAGCACATGATTTTAGGAACCTGGTTTGATCCCTCGGAATCGCTCGAAAACAATCACGGGTAATCAAAACATTGTCTTATAGGATTCATATCGGCTTTGACTGCTCTGCAGTCCCGTCGGGAATAATTTGTATGATTTGCTAGAATTGTGAGGGACTATAGAGAACCAATTTGGGGACTTAGGAAGACCGTTACATAGTTGAACCCCGCTTTAATCTTCATAATCAAGACTAAATAAATGCTATAAAAGGAAGATAGCGATATTAAACAACAGGACGAATTATCAAAAATGCCCGCTAACTTTTGCCTTTAATCTTAAATGCCTGTTATTTCCAAACCTGCTGAAAATGCCCGTTAAGTTTTAAATTTTCTAACAAAAATGCCCGATTTTAAAAATTCGAACTTTTTATCCGACGTGGCATCCGAATCAAAAAGACGCACTTCTGAATCAAAAAGCCGCGTTTTGAAATTCAGGCATTTTTGGTAGAATTTTAAAAGATACAGGACATTTTTAGCATTATTTTTCCGACAAGATAAGTTTTTTTGTGCTTATTTTTCATTTCGGGCATTTTTAGTAGAAATTTTAAAAGATACATGGCATTTTCAGCAGGTTTAGAAATAACGGGCATTTAAGATTAAAGGCAAAAGTTAGCAGAAATTTTTGATAATTCGTCCTAAACAACAAGTGGGTCTTTTCGGTTTTTCTATCCACACGCGTGGAAAATCAAATGGTTGGTGTTACTATGGAATAAAGATGATAGAAATGATTATAGAAATTATATATAGAATATTATTAAAATATTATTTTCCTAGTATTTTAATTATTATTAGGTAGTGATTTAATAGTTTGGTAAGTTTAGGATTCTAAGTTATATTGTTGCTTTTATTAAAAATTCTAGCTTTGATAGGTTTTTATTACTTAGCCTATAAATATGAGGCTAAGGGTTTATTATTAGACACGTTTATGATTATTGATATTGAATTGTCGATTGCAATTGTTATCTTCCTCTTGTTCGATATTCTTGTTCTTCTAGTGCTTTTCCCTCCCTCTAAAATTTGAAATCTGGAAATTAATTCCCCACCTCTATCAAATTGGCACCAGAGCCATTCGTATCCTTTCTTTTTCCGTTGCGTCAGTATTTCAGTTCTTGTTTAATCGAGTTTTAGAAAAAGAAAAAAAAAAACAAAAAAAATCGAGTGTTTTCATTATTTTTGGTAGTTTAGGGTTTGGTTTGTAATTTTTGAATTTAGAAAAAAAAAAAAACAACAAGGAAGAAACGCGCAGCAACACACACTACTGTGTGCGCCGCCGTCAAGCCCTAGCAACGGCGCGGGTCTGCCACAGCTCGGCACCGCCATCCACTCGCCACCAGCCACCACCGTCGCGGCCGTCGACACCACGCGACACCGCCTCCGTGCAAACGGTCAACCGCGCCAATGGTCAGCGGGCGTTCGCTTCACGCCGCCGCCACCGCGTCAGATCTCCGCTACCCGTGCGATCTCTGACACCATCACCGCCGTCACTCCCACGTTCGCGCCACCAGTCTCAGCAGTCTGCACATATTGCAACACCGCCGCTGTTCCATCCGCTTGACTCCGAAGGCTGTCCTGTGAAGAAGACGGATATTACAACTTTGAACCTTCTTGGTTATTTACAATTTAATGCTTCAAGTGCTAATCTTCTCATATTTGGCTGGATATTGTTGAATACATGTGATTTGGAGCAGTTAAAGCCTATTGGAGAGGGAGTGGCCACCTAGACTACAACAAAAAGTTTTGATTGCCCCAAAATATTCGGTAAAGTTAATTCTTCTTATTGATTTAGGGACTTTTTAATTTTTGTTGGCAAGTGTTGCATGACCGTTACAAGAGCAATGACGGATAAGAAACTTGAAGAATTATGTAATAGGATTGAAGCAATGAATGGTACGATTCAATCAATGAAGGATGAATTCAATGATAGGATCACAACATTAGAGAGTAAATTGGATGTTCATGTGTCTCAATGTCAAAATTCAGTAAGTAATTCTACACCATGTCCGAATAACGGTAAAGGAATCCTACCTAAACCTGATATTCATTACAAACAGAGATCTGTCGGACCTTCTAATAACGAGAATGGTAGGAACATGCATGTTGAGCATAATCAATATGATCGTTATCTTGATGACCATGAAGATATTCAGTCTTATCAACATAGGGAGAGGTACGGAGGTAGACCTAGTAGACATCAACCACCTGGCGATGATCCTTATGACACAACTAGGAAGGTTAAGGTTGATATCTCGGATTTTGATGGGAGACATGATCCTACTGTCTTTGTTGATTGGTTAGATTGTTTAGAAGATTATTTTGATTTTTATGGCATGACTGATCGTCATAAAGTCCTATTTGCAAGAATGAAGCTAGTTGGGTTTGCTAAGAAGTATTAGCAAAGTATTGTAAGAGAGGCTGAGCTAGCTGATGAACCTCCTATTGTTTTGTGGGAAGAGATGAAGCATAAATTGAAAGAAAAATATTTGCCTTCTTTTTACAAAAGACAAATGATGGATGATTGGTTAAATTTGAAGCAAATGTCCTCCCGTGTGGCTGAATATTTTGATCGGTTCAAAGATTTGAGACTTAGGTGCAAAGTTAGAGAAGAGCATTGGGTCACTGTGACTCGATTCATTAATGGCTTGCGGGATGATCTTCAAAGGGATGTGAACTTACATGCGCCAGACACTTTACTTGATGCTTATCAAAAGGCATTAGAAGTTGAGCGGTACCACAAATCTTCGTCTGCATACGGATCACAAGTTGGGGGAGTCTAAACAAACCAAGTCTGTCAGTTTTCAATAGTCTAATCGAGAAAGTTCAGGATCTTAATCTTCTGTAGTATGCCATAAATGCACTGAAAGAGGTCATATTGCTTCCCGATGTCCGCACCGCGCACTGTTGGTTTCACATGAGACCCACAAAGATGAGGAAGAGATACTTGTGGAATCATTTGAAGAAGATGCCACTATAGAGGGTCAAGATAATGAGAGTGGGACACAACCTCAGCTTAATCTCATGAATCAACTTATGGCACCAACTATTGACTCTAATTTGTTGAACTTGCCTTCAAATTTTAATGAGAGTCCTACAGTCAATATTAAGAATTTAACTTCTTATCGTGATAATTGGCCTTCTTATTTTTATGCTAGTGTTTCAGGGAGTTCCACAACTTCTTCAAGTTTAATGCCTACATTGTCTCCTACATCACCCGTATCCTCGGAGGCAAATCCTGGTGGTCTCATTGATGGACGTCAAGACTATCTTGTTCGTTGGAAGGGTCGCCCAAAACCTGATGATTTGAATTCCATTGAAGATTCAAGAATGGCGTTTTCCAAACTCTCCAGGGGCGAGTTTTTTCAAGCCGGGGAGAATGATAAAAATTATATATAGAATATTATTTAAATATTAGTTTCCTAGTATTTAATTATTATTAGGTAGTGATTTAATAGTTTGGTAAGTTTAAGATTCTAAGTTATATTATTGCTTTTATTAAGAATTCTAGCTTTGGTATGCTTTTATTACTTAGCCTATAAATATGAGGCTAAGGGTTTATTATTAGACACGTTTATGATTATTGATATTGAATTGCCGATTGCAATTGTTATCTCCCTCTTGTTCGATATTCTCTTCTTGTTCTTCTAGTTCTTTCTCCCCTCCCTCTAAAATCTGAAATGTGGGAATTAATTTCCCACCTCCATCAAAAGAACAGGATGTGTAACTTCTTACTTTCTCATTCAATCATATGTATTGATGGGGATATTTTAGGAGGGCTGGCCAACAACGTCAGCCTACTTTATAGTACATTGAACATGCCCTATTCGATGTTTCATGTGCATCGAACCGATTTGATTCAATGTACATTCTCCAGTTGTCAGTGGGACTCGCGGGACGGTGGTTGTATATACCTCGTCCCTTTGTAGTATGTGGACGCATTCAAGATACATTCTGAGCTACTCAATATCAAACATAGAGCATTCGACACTCACCTAGATCGAACATACTGCATTCGATATTCATCGGGATCGAACCTTGAACATTCGACAAGGTATTGAACAAAGGATACTGAATTCGATACTTAACACAACATCGAATCTGTTAGATTCGACACATCCTAATTCGATACAGAAACTCCACTGCACGTCTAACATCGAATAACAGCAATTCGACATGTCAGCATCGAATGCCCTAAATTCGATACATCGTATTAATCTTGTAATTTACTTATTTAACCTAGTAAGCTTGTATTAGGTGTTCCGCACCAAGCTAGTCCGATTATTAATTGATTAGCATTATTTTGGCTATTTGTACTCCAATTGTATTTCTTTACTGTGTTATGTTACATTGACAAAATAAGACCAAAATATTGGCGTTGTCTGTGGAAACACCGCATATTTCAAATTTACTAGGTATGACATCTAGAATTACTACTCGGTCGAAAAGCAGAGCTGTAGAAGGTATGAACGAGAAAGTTGATAGGGCTTCAGTATGCCGAACGGTACCAGACAATGAGCAACCGCCGACTGTGCCCAGAGGAGTGCCAACACCAGCAAGAAAGGAGTCACCTGTAGAAGAGGTACCAAGAGAGGATGCTGATGCAACATGGGCAACCGCAACAACAGCATCAGCCACGAACATGACGAGAGAAGAGATCGTGGACGTGGTGAAGACCGTCATGACTGAATTTTGGGCACATGCATCGCAAGTACATGCGCCACCACCGGCAGTGCAGATGGGGACTGTAAATGAACAAGGTTCCGTTGCGAGAGCTTCGAAGGAAGCTGAGAAAGAGAAGGCGCGCCATGACGACCAAATGAGCAAACCTACCTCTCGAGGAGGGCAGGGTAGAGAAAAATCAGTCCGCGGGGACCAAGCAGGAAAGCCCAAGTCGATAGAGGTGCAATTGAGAAGGCACCGTGAGACAAAGAGGAAATAAAGGAGAGGAAATGATCAAGAACAACCCACATGGAGGGAAGAAAAGGAAGACAGGAGACGTGAAGAGAGTCACGACTCCAGGAAAGAGTATGACGAGATGACAATGAGAGTGGAAAGGCTTAAAAGGGAGAAAATTGTGGTTGAAGGTCGGATGCAGCCAGGAGGAAGCGTTTTGAGGGGCAGTCCATTTTCCGAAGAGATTGAAGCTGTGATCTTGGGACAGGGAGAGGAGATCCCTGAATTGAAAAACTACGACGGGAAATCTGATCCCCACGATTATATGTATCACTTGAACATGAAACTGTCTTTGTATGGCTTCAAAGAAGTCATGTAAACGAGGATAGTAGCAACCACCATAACTGGGGTGGCACTGGATTGGTTTACTCGGATTACGCCGGGATCGATCAAAGACTACAAACAACTGAGGGGAATGTTCAAAGATTAATTCTCGAGTCAGGCCAGATTGGTTTTGGATCACTCCCATCTTTATGCCATGAAGTAGGGGACCAACGAGAGCTTGAAGGACTTCATGTGACGCTTCAACGATGAGCTATTATGGGTAGACAACCCAAGTGGAGAGATGGTGATGAGTATTCTCTTCTAAGCGACTAACAACACCATATTCAGAGGGGATTTGATCAGACATAAACCCACCACAATCGAAGCTATCAAAAAGATAGCGCATAGTGTGGTTCACTTGGAAGAAATGATGGCGACTAAATCGCCCAACGTGGTGCCTCCAAGAGAGAAGGAGCGGGGAAGGGAAGACCAAAGCCGCAACTACAACAATAACAGGAGTAGGAACAATAAGTACTGGGACGCATCTCCCAAACGGTACACGCCTTTGAATGCAAGTATTATGACAGTACTTGGGGTGGCAAAAAGAAAAGGGTGGCTGAAAGAGCCCAGATAGATGAAGGACTCAAAGGAAACAAGATACTCGACCCACTACTGTAAATATCACAATCAAAAGGGCCACGGCACATAGTATTGCAAGGATCTTAAGGAGGAGATTGAACGATTGTTGAAGGATGACAAACTAGTGGAGTTTGTCAGAAAAATGAAAGAACAAGACGATGGTACGGACTGAGAGAGGACACCCTTCCCTAGAAAGGACAAGCAAAAGATGATCGAATAGTCGCACTCGTTCGAGTATCCACAAATTGGGAATGGAAATATCAGAAAGGCCATGATAAACGTGATATCGGGAGGTCCTAGGGGGACAGATTCCACCAACGCCCGAAAGAGAATTTTGAGGGTCATTTTTTCAGATAAGTTTGTCAGCATGGCAAATATACTGAGGATCGAGGAAATGCCACACGAAGAGGTCACATTCTCTACCACGAATCTGCGAAAGCTGAAACTCGAGGCCATTCAAACGACAAATTTGGATTCCTCATTGGTGATAATGGTCGATATAGCCAGTTTTGGCGTTACCAAGATGTTGGTAGATGCAGGCAGCTCGGTCAACATTTTGTTAAGCTCTACTTTGGACAAGATGGGGCTGAACGACGAAGCTCTGAAACCAGTGAGAACTTCACTTAGCGGTTTTGGAGGTCTGGCAATTGTACCCTGCGAAATGCTTGTGCTTCCAACTTCCTTGGGAACCACGCCATAAAGAAGAACACTCTTGGCAAATTATCTAATTGCCGTCATGCGCTTCGCGTATAACGACATCTTAGGAAGGCCCGCTCTAAATGCATTAGGGCACTACCCTCGACTTACCATCAGATGGTGAAATTTCCTACTCCTGCAGGTACGGGCGAAGTGATTGGAGATCACATTGAAGGATGGAAGTGCTACGTGAATTCACTTCGTTTACAACCACAACAGGAGCAAGAGGCGGTATGCGTTGGCCCCCATGCAGATGGATCACCTCAACTAAGAGGCTCCGATTTAATATTTTGCAAGTTGTTAGTATCCCAAATAATTTTGAACAACATTTATTCGTCCTCTCAGCCATGACAAGCTTGAGGGACAAAATATGTAATAACTTAAAACAGATACACTGAAGACTTGAGCCTGAGGGCCAATATCGGGAAGCTCAGCATGCCGAGCTATTGAATTAAGCTCCGCTCTACTCCCATTACTTAAATCCGTCTCCGAGAGAGATACTTTTGAAAAACTATCTCAGGTCACATACATTGCTCAATTGTATCTCCCCATGATATTACATCTTTAAACATTATTTAAAAAGGGACGGAAACTCTGTCTAAAAGTGCACGAGATACCGTACTCCCTAAAAAATTAAAAACGGGACGGAGACTCTGTCTAAAACGGCACGAGATACCGAACTCCCTCAAAAATTAGAAAAGGGACGGAAACTCTGTCTAAAACGACACGAGATACCGTACTCCCTAAAGGGACGGAGACTCTGTCTAAAACAGCACGAGATACCGCACTCCCTCAAAAATTAAAAAAAGGACGGAGACTTTGTCTAAAACGGCACGAGATACCGCACTCCCTCAAAAATTAGAAAAAGTGACGGAGACTCTGTCTAAAATGGCACGAGATAGCGCACTTCCTCAAAAAGTAAAAAGGGAGGATATTGTGTCTAAAACGACATGAGATACCGCACTCCCTAAAGGGACGGAGACTCTGTCTAAGACGATACGAGATACGACACTTCCTCAAAAATAAAAAAAAGGATGGATGTCTAAAATGGCAAGAGATACCGCACTCCCTCAAAAATTAAAAATAAGGCGAAGACTCTGTCTAAAACGACACATGATACCGCATTTCCTCAACATCTAAAAAGGGACAGAAATTTTGTCTAAAAATGACACGAAACACCGCGACCTCCTGAATAATAATGAGACATATAGAAATAAGGCTTTGTTAAATGATTCCTATTCAATCAAGTCAAACCATAGGCTCATATCATAAAGCGAAACAAAAACTATCATGATTGTGAAAGGATGCTCACATTGTCAAAATAAAGTAAAAAGCGACGACATCAATTGAAAGAAAAGGCAGTGATATGCGCCCCAGATCAAGCAAATAGTATCAAAAGTCAAAGCGAAGGACAAACATACGATTGTTACGAATAGTTCAAACACATAAAAGGCGACGCAGCACCAGAAAACAACAAATTAAAAATTGTTCATTACAAAACGAAATGAACACGAGAGCCTTCAGGCATCAGTCTCAGTTTCATCCTCGTCCTCTGAGGAATGGTACATTGCTGGCATAGGGGGTGGTGGAGAGAGACCGCGAATGACAAGGCCTTCGTCTTCCAAAAGCACAACGAACTCATCAGGAGAGTCAGGCTGAGAACTCGTTTGGGACGGCATATTTTCTAGGTTAGGCTCCAGAGTAAGATCCAACCAATCCGGCTTGAAACCACCACCGACGTACTTCGTCTTGTAGAATTGGTGGACAATCAGGATCACACCGACGAGCACTAATCTCTTGGAAGGTGCTGCTCCGAAGGAACTCCTCGACAATCTCCACCCTCTGCTGAGCGGAAACCTGTTCGAGCACAAAGGAAATTAATAAAAAAGAATATAAAAGAATACAAAATACAAAGAGTCAAAATTCTTAACCTCGTTAAGCCCGCACAAATATTTAGCACCATCGGCGTGATAAGATTTCTCCTTCTCCACCGACACCTCCACCTCGAGCTTGGTGGCTCGTTTGGTCAGCTTCGTTTGGTCAGCTTCTCTTTGCTGGCCGAGAGATTGGATACTTGCAGTTGGAGTTAATCAACAACCTCATGCGCCTGTTTCACTACCTCTCTATCGGCATGGGCCCTCGTGGCATACTCCTTGACCTTTTGGAAGGCCTTCTATTTTGCATCAAGAGCAGCCTTTAAGGCTTCAGAATCTCCACTATGGAGCTCGCCTCTGTTCTGTGGCTGTCCGCTTGTGGCCGTTTCATGAGCTTGGACTAGTGCCACAAACATGGCGTCCACTATTCCGCCACCCTAAAAGATAATAAGCAAACAAATAAACATTCACCTAGCAAGCTTAAAATATAATTCACTCGGGATGAAGTTTTTATTATCACCATCAACAAATGAAAAGCTTTGCGCTCCATCATTTTCCTCTCTTCGGCAGAGACCGGATGCGGCACATCAAGGTTGGGAAGAAGAGTCATCATAGCGTCAATAGACGCAACCTCTGAAATTTCGTATCCCCCAACATGGGCACGTGGACTCTGGCTATATCCAACCCCGACATTTGGCCCCGTTGCATGAGCTGGGCCACTCCCAACACTTGGACCACGTGCATGAGCAGCAGGTGGGATAGCCCCTCCAGTTTGAGAGCGGGTCTGGTGGACTCTTCTTCTTTTGGCCTGGGTAACGCCTTCAATTTTATCACCTTGACCAACCTCCATGCTTTCAGAAGCTTCAACATGCCTAAACTCAGTAGCAGCTGGCACAGTATTGCGATTCACTCCCAGAACATCCTCGAAAGGCTTGGCAATGGTTTTCCTTCCCTTATCCTTCCTTTTCTTTGAAGGAGGAATTTCCCAAACAGTGGCAGTTTGAGAGCATGCCTGCTCAGCAGCAATGGCTCGATTCATGCGGGCGTGGCAATCCATGAAAAAATGGCCTGCAAGAATATCACATCATTAGGATTTTCATATTATTAACACAAAGAAAAATATCGAAAAAGATGCAAAAATATACCAAGAGTAAATCTTTCGTTATACGGAACCGGAGACAAACCAGCTAAAGACAACACTCGACTTTCTACCAGTTTTTTAACATCAAACTATTGATGTCGCACTAAATTCGGGATAAAATTGCAATCCCATGACATCGCGACAATGCCAGGGGTATCGCCACCCTTGATCCGTTATACCACTCGCGGCGATAAGGCCTAAATTCACCCTCATAGCTATCTTCGATATAGAAATATCTCTTTTTCCAATCTTTTCCGTACACAGTAGCTTCGCCGTTCAAAAATTTGCAATGTCATTGCGCTTTAATATGATAGAACCCTTCCTCTCGCCTAGCGATCTCAAACAGAGCATAGAACTCGTTGGGACTTTGAGGTTCGCGCAGTGCTTTCAGTACGAAAACCTTATCAAGGTGGTACGCAGCTGACCGCTTCCAAATCAAGGACTTATTCTTTATATGTTTGGAAGCCGCTCTCTACTCGACGCGTAGGGGGACTATGTGATGGGATATTTTAGGATTGGCTCAATATCGCATATTGGGTCGGCCCATCGGCGTCGGCCTACTTTATAGTACATCGAATATGCCCTATTCGATGTTTGATGTGCATCGAACGACTCTTGTTCGATGCGGAGTGCATCGAACCGCTTCAATTTGATGTACATTCTCCAGCTGTTAGTGGGTCCCACGGGATGGTCGCTATATATACCCCGTCCCCTTGTAGTATGTGGACGCATTCAAGATACATTATGAGCTACATAATATTGAACATAGAGCATTAGACACTCACCTAGATCGTACATACTGCATTCGATATTCATCGGGATCGAACCTTGAACATTCGACACAATATTGAATTAAAGGTACTGAATTCGATACTTAACACAACATCGAATTTGTTAGATTCGACACATCCTAATTCGATACAGGAACTCCACTGTACATCTTACATCGAACAACGACAATTCGATACGTCAACATCGAATGCCCTGAATTCGATACATCGTACGAATCTTGTAATTTATTTGGTTAACCTAGTAAGCTTGTATTATGTGTTTCCGACCAAGTTAGTCCGATTATTAATTGATTAGCATTACTTTGACTATTTGTACTCCAATTGTATTATTTTACTGTGTTCTGTTACATTGATGAAATAAGACAAAAATATGTATGTACACCTATTAAGCCCGAGTGCATATGTAATGGCATTTTCACGGTTTTTATGGGAAACTAGATACAACTAAACAAACAGAGTCCATATGACCTTCTTTGTTGGCTTTCGTGCATGTCATCTTGGTCTTGAGTTTGCTGCGAGATTCCAACAAAATCTTTAGCCAACAAGAGAGACATGGAGGAAATACTCGGCCAATGGGGTTCTTAACAAATTTTAGATTGGCCTTACAATTTTTTGTTTCATTTTATTGGAAATGGGGAATTGCTTTCAATTTGGCGGATCAGATGGCTACCTTGACCCTCGACAGTCCGGGTGTTTCCTTAGTCGGGTCCAACTAGGATTGATGCTAATATATCTTCTCTTATTGACACATACAATGGGTGGTCGAACTCAGAGCTGATTAGGAACACTTTGATGTGGAAAATGAGATTATTATTTGATCTATTATTCTAGGTAGTAGAAGCAATGGGAACACACATATTTGGCGTTATTGCAAGAATGAATTATTCGCGCTCACTTAATTATTAACCAAGGGTTGATTTTGAGATCACATGTGATTTCCGGTAGCCTTATTCATGATTGGAGAGACATATGGCGCACTTAGGTTCCAAATAAAATCAATATGTATATATATATATATATATTTCTTTTTGTTAGCAGATGTGTTTGAACGTGTTACCTACTTGATGCAACCTTGCGAGACGCCATATTGCTCAATAAATGGAGTGTTCCGTGTGTGGGTGTGGGATTGATAATGTGATTTGATGTGTGATTTTACTACAATATGATGTAGTAGTAATACCACTACTCACGTTCGCAAGTACAAGAGTCTAGTAATAATAAAATTATAAGCGAGGGTAGTGACCAAGTATTGTATCCCTTGAGATTATGTATCTTACTTTTACAATATAATTGTTGAACTTAATGAAACTATTACTTTGGTTGAAAGAAAATAGAAAGGACAATTGTAAACTAAAGCTATAACTACTGAAAGTAAAGACAAAGATAGAATTGAACTGATTGATTGGTTGATTGGATTGTAAAATAGATTAAGAAAAATGTATCTCGGAGATGGAATTTGTTAATCTCGAATACAAGTAAATCATAGACAAAATACCAATGAATCTATGTAAGACTTCTTTCTATCGACTAATGTTTTGTTCTTAAGTTGACATGAAAAATTAGGCGCACTCTCGCATCACCTAAAGAAACCCCTAACTACTAATGCTGTCAGACCGTTAATCACTATTCCCTCTCCAGAAGTTCACATTGACCCGTGGCGAGACAAACGTGGGCGTTATCACATTTACCGAGAGGTTTGGAATTAAATGCGAGGAAGGATTATTGGCGTGGTTCTCTCGAATTTCAGCTGTCTTTCATATGAATCTTGTCATGTGAGCTATCACTTTGTGTGGGGCATTATGGATGAATTAGAACAAGTTAATGGCGGTGAGAAGGTCGTGTAATCGTTGGAGTTAACTAATTTTTGTATTTATTACTAGACTCTATGGCAATCTATTGATACTCCTCCAGCGGTTGGTTGTCCTGAGGCAAAAGTAGTTGGTCTCCGCCGTGTTCTCCATGGTTAAATGTAGCGTTGATGTGACTATGTTTGAAGAGGAAGACAAGTCTAGTAATCGCGTTATTTTCCGAGACAATGAGAGCAGGTGTGTGGCGAGGACTCAGAGTATATTTTCGGGTAACCTTGGTCCTCTTAATTCGAAAATTATGGCTATGTTTGCTGTTGCCCAGCTTGCCATTTCAAGGGGTGGAATGATGGTTATTTTTACAGTGCCAACATAGAAGTTATTAACTCTATTATGCACAAAAACGAGAGAGGGTTGAGGGTAGAAATTTGATCAATGATATTCGGAAAGTATGACATAATAACTCTGCATTCTTTTTCAGGATCAACAGGGGCGACAATGTTGATGCGCACAACGTGGCGCGTACGGCCTCTAGTTGCACATGGACTATTGCTGTTGAGTTGGCCCCGATTTTGTTTTCGACCCAAATTGATTTACTTTCAGACTGTTTTCCTTATGTCATGTTCATGTTTTTCTAATGCATGGATTCTCATGTATAGCTTTTGGCTTTTTTGGCTTTTTTTTGCCTTTGATCTATGATCAATTTTTTTTCTTTTTCTGTTGACTTTTTGGGTTTGATTTTAATGAAATATTTTTTTTTCTTCAAAAAAGAAAAGAAAAAGAAAAAAGAAAAAGAAACTACCCTATCTATACTTATAAAAACGTAACAAAATATATGTAATCGAATCAAGTTCCCCAATTTTCTTTGATTTGCCCAGCATTTAAAGTCAATCGAGGCCACATAGCAATTTTATTACAAGACTAGGATCCATCAATTACGAATAGCTTTATTTATTTATTATTGAATATTATTTCCAACATTTCTTTTTTTTTCTTTTTTTTGGTACTTCACATTCTTCACTAATTTTCATTTCGACGTCTAACAGACTAATTAAAGTCAAAAGTTGCACTAGTTGAGCTGTTTGAATATACTGTTTAAAAGGAATACGATGTTTTAAGACTTTTTTTATAGATAAATTTCTATTTTTCTAAAAAGTAAACTTTCTTTCCTTCTATTAAGTACTTTTTATGGAACCACATAGAGCTTCTCATTAAATACCAAGGTAATGATAGTTTTTTTCCTTCGTATTTTTGCATGAAGAGGGGTCGGAATGACTGTCATTTTTTTAAGAAAAGGAAAAACAGGTCACTTCAAATACTAGGGCTTATAAGAAAGAAAGGGGACTGACTCGGAATACTAAATTTTACGTGGGGGGGGGGGGGGTACAGGGAAAGCTGCTCGGATTTACAATGCCAGTAAGATATAATGCGCAGTTCATTGATTACCAACATATTCGTCTGTAGATGCGGGGTTAGGATAAGGTTTATTCGAGGATAGTCTAGTCTCGTACGTGGTTGAGCACGAGCCTTCGTTCTTTGATGATGATTTGATGACGTCATGACCTCGTATATGTTTGTATTACCAGAAGTCCCCCAATTTTGCTCGTTTAAAGAAAATGCGAGGGAAATTTAGAGTAATGAATATGTGAGATCTTCTTCTTTTTTGACCGTTTGAGTAGTATTTATCACTGATGGGCGTGATCTTAGGTGTAATAAAACAGAGTATAAGCCAACACGTGAGTGTTACACCTAAATCCCACTTTGTCGCAAGTGCATGAATCATGTAATAATAAATGATAAGTATAGTTGCTAACCAAGTATCGTATTCCAAGGGAGTGGTGGATGGATGCATGAATCACTTAAATGCAAAACACTAATTGTCATGATATTTTCTCTTGTGTTTGTAGAATATAATGAATGCTTGTGAATTATATGAATGCTTTCTATACTAAAGATGATTTGAGTACTTTTTATGGTAAGAATGCTTGTTAAACTATCTAATTAGAACTCAATTTGTAAATTTTGTAAAAGTTTCTATTTTTAGAAACTGTTAGGAAGTTAGTTATAACAGCTTTTGTAACAGCTTCCTTTTATAGTAAGTTAGTTGTTAGTTTTAGTTGAGATGAATTCGATCAGTTAGAGGAATCCGATTCCAATAGGGATTGCTTCTATATCATCTCCAGTATATATAGTCACAAACACACACAACACAATTCATTCAATTCACTTGTAAAAATCACAATCTCTATCAAGAAAGTTAGTTACAACTTTCTTGTTTATTCAATAATATTTTGCAATGTTTTTCTTATTTCTTCTCTGTGAATCAATCTGGATTCAACAAGTTTACATGGTATCAGTTTACCAGGTTAATAACCATTCCTAACCGCTTCCGCACCACCACTCCGATCGCCCATCGCCGCCCTACGGTTGTCTTCTCCGATCAACATCTACTCTGCAACTTCTTCCTGTCACCTGCATCTACCACTCTTCTCCGACGGTCCGCCATTGCTTGAGAGACAATGACAGAACCAACAACCGCATCTTCATCTTCAACAACTCTCCCAGTCAAGAATCCAAGTAAGGATTCCTCTTCTGTCTATTTTCTTGGACATCATGACTACACTTGTCAGTCCATAGTAAGTGAGAAGTTTAATGGTACTAACTACATTGCATGGAACAAAAGTATTATCATGGCATTAAGCATCAAAAATAAACTCTCATTCATTGACGGTTCATTGCCACAACCTACTGGAGATGCTTCTTTAATTGTCTGTTGGAATAGGGCAAACACACTAGTTTTGTCTTGGTTGTTCAATTATATTGAGAAGCCTGTGCGCCAAAGTTTGATGTATTTTGACTACCCTCGTAATTTGTGGATTGAGCTGAAGAATCGATATGATAGGACTGATGGTTCCAGGGTTTACCAGTTACAGAAATCTTTATCAACCATCACACAAGGTTCACTTTCTATTACTGAGTATTATAATCTGTTTAGGTCTCTGTGGGATGAGTTTGTTAGCCAAAGGCCTATCACTTTGTGCACTTGTGGTCACTGTACTTGCAATGTCAATAGAACAATGGTTGACATGCAACAATATGATTCAGTACTCAAGTTTCTGGTTGGTTTGAATGATAGTTTTTCTGCCATTAGAAGCCATGTCCTCTTGATTACTCCCTTGCCTGCTCTCTTTAAGGTGTTCTCTCTGTTGTTGCAAGAAGAGCAACAAAGAGATCTTTACTCTAACCACACCACAGTAGATTCTCTAGCTATGTTTACCAGGCAAAAGAGTAGCCAAGACTCTCAGGTTTATCAACAACAATCTGTTCACAGAAACTACAACCAGAATGTCCCTTCAAAGACTTTCAAGCCTCCTATGTCCAAAGAAGAGAAGAAAAAGTTGAGGTGTACTCATTGTGGCTTCAATGGACATACTGTAGATACTTGTTTTCAGTTACATGGTTATCCCCCTCGATGGGAAGGACCAAAGGGTAAAAGGAAGATGCAGAACAATTCTGCTAATGTTGTTCAGTCCTCATCTCCTGCTGAACATCCTGCAAGTCATAAACTTCCAGCTTCTCCTGATCTAGCACTATTTGAGCAGTTCATGGCATTCAAAATGGCTCATGAACAAGCCCGCACTTCCTCAGCTGGACTGGACACTACTCAGCACTATGCTGCTTCAGCAGCAACTGGTATTTCTGTCCCTCTTGCTCTCTCTTCCAATTGTGTTCAGCTTAGTACTCATTCTCACAATTGGATATTAGATACAAGAGCTACAGATCATATGATTTGTCAATTGGATTGGTTCATTAATAAACCTACTCCTGTGAATATACCTATTTACTTGCCTAATAATAACTTAACTTATGCTACATTCATTGGATCTGTGAAACTATTCTCTGGCCTCACTCTCACTAATGTCTTATATGTGCCATCCTTTACATATAACTTGCTGTCTATATTTAGATTAACTTCTTATAACCATTTACTAGTCATGTTTATGGCTTCTTCCTGTCTCTTACAGGATTACATAAACAAGAAGATGATTGGTTTTGCTAAATTGCAAAACAACTTATATGTTCTAGACATGAATTCTCAAACTGCTGCTGCAACTGTTATGTGTAATTCTGCTGCTACTTCTTCTAATAAACTCTGGCATTTGAGACTTGGCCATGCTCCTATAGATAAGCTGAAGGATATCTCCTCACTCTATGTCACTGGATCATCTAAAGACTATCACTGTGAAGTGTGTCACCTTGCCAAGCAGAAAAGATTGCCATTTAATTCTAGAATAACTAGTACTTCTACTGCTTTTGAGTTGATTCACTGTGATGTATGGGGACCATACTCTGTACCTAATAAAGAAGGTTTTAGATACTTTCTTACTATTGTAGATGATTTCACTGGATGTACTTGGTTGTATCTACTCAAACAAAAGTCAGAAGTAAAAGAAACAAAAGTCAGAAGTAAAAGATCATTTACTTAGTTTCTATCACAGTGTGTTGAATCAATTTCATACTTCTGTCAAAATTATTAGAACTGATAATGGCACAGAATTCATCTTAAAAGGCTTCTATGATAAATATGGTATTATTCACCAAACCAGTTGTGTTGAAACACCACAACAAAATGGCTTAGTTGAAAGAAAACATCAGCACTTGTTGCAAGTTGCTAGAGCCCTGAGACTCTGATCAAATGTTCCTTTACACTTTTGGCATTTCTGTGTATCTGCAGCAGCCTATATTATTAACAGATTACCCTCTCAAACTCTTAACAATAAATCACCCTATGAAATGTTATATAACAAATCCCCAGCATATGATTTATTGAAAAGTTTTGGATGCCTTTGTTATGCTTCTACTCTATCAGCTCACAGGACTAAGTTTGATCCAAGGGCTACTAAATGTGTATTTGTTGGTTATCCAAGAGGAACCTGCTGCATAAGAAGATATTGATCTCTAGAAATGTTGTCTTTCATGAGAATATATTCCCTTTTCAAAACAACAAAGATCACATTAGCAATAGTCCTGTTATGAACACATAAGATTCTCTTTGTACTGATCCTTTCATAAGAACTAATATTCCAGTACAAGTGATTCCTCAGAACCAAGTTGAACAACAACAATTACCTAATGTTGCACCAGAAGATTCAGTTGACAACTTTAGCAACCACCAAATACCTCACACTCCAGAACATGAGCAACACTTAAAAGTGGACAGCTCATTCTCACAGTCACTCACTCTAAGTTCACTCTCTCATCATTCAACAGAAGTGCAACATCCTCATGTTGCACCAGGTATTTCTGAATCTCCTCACACTCAAATTGAACCAACTGTTGTTATAAGGTCTTCCAGAACCACTTATACACCTGCATATCTAGATGTGTATGACTACAATCTTCCCCAATCTCTGCATAAAGCTAATTCTGCATATTCTCATCATATAAAATATCCTATATCCATGTTTTTGTCTACTTCCACTTTATCTAATTCACATAAAGCTTTTACTGCTTCCATAAGTATGGCTCAAGAGCCAACTTCCTACACTCAAGCTAGCAAATCAACTGAGTGGATTGCTGCAATGAAGAGTGAGATAGAAGCTTTAGTGAAAACAAACACATGGATCCTCACTGATTTACCTCCTGGACAGAACCTTATTGGTTGCAGGTGGGTGTATAAAATCAAACATAAGGCAGATGGATCAATAGAAAGATACAAGGCAAGGCTAGTAGCCAAAGGATATACACAGGAGGAAGGATTAGATTACTTTGATACCTTCTCTCCAGTGGCTAAACTAACTACAGTCAGAGTTCTAATTTCTGTAGCTGCAGTAAAGAACTGGTTTCTCACACAACTAGATGTGAATAATGCATTCCTTCATGGAGATTTAGATGAAGAAATCTACATGAAGCCACCTCCTGGTTATTTGAAGCAAAAAGACAGTAGAGTGTGTCTTTTAAAGAAGAGCCTATATGGCTTAAAACAAGCCTCAAGGCAGTGGTATCAAAAGTTAACTTCATGTTTGATATCTTATGGATATGTTCAGTCTATATCTGATTCTTCTCTGTTCACTAGACACTATGATAACACTTTTACAGCATTATGTATATATGTAGATGACATAATATTGACAGGGAATAACTTGGATGAAATAAATAAGATAAAAGAACAGTTGGGTCACATGTTCACAATTAAAGATCTGGGCTCACTCAAATACATTTTGGGGATTGAAATAGCCAGATCAACAAAGGGTATTTCTTTGTGTCAAAGGAAATACTGCCTTGATATACTACCAGAAGCTGGATACCTTGGTAGTAAGCCAAGCAGCACTCCAATGGACTACAAACTTAAACTATTGAGTCAAGATTCTGATGAATTGTCTGATCCCTCTGTATACCGCAGGTTAGTTGGAAGACTCCTCTACTTAACAATCACCAGACCAGATATCAGTTATAGTGTACAGTGCTTAACTCAGCATATGTCAAAGCCAACAACCAATCATCTAGCAGCTGCACATAGAGTTTTAAGGTATCTGAAAGCTACAGCAGGAAATGGAATCTTCTTATCAGCAAATTTAGACTTACAAACAAAGGATTCACATATATTGATTGGGCTGGTTGTGAAGAGAGCAGAAGAAGCATATCAGGATATGTGATCTTTCTTGGAAACTCAATAGTATCATGGAAATCTAAGAAACAACCTACAGTCAGTAGGTCTTCCACAGAAGCAGAATACAGGGCCCTAGCTACTACAACGTGTGAAGTTATATGGCTACAACAGTTGCTTAAAGATCTATCAGTTCAAACTCCAAGAATCCCACTCATCTGTATTGATAACAAAAGTGCAGCAGCCAGAGCATTGAACCCAGTACACCGTGAAAGAACCAAACATATTCGGATCGACTGTTTCCTTGTTAGAGAAAGAGTTCAACAAAAGGAGATCAAAGTGGTTCACATATCAAACACTTTTCAACTTGCAGACATATTTACTAAGCCATTAGCTCCTCATCCTTTCAAGAACCTTACCTCCAAGCTAGGCCTTCTAAACATACATGCCAAGCTTGAGGGGGGTGTTAAACTATCTAATTAGAACTCAATTTGTAAATTTTGTAAAAGTTTCTATTTTTAGAAACTGTTAGGAAGTTAGTTATAACAGCTTTTGTAACAGCTTCCTTTTATAGTAAGTTAGTTGTTAGTTTTAGTTGAGATGAATTCGATCAGTTAGAGGAATCCGATTCCAATAGGGATTGCTTCTATATCATCTCCAGTATATATAGTCACAAACACACACAACACAATTCATTCACTTGTAAAAATCACAATCTCTATCAAGAAAGTTAGTTACAACTTTCTTGTTTATTCAATAATATTTTGCAATGTTTTTCTTATTTCTTCTCTGTGAATCAATCTGGATTCAACAAGTTTACAATGCTTAATCTAGAATGTAATGAAAGTTAATCTAAGAATGCAGAAGCAATAATTAAATATCTTTTTGATTTTTGGTTTTGAATGCAAGAAAATAATTAAAGCAATTAAATGAATTAAACTACAAGCAAGTAAGAGATTAAACTAGAATATTATAGGAAAGATTGATTAACTAACTTAACTAAACTAAACTAAAGAACATAATTTAATGATTGATTGATTGTGGTTGTAAACAATAATTGAAAAGATTGTTTAGAGGCCGGGTTGCACAATAATTTACCATAGTAGTTCATACAAAAACTACCTATATTTACTTACAGTACTTAATAGTTATTTGATGTTGGCATGTCTAATAGATCCGTGACATATGGTAGGAGTTATCCCAACCATACACCTATGAGTCTCTAATAACCTATCGTGTTAATGGAGCAGCCCAGTTGTCAGTTGTTTTAGAAGAGATATCATATTCGTTGTCCAATTTAACTCATCTGAATCGTGCTAACAAAACGTACTTATCAAGATTGATCTAGTTACATGTAAAGATTGCGCATCAGTTGCTTTTGCAAATCCAAAGACACAAATTGCACACCCAAACTCACTATCCTTAGCATTCTACACTCTGGGCGGCCCCATACGGGTGCTTCCGTGTTATCCCAACGAGAGTAAGCTGAGTCACACAACATAAGTAACTATTCAATATAGACATTCAAGATCATCAAACACACATCAAGTAAATGAAATAAATATATTCATAAATCATAGTTACTCCCATACTCTAAACAACGAGTATGTTAGCTCCTCATAGTCATGAGTTTAACAATCAATAAAGAAGTAAATATAGTAGAAAAAAGTAAAGAGATAAAGAAAAGCTTCTCGAAGCCGATGGAACTTTGTTGTTTGACCCTCTTCTTACTCCTTTTTGCTATCTTCTTCCTCACAAACTATTTTCTCTCACAAAACAATGACTCAACTAAACTAGAACAAGACTTTGATGCTGTTTTCTTTCTGGTGACAAACTCTCAGGGTTTCACTGTCGAAAAGTGGTTGAAACTGTTTGTAAGTCGGTTGTGAATGTGTTGCCATACTGCTGAATGTGGCCTCCTATTTATAGGGTTTCTCTACTATGTCCTGTGTTTTAGGGTTTCTGTGTCGGCCCAACATCTATCTTGATCGCGCGCCACCTGCGCGATGCGATGCTGGTCGCACGACCTCCTGATTTCATCCTTGCGGTCTCCTTATGTCTTCCTTTTTAATCGTGCTATGTTTAATATTTCGCCTTATTGTAGTGTCATAGCGCTCCCATAGCGCCTGGATATCCTAAAATAGTGTCTTGATTAATTGTCACACAAAACATCTAATTTTGGCCTTATTTTGCCTCGTTTCATCTTAACTCTATAAATTCCTAAGAAAACATAAAATAATAATAAAGCAAGTAAATATGCTATCATATGCATTCAATAGAATAAGCAAACAAATGCTTAAATCACGATAAATATAGGATTATCAAATACCCTCAAACTTAAACCTTTTCTTGTCCTCAAGCAAACTTATTTAACTGACTCTATCTAAATTGTAATGTGATCGTTGACATGCCATTATGTAGAAGCGAGAATTCACAAAATGCAACCTATGGTTAAACAAGAGATGAGATAGAATAAATAAACACGAAAACATCAAGTTTAATACAATCATCTGCATATTTATCTGCTCTAATAGAGTGTGATACTATTGTTAATGCATAAGAGTTATTTTCATGTTGCAAACTTATAAAACCATAGCTCTTAACATATAATGAGTTCACTTTTCACTCTTCACTCTTCTATTGCCATTGACTCAAGGTAGATTTCATATGTTCAAGATCATTTAGGACTTTGTAAGCTTGTAATGTCAGGCTCGGTGTGGGCTATAATGTAAAAAATCATATATGAGTTCTAGAGATGTATGTAGTAAACCACTCATGTATTACTCTTTTCTCCCTTGTTTGTGCCTTCTTCATTGGCCATACATTTTAGGCTTCTTTTGGCATCTTTTCATTTGAATTTTCATTCGCGCAAGTATCAAACTATCCTATACTTCATGATTTTTGGAGAAATACCTCAAAACTTAATGTTTTTGCACATATTATTTGTGTTCTCTATTATGTTCATCCTCATTTTCTAATTAGATTTTTCTTTTTAGCTAATGATTTTGTTTTGAGCTCCTACCTTATTCCTCCTTCGATCTACTACATCCATCTCTAGAATAGGCAGAGTAATTTTTTTTCTTTTTCGGCTCATGGTAGGAAAGTAGGCTTCATAAACAAAGTCTCATAGAAAATACTTCAGTGGGGTTCAATGGATAATCTTATGTTCATAAAGTGTTCTAGGCTTGAAAGGTTAAAACTGAAATTTATGAAACGATGGTGTATTTCATTTCCTCAAAATATTTACATCTACCATTATCTCAAGCAATAGTCAAATAATTTGTTCAAGAGTCATAATTACATGCCTTATTACTACTATATTCTCATAAATAAGCAACATTCTCTTCACATTATACCTAACATCAGATTGAAAGGTGTATATGAAACTAAAACATGCTTTTTACCATATTATGCAAGATGTACCAAAGGTATTCACGTATTTCTTCATCTCAAATTCGTATTATATGATGCATATACTATCATAGATTCCTACTTATTCATGCTTTCATGCTTCAAATCCATTCTAATGACTTAATCCAAAAAAAAGGACTCTAACACAGACTCTAAAGATAAATATATAGCAAATAAGCAAAACAAACAATGTAACTACCACCCCCAAACTTAGAATCGTGCGATGTCCTCATTGCATAAACTAGAAATAATTAAAGTAAAGATCAGATGAGTCCCTTCATCGAGCAAAGGACACTCGTCGGAGTGGTGGTGGTGTTGCTGTCCCTATTTGTGAAATTTTCCTCAATTTCTATCAACTCTGGCCATTTAGAATCTTTTAAATCAAACTCATAAACGTGATGAACATTTGAGTAGCCTTCACCAAAAGCTAGAGGGCAAAGAAGGAGTTGAAAACTCCAAATATGTCACCAACAACATTGGAGTTCAAGGATGTATCAAGACTTCAATCGTCGAATTTGAAGTCTCCCCACACCTCAAAAAGCAAGAACTCATGGAAAGAGACGATCAAAGCATGGCACATGAAAAGGATACTCAAGAGGTCGGTGCTCAAGAATTTGGTGTAGTCCTCAGCACATGAAGCCAAACCACTTCTCATTTCCAAAATTCAACTCTCTCAAGAAAGGAAGATCAAGGAATGGTGCATGCGACGAAGCCATTGAGAGAAACCACTCAAAATTTGGTTAAAGTAGGATGGTGTAGCAAAGTCTCAGTTCAAGGAATTCAAGCCTCTTCCAAAGGGCTCATCTCCATCGATCAATTGAAGAAGTTGCAAAGTATTTAAAATCTCAACATACAATGACCAAAGCATACACACAAAGCCTTACACAATCAAATAATTGAGCAACTACAGATGCCAAAAATCTATCAACCTCCAAAATTTCAAAGATTCGGTGGGACTGGAGACCCAAGGCAACATGTTGCTCACTTCATTGAGATGTGCAATAGTGCTAGAACTTATAGAGATCATCTAGTCAAGCAGTTCGTTCGATCCTTAGAAGAATTTGCCTTTGATTTGTACATTAGTCTTCAACCAAACTCCATTGACTGCTGGAATGATCTACAAACCGAATTCTTCAATCTCTTTTACAACACTCAGCGTACTGTGAGCATGATCAAACTTGCAAATTCCCATCAACAAGAAGACAAGCCATTGACTAAGAACATACATAGATGGAGAAGTCTATCCTTAAGCTGCAAAGAGAATATGTTTGAAACTTCAGCCATGGAGATTTGCATTCAAGGGATGAATTGGGGTCTCTCCTACATACTTCAAGGAATCAAACCAATTAACTTTGAAAAATTTGCGACTCGAGTGCATGACATAGAGGCAATAACAGGTCTGTGATGCCCTTAGATGTTCTGGGCCGCACGCGCGCTACACTGATGTATTCAACGAGTTTATAGCCTTGGCCGACAGGTCCGGGTAATCTTTGAAATTTCATCGTGATAGGGATAGATCATTGCAATTGTTGGTCTTCAACGAGGAATTCCTAGTAAGCGCCAGTCATCAGCTCGCGTTGACTACGTCCCTGCCCTTTGTACACACCGCCCGTCACTCCTACCGATTGAATGGTCTGGTGAAATGTTCAGATCACGGCGACATGGGCGGTTTGCTGCCCGCGACGTCGCAAGAAGTCCATTGAACCTTATCATTTAGAGGAAGGAGAAGTCTTAACAAGGTTTCTGTAGGTGAACCTGCGTAAGGATCATTGTCAAAACCTGCATAGCAGACCCGCGAACGTGTGTTTTTACCTCAAGGGTATCTTGCCTCGGGCCAGCAAAATCCGCTCCGAGTCCTGCCCCTTCGCACGGGCGACGCTTGCGTCGTTCGGGCTAACGAACCCCGGCGCGGCATGCGCCAAGGAAAACTAACAAAGATGCGCCACGCCTTCGTCTGCCCCGTTCGCGGGTGCTTACGGTGGTATTGCAGCCTCTATTGAAAGTCATAATGACTCTCGGCAACGGATATCTCGGCTCTCGCATCGATGAAGAACGTAGAGAAATGCGATACTTGGTGTGAATTGCAGAATCCCGTGAACCATCGAGTCTTTGAATGCAAGTTGCGCGCGAAGCCATTAGGCCGATGACACGCCTGCCTAGGCGTCACGCATCGCGTCGCCCCCTCTCAATCCTTAGGGTGACGGTAAGAGGGCAGAAAATGGCATCCCGTGCGCTCTGGCTCGCGGCCTGCCCAAATGCGATCCCGCATCGGCAGATGTCACGACAAGTGGTGGTTGAACCTCAATTTGCTCGTTGTCGTGACTGTCACCGTCGCTTGCAATGGCATCAATTTGACCCAACGGCGCCTTCAAGGTGCCTTCGACTGCGACCCCAGGTCTGGTCAAGCTTTGTTCCAACCCGTAAGCTCCTTGATAAAGTGCCAATATATACTCCTTGATAAGAGTATAAACTATCAACACTCTCCTTAACACGAGTATAAACTGTTTGCATATTTGAACTCAAAGAAAATTCTTCAACTCCTCAAAGTAAACATTCAAGTTTTCAAGTCTCCAAGACACGAGCCAAAAGGTCTACAAGTTTTTCAAGTCCTCAAAACAAATGTGCAAGTATCTGAGACCAAGCCAAAAGTCTACAAATCCTTCAAATTGCCAAATCTCCTAGACACAAGCCCAAAGAACTACAAATCTTTCAAATCGCCAAATCTCCTAGACACAAGCCAAAAGGTCTACAAATTCTTCAAATCAAATTCTCCCCTATATGAGATAAAACTATCTACAAATGTCCAAATCAAATGCTCTATGACGCACGAGCTGAAACTGCAAGTTACTCCTAGACCACATGAGTATAAACTGTGATTTGCAAAATAACAAATTGTGAACTACGTTTTGACTTGACTCCACTATTGGGTACGCAGGTAGCTAGAAGGTCATTCTCAGCCCAGTCATATCTAAAAAAATAGCCACTCAACGTTTTAATTAAATTTGACGCATCCAATGATGAAGCTCACAAATGTTCTGAAATCACGAAGTGGATTTATGGTGTGTGAATTGAAGCACAAGAACAAGAAGAATTAAGATGTCGAGACTTATCCACTCACTCATGCATTTCAATAAAAATCGTGAACAAATCTTGAGGGGGCAATTTGTAGACACATTAATTTTGTGTCTAATTAAATTAAATGATGGTAACTCTTAAGATGAAAGAAATACAAAATATATATTATTTAATCGTAATATTTTAAGGGATTAATATATATATATATATAGACATATATGTATATATATATTAATTAAATCTTAAGATAAGAAAATAATTTCTCATCAAATCTCAAGACATGGACATCCTTTTCTTTCAAGTCTCAATCTTCAAGAGATGGAAATAATTTTCTACCAAATCTCAACACAAGGAAAGAATTCCCCACATAGTCTCAATCTTCAGAGATGGAAATAAGATTCACTTAGATAAAGTCTTCCAAATAAAGAAATCATAGACGCGTTCACAATCGTTCATCTCTCCAGGGGATTCTAATTGAGATTCACTTCGCAACTATAAATAGAGATGGTCTTGAAGAAAAATAATCACAATTCAACATTCAAGCATTCAGAGCAAGGAAGTTCAACAAATCCTCTCCAACAAGCTCGACAATCTTCAAGGTATTTTTCAACAATCTTCAAGGTGTTCTTCGTAAAGAACATATTTCAATCCATCGTCAAGTATCAATTCAATCCAAAACCTTTCTTGAAGATCGCACTTTTGTCGAGGAAGATCAAATGCCAAGAAATTCAACAAATCCAAAACCAAGTTGTTACTGCTATTCATCCATCTTCAAGCCAAAAATCCGTTTAATCCGAGATCAAAAGCAAAAGACCCTTGAAAAACTATTTTTGAAGATTGGAGTTCATTCAAATATGATCAAGACCCAACATATCCAATGAACTGAAGACGAAGATCATATCGTTCTTCATCAACCATCAAATCAAAAAAATAAATTTTTGTTCGATCCGATATCAAGCCATCAAGCCCTCGAGTCAACGTTTGGCAAATATCATGAAAATTTTGGACCGTGGATTGACACAACACTTTTGAGAGTTAAGCTGAAATTGCCTTAACTCTATTTTGATCTTCTTGATAATAATAATAATATGCAGCGGACGTAAGAACACAAGAAGATATAATTTTAAGAAGTTTTCAATATTATTAAAAACTTCCGAGCCTTAGGCCAAATAACCATAAAGGTGTTATCAAAAACGTTCCTCACAACAATTCACTCACGCTCTTTGTTGATCGGACTCAACGAAGCAGACAAGTAAGAACTACTTAACTTCTATGAACTAGACTTAAGCAGTTGATACAAAAACTTCGCAAAACAAGACGAAGATAATACAAAGAATAATTAATCTCTCGAATTATTGGCACGATTATCTTGTCTTCATCTTGATGAACTTCACATCTTTTATAGATTTCTTGAGTCTTGAACGCCAAGATGTGTTGTTCACAGTTTTGGTAACTCTTGTTGTTTCCTTGTTGAAATTTGCCTTCTTTGTGAACTTCAAATCTTTCCTGAGAATGTGTTTCCATTGTTACCGATTTAAAAAGGTAACACATCTTCTTCAATTCGCAGAATCCTGGAAAGAATTGTGTCGCAGAGAACAACTCGCTTGTTTCCTTATTTTGAAACCGTGTTGTGTTGACTAATTCAACTTAGCCTGAATTATGGAAACTTCAAGTAAGGAATCTTCCATAGCTCTTCCTTATGCTTAAGATACCTTCCTGGACATAAACATAAATAACTAAAACCGTAGAACTTGATTAATGTGTGAATAAAGGCAAAACTTAAATTTGGCAACTAAATAACAGTTTTCACACAGACTCTCACCTTTCAATGTTATCCACAATGTTAACCCAACATCGTCTAACATTGATTCCAGAAAGCCCTGCACGTTCAATCTCCCCCTTTTTGCCTTTCTTCACAAAACCAACACCGGTTCCAATCAAGTCTTATATCCAGAAAGTTATAATTAACAAGAAACACATTAAACTACTAAACTGCTCCCCCTCAATACAAGCTAACATATTCAAAATTAAATTAACAAAGACAAGCATTAAGGTCATCACTACATCCACATATGTACATATGTTCCGACCCCAACATTCATCGATGTTGCCTCAACATTGAAACCAGTGAGTTTTATGCACAGAAGGTTAACTAGACAAACAATTCAAAATGCACTTTCATAAGTAATAGCAGTTAGAGCAGTTCACTAGTAGTACTTAGAGTTACAGACCATAGCTAAATATCAAGGACATGCCCCTTGATCAAATAAAACCAATTAGAGATTAATGTACCAGCAGTTCAAAAATATTAGCAGTTCATAGAAACAAAACATAAACTAGAAGACTAAAATTTAAAATTGGAACTACTCTCCCCCTTTTTGTGAAGAAGGGAGTTTCTCCAAATTTTTCACCATGTCCTCCAGCTCTTTGAGTTGTTCCTTTCTTTCCTCAATCTACCTCTGACAATCAGCAAATGATCCACAAAAGCAGAAGTGATGACCATGCAGTCTTCTTCTTTGGACATAGGCACTGAAGTTCCAGCAAACTCCTGAGCCTTCACTCCTTTTGGGTTCCATGGAAGGTCTCTCACTCTTGATCCAGACAAGTATATTTGGAGAATTGTCAGTTCAATATCATTCTTCCTCCAGCCCACTGTTACACTTGTCTTCAATCCTTGATTGCTAAGGATTTTGCAGATGAGTGAGGGAAAAGGCAGCATGCCATTTTTCCTTCCAGCAACTTCAGACATAGACTTCACAATCCTCTCTCCCATGTTCATAGCTAGCCCATTCTTGATTTTGTAGACTAAGATTGCTGATTCCTTAGTCAAAACAGTGACATTTTTGATGGTGTAGGGGTCCTCCAGTCAAGTCCAGTCAACCCTCCAGTCAAGTCCTCAATCACATCATCATAATAGGGGTCCTCAGATTCAACAGCAGTAGGGAAGCCACATATCTTGTTGATGGTGTAGGGGTCAATGTTGAAGACTCTCCCCCTCACCCAAGCATTTCCAAATTTTGGAGATATGTAGTCCCTGATCCACTTGGAGAGATTTAGGTAGAACTCCATGACAATCTCAGGAGCATAGTCACTCAGCTCCATCACTGATTGTTGCAACCCTCTTGCCTCAAGCAAGTCCATTACCTTGTTCTCTTTGAAACTGGCCATCTCTATTGCTCTTTCAGTGTGAATTTCCCTTATCTTGAAGGAATCCCACTTCTTCTCCAACTCTTTGTTGAGATAGTATGGAGAAAAGTAGTCCTCCTCATCCTTAGGGAAGAACACATACAGCCCATCAGTATACTCCTCTGTCCTTGATGTTGCCTCAACATCAACAGCACCATCCTGCTCTTCCTCAGTCTCCTTTTCCTTCTCCTCTTCTCCCTCTTCATCCTCAACATCTACTACCGCATTTTCCTCTTCCATTACTTGCTTTCCTTTCCTCTTTCTCTCAGCAGCAGCAGCAGCAACCTTCTTCTCTTCCTCAGCCTTCTTCTTATCCTCATCAGCCCTCTTCCTAGATGATCTCTCAGCCTGTCTTTTCCTGGCCTCAGCCATTGCCTTAGCAGACTCAGACATATTTTTCAATTTCTCCCCATTGCCCTTTCTCTTTTTCTTTTGCGCCCTAATCCACTACCTTACCATCTTGTCCACAGACGCATTCACGGATTGCTTCACAGATTTTTCAACGGATTCACTACCCTCCCCCTCAACAGTTAAGTCATCATCAAGTTCAGGGTTGGGTTCAGCAGTGTTTACCTCAATTTCAGGCTCATTGGTGATGGGAGTGGTTAAATCAGCAGTTGGCTCAACATTGGAGGTTGATTCTCCCATGCCGCACGTAGGGGATCGCCTTTCTTTTCCCATGCCGCACGTAGGGGATCGCCTTTCTTTTAGCAGCACGAGCATCATCTGACTTTGCAGCAGCACCCCTAGTGTGTGAACGGGTGCGTGCAACAGTAGGTTCACTGTCTAGGGTAACATCTGCAAGAGTTTGCATGGGAGACTTGCTTGCCATTGTTAGTACAGAGATTTTGAGAGAAATCGCAGAGAAGGTCGAGAGAATTTTGAGAGCAATTTTGCAAAATACGCAAAAATAAGGAAATTGCAAGTTTAATTAAGGCAAATAGGGCTTTGATTTCAGAAATAGCCGTGAATAGGAAAGAGAATGAATGTTAATGGGCAGTTACCAAATTTGAACCAAGTAAAACTTTCCCACTATGTTTTCCCGCGCACATGCTTTGATGTTTATTTAACAGTTAACCAGAGCGGTTTTCAGAAAACTGAAAACTTATAAGTTCCTGTTTTCAATGTTGACCTGCGACTGTGCACAATGTTGGGATAACATTTGATAACATTCAAAACTGAAGGTGGAGGTACAGGCTTCACCAAGGCAAATTCATGTGAGAGCTTGAGATACATCTAAAAATACATCTGAAACTTAACCAATATAGCAAGTGAGTACCTCAGACATATTGTTCAGATCAAAATCATGAGTAAGCAACATAGATAACAAGAAACACACAGAAATAAG
Organism: Linaria vulgaris; assembly: GCA_948329865.1. Classification (NCBI taxonomy): domain Eukaryota; kingdom Viridiplantae; phylum Streptophyta; class Magnoliopsida; order Lamiales; family Plantaginaceae; genus Linaria; species Linaria vulgaris. The sequence continues at coordinate 65,592,481 of OX415251.1, forward strand.
CAGTTATGAATTCAAGGAAAAATTCACTTCCACAACATAGAAAGTCACAGAAAAGTGTGTCACATGCAGCATGTCACCCAATTGTATGCCTCAACACATGAATTATAAATTATACTCCCCCTAAGCCTAGACCGACACAACTCAACAACAAGAAAGAAACAATGCAGTTCTACATGAATGCAACAATGTAATGTCAAATAGGCAGATGGTAAACACAAATGAAAAACTCCTCAGACCAGCAGCACGCATCTCTTTAAAATCTTTATTATTTTCATAACTCATATGAACCAAAAACTGAAGGTTGCTAAACACAAAGCTAATGTCACTACTGAATGAGGGCAGCCTGAACTCCATACACCCAAGTAACAACATTAATAGCAACAAGTTAGGCAAGTACAAAGGCCTTGAATGTTGGCAATTCATTTATCATGCACCCCAACACCCCAATTCCTTATGCATACTTGTTTTCCAACCTGCATTCAAGAGAATCACCAAGTGATCAGTGCTACTAAATGTAAGAAATCTAAACCTCAAACACCCTAGTAGAAAAGATCACCCTGATGTGTTCCTTGGCCAAATAAACAGAAACATGTAAATAAGCACAACTGAGTAACACTGAAGCTGTCAACATCATGCACCCTAGCTTCTCCACATGTCCTGTACACCTTTCATATGAATAAGACACAACTGAATAGACATCAAAGTAGTGAACTTTGTGTACCCCAGCTTCTCCATATGTTAGGCAATCACAACCTCAGACAACAGAAGATTTTTATTACTTTTTCATAACAAAGATGTGAAACTGATAACTAGAAAGAGTTGTTAATCAAAGAGTTCAACCACACAAACCAAATATGACAAAACACAGATGAAATGAGACTCACAAGGAAATGAATTCAACAAAGGAAAACAACAGAATACCTACTACACCACAACCAATATACTAGTGGTAGTCAGTGGTGTTATGACGACACTGGTTTTCTCAACATTTTCACATATTGCACATGCCAAAAGATTTCCTCAAACTGAAGAATCTCTCACTATATAAAGGTTTTGTAAACATATCAGAAAGCCGATTAGTTGTCTCAATATGTTCAATGTTGATCAATTTGTCTTCTACCATATCTCTTAGGAAATGATGTCTTATGTCTATATGTTTAGTTCTAGAATGTTGGACAGGATTCCTAGAGATACTTATGGCACTTAGATTGTCACAGAACATGAGAAGTGTATCACTATCTAGCCCATAATCTGAAAGCATGTGTTTAAGACACACAAGTTGGGTAACACAGCTGCCAGCTGCTACATATTCTGATTCAGCAGTTGATAATGAAACACAGTTGTGCTTCTTGCTATACCAGGAGACCAAATTATTCCCCAATTAAAAACAGCCCCCACTTGTGGATTTCCTGTCATCCACATCACCTGCCCAGTCAGAGTCACTGAAACCAACCAAGTTAGTGTTAGTGTCATAAGAATACCAAATGCCTAGAGGTAAAGTTCCAGAGATATATCTAAGAATCCTGTTCACAGCAATCAAGTGAGATTCCTTTGGCTCAGCTTGGTACCTAGCACAAACACATACTGAAAACATGATATCAGGTCTAGAGGCAAAGAGATATAGCAAACTACCAATCATGGATCTGTACAATGTTGGATCAACATTGCTGCCAGTGCCATCTTTTGTTATCTTCACTGAAGAGGACATAGGAGTTTTGCAAGGCTTGGACTCTTGTAGCTCAAATCTCTTCACCAGATTCCTTGCATACTTCTCCTGGTTCAGGAAGATACCATTCTCCAGCTGCTTAATTGGTAGTCCCAGAAAGTAGTTGAGCTCACCAATCATGCTCATCTCAAATGTTCCTGTCATAGACTCAACAAACTTGTCTATAGTAGACTTGTTAGTAGAGCCAAATACAATATCATCCACATAAATTTGAGGAATGCATATATCAGAACTTTTTCTAAGGACAAACAATGTTCTATCTCCATTTCCTCTATTAAAACCTAGGCCTGACAGAAAATCAGTTAGCCTCTCATACCAAGCTCTAGGAGCCTGTTTTAAGCCATACAAAGCCTTTTCAAGTTTGTACACATGGTCAAGATGTTTAGGATCAGCAAAGCCTTTAGGTTGTTCTACATAAACCTCTTTGTCAATTAAACCATTCAGAAAGGCACCTTTAACATCCATTTGGTATAGTTTAATCCTAAGACAGCAAGCAATAGCAAGGAGTAATCTAATTGATTCTATCCTAGCTACTAGAGCAAAAGTCTCATCAAAATCTATACCTTCTACCTGAGTATAACATTGTGCAACCAACCTAGCCTTGTTTCTCATAGTTACACCATTCTCATCAATTTTATTTTTGAAAATCAATTTTGTACCTATTACATTCACATGTGATGGCCTTGGTACTAGATTCCAAACTCTGTTTTTGGTGAATTGTAAGAGTTACTCTTGCATAGCATTAATCCAGTAACTATCCTTAAGGGCTTCAGTTACATTCTTAGGTTCAATGGAGGAAACAAAACAAGATGCATTATCAATAGTACATAAAGAAGACATGCAAACACACAACTTAGCCATATCCTTGTAATTTACCCTTTCTTTGTTGCGTGTTCTAACTCTTTCAGTAATTTGTCCAATTACTTGAGAGGTTGGATGATCTCTTTGTATTCTAAGAGGAGGATCTCTTCTGGATACAGGAACCACTTCATCTTCAGAATCTGACAGCACCGATGTTGGCCTAACATTGGGGGTTTCTGGTGTTAAGTCAACATTTGTTCTAGTTTCCAGTTCAGCATCTCCAACATCTGTGTTCAATGTTGAGTTCAATGTTGGAGTAACATCTGAACCAGTGACTTCTTCAGTACCTGTAGAAACAGTTAAATCATCAAAAATGACATTCACTGATTCTTGAACAGTATGCAATCTTGGATTGTAGACCCTGAAAGCAGCACTATTAGGAGGGTATCCAACAAATATACACTTTTCACTTTTGGGATCAAATTTGCTCAAATAATCTCTATCTTTTAGCAAATAGCAGTTAATACCAAATTCATGAAAGTGTGCTACTGTTGGTTTTGAACCCTTCAAGATTTCATAAGGTGTCATAGTAGTACCAAGTCTAAGATAAACTCTATTACTAATATGACATGCAGTATTCAAAGCTTCAGCCCAGAGTTTCTTAGATAGGTTTTTAGAATTCAACATAAGTCTAGCCATCTCTTGAAGTGTTCTATTCTTCCTCTCAGCAATCCCATTTTGCTGAGGTGTCTTAGGTGCTGAAAACTCATGGAAAATGCCTTTAGATTCACAGAAATTAGCAAAGCTTACATTTTCAAACTCCTTTCCATGGTCAGACCTAATTCTTCCTACAGAAGTACCACAGAGATTCTTAATACTAGCATGCAAAATCTTGAATGTGTTGAATGCCTCTGATTTTTCTTTCAAAAATTTAATCCATGTATATCTTCAAAAATCATCAACAATAACAAAAGCATACTTCTTACCATTCAGGCTACTGACCTCAATAGGACCCATGAGATCCATGTGTAGCAAATCAAAGCACTTATTAGTTCTAGGGTTAGTACTTTGTACCTGAAGTGGTGGATGGACAACTTTTGTTTGTTTACCTTTCAGGCAGTCTTCACAAACAATTTTACCTGGGCTAGTCAACTTAGGCAGTCCTCTTATAGCCTCTAACTTCTGTAGTTTCTCCAGATTTCTATAGTGCACATGTCCCAACTTCTTGTGCCACATGACAGATTCATCTACATTGGCATGGTAGCATTCAGCTTCATCTTGAGCAAGATAGCAGTTATCCTTTGACCTTGTACCTGTCATGACACAAACATTATCACTATTAAACACATCACATGAACTTTTATCAAAAGTAACTAGCAAGTTATCATCACAAAGTTGACTTTTGCTAATTAAATTTGCTTTCAATCATTCAACCAACAACACATCCTTGAGTGGTGGAAATCCTTCAACATCCAGTACTCATTTTCCAATGATTTTCCCATTTGTGCCTCCTCCATAGGTAACTATTCCAACAGTCAGAGGAATAACCTCTTTCGGGTTGTCAATGTTTCCAGTCATGTGCCTTGAACACCCACTGTCAAAATACCACTTACCTGCAAGGTTAGAGTAAACAGCAGAAAAGACAACATTGCAAACAATTTTAACCTTAGGAGTTTTTAGCTTCTCTATCCAAGTTCTACTTTTATGTCCTTCAGTGTTGTTACCTAATGTTGGGATAACATTCAGATCAGAGGTTCTCCTAACATTGGTATTGCAATTAATTACTGTTTTCTTCTCAATCACAATTTTATATTTTTTACAATAAGGCTTAATGTGACCAGGTTGAAAACAATATTGACAGATAAAAGTAGGCATTTTCACAGTGTTGGAAAGGATTTCACAACTCAAGTTATTGCTTTCCTTGATAAAACCAGCTTTCAAATAGGCAGAGTTAACATCTTCAGAGGGAGGTTTCTCAACATAGCCCAAACCATTTTTACCTTGATTTCCCATACTCAGCACTTCATCAAGCAGAGATGTAGAAGAGTTCCATTTGTCAATGGTATGTTCAACTTTATCTAATTTTACCTTTACCTCTTTCAGCTCAGCTTCAGTTTTGTCAAGGTCTTTCTCATACAGTTTCAGCATCTCCTTCATGCATCCAATCTCTTCCTTCAAGCTTTTGTTGCTCTTGATGAGTTTGTGATTCTTAAGCAGCAGTTTGTGGTAGATAGACTTCAGGTCTTCAATGATTTCCTCCTGGGACATATCACCTTCAAAGAATATTCTTCATCTAGATCCACTGTGCCATGAAAACAATCAAAGTTAGATTCATCAAAGTATGACGCAAGATAAGGTTCAGAATCAGTATCATATTCATCCCAATCTGCAAAGAAGGTCTCATGTTCTGATGTTGGGTCCTGAATATTGGGATAACATTGAGGTCCGAAGCAGTTCAGGGAGTCTTCTGGGGTCCAGTCAATCTGAGTGAGCAGCACAGCAGTTTGAACCTTTTCTGATTGTTCTTCAGCTTCTCCAGAACTAAAGACATCTTCATTGAAATCATCTACACAAACCCAATGAGAATTTCCTCTTTTTTCTAATAGTGTTAGCACATTCATTAGCCATATGACCATATCCTTACATTCAAAACATTGAACATCTTTTAGCTTATCAGCTTCTAAAGGAGTAGGTTTTGATGCCATGTACTTCACAAACTTAGGAGGTAATTTCTTATAACCTGGGGAACTATTACTAAGGTTCTTTTCTTTACCTTTTCCTTTAAGATTCAGCTTATTGAACTTTTTAGTAATTTTCCCATAATTTGAAGAAATTATTTCAAAATCATCATCACTTTCATTGTCAAGATTTGAACCTCTTAAAGCAACAACCCTGTGTTTTCTAGGTTGTGAGGCAAGCTCCATCTCAAATTCTCTAAGAGTATTCATCAAGACTTGAAACTGTAGATTAGCAAGGTTTCTAGATTCACTCATTGCAATTTTCTTGAGAGAAAATTTAGATGACAGTATTCTCATAGCTTTATAAACCATTTCTTGATTAGTCATAGCAAAACCTAGGTTTTCACATTGGTTAGCAATATCAAGAATTTTCTCAAAATAACTATCAACACTTTCATCTTCACCCATCTCAAGTTTTTCAAATTGCAAAAGCAGTTGTCTATATTTAAAATCTTTAACACCAGAATCTCCTTCACAATGTAATTCAAGTATATCCCGAGCATGTTTGGCTTTTGTACAATTCTGGATTAACTTGAACATGTGATGATTAACCCAACTAAAGATAGCATTAAGAGCTTTTTCATTAGAGTTATAGAGACTTACCTCTGCTGATGTCCAGTCTGCTTCTGGTTTTGGAACTAGATCACCTTCACCATCTCTTGGTAATGTTGGAAGAGAGTATCCATTGATCACGGATTGCCAGGCTCGAATATCAATAGCTTTGATGTGAGACCTCATCATGATCTTCCAATATGCATAATTGGAGCCATCCAAAACTGGAATCCTGTTGGTATTAGGATTGACACTGTCCATGGTGTTGTATCACCTCCAAACCACCAGTATAGTCGGTGTTTGGCTCTGATACCAATTGAAAATTTTGGACCGTGGATTGACACAACACTTTTGAGAGTTAAGCTGGAATTGCCTTAACTCTATTTTGGTCTTCTTGATAATAATAATAATATGCAGCGGAAGTAAGAACACAAGAAGATATAATTTTAAGAAGTTTTCAATATTATTAAAAACTTTCGAGCCTTAGGCCAAATAACCATAAAGGTTTTATCAAAAACGTTTCTCACAACAATTCACTCACGCTCTTTGTTGATCGGACTCAACGAAGCAGACACGTAAGAACTACTTAACTTTTATGAACTAGACTTAAGCAGTTGATACAAAAACTTCGCAGAACAAGACGAAGACAATACAAAGAATAATTAATCTCTCGGATTATTGGGACAATTGTCTTGTCTTCATCTTGATGAACTTCACATCTTTTATAGATTTATTGAGTCTTGAACGCCAAGATGTGTTGTTCACAGTTTTGGTAACTCTTGTTGTTTCCTCGTTGAAATTTGCCTTCTTTGTGAACTTCAAATCTCTCCTGAGAATGTGTTTCCATTGTTACCGATTTAACAAGGTAACACATCTTCTTCAATTCGCAGAATCCTGGAAAGAATCGCGTCGCAGAGAACAACTCGCTTGTTTCCTTGTTTTGAAACTGTGTTGTGTTGACTAATTCAACTTAGCTTGAATTATGGAAACTTGAAGTAAGTAATCTTCCATAGCTCTTCCTTATGCTTAAGATACCTTCCTGGACATAAACATAAACAACTAAAACCGTGGAACTTGATTAATATGTGAATAAAGGCAAAACTGAAATTTGGCAACTAAATAACAGTTTTCGCACAGACTCTCGACTTTCAATGTTATCCACAATGTTAACCCAACATCGTCTAACATTGCATCGTCTAACATTGATTCCAGAAAGCCCTGCACTTTCATATCATTTTGAAGATCAATATTCCTTCAAAGAACATTGACATTCATCAAGTTCAAGAAGTAAAGACGAAGATCAAATTGTCCGTCGCGAAGATCAAGGAAAGTATTGTTAATTCAAGATCAAGCTCAAAAGCCATTGGATTAATGTTCAACTCAAATACACTTGGAATAGATCAAAATCAAATCCACTCTCAAGTCAACCAAATCTCAAGATTATTTGTTTGAGAAAAGAATTAGAGTATTTCATAGAGATTGTAACCCCATATTTTTTAATTTATATAAAGCCCATTTGTATTGTTTTTTCATGTTTCTCATTTGAAGGACTTGAAATTCCATCTATATAGATGGCACTGACATAGTTTGCCCCTATGTAGGTACAAGTATAACTCTTTCCAGCTAGGGGCTTGACCAAAAGTGGAGGGCTTCTCAGGTAGAATTTCAGCTGCTCGAATGCCTCTGTGTACTTTTAAGTCCACCAAAAATACTTTACATTATGTAGGATCTTGGATAAGGGGAATCCCCACTCCGAGGAGCGTGAGATAAATATGTCAAGTGATGCCATTCGGCCAATGATCTTTTGTATGTCCTTGATTGACTTAGGCTGCGACATGTCTAAGATCGCATTGGCCTTCTTAGGATTTACTTCGATAACCTTTTCGATGACCATATAGCCTAGGAATTTCCCTCTTTTTATTCCAAAAAAGCATTCTCAAGGGTTTATCTTTATGTCAAAGTGGTCCATGATGGCGAAAGCTTCTGTGAGAATTCGTGCGTACACATCAGCTTTTAGGCTTTTGACTATCATGTTGTCAATGTAGACTTTCATTGTGTCCCCGATAAATCGGTCGAATATCACATTAACCAGGCATTGATAGGTATCCCCTGCATTCTTTAGTCCAAAGGGCATGACTAAATAACAGAAGGTCCCCACGTCTATGATGAATCTAGTTTTATCTTGGCCTTGTTCAACCATCACTTTTGATTGTACCTTTAATCTCCGTCTATGTTGGATAATAAAGCACACCCTGCTATGTAGTCTACGAGTTGATCGATACTAGACAGCGCGTAACAGTCTTTATTGCATTGATAGGGTGTTTATTAGGTGTAAATAGAATATGATAAATTTCAGGTTAGAGTTATTACACCTAAGTCCCACGATATTGCATGTGCACGAATGAAGTAACAATAAAATGAAAAGTAAGATTACTGCCCAAGTATCGAATCCCAAGATAGTAGATATTTATAATTTAGCAATTATATTGTTGAACACTCAATAAATCAGTTTTCTGTTATTCTTGGTTTTATCGTTGAAGAATTAAACTAAGACTTAGGAAATATTGCGTAGTTAACTAACTAATGACTAGAGAAACTAGAATGCTTATATGAAACTAACTACAAATTGCAATTAGAGATATTTCTAAAGAACTAAGACTAAGCTATCTAACTAACTAGAACAAAATTTAATTGATTGATTGCTATCTAAAGATGTAAATCATATTTGGTAAAATGTATCTAAGAGATGGATTTCATTGATCTCGGATGCATGTACTTCATAGACAAAATACCAATGCCTTCTATGCAAGACGCTATTTATTGATGGTTGTTTTGTTTCTGTATTGATGAGCAAATTAGCCACCTTTCGATGTACTAAAGAACCCTATAATACCTAATGATGTCAGGCTGTTAAGCACTTTCCCGTCACTAGAAGTTGACCATGTCATAGAATCCATACAGTGTTTAGAAGTGAATTAGAGTTACAATCAACGATCTAGATTCCACGAACGCGCTAGCCTTTTTTTATAGTTTTTATTCATCATGGGCTTCGTTTTAGGGTTTCTAGCATCGGCCCAAAATTTGGCCTGAGCGCATGCCAGGCACGCGACGCGCCGGTTATCGAACGATCCTTCGTTTCTTCAACTTCCTTGTGCAATCGCCCTGCCTTTTTTGTGGTTTCTTTACTAGCGCGGTTGGTAGCGTCGTAGCTCTATTCCCGATTGTTACTGAAAAATGTCAAAATCCTCCATAAAAGCATCATTTTACTCCGACTTGTCTCAAACTGTAAAAACAATGAAATGACACTAAAACAAGTAACATTGCAACAAACATTGTACAAAAGTTTAAGACATCATGTACTTAATTCACTATAATTCTCCTCTTATCGTATACCCCCAAACTTAAACCTTTGCTCGTCCCGAGTAAGACTCTGAACAAATGAATTCAAATTCTAATAATAACAACATGCTCAAATCAGGATTTTATCTCAGAATGCCACCTACAACTGTAAATTTAGATAATAAGAATCATGGGTGTCAAGTCATCGCACACCAAGGTTAATCAAGTTGTTGTCACAAATATTTCATCGTGCAAAGTGGTGTGCTCATGTCCCACAAGTATAGAATACAAGACTTTCATATAAAATTCATAAGATCAAGAAATTTCACATATAGTTACTCCTCTCTCGCTTTCTACTTTTCTCACTGTTTTTCATGCATGCAAATTCTTCATGTTGAGGATCTTTAGAACTTTGTTAGCTTATAATGATAGGCTCGAGTATGGTTTATAAATGGAAAATATATTTATGAGCTCCAGAGATGTCTATAGTGGACTTACTCATTAATGTTTCGTTTTCCTCCCTCGTTTGTGCCTTCTTCTTTTGGCCATACATTTTAGGCTCATGCTGGCATCTGTTCATTTACTTTTTCATTTCTGCAAGAATTCAATTCACCATATACTTCATAGATTTTCGAGAAGCACCCACAAACTTAGCGTTATTTGTGCTCTCTATTACATTCATCCTCATTTTCTGTTAATATATTTTTTCGGTTCATGCTTTTGTTTTGATTTCCTACCTTATTCCTCCTTCAACCTACTACTTCCGTCTCTAGAAATGAGTAGGATATAAATTTTTCTTTTTTGGCTCATGGTAGGAAAGTAGGGTTCATAAACAAAGGCTTCAACGGGGTCCAGTGGATATTTCTTCATAAAGGATTTTGGGCTTGAAAGGCTAAGATTCAAATATAGAAAAAATGGCCTCTTTCATTTCCTCAACACTTCAAATTCACAATTACTACAAACATTAGTAAATCACTTAAGATTCATAATTTCTATGTAACATCCCATTTTCTCATAAATTCCATACAATCATCCATTATTTTCTACTCATACTTATTGTGAATGGTGTATATGAAATAATCATGCTTTCAACACAATTAACCAGATTATATTCCTATCATCCATGCACAATTCTTTTCTTTCAAGATCCCCCTATATTAGGTATATATCATCAAAGGTCCTAACTTTTGAATACTTTTATTACTTCAAGTTTTTATTCTAACAGACAGACTCGAAAATAACTAAAAAGACTCTAAAACCGAAAAAATGGAGCAAAACTAACTTAAATAGCGAAGCTATTCACACACCCCCAAACTTAACTTGTTCAATGTCCCTATTGGACTACTCTTTTGTTTTTTTTTCTTTTTTAAAAAGGAAAAGAAAAAAAATTGAACAGAAGACTCCCCTGGAAATTCTATTCCTTATGAATGTTGTCTGGTGCTGTGTCGAATTCTTTCCCTCTCATCTTGTTCAACATGACCATCACTTCCTCCCATGAGTTGTAGATATCCTCATGAACCTTTTTAAGCTCAGTTTGGATGAATTTCTTTAATTTCTTTATTTTCTCTTCCATTTCTTTCTTCACCAATTCTTCCAAACTCGGTGGCTTTGGCGGCGTCACTTTTGCTTTTCTATATCTGTCAATTTATTTCTTTGTAATAACATCTTTGATAAAGTTCTTCTTGTCGGGTTGTTTAACCGGGACTCCTACAGCTTTACAAATCATTGTGATCAACCCTTCATGTGGGATAGCTCCTGATGTTTTTCCTGTAGAAAAATGTTAATTGAATTCACAATTTACTGCCCCACATCTATATGGATCTCATCGCGTATCCACATCACATATTTTACTCTTTCCCAGTGTGCATCTGTCATGTGGTTAGTAGGTAAAATTTGTGAAATAATGAAATTATACCAAGCCTTATATTCTGGCGCCAATTTATTATAAAGGATAAAAGGATTAGCTGAGTTCGGCTCTTGAACATTGGTGTCTAGGATAACCACGTCCCGTGGTGCTGTTTCAGACATAGGCGACTCTCGTTTCAGATGCTTCCCTTTCGCAATCTTCTCTAGACCGAGCTTGTAATATTCATTGATAATTTATGCGGAGATAAGTACCTTTCGTCCCTATCAGTGAAATTGGCTATGTTATTGATGCAATTGCTCTTGTAAAGAATTCAATCACCATAGTTTTGTTGGCCTCTCCTGGTTGTTTGGCAAATGTCATGCACCCCTTGTCTTGGATTTTGTCGTGATAAACATCAAATCCCCTCTCTGTGATGACTGATTTCTTCATGAGTTTTTGCTTCTTTGTAGGCCTATCATCCACGGTCTTTTTCTTGCATGGTTAGTTGCATGGAGATGATGGTGATTACCTCCTTGTTGGAACTTGAATAGTTCATAAGGCATTTGTTGGTGTTTTTCTGCAATGTCATGGTGTTTGAACAAGTAGAATAATTGTAGAAGACAAAAGAAAATAAGAATGAAGAGGAGTAGCTTGGGATTTTAACTTATGTGGGAGAATAATGACTTAAACCTTGAATTTACCTATATTAATAATATAGTAATACATATAGTTATAGATGGACTAGGATTCCACCGTACAGGTAATTTCAAAGCAAGGGAAACACTCTATCACGAAAAAATATTCAGGTAACAATCTAATATATAAAATCCCGGAATAATGGATGAAAGGTAGTTAATAGGTAAAGAAACTTATTTCCGTATCAGCAGTATACAGAGAATCTTTGGATTTTTGGCACACGATCAGAACAATCGCGCATCCCCATCATGCCTGGTGTGCAATGAAACTGCATCCGCTATTCATTTGTTGTCTTTTTCTAGTAGGTTCCCCATGAGATCAACTATATCCTCTGTCAGATACTGAGAGGATTAGCTACTCATTGTCATAATCAAATCACAAAGATTTATCATAGATTATTCAAGTAGCTTTCCTCTACTTTGATTGCTTCCTCTTTCAGTTCACCTTTCTCCTTCAACTATGACCGTGGTGCTACTAACAGTAGAATTTTTGCTCTTCTCTAATCCTATATTGCTCTCTAACTCTTTTAAGTGGTGTTCTTTTCTCTCTAGTTTAGTTTAGTTCAGTTTAGCATTAGTTAATCTCTCATCTTCCCAATGTCATTAGTTTAATATCTCGCATTAGATTAGGTAGTTTAATTATTTTCTTGCATTTAAAACCAAAAACCCTGAAAGATATTTGACCATTCTTGCATTCTTAGATTAGTCCATTGCATTTTTAATTAAGCATTCTTAGCATAAAAAGCATTTATAACATTCTTAGTTTAGCAATTATTCATGACATTCATCATATTTGGCAAACACAAGAGAAAGGAAAGTGACATTAATTTGTATTTTTGCATTTAAGTGATTCATACACATAACCATCACTCCATTGGGATACGATACTTGGTTCGTAACTATACTTACCATTTTATTATTACTTGATTCGTGCACTTGCTACATAGCGGGATTCAAGTGTAATAATTATGTGCTAAAATATATTCTACTATATTTAGACCTACACACGCTCCCATCAAGTTTTTGGCGCCGTTGTCGGGGAGTAACGGTATTCTTATTGTTTGGGTGGATCACTGAGCTTATTTGTTGAGACAATAATAGATTTTGTTGTTTGCAGTGAGGATTTCACCCGCATTCTTCAAGGAAGCAAAATGAGGGACGTTTGAAAACTCCCTTTGCGGAAAATTTGCCAATCAAAGAATTTGAAGGACAGTCTGTACCCGAAACTGGTGACGTAAAGACCAAGGGTGACAAGAATATGCCAAAAATCATGCAAGGAAGATACAGTTCTGATCTCTTCAGAATAATTGAGGAAAAACAGTTCAGCGAAGACTTGGAAGAAGACTCTGACCCACATGTAGAAGAACTAATCCAAACATGTAACAAGTTTGGATGGAGTGACGTCGACATAACAACGTGCCAGTTCCCTGTTTCACTTAAGGGAGCAATGAGAGCCTGATATGGTGGAATCTACAACAAAAGATCATACTCATAGAAGCACTTGAAGGACAAATTTCGCAGCCAATTCATGACAACTAAAGGGAGAAAGAGGAGACATGAGTTGATTCTTAGCTACACACAATATAATGGTGAAGCAGTTATTGATGCCTGGGAGATGTATCAGCATATGATCATGCTGTTTTCTTAGTGCAACCTAATATAGGAAGCAGAATTCAAGAACTTCAACTATGGGCTTGAATTTGAGAACACAATGTTAATAGATCAAATCACTATTGAATGCTACTTGAAGATGCCTGCAAATGAGGTTCATATCATGATGAAGGGTGTTTGTACGGAGCAGATGAAGTGGAAGCAACACATCATGATTCACATATTGGTAGACCTAAAAAAAAAGATAGTACATCAATTTCAGAAAGTGCGGGGAGAAGGGTTTTGTTGAAATTCAAACAACTACAGAGAGAGTTCATAGCTTCAGCATGAAGGCGATATGAAATGATTTCACGGCTATGGCCTCCTAAAACTTTTACAACGCCTCGCCATATGACCACCTTTTAATACATCCTGACTCTAATTAGTCATAACATTCTGGACACGATGTCAAAAGTAGGTGATTTCTTAAGCATGTCAAGCAACAAGAACCAAACTTTGCTTTCTAGGTTGGCAAGGTTTGAAGATATACCTTTTCAACCAAATATCACACCGCCTACTAGAGGGAAAGTAAAGAAGGTAGCACAGAAAGAGAAAGACAACGGTGCGATTGGTGCACCAAAGGACCCTTAACTCTTCACAATAATTGTCGAGCTATCCGAGAATAAACTCAGTGTTGTGTGGGAGGCAACCCAGAATTGTAAGTTTTTAATTATTGAGTCTTTAATTTAAATCTATTTTTGAGTCATATTTAACATTTTATTTCAATTTCTTATTGAGCTAACAATTTAGGTAGGAGAAATGAAGAAAGTGAAAAGAAACCGTAAGTGACGAGACGAACAGGGCAAAAGGAAGACAATAATGGACAGAGTCAGAACAACCCAAATCAAAGCACGCATAGCAGATTTTCCAGTAGCACACGTGATCAGCCGCACGACCACTGCTCCTATCGTTCCTCACATGCGTGACCCGTAGCGTAATCTAATTTGGTGACGCCAGCATTCCATAACTTAACGCGTCCAACACTGCGTCGAAGTTTTGGTAGCGCCCCAACCACGCGATCAGGACGCGTGATCAGCCTTTATCGCGCATCAACTTTTCCTTGCAGTACACGTCTACCAGTTAGAAGGGCAATAGGAGACATGCAGAAACCAGAATCTACGGAATTTGGCTGAGCAATCTCTAACTTTACGTTTCTTACCATACTTATATTTTCCTTATGATTAAACTCTATTGATACATGGGTTGTTTTCACTGTAATTTTATTTATTATAGGAGAGTTATGGAACTTAATGAAAACTTCTAAAATCTAAATAAGAGTTCTCCTATTTATAACTGTGATTACTCTTACAATTCTATTATCTCTCAGAATTCATAAGGCTATTTATTCTCTACTTCCCCTATCAATAAAAGTTTCTTGAAAGAAAATTTTATTTTTGTTTATTGTTCTTTGTAGAAGAACGTGGCATCGACGCTACTATACGATTGACCAAAAGACAGAAATACCAACAATTTAGGAGAAACTGAGCATAGCACATCGAGCTACGATCTGACAAAATTCACATCAAGAGAAGTGCAATGAGAAGCACATCTAGCTGTTGCACAGTGACTTTGTGGACAAGCAAGATCTTACAGTCATGGGGATTAACATGTAGAAGATCAACTTGGAGCAAGTTGCAGTAAGGTCGCGGATCGTCAATGCCAACCTAGTACGGGGTTTAACGCTCACTATGATTGTAGGGAGCCGTCAACTATCATCCGACTTCATGAAGTTTATTTCGTTACACAAAGGATAAATGAACATTATAACATGAACAAGGAATCCATAGAGATGAAGTGCGCCTGCCCAAATATAACAAAACAGTTCACATCAGGGAAGTTAGCTACAAGCGCGAGGACATTTCAATTTAACCACCAAGGAAAGCTTGAAGCCGACTCTGGATCACTTAAAGCTTGTTACAAAGAGCTTTACTTTTTTGTAAGTTCGAGAATTCTACCACCCGTCAATGTTGGAAAATTCTCATGGGAATAAACCAAGATTATGGTATGCATCAAATGAGCAGACACTCCAAATATAGGAGAAATATTAATCAAAGCTATTGAGGATCACACCATCAATGGTCCTCCACGCTTTATGTATTTTGGAGCACTTATCACCGCACTCTGTATCCAAGAAGGATGTCCAGAACTTGATACAGATATTCATCACCGAAATACAAATCCCATCAATCACATTGCGATGTAAGTGATGTAAACTATATTCCCCAGTAACGTGATATCAACAATAAAGGGAATTGAAGAAACACTATCAACTTCGTCGAAGAGACAGAAGACGACGTGTGAGCAATTGCAAGAGGTGAAATAGTGGCGAAAAAAGAAGATTGACGAGTTAGTGAGTCAATTGAAAGAAATCAACGAGCACTTCCAGAACAACAACACTCCCCATTGGAGAGAGTTAAGAGAAATTGAAGAAAGTTTTGCGAAAGAAGAAAGTACCGCCACCAGTCCGATGAGTGTCCTTTGAGCATGATCAGGGGAGTATCTGATCTTTACTATAATTCTTTATATTCTTATTACATAAGGACATTGCATGATTTTAAGTTTGGGGGTGGGTTGGTAGCTACGCTGTCTGCTTTACTTATTTTGCAATATATTTATCCTTAGAGTCTAGTTTGAGTCTATATTTTTCGAATAGGGTATTAGAATGGAATTTGAAGAATGAAAGCATGAATAAGTAGGAATCTATGACAGTATATGCATAATATTTAACGAATTTTAGATGAAAGAATACGTGAATACCTTTGGTACATCTTGAGTAATATGGTTAAAAGCATGTTTTAGCTTCATATACACCTTGCAATCTGATGTTGTGTATAATTGGGAAAAGAATGTTGCTTATTTATGTCAATAGAGTAATGTAGAATGTGATTAGGACTTTTGAAACAAATTTCTTGACTATTGCTTGAGATAAAGGTAGATGTAAATATGTTGAGCAAATGAAATAGGCCATCGTTTAAAAAAATTTGAGTTTTAGCCTTTAAAGCCAAGAACCCTTTATGAATATAAGATCATCCACATCACCCCACTGAGGCCTTTTCTATGAGCCTTTGTTTATGAAGCCTACTTTCCTATCATGAGCCAAAAAACAAAAAAATTATATCCTACCCATTTTAAGAGATGGATGTAGTAGATTCGAGGGATAAGGTAGGAGCTCAAAACTAAAGCATGAGCTAAAAAGAAAAATCTAAATATAAAAAGTAGGAGGAATATAATAGAGAACACAAATAACCCGTGCAAAAAATTTAAGTTTGGGGGTGTTTCTCGAAAAATCATGAAGTATAGGATGGTTTTAATGCTTGCAAAAATGAGAATATGAGGTACTATACAAGTGCGGTCAGGATGTAGTACCGAACAACCTGACTGAGAATAAGAAAAACAAAGCTACATGGTCTAACACTTGACCCTAGTAGCAAAAGTGAGCCATACAAAAATGGCATAACATTAAAATTTTTAAATGAAATCAACATAAACATCTTACAGATATAGCATGATTTCATATAATCAAGATAAACCCCGACGTGTAGAAGACCCCCCACGACTTCGAAGGTTACGACTTTCAACCGGTTTGTGAGCTTTTTTCTTGGTTGCTTTTGTAATGTGTACCTCTTTAGCCGGAGAAGAGGGTAGAGGTGGGTTTTTATATATCACCAGCGAGGGGTATTCACTTTAATCATCACCAGAATTAATTTCTGTGTCATTGCGGTGACTTGACAAAACCAGCCGATGCTCTCTTGAGTACTCCAACTCTGAGTTAGGACCCCGATCATCAGTTCAGTCCATGATCATCTCATCGTCCATTGTGGTCATCTTTTCCAAGATGTCATTTACATTTTGAGTCCGATCGTTCACCCCGAGAATAAATTTTATCCTTAAAAACATCATCCATCGAAGCAATAGAAGTCAATTCTTTTCCCGAGGTACCCGACTCAACAATAAGCAAATTATCCCCAACAACAATAATATCATCACCCTCAACTAATTCTTTAGATGAAGTACGCAATTCTTCAATAACCAAGTTATCTCAAGTGACATTCAAATCATCAAAATCATTAGAAGACAATTTTGCTTACCTTCATCCATTAAGCTCGGACCCTTAGGAAAAATATTATCAACATTAATTATCTCTGCACAATCAACATGTGCATCCGGTTCTTCATTAATAATAGCATGGAAAGATATATCATTACGTCGTGACCCGACTTTAGGCAAAGAGGAAGGGTTTGCTCATTTGGACACCTATTTTTCAATTGGCGTTTTATCAAAGGTACTAACCTCACACCATCAATCGACCTAGTACGAACCGGTTCCCAAACTTTTTTTGCTCCTTTAGGACTTTCTTTTTCTATACACACTTTTGCAACTTGTTCAGATGTATTCTCGGGTTTCTCAACACCACATTGTTCAATAGTATGGCCCAATCGTTGACATTTTCGACAGAAATTGGGAAAGTTTTCATAAATAACTTTCTGTTTGATGTAGGTTACTTTATCTCCAACTTGAATACCCTATTCAATTTCCTCACGTAGTGGCTCCAAAAGATTCACTTCAACACAAATACGAGGGTAATCAGGACTAGGCAAAGTGATCTCACCCTCGTTTAACCTCGGTGGTCTGCCAAAATAATGACCAAAAGACATAAGAGTGTTGTGTTTGCAATATCTCAAGTTCAGATTCGGCAATCCAATCCAAACAGGCACAATTGGTGGTTCTGAATCCGGTGTAAAAGAGGGAGTCCATTTGAAAACCTTTGCCCATACAACTTGAAAGTCTAGTAAAGTTTTCATCCAAAGCCTCGTGTAATCCTCTTCTTTTTCAAGTTTAAGCATAACATGACGAAGGCTAATCAGGCCGATAGTATATATGCCTTTTAGAGAAAATCTCTGAATCATGCGATGCTTAAACATATAATTAGGTTTCACAATTGGGAAACGAATAATAAGCATCGATTTACCTTTGAGTGTATGAAACTTTTTTGGCACTATCGACTATCATAAAAAAAAGACCGCTTAAGATCATAATTTAGACTAAGATTCGCAATCTGAGCGAAGGACATACCTTTCAAGGGTTAACGTAATTGAAATAAGTGTGGATTGATCGGAGCAACATTCCAGCGAGCGGGTTCCCGCCCTTTACCAACAAAGTTAGATGAAATTTGCGGAAATTCACCAAGGGAAGGAGCCAAATACCTACTGGACTCATTCAGAGGTTTGGGGACCCATAATGGAGGTCTCCGGTATAGAAAAAGACACTGGAATTGGATTCGGGGCCAAAACCGAGTGGAAAATGTCCCGACCAGAAGTTTAACCGTTGACGCCATAAAGTTGACCACCGACGCCGCCATGTTGACCGCCGCCAAAAGTTGGTCAGTTACGGCGGCGGCCTGGTTGGTGGAATTCGGCGTCGGGGCGGCTGTTTTTGATGCTCTGGCCACCTGGTCTGCTGGTGGGGCGACAGGGCTAGGGCCCCTGTCGGCTGCCTGGTCGGGCGCCTTTAAAGCGCCTACGTGGGATCCAGCCTGCATTATAATTTTGAATGATCAATTTCACCATCTTTTGTGTTAACCAGAGGGGGGTCCACTGGTTAACTAACACACCGGAGAAGACAACCATCGTCCGTTAACCGACGTTTGACCGCCAAAAAATTGCCAAAATTGGCGTTGACCGTGGCAGTGCAAAATTGGTTGTCTCCAAATCGGCTAAAACTTTTACACCCTTCAAGTTTACATCCTGAATCGAATGTTGTGCTCAGAATTTTAAAAAAAAACTAGCAGAACTATGCAATATGGAACATGTCCGAGCGAAAAAACACTAATTTGACCTTTGGCAATACTTCACTAAAATGTATTAAAGTTGGTTCAAATCGAAGCTCTAAACCTCCACAATGAGATGGTGTGGAAGTAATCCACACCCAATGAAGGAACAAGGAGATCCAAGAGAAAACAAATAAGAACACAAACTTGAAAATAAAGATCTTGAAAACAAATCTTCGGCAAACTTAAGGCACGTTGATGCGAAGCTTATGGAGTGAAGATCCGACGCCATGAGGGTACCGAAACAAAAGTTTAAAGAGAAACGCAAATGAAAAGATGCCAAAAAGAGCGTAAAATGTATGGCCAAAAGAAGAAGGCACAAATAAGGAAGGAAAGATTAATACATGAGCGGTTTACTACATACATCTCTAGAACTCATATATGACTTTTTTCATTATAGCTCACACCCAAGCCTACATTACAAGCTTACAAAATCCTAAATGATCATCAACATATGAAATCTACTTGCGTCAATGGCAAAAGAAGAGTGAAGAGTGAAAAGGGAAGTGATTACATGTTAAGAGCTATGTTTTTAAAAGTTTGCAACATGAAAATAGCTTTTATGCATTAACAATAGTATCACACACTATTAGAGCACATGAAACAGATGTGAAGATGATTGTATTAAACTTGATGTGCTCGTGTCCATTTGTTCTATCTCATCTCTTGTTCTGACCATAGGTTGCATTTTGAGAATTTCCGCTTATGCATGTTGGCATGTCAATAATTACATTCTAATTTAGATCGAGTCAGTTAAGTGAGTTTGTTTGGGGACAAGAAAATGTTTAAGTTTGTGGGTATTTGATAAGCGTCTCATTATCGTGATTTAAGTATGTGATTACTTATGCTTTTTAATACTTATGATGGCATACTTGTTTTAATATTCTTTCATGTTTTCTTAGATATTCAAGGAGCCAAGACAAAGCGAGGCTAAACGAGGCTAAAAATGGATGTTTTGGACAACAGTTGGTCACATACACTATTTTGGTATGTTCAAGCGATGCGGGAGCGCTACGACACTACAAAAAGAGGAAAACATAAAGTAGGGCGATTACCACTGCGCTGAGCGGGTGGCGTGCAATCAAGGCCACATCACGCGGGGGTCGCGCTATTAGAGGAAAATTTGGCTGCAAGTCAGAAACTCTAAAATGTAGCCCAAAGCGGAAAGAAAAACTATAAATATGAGGTTACGTTCAGTGGTTAGGGTACAACAAACCACACTCATAACTCTCAAAACCAGTTTTCCACCACTTTTAAAGAGAAAAAAACTCTTAGAGTTGTCACAAGAGAGAAAAACACCATCAAATCCTTGTTCTAAATTAGTAGAGTTATAATTTGAGTGAAGATAATTAGTGAAGAAGACGGTGGCAAAAAGGAGCACGAATTGGGCCAAACAACAACGTTCCACCCGATCCAAGAAGCTTTTCTATACCTTTTTACTTTGTCTATGATATTTGACTCTTTGTGGATTGTGAACTTATGACTATGAGGAGCTACATACTCGTTGTTTAGAGTAGGGGAGTAGCTCTGGTATTATAAATATATTTATTTGCTTTACTTGATGCGTGTTTGATGACCTTGAATGTCTAGATTGAATAATTATTTATGCTCTATGACTAACCTTACTCTCTTTGGGATATATATATATATATGCGGTTTGTAACGTTGTATTTGCAAAAGCAACTATTGCGCAACTTTTAGATCACACTAGATCTATCTTGACTATGTACGTTTTGTTAGCATAATTCAGATGAGTTAATTGGATTGCAGATTTGATATCTATTCTGGATCAATTGACAACTGGGTTGATTCTGTTAACATGGTAGGTTATTACAGACTCATAAATATGTGGTTGGGATAGCTCCTTCCTCATGCCATGGATCCATTAGACATGTAAACATCAAATAACTATCAAATACTATAAGTAAATATAGGTGATTTGTCTATAAACTACTAAGTTAAGTCATTGTGAAACCCGACATCTAAATAACATTTTCAACTATTTTTCACAACTTAAAAGTAATCAATCATTCATTCTAGTCCTAGTCTAGTTTAGTTTAGGTTTGCATTAGTTAATCTCCAATCTTCCCAATATCATTAGTTTAATAGCTTACATTAGATTAAGTAGTTTAATTGTATTCTCGCATTTAAAACCAACAAACCCGAAAAGGTATTTCACCATTCTTGCATTCTTAGATTAGCCCATTGCATTGTAGATTAAGCATTCTTAGCATAAAAGACATTCATAGCATTCTTAGTTTAGAAATCATTCATAACATTCATTATATTTAGCAAAACACAAGAGAAAAGAAAATGACTGTAATTAGTGCTTTTGCATTTAAGTGATTCATACATACAACCATCACTCCCTTGCGATACAATACTTAGTTCGTAACTATCTTTACCATTTTATCATAGTCAACTCGTTCACTTGCAACATATTGGGATTTAGGTGTAGTTATAATGTGCTGAAATGTAATCTACTATATTTATGGGAATAATAGCCTTTGGATAGTGACCGAAAGGTCGAAGTGGTTGGCGAGTTTCGGGCATCTAATATCTAGAAGCATTCTGCATGTGCAAGTGGCATTATTGATAACGGCAATGGACACTTTACGAGGAGATGGGCTCGACTTTCGACCTTGCAAGATACTTTGTTGGATGCAGATTATTGGACGTGGGCTACATGGCACCCGATCCTGAAGATAAGTCCAACGATGATCCTGTCGCGAAGGGTATAAATGCTTTTAGCAATCTGAGGAGTCGATGTAGCCTTTGGCTTCATCACATTGATTCGAACACTCAAGATGAGGTGTTAGGGGATGCTGTAGTGGAAGAGATCAGTCCTGCAGGTAATGAGGATGTATTGGCTCCGCGCGAGGAATATTTCACCACAACTATTGCTTTAGAATTGTCGGAGCACCGGGAGCTTGCCATGGCTCATACTGATGTGCTCATCGCTGTACTTGGCACACCAGATGTAATTTTTGCACGAATGAATCATTGTACCTCACATTCTTTGATTATGCCTATTGATGTCATGTCTTATTCGCATTCTACGGAATGAACTCATGTGAGTTGGAGATTTCTAGGAAGTTGGTTGCAGACGGGGCATGTGCCAAGGATAATTTTAATAGCATAGCGGATAATCTTACATTCCTGAAGGAGGCAGAGACATCATTTGGAGCAGTTGGCCCGAGAACTAGTTCCAAAGTAGCTGACTAGGTCATGACTGAGCCTACAAATTGAGCATATCCTCAGGTTCACTTGTTTATCCGCATTGGCGTATGTGCTGTATTATTCATACTTCTCCTATTTAAATAGTTTTTGAATATTGGGTGTTGGTACCATTTGATACATGTTGTTGTGTTTGTTTGCACTCTATATTGTGCTTGGTGGCAATAGGATTTGAGACTTAGTTATGCTCATATTGACTTGTTTATGGATGTTATATAGAATATTTTTCCATTTAGTCTTGTTTGTTGGATAAGTTTTACATGCATCTATGTTGTTCCTATCATTAAATGTTTTGATGTCGACTTATTCGTGATGATTACGTGACCTTTTACTTTATCGATCCTTTTTTGTTAATGGAGATGTTTTCTTTGTTAACCGAATTTTAATCTCGGCAACATGTCATAGCGTTGGCATTTTTGGGCGTAGCTTAAGCGCATAGTTTATTTGAGAGAGGTGGTTCCTCATTATGATTTATGAGTTGTACTCGATCAGTTTGTGTACATTTTGAATAAGCATAGCGGCTATGAAGCCTTTATTAGAAGTTATCTTGTCAAGAGCATATCTTAGATGAGTATTGAGCTAGATCTAGAATCCACACCATGTAGGCGTGTTAGGCGTAAGGTTCGTTATGCGCAACATTCTTTTGGGAACGTGTGCTTTAGATGACAATTGTGCTCGATCGAGTAAATGACACCATGTAGGTGTGTTAGGCATAAGAGTCGCGATGCGCAACATTATTTTGGAATGTGGACTTTAGATGATAACTAATCTCGATCTATTAAATGACACCATGTAGGTGTGTTAAGCATAAGAGCCATGATGCGCGCCATTCTTTTGGAATTTGGACTTTAGATGTGAAATGTGCTCGATATAGTAGATGATACCATGTAGGTATGTATTTTGAGATTTGATCTTTTTAAGGCATATAACCTGTAAGTAACTCCTGGTGTGTCGTTAGTGGCGTTGTGTGGGTCTTAATGAGTTGGTATTCACACATTAGCCTCTTCGAGCTATAAGAAATTCTCTTAGGTTTTACGCAACTTGTGCTACTTGTAACATTTAAGCGTGGCTTTACGCAATCTCGAGTATAACCTATTTCAAGGATGTTACATACTCGGATGCAACCATGGCTCTTGTCGATTTATAGCTTTACGAATGAAAGGCAACCAATTGCTACATGGTTTTACACCTTAAAGACCATCAAGTCTTGCATGGGTTTACGCATCTAAGGCAACCAAATCTAATTTAGATTTACGCATTAAAGCAACCAGATCACACATGGTTTTACACCTAAAGGCTACCAAGTCTTGCATTGATCTATGCATCTAAGGCAACCAAACTTTGTGTAGTTGAAGCGTTCACATCCAATGAAC
Organism: Linaria vulgaris; assembly: GCA_948329865.1. NCBI lineage: Eukaryota > Viridiplantae > Streptophyta > Magnoliopsida > Lamiales > Plantaginaceae > Linaria > Linaria vulgaris. Next base: position 65,616,265 of record OX415251.1, read on the forward strand.
CCACAACCATGTATTACATGTCACCAACGAGAAACATTGTTGGGCTGTTAGCCTGAGCGTACATAAGTTTTGCAGCAAATGTTTTTATACCAATGCACAGTATAAGTGCAAATTGCAGAAAATCTTTCACTCTTGTCTAGTAATTTGCATTTTTTGCTTCAAATTATGAAGTCTTATAGTAGGGTGGTAGCTCAACTATGGGGTGCTACTCCTCCCTTTCTTTCTTGAAAAAATGGCTCGGGCATTTGCATCAAGTTGAATGTGGAAGTGACCCGGCTACGGGATGCTACTCATTTTTTCCTTGAAAAACGAGACTTGGGCTCTTAGGCTGTGCTGTTCAACTCTTTCATGTGTTGTTGAAGAGCAAGTTGAAGCCTGTGCACAAAACCTGTTCATTGCAAAGACAAACATGAAAAGATTTTTATTTATTTTTAGACTGCACTTGGCTTTTAACCAAGTATCCCAAGTAAACTCGGCAATCAAGTCTTAGTAGTTCATTTAGTTTGTTACAACATTTTACTAAAGGAAATGGTAAAAACTGCAATGAGCTGTAGAGAATTTTGGATGCCGTTGCTGGGTATAGAATTTTCGAAGGTTCTGGACATTCCAAGGACGTGCTATATCGTAACTGTCAATTTCATGCAGATAAAATTATCCTTTAGCTAGCTTAGGTAGCCTCGTAGGGCCCTTCCCAATGTGTTTGGAGTTTACCAACACGATTGTGGGTCTCAATTTTTCCCAGGACTAAGTCCCCCACTTGGAAATGTCTGAAATAGACACATTTCTCATAAGACTTAGCGATCATCGTCTTGTATGCTTGATTACGCTCGTATGCTTTGTCACGGGTAGAGCTTATGAATTCCAAGTTCTCGAAGTGCATTCTTACCTCTTATTCTTGGTTGTAAGTGAGTATACACTGTGTTGGCATAACAATTTCTGTAGGTGTGACTACTTCTGAGCCGTAAACCAATAAGAACGGTGTTGGGCCGATAGAAGTCCACGAGGTTGTGTAGTAGGCCCACAATATCCCATGCAAAACTTTCACCCAAGATCCCTTGAGTTATTGCATTCTCTTCTCAAGGTATTCCACAAAAGTCTTATTTTTATTCTTTACTTCACTGTTTTCTTGTGGATGATAGACTGCAATGAAGTGTTGAGTGATATACCATCCTCGGACGTTCTGTTCAGCAAATTGTGTGCCATTATCTGATATGAGTACTCATGGTATTCCAAAATGATAGATGTTATGTTTCAAAAAAAATCAATTATGTTACGCTCTGTAATGAAGTACAATGCTTGAGCTTCGACCCATTTGGTGAAGTACTCGACTGCAACAACTAAAAATCTCTTCTATCCCTTTTTGGGTCGGAAGGGCCTCACTATGTGGATGCCCCATTGATCAAATAAGTGCGATGTTTGAATTGGATTGAGAGGTTGCGCAAGCACATGCGTAAGATGGGCAAAAAGTTGGCAAATCTTGCATCTTCTAACAAGAGTCATCGCAGTTTTAGGCAAGGTTAGCTAGTACTAACCTTGGCGTAACACCCTTTCAGCCAAAGAGCGCCCTTCTAACTGATTTCTGCAAGCTCCAAAGTGTATTTCATTTAGCACAATTTTTGCTTGTCGAGGTGATAGACACCGTAGTAGTGGTTCTTCAAACAATCTTCTATAAAGCTCTTCATTGAAGATGGTGAAACAAGGTACGTTGTATTTCATTCTTCGCGTTGCAATGGAGTTGCTTGGAAGCTTTCCATGTTTGAGGTATGTGTGGATTTCATCCTTCCAAAAAGGTTTCGATATAATAGGCATAACGTGTACGGCTCTTTATAGAGTTCTTAGATATCGAGTCTTGCCTATGGCAGATTCCTCCGCCACTACTAAGACGATTCTTCTTTCGGTGTAGACCTCTGTTGAAGTGGCAAACATGGAAAGTGCATCGGCCTTGATGTTCTCACTTTTGGGGACCTGACACAATGTAAAAATAGTAAAAGATTTCACAATATATTTGAGCTTGCTCAGGTAGAGGATCATAGTGTCCTCTTTAGCATCGTTTGAGTCGTTGAAGTGATTTGCCACAAGCTGTGAATCTATAAAGACTGCACGGCGTTTGACTCTCAGTGAGTTTGCCACTGAGTTACAGTGAGGATAGCTTCGTATTCCGCCGTGTTGTTAGTTACAATGTAGTTTAGACTGATCGCATATTCGAATTCTCTAGAGTCGAAAGATTTAGGTATAAACCTACTCATCCTCTTTTGTTTGAAGATGAGCCATCAACATGTAATATCCATGGAGCTTCTTATGTTTCAATAGTAGCAACGTGTGCTTCCTGAACTTGCGCCCTTCCCAGGGTTTTTGTAATGAAGTCGGCTAGGACTTATGCTTTGATAGTTGTTTTGAGGCAGTACCCAATACCATATTTGCCAAGATCTATGGCCCATTTGACTAACCTTTTGGAGGTCTCAGGCTTCAATAACACTTGCTTGAGTGGTTTGTCTGTTAACGCCACAATGGGGTGTGATTGGAAGTAAGGAGGCAATTTTCGTGCTTGACTACGACGGCTAATGTGAATTTTTCTATCTCAATGTAGTTGTTTTCAACAACCTCAAATACTTTAGAGGCGTAGTAGATTGGTTGATGGACTACTCCTTCCATGCGTACAAAACTATATAAGGTTTCTCCCTCAACCGGTATCGCTAAAAGCGGTGAGGAGGCGAGATACTGCTTAAGTTGCATGAAAGCTTCTTCACATTCCTCGGTCCATTCGAAGTTCTGAGTCATCTTGAGGACTTTGAAGAATGGCAAGCTTTTCTCTACCGTAGTTGAGATGAACCTTCCTAAAATTGTCATACGACCATGGGGCACTATACATCGCACGATTTTGAGAGAAGGAAGCTCTGTTATATCTTTTATTTCGTCGGGATTTGCTTCGATCCTCTTTGGTTGATCATATAGCCAACAATTCTCCTCCATTGACTCCGAATGTGCATTTATTTGGATTTATTTTCATGCCGTATTGTCTCATAATTGAGAAGGCAGTTGTGAGAAGATCATCGTGATCTTCAGCTTGGATACTTGCAAATGTGTGGATATGGATTGGTACAACTTTTGTAACACAACACTGGTGTTGACGTCCAATGTTGAGCCAACACTGATTTCACTCACTGTTGTCCTAACACCTACTGACAAGGTATAATGTACATGTGGTTAATTTTAATGTTACGCCAACAATGAAGTACTCAATGTTGCCTTAACATTTGGCAGTAAATTGTGCACAGCGAAATTTACAGAACACAGTAGGTAACTTTAGGCAGATTATATAACTATAATATGCCGAGCCCATAAGGCCAAATAACCACTAATGATTTAATTATTTTACAAAATATGAAACAACTGAGTAAGGAAACCAATCCTAACACCTAAGTCACTACACGCTATAGATATTATAGCTTTCACTCGTTAGGTAAAAACTTAGTACAACATGACAAAGACACTCGACAATATTGATTTTCTCTCATGATGTTTTAGCTCTAGTCTTCGTATCTTTTTATTGATGCCCAACATGCCTATTTATGATATAATGTTCCTTGAGATCCAAAGCATGTTGTGCACGTTTTTGATAGCTATTAGATCTCCAAGATCATCTCCAATTTCGGTCTTGAGCTTATCATCTTCTTAGACTTATCTTTAATTAAGTTTGGAAGCTCTCCTACTGGATTCAGACTTCTCGAATTAAAGTACGCTTCTATTAGTCGAACTTCTCATTTGATAGACTTCTAATCTTCCAAAATATTCCATCTTTATCATCAGAATATCTTTCTTCATTATCATGCAATTCTATCGCATTTATAATTCTATCGCATTTATCTTCTAGATATTCTTCTTTCGATAAGTCAACCACTTCGACTCTTGATTTAGCCTTATCCTGAAATATAAACAAGATAAACTTTAATTGTGGAACTAGATTAGTTTGTGAATTAAAGAAAAATAAAATAATATAATTAAAAATTCGGACAGTGCAGTCTTAAGTTCAGTGTTGTGCCAACACTGGTTACCAAAATGTTGGACCAACACTTCACATTAACACTTGAATTTTCAATCTCCCCCTTTTTACCTGTCTTCACAAAACCAAAGAATTACACTTATCTTTTTATGCACAGTGTCATCAATATCTTAAGCTACCCCCTTAATATGATATCATTAACCAAGTAGCCTTATGATACTAATTAGAAAACACAGTGAGTTACACTTCACAATTATAAGCATAACTAGGAAAACATAGGATACTTCATATTTGTACAAACAACAGAATAAACATAAAGATACAATGGCTTACTCTCCCCCTTTTTGTGAGAAGAGTAAAACCTCAACGAATCACTTCATTGGATGAAAGTTCCTATAGCTCTTATTTAGTAGTTATTTCCATTTTCCTTTTTAGAAACTCTATCATCCATTGTTTCTTAAAATCTTCCATAACCACAGTCTTCACTCCCCAAATGGAAACCAAAATTAGCCGTAATTGCAAATATTACCTCACGTGTTACTTCTGATGTTGAGTCAACATTGTACGTAGAAGATGTTGTCGTAACATCTAGTTCAGACTCAACATAGATAGACTTCTCTGAACCTTCTTCCTTGTCCTTTTGATATCTATGGCTTCATCATCATCACCATTCTCAGTTTCCTATGAACCATATTTTCTTCACTTCATTACTTTCTTCCTTGTTCTCGACCTCTTCGTTCTCCTTATCTTTCTCATTCTTCTCATCATCATCTTGCATATACATAGCAACATCATCATCTCTTTTTCTTTGTCAGCATCAGTGGCCAAACAACCATTATCACCCGCTTTAGTCTCTCCAGCAACTTAAGTGTTCTTCCCCTTAGTGGAATCATTCTTCTCAGCAAAAAAGTTCTTCAAACACCGTCTCCTCAACTGTGTTTGAAGTAACTACAACACCATGTTCTTCATATTGAACTTGTTCCATTTCAACAACATTGTCTAGAACGGGTGTTTCACCTATGAGTAAGAACTAAAGGAGTAGGGGTGGGGTTATCTCCTTGATTATCCATATCTAGGGCCACATTAACAAGATCAGAGATAAATACTATGGATTAAAAATTGCAAGTAAAACTCTTAGTGTTTAAGAATTGTGAAACAAAGAGAGTAGAGACATTCAAGATCAAAAGTAAAGAGATAATGGGCGGTTTCTTAAAATCAAGCATGCATAATTATCGTATCTTGAGTCAACACGTGATACCATGTTTACTTCACACATGACCGGAGAAGTTTACGGAAAACTTATAAGTCACAATGTTAAACCTGGATGTTGGGATAACACGCTTACAGTCTGGTGTTGGCACAACACTGGCACCTGAATTGAATCAACACTGGTTCTAGTGTCTGTGTAGGTACATGGCTTACCTTAAAGCTCCATTCAAGTAAAGTCATGAGCTAGATCTGAAATAAATATCTGGCATAAGACAAGTTTAGCACGTTAGTAACACAGATATTTCAGACTTATACATGAGTAGGAGTTAGCTAATAGAAAACACACATTTAGGTGTGAAGTTAGAATTATAGAAAGAGAAAAAAGCAGACCACCCCCTTAACTTTTGGTTATTTTGCATTTTGCCCCCTAGCTTTGTTTTTTAGCATTTTGGCCCTCTAACTTTGTATTCCGTCCAACGTTAACCCCCAACGTAACATGACAGTAAAAAAGGCGAATATTCTGTCAAAAAAATGAATATTCTGTTAAAAATGCAAAGCTGGGGGGCAAAATTTAATAAAATATTTGTTTTCTTGACAGAATATTCCCGTAGGGGAGGGGAGGAGTTTACGTTGGCCGAAATACAAAGCTGGTGGGCAAAGAGCTAAAAAACAAAGAGGGGGGGGGGGGGGGGAAGGAGTGCAAAACGGCCAACAGCGAAGGGGGTGGTCTGATTTTTCCCTTTATAGAAATAATCAACTTCGAAGGTATAATCATAAACAACTTAGTGTTTCATTGGCAGGTAAATCACCCAAGGTGTATTCCTTTACATGAAACATGACTATTTCTCCCCCTTATGCCTAAATCGACACAGACACCCCAAGGAAATAATGAATGAATGCAGGCTTATATGGATGCAGAATATGAATGTTGTGTCAATACAGTTTGGTTTATGTTGCCTCAACATTGCTTGGTGACATTTGAAAGCAGTTCTCTTCTTTTTGACTTTGAAATACAACAAAAATATTTAATCTCTCTATCAATCATCTGAAAGGTTAAAAAGAGATAATGAATTCACGGAATGTAGGCAATAATGAGACCCCATACACACCAGTTTCATCATAATCAATGCAAATTCACAGGCAAGTACATAGGCCTGGATGAATGAAGCACATGACCCCAATACCCCAGAATCCTAATGCATACTTATTTATTTTACATCCTAAAAAGGTTTTAAGCACCAAGTGAGAAATAATACTGAATGAAGGCAGTACATAACCGCAAACACCCCAGTATTACACCTCACTATCCTATGCCCCTTTTGCACGTATCACAATGTGAATAAGTCACAACTGAATACATCATAGTAACAAACTCTGTGTACCCCAGCTTCTCCACATGCAATGTGTAACTTAGATATGAATAGAACATAATTGAATATCATCATAGCAGTGAACTCCGTGCATACCAGCTTCTTCATACTTAGTGACTTACCTTAGAGAATAGAGAGTTCCAATCAAGCTCATGAAAAATAATAAGAAAAGAACTTTCAACCAAATATCAACTTTACAATGTAAAGAATGCACAAACCAGGCCATGCATGACACATTGATGAATAATATCAAAGATAAAAATAAAAAAACAAGCTAAAAAATATAATGAAATCAATCAACACCACAACCAGTCTACGGTGTTAGACCATGGTGTTAAGGAAACACCAGAATGCAACACTAATCACATAACACTCATATCGAGAGCCTTTTTCAAATTGAAGAACCTCTCACTACCTAAGGGTTTCTTAAACATATCAAAAATTTGATTGTTGGTCTATATGTGTTCAATGTTAATCCTATTAACCTCTACCAGACCTTTCAAGAAACAATGCTTAATATTAATATGCCTGGCTCTAGAATGGTGCAAGGGGCTTCTTGAAATACTTATGGCACGAAAGTTGTCACAAAACATTAGGAGGGTATCACTCTTAAGCCCATAATTATGCGACAAGTGTTTAAGCCATACAAGATGGACAACAAAGCTACCAACTTCTACATATTCAGATTCAACAGTTAAAAGTGACACAATAATCTATTTCTCGCAATACCAAGGAAAATGATTCTTTCCTAAATAATAACAACCTCCATTTGTCGATTTTCTAACATCTAAATCTCCAACCCATTCAGAGTCACTAAAATATATAAGGTTTGTAGCAATATCATGTGTCTACCATATCCACAAATCTGTAGTACCAGATACATATTTGAGAACTGGCTACACAACAGTTAAATGAAAAGCATGTGGGTTAGCTTGATACCTGGCACATACACAAACTGAGCTCATAATAACAAGGCGGGTAGCTAATAGATGCAGAAAGCTCTCAATCATGGATATGAACAATGTTGAGCCAACACTGTCTCATGTGCCATATTTTCCAATCCTCAAGGTAGAATACATTAGAGTCCTTCCTGACTTACACTCCTCCAATATGTTCATCAAGTTTCTTCCAAATTTTACTTGGCTTAGGGACATCACATCCTCTTATTGCTTCACATGTAGACCAAGGAAGACATTTGATTTTCCAATCATAATCAACTCCAATGTACCTGTCATAGTCTCAAAAAACTTGTCTATAGTAGGCATGTTAGAAACTAAGACAATGCTATCAGTATATAACTGACCTGTGCAACCATCAGAACACGTAGCAGACATGCAAACACTCAACATTAATATACCTCTACATGTTACCCTTTCTTGGTTGTGTGTTTTAATGCCTTCAGTGATCTGATCAATGACCTGGGATGTTGGATGATACATATGAATCCTAGTAGGTGAATACCTACAAACATCTGGACCTTGAATCTCTTCATCATTTGATTCTGACTGCTCCAATGTTGTGTCAACATCAACAACAGTCGGTGTTGGCAGAACAACAACTTCTAGTTCAGGTTCAGGTTCTGCAGGTGTTGTTGGGTTGATATTATCTGAGTTTAGTGTTAGCTCAAATCGGAATCCAGTAGGGTAAGCACAACAACATTTTGTTGACCTGCAACACTTGATAGATCATCAAATACCACTTTTACACATTCTTCAACAGTACTCAATCTAGGATAAAGTGCTCAATATGCAACATTGTTCAATGAATAGCCAGCAAGGGTACTTGTATCATTTATTGGATCTAATTTGCTTAAATAATCTATGTGATTTAAAGCATGGCAAACACATCCAAATTCATGATAATAAGCAAGATTAGGCTTCTTCGTTTTCAACATCTCATAACGAGTCATGGGTGTAAAGAATTTATAAAGATTTTCATTAAACTCACATAAGTGAGGGAATGACCTGTTTTTAGATTCTCTACCCAAGTATGACCAACTTTTACCAGCAGAAACACCATGTAACTTATTAATATTAGCGTGCAATGTTTTGAAGGTATGGAGTGCTTCTGATTTTTCCTTAAAATATTTTATCAATTTATATCCAGAGAAATCGTTCATAATCACACAATCATATTGTTTCCCCCAGCACTACTTACTTCAATAAGACCTAAGATATCAATCTGAAATTGTAGAAAGAAATTAGAGGTACTTGTAACATGTTCATCTACTTGGATTGAATTATGAGAATCTTTGGTCTACTGTTTAGCTTTGAAGCAATCATCACAATCCATCTTACTAGAACTCGTGAGATTTGGAACCCCACTCACAGTTTCAAGTTTCAGCACCTTGTCCAATCTTCTTTTGACAGCCGGTCCATTCAATTTTGCAGTCTCTGTGTCAGAGTGAATAGTTGTAGAGTCAACATGTTGATCGGTAAATGTTGGCACAACATCTATATTCTGGGTAGGTTCAGTGACCTCAATCAGTGTTGAGTCAACATTTTCAACTGTTTGCGTTGGATCAACATCTACAACCAGAGGTGTAGAGGCTGCATCACTAGACATATCATCAAAAACTACAAGCACATAATCTTGAACAATGTTGAATCGTGGAATATAAACTTTGTAAGATGTGTTATTCAAGAAGCAGTCAGAAATGCATTTATCAAAAATTTTGTTCTCAATTTTTATCCCATGGTCAGACCTGATCCTAATAATAGACGCATTGTATAAAGATTTTATGCTAGCAACAATAACCTTAAAGGTGTCAATAGCATCTGATTTTTCTTTCAAGAATTTGACCCAAGTCATAAGTTTAGGCGCCCAAATTATGTTGTTCCTCATTCTGTTATTTTGTTCAGCAATGTTGGAACTGAATGTTGACACAAGTAGCAACACATTCCAAATCCTAATTCTGTTCAACTATTTTCTTTTCAAGAGACTTTCTATATTTATAGCAATATGGCTTAGAGTGTCCAGATTGAAAAGAGTATTGACAAACAAATAGGCCATTTTCTTTGATTGTCTAGAAAATACCTTTGCTTTTACAAAAATAGGAATAATAGATTCAACAGAATTAGAGGAGTGAGTAACTTGACTTTGGTATCCTAAACTAGAATTACCATCACTGCCCAAGCATACCACATCATCAATGTTACATGTACCTACAATCTATTTGACAATTTCTAGCTTAGATGTTACCTTTTTTAATTCAGCATTTTTTCTTGTCACACTAACCTCAAGTTGAGTGATTGTAGCCTTCCAGCTTTTATTATTTTCAATAGCCTTCTCATTTCTACTCCACTTGTTCTTCTCCTTTAGCAGAGCTTGGTAGATAATGTTTAGTATGGTTACCAAAACCACGAATCTGCAAAACCATGAAGAAACGAAGATGAGCATGGTTATCAAAATCATGAGCTTCAGTATATAAGCATATAGAGACATAAACTCTAGTGTCATCATCCCACTCAAAAGAAGACCTATTGGACTGGTGTTGTTGTCTGAGTGTTAGGCAAACATTGAATCACGATGTTGGCTTGACATTCTGTCCTAACACGATTTGTCTAGCCCACATTAACAGTCAATGATGCTGCTTGAATTTCTTGAATTGCTGGCACACGTGCTTCAAACCATTCATCGCAGCTTGTTTCAACATGGTTCATTTATCCTTCAAAGAAACACTCTTCATCCAAATCTACAGAACCACCATGTTAAATAGAGTCAGTATGATCATTAGAATCATTAATTTCAGTGAATAAACAACTAGAATCAGAGTTAATGATATCATTCTCCAGTCATAAAAAAACATTATCTGGTCTTGAGCTTCAGTCTGAATGTTATGAACACACTGCTTAGTGATGTTGTCTTGACATTCAGATGACACATCTTTAGACCGATTCACAATGGCTAGACTTCATTCAGCTTCAGGTTTCATATTGACATCATTTACCCCATTAGGAGTCGTCATGGGAATTGAGTAGCCATCAATTTTTGACATCCATGCTCACGGGGCCTATGGATCTGATGTCAGATTTGGGCAGGTTGTTGTTGGCATTTGAGTTGTCCATACCTTAGTTCCAAATCCAAACACTAGGGAAATCGGTGCTTGGCTCTGATACCAAATGAAAATGTGTGGATCGGGATTGGTATAACTTTTGTAACTCAACACTGGTATTGACGCTCAATGTTGAGCTAACACTGATTTTACTTAGTGTTGTCCTAATACCTACTGACAGAGTATAAAGCACACATTATTAATTTGAATGTTACGCCAACAATGAAGTACTCAATGTTGCCTTAACATTCGCGATACGTTGAAAGAGTAAATTGTGCATAGAGAAATTTAAAGAACACAATAGGTAACTTTTAGGCAGATTATATGAATATAATCTGCCGAGCCCATAAGGCCAAATAACCACTAATGAATTAATGATTTTAGAAAATATAAAACAAATATAGATATTATAACTCATTACAACAAGACAAAGACACTCAACAATATAATAGATTTTCTCTCTCGATGTTTTAGCTCTAGTCTTAGTGTCTTTTTATTGATGCCCAACATGCCTATTTATAATATAATGTTCCTTGAGGTCCAAAGCATATTGTGCACGTTTATTATTGCTATTAGATCTCCAAGATCGTCTCCAATTTCGTTATTGAGATTATCATCTTCTCAAACTTATCTTTAATTAAGTTTGAAAGCTTTCCTACTTGATCCGGACTTCGCCAATTGAAGGACTCTTCTCTTGATCACACACCTCATTTGGTAGACTTCTAATCTTCCAAAATATTCCATCTTTATCTTCAAATTCGTTCAACTTATCATCATAATATCTTCCTTCACTATCTTGCAATTCTATCGCATTTATCTTCTAGATATTTTTCTTTTATTAAGTCAACAACTTGGACTCTTGATTTAGCCTTATCATGTAATATAAACAAGATAAACTAGAACCGTGGAACTAGATTAGTTTGTGAATAAAGGCAAAATAAATAATATTATTGAAAATTCAGACAGTGCTGTGTCTGTGCGAACACTAGTTACCAAAATGTTGGACCAACACTTCACATCAACACTTGCACTTTCAATACTTTAACAAGCCTGTAGTTGATGTAGACCTCCATGTTTTTGCCGATGTGGTCGTAGAACAACTTGCCTAACAACCGTTGAAAGGTGGCGCCAATGTTTTTGAGATCAAAAGGCATGACTCTGTAGCAGAATACTCCTCTGTCTGTGACAAACACAATGTTTCTCATGTCATAGACTTTCATTGGAATTTGATAAATCCCACTTTGAACATCCATATTGCTTAGGAGTGCACATCCTACTGTTGAGTCGGCTAGCAAATCCATATGTGGTAGAAGGAATGGATCCTTGGGACAATGCTTGTTGAGATCTGTATATTCTATGCACATGGACCGATCTTGGTTGGGTTACAGTACGAGAACAATGTTCATGAGCCATTAAGAGAAGGCGCACTTCGTAGATGTCAGCAACAACGTTCTTTTCTTTGTTGAAGTTTCCTTTCCTTTATCTGACAGATTTTTCCTCTGGATTGACATTTAACATGTGTACAAAAATACGAGGATCAATACATGTTTGGTTGCTATCGGTTCAGGCAAAGATATCCATGTCGTCACGGAGACATTGGATAAGCTTGCGTTCCACATATTTTGACATGATGGTGCCGATGCGAGTGATCTGTGTTGAATCGATTGGTGATAGACATATCTCTTTTAATTCATCTAGAGGTTCAACTCTAGCCATGCTAGACAGTTGTTGTCTGATGTTGCGGAGTCTTTTGGCCTCCGACTTTGCTGATATTTCTGTCTCAATGATGTTTTCCCCTTATCATCGAGTGTAATGATCATGTGACTTCTAGGGTCGGATCTGCTAGAAGTGATGCCATATAACTTGTCCAAGCTTTTTTAAGTCTCCGTGGACTTCACCCGCACCACATTTGGAGGGAAATTTCATCTTTTGATGATATGTCGATACCACTACCTTGAAATCATTGAGACTTGGGTGATCGAAGCTTATATTGTAAGACAATGGTGTGTCAACTACGAGATACTCTAAGTTAGAAGTCTTTCTTTGTGGAACAGTCGTGATGGATGTAGGAAGCACAACTGTTCCAACTGTTGCCACTCTTGATCCTCCAAAATGGTACAGCGGAGTTGTTACCATTTTCATGTCATGTTTCGTAGTTCAATTTGATCCAGTGCATCTAAAGAGATAATGTTGACCGAGCTTCCGTTGTCAATCAAGATTTTCTTGATGTTGTAGTTTGCAATTTCTAGGCTTAAGACCAGCGGGCAATTCAAACTTGTGTCTTCCATAGCTTGTGGATCAAGATTATCTTCATCATTTTTGTCGAATGATAATGCATCCTTAATTTTTTTTATCGTTGATATCGTATGAGATACACGTTGATAGTTGTCTTGTGCTAGATTGCGTGTAATCCTCTTGCATGATTTGTTTGATTCTTCACCCGTTTGGCCTCTATAGATCATAGCGAGGTCGTGCAGGACTAGCATTATGGTAGTCAAAGCCCTATTTCTTAAGGAACCATACGGCAGTTTGTATGGCATGTTCAGCGACTTCTTTCTTTTAAAAGAATATTGAACTGTAGAATTCATACTGCCATTGCTTAAGTTTGTCGACGCATAGTCTTACTTTGAAAGTGAACTCGCGGAGATGACTCAGACCCTCTTGCTTGTAACATTCAAAGACTGTGGATTTTCAATGTCGTATTGCACATAACTCGTAGAGTTGGGCTTATGTTGTAGTAGCATCCAGCTGTAGTATAGCCATTTATTTGTGCAGATTCTACCTCATCTATTCTTTGATGGTCCGACAATCATATTAATAACTTTTTTAATGAGCATACTGTCAGTATCACCCCTTATGGCTGAGACGAATACTGTTTGTCCTCTATGGTTGAAGAGGGTGTGTCAGAATTGGAGGTTGCTCGTTTGTTTCGATTGTCAGGCCGTTTATAAACTTTGACATATTATGCCATGCACCCATTCTTTATCAAGCGTTCTATCTCAGCATATAGTGCACAACATTTTGAGATGTCATGGTCGTATTGCTTATGATACTTACAATAGAACTGTGATTTTTGTGTTTCTTCAGTTTCTCAGATCTTTCTCGGAGTATTGAGGAGATTATGCTTTTTGGCAACGATGTAGATGTCATGCATGCTGGTGGTAATTGGGAGTTTTTCTCTCGGGGGAGATCTTCCGTGCTTTGTACTACTCTTGTCATTTCGGTTGTTGCGACGTGACTCATTTTCCTTGGATTGAGTATTATCTCTTCAGACATTTCTCATTTTTCCACGCTTCTCAATTTCCATATCCCATTGAGTGATCATGTTGATTTGTTCGATGGTCTGCAGTTTCTATCTCAAAAGCTCATTGGTTAGCAATATGTTTCTCAAAGTATTGAATAAGATGTTTGCAATGCTCTAAGCGAAGGGCATTTCCACTCGCCACATATCGGTATTGAACTATCTTATGTATTCTCTGGTTGATTCATCATTGCCTTATATGATAGTCTTCAAGTATCCTTACGTCAACTGTCTTTGCTTCTATGTAGCTAACTATGACTTGAACATTGTTCTGAGCTAATCATACATGTGTATCAAAAGTGGTGGAATCCTCGAAAACCAGTCTTGAGCTATATTAACGAGAGTGATAGAGAACAAACGTGCTTGTATTCCTTTTGAGTAGCTTCCCAAACGGAGCATTATGGGTAGGAGATGCAAGTTAGGATTAGGGTCCCCTTTAACATCGTAAGTTGGCATCTTTGGGATTTTATGGCCTTCCAGTGAGGTTGGGATGAGTGATTCTGGTAGGATCTCCTTCTCTTCTTTCTTAGACCAAAGGTCTCGGCCTTCTAGCATGTAGTTACCATTGTCTCTCATATCAATGATCATCATGTCATGTAGTTTGCATTGTTGTTACTGCAGAACATGATGATGGCAACAACAAGGGTTGAGCTCTCCTACCATGAAGATTTTTGCAATCCTCGGGGGGTATTGCAGTAGTAGTCGTTCTCCTCTCACGTGTGTGTCCCATGGGAGTTGAACCTTGTGAGTGGTTGCAATCTGACCATGTTTGCAACATGTATAGAAGGTGGTGGTACCGAATTTGCAGCCATGTGCTGCCTAACCATATTCATCAAGTGATCAAACTGCTCGGGAAGAAGTGGCGATGCACTTGTTGACGCAGTGTTTTTTGGCGTGCACATTAGTTGGTGTGGCGGGAGGAAATTTTCGATTAGTATTTTGCATTTTTTTACACTGAGTGGGCAATTGTGAGGCCGTGTTGGAATGAGCTAGAGAGTTGTTCCATAACATAGTAGGTTGTCTACATGTTGTAACCATTATGCCCTTGAGATAGTGCATCTACTAGTCTCCCATAGATGATGCATCTGTCGGGGGGTGTTTTTGCTAGTCTCGAGATTCATCGCTCGCCAGACTCTTTTGCCCCTTATCGACAACACAAGAAGAACTTTTCGCTTCGATGGAAACCTGCACTAAAAACATAATGGTTAGAAGTTAACATTTATGTAAGTAAGTAACCTATGCTAGGGAAGGATACGGGTGTTGCTTTCTTGCGACTAGGCTCAATGCAGGGTCAAGCTGCCTATGTATATCTCTGAGAAGAAAGAATCAAGTCGGACGTAGTTCATTATTAATTTGTGCCCGCTGAGGGTCTTAGATGTCATAATGCTAGCTCGGGAGCTGTTTGTGTTATATTGGCCTTTAGGCTCGATTTGGACCATCCCGGAGGATGTTTGTCTTGTAGTCGAGGCTCGGGTGGTTGCAGGTTTGACCCATGTTAGGTTTATCAAGATCGAAGATCATTTGGGCGGCCTAACGACTTAGCAATTCATCAAGCCCCAGAGCTTGGTAATGGATAGTGGTCAAATCTTGGGTCAAAAATCTCTAGTACTTAAGCCCAATTGTTGACATATGAATGTCTATGGAAAAGTAGAGGAGAAAATACTCTAAGTACTTTTATTGACATACATTTGGTTGGCGTAGAATGGTTGACGTGCTAAAAGAGTTAACGTGGAAACTATTGATGTGGAAATGATGCACGTGCCATGGTATGACGTACAAGACAATTGATGTGCCTCGAGGTGGCTAGCCAAATGGATTGACGTGGAATGTTTGACGTGCTTTCTCTCACTAGAAATCTAGAGATAAGTCAGAGCATCCAAACTTCCAAGTAAGCTTTGCCTTAAGTGTCCAAGCCCTCAAATGTAGAAGTGGGTGGGATGGGGGGGGGGGTGTATTTATAGAAAGTGGTATGGGTAAGGCATAAGAGAGGATGCCTACACCCACGAGAGGTAAAGTAGGTGAAAGGGGTGCACCTGCACCGCACGGGGCAACCCCGGTGCAGTCTGGTGATCGACGTGCCACTTGGCACGTCGAGTTTGACCGACATGGTTGACTGATTTGCTGAGGCACGTCGGTGTTAACCTATGTGCCACGTGGTACGTTAAGGTTGACCCTACGTGGTCAACCATGCCTCGGCTAGACTTGATTGGCGTGCCAGGTTGATTTGACCCACGTGGTGAGTGCTCCGAAAATTTGGCACAACATTGCGACACTTAGAATTTTTTGCCGACATTTTGCCATAACAACCCATTTTTTCAAGGTCACCGATATTGTCTTGAAGGTCACGTTGATTTGGTTTCTTGGTTGTCTAATCGAATTGAGAGCAAAATTGCCTTTCGCCCCCTCTACTCCAAGTTATTCCCAAGATGACTGCATATTTTTTAGTTATCAAAATCATGGCACACCAGGGAGTATGTGAATATGTGCCACACTCGGGGTAAATATGGTACCTCGATCGACTTCCTCTTTATGGGGATTCACATCCTTCCTTAGGGATTGGACCTCTCTCTTAAGGTTGTCTACTAACTCACATAAGGGGTCTTCCAGCTTTTCGGCATATCGGCCTACCCTATTGAGGAAGGGCAGGTCGGGTTAGAGGCTTCTTAAGCATCTTCTTTGGGGAATATTAGCTAGTTCCCATTGGAGTCCTATGGGTTGGGGATGTAGAGGAAGGGAGATGGGCGTGGCTCGTCGTTCCCCCAAGGTCGAGTGAGACCTTGAGACGTGCATGATGGATGTGCGCGTCCTTGTACAGGGGCAAGGTGTGCTTCCCTTTGTTGGGGTCTAGGGGAGCCCTAAACTGTGCTCGTCTTTTGAAGGAGGGTTGGATATCTCCCATCGACGGGGTGCTTGCGGTCGCTGGGCCCGAGTTTGCAGCATAGTTCCCATGAGATCTTTGAAGAGGCTTCAAGGGATTCGTACAGTGTTTGGTACTTCCGAGGCTCTGACGTATAAGGCCTCTAGGGTGGGGGTAGTTACCCGGTTGGTCGACCGGTCCTTCCTGCAGATGATTGTTCTCCATGGCCATAGTATAAAAATACTTTGGATTTCACTATTGTTCTAATTTCTCTTGTGTCTGGACTTTTCCAGATTTTCCTTAAGGGCACCGTAGCGCTCCCATAGACAATGTCATTTAATGATAGATCTTCTCTTGCATATTTTTGTTTGGGGGGGGGGGGTCGGAATGCCTGTCCTCTTTTTAGGAAAAGGAAACATGGGGCACTTTGAATATTAGTGCTTAAAGGAAAGGGAATTCAATGAGAGTACTGAATTTTACGACGGGGGGGGGGGGGGGGGGGGGGGGGGAGATGGGTTTGATTATTTAAGTGGATGCTTTTGTTTGTAGAATTGTTTTGTGTTTATTTCAGAATGAGACCTCTCTTTAATATAGGTAGTGGAAGTTGCTCAGATTTACAATGATGGTAAGATATAATGAACACCCCATTGATTGCAAGCATATTCGTATGTAGACGCGGGTTAGGATAAGGTCTATTCGGATAGACATGCACTGTCATCCTTAGATCTCTACCTCGTAATACGAGGCTGCACCTTCGAGGATGGTTTAGTCTTGTACGTGGTGGGACATGGGTCTTCGTTCTTTGATGATGATTTGATGACGTCACGACCTCGTATATGTTAGTATTACCACAATAGAAACTATAAAAATTGCAAGTTAAATCAAAATTTTACTAAAAACATGGGATATCTATTATACATGTTGTTTAATCACAACATATACATATCTAATGTTTCTATGGAAATATTTTGAACGCTGGGGGTGTTCACGGTTAGGCCCAACCGAAAAAATCACAAGTTAACCAAATTTTTAGGCCGAACTGTAACCAAAATTAGCCATTTCGTTTGATTTTTGGCTATCACTTCCGAGGTTTTTAAGAAATCAAGTTCTTTTAAAACTACACCGCGGTTAACTTGTGTAAGCCAAAATCGCTCATTCTAGATGAAATTGGGACGTCCCTTTCGCTAGGCCCACTGTGTTGTTACTTTGACTATTATGTTTTATGAATTGATGGATGATTCGTTTGATATGCATTACGTATGCGGATGAATGAATATTTAATATGATTTACCTAATTATGATGAAAGAATTGTCGAATAAGTGCTACAAATTAGTTTGGATTGTTAGATAATGAATTTTAGGAAATATAGTTTTCAGTTATATATGTGTGATATTTTTAACATATCTTGCTTTTTATTAATAGACAAGTTTGAAATGCGAATACTTTTTTAATTTAATATATTTAATTTTTTGAAAGCATTTTATATATTAATTAATTACATAGAAAGTGCTTTTTTCCCTCGAAATAGTTGGTGATTGGTTAACTCGAAGCTATAATCAAAATTAAACGTTTTTAACGGAAAACCAAATTACTTTATTGGTTCGATTATTGATTATCGTTTTAGGCTAACCAGTAATTCAAGTTCTTTAGAAACCGAACCAATAGTTGAAAAAACCAAACCATAAACACCCCTATTAAAAGCTATTGATTATTTAATTCTACTCAGTGAAAGTGAAATTTAAAGACACCTTCCCTATTTATAACTAACAATTATTTTCATGTTATATTTGTTCGAATATTCTGAAAATTGCTTTAAATGTTTCGTGAACTGCATCATTCATCCAATGAAACATTAATCGTTTGATCTATCTTTGCGAAACGTTTGGCAAGATCCAAGAGGGCAAGAACTTCACAATCTCAATTCGTTGCCTTTAATACAGTATAGCTACAGCGTTTCGAATAAGATATATAAACTAGGTCAACATAAAATAATGTAAACGCAATTATTTTGTGGAGTAGGGCAATTAATATTTGATCTTTGAGTTTCCACAGTATCAATAAATTCGTGCTCTACACAACTTTGAATCACTCTTTGTTCCGATGCATGATATGATGCAAACGCACATTCATTTGTTTTAAGTTCATTTTACTCTCTTTTTTTTTTATTTCTCGTTGAATTAAAAACAACCTTCACAATAATCAAATTCTAGCACAAATTTATTGAATACAAAATATATCCAATTTCATCCATCACCAGCAAAACCTGGTGCAAATAGATTTCCGTTTGTTTAAATTTAAATTTTATCAGGAAAACAGAAAGGTCGAAAGGACTAAATCTTTTCATTACTGCCTCCCAATTACATATTATATATATGAGGGTATATTACATCCAACTCCCTCAGGTTTGGATCACTGACAAATACTTCATGAGGTTTTAATTTCTAGCAAACATCATTTTCTATAAGTTATTTAAGAGTTAAATTCAATAGCAATTATGTGATGTGTACTTCAAACAATTTTAAGTTGTCTTCTTTTTCTTAAACAAAATATAAAAATAAACATTTATCTATCGCATTTAAATATTTAGAGATAAGCATAGATATTTCTATATTTCTAACAAATGACGGCTCATTTAGCTACTTTAACTATTCATGAAAAATTAAGTTAATATATTCTGGAAGTCAAACAACAAAAAACAAGTATTAATGAAATTACTTTGTATATGATCACGAAAATACAACAACTTGCACTATATGATATTTTTTTGGTATAAATAATTGAAATTGTAATTTGATGCATAGTTTTATGAAATGCATGATATTTTGTACTTTCCTATGTTCTAATTTGAGGTAACATTATTAGTACACAACCTGTATTTTATTTAAAAAATAATTCATAATTTTATTAGAGTGACAAATTAATTATGTTATATTGTTATATTTATACAATACGAATGACATATTATACAAAAGAAAAAAAAATTGTAAACTGTAGTTTGATACACAAACATTGCGTTGTTTAATAAATGGTCAATGGGTTTGGCTAGTAGTAAGTTCATAATGAGATAATATCTTTAAGAAATAAAGTAAGCAATATAAGTTGTACATTTGCTTAGTAGATTGAAGTAATACTATGTAAGTTGTATTATTTCACGACCTAATAAAACAATTATACATATTTTCCCACTAATTAAAGGAAATCAATATTCCAAAGTTCTTGCGAACAAATTAAATATTATTCAATATAATGAACAATGCTTCTAATTCGAATAAAATTTTCAAAATAAATGGATTCTTTATAAATCACTTAAATTTAATATATATATATATATATGTTAATTTTTAGTCATACTTTAAGTATAAATTACATAATTGCCATTATATTTAACCATTTACTAATAGTCAAAGGATGAAAGGGATGATTGCGTATTTTTGAGTTTGTTACTACTAGGCAATAGTAAATTAATACACACGTTCGCAAATATACGGGTCAAGTAATAATAAAATGGTAAGTAATGTTTACAAACAAAGTGTCATATCCTTTAAGAGTTATGTATCTTGTGTTACCAATAATCTAAATTGTTAAGAACTAGTGACACAATACTTTGAATGAATATTCGGAAATAGAAAGAACAAAGTAAACTGCAATTATGGCTAAGAAAAGTAAAAACAAAGACAAAATTGAATTCACTGATTTATTGGTCGAGTTTTAAAATAGATTAAGGAAAACATATCTAGGAGTCAAATTTCGTTAATCTCAAATGCGGGTATTTCATAGACAAAATACCAATGATCCTTATGCGAATCCTCTTTCTATTTTTTCTTGTTTTGTCTCAAGTGGACATGATAAATTAAGCGCATTTCGTATCAATTAAAGAACTCATTATTCTTAATGATGTCAGGTTGATAAGCACTTCCCCTCTTCAAAAGTTCACCTTGTTAAGGATCCATACATAGTTTTAGAAGAGAATTATAGTTAACAACTTTAACCAAGATTCCTCGGTAGGTGTTAGTGCCGAAGGTCTAGAGATTTATCTGCTTGATCTATTATCCTAGTATTGCGTTAACAATATCCTATGCACAATTCAACATAATATAATGTACTTCAACATCACTACACTGGTTCAAAGAAACGCGTGTGTCAAATATGCCAAGTAGAATAAGCAACAAATAACATCCAACAAAACAAAGTCTCAATAGAATTAATCAAAACAAAAGTTTAAGGTGCATTCATTGAGATAACTACATCATATCCCATAATCTGGGAGATTTAGCTACCAATGATCAAGGTTTCATAACAATAATTCATCATAAAGTTGTTCAATAAAGAAACAAAAATCTTGATCTCGATGAGATTCGACGTGTGTTCTCCTTTTGACTCTTTGTTGCAGTCCTTCAAATGATTAGTTTCTCATTTTGAACAACTTTCTCCCTCAACAATGATCGCAATGATCAAACGGTGGAATTTGATGTGGAATAATGGTGTGGATGATTGTGATGAATGTGGTTGTCGCGATTGTTTGCTACTGATTGTTGATGCCTTAGCTGCTGGACGTCATCTTATATTTATAATCTAGACCCGTAAGTTACAACTCTAGGGTTTCGTGACAAATGGTCAAAATCTTTGTGCCGCGCGACAGCTGCGCGGGCTGTGTGGATTGTTTTGCTATAGCGTAAGTCTTCGGTCGATCAGCAGGGATATGCTGGCCGTGCCACCTAATGTATGGTCCGTGCCAGCCACATGGGTAGCGGCGCTGTCATGACGCTTCTGCTTTTGTCCCACTAGCTGCCCGATCACGTGTGTTGATGCGCTGTCTCATGTCATATCTAGTATCGGATAGGTTGTGCTCCAAACCCGCTACTAACATTTCCAAACTGATCCTCGTTCATCCTTGTGCTATTTTATGCTCATTTTTTTTAAATATGACTTGTTTTGCTCCGACTCAACTAAAAACTATAAAAAGACAAAACAAGACTAAAACCAGTAAAAATGCTACGAGGAACAATCAAAAGTACAAGAAATCAGGTACTCAAATGGCTATAAATAATCACTCATCAAAATACCACCAAACTTAAGCTATTCTTCATCCTCGAGCAAGACTTTAAACAAAAGAAGTAAAGTTCTAATAATGCCAACATACTCAAGTTATGATTTTGTCTCAAAATGTGTCCTATGCTTAGAACTTGGAATAGTAAGAATCATACAAATATATTGTTGCATACCAAGGTTAATAAATTCGTCTTCAAGTAAATTCTCATCTTGCTCAGTGGTGTACTCATGGATGTATAAGTATAGAATAGAAGACTTCTCATAAATAATACACAAAAGCATAAAGTTTCACATATAGTCACTTCACTCTTGTTTTCTACCTTTCTCACTATTCTCCACACATGTGAATTTTTCACTATATTATGGGTTATAGTGAAAAAAGACATTTATGAGTTTTAGAGATGTATGTAATAAATCAACTAATTTTTTTTTCTTCCCACAACTGTGATTTTTATTAACCTATACATTTTAGGCTCTTTTCTTTTACTTGCGTTTTCATTTGTGCAAGTATCAATCCACCCTATGTGTGCTCTCTATTATATTCATCTTCCTTTTGATTGCTTTTTCTTAATTTTTAGTACATCTTCACTACATAGTTGATATGATTAGGTAACCGCTATCATTCAAAATCTTTTGGATGAAAAGAAAATAAATAAACTTATTCCCGGATAGTAGTGCAGAAAATGCATTTCCAGAAACGGGCGACATCTCGTGTCGCGCAAAATATCATGCAGCCTTCCGCATAGCGGGTATACTTACACGAGTCATGTAGGTTTTCTAGTAAGTCGCGTTGACAGCTCCAACGCGCATTCGTTGTAAGTCGCGCGACTCACATATCTTTGGGTTTGTTGCCCGGGTCTCGCTACTCAAAAAATCTATTGTTGTTTGATTCCTGTGCTATTTTTGAAATCTGTGCCCCTTTCTTAAATCACCATATTCTTTTTCATCTTCATTCTTATTCATACTCTTCTTCCTAAAAAAACAATCAAAATTGAACAAATTTAAAAAGTTAACTCAAAATGGTAAAATTTTGGGTTGCTTCCCAAACAATCCTTAGTTTTTACGTCATCTAGCCCGACACTACTAATTCTAAGGTGTGACCATCCCTCACCATGGTTAGATGGATACGCTACATTCACTTCACATGCTACATTCTTGATTGGTGGTTCATTAGGATATGTACATCTGTTCACTTTAAAACTAAAATTTTCATTGCTAACTTTTAAAGTAACAATTCCTTTGCTTATATCATTCAAAGAATTAGTAGTTGTTAAAAATGGCCTTCCTAAAATCAGTGGAAACATATACTTTTCACTCATATCAATTACCACAAAATCAGTTGGTAAAGTAATGTCACCAATTTTCACCAAAATATCTTCAATTATCACTTTAGGATAACTCACACTCCTATCAGCTAACTATATGGTCAAATCAGTTGTTCTCTTGCTAAATTCTTATCGATAGAGTATGGCATGAGATTTACACTGACACCTAAATCACATAAAGAATGCTCAAGTGAGCATTATCCACAGTGCGAGAGATAGTAAAACTCCCTCGATCCTTTAGCTTTGTAGTCAAATCTTCAATTGCTTGAAGTGCAAAGACTTTGTAGATCTTCTTTTCATCCATTCCATTCTTTGTCATTTTGTATCACCTAAGTATTTTGCATACTTTGGTACTTGTCTACCGCTTTTTTAAGTATCATTGCTTCTGATAGGTTTTTGAACAATACAATGAATTTTTCCACGTGATGAATTCTTGAAGGATATGGAATTGGTAATAGTGGTTTAGGAAAGTTGCTCAAAACATCCTCTTTAGTTGAGATCATATGCACTTGCTCCCTTGGATTATTCTCATTGTTTCTAGGCAATGTACCGGTTGGTTGAATACTTAGTTGATTTACTATTTGACCGAGTTGCTTCTCAATATTCTTCAATGAAGTGTGTGTGTTTTGACACCTTGCTTGAATTTGTCCCATTCTTGAATCACTCTTGACCATGTGATTAAACATGGTTCCTTCAAGATTGGACTGCTTGTCATTGGATTAAAACTCCGACGGTTTTTTAACTCCTCCATGTTGTTTTTGATAATTCTGATGGCTGCCCCATGGAAAACTTGGGTGATTTCTCCGTCTCGAATTATAAATATTCGAGTAAGTTTTGTTGTTCCTCGATATGCATAAGTGAGTTAACTCCTGGGCATTCGGTATTCAGATGATTTTCTCTGCAATTGGTTTATCCAATACGTGATGTGTTAGAACTCATATGCTTCAAATTGGTATTGATGGACTCCGCTTCTACCTGATGGACATTGTTGGTTCTCGTTCTATGTCCCACTTAGATATGTTTGATGTAATTGTTTCCAACAATGCGAATGCATCCTTGTCGGTTCTCATCATGAATCCCCATCCGAAACTAATTTCAAGTGTATTTTTACACGTCGTATTCAATACAATGTAGAAGTGTTGGAGTAATACCTCATTCTGAAAGTTGTGTTGTGGATACATTTTCATCATGCCCATTGTTCTCATGTTTCGGATAGTGATTCTCCTTCACTCAAACATAAATTGACTATCTCACTTCTCATCTTGATTGTTCTTGTTAATGGGGAAAAAAGGCTTTAAAAAAGTTGTGCCATTTGCTTCTATGTCATAATGATGTTGTTTGGTAACTCATTGAGCCATCTTTTCGGCTCTCCAATAAGTGATAATGGAAACAGCTTCAAAATAGTTGAGTCCTTCTTGATTTGAAAGAACTTGCATGTTCCAATAAAGTTTTTTGAGATGGGCGTTTGGGTACTTCAAATTGTTTTTGACCAATCATAGACAATACTGTTGAGTTCATTGGGGTCATGTTCCTGGTCAGCTACAATGCATGATCATGTCACCTTAAGTGCTGATAATACTTCTTGCTTGGTCGGTCAAAGATAATTATCTCCACCTATGTTTTTACTGTTCATCTCAGTTACTGCTGGTGTTTGTGCTGTTGGAGGTCTTTCTGTTCCAGTCCTTCTAGATGTAGCACAACTTTCTCATTGGTTTGACATGTTGGACTTTTTTCTTAACTTACGTATGCATGTTCTCTCTATTTTTTGTGTCGTGCTATAGTGGTGCCGTGTTGTCTCTCCTAACGCTAGTGACCGGTCACTCCTGCTGATGCGCTGCCTCATATCATCTATTGTGTCAGGTGGGTTATGATCTGAAACCGCTACTAACCTTGCCAAAATTCTCCTCATTCATCCTTGTGCTATGCCATGCTCATTTTCCTCACATATGTCTTGTTTTGCTTTGACTCGTCTAAAAACTATAAAATGACAAAACAAGATAAAAACCAAGAAACGCTTCGTGGAACAATCAACAATATAAGAAATAAGGTACTCAAATAGCTATAAATAATCAGTGATAAAGGGGTATTTGCAAAATATTAAAACCTCAAAGGGTATCTGCGGTGGTCCAAACCTGAGGGGAAAGGGATGAAAAATACCACACTTACAAAAATACAGATATCAAGTTATGCGCTTGGGGTATGGGGTAATTACATGAACACCTTCTCATGTTTGAAAAATTACAAACTATCATTTATAC
This sequence comes from Linaria vulgaris, assembly GCA_948329865.1. Classification (NCBI taxonomy): domain Eukaryota; kingdom Viridiplantae; phylum Streptophyta; class Magnoliopsida; order Lamiales; family Plantaginaceae; genus Linaria; species Linaria vulgaris. Next base: position 65,641,689 of record OX415251.1, read on the forward strand.
TGAAAAACAAAATGGTTAAAAGAACCTTGTAGCTTTAAATCATAGGAAAAAAAATAAGATTTGAAGATAATTTATAATTTTACTTCCAAAAATATCCTTTATATTCTTTTTTTCTCTCTTTATCTTTTTACACAAAAGAAATGATGGTTTTCTTCTATTTGAAAGCGATTTTGGCTTCTTTTCTGTTTGACATAGAAAATGAATAAGCAACCTAAATTTGTATTCAACAAAATTTAATGGTTCCAAAATAAAATCGGACACAAGGGTAACATTACGTGGGCTTTCCTTGTCATTTCTTATACCTCTCAGGTAATTTGAGTAACCCTCCCCTGTACAAAAAAATAAAGAAAAAAAATAATTTTACTCCCTAAACTACAACTCGTTTTCCGCTTAATCTCTTGAACTATTAATTTTATCAGTGCTTACCCCCCTCAATTATATTAATCAAATTACTTTATTTCCTCCGATGCAATTAAGCCCCTAAATGACCGTTGAATAGTCACCTGAGATGGGGGAAATGATGCCAGAGTTTAGGGGGCAAAGTAATTTTCTCAAAAAACAAACAAAAGGGGACAAAAAAATTAATTCTTAAATATTTATATCTATAAAATTAAATTACTTCTTTAGAAAGATTATATCCCTAAAAACTACATCAATAGATTCTTAAATATTTATAATTATATCCAAGAATATAAAATATAAAAAAATTCATGAATTTCATTTTGTAATTTGTTTTAAGAAAAAAGCGCCTTCCGCAAACCTTTATCATCAAACATTTATACGTAAAAATATTGATACAATTAGAAATTCCCAAATCTACCTTGCTCTTAGCCAACATATGTTGATTTAAATATAAAATATTAATATACAGAGAAAAATAAAAAATAGATAAATTTTTCAGAAGTGTAGTATATTTTGCGATTTCTTTCTATGTGTTGGTGAAAGCTTGTGTTAACTGTACAAGTGTCACTGTTCACCTCAAAATACTTTTTAAATTTGAGGATTTCAAATTAAATATTTTTCACCAACTTGGTTGATAAGTCTATGTGCTACTACTTATTTATTAATATAATTATTTTAAATAACGGTATAAATACAAAGTTGTCATAAGTTAGTAAACATTATAAGTTACTTTGACATTGGTTACTACATATACGTATTTATTGAATAATTTAGGTAATTGATCACGATCTTGCAGATATGAAGCCAGTTCATATGTCTATATGTTACCTATGATACATATGTTTCATGCTCGTTATGTTCATATCCAAACTTATTCAACATAATATCAACTGGCTAACATTGTAACTTGTATGATTTATCAATGTCGTGTGGAAGAACTTTTTTTTCTTTATTTTTTTAAAAGATAAATTACAAATTAAAATAAATGAGATTTTGTTGTTATAGATATAGATATAAAAATATTGAAAGATTAGGATATAGAATATAAATATTGACGAATTTTTAATTTTTTTTTGAAAAAAAATCAAATTGCCTTCTAAACTGTGGCACGATTATCACTTATCCCTTATGATGAGACAATTTAATGGTCATTTAGGGGCTTAATTAAGTGGAGGAGACAAAGTGATTTGATTAAGATAGTTGACGGGATAAGTGATAAATTTAAAAGTTTATGGGTAAGTGAAAATGGGCCATAGTTAAGAGGGTAAAGTGGGTTTCTCCCAAAACAATAAATTTGAAAAGAAATGCATAATAGGATTCTTAACCAAAGGTTCGGTTTAAAGTATAATAGTAACACATTTCATAGAGAGTGATGCGGGGTAATTTCGTCTACTGACTAGTCACTCCACGTCAGACTAACCCGAGCTCCTGATTGGTCCCAAGCTAGCTTTGAGTTCGAGAAACCTACACTAAAAACGCCATACCTGGACTTGGAGTTTTTTGATTTCGGACTGAACTTGGGCTAGGCCAAGCTGCCTACGTATCCCGTATAGGGAATCAAGTTAAACGTAGTTCATTGTTTGTTTATGGCGGCCATTGTTGCAGGTCGGAATAATGAGTCATGCTGAATGGGTATGTCGTATGTTGGGCTCGTAGCTTATTGGGCCAACATTGTCAGATGAGATGTTGTCGGACCGAGCAGGTCAGATGGGATGCGCAGAAATTATCTCTGATGAGAATGCTTAAGGAAACTTGTTGAATGTTGTATCTAATCAAGCCTCCAAAAGTGTGTCTAATTGAATCTCTGAAAGTGTATTGAATTGTGTCTATAGTGAGTATTGCTAAACCAAGGCTATCTGTCTCGAATTGTATCTCGAAACAGCTATATGTCTCTTTTTTCCTATTTATGCTCAAGAGACAAGATTAGAGGTAACTCAATACTTGTAGCTAGAGATAAGATTAGAGATATAGGTGTGCGCTCTGTCTCGAATTGTATCTCGAAGCAGCTCTATGTCTCTAATTTCCTCTTTAGGCTCAAGAGACAAGATTAGAGATAACTCAAGACTTATAACAAGAGAGAGGGTTAGAGATATATGTGAGAGCTCTGGTTTGGCATAAGTAAAAATGATGTACCTTTTTGTGGGTTAGGTTGGGGGTATATATAGTGAATTGACTCCACTAATCATGCCATGAAATCCTCCATTGATTGCACCAATCACGCCTATGTCTTGGCCTGTGTCTAAGTTTGTCTCTTGGGTTGTGTCTAACTCTGTCTCTAACTCAAAGTTTGTGGGTGAATTTTGAGTTAGAGATAGTTTTAGACATAACTTTGCACTATCTCTAATCTTGTCTCTAATTAAGAGACTGAATTAGACGTAGTTTAGAGATAAAATTCCTTGTTTTGATTTAACACATCTTTCTTCGCGTCTTCATTGACAGAGTATCCTCTCTCGATTGATGCCACGTAATACGATCATAATATAGTATAACATAAGTCCCCCAATTTGCAGGGGTTTGTAGTACACGAGCGTCTGCAAATTTAATGCGTCGGTTGAATATGTGAGTTTGCGGCCGAGGAGCAAAGCAAGGGGGTTGTTGGTGAGGCAACTAAGGCCAAAAGAGTTGAGGTTGCTCGGGCCGAGCTCGGGAAGCTTCAGATTGATCATAATCTCCTGTTCTTCAATTGCATAAGATAACTTTCTTCATTCCTTGTTTTTATTCATATCTTCCCAATATCATTCCTAGCATCCTCATCAGTGAGCGAAAAGCTACCAAGGGTATATTTAGCAATGACCTCATTGAGAACTCCAGTAGTAGAAACATCGACTGGGATAAGAGTCTCGGCAAGTGGAGTAGAAGTCTCGGTCACTGGCTCCATAGCAACACGTTTTCCCTTAGATTTCTCAGGGGAAGTAGCTGAAATATCAGTGGATCCTCTCATTTGCCCACGACTACCACCCTTTGATCTAGCAGAAATAACAGTAGGCAAACTCACATTGGGAGTACCACCACCAATCTGAGATCCGTCAGTGGAAGTACGAGGAGACTCGCGGGCAGAAGGACGAGAAGAAGCATTATCAACAAATCGGGCAGAATTGCTAGAAGGACGCAAAAGTCGATCGCCTCCACAACTGGGGCGTGCAACCTCAACTGGGGTCAAGATAGTAGAAGGAATAGTCTTTGATGCAGAAGGAACAACACGCTGATTAACACTTGAACCAGTCGTAGGAGGTTTGGGACCCACTCTCTGACCATGAGACTTGCGGGAAGCAGTTTTAGGTGAGTAGGCTCCTCTATTTTGACGCCTTTGTAGATTAGTTGATGATTTATTTGAATGTATAGCTTCCTTCAATTTCTTGATGAATGGGGTACAATCTTTGGTCGATGGCTTTAGCAACTTATTCATTAAGTAGGTTGTCTTTAACAACTTGTTGAGGTAGAGATTTTGCAACTTTGTCAGCGTTCTTTCTCAAGCATCCAGAACCAACTAATGTGGGGTTTCTGTTTCTGTTGGACCGTGTGGTGGAGTTTTAACTCGTTTTCTTTATGGGAATTTCACCCAATAGGCTATTCACCTAGTTTAATTCGGTAGAGCCGTTATAGCTTGCCTACTTTATGGGAATTTGACCCAATAGGCCCTTCACCTAGTTTAATTTGGTAGGGCTGTTATATCTCGCCTACTTTATGGGAATTTCACCTAATAGGCTTTTCACCTAGTTTAATTTGGTAGGGCTGTTATAGCTCACCTACTTTATGGGAATTTCACCCAATAGGCTCTTCACCTAGTTTAATTCGGTAGGGCTTACATTGATTGCCTACTTTATGGGAATTTCACCTAGTAGGCTCTTCACCTAGTTTAATTTGGTAGGGCTGTTATAGCTCGCCTACTTTATGGGAATTTCACCCAATAGGCTCTTAACCTAGTTTAATTCGGTAGGGCTTACATTGATTGCCTACTTTATGGGAATTTCACCCAATAGGCTCTTCACCTAGTTTAATTGGGTAGGGCTGTTATAGCTCACCTACTTTATGGGAATTTCACCCAATAGGCTCTTCACCTAGTTTAATTCGGTATGGCTTACATTGATTGCCTACTTTATGGGAATTTCACCCAGTAGGCTCTTCACCTAGTTTAATTTGGTAGGGCTGTTATAGCTCGCCTACTTTATGGGAATTTCACCCAATAGGCTGTTAACCTAGTTTAATTCGGTAGGGCTTACATTGATTGCCTACTTTGTGGGAATTTCACCCAATAGGCTCTTCATCTAGTTTAATTCGGTAGGGCTGTTATAGCTCGCCTACTTTATGGGAATTTCACCCAATAGGCTCTTCACCTAGTTTAATTTGGTAAGGCTGTTATAGCTCGCCTACTTTATGAGAATTTCACCCAATAGGCTCTTCACCTAGTTTAATTCGGTAGGGCTGCTATAGCTCGCCTACTTTATGGGAATTTCACCCAATAGGCTCTTCACCTAGTTTAATTCGGTAGGGGTTACATTGATTGCCTACTTTATGGGATATTCAACCAATAGGCTCTTCACCTAGTTTATTTTGGTAGGGCGTATGTTGATTGCCTACTTTATGAGATATTCACCCAATAGGCTCTTCACCTAGTTTAATTCGGTAGGGCTTACATTGATTGCCTACTTTATGGGATATTCACCCAATAGGCGTTTCACCTAGTTTATTTTGGTAGGGCTTATGTTGATTGCCTACTTTATGAGATATTCACCCAATAGTCTTCACCTAGTTTAATTCGGTAGGGCTTACATTGATTGCCTACTTTATGGGATATTCACCCAATAGGCACTTCACCTAGTTTATTTTGGTAGGGCTTATGTTGATTGCCTACTTTATGAGATATTCACCCAATAGGCTCTTCACCTAGTTTATTTCGGTTGTGTGATTTTCCTATCTTCACTTGTATGTGTCTCGTCTTAACTTCATTGTCGATAGTTTGTTCTGATATGCTAGTGATTATGAGTGTTGCCTTGTTTGCTAGAGAGTATCAGCATCTGTGCATTTATGCGTGTTTCTTGTTGTGTTTGTCAAACACTTGTGGCTCTGAGTTATGGGAGTTTCTCCCAAAAGGCGAGATGCATGTGTAGTTGCGATCACTTGTGGCTCTAATTCTTCATTCCTCTATATGGTTGCTTATTTGTATGTCTTGCTGCGTTCTGATGCATTAACGTTGTTCGATGTGCTGCTTTTTGATTAAGTCTTGCAGATAGTGGTAGCCCCAGTTGTAGTTAGTTTGGTCTTCTTGGGCTCTTTAGCTAGAGTGTAGTGACAAGTGTCTCTTGTGCCTTGTATAAAATAATGCTCTTTTTGAGTTGTCCATTCATTGGTTAAAGCTTGAGCACTAGTTTGATCTCATTAGATCACTTAAATGGTTGATCTTGCATAGATGTCGTTGGTGGTGACTTGCTAGTTGTATGTGTTGTCATTGTTATTGGCATATCACTACAATTTGCATAAGTTGAACCGGCCATACGGTGAGTCCCCCAGTTTCGTATTGTAGTTAAGTTGATAATGATGAAAGTGTTAGGATATCAACATCTCAAAGGCCTGATTGTCTATGAAGGAGTATTTTATCTGCCATCCTTTTGTAAAGGTTGGATGATCTTTGGTATGTCTTATGATATGCGTGCGCATGTGTTCTATCACGTTCTGTAAAGTGACGAGGTACCGGGATATCTCTTCATAGTTGTGAGATCGTGTTTTCTTAGCATGATCTTGTTTTCTTCAAGAGTTTATCATCGTGCACCCCTTTGATAAGTCAAATTATCCTCTTCATTGTTATGAGCTTTAGGAATGATAAGCCTTCCATACTCGGGCTTTAGTAATGACTAAGTCTTCTTGAGCTTTGAAAAAGTTTAGTCTTTAGCACTTGAGCTTTATTCATCACTTTATAAATGAGTATTTAACCTTGATGTTTGTTCAATTGTATTCAAATTAGATCTTGTATCTTGGGGTCGGTTAAGGTGTTGGATGGTGCTGGCTGGACTACTAAAGTCAAAGATCTGAAATCTCATAAAAACTATAACTTCATTGGTGCGAACTCTCTTGAAGCCACATTCAATCTTTAACCGTACGTATCCCATCGGGATCACATTTAATCATTAGTGGTGCATACCTTCTAGGGGCCATATTCTATCTTCATGAAGCTATTCTTGAGCATCGTAACTTTAACTTGACAGATTTGAAGCAGTCTGCGCAATCCCCCCAAAACATCTATAACTCGTTCAAAAAAATTCCAAATATCCTCTAGTTTGTTGTGTAAGAAAAAAATAACAACACATAGTGCTTTTCATCCATATATGGCACTTCTTCCGAAACATCACCAATTGAAGCAGTTTGTCTGTCACTTCACAATGTGTTGTATGAGAGAGCATCATATCTTGTATTCTTTCATGACTAATCAGTAATATGCTCAATCTTCAAAAATCCTAGCAAATAGTTATCTGAGGGTTTGAATGCAGTTTTGTTTGGGGCCTATCTGTAAGAACCACGAGTCAAAGCTTTGAATTGTTCCTCCTTCTTTATTTTCTTTAATGCAGCAACCTTGTATTTGTCCCTTTCTTGATCTTGCTTTCTTCCTCGCTTGATCTTACTTTCTTCATTTCTTGATCTTGCTCTTTTCCTTTCTTGATCTTGATTTCTTCCTTGCTTGATCTTGCTTTCTTTCATTCTTGATCTTGCTTTCTTCTTTTCATAAGCTTCTTGTCTTTTTAGGTTGATTGATTGTGCAACAAGTGTTATCGCTCCTCTTGAATTTGTTATTCTAACGTCGTTGTATTGGGGATCAATAGGTTCAGTCTTTGGAGAGGATCCTTAATGTTGTTGAGTAGTTGTGGTCGCATTGGCCTCTTCAGCTGCTCTTGATTGTAATAAGTTTGTGTGTTATGAGTTTGAGCTTCTTTTCTTGTTGTATTGATTGATTGTTGCCTTTCTTTGTAGATCATGTTTCCTTCCTTGTTTGATCTTACTTTCTCCATTTCTTGATCTTGCTTTCTTCTTTTCTTGAGCTTCTTGTCTTTATGGGTTGATGGATTGTGCAACAAGTGATGTTATTCCTCTTAAATTTGTTGTTATGATGTGGTTGTCAACAGGTTCAGACTTTGAGGAGGATCCGTGACTTTGTTGAATAGTTGTGGTGGCGTTGGCCTCTTTAGCTGCTCTTGATTTTTATAAGTTTGTGTGTTATGAGTTTGAGCTTCTTTTCTTGTTGTATTGATTGATTGTTGCCTTTCTTTGTAGATCCTGCTTTCTTCCTTATTTGATCTTACTTTCTCTATTACTTGATCTTGCTCTTTTCCTTTTTTGATCTTGATTTCTTCCTTGCTTGATCTTGCTTTCTTTCTTTCTTGATCTTGCTTTCTTTCTTTCTTGATCTTGCTTTCTTCTTTTCTTGAGCTTCTTGTCTTTCTGGGTTGTTGGATTGTGCAACAAGGGATGTTATTCCTCTTAAATTTGTTGTTATGATGCCGTTGTCAACAGGTTCAGACTTTGTGGAGGATCCTTGACTTTGTTGAATAGTTGTGGTGGCGTTGGCCTTTTCTTGTTGCTCTTGTAGACCTTACCATAGTGATGAACACAGGTGTTTCTTCTATAGTGCACTTAGTGGTTTCCCACAGACGCCGCCACTGATGCGGGGTAATTTCGTCTACTGACTAGTCACTCCACGTCAGACTAACCTGAGCTTCTGATTAGTCCCAAGCTAGCTTTGAGTTCGAGAAACCTACACTAAAAACACCATACCTGAATTTGGAGTTTGTTGATTTTGGACTGAACTTGGGCTGGGCCAAGCTGCCTATGTATCCCGTATAGGGAATCAAGTCAAACATAGTTCATTGTTTCTTTATGGAGGCCATTGTTGCGATTCAGAATAATGAGTCATGTTGAATGGGCATGTCGTATGTTGGGCTCGTAGCTTATTGAGCCAACATTGTCAGATGAGATGTTGTCGGACCGAGCAGGTCAGATGGGATGCGCAGAAATTATCTCTGATGAGAAAGCTTAAGAAAACTTGTTGAATGTTGTATCTAATCAAGCCTCCAAAAGTGTGTCTAATTGTATCTCTGAAAGTGTATTGAATTGTGTCTATAGTGAGTATTGCTAAACCAAGGCTATCTGTCTCGAATTGTATCTCGAAACAGCTCTATATCTCTAATTTCCCCTTTAGGCTCAAGAGACAAGATTAGAGATAACTCAAGACTTGTAACTAGAGAGAGGATTACAGATATATGTGGGGCACTCTGTCTCGAATTGTATCTCGAAACAGCTCTATGTCTCTATTTTCCTATTTATGCTTAAGAGACAAGATTAGAGATAACTCAATACTTGTAGCTAGAGATAAGATTAGAGATATAGGTGTGCGCTTTGTCTCAAATTGTATCTCGAAGCAGCTCTATGTCTCTAATTTCCTCTTTAGGCTCAAGAGACAAGACTAGAGATAACTCAAGACTTATGATCTAGAGAGAGGATTAGAGATATAGGTGAGAGCTCTGGTTTTGCATGAGTAAAAATGATGTACCTTTTTGTGGGTTAGGTTGGGGGTATATATAGTGAATTGACTCCACTAATCATGCCACGAAATCCTCCATTAACTGCACCAATCACGCCTATGTCTTGGTCTGTGTCTAAGTCTGTCTATTGGGTTGTGTCTAACCCTGTCTATAACTCAAAGTTTGTGGGTAAATTTTGAGTTAGAGATAGTTTTAGACATAACTTTGCACTATCTCTAATCCTGTCTCTAATTTAGAGATTGAATTAGACATAGTTTAGAGATAAAATTCCTTGTTTTGATTTAACGCATCTTTCTTCGCGTCTTCATTGACAGAGTATCCACTCTCGATTGATGCCACGTAATACGGTCATAATATAGTATAACAGAGAGTAATATTTTGCATGCTCTACTATTAGCTAATTAATTAATTACAAAAGCTTACCAAGCATAACTTATTGATAGTTTCATACATCACTCCAACAATAGCCAAAAAAAAATTTAAAAATGCCGAAAAATATGCGAGGATTAGATTATCGATCAATAACAACGCATTAAAATTTAAAACAAGGCCCCCATGACTGGAACGGTAAAAGAACCTTGCAACACCATTTTTTGGTAAAATGACTCATCACTCTTGTTGTTTCCTTCTTTCACAAATATATCTCGATAGTTTTTGACCTTTTGAAGCATGGACGAGTATTCATTCCTCAGCCACTTTATGTTGGCTCTCCGAGGAGGCTTGACGAGGAAATACCGACGGCGGAGCTTCTTTCCACCGAGGCGGAGGACGGGGGGATGCTTACGTCTGGGACGAAGCGTCCACCGTGAGGAGGAGGAGGAGGTTAGGTGGCTGTGGTGGTGGTGGGTGAGTTGTTTTATGTTTCTAGTATTCATCATTTTTTGATGGGTTTTTGGAATATAAGAATTGATATGGTTATATAGACACCCATGGGACAAAGTCTTCGTTGACCTTTGCAATGAGAATGATGAATTAAGATAGGAATTTAATTAATTAATTAAAGATGGTTGAGAATTTGAGTTACATATGACATGTCTGTAGAGGTTTTCGATTGATAAATATAAGGGCCTGCAGCAACACAAAAATATGAATTAAATATATATTGCTTAAGATTTACTAGTTCTTCAGGAAATCATAATATTTATATTTAAGAAAAGCGTCTGACAGATGTAAAAAATATAAAATGTAAAATGAATATATAAAATTTAAAAATTGTAATTTTATACTGCGTCGCCTGATAGATTTCGAACTCTCTCGCGGGATATAGCCCATGTACTTTGCAGGCACACGCTTTAACCACTTGGCCAAAGCGAATCCAATTGACAGAAGGTCCGTCTTGTCTTTAAGTACTATTAATTTTTATACACAAACAGTTTTAAAGGTCCAGCTGGGCGAACCAATTTAATTGAAATTTGAAACTAAAAGAAAATTAACTGAGCAACAAAAACAAAAACAAGATTAAGATTACAACCAAAAGAATTCATTTCCAATGCTTTACATGTTTATATAATTTTAGTATGGATTTTACAAATTAAAGATTGTAAAAGAATGAAACTGTCAAATGGATAAAAAGATTCCCCATTGGTATGACACATTGCTCCACCGAGAACTTCGCCATAGTTGCAGCGAAAAGAGAACAAAATGATTTGGGACGGAGTTTGGAATTGGAAGATATGAAATGAAAAACCTAAGTCATTTTCAACGCTATGAGTTTTACAGAGTATTTATACAATGATTAACAAGCTAAAGCTAAGCCAAGCATGTAAGATAATTAATTATTGTATTTTTTTTTCTTCCTAGTTGTGGTTTAATAAGCATGCTTGTTTTTTAGGAATCGTGTTATTTATGTATTCTAGTTACCAAATATAGTTATATTCCAACAAAGAAGCTCTTTTGTGATGGATGGTATAGATTAAGTCTAAATAAAGAGTAAGTAAAATTTGGTCTTCTCTCCTTCTATGTGTACTATGACTTTATCCATCATAAAATATACTCAATAATACATAGCAAAGGTGTTTAGCAAATGTGTTTAGGTAGAAAGAGAAGAATCCAAAAACCTTCGCAAAGCAGTTCGTTGACAGATTGTGTTCAAGCAGAGAAAAGACTCTACTCCGGCGCAATGAATGGGAATATTCTTCTTTTTCTATTTACATATGAATCTATTTGTGATTATCATATTGTTAAAATGATTTAGGGCATATAAATGATTACATGTCGTATCAGAACTTAGGTTAATGAACACATGATTTGTGGAGGTTGGTTCAATGACTTTTGGGGTAATTTGGAGATTCCACTAATTATGTTAGAGTTAGTTAAACGGTGTAGGTTAGCTGGAACATAGTTCAACTCATGTTTAGTGCATTCTAGTCCGTTTTGACTCCTCTAAGAATGCAATCGCTTATAAGCTCATTGTAGCTCTGGTTTTCATCAAAGTTGTATCGATTTCATTTCCCTCTCATTGTGTATTCTCTTATATCAATAAAATTCAGAGTCCTCCCTTGGATGTAGCTTCACAAATCACCTTGATTTGTGAATTTGAACCGAGTAATTGTTGTGCCTACTATGTGTTGATATTACTATTTTTCTTTATCGTTTATTCTTTTGCAATTGATTGCCTGCTAATTTGTAAAGTGAATTTGCGGACTAAAGATTGAATTATGTTGATCAAACTTAACAAGTGGTGCGGTTTACGTGGAAATGGTGGCAATTGAAAATGTGAGCTCTCCTTGTTCAACAAGGTCTTGTTGATGGATGAACCAAACAGGGATAAGAACGTGGATGAGAAGGTGAAGAAAGTCCTTGGGAAGGAGTAGAGTGCAATCATTATAAGCGTTGTAGATAAAGTGTTGAGGCATGTGTCTAACGAGATATATGCAGCAGCAGTATGGAACAAGCTTGAAAGCCTGTACATGAGGAAATCTATGGTAAATTGCCTTTACCCAAAGCAAGCTCTATATTCATTTAAGACGCAAGGAGATAAGCTCATAGAGGGACATATGGATTTGTTTAATAAAGTGATCCTAGATATAGACAACATTGATGTTACTATGGATGATGAGAACCATGCATTACTCTTGTCAAGTGCATTACCTAAGCCTTATACTCATTTCAGGGATACTCTAATCGATGGTAGATAAGTTCTTACACTAAAGTAGGTGCAATCAACTTTGAATTATAAGGAACTGAAAGAAAAAAAATGAGTTAAAGGCTATTGTGAAAGGTGAAGGATTAGCTGTAAAAAGTAAGAATAACAAGAGAGGGAACGAGAATGATAAGAAGAAGAAAAATGCTAACTTTGAAAAGAACAAAGGTCCTGGAAATGGAAACAACAATATAAGATGTTACCGTCGTCGCAATGAAGGACATATTATGAGGTTTTGTCCAAATAGACAAAAGAATACCACTATTGATAAATCTAATGAAACTGGAAATGCTGCTATAGCTCAAGATGGTTATGAATCAGCATGTGGTTTTGTAGTGTCTAGTAATGATCCAAATATGGAATGGGTCATGGATTCAGGGTGTTCATTTCACATGACACCAAATAGACAATGAGAAAGGAGAAATTGGGTCTATTCCTCTTGGAAATAACAAGTCTTGCAAGATACTAGGAATATAATATGCGAGGATGGAGCTTCATAATAGAGTACAAGAATCTTGAGAGAAGTGAGATATATACCTGAGTTAAAAAGAAACTTGATCTCTCTTGGTGAACTTGACAAAAAGGGATATCACTTCAAGTGCATTGAAAGAGTTTTAAAGGTATTCAGTGCATCTCTGGTGGTAGTGGGAGGATTTAAAAAGAATGGCATTTATAGTCTTAAAGGAAATGTGATTCTTGGAACAGCAGTAGCTGCTTCAGCTGTTGCACCAACAAAAATTGATCTATGGCATAAAGGTCATATGATGAAGCTGAGAAGGGCCTAACAGAGTCACAAAAACAAGGTCTACTTGGCACTGTAAAGCTTGTTCTGTAAGAACTGTGTTTATGGTCAAACTTACAGAGTCAATTTCACTCCAGGACAACACAACTCAGTAGAGAAGTTGGACTATGTACATGCTAATTTATTGGGTCCTTCAATGAGTCAGTCTCACTCTGGAGCTAGATAATTTATATGCTTGGTTGATGATTACTCCAGAAAGATATGGATATATGTTCTAAAAACAAAGGATGAGACCTTTGAGACTTTCAAAACTTGGAAAACTCTTATTGAAACAACCATTGAGAGGAAAGTTAAGGAGTTGAGAACTCATAATGGCCAAGAGTTATACTCTGAATAGTTTAATGATTACTGCAAGTTTCATGGTATTGTAAGGCATAGGACTATAACTAGGACACCTCAATATAATGGGTTGGAGATGAGGTTCAATAGGACCATACTGGAAAAAGGTCAGATGTATACTTCTGAGTGCAGACCTACCAAATATTTTTTGGGGAGAAGTTGTGACACCAGCTGCATACTCAATCAACATGAGCCATTCAGTTGCAATAGGAATGAAGGCACCTGAAGATATGTGGTTTGGGTCATCCCCCAAATCTTCGAAACTTAAGGGTTTTTTGGATGTATGGCTTATGCTCACATCACACAAGACAAACATAAGCTAGGGCTTTAAAATATATGTTTATTGTGTATTATGAGGGTGTGAGGGCTTACATGTTGTGGTGTTTAGAGCCTGTCAGAAACGGTTCTAATAAGTGGAGATTTAGTGTTTAAAGCATTCATAAAACACAACAAAAACAACCAGAAGGTACACTCAACCTTTGAAAGAGTGTAGATTCAGGTGGACCATGATAAAAAGAATGGAATCACTGATCAAATACATAAGTTCAAGCTGGAAATCGGCTTTCAGATAAAGAGAAACAGTCTGATGAAGATGTAGAACGTGATAACGCTTAGACAAATGAGCAACATGAAGATCACAAAAACTATATGTTTATAAGAGACAGAACTAGAAGGGAAATCAGAGCACCTCAAAGGTTTTCCTAAGCTAATCTTATGGAATGCATATTCACTTGTTGCAGCAAGTGTGATTCTTGAGGCAGATCTAAAGAATTATAAGGAAGTTGTGACCAACAAGGATAAGCATAAGTGGATCTTACATTTTTCTTTATCGTTTATTCTTTTGCAATTGATTGCGAGCTAATTTGTAAAGTGAATTTGCGGACTAAAGATTGAATTATGTTGATCAAACTTAACAAGTGGTGCGGTTTACGTGTAAATGGTGGCAATTGAAAATGTGAGCTCTCCTTCTTCAACAAGGTCTTGTTGATGGATGAACCAAACAGGGATAAGAACGTGGATGAGAAGGTGAAGAAAGTCCTTGGGAAGGAGTAGAGTGCAATCATTATAAGCGTTGTAGTTAAAGTGTTGAGGCATGTGTCTAACGAGATATATGCAGCAGCAGTATGGAACAAGCTTGAAAGCCTGTACATGAGGAAATCTATGGTAAATTGCCTTTACCGAAAGCAAGCTCTATATTCATTTAAGATGCAAGGAGATAAGCCCATAGAGGGACATATGGATTTGTTTAATAAAGTGATCCTAGATATAGACAACATTGATGTTACTATGGATGATGAGGACCATGCATTACTCTTGTCAAGTGCATTACCTAAGCCTTATACTCATTCCAGGGATACTCTAATCGATGGTAGATAAGTTCTTACACTAAAGTAGGTGCAGTCAACTTTGGATTATAAGGAACTGAAAGAAAACAAATAAGTTAAAGGCTATTGTGAAAGGTGAAGGCTAGCTGTAAAGAGTAAGAATAACAAGAGAGGGAACGAGAATGATAAGAAGAAGAAAAATGCTAACTTTGAAAAGAACAAAGGTCCTGGAAATGGAAACAACAATATAAGATGTTACCGTCGTCGCAATGAAGGACATATTATGAGGTTTTGTCCAAATAGACAAAAGAATACCACTATTGATAAATCTAATGAAACTGGAAATGCTGTTATAGCTTAAGATGGTTATAAATCAGCATGTGGTTTTGTAGTGTCTAGTAATGATCCAAATATGGAATGGGTCATGGATTCAGGGTGTTCATTTCACATGACACCAAATAGACAATGAGAAAGGAGAAATTGGGTCTATTCTTCTTGGAAATAACAAGCCTTGCAATATACTAGGAATATAATATGCGAGGATGGAGCTTCATAATAGAGTACAAGAATCTTGAGAGAAGTGAGATATATACCTGCGTTAAAAAGAAACTTGATCTCCCTTGGTGAACTTGACAAAAAAGGGATATCACTTCAAGTGCATTGAAAGAGTTTTAAAGGTATTCAGTGCATCTCTGGTGGTAGTGAGAGGATTTAAAAAGAATGGCATTTATAGTCTTGAAGGAAAGGTGATTCTTGGAACAGCAGTAGCTGCTTCAGCTGTTGCACCATCAAAAATTGATCTATGGCATAAAGGTCATATCATGAAGCTGAGAAGGGCCTAACAGAGTCACAAAAACAAGGGCTACTTGGCACTGTAAAGCTTGTTCTGTAAGAACTGTGTTTATGGTCAAGCTTACAGAGTCAAGTTCACTCCAGGACAACACAACTCAAGAGAGAAGTTGGACTATGTACATGTTGATTTATTGGGTCTTTCAATGAGTCTGTCTCACTCTGGAGCTAGATAATTTATATGCTTGGTTGATGATTACTCCAGAAAGATATGGATATATGTTCTAAAAACAAAGGATGAGACCTTTGAGACTTTCAAAACTTGGAAAACTCTTATTGAAACAAACATTGAGAGGAAAGTTAAGGAGTTGAGAACTCATAATGGCCAAGAGTTATACTCTGAATAGTTTAATGATTACTACAAGTTTCATGGTATTGCAAGGCATAGGACTATAACTAGGACACCTCAATATAATGGGTTGGAGATGAGGTTCAATAGGACCATACTGGAAAAAGGTCAGATGTATACTTCAGAGTGCAGACCTACCGAATATTTTTTGGGGAGAAGTTGTGACACCAGCTGCATACTCAATCAACATGAGCCATTCAGTTGCAATAGGAATGAAGGCACCTGAAGATATGTGGTTTGGGTCATCCCCCAAATCTTCGAAACTTAAGGGTTTTTTGGATGTATGGCTTATGCTCACATCACACAAGACAAACATAAGCTAGGGCTCTAAAATATATGTTTATTGTGTATTATGAGGGTGTGAGGGCTTACATGTTGTGGTGTTTAGAGCCTGTCAGAAACGGTTCTAATAAGTGGAGATTTAGTGTTTAAAGCATTCATAAAACACAACAAAAACAACCAGAAGGTACACTCAACCTTTGAAAGAGTGTAGATTCAGGTGGACCATGATAAAAAGAATGGAATCACTGATCAAATACATAAGTTCAAGCTGGAAATCGGCTTTCAGATAAAGAGAAACAGTCTGATGAAGATGTAGAACGTGATAACGCTTAGACAAATGAGCAACATGAAGATCACAAAAACTATATGTTTATAAGAGACAGAACTAGAAGGGAAATCAGAGCACCTCAAAGGTTTTCCTAAGCTAATCTTATGGAATGCATATTCACTTGTTGCAGCAAGTGTGATTCTTGAGGCAGATCTAAAGAATTATAAGGAAGTTGTGACCAACAAGGATAAGCATAAGTGGATCTTACATTTTTCTTTATCGTTTATTCTTTTGCAATTGATTGCGAGCTAATTTGTAAAGTGAATTTGCGGACTAAAGATTGAATTATGTTGATCAAACTTAACAAGTGGTGCGGTTTACGTGTAAATGGTGGCAATTGAAAATGTGAGCTCTCCTTCTTCAACAAGGTCTTGTTGATGGATGAACCAAACAGGGATAAGAACGTGGATGAGAAGGTGAAGAAAGTCCTTGGGAAGGAGTAGAGTGCAATCATTATAAGCGTTGTAGTTAAAGTGTTGAGGCATGTGTCTAACGAGATATATGCAGCAGCAGTATGGAACAAGCTTGAAAGCCTGTACATGAGGAAATCTATGGTAAATTGCCTTTACCGAAAGCAAGCTCTATATTCATTTAAGATGCAAGGAGATAAGCCCATAGAGGGACATATGGATTTGTTTAATAAAGTGATCCTAGATATAGACAACATTGATGTTACTATGGATGATGAGGACCATGCATTACTCTTGTCAAGTGCATTACCTAAGCCTTATACTCATTCCAGGGATACTCTAATCGATGGTAGATAAGTTCTTACACTAAAGTAGGTGCAGTCAACTTTGGATTATAAGGAACTGAAAGAAAACAAATAAGTTAAAGGCTATTGTGAAAGGTGAAGGCTAGCTGTAAAGAGTAAGAATAACAAGAGAGGGAACGGGAATGATAAGAAGAAGAAAAATGCTAACTTTGAAAAGAACAAAGGTCCTGGAAATGGAAACAACAATATAAGATGTTACCGTCGTCGCAATGAAGGACATATTATGAGGTTTTGTCCAAATAGACAAAAGAATACCACTATTGATAAATCTAATGAAACTGGAAATGCTGCTATAGCTTAAGATGGTTATAAATCAGCATGTGGTTTTGTAGTGTCTAGTAATGATCCAAATATGGAATGGGTCATGGATTCAGGGTGTTCATTTCACATGACACCAAATAGACAATGAGAAAGGAGAAATTGGGTCTATTCTTCTTGGAAATAACAAGCCTTGCAATATACTAGGAATATAATATGCGAGGATGGAGCTTCATAATAGAGTACAAGAATCTTGAGAGAAGTGAGATATATACCTGCGTTAAAAAGAAACTTGATCTCCCTTGGTGAACTTGACAAAAAAGGGATATCACTTCAAGTGCATTGAAAGAGTTTTAAAGGTATTCAGTGCATCTCTGGTGGTAGTGAGAGGATTTAAAAAGAATGGCATTTATAGTCTTGAAGGAAAGGTGATTCTTGGAACAGCAGTAGCTGCTTCAGCTGTTGCACCATCAAAAATTGATCTATGGCATAAAGGTCATATCATGAAGCTGAGAAGGGCCTAACAGAGTCACAAAAACAAGGGCTACTTGGCACTGTAAAGCTTGTTCTGTAAGAACTGTGTTTATGGTCAAGCTTACAGAGTCAAGTTCACTCCAGGACAACACAACTCAAGAGAGAAGTTGGACTATGTACATGTTGATTTATTGGGTCTTTCAATGAGTCTGTCTCACTCTGGAGCTAGATAATTTATATGCTTGGTTGATGATTACTCCAGAAAGATATGGATATATGTTCTAAAAACAAAGGATGAGACCTTTGAGACTTTCAAAACTTGGAAAACTCTTATTGAAACAAACATTGAGAGGAAAGTTAAGGAGTTGAGAACTCATAATGGCCAAGAGTTATACTCTGAATAGTTTAATGATTACTACAAGTTTCATGGTATTGCAAGGCATAGGACTATAACTAGGACACCTCAATATAATGGGTTGGAGATGAGGTTCAATAGGACCATACTGGAAAAAGGTCAGATGTATACTTCAGAGTGCAGACCTACCGAATATTTTTTGGGGAGAAGTTGTGACACCAGCTGCATACTCAATCAACATGAGCCATTCAGTTGCAATAGGAATGAAGGCACCTGAAGATATGTGGTTTGGGTCATCCCCCAAATCTTCGAAACTTAAGGGTTTTTTGGATGTATGGCTTATGCTCACATCACACAAGACAAACATAAGCTAGGGCTCTAAAATATATGTTTATTGTGTATTATGAGGGTGTGAGGGCTTACATGTTGTGGTGTTTAGAGCCTGTCAGAAACTGTTCTAATAAGTGGAGATTTAGTGTTTAAAGCATTCATAAAACACAACAAAAACAACCAGAAGGTACACTCAACCTTTGAAAGAGTGTAGATTCAGGTGGACCATGATAAAAAGAATGGAATCACTGATCAAATACATAAGTTCAAGCTGGAAATCGGCTCTCAGAAGAAGAGAAACAGTCTGATGAAGATGTAGAACATGATAACGCTTAGACAAATGAGCAGCATGAAGATCACAAAAACTATATGTTTATAAGAGACAGAACTAGAAGGGAAATCAGAGCACCTCAAAGGTTTTCCTAAGCTAATCTTATGGAATGCATATTCACTTGTTGCAGCAAGTGTGATTCTTGAGGCAGATCTAAAGAATTATAAGGAAGTTGTAACCAACAAGGATAAGCATAAGTGGATCTTACATTTTTCTTTATCGTTTATTCTTTTGCAATTGATTGCGAGCTAATTTGTAAAGTGAATTTGCGGACTAAAGATTGAATTATGTTGATCAAACTTAACAAGTGGTGCGGTTTACGTGGAAATGGTGGCAATTGAAAATGTGAGCTCTCCTTCTTCAACAAGGTCTTGTTGATGGATGAGCCAAACATGGATAAGAACGTGGATGAGAAGGTGAAGAAAGTCCTTGGGAAGCAGTAGAGTGCAATCATTATAAGCGTTGTAGTTAAAGTGTTGAGGCATGTGTCTAACGAGATATATGCAGCAGCAGTATGGAACAAGCTTGAAAGCCTGTACATGAGGAAATCTATGGTAAATTGCCTTTACCCAATGCAAGCTCTATATTCATTTAAGACGCAAGGAGATAAGCCCATAGAGGGACATATGGATTTGTTTAATAAAGTGATCATAGATATAGACAACATTGATGTTACTATGGATGATGATGACCATGCATTACTCTTGTCAAGTGCATTACCTAAGCCTTATACTCATTTCAGGGATACTCTAATCGATGGTAGATCAGTTCTTACACCAAAGTAGGTGCAGTCAACTTTGGATTATAAGGAACTGAAAGAAAAAAAAAATAGTTAAAGGCTATTGTGAAAGGTGAAGGATTAGCTGTAAAGAGTAAGAATAACAAGAGAGGGAACGAGAATGATAAGAAGAAGAAAAATGCTAACTTTGAAAAGAACAAAGGTCCTGTAAATGGAAACAACAATATAAGATGTTACCGTCGTCGCAATTAAGGACATATTATGAGGTTTTGTCCAAATAGACAAAAGAATACCACTATTGATAAATCTAATGAAACTGAAAATGCTGCTATAGCTTAAGATGGTTATAAATCAGCATGTGGTTTTGTAGTGTCTAGTAATGATCCAAATATGGAATGGGTCATGGATTCGGGGTGTTCATTTCACATGACACCAAATAGACAATGAGAAAGGAGAAATTGGGTCTATTCTTCTTGGAAATAACAAGCCTTGCAAGATACTAGGAATATAATATGCGAGGATGGAGCTTCATAATAGAGTACAAGAATCCTGAGAGAAGTGAGATATATACCTGCGTTAAAAAGAAACTTGATCTCCCTTGGTGAACTTGACAAAAAAGGGATATCACTTCAAGTGCATTGAAAGAGTTTTAAAGGTATTCAGTGCATCTCTGGTGGTAGTGAGAGGATTTAAAAAGAATGGCATTTATAGTCTTGAAGGAAAGGTGATTCTTGGAACAGCAGTAGCTGCTTCAGCTGTTGCACCATCAAAAATTGATCTATGGCATAAAGGTCATATCATGAAACTGAGAAGGGCCTAACAGAGTCACAAAAACAAGGGCTACTTGGCACTGTAAAGCTTGTTCTGTAAGAACTGTGTTTATGGTCAAACTTACAGAGTCAAGTTCTCTCCAGGACAACACAACTCAAGAGAGAAGTTGGACTATGTACATGCTGATTTATTGGGTCCTTCAATGAGCCAGTCTCACTCTGGAGCTAGATAATTTATGTGCTTGGTTGATGATTACTCCAGAAAGATATGGATATATGTTCTAAAAACAAAGGATGAGACCTTTGAGACTTTCAAAACTTGGAAAACTCTTATTGAAACAAACATTGAGAGGAA
The DNA here is from genome assembly GCA_948329865.1 of Linaria vulgaris. NCBI lineage: Eukaryota > Viridiplantae > Streptophyta > Magnoliopsida > Lamiales > Plantaginaceae > Linaria > Linaria vulgaris. The sequence goes on from OX415251.1 coordinate 65,662,422, forward strand.
AGTTAAGGAGTTGAGAACTCATAATGGCCAAGAGTTATACTCTGAATAGTTTAATGATTACTGCAAGTTTCATGGTATTGCAAGGCATAGGACTATAACTAGGACACCTCAATATAATGGGTTGGAGATGAGGTTCAATAGGACCATACTGGAAAAAGGTCAGATGTATACTTCAGAGTGCAGACCTACCAAATATTTTTTGGGCAGAAGTTGTGACACCAGCTGCATACTCAATCAACATGAGCCATTCAGTTGCAATAGGAATGAAGGCACCTGAAGATATGTGGTTTGGGTCATCCCCCAAATCTTCGAAACTTAAGGGTTTTTTGGATGTATGGCTTATGCTCACATCACACAAGACAAACATAAGCTAGGGCTCTAAAATATATGTTTATTGTGTATTATGAGGGTGTGAGGGCTTACATGTTGTGGTGTTTAGAGCCTGTCAGAAACGGTTCTAATAAGTGGAGATTTAGTGTTTAAAGCATTCATAAAACACAACAAAAACAACCAGAAGGTACACTCAACCTTTGAAAGAGTGTAGATTCAGGTGGACCATGATAAAAAGAATGGAATCACTGATCAAATACATAAGTTCAAGCTGGAAATCGGCTCTCAAAAGAAGAGAAACAGTCTGATGAAGATGTAGAACGTGATAACGCTTAGACAAATGAGCAGCATGAAGATCACAACAACTATATGTTTATAAGAGACAGAACTAGAAGGGAAATCAGAGCACCTCAAAGGTTTTCCTAAGCTAATCTTATGGAATGCATATTCACTTGTTGCAGCAAGTGTGATTCTTGAGGCAGATCTAAAGAATTATAAGGACGTTGCGACCAACAAGGATAAGCATAAGTGGATCTTAGTTATGAACTAGGAGATAAACTTTTGATAACAAATAAGACTTGGGAACTGATAGATAAGCCTAAAGCATCAAAGGTTACCAATTGTAAATGGATCTTTAAGAAGAAACAATGAATTCATGGAGTTGAGACGAGTAGATTCAAGGCTAGGCTGGTTTTTTGAGGCTTTACTCAAAGAAAGGGTATAGACTACAATGATGTTTTCTCGCTAGTGGCAAAACACATGTCAATTAGAGTTCCCTTGGCATTGGTTGCGAAGCATGATCTTGAGCTTGAACAACAGGATGTTAAGACTGCATTCCTATATGTGAGTTAGAAGAGATAATTATCATGAGACAACCAGAAAAGTTTGAACTCAGAGGAAGAGAAGATCAAGTGTGCAAAAGACAACAAATCTCTCCATGGCTTGAATTAGTCACCTAGACAATGGAATAAAAGACATGATGAGTTAATGACAAAACTCATGCATACAACAAGAAAGTTTGATACCTATGTGTGTTTAGAATTATGTGCTTGGGAAGAATTGTTTTTTTACTATTGTATGTGTATGACACACTAAGTAACAACAAAACACATATTGCTCATTTAAAGGAGTTGAGAAGTGAGTTTGAAATGAAAGATCTTAGGCCAGCTGCAAGAATGTTAGGTATGGAAATTCAGATAAACAAGAGAAATGGATTGTTTGATCTCTCTTAGAAGGGATATCTAATGAAGGTTCATGAAAAAATTAGCATGAAGAATGCAAAACGAGTAACTACTCCTTTGTCACAATAGTTCAAATTAAGTAGTGATCACTCTCCTACAACTGATGAGGAAAGTAAGTATATGGATGAAATACCATATGAAAATGCAGTAGGTTATCCAATGTGTGCTATGGCTTGCACAAGACCCGATCTTGCCAATGCAGTTAACAAAATTAATATATTTGTGTCAAATCCAGGAAAGGTTCATTGTAAAGGTTTGAAATAGATCCTAAGACATGTCAATGTAATTATTAAAAAGGTCTTTGTTTATGGTGGAGCAAAGATGCATGAGAAGAGTGTAAACATGATTAAAGGCTATGTGGACTCAAACTATGTCGGATGCTTGGACCCCAGACTATGTCGGATGTTAGTGTATTCTAGTCCATTTTAACTGCTCTGAGAATTCAGTTGCTTATAAGCTCATAGTAGCTCTATTTTTTATAATAGTTGTATTGATCTCATACATCTCTCATTGTGTACTCTGTTATATAAGAAAATTCAGAGGTCTCCCTTGGATGTAGGTTCACAAATCACCTTGATTAGTGGATTCGAACCAAGTAGTTGTTGCGCGTACTGTGTGTTGATTTTATTGTTTTTCTGTATCGTTTATTGTTTTGCAATTGATTGCGAGCTAATTTATGAAGCGAATTTGTGGATTAAAGATTGAATTACGTTTATCAAACTTAACATGATTTTCTAGGAAAAAAATATATTTAATTATTATTTTGTAATGAGAAAGAAGGTTCAAACATTAATTTATACCTTTTTTCTTCTAAAGCCAATAAGGATGTTAATCGTTCATCCATGCAACTTTATAGGCATTTTGATGGCAGTATGGATATATCAATACATTATGCATCATGTTTACTTAGATGAAGGAAGCATTCAATGGACGAGTTTTGTTTGTTTTACTTTCTTTTATGTGCAGAACAACATATATTATTTCATTGATTGCGCTGTTTTGAGTATTCTAAAATCCCCATTTATTTATATAATTATGTAATATGCTATCAAATATAGTATTTAATCGAACAAATTTGTTGTCACAATTGATGAACGCAAACAACAAATTCCATTTAATTTAAACGCTAACGTCGTTTGAATATTATGTTTTATGTTACAAAATGTACATATCGTATTTTGTATTTCTTTCTGGCAAACTTAATTAGTTCGTTTCCAAATTATATATTTTTCCTCTAATAAATGATGATAAATATATGCTCAAGTTGCACATAATGTTAAGTTTGAGTTTCAAGCTATTTGTATACACTCTGATTAAAGTTTTTTTTATAATGAAAACGAGCGCCCTTAGGCTACACCTATCAAAATTTAAAAAATAAGCTCGGGGGAGGGGATTGCATAAAGCGGAAGACCCCCCCCCCACCCCTTCTCAGTACAATTCAGTCTTGCGATAACATCCGTGAGTTTGTTCTTCTCGCGTGGAATCCAACTGAATTCATGCGTCCAAGATATGTGGACGAGATTGCGTCATTCTTCAACCTTGATCAGTAGTTGCGGGTCCGTTCAGGTCTTGTCCGTAATCAACTTGAAGAGGCGTCATAGTAATCTGTCTTGGTGATGATGTTCAGAATACATTTTTTTCTCACACAACAATAAGTCCTTTCTTAATTGCTTCAATCTCAGCTTCCAAGACCGTTGGTCAGTCCATCTATGCATTAAATCCCCAAGTCCATGTGCGCTTCTCATCTCTCAAAACACCTCTAATGGCCCTGGTGTTTCTTCTAGCCTTTAACGGTGCCAATTACGTTTAATTTAACCCATCCCATTCTCGGCTTTTCCCACCTCTTCGAATACACAACTTTCCTCCCTCCGTATGATTTTGCCATTTCAATGCTAAGTTATCTTATTTGGAAAACTATCGCATTATTCTTTTCCTACTTGCCTTTGAAAATTTTAGCTTTCCTTGTCTTCCAAATGGTCCATACACTTGCGGGAAATATGACATTCCAAGTTATATTAGGCAAAAGCTTGCGTACCTTTTCACTGTTACCCATATTGTTCTTCACGCACAAGGTGTCATCCAAGTTGTTGAATTTTCGTAACTCCTTACCCACAAGTAACGTCCGCCAAATCATTTTAGCTGCCGTGCAATGTCGAAGAATATGCAAGATAGACTCTTTCAGGTATTTGCACACCTAGCACACCGCCAAATCTGATAGTTTCCTTATTTTTTGGAGTTGGATGGTCGCAATGTGGTTTTCATGTCCCAACCAAATGAAGTATCTAATTTTATTGCTACTCAATGCCTTCTAGATCCACGACATCTGCTTCGTGGTGTCGCTTCTTCCAACTGGGTTTCTAGACAAAGCTTTGTAAGCGCTTTGACAAGAAAAAATTACATATGTCGATTCACTCCATATAATGCAATCCTCATATTCACTTAGTCTTGGATTTTTTCCCTCAATTAAATTGGTCCATCAAACATTAATCTCAGTCCTCTAATCATCAAGATACCATTTACCTTCATCATCAATCACCTCTCTTAGTGTAATCTATAAGTCGGCCTCGTCAATGGGCGACACCACCTCCCAAAGCCTCACGGTACCCAACCAGTTGTCAAACCAAAATGATATTTTATCCAATTTCCTTATCTTCCAACATAGGAACGATTTTATTAGGTTTATCTGACGAATGAGTCCCTTCCAAGTAACTCTATCGCTTGCCTTCCGGTGATAGTCCATAAGTCGCTTCTCCTTGGTATTTCGCACACTCTAACTCACTCCGAAGTCCATATTGTCGCGCAACAATTTCCAAAAGTGTTTTGCAAGTGAGGCCCGATTATTAATCCTTGTCAAAGGAATGTTCAAGCCCCTTTCTTATCGCGAGTTACTCTATGCCAACTAACAAGGTGCAATTTGCGTTTGGCCTTTCCACCACGAAAAGCTCGCGTGGATTTTATTAAATATCCTCATAAAATCTTCCTGCTTTATCCTTCCATGAAATAATTGAGCTCTGGGATATTTTCCAAGATTGGTTATTTGCGTAAACCTAATATACGAATAGATCCTTCGCTTTATATTCACACCACCCGTTTTTGAATTGAAAACCTTTGACTTTGCGGATCTAAGTTTCAAACCCGACGAATAACAAAAATTGGTGACCACTTCCTTAATAGATCTAGCCGTCTTTAGGGTTGTTTTACCCATGATAATTAAATTGTTAGCAAAATATAGATGAGAAATACGCGATCCGCCATGACATGGAAAAATTGGTTCCCACTTTTATTCACTGGTCATTTCAAGAATGAGATATGCGAGTCTTTCAATGCATAGCATGAAAAGATATATACATAAAGGATCGCCTTGGTGTAGGCTACATACATGCTTAAATGGCTAGAGCGGTTCCCTATTCCTAAGAATACTTGTCGATGCGTTAGTCACGCAAACCATAATAAGTTTGATGATATTCCTCAGGAAATTAAAGGTATATAGCGTCTCTTCTATGAAGCTTCAATTGATCTTATCGTAAGTTATTTCGGGATTGAGCTTAAGGATCATGCTTCCAATCTGGTTCTTCTTTTGTTACGAAGAGAGTAAAGAATCTCTTGTACCACCATAATACTATCATGAATGTTGTGCCCTTTGATGAAGCTCTATTGTGTTGATGCAATTAAATCCGGCATGATATCTTTGAGATAAAATATGATAAACTTTGTTATTATTATGTACATGACATTACACAAATATATTGGGCGGAATTGAGATATAGTGGTTGGATTTTAGACGTTAGGGATCAAGCATAAGAATGTCTCGCATGTCTCCGGTTCGAACTCCCCTTCAACAAACACCTTATCCACAATTACAAACAGCGAATCAGTAATCCATGACAAATATGTTTGGAAGACTTTGACTTAAAGCCCATCCGGCCCCGGTCCCTTGGAGGGGTGAGTCGCATATACTATATCTTTTAATTCTTCCGGCGTCAGATTTCTTCCCAAAGAAGTAGCCATGTCATCATTCATAGCCTATTGGAACCGCGACTTGGGGAGAGGGGGTGTTCACATTCATGCCAAAAAAACGTTTATAGAAGAATCATTTACCTTAGGACCTGTTGAACTTCCACCCATATATCATAATATTCAACGTGGGAATATGATTTCTTTTCCTGGGAGTAAGGGTCGATCTATGAATAAACTTGGTATTATGAAACTCTTTATCTTACCATTTAATCCCGGACTTTTGCCTCCAGAATATCTCTTCTCGCTTCAGAATCTCTCCATATTCCTCAAGCAACTCATGTTCCAATTTAACTAGGTACTCATTTGGCCGACTAGCTAATGCTTTTGTGTTCGTTCAATTCTCTTGAGGACATGTATTTTTTATTAAAGATATTACCAAAACTCATGCGATTCCAAGGAATCATGAAACTAGGCATGACCTTAATCTCCTTAAAGAGATTCGGATTTTCTTTCCATGCGAATTTCATCCCATTCTCGCACTCTAAATTACGTTCTAATTTAGATCGAGTCATTTCCTCTACAAATTTATCGATGAGAATTGGAGATGTTTCACGAGTCGGCCTTGTACCCATCGCGACCGCTATAAGGGAACCCATCAATATTCACAGGAACACCTACACCTCATCAAGAGGCAAATTTACTTGACTCTGTGTTCAAATATCGATGGATGTCCCACTCGAGAGAGGGGTTTATATCGACGACAAATTATATCAAGTGCAACATGATAATCTAGCAAACATATCCTACTCTTGCTGTCGCGTTGGCCACTTGACATAATCATATAACAAAGGCACCATGGATAATACAGAGAGCAAGGATATGGATCACATGGACACAGCTGCACATACAAAATCTGACAAAGAAAAAACATGATACTGGGTTTGTGGAGAAAGCTAATAGCCAAGAATTCGGTGAATGGCCACATGTGGAACGGAAAACACCGTGGAGGGGGGGGGGAAGAGGTTACCAAATAGAAGCAACAAAACCCCATGGATGGTAGAGGTTCGACCAAAATATTGGAGCATGAGAAAGTGATTGAGAACCCTACCTCAATACTTAGTAGTGAATGGAAAATAATTTCACCCATGTAAGGAAATAAATAAAGGAAAGAAGAAAATAATTTCAAAACCTAAGAGAATTAATAGTGGTCTTCAATACTCCTTCACGACGTTAGAGATTATAAATCAAGAAGAGGAGAACGTCTTTCAAATCACTAAGCATACTAGAAATACTAAGAATGGATCCTGAGGGAAATCTTCAACTCATCTGGGTGAACGGGGTAATGGTAGGAGTTTTCCAACCCAAACGTTGGGAGATTTAAACCCTGACACAACTTTTCAACGTCCCCTCAAAGAGATCACTAATAGAGACGCGCACAGTCCTTGTGACAGAGATTTCCCCGATGATTTTGGAGTTAGAGATCAAGACATGTCGAGAGAGTAGAATATATCTGGAGTCATTGGCGAGACTTCAGAATGAGTAATTGGGATAGAATGCGTCATGAGCACTGTGCTTTAGAGCTACTGAAACAGACGATTCTCATAAAGTTGGGTCGCACTGTAGAAGACCCCCTCTACGCACACCACCTCACTCATTCTAAAATGAAGGTTATTTCACGATACTGTCAAGATGTGGTAGATATGGATTTTATGATCAATTTTCGTGATTTGATAAGGGTTCATAAGAGTTTATGAAGGAAGAGCGCTTGAAATTGCGCTGATTGGCGTGTAAGTGTATAAATATAGAAAATAAGTTAACGAATGAATATCACACCTAAATCCCAATTTGTCGCAAGTGCACGGATCAAGTAACAAAAACATCGTAAGTAAAATTACGGACCAATTATCGTATTCCAATGTAGTTGGGGAATAATGTACGAATCGCTTAAATGCAAGACGTTAACGATTGTCATGGTCTTTTCTCTTGTGTTTGTAAGATGTGGTGAATGATTATGAATAATGTGAATGTAATGAATGTTGTTGATAATACAAATGCTTAATCTAGAATGCAGTAGAATTCTAGCTGTGATGCTAGAAAACAGCAAATAAGGATTGTGGTGTTTAATTCAAGAAAACAAGTAAACAGTTGAACTTATGAATGCAGTTAGAGAGCAGTTAACTAATTAAACTAACTAAAGACATAATTTAATAATTGGTTGATTGTTTGTGGTTGCAAAAGATACTTGGAAATATTGTTTAGAGGTTGAGTTTCACAATGACTTAACCGTAGTAGTTCACAGACAATATCTACTTGTAGTACTTGATTGTAATTTGATGTTTGTATGTCTAACAGATCCTTGACCTATGGCGTGAGCTATCCCAAACATGCATTTATGAGTCTCTAACAACCTACCATGATAACGTCAGCCGAGTTGTTAGTTAGAAAATATTTTAAATCTGCCATCCAAGTAACTCATTCGAATCGTGCTAACAAAGCATACATAATCAATATGGATCTAGTGTGATCTAAAGATTGCATATCAGTTAATATATATAAATATACATACATATATATATAAATATATATATATATATATATAACTATCCTTATCATTCTACACTCCGAACGACCCCGCACATGTTCTTCCATTTTGTCCCGGCGAGAGTAAGATTAGTAATACAACATAAGTAACTATCCAATCTACACACAAAAGATCATCAAATACACATCAAGTAAAGCAAATAAACATACTTATAAATTAGAGTTACTCCCGTACTCTAAAAAATGAGTAGGTTAGCTCCTCATAATAATATCAACAACCAACAAAAAGTCAAATAACATAGAAAAAGTAAAGAGGTAACGAAAAGATTAGGATTGTTAATGTCTTGCATTTAAGTGATTCATACATTAATCCACCACTCCCTTTTGGATACGATACTTGGTTCGTAACTATACTTACCATTTTATTATTAGTTGATTCACGCACTTGCGACAAAGTGAGATTTAGGTGTTACATTTCAGTGCTAACTTCTTTTCTGTATTTCTACACTTACACGCCCATCAACGCAATTTTAAATGCTATTCTGTAAGAAACTCTTGTTCGAGCATATAAACAACATCGGGTTCATGAACTCTTATCAAATCACAAAAAATAATCTTAAAGTCCATATCTCTCGCCTATTGACAGTTCCATGAAACAACTTTCATTTTATAACGAGTGATGTGGTGTGCGTAGAGGGGGTCGTCAATTATCTGACCTAAATATAGGAGAATCATGTGTTTCAATAGCTCTAACGCTTAGTGGTCTTGACGCATTCTCCAAATTACTCATTCTGAATTACTGCCAATGATTCGAGATATATTCTACTCTATCGATCAAGCGTGTCTTTATCTCTAACTCCCAAATCATCGGGGAAATTTATGTTACAAGGATTGTGCATTGTTATATTAGTGATGTCTTTGAGGGGCCGCTGAAACGTTGTGTCAGGGTTTGAATCTCCTAGAATTTGGGTTCGAAAATTCCTACCATTGCCCCGTTCACCCAGCTGAGTTGAAGATTTCCCTCAGGATCCATTCTCTGTATTTCCAGCGGGCTTAGTGATTTCAAAGACGTTATTCTCTTCATGATTTATAATCTCCAATGTCGAGAAGGAGTATTGAGTACCACTATTAATTCCCTTAGATTTGGAAATTACTTTCCTCATTCCATTATTTCGCTACTTAACATAGATGTTTTGTCTTTAGGGCAGAGTTCTAACCATATTAGACGTCTCGCCTTGTCAACTTCCTTACCTAGGTGAAATTCTTTTCCATCCACTCTACTAAGTATCGAGGTAGGTTCTCAATAACTTTCTCATGTGCCACTATATTGGTTGAACCTCAGCCATCCTTGGGGGTTTTCTGCTTCTCTTTGGTTATCTATTTTTTTTCCCCACAGTTTTTTCCTTTACACATGTAGCCATTCCCTAGATTCTTGGTTATTTGGCCTCTCCACGATCCATGTGTTAGGTTATTCTTTGTCAGATTGTGTATCTTTGGTTGTGTCCACGAGATCCATATCCTTGCTCCCCGTATTTTCCATGATGCATTCGTTACATGATGATGCTAAGTAGCAAACGCGACCTCAAGAGTAGCATATGTTTGCTAGATTCTCATACTGCACTTGATATAATTTGTTGTTGATATAAACCCGTCTCTCGAGTTGGACATTGGTCACTATTTGAACACATAATCAGGCCAATTTAGGTGATCTCGTCAGTCTTGATGGGTTCCTCTATAGCGGTCGTGAAGGGTACACATACCGACTCGTGAAAATCTCAAGTGGGAGATTAAGAATCCCTACTAATGTGATGGAGTAATAGATCTTAACTTCATTCGTTCTGAATTTGGGTGTCCATGTGCGTATAGATAGGAAACTCGTAACTATTTGCCACGGGTCTTATATGAGAATCCTTTCTCTTTAAGATGATGAGATACATTTCAAGAAATACCACCCTTAGGCAAGATCAAGAAAGTCGTTGCCTTCTGTGAGATTCCACATAGTGTTGAGTTTGTTCAACAAATTGGGGTAAAACCATGGTCTTCCCAACACTTTGATCAGAATCATGTCTTTCCAAATGTTACGTAGTGAATGTTTCAGTTCCGCTGATAGTTCGATTGTTTGGTTTAGTAGCGAACGGGGGAAGAAACCTAGCTTATCCTTGAATTTCTGCCTTCTTTGATTCGTTAATTGTCACGTCTTATGGCCTCACTTTGTATGCATAGGACATTCTGGGGCTATATCCAATCATGTTCATCGATGGTGGTTGCTGCTCATTATCTTTCTTTGCATTGAAGGTGTATTCATGTCATTGGCATTCTAGTGAACTTGGATCATTCTCAATCGAGATTGCATGCGAGGGTTTGGTATCCATAGTTGGATTCAGGGGAGGACTCGGAGACAATGTCTCTGATGCCATCATTTGATTATGGGTTTGAGATATGATCGACGTTAGCGTAGTGTTTGTCGCCACCATGAATTGCTTTTTCTTCTGTTATCCCAATACTTTATTAACGATTAATGTTTTGTTAAGATTACTAGGAAAACGTACTCGTGCCTCACTTTGATTTTAGCATTTGATCAATATTAGAGATGTCTATATATATCATACAATACTCGCTCAGTGGATATTTTGAGCTTGAATGTAATAATGTTTCTTTTTTGTTATGTAAAGCGGACTAAGAGAAATTTAATTTGCTGAGTAACAAAAAGAACTTTGATGGGGGTATTTTAGGAATGGCCCAATACCAATATTGGGTCGGCCCAACTAGAAATGCCTACTGATATAGAGCATCGAACAGTAGGAATACGATGCAAGATGCTCATCGAACGGCACAATTTCGATACTGAGTGCATAGAATCATCCCAATTTGATGCATTTTCCCTAACTACCAATGGGGCCTGTGGGACGGGGGTTTATAAATACCATGTCCTCCGACATTCTCAAGACGGATTCATTACGAACTAAAACCTACTCAAGTTCGAATTCTTTGTGTTCGATACGTAACTCGATCAAACCTTCGATATTCGATATAGAACCAAATCTAAGACCCTGTATTTGATACTTACATCGAAATAGGTCAATCTGACACAAAACAATTACTTACGCACTTGTATCAAAGGACCGCAGTTTGAGACGCCCTAGCATTGAAGGACCCCTATTCGATACAAAACCACTTCGGCTCACTCAGTATCGAACGACTCAGATTTGATACTGCCTAGATCGAATTCACCAAATTCGATACACCGTTTGGACCTTGTTATTTAGTTGTGTTATCTAGAAAGCTTGTATTAGGTGTTCCGGACCAAGCTCTTTGTAACATTTTACGGTGTTATGTTGCCTGGACGAAATAAGACCAAAATATTGGCCCCGTCTGTGAGAACACCACATTTTCCCCGTTTACTAGGCATGACATCTAGAGTTACCACCCGATCTCGGAGTAGAGCTATAGAGTGCCCAAATGAAGAGGCTGAGCGGGCTACCGCTAGCCAAACTATCCCCGGCTTTGTGGGAACATCAACAATGCTCACTAGGGTACCTACCCCCGCAACACAAAAGACACAATGGGAGGAGGCACCAAGAGTGGATGCAGACGCAATTGGGCGACCTCAACCACTGCTTCGATCCCAAATAATTTGGGGGATAAAATCCAGGCTATGGAAAAATCCACACTAGCTGAATACCTGAGTCCCGCTCCGCCCATGTAGACACCGCCACCAATGGGGCGCGCAGAGGCCGTTAGGTGACAAGGGTCCATGGCTAGAGCTTCAATGGAAGCAGACAAAGAGAAGTCACATTAGAACAACGGAAAGAACAAACCGATCTCGGTTGAAGAGGAAAATAAAGAAAAATCAGATAGGGACGACCGGAGAGGTAGAACCAAATCTGTGGAGGTGCAATTGAGAAGGCACCATGAGACAAGATTAAAAGAAACCGAGGAAAATTGGAAGGATGAACCCAGGAGATGAGAAGATAAGGATAAGAGAAGATGCTGAGAGAGTCGCGACTCCAAAAGGGAACACGATGACATAGTGAGGAAGCTGGAAAGATTTGAGACAAAGACAGTTGTGGTCGAGGGTCAAGTGGAGAGAGCAGGAAGCGCTCTGAGAAGCAGCCCATTTTCTGATGAGATAGTGGCGGAGATCCTAGGGCATGGGGAGAAGATCTCTGATTTGAACACTTACGACGGAAAAATTTAATCCCCACAATCACGTTTTCCATTTGGACAGCAAGTCGAGCCTGTACGGTTTCAAGGAGAACGTACATGCCATAATATTTGCCACTACCATGGCCGGGGTAGCAATGGACTAGTTTACTCGAATCGCTATCGGGTCGATCATGACCTACAAGAAGTTGAAGAACATGTTTAAGGACCAATTCTCAAGTCAGGCAAGACTGGTTTTGGATCATTCCTATCTATGTTCAATTAAGCAGGAAACCAATGAAAATCTGAAGGACTTCATGAGGTTTTTCGATGCATAGCTGCTAAGGATAGACAACCCACGTGGAGAGATGATAATGAGTATACTCTTCCGAGCAACCAAGAATACTATCGTCATCGCACAAAATAGATAAACAAGATAGCATAGGAGGTGGTTCACTTTGACGACATGATGGCAACCAAATTAGCCATCGTCGCTCCCCCAAAAGAGAAGCGAGGAAGGAAGGACCAAAATCGCAACAATAACAACAACAACATGAACATAAACAACAGGTACCGGGACGCATTGGCAAGGCGATACATGCCCCTGAATGCTAATATCATGACAGTATTCGGGTCAACAAAAAGGAAAGGATGGCTGAAAGAGCCCAGACATATTGGTTGCTCGACCTATTTCTGCAAATACCACAATTAGAAGGGACACGAAACCAAGGATTGCAAGGATCTCAATGATGAGATCAAACGACTATTGAAGGATGGCAAACTCGTGGAGTTTATTAGAAAGATGAAAGAGCAAGATGATAGGGCCGACATGGATAGAACGCCATCACCCAGAAAAGACAAGCAAAAGATGATTGAACAACGACAAGTGTTTGACTATCCTCAGATTGGAAACGGCAATGTCAGGAGGGCAACGATAAACATGATATTAGGTGGCCCTATGGGGGCGGATTCCACACAAGGTAGGAAGAATATCTCGAGGCTCATCGAATTGGGCAAGTTTGTTGGTTTCACAAATATACTTAGAATTGAAGAAATACCGCACGAAGAGATCACTTTCTCAACAGTAGATCTGCATAAGTTAAGCGCCCAAGCCATTCAAACGGCGCATCTGGATTGCCCGTTAGTGGTAACGGTGGACATAGCCAACTATGGCGTGACAAAAATGTTGGTGGACCCTGGCAGCTCAGTAAATGTGCTATTTAGTTCCACCTTAACAAAAATAAGACTAAATGGCGAGACTTTGGAACCGGTGAGAACTTCCCTTCATGGATTCAGAGGCCCAGAGATAGTGCCCATAGTACTATTATGTTTCCCACTTTGCTGGGAACCGCGCCTCAAAGAAGAACACTATTGGCAAATTATGCGATAGTCGACATGCATTTCTCTTATAATGGCATTATAGAAGACCAGAGCTGAACGCATTCCGAGCATTGCCGTCAACTTATCACCAAATGGTAAAATTCCCTACTCCAGCCATGACTGGTGAAGTTATCACATACCACATTGAAGGCTAGAAATGCTATATAGCGTCGCTTCGATCGCACCCACATGAGGAGCAAGAAGCAGTGCAAGTACTGGCCCCTATGGACATGGCGCACATTGATTCAAATGCTCTTGTTCAAATTTTTGCAAGTTTTTTGTTTCCCGAATATTTTGAACGTCTTTTGTTCGTCCCATCAACCTTGACGAGCATTAGGGGCAAACATGTACTAACCTAAAACAGGAACACTGAAGACTTGAGCCTTGAGGGCTTCATTGGAGAACATAGTAAAACGGGCTGTGAAATCAAGATCCGCTCTATTCTCCTTATATGGATTTGTTTCCAAGAGAAACGCTTTTGAATTATCTGTCTTGTTATTCTCTTTTCAAATTGCATAATGAATTTTATTCAGGGCCTAAGAGGGTTCACTCAATGGTTAAAGGACCAATATTCGGTCCCAAATGGCAATGCAGGACCCAAGATGATTCGCTTCAACAAAAAGGGACGGACACTCTGTACAAAGTGGTAAGTGATACCACAACTCCCAAGATACAAAAAGGGGACAGACACTCTATCCAAAGTGGCAAGTGATACCGCAAATCTCGAGTTACGAGAGAAGGGATGGACACTCTGTCCACAGTGGCAAATGATACCGTAAATCCCGAGTTACGAAGAAAGGGACGGACACTCTGTCAAAATTGACAAGTGATACTGCAACTCTCGAGATATAAAAAGGGGCAAACACTCTGTCCATAGTGGCAAGTGATACCGCACATCACCAAATATGAAAGGGACGAACACTCTGTGCGAAGCGACAAGTGATACCACAATGCCCAAAAGATAATAATAAACAGATTGACATCTATGTTAGTCAAATGAAATACTAGTTCTATAACTCGAAACGAAACGGATCACCTTCAACAAATAGACAAGGGCTTTTGAGTTGTCAAAATAAAGTAAAATGCAATGATTACGATTGAAAGAAAAGACAATGAATACGAGCCAACAATCAAACAAACCATCAAAAAGTTTATGAAAAAGAACCATGCAATTGTTCAAATTATTAAAGGGCGACGCAGCGCAATAGAAGCAGAATAAAAATTGTTCATTATGGAATGAAAATAAAACCGAAGCCATCACGCTTCGGCATCATCCTTATCTTCGGAGGAAGGATAGACAGAAGGCATATGAGGTGGTGGAGAAATTCCCCAAAACACGAGGTTATCACTCTCAAGCAACACAACAAACTCATCAGGACAAGCTGGTTGATTGTTGACGACATGCGGCAAAACCTCTCTATTTAATCCCAGCGAAAGATCGAGCCAACCAGGGTCGAAGCGCCCACAAACGTACTTTGTGCTATAAAGTTGTTGCACCGTGAGTACTTGCGTCTTACGGGCTTCCCAGGCACCCCACCGAGCACTTATCTTTCGAAAGGTACCCGTTGTTGTGCGGAAGGAACCTACACAAGGAAAAATGGGTTTAACAAAGAAGAATAAAAGAATACAGACTAATAGTCATGTAAAAATACTTTACCACGATGAGACCACGAGAGTACCCAGTCACCTCCGCCCGTTCAATCTTCTCTTTCTCGGTTGTAAGCTCCTTCTCGAGTTCAGTAACTCGTTTCGCCAACTCACTCTTGCTAGAAGAAAGATTAGTGATTTCTGATTGAAGATAATGAATGGTTAATTTGGAAGCCTCACAGTTTCTCTGTCATTGGCTGCTCGAGTAGCATAGTCCCTCGCCTTTTGCAAGGCTTTATCCTTCTCATTAAGAGCGACCTTCAAAGAGTCAGGGTCGCTACCACAAAGTTTGGCTCTGACCTAAGGATGTCCGCCCATCCTTCCATCGTGAGCCTGGACCATAGCCGCATAAAATTAGACATTTTATTACGAATATAGGACTAATACAAAACACACACGGTTGTACCTGGAGTCCCAAACCAAGTACGGCAAAAAACAAAGGAAACTAGGGGGCTGAAAGTTATGCCCCATGAACCTTCCTATTATCACGTTGAAGTCAATCCCAATATCTTCCAAAGTTTTGCGACCGGAAATCATACCCAAGGGTGGAGTGTGCAATTATGTGGTGTACGCTCGGTATGGATATTTGTTTTGACTATCAACAAGATAACAAGAGGGCACACAATTGCAAGGAAGAAAATACAAAGGAGAAAGTAGAAATTGAAGTCTAACAAGAGCATACACAATTGTTACTGACAAAGTAGAAATTGAAGTCTAACCAAAATATAAAATTATAAAAGATAATAATGGAGGGAGTTCCCCGCTTGATGTAATCGGTCTTCAAAATGATGATTTTGTGCACCATGTTTGTTACGGAGTTGGCATTCTTTGCATCGCAATATTGAATCGGAGTGGAGACGAGGTCGTACAATGGGTCGGTCCCGTTATGCAAATCCCATCGTCCGAGAGCTCGCCTCCTAGTGCGGCAAATGATAGGACCGATTTCTTCCTCCCAATGAGCATTATGACCCCATTTACCTCCATTATGACCGCATTAGAGGTGTGGTCCTAGGCAGTCGAGGTGGGTCAGCTTCTTCAACCAAATGAACATGCTTCAAAATGCAGGGCTCGGTAACACAGTTGTTATTGCAGTAGAACAAATGACCACTCTCATATATCCAATCCTTAAATTGATCCCGATCCCCACACCCATGACCGCTAAAACAATATGGTCTCAAAACAATCAATCAATAGTCATGCGGTAGACAATAGCGAAAGTATTATGCATACAAGTACTTATCAATGATAATACAAACAACCCAAAAGACATTACAACAACATCCCAAGCAATTCCAACCACAAAGAGCGTGATGTGCAAAGATTTGTGAACCACCCCCAAAAGATATGTGAACCATGTATGCTATGTGATAAGCGAAAGCAAAGGGGTGGGATCGCATGTAATGGACCAAGGCGGGGAGGAGGAAACGTGCATCCTTATGATTGAATAAGGATTTGGAATACCAAGCCCAATTTTGTAGGGGAAGGGGAGGTAACGGACTTGAGTGATGTTTATTAGTGAAACTAATCCTCATAAACCGTGAAGCGTAATGTGCTAAGATCTCCAAGTACCTCCAACCGTGCGCGTGTATGCAACAGTGAAACCGATGGTTGATTGGATGCCCTTGGGTGAACCAAACGCTAACGAGGGTGTTCCGTGTGAGGGCATGAGGAAATGCTATCTTAGAAAGGTCAAGTATGTGGACGAGCAATGTATGAAAGCAAAGGATAACAAAAATGCAGTTGCGCCCAAGGATCGATCGGTGTTTCTTAGGCACCTCTGTCTCAACCCAATCATAGTACCTATAACCCTAGTCGTAGTGTGCAAGATCTTGTATGATGTGAGCATTTCGAAAGTGCAAAGTGAATTACCAAGTGACCAACGAAAGCAAGCAAACAACATCAGTGAAACGCATAGAAGAGGAGAGAGGGAAACGTGAATTGTTAGGATTAACTAACAATATGTAATATCGCGTTCGAAAGTGTATCCTAAGTTTGTGGACAAATGCGATAAAAGGGAACGGAGTAAAATTCTAAGTTTTGGAACACAAAAGTACCTCCATCCAATTCTGTCTTTCTCCACAAGAACTTTAACTTTGTGACTAGCTTCCTCCAAAAGATGTTGGCCCGAGAGTCTAGGATGCAAGCTTCATTGTTGTGTAAGTTCGCCACATGATTTCCTTCACGGTACGTATGACAGAGAGTCCCATTCAAATTATTTAGAAACATATGAATGTCCTCCAAGTAGCTAATGAGCTTCCAAGGTCCTCCCGATTTACCTCCCACGATTGGAATGGTAACAAGTGCATCCGTTTCAACATCCACCCCTTGAATCCCATGCTCAAAACAATAATCAAGGCCTTTATCAATAGCTCGCACTTCAGCTTCCACATTAGTAAGAGTACCCCACGCCTCATGGATGATCCAAATGCACTCACCAAGATGGTTTCTAAGAATCTCTCCTCCCCCGGCTAATCCTGGGTCACCTTTAGAACATTCGTCCATATTAAGTTTGAAGCGCCCTTTAATAGGCCATTTCCGAGAAACCACAATTGGAGGTGGATTACTATCCGCAATGAGTTTAACACCCAAAATACCGGCGACATGCTTGGAGCCTTTCCAATATTTTTCCTTTGGAAGGTTTGAGGGAAAATAGTTCTTTGACATGTCTCACGACTTTCTCAATAATCTTCTTGGCATCCATCGGAATGCGACGGTGTCTAGCATCATTGTGAGCGGACCAAATAAACCGAAGGATAAAGGTAGGCATTAAAACATGGATGTGCCCAGGAATGGTGTAATGCATCGCCTTTATCCAATATGCAATCAAGTTCCTCCAAGATATGTGAAGTGGTTGCTTAATGTTGAACATCTTGAAAAACTACGTCCAAACCTCCAAAACAATATGGCTAGACCGAAAAAGATAATCCATTGTTTTTTCATGGCGGCGACATTCACATTTCGAGACAATCTCCATTCTTTTAATAGCTTTATCCACCAGAATGAGATTTTGAACAAATCGGCAAGCACAAAATGAAATAGTTGGCACGATGAATTTATGCAAAATAAATATATAAATGCCACTTGGACTTGGTGACATGCTCGTAATTTCCAAGCGGATTGGAGGAGAAGACATCACTAGCATCAAGTTTCCAAATTGGCATATCAACTCCATCACTCCGAGTCGATTGTGCAATGACCCGAATAATATCCTCCTCCAATGGTCGAGCCAAAACCAAGCTCCACCATTTCATAATAAAATCCATACCCGGATTAGGATGGAGCAGCTATCCATGAAGCCAATGGTCGAGCGAAAACCAAGCTCCACCATTTCGCGCATGCCAAAACATATTCGGCTGAGTACAAGGAGCCAAATAAGTAAGCCTTTTCTATGTGCTCGATTCCCACCCCCGGATTAAGAGAAATTCCAGGCTTGATGTGTAACCGTCCATCATATACCGTGCCCATAGAGACTCTTGCAATCTTAATCTCCACCAAAGCTTCATCCCAAAAGCATGAATCATGCGCGAAAATGACCTGATATTGAGACCACCTTTACAATAGGGTTCACACATGCGATCCCAACTCCTCCAATGATATTTCTTTCTTTCGTTGGTATATCCCCAAAGAAATCTTGTGAACATCCTCTCAAGTTCCTCAATGACACATAGGGGTGGTTCAATAACAGGACAAAGATATATCGGTATGCCACATACCACACTTTTGATCAATGTAAGGCGACCCCAAAGTTGAGGAATTTCATATCCCGTCCACTTATGAGATCTTGAACTTTCTCAATCCACGACCGAAAGTAAGAATATTTCATTCTTCCTCTAATGAGTGGCGCTCCAAGATAAATAATTGGGAGATTAACACGGGAGAAACCGGTAAGGTTGGCTATGCGATGCACATGAGCGGCATTAAGATGGGGGAACGTCACAAAGCAACTTTTGGAGGTATTGAAGAGTTGGCCTGATATCCTTTTGTAGAGCTCAAGAAAGCCAACAAGCTTCTTCATGTTATCTAGAGTCCCATTAAAACATATGATACAATCATCGTCATATGCGAGATGCAAAATTGGTAAGCCTCCTCTCGTGGTAAGATAAAGCTTGTTATTGTTCTCAAAGAGGTGATCAAGACCGCGAGACAAGAATTCGGCGGCAATGATAAAGAGTGCAGGAGATATAGGGTCTCCTTATCGAACCCTATTTTTTGACTCAAAGAAACCATGACATTCACCATTCACAAGAACCGAGAAAAAGCATTTTTCCACGAAATTCTTCATGTACCATATCCATTTGTTCGAAAATCCAAACTTTTCCAAACATTGATAGAGGAACATCCAATCAAGGCGATCATACGCCTTTTCCATGTCGAGCTTGATGACCATGTTGAATCTATCCCTTCTTTTGCAAAGATTGGTGATCATCTCTTGCGCAAGGAGGATATTATCCCCCAATAAGTCTTCCTTTTACAAAACCACTTTGGGATGGTGACACAATCCTTGGGAGCAACTTGGCAAGCCTGTCGTTGATGAGTTTCGAAATAATCTTATAGCTAACATTGCATGAGCTAATAGGGCGGTAGTCTTTCCATTCGGTCGGATCCTTTTTCTTAGGATTAAGGGCAATGTTGGTTGCCTTATAAATCCTCGGAAAAGCATTTCCATTAAAGAAGTCGAGAACCGCTTCCATAAGATCCTCCTTGATAACCTCCCAACAAGACTGATAGAAATATGCTCCGAAGCCATCCGGTCCCGGAACACTCTCGGGACTTGTATTGAAAACCACATTCCTCAATTCTTCCATGCTCGGTTATTTGCAAATCCGATTGTTATCCTCATCATTAATGAGCCTGTGCATGATTGAAAGGTTGTGACAAGCCAAAATATCAATAGGCGTCGCAAGGAGATTCTCAAAGTAGCAAGCCGCCAATGCACCAACAAGATTTGGATCATCCATTAATACCCCATTCTCAATGATTTTGAATATCTTGGCTTTGGATTGCTTTCTTTTTGCCATGGCTTGAAAGAGGCGAGTGTTCCGTTCACCCTCAATGGCCCATTTACAACAGGCACATTGTCTCCAAAAGTGTTTTTCCATATTGCGACTGATAGTATATTCGACCATGTATCTATTAACAAGAACACGTAACTAGGGAGTAGGATTTCTATCATGTTCAATCTCCACTTTTTTGAGTTCCTCCTCTTTATCTTTCACCTTTTGGAAAATATTTCCAAGTGTATTTCTATTCCAACTCTTAAGCTCTTTTTTAAGACGAATGAGTTTGGCACTAAATTTGAAGAGACCGACACACGGTGCATGTTGACTCCAACTCTTGGCCAAAACATGCTTAAAAGAGTGGTGTTTGATCCACATATTTCAGAATCTAAGAGATCTCGATTTCTTATTAACCTCACGATCAATGGAGATAATGAGCGGATTATAATTGGAGTGTTTCCGTGGAGAGTGTTCAACCCGAGTACGAGCAAAAGTAATTATCCAACCATAATTGATAAGCACACGGTCAAGACGGGTTCTAGCACCATTTCTCGCCTAAGTAAATTGATTCTCTTTAAATCCAGGATCTTGAAGACCACGATCCTCAATGCATTCATGAAAATCTTCCATATTGCCCATTGGGGGAGGGGATTTGCCAATTTTTTCCCCAACTTTGAGAACGATGTTAAAGTCGCCAAGAACCATCCATGGGATGTCATCCTTATTAAGCGTAAGCTGTCCCACAACAATTTTCTAATCGGTCTTGTTTGGGCCGCATAGACAAACGTACAATGAATTGGAGATGGGAGAAGCAATGAGGTGATCTTACAATGCAAGTATTGGTCATTATTATCCAATACCTCCATGTCAATGTCCCCCCAAACACCCATATGGAGTTGTTACAATTTCTCACGACTTTGTCATATTTACATTCTTAAATATATCCTTTGGTCCAAAGCAACCATATGTTTAAGAAGAGCAAAGATCTTCGGCTTGTGATCATTGAGAAGAGAAAAACCATTTTTACAAGATGAGTCTTTGCTAACTCCTCTCACATTCCAACAAATGAACTTCATGGATTATGTTTGTTGATGTGGACATCGTGAGGCCTCAAATTACGGACCGTCTTCTCTATTTTTATTTGTTCATGGTTTCTTGCGAGTTCGACGCCGGGAGGGAAACAATATAATCATCACGGAGATAATCTTCATGGGATTTCATGGGTGGCTTAGGTGGTGGAGCCCGAGCCTTGGAAGGGGAAGATTTCCTCTCATCGTCACCATCCGAGCTAGATCTCATAGTCACATTTTCATTATCTTCTTCAACATTCCACATCCGACCTTGTGCACCAATTGGACTGTTTGAAGTGTCACAAGAAAAAGAAGGCTCGGCAGGATCATCCTTATCCACTTTCTTCTCATAAAGTACACTACCTCCTTCCTTTTGTATATCACTAATCCGTGGGGATGTAACACGGGATTGCTTTTGGTATTGAGAATCCGTTAACACTCTCATGCCATCGTATATATCATTTAAGACATCGTCACAAATTTCATCATCGACAATCACATTATCTTCTTCAATCAAAGGAGCTTTCCCTTTATCTTTAACAATAAGTTCAACATTAGACGGGTGATCCTTGACATTAACAAGTTCGACAACTTCTTCCTCCACACTCTTGTTGTCGGTTTCAAGTCGAGCAAAAGGATTCCCTTCATTTCTTTTGAGGATATTTGTAGGAGAGAATGTTACATTTGTGTTCTTTTTCGACTCATTGAGAGTATGTTTCTTGCCAACTCTTTGCCATTCACCCTTCTCCTTGGTGCTTTGGTAGCCTCATGAATTATAGGGTCATTAGATTTACCCTTAGCAACTCCGCACTCTCCAACAACATGTACGAGCCTACGAAATTTAGTGCAAACCACTTTTTGTTTTTCATAAAACATCCTCGAGCCGTTGTAACCCCCATTGAATAATATCAACTCTTGGCTTAAGCAAATTGACTTCGACACAAACACGCGGGTTATCGGGCCTTGTCATGGTAAGAGTGCCCTCATCAACTCGCAATAGTTTACCCAAGTATTAAGCAAGGTTAAAGAGTACACTCTTTTCACAATATCTCATGCTCAAACCGGGGAAAGCAGCCCAAATTGCCATAATAGGAGGATCCAAATCCAGATTGAATGAAGGAGTCCATTTGAGGATACGACCCGGTAAGTTGAGAAAAGAAAACTATTTTTTAAGCCAAAGTCGAGTATAATCTTCCTCACAATCAAAATTTACCATCACGTGCCTAGCACCAATCGGTCCGAGCTTGTAGTCACCTTTATGGTTGCGGATTAAGAGTCTACTATGGATGAAGGAGTAGGAAGGGGTCTCTACAAAGAAGCTAAGAATCAACACGAACTAAAGCCTCTCATCAAGGTTTTGAATCTCCTCCACATTAAAAATTATCATCGGTTTCCCTTTCACCATTTGAAAGTTTTTAGGCTTGACATTCGGATCATCACTAAATGATTTGTTCAATTCATATGTAGCTTTGCCACTTAAATCTTGGGCAAAAGAGCCACTAAGTGATGGAGGTTTCAATTGAAAAGGCCTTGGTTTACCTGGAGTCGCGAAAGGCTTCGCAATCCGCTTGCCCTTGTTTTTCAATGCCATGTTAGGAGTTTTAGGCGCAATTTTTGAGGCACCACCCTTATCATAGTTTGAAGAGACTTGCGAAAAAGATCCCCTCAAGTAAACGTTCAAACCACTATTCAAGAGGTTCAGTTCAGGCGATGAATCCAGAACCAATCCATCAATCCTTTCAGAGTACGAGAGTGGAGAGGAAGCCATCTCCTTGTGAACATTGCAGTTGAGATTAGGGTTCATGGCATGCGCAGCCATATCAAGCTTTTCATGCATCTGGTTAATCATATGGGTATGATGAGAGTTGTCTTCCATGGTGGGGACACAAAAGCAAAAAGAAAAAAAGCTTTTGCCCTTATCTTTCCACGTGCACGGTCAATAAGACCACTAAGAAGCAAGAACTAACGATGATGGAATATTTATGACCAAGACCAATTTCCCACCACAAGACCACCAAAAAGTCACCAGAATTTGGAAAAAGACGCCGAAAACTGCCAATGCAAGGTGACGCACCAAACAAAGCCGAAATGAAGAGGCAAGCACTACGACCGTCACCTACATCCAATCGGGAACACACCCTTTTGTGCAAAGTGATAAAGATTCACAATGAAAAATGACACAAATAAAACAAAAAATGATAACAAAAATAACGAGCAAAAATACAACAAAAAGGAGAGATAAACGAACCACAAAGAGTAATAGTCCTGAAGAACCGAGATCCAAGCAAATAAACACGTTATTGGGACCTCAAATCCAAACCCGACTTTAAACTCACAAGTGTTGAGTGTAAGACGCGCGACCAAAGCAATGATTTACAGGAAATCAGTTAAGGAACACATTTCTTACAAAGAACACAAGGTGAATCGATCAAAAAACAAGAGGGAGAGGAGAAAAAGTAAAAAACGCACAAGAGAAGGACTATAAGGCCATGGGAGTAACAACAGAGCTCAAAAATGGCGACAACATAACAATCCAAGCCAAGGGAGTGCGGATCTACACACAAATAAAAGGAAACAAAAGAGCTACGACAACCTATCCAAATGAGCAATGAAATAACGTCATGGATTCAGCAAAACACAAGCTTAGAGCAACGAAGATAAGCTCTACCCGTGGGATGTATCCATCAAACCAAAGATCGAAACCCTACAAAGAACTACTTGGAACGTTATTCAAACTTCACAAATCCACCATAAGAAACGTTCCTAAGGACTTCGCGAAGATGATGAGATGCAAAGAACGGCCGTGAGTAGAGCTTTTAGGAGAGGGAAATGAGAGTTTTCTTTCTTAGTTCTTCGTTCTTGGTGGTAGTAGCAAATTCTCGACGGTATTAGAAAATATTCAAATCTAGACCACAGCCACAAACATAGCATTCACAACTCTACCACCTAAAAGACGACAAACCAAGGAGTTAGTGATCACACAATAATTCGCCGACAAATGGATTCAGGGAAGACAAAAAATTACAGCAGTTAATATATGAAGAGCATTCCGCTCAACCATTTTCCTTTCCTTGGGAAGAAGATCATTCAGGGCGTCAATTGACTCCACCTTAGAAATTTCATACCTACCAACATGGACATGCGTGGCTAGGTTCTGCCCCAACACTTGGCCCCTCCACATGAGCATAGCAGCTCCCAACACCCGGACAAGACGTCCACGCCGCAGGGGGGATAACTCCCCCAGTTTGAGAACAAATCTGGTGGACTTGTCTCCGCTTGGCTTGAGCAGGAACCTCAGCATTACCGTCTTGGATACCGGCAACACCATCAGAACCTCCTGCTTAGCTAAGGTCAGCAGTGGGGATACCTAGTCTCCCGGCCTTGTCCCAAAATATCCTCGAAAGGATCAGCAGAAGCCTCAACATGGGCAAAGGTCGAAGCTTCGGCAACGGCTCTTTTACCCTTGTTCTTTCTCTTCCTTGGGGGGTATTGGAGGGACAACGGTGGTCTGAGAACCTTTTTCCTCGGCGGGAAGGTCTCGATTGATACGGGCATGACGATCCATGATAAACTCGACTGCAAACATATCACACCGTTAGTATCATCATAATGGCAAACGAAGGCAGAATTTCAAATAAAAACACAGTACTATTCCAAGCGTAAATCTTCTGTTATACGGAACCGGGGACAACCCCGTTAAAGATAAAACACGATTTTCAACCAATTTTTTAATGTCAAATTGGTGGTCACGAACTAAGTTTGGAACAAAAGTACAATCCCATTAAGGTGGGTGAACACCAAGTGGTATTGCAACTCTTGCTTCATGAAACCAATCGCGGCTATACGTTTCAAATTTTCCCTCATATCTCTCCTCAATGTAGAAGTAGCGTTTCTTCTAGGTTTTTCCGTAGTTAATGGCCCTGCCACTCAGAAACTTACGATTCCTCAATGCCTTAACATAATAAAAACCTTCCTCCCTCATGGCGACCTCAAAAAGGGCCAGAACTTGTTAGGACTCTGAGGTTGACCTAAGGCTTTCATCAGAATGATAAAAACCAATGATAACCCCGAATGAATTCAGCATCAGCTGACTCGGTACAAGCCCAGTGGACCTCAATATAAATTTCACTTCAACTGGTATTGGGAAGCGTAACCCATTGGAGAGTTGGCCAACAAACACTGTGAGATGACCAGGGGGCGGAGTATCCATGCGGCCGTTCGAACCGGGAAGAACTATCTTATACCTATTTGGTATATTATATCTCTCACGCAGTTGAGGGCGACTATGTAGCAATCGTGACACATAAGTATTATACACCATCCCTGGAACTTCCACATAATCGTCAATCTCTCTGTTAATGAACTCGATATCTTGGCCTGCTTCGGTAGAGGCGCGATTGTCATCAGACAAACATGATTGTGAATCATAGTCCTCACCTTGAGAGGACGACTGATCAACGTCAACACCTGAATGATTATCCCTAGGTGACTCCATATAATCTATATCAATTGACTCGTTATCACCTTCTTTGGGTATATCTGCACCCGCGGGAGCACTTGCAGGGCCCACCACATAGTTGGCTGAACTATAGCTTAAGATGCTACTCGACTTACTCCCCAAAATTGACTCAGAATTCACCATCTTGATTGACAAAAAACTGAAAAAAAATAAAAAAAAAATAGGGAAAAGGCTGACTACGAGTGAATACATCACTCTCGACACTCCCCTGGGGAATTAAAGATATCACACAATCTCACGTCAGTATATCACCCACAATCCAATGGCCAAACAGAATCCACTAACAAAACATTGAAGGATTATCTCGAAAGGAGAGTCAGAGCCACAGGAAAAACGTGGCCAGCAGAGCTTCAAGGAATATTATAGGCGTATAGAACGACCCCGAGGACATCCACAGGGGAAACCCCATTCGTTCTTGTTTATGGCACTGAAGTTGTATTGCCTGCGGAAATAGGGATGCCAACGCGCAGAATCACTGACTATGATCCAGAACAATCGGCCCGGTTGCGACAGATGGATCTAGATATGATAGGATCCACAAGAGAGGATGCTTATCAGCGTACTGTTGCCTATAAAGTTGCAATGGCCAAAAGCTATGATAAGAGAGTTCAATTCAGAAATTTTGAAGTAGGAGATTTGGTTCTTAGGAGCATTGCAGCTAAACAGCATATCGGAAAGCTTGAACCAAAATGGGAAGGGCCTTTTAGAGTCACACGAGAAAGTTCACGAGGATATTATTATTTGGAGACTCTAAGAGGAGTTCAACAGAAACGCCCATGGAATGTGCAACATCTCAGACGTTATTACGCATAAATTGAAGAAAATTCATTAAATATATGTTTCTTACCCTTTAATTTATATTGATTCTTTCAAAAATTATTAACTGAAAATTTTCATTCGTTGAATGATACAGAGAAGAACATGATGGAGGGGTAAGAAGGCCCAAAGTGGTCCACCCCCGCATGCCAGAAGGAAGAACATGACGGAGGGGTAAGAAGGCCCAAAGCGGTCCACCCCCGCATGCCAGAAGGAAGAACATGACGGAGGGATAAGAAGGCCCAAAGCGGTCCACCCCCACATGCCAGAAGGAAGAACATGACGGAGGGGTAAGAAGGCCCAATGCGGTCCACCCCCGCATGCCAGAAGGAAGAACATGACGGAGGGGTAAGAAGGCCCAAAGCGGTCCACCCCCGCATGTCAGAAATAAAAACAAGACGAAGGGATAAGAAGGCCCAACGTGATCCATTCTCGCATGCCAAAACAACGACATAAAGGGATAAGAAGGCCCAACGTGATCCATTCCTGCATGCCAAAACAGCGACATAAAGGGATTTAATCTCTCAAATAAAACATGAATGCCCTAAATATAATAATAACAGCTCAAAGTGCTCATATTTTTCATGGCAAGTAAAATCATAATATTAGACATGCACCATAACATTAAACATCATTCTTAAACATCGGAAAAATATTCACTCAACAGCAAACAAATAAATTAAATGCTGTGTTTGGAAATAATCGCAAAGAAGCAATATAAGAGTAAACCTAAATTACATAGCTAATGTTAAACGGTTGAGTTGTTCTCATTATAGAGCAATTGATTAAAGTTACAAGACTCTATACAAAATAAAAGGCTGGTATCCACAATTCAGCTTAGCAGAATATCACTACACATCCGATAACTGGGGGGACTACGGACGAAGAACCACACCCACTGAACGCGAAAATTTAGCACAGTTACATTGAATTTGATCCTCTGTGAGGATCAATTCTTTCTCTTGTGCCCAATTATCTGGCAAAACAACTTCAGTTCTTTCAGAAGGATCATGAAGTTGATATCTGCTAGGAGAAATAAGATTTTGTGCACTTAATGACGGATCAGGTACACTACTGGCCAGCACAGAAACCTTGTCACCTGGAGTAGAACGAGCACCTCCTGGTAAAACTCCTTTCGCACCAGAAGTCTTAGGCGCGTTTAATGCCCTACTTCTCTTGTCCAAGGCTGCAGGGGGAACATTTTCAAAAACCGTTCTCTTTGGAGGATTTTGGAGGAAGATTGTAGACCTACAAGTTTTCGGAGGTAATTTTGAGTCCTCATCGCTTGAACCAAAAGCAACGTGAAGAGCTTTTTTGATACTCTCTGAATCCTCCATAGTTGCGTTAGGACTGATTTTCTCTTTTCCCTTATGGGATTGAGGTGAGCTTGATTTTACGGAACCTGAACCGCTCACATTCGGTTTTTTACGGTCGCGCCACACAACATAAAATGGATCACCAGGCTTAGGAGTATGTAAATCGTCATTATCATCATCACTGCTACACTCTGGGATCTCCATTTTAGAGTTACGCGTTACATCTAGCATATCCTTCCGGAAACCATCTTTGAGATATCCAAGATGTCCAACTTGACCAACACCGACTTCCATGCCGTATTTCATATCAACAGAACCGCGAAGTAGTTCAAAAAATTTATATACATTACTTTGCGTAAAATCTCGAACAATTGCATATTTGTAATCTTCAAATTCGAAATAATGAATTCGACGGCGCAAATTGCAAATGGCATTTTCAGCATCTGTATTTGAAGCCTGAAGAGAACAGTTTTTCCGTTTCAGGGATTCATTATCCTTTTTTAACCCAATGATTTCAGCGCGCAGAGCATCGGCGTCCTCTTCTGTTTTCTTAGCCTTAACTTCGGCATCATGTATGTCGCGGGTAGCTCTCGATGCTTTTGCTTCCGCCTCCTTAGCACGTTTCAGTGCATTTTGGCGACTATAATTCCCATTACGAATAGTAGTGCGAAGGTTATCGACAACACTATTATGTTGGTTCTGCACCTCGGCTAACCCGCTATAATCCCTGCATAGTCGATATACTGCTAGGATGACGGCAGCAGAGAATAAACGCCCAAAGCGTGCCAAATCGTGATACCCCAACCGATTTATTACGTTTCGACGATCCAACTGAGCCCATAAACTCTGCATTATCTCTCCAGCTTGCTCCTCTCTCAGTCTGTATCCACCCAATGTGGCACTTAATGATTCTGAATTCTCATCATTGAGAAAATCGTAATTAATAAGACTTCCAGGAGGGGCAGGTCTTGGATTCCCCGAAGGTCGAGGTCGTCTTAGGGGAGGAGGCGAAATGTCCTGAGCATCCCGAGCGGATTCATCTTCCGCTAATTTTCTTTTAGCAGAAGTATACCAATCCTCATCAAATGAGCGGGAGGAGCTAGCTTCCTCTACACTTCGCCTTTGTCTGAATGTAGGGTTAGGTGCATTAAATCTGGCCAACTCAGTGGCAATTCTCTCGTCTTCAGTATCGATATCTTCCATTATTCGGATTTGACGATTAGTCCCAACTTTTATCCGTCCACCAGTAACGGTAAGTGTTACCACCACTCTCCACGTATCAACATTCTCGTTGCGTTCAAAATCGCTCACAATGGGCACTCGAGTGCCAGCACTAATACCACCAAGCGTATTTCGCGTATCAACATTCTCGTTTCTCGGGGAAGGTAAATTAGATGGGCCCGCGCCTGAGGGCTCATTTTGCTCATTTCGCTCGCTCCTTCCCTGAGCATCGTGAATATTTTCAGTTGATAGCACAATTTTGCTGCGACTTCGAGATTTTATACGAGCCATATCAGCCTAATAACAGATTTTAATATTTTTTCTATAAAAATAAATAATCGGCAGCGTGTCGAATATCGGCGATTCGATACAGACCGTATCGAACAGACTCCGTTCGATGCGGTTCAGAAGCAAACAAAAATTCCTTCTCCGAATAAAAACAAGAAATGTCAGACATGTGGACCATTATATATAGGCCCATGGGCCGCCACTGTTCTGAACGCATCGAATTTTCGTAATATGATGCTCGCATCGAACTCATCAAAATTCGATGCCTGCAAACTGACGCATCGAATTGTTACAATTCGATGCCCATAATTTATTATGCCGAATATGTTTTGAGTTTGGAAGTCGTCATCACTTTATTAACGTCTCCCAAATTGGGGGACTATGTGATGGGGGTATTTTAGGACTGGGCCAGCAATAGGGATTGGGTCGGCCCATAAGCGTATCGAATTGGCCCAATTCGATACCTTTAGCGCATCGAATAAATGTCATTCGATGCGCGCATCGAATCATACCAATTCGATGCACTTTATACAGCTGTCTATGGGTCCCACACAGCGAGGCTGTTATATATATCGCGATTTTGAGCATTTAGAGGAAGATCGAACTGGAGTCCAAACCTGACCACATCGAATCTCACTATTCGATACGCTCCATAATTCGATACGCTCCATAATTCGAGACGTCCCTTATTCGATACAATCCAGTGTATCATAAAGGCCATATCGAATCAGCTCAGCATCGAACCAGCACCATTCGAGGCGCACATCGAACAACCACAATTTGATGCGCTAAATAGTTAGTGTTATATGTATAGTTTAAATCAGTGTAAGATCTGTAATAGATAGTAGGTGTTTCGGACAAAGTTAGTCCTGTTAATTTTATTGGATTAACATTATTTTGGTTATTTATATTCCCATCGTACTGTTTTACTGTGTTCTATTACCGTGACGAAATAAGACCAAAATACAGGATCTCCAAAGATATTTGGGAACAACAGAGGAGGTTTGATGTAAGGAAGCCCTTACAAAGATACTTGGATGTGTGAACTTTTTAAAGATGTCAAATGGGATTCCTCTAATTATATTTGTATCTTGCAGGATCCTGCTCCTTAGGTTGTGCTGAGGATTGCCAAAAGGTTCATGCTAAGTGGAACTTTCCAAGAGATCAGCTTGCGGCGAGGGTACGAGAAACGAAAGAAACCCATGAATCGACAGGGGGATAGATAGCCACCATGGGTGGATTGACCCCAAATTTCAATCTCTCGCATTTGGATCTGACTCTTGGCCCTAACTTAGAACCCATGGAGAATTCAGATGACGAGGACAATGATCCTGTGCCTAAATTGTTCATGTCCATCCTTGGAATTGTAGCCCTAGTCTTGATAGGCATGAAGGATGCTCCCTCATCTATCGTATTTGAACATTTTACCGCCTATGGTTTTGAGCGTTGCGTCGCTCTTTTTGAACAATGTGTTTATTTTTTAACCATGGGATTCCTAGTGGAATGTAATTTGTGTTGAGATGGTTTAATATTTTGTTTTTTTGGTTGTTATTTAAGTTTCTATCATGTTTGCTGATGCTTCTTTAGCTTAGAAAGCCTTGGATTCTATACCGTATGGGTATATTGTGTGGCTTCATGGCAAGCATGTGATTTTCCAGGACTTCTAGGGAATTATAGTTCTTTGTCTTCGAACATGGTAGGAGATACCCTAGATATCTTAGGAGGTATGTCTTCCAAATTTGGTGGATCGGGGATAAGCTGGATAGCATATCTGACAATATCCTCTATTTCTTGATGGACAAAGGATATCTTGGGTACCTTAGAAGCTATAATCCTCCATATCTTGATAAATATGGGATACTTTGGATACTTTAAGAGGTATAATTCTCTGTATTGTTTTAGATAGGGGTTATGTTGGATACCTTGAGAGGTATAGTCCTCTGTATCACTGTGGATAGGGATGTGTTAGGTACCTTCAAAGGTGTGGTTCTCCGTATTTTTAGATAAGGGTTATTCTGGGTACCTTCGAGGTATGGTGACAGATGTTGAGTCCTGTAGAAAAGCTAACACGTTAGTTGTAACCAACACTAATTGTTTGAATAATAATTGATCGCTAGGGGATAAAAAGTTCCATCAAAATAGTAGCCACTGATAATAATTGAAATGCTAATATTAAAGGTAGATGGATGGGTCCCGATATATTTCAAGTTGCCTAGCTACGTATTATGTAATAGGATGTGGGAATCAAGTCGTCGTAGTTCCCTATCTTAGCTACAGTCCCACCCACGATGGGACAAATTTAGTAAAGTAAAATTGTTCAAGTAGGAAAGAACATGTCCGAGCATAATTTAAAATATGAATTATAATTAGGCGATTTAATCAAATCATTCCACCATTACCTGATCCCCTGGGGCCAAGGCGACTAGTGTTGCTCCATCCTGGCACCTAAGAATTGTGAGTGATGCAACGCAGCAGAGCCAAGCCTCCATGTGGTTACCTGTGATCTGACTTGTTTCTTCATGGGTAGAAAACTTCATTTCTAGTGGTAAGTTGAGACCACATCTCATATGTCATTCAATGTTGGGAGGCCTATGAGGACATTAAAGGCAACAGGCTCGTCCACAACCAAATACTTGACATTGACGGTTCTTCTTTTTGGATGCTTACCAAACGACGTTGGTAAAGTGTCGGATCCCAAGGGCAACACTTGTGCGCCGCCAAAGGTTATTATGTCTAAAGTACCAGTAAATATGACATTTGCAGAGCTTCAGTTGTCTATCAACATCTTCATGACACCATAGTTAGCAATATCTAAAGAAACCACAAATGGGTAATCAAGCTTACCTGCCAGAATGGCTTGGGGGAGAGTTGTAACCTATATTTCTTGGTAAAGGCTATCTTCTTCTCGAGAAGCTCCTTTATCTCTAGGAGACTACTGAAACCCACAAATTTGTCAACATCTACCTCTCGATTTTATCCTCTTGCAACCCTTAGCGGAGTCTACACCAACAGAGCCACCACTTATCATATCGATTACCACTCTAGTTGGATCATTAACCACACTCTAGTTGTAGTGAGTGGGTGCCTCAATGGCTTTCTGATTGTCCTTCTGCAGTGAGGGAGAGCGTGGGTTGTGCCTTCCACTCTTGTCCTCCAGCTCTTTCAAGTCTCGTACACATTCGACCAATTTCCCCTCTCGGTGGGGTCTCTTAATTTCATCCTTCAAGTCCTTATAGTCCTAAGTGTTGTGCCTATTTTGGTAATAATACTGACATAATCTCTACGAGTACCTCATTGTAAGCGGGTTTTTCCTCCTCCCCGACTCATTCAGCCAACCTTTCTTCTGGGCCACTACAAACACGGTCATAATATATTTGCTCAGAGTTGTGTAGTGCCTCACCAATTTGTCAATGTTATGATAATGTCTGCCCCTAGATTTCCAACGCCTCGGGAAACTGGTCGAGATAGATAACAACACTTTTTTCACCTCTTCCTTACCAGGAGGGCAATCTTCTCTTATGGCCTTCACCGCCTCTTTCATGCTTACCCTTCATTATGCTTTACGTTGGGTTTGTAGTGTTCTTTGTGGACATCATCTCGTTGTGGTACACTATCTTGTAGGCGAACTCATTGATCTGATATATAGTTTTGGCTCTTCGGGCTATAGGGTCGCTGCAAACTCTTATGTCTAGTTATTGTAAAGACAATCTTAGCCATATATTCTCCATTTGGCTCATCTACCTTCAGCAGTTCATCATTTAACCTCTTTGTGAAATCTCTGAGGTTTTCCTTCTCATCTTGCCTAACCGAATATAGGTGGTTATGGTTGGCGGTTGTCCTCTTCTGGCTGGAGAAGTGACTCTCAGACTTCCTTCTGAGTTGGTCATAGCAAACCAATGATCAAACTCGTATCCTTGCAAACCAATCATGGGCAACCCCTATCAACATAGTGGAAAAAATCCTAGCCCGCACATTCTCCGTAAATCTATAAAGTGATAGAATTCCATTAACATAGAAAATATGTTCTCTCGATAACTTTCTCATTGTAGGCCTTCAGATGTGGGATCTTCTCTAAACTATCCAATGTTTCTGCCTCTATATCCACATAGAAGGGAGTGAGCATTTTGTGGCCTGCTATTTGTGCTAACTTCCTCTGAACCTTCTCTCCCTCGCAATTCATCTGTTCCATTCTTCTTCCTATCTCCCTCAACTCCACATGTGGG
Organism: Linaria vulgaris; assembly: GCA_948329865.1. NCBI lineage: Eukaryota > Viridiplantae > Streptophyta > Magnoliopsida > Lamiales > Plantaginaceae > Linaria > Linaria vulgaris. The sequence goes on from OX415251.1 coordinate 65,696,111, forward strand.
TTGGAAATTCATTCTTCTGATTCCTTAGATATACAGTCATCCACGCGGGAGTCGACTTCATCATCCAGATTTTTGGCCCTTCTCCTCTCGGTAGAGACCCTAACACGAGACTCTTATGGAAGAAGGATAAGACATTAGCTCCCTAGACTTGTTTGATAGGGACTACAATTGCCAGTGCCGCTAGGACTGTGGCTTGTACCATCACATTAATTTATGCAATAATTTCTGGCAATAGGATGACTGGCCCAACTTCCAATGATTCTTGGGTGCCAAGATTTTAGTGCTGATGAGTGGGATGATCAACTGTCACTCGTGGTGGTTTTTGCACTTCCATAAGAGGTGTCAAGGGCTGCTCAATCGGATGTTCAATTAGATAGTGTGTTTCCCCTATATTGGCTTGTTGGTCCCTTGTTGTTGTGTCCTCCTTAACTCCCATGTATGAACCTGATCGGGTAACACGGGTCATCCTACTATCATAGTCTGGGATTGTGGTGTTCCCAAAGACGGAACCACTAATTCGGTACGCATCTGGGTTGCACGTAAGAAAATACAAGTAGAACACATACACAAACTATGATAGAATATAATCGTATAAAAACTTCTAGTGAAACTTCATTTAGAACACTTGTAGACTAGATGTTGTAGGACTAACGGATGTGTTGAACCTGGGATATCGCATTTCTGACTATCCCGAGGATTCTGGGATGTTGAATATCCTACTATGTTAAGTATTATTAGGTTAGTGATATGTCGAGTGTTATGGGATATCAAATATATTAGATACGTCAAACAGAATATGTCGAATACTCAAGTAAATCGAGAATTTGTGACACATCGAGTAAGGTAGGTGGAGCGGGCTATGTCGAGTGCTCGAGTATTTCAAAAATTCATGGCACATCGATAAGGTATGTCGAAGGAACTATGTCGAGTGCTCAGGTATATCAAAAATTCATGGCACGTCGATATGGTATATTGAGCGGAGTATGTGGAATATTATATGTCGAGTTATACTACTCGACGTGGATATGTCAATAGTGTTGTGCAATTTATGAATCTACCTCGTTTTGTGGAGCGGGGATATTTACAGATCAAGAAATACAGAGACAACTTTCGCATTTCAGGGTTTGTCAGACATGTCTAATATTCCACTCGATATGCTTGTGGCCATATCGAGCATGCTTATAGCAAAGCAACCGGGTAGGCCGAGCACATTGGGTTGTCATGCTGGGTTGTGGAATTAGCCAATATCAGACAGAGTTGTACTTAAGGCACTTTACCATTTCTTTCTTAGTATCCAAAGAATCCTGATCTGCAAAAAAGAAGGCATGGCGATGATATAAGAAGGTGTAAGTGCTAGAAAAAAATCACTAGTAAGGAATTCTTGAAATTGTTCGCTCTATGTATTCCCTTCTCTTTTTGTTTCTATTTCCCCATCTATGATCATTGTCTTCTCCATATATGCATCACATGTTTTTGATGAAAATAAGCGTACATCAAAGAAACTAGATATGATTTAGTGACACGTAATTCATTTAAGTAAAAACAAATTGAAATACGAATTGTAATAAACTAAAGAGATAAAAGCATCACGCCCCCCAACCTATTGGCAGTTTTGCTTTTATAAGCACTCTCCCCGCTAACCTTTGCATGCCTATTTCACTTACCCCACAAGTGTATTTTCGGTATTTTTTTGCCAGAATAATTTTAGTTTGTGGTGTTTTCGCCTATTTTTTGTCACCAACTGCCTGAAATACATTTAGTGCAACACATATGAGTCGCGTGGGAGGGAATATTTCAGTCAATAATGGTCGAAAATACACTGGTGGAGTAAATGGAACGAGTCGACAAAGTTTAGAGGGCAAAGTGCTTATAAAAATAGGTTAGGGGGCAATTCGCAAAAGTGCTAGTTGCTTGGGGTTGATGTTTTTATCCCTTTAGTTTATTACAATTCGTATTTCAATTTGTTTTTGCCAAAATGAATTACGTGTCACTAAATCATGTCTAGTTTCTTTGATGTACGCTTATTTTCATCAGCACATAATTGTTACACCTAAATCCCACTATGTTGCCAGTGCACGAATCACGTAATAGTAAAATATTAAGTATGGTTATGAACCAATATCGTATCCCAATGGAATGATGGTTGTATGTATGAATCACTTAAATGCAAAATACTAATTATTGTCATTATCTTTTCTCTTGTGTTTGCAGAATGCAATGAATGCTTATGAATGATTTTTAAACTAAAGATGATTTGAATCCTTTTGATGCTAAGAATGCTTAATCTAGAATGCAATAGAACTAATCCAAGAATTCACGAATGATCACATATCTTTTTGGGTTTCCGGTTTTTAAATACAAGAAAAAAACAATTAAACTACTTAATATAATGAAAGAAATTAAACTAAGAAAATCGAGAAGATGAGAGAGATTAACTAAGCTAACCTAAACTAGACTAAACAATAGAATTGAATGATTGATTGATTGCTTTTAGGTTGTACACAATGCTTGTAAAGATTGTTTAGAGGTTGGGTTGCACAATGACTTGAACTTAGTAATTTATAGACAAATCACCTATAGTTACTTACAGTACTTGGCAGTTATTTGATGTTTGCATGTCTAATGGATCTGTGATATATGGAAGGATCTATCTCAACAACATCTCTATGAGTCTCTAATAACCTACTGTGTTAATGGAATTAGCCTAGTTAAAAATAATTTTAGAAGAGATATCAAATCTGCAATCCAATCAACTCATCTGAATCATACTAACAAAACGTACATAGTCAAGATTGATCTAGTGTGATTCAAAGGTTTCGTAATAGCTACTTTCGCAAATTCAATGTCACAAATCGCATATATATAACTATCTTAGCATTCTGCACTACGGGCAGCCCCCCTCGGGTGCTTCTGTTTTATCCTAGCTAGAGTAAGGTTAGTCACACAACATAAGTAACTATTCAATCTAGACATTTAAGGTCATCAAACACACATCTAGTAAAACAAAAAGTATATTCATAATATTGGAGTTACTCCTCCACTCTGAGCAACGAGTAGGTTAGCTTCTCATATTTATGAGTTCAAAACTGAACAAAGAATTAAATATCATACACATTGTAAAAAGGTAAAGAAAAGCTTTTCAGATCCGGTGGAACGTTGTTGCTTGATCATCTTCATACTCCCTTTTGCTATCTTCTTCTCCACTAATTATCTACTCTCAAATAACGAGTTGACAATCTAGAACAAGACTTTGATGGTGTTTTCTCTCTTGTGACAACTCTCATGATTTCTTCACTCAAAAGGTGGTTGTAAAGGCTCTGGAAATTATAGTGAAAGTTGTCCCCAAAATGCTAAACTTAGCCTCTTATTTATAGTTTTTCTCTGCTTTGGGCTGCATTTTAGAGTTTCTGACTTGCACCCACTTTTCCGTTTATAGCGCGATCCCCGTGCAATATGGCTCTGATTGCGCGCCACCTGCGCGACATGTTGATGATTGCATTACATTCTGTTTTTCTCCTTGCAGTCTCCTGGTGTCATTTCTTCAATCACGCTAAATTTGGTATTTCACCTTCTTGTAGTGTCGTAGCGCTTGAACATCCCAAAATAGTGTCTTGTTTTCTCTTGACTCCTTAAATACCTAAGAAAATATAAAATAATACTAAAACAAGTAAATATGTTATCATGAATATTCAAAAGCATACATAAACAGATATTGAGATCATGCTAATGAGACGCTTATCAAATACCCCCAAATTTAAACATTTGCTTGTCCCCAAGCAAACTTACTTCAGTGATTCTATCTAAATTAGAATGTATTTATCGACATGCCAACATGCATAAGAAAAAATTCTCAAAATGCAACCTGCAGTCAGAATAAGAGATGAGACATAATAGATGAATAGGAGCACATCATGTTTAATATAGTCATCTTCATACTCGTTTCATGTGCTCTAATAGTGTGTGCTACTATTATTGATGCGTATAAGTTATTTTCATGTCGCAAACATATAAAAGCATAGTTCTTTACATGTAATCGATTCCCTTTTCACTCTTCACTCTTCTATTGCCATTGACTCAAGTATATTTCATATGTTGATGAACATTTAGGACTTTGTAATCTTGTTATGTAGGCTTGGGTGTTGGCTGTAATGGAAAAAATCATATATGGGTTTTAGAGAAGTATGTCGTGAAGCACTTATGTATTACTCTTTCCTCCCTTGTTTATTCCTTCTTCATTTGGCTATACATTTTAGACTCTTTTTGCCATCTTTTTATTTGCGTTTTCATTTTTGCAAGTATTCAAAAATATCTTATACTTCATGATTCTTCAAGAAACACCCCCAAACTTAAAGTTCTTCCATGGGTTATCTTTCTTCTGTATTATATTCATCCTCCTTTTCTATTCAGATTTTTCTTTTTAGCTAGTGCTTTTGTTTTGAGCTCCTACCTTATTTCTCCTTCGATCTACTACATCCATCTCTAGAAATGGGTAGGACATAATTTTTTTTCTTTTTCGGCTTATGGTAAGAAAGTAGGCTTCATAAACAAAGACTTATAAAAAAGGTTTCAGCAGGGTTCTGTGGATAATCTTATATTCAAAAATGGTCCTTGGCTTGAAAGGCTAAAACTCAAATTTTTGAAACGATGTCCTATTTCATTTCCTCAACACATTTACATCTACCTTTATCTCAACCAATAGTCACGCAATTTGCTTCAATAGTCATAATCACATGCTTCATTATCGTATTCTCATAAATAAGCAACATTCTCTTCCCAATTATACATAACAACAGATTGAAAGGTGTATATGAAACTAACATGCTTCTTAAAATATTATTCAAGATGTACCAAAGGCATTCACGTATTCCTGCATCTAAAATTCGTACAATATTATGCATGTACTATCATAAATTTCTACTTATTCATGCTTTCATGCTTCAAATTACATTCTAGTAACCTATTCGGAAAAAAACAGTCTCAAAATTAGACTCTAAGGATATAGCAAAATAAGTGAAACAAACATTGTAGCTACCAGACCACCCCCAAAACTTAGAATCATGCGATGTCCTCATTGCATAAAATAGAAATAATTAAAGTAAAGATCAAAGGACTTCCCTGATCAAGCCCAAACGACACTCGTCGGACTAGTGGTGGTGCTTTATTCTTTTGCAAAACTGTCTTCAATTTCTCTCAACTCTCTCCAATGGAGAGTGTTGTTGTTCTGGAAGTGCTCATTGATTTCTTCCAACTGACTCACTAACTCAGCATTCTTCTTTTCTAGCCACTCTTTCACATCTCAAATTGGTCGCACGACGTCTTTTGTCCCTTCGACGAAGGTGATAGAGTTCCTTCAATTGCCTTTATTGGTGATCTTTTGTTAGTGGGGAATGTAGTTTCTATGACTTGCCTCGCAATGTGATTGCTGGGATATGTATTTTGATGATGAATATTTGTATCAAGTTCTAGACATCTTTCTTTGATACAAAGTGCACTAATAAGTGCTCCAAAATACATAAAGCATAGGGGATCGTTGATGGTGTGATCTTCGATAGCTTTGATTATGATTTCCCTTATGTTTGGAATGTGTCCTCGTTAGATGCATTCCATAATCTTGGCTGGTTCCCATGAAACTTTTCCTGATAAAGCCCAAAGGACACTCGTCGGACTAGTGGTGGTGCTTTATTCTTTTGCAAAACTGTCTTCAACTTCTCTCAACTCTCTCCAATGGAGAGTGTTGTTGTTCTGGAAGTGCTCATTGATTTCTTCCAACTGACTCACTAACTCAGCATTCTTCTTTTCTAGCCACTCTTTCACATCTCAAATTGGTCGCACGCCGTCTTTTGTCTCTTCGACGAAGGTGATAGAGTTCCTTTAATTGCCTTTATTGGTGATCTTTTGTTAGTGGGGAATGTAGTTTCTATGACTTGCCTCGCAATGTGATTGTTGGAATATGTATTTTGATGATGAATATTTGTATCAAGTTCTAGACATCTTTCTTTGATACAAAGTGCACTAATAAGTGGTCCAAAATACATAAAGCATAGGGGATCGTTGATGGTGTGATCCTCGATAGCTTTGATTATGATTTCCCTTATGTTTGGAATGTGTCCTCATTAGATGCATTCCATAATCTTGGCTTGTTCCCATGAAACTTTTCCTACATTGACAGGTGGTAGAATTACCAAACTTACAAATAGATAAAGCTCTTTGTAACAAGCTTTAAGTGATCCATGGTCAGATTCAAGTTTTCCTTGGTGGTTGAATTGGAACGTCCCCAAACTACTCTGATGCAAACTATTTTGTTATTTTCCGGTAGGCGTTCCACATCTCATATATCAATGGAATTTAATCATAAGGAAAACATAAGTATAGTAGGAAAGGTAAAGATAGAGATTTGCTCAGCCAAATTCCATATATTCTGGTTTCTACATGTCTCCTATTGCCTTTCAAACTGAGAAACATGCACTACAAAAAATAAATTTGCGCACAATTAAACTTGATCGCGTGGTCGGGGGCACAATTGGGACTTTGATGCGCTATTGGACACGATACATTTTGGAATGATGTTGCCACCTAATCAGATCGTGCAACTTGATCACATGTGTGAGGAGCAATGGGAGCAGCGGTCCAGCGTGTGATCGAGCGTGCTACTGAAAACCTGTTCTGCATGCTCTCATCTGTGCTGTTCTTACTTTGTTCAATATCGTCTTGCTTTTGTCCTATTTGTCTCTCCACCTATGGCTTCTTTCACTTTCTTCGTTTTTTGTATCTCAATTTTTAGCTCAACAAGAAACTAAAATAAAATGTTATATATGACTAAAACTAGAATTAGACTAAAGACTCGATAATTAAACACTTACTATTGTAGGTTGGCTCCCACACAATGCTGAGTTCATTGTCGGTTAGCTCGACAATTTTGGTGAATAATCAAGTGTCCTTTGGTGCACCAATTGCACCGTAGTCTTTCTCCTCTTTTGCTTCTTCCTTCACTTTCTCTTCTTCTAATAAACTCTCCTCTGATGCTATTGCTTCCTCCCTGCTGTAACCGTTCACTTGTAGGCTCCTGGGGAGTTTTGCAAAGGCTTCTTCAAATGTTTTCAATAATTTATAAGATTCATCTTCGTTCTTTCTCAAAAATCCTTCTCTCTGGAGAGTGTAGTCCAGTATTATATTCTTCATGCTCATTCCATATTAGAAAACTTGCGCCATTGTTTTTTTTCAAATTCTGCATATTGGTTTGGGCTTTCTGATAATTTCTTTGAACTTGTCCAATTCTTGCATTATTTTCTCACATTCATCTTGCTCGTAGTCAATAATTGCCCTGCTTGCTATCATTTCTTCAGAGGTTAATGAAAATTTTGCTTTAAATTTTTCAACTATCATTTCCCATGTTGCATTATCTGATATAACCTTAGTGAACCAATCAAGTACTACTTCTGATAGGGACATAGGAAATATCATTAGCTTTCTTGGTGAATTGTTGTAAATCAGACCATCACACCAACTCTCAAATAGTGTGATATGTTGCACCAGGTCTTCATCGTAGATCCTATTAAACTGATATTTCCCAACCTGCTTGCTAAAAAATATACGCCTCTCTTTGATAACTTCTTCTTCTTCAGCTTGTGTCGTCGGACGTAACTCTTGTACAACTCTACCAATAAACAATGCTCTTAGCGTACTTTTGGGTATTTTCTTCTTATTGTGGAAAAGTGCAAGTGAAATTTCATTATGTAACTCCACACGTGCTCCTCAACTGCAAACAACAAAAGCTATTAACGTCTCAATTACTAAGCTAAATGACTCACACAAAATAATAAGAATATTGTTACTCTCCGGCAACGACGCCAAAAACTTTATGCGTGGTTTGTGGTGTAATAGAATAGTATATATATCAACACAAAATTGTTACACCTAAATTCCATTATGTCGCAAGTGCACGAATCAAGTAATAATAAAATGATAAGTATAGTTCCGAACCAAGTATTTTATCCCAAGAGAGTGATGGTTGTATGTATAAATCACTTAAATGCAAAATACTAATTACTTTCACTATCTTTTCTTTTGTGTTAGAAAAATGTAACGAATGCATATGAATGATTTCTAAACTAAAGATGCTTTGAATGCTTATTATGCTAAGAATGCTTTATCTAGAATGCAATAGAATTAATCTAAGAATTCAAGAATGATCAAATATCTTATGGGTTTTTGGGTTTTAAATGCAAGAAAATGACTAAACTACTGAACCTAATGAAAGCAATTAAACTAAGAAAAGTGGGAAGATGAGAGAGATTAACTAAGCAAAATTAAACTAGACTAAAGAAAAAGAATTGAATGAATGATTGATTGCTTTTAGGTTGTGCACAATGGTTGGAAAGATTGTTTAGAGGTTGGGTTTCACAATGACTTAACTTAGTAGTCCATAGACAAACCACCTATATTTACTTATAGTACTTAATAGTTATTTGATGTTTGCATATCTAATGGATCTGTGACATGGCAGGAGCTATCGCAACCACATCTCTATGAGTCTCTAATAACCTACCGTGTTAACGGAATCAACCTAGTTGCCAATTATTTTAGAAAAGATATCAAATCTGCAATCCAATCAACTCAACCGAATCATGCTACAAAATGTACATAGTCAATATTGATCTATTATGATGTAAAGGTTGCACAATAGTCACTTTTGTAAATCAAAAGTCACAAATCGCATATATATATATATATATATATATATATATATATATATAACTCTCTAATCATTCTACACTCAGGTGCTTCCATTTTATCCCAGCGAGAGTAAGGTTAGTCACATAGCATAAGTAACTAATATGGACATTTAAGGCAATCAAACATACATCAAGTAAAGCGAATACATATATTAATAATATCAAAGTTACTCCCCTACTCTAAACACCGAGTAGGTTAGCTCCTCATAGTCATGCGTTCAACAAGCAACAAAGAATTAAATATGATAGACAAAGTTAGAAGGTAAAGAATTACTTGACCCTCTTCTTTCTCCCTTTTGCTATCTTCTCCCAAATAATGACTCGGCCAATCTAGAACAATACTTTGATGGTGTTTTCTTCTTTTGACAACTCTCAAGGTCTCTTCTCTCAAAAAGTGGTTGTAAACGCTATGAAAATTATAATGAAAGTTGTACCCTAACTGCTAAATGTTGCCTTCTATTTATAGTTTTCTCTATGCTCGGCTGCATTTTAGAGTTTTTGACTTAGGGCCCACTTTTTTGTTAATCGCGCAACCCCCGCCCAATGTGTTTTTGATCGCGTGCCACATGCGCGATGCGGTGATGGTCACACTACATTAAGTTTTTCTCCAGGTGGTCTTCTGGTGTCTTCACTTCAATCGCGCTATATTCGGTATTCCACCTTCTTGTAGTACTTCTGTAGCGCTTAAACATCCCAAAATAGTGTATTTGATCAATTGTTGTCCAAAACATCCATGTTTGGCCTCGTTTGGCCTTGTTTTCTATTGATTCCTTAAATACCTAAGAAAATATAAAATAATACTAAAATAAGTAAATATGTTATCATAAGTATTCTAAAGCATAAGTAAACAGACACTTAAATCACGTTAATGAGACGATGATCATGCATAAATACCTTGTGTGTTGTGAAAAAGAAAGAGATCACATATGCACTATTTATAGAAGAAATAAGTCGTTCCAAATTCCCGAACAAACGTTTCAACGTGGATGTGACCTCACATCTACACACTCACGACCCCCCGTAACTGTCGCTTCCCACTAATGACTAGTTAGCTGAAGTGTCAGACGATGTGATGAGCGAAATGAATCGGTGCAATTAATTGTCTTCAACCGCCTACATCAATGATCGCGATTCCCGAGAGTCGCCAATGAAAAGATGTTGACTGAATATCTTGAAATCACGCCAAAATGAGATACAACTCATAGAACGTTACCAACAAAAGAGCGCACTCATTCAAGACAAGTACGATTACAGCCACCAAAACATCTCTAAGCATGGAAGCCTTTGTGTTGTCACAGAAGCATTGCACACAGTTAACAAAACGCAAGGCAAGGTAGTTTACTATGACAAAAAATAAAAACAAGATCAAAGAAAAGTACGACAGCCATCATTAATCTTACCAAAATTTAATTTATTAATAAAATCAAGGGGGACTACTAAAAAAACCCCTCAGATTACAATATAAGGGCGCATGGCCACAAAGTCACCCATATCTACCTATGGCTAGGAGGCAGGGCAGGAAAACCTCAAGTCAGAAGAATGACCTGGCGAAACCCTCGAGTTGGGAGCCGATGTATTCGGACGCAAGAGGGTCAAGGTCGTATCTCGATCAATAGGCACCACCATGTTCTTTGAAGAAAACCCTCGTAAATTGGCACAACGTTGTACACCATGTGGGTCTGACCCAGAACTTTGCAGGCTCAAATCTTCACAAAAGATCCCCCGCACAATATCGCTTGATGCGCTGCTCAAATCCCTCCTCCAAGTTGGCCCTCTAACAAAGTGGTGGGATACTTGCTCACCCAACGACTCTACCAACTATTGAGACTTCTCCAGCTCCCAAGTCAGTTTAGCCTCCCTCGCACGAGCGGCCTCCCTTTTTTTCTCTAGCTTGGTTTCACAATTCTTCAGCAACTTCTCCGATAACTTTAGCTCCTCAATGCGGATCGTCAAAGGTCCATCCCACTCGCCAACTCAGTGCAGCGAGCAATCTGAGGCCAACTAACCTTCTCCGCCACTTCTAGTCACGCCTATAGAGAATCCGACTGACGGCCCACCTCCTAGTAGGAGGTCAAGAGTCCCTTCACCCTGAGTGGCACCTTGCATCTAGAATAGCACAAGTCAACACGACAATCCCAGAAACAAATAAATAAAGAAAAAGATAGAGAAAGTTAAAAATATAAACCAAAGCAAATGAAAGGCGCGCCAAATCACAAAATGCCTTGGGACCGTAAGAAGATGCAGCCGAGAAAGTAACCAAAGCGACCACTTGATCAAACAACATGGAGGCCCTCGGGCCGATCCTAGATATGTCGTCCAAAAAGAGAACGAGGCACCACCAAACCCCATGTGCTTTAACTAGTAGCTAAAACTGTTGGTCATGCCTTCTGCATAGATGGGAGGATGGGAGACTCATCAGAATGAAGTTGCAGCTTCCAGTTTTAGGGAAGTGGAAGTTGCAGCACCCCTTAAACTCGTCTCAACCATTAGATAGGGTGAACACACCTAAACTACTTCCCATCCATCGGTAAGGAGCGAACGAGCTGGATCCTTTCGAAGTTCCTCATCCTCTTCTAAAGGCATGAAGTCACTAAGCCAAGCCACGCCTCCACCCGCTTCTTGAACTACTTGTTGTCCCCCAGACATAGGCGACTCCGTAGAAAGATCCTCACGCCCTCTGGAAGATGATAAGGTAGTGCCACGACCTCTCACCCTCAAGGTTAGAGACTCATTCTCTTCATCTGAGTCACTATGAACGACGATCCTCACATCCTTGGTGGTCACCTCCGAATGATCTCCCGTATTGAGGGAAGTCGAAGGGCCAACAATCTTTTCCTCTGTTGGCTCCACACTTTCAAAAGTTTCTTCCTGAATCATGTTTTTCGCTTCGCCCTCGGAGGTAGTGCCCCCAGTTCTCAACGGATTCCACACGAGCTTTCTTACCTCACATTTTACAAGCACCGCATGCCAATCCCGGAGGGGCCATATACCCTATGGATTAATAGTCGTATGAATAATTGAAACAAAATTAACAAAGGAAACAATACCGCAACTTAAAAATGAAGATACAAAAAAAATAGTCGTATTGAGGTCGGTAAGAATAATTAATATTCGTATGAATAATAGTTGTACTCAGGTCGATACGCTCAAGATTGAGACTCAGAGCCTCCAGCGTCAAGTCATCCAACTTGCAAGCCTTGTACAAGGGAATAAAAGTATTTCTCTGCATCATCAACTTGTAATCAAATCTTTTGTCAAAAAGCCATCACTCATCAATTGCGCCATTCCACCATTCACATCATACGTGTTGGGAATATATGGCTCCTCATTCCACTTAAGGGGAACATTCCAGGACATCTTCTTGTCCAGAGGTCGAGCAAAGAAGAGCTTATCATTCCAGCTGCTAGAGACTCGGGTAGCTTATGTAGGATGCATGTTTTCCCCTTTCGCTTTGTGTAAGTGTAGAATATTTGACTCCCCTAGGAATTGGACAAGTCAAAGGCTCCAAATAACCGAGCCACCATGCACGGATGAATGTACGCCATGCAGACAAACACGAACATGACCAACATGGTGTGCTTGTTGTGAGCCAGAAGACTCGGGTACACACCACATGCCTTGAAAACCTCGTAGAAGAACTGGGGCAAAAATGAAGTGAGCCCCGACTTCAACTATGTGTAGTACACGGTGGTACTTTGGATGAGGCTAGGTACCCCTCTCGTCTTCCTTCGGAATCTTAACCTCCACATAGGAAGCATCTATCCCATAACAAGTGAACTCCGCGTTGACCTCACCCAAAGAGTGCGCAGTACTCCACACTTCCTCCGTCAAAACCCTAAACGACGGAGACTATTCCTCGATTTCTTCGACGGCGTTTCAGATGTGCTGTTGGAAGAGCCCTTGCAATGAGAAGCACTAGCCACCTCCGTCGTAGGAGCATGAACCACTAAAGATAGATCCTCCGTCAAATCGAAGAGCACCCATATCGCCGAATTTATTTTTAGATTCCATTATCACGACTGAAAGAGCTTTGAAAATTATAGAAGAATAAAACAGAGGGAAAATTGAAATCGGATGAAAGTTAAAGAAAAGAAAAGAACCGAGTTATATTTTTTTTAGCCCAATAATGGCAACCGTTGCATCAAGATGCGTGTATAGCGAAGACTCACGTGGTCAACATAAAACCCAAGGCCTAAGAACGTGTGACAATACACTCTAAGCTTTAAGTTTTTTCTATGAAGCACACTCAGAACTGAGGGAACTTATAATGATGCATATCCTAAAATTCAATTATTTCCTCCCACGAGAGAAAGGCTCGTGTAATAACGAAAAGCATCCTATGGACAGGGGTTAGATCTTTAGAACACCCCTACCGACCACGCTAATAGGAAGGCATCGAACCGTGCCACTTGGGCCTTCCCTGATCCTCTCCTAACAAGCAGCATCCATGGGGTATTCTCTCTCAATGACACTCATTTGCTCCTTCTACCACGGGGGACATATCTGAGTAAGACGCTGAGATCCACCCTTCTGAGATCCATCTCCTCCTCACAGATAACGCTCGTTACACCCTCTCCTCTATGGAATCACGACCTCTAAGGTCAACCACCCACAATTGACCTAATGCTACTTCAACAAGATATTTGATCCACGAGTCCTATTCAAGCGGCTCTAGCTATGACTCCCACGAGTCTCCCTTAAATAGCATCATGCGAGCTCAGCTTGAACAACTCTAATCAGCCTTGCACAAAACCAGGATAACACTTATGAGGGTATCCAACCCTAGTGCACCAACACTTAAAAAAATATTTTACTAACACTATACTTTCCTAAACTCTTAACAGTAACAACAAATGGAAGCAATACTAGAAAACAAAAGACAACGAGAGGCTACGAAGAGGAACTCCATGTGAATCTAGTAACAAACTCTCAACTACTCACCATAAATAAGGAGAACACAAACTCTGATTGCCCGTTTCCCGCATAAGACGAACTATTGGGACAACAAGAGGTGACTCCAATTGGTTCAATACACCCACAATGATCGTTGGGTCTGAAGTAACCTCTTTGATTGGCTCCCCTGACCGACGACCCTTATTGGCGCAGAAAAAGACTCACTATAGGCCATCCCCGTCAAAAATGCCCATTGGTGCATGAGAAGACCAACTCCATTGGTTGACTTAATCAAAGCAATAACTATCAACAGAAGACCAGTTGTGATTGGTCATCGACCCCCATGAAAGTCCTATAAATAGAGACTTGTTAACACTCCCACAATAACTTTAACATTTCGGCCACAACAACCTGAAGAACTTTCAGCAACACTATAGCACCAAGTTCATAGCAGAAGCATACTTGTCCCCATAGCTTTGTAGTTTATCTGTAAGACATTTCTGTTGTATCTCTCCTTCCCAATTGAGTTTCACTACTTTTAGCCCTCGTGTTCTCATAATATCAGTAAAGTATCTCTCTCTCTCTCTCTCTCTCTCTCTCTCTCTCTCTCTCTCTCTCTCTCTCTCCCCCCTCCCTCTCTCTCAGGCTCAGTATCAGCTTCTGAAAAAACTCACTCAATTAATATCCCAAAATTATCCTCCCAAGAGGGTCGGATGGTATTGCATCATCAACAGTAATTATTTGTTTTTAGGTAATTAGGTAAAAGAGTAACATAGATCATTGGAAAATCCTTCCCCTGTTATACTAAAGCGGCAAGTTAATTCTTTGTAACATAAAATGTCAAATACCCCCTCGTGACTTCAAAAGTTGGCTTACCACCTTTCTAAAATTTATACTAAAAACTTGTGACTTCAAAAGCTGGCATACCTCATTTTATATTATTTAATACTTTAAATAAAAGAAATACAAGATACATTTTTTATTCAAACAATGAGGGTACAGGTGTTTTTTTGAAAAAAAAAAATCTAACCACAAACTCATTTATGGGAGAGTGAACACATCTATGTATAGCACAGTTGAGTAAAATGCCAACTTTTGATATCACATAGCAGTATTTGGCCAACTTATGTTTCACATGGAGGTAACTTGTCAACTTAACATAACACGGGGAAGTAATTAGTCAAAAACCCTAAGATTATTTACTAAATTACTTTTCTTGGTTTCCAAGCAAAACCGAATGAGTTGTTTAAAACATTATGTTAACCCTAAAATAATAATAATAATATAGGGATTAATCTAAGTCTGGTACTACCATCACCTAACTCTCGATGCCACGTAGTATCGAGAGGCCCACCGAGTGCCGCAAACCCAAATTGGTAAAAAGTGACACCCGTGAAGAGGCACTTACGCGTCCCTTGGAAAGTCATGATGACTAAAAATAAGATATCCACATGGTTGCACCGAAAGAAAAAATCATGATAAGACCGCGAGAACTCGATATCCATCAAAACGCCAAGTAGGACCACTGCAAATATAAAGACCCCGAGTCCCCAAATACGAGAACATCCCAGCGGTGAGTAACCTGAGGGCCACGGACCATCGGAGTAAATAATATGGAGACTAAAACACAAAAATGGACCCCTATCGGGATCAAAAATAAATCGGACGAGTACCCAGCCTCACCTATGAAGCTCTCTCGAGAGCCCTAGCCTATCCTAGAAAGAATCCAAGAGTGTCCTTATCAGAGCCCCCTAAAAGCTATTAGAAAGGCCTCTCAGAGAAAGAATCCAAGAATCTCCTTATCAAAGCCCTCGGAAAGCTATCGGAAATGATAGAAGTTCATCCTAGTCATGTCCTAGTAGATAAAAGACTCAGAGATAAAGTATAACTTATCCACTCACGCACATTGCGACACCTGCATAGTGACACATGTCCCCAAATACTTCTATATAAGGGGTACCCCCACTGTCTATTCAAAACACACTCAATTCAACTCAACACAAGCAAGACATACAAATAAATGGTATCCTTTTAAATGTATATCACTTGTGATATGTAGAATTGTCATAAAGGGAAGAAATCAGTAAACCCCATATACTTTTGTCCGCTTCTCACTATACTCCCAAAATGTTTTATTTTATAACTAAAACCACCCTAAACATAATCATATCATGTTACTCAATTCAACGTAATTAAGCACCAAAGTCCCCATAAAACGCTCGCGTGCAAAGTAAGGGTAAAATGGTCTTGTCACCTATCATAGCACTAACAAACGGCCGACTTCCTTAAAGTCCACAAATTCTTACATTTTTTACCTAATTTAATTTTTTTTTACTTTTAGTTTCTCCTTCCAAAATCGACTTCTCCCACAACGCATGTTGAGCCACACCCACCTTTGAATGATTTGCTCAGTTTTTTATTGGTTTCATAATACTTAAAATCAACGCATGTACCACCACCACCACAACCAACCACACCATTAGGAAAATTTCAGAGGACCAATTTCAAAAAATGGCCCACCCCTTTTGACCTTCATCTGTACCCTCCACTTCACATTTTAGTCGATCCCCAATCTTGAATCTAACACCAAAGTTTGTCAACAAAGCACAATTCATCCCCCCCCCCCCCCCCCCCCCCACCCAAAAAAAAACAAAAAAAACTTAATATCCAAACATGAATCGAATAAGAAAGGCAAAGAGTTTGACTCCAAATTGGATGTGAAAGATTACCTACAAGCTGCAAGGCTCAGGCTCAGGTGCTTTATTGATGACAAATAAATCAAATTGTAATTTTGTAAAATAGGATTCTACAAATGTTTCAAAAAAAATTCTTTTTTTCCTTTTTGGCATTACATTAATTGAGGAAAGCAACCAAAAAAAAGACAAAAAATGAGCATTTTGAATAAAAAAAAAATGGCATTGAAGAGATTTAGGGTTTTTTTGCTGCCGACTATAGGGATGTCAGAGAGATTTTGGTGAAAGTGAAGTGATTTAGTGTTCAATTTCTACTCCCGCGTTTGTTACTCGGGTGGCACGAATTTGGGACGTGAGCGTTTTACGGGGAATTAAGTGCTTAATTACGTTGATATGATTAGCAAAGTTTGGAGAGTTAAGTGATAAAATTTAGAGTTCAGTGAGTAAAGTGGAAATTAGGTAAAGGTATCGGGGGTTTACTAATTATCTTTCTCATACATACATGTACAAGTTAAATTATATTGATATTTTAGTATTATTTTACTATCTTTTTTTTTTCATTCGAAATAGTATTATTTTCTCTTGAATGTTATGATACTATATATACAATGATTTACATTTAAATTCTATTACTTTAACATCTTAAATGGAGTCTCTTCAATTACTTTTAAAATGTGTATCCTCTCTTTCTCAATATTAATAACTTAAAATATTTTTAAAGCAATTTTGGAGTTAAAAAAATTTATTGTATAAGCTTGAGTAGCATGCCCTTTTGCTTAACATGAACTCATTTAGCTATAGAGTCGATAGCGGCTCCTTTCTCAATTCTCGAATACGCATAATAGTCTAAATACATATATTTTGACCTAATAGGTAGTGCGAACTAATCCTTTAGTATTTTCTCTACTTTACTGTGGTGAATTTAGGTGGGTGTTCATGTATGTACTATGATCATGCATAAATACACCAGACAAACGTCTTACCATTGGCACGTCCTTCGTATACTAATGTCACAAACGCCTTTCCATTCGAAGGGCCAAGAAAGTATCGTAAATTCGTGAGCATGACACCAAGAACCTCTCTGATACACTATGGCTCCTTAATAACCCACTTGGAAGAATCACGCGTATTATAAAGAAATGCCAGTCATTATTGGTATAAACCACCCTTAAATCACGGGCGACCCTAATTAAAATCTGTCAGCCTCTGTTGCATGAACACGGATATGGGGACACGTATCGGATAAGATACGAATGCAAGGATATAATTTTTTTAAAAAGCACATATTAAGACACGTGAAGATACATCGAATATTTAATATTATCGAATTAAATGTTTATATATATTGTTTAACGAAATATGTCAAATAATGAATATTTACAATAAAAATGCAATTTACTATCCAATCTTTGGCCCGTTTTGCACTTACCTATCCAACCTTTTTTTTTTACACTTTACTGTCCAACTTTGCATTTTTTGACACGCGACTGTCCGATCTTTGTTTTCCGGCAAGTCTCCACCGAAAAACGTCACTATGCGACCAATGACGTCACTTCGTAAGGGTATTTTCGGTACTTCCACTTTTTCAACGGCTAACTCGTTTAAAATTTTATTTAAACACATTTTTTCCCCCAATTCAATAATCTACAAGAACCCTAAAATCCCAAACACGAAATTAGAAATCAATTCAGCAAATTAACACTTCCACACTCGAATCAATCGATGTCTGAATTTACTACCATGGCCGATTTTGAATGCAGGTGCGGTCGACTTGCCGTTACCAAGCTATCTCTTTCCGATCGGAATCCTGGTCGTCGATTCACAACATGTTACAAGGGAGACGCAGGTTGTGGGCTATGGGAATGGGTCGATGAACCCCTTTGCGACAGAGCACGAGTTGTAATTCCAGCATTAAGGAGGAGATTTGAAAGGGCCGAAGCTAAATTGAAGGAAAATCAAAGGGGCAAATTGGAGCCTGAGTTGATGGAAAAGAACACGAAGTTGGAGTTGGATGTTAGTAAGCTCAAGAAGAGGAACAAGAAACTCGAGAAGCATGTAGCCATGGTTGAATCAAAAAACAGAAAATTGAGCTTTTGTCTCTGTTTCTTCATTTGTTGTGTTGTTTACAAACTTTTGGTTGTGTAGGGTGGAAAATGTTTGTGTATGGTGTGAAGTGTTTGTGTAGCCTTGAAAATGCTGGTTGTGATGAATAATAATGAAGGTTATAATAAAGGGCTCTGTTTTTTGTTGTGTTAATAATGAAGTGTTGTATTACAAACCTTAATAACTCCACAGTTCAGCAGCAGAAATGACCAAAAGACAAAGGCAGAGTAGATAATTACACAGCCCAAAATAGAAACTACAACCGATTTAGAGGTGGTTCCCGTAATAGAAATCATAACGGGTGAACACTCTAATCGGTGGGATTGGCAGGCCCTTCACGACAAGGCAATATAGGGACCGGTTGTAGTTTGGCATTCCACTACGTGCGAAGGCTCGCTCCATGTCAGTTGGCTATATGTAGTAGAATTTGAAATAGTTAAAATTTGGTTCATAAAAGTGCATGCAAAAATGGTTGGGAGTGGGAAAGTGAGTAAAGAGCAAAGTTGAAACTTACAAAGTGAATTCTCTCTGTATAGCGAGGCTTCAAAGTCAACCTTCCAGTTCTGGGGTTGAACTTGATCCCTGGTTTTTTGCGCATGTCGTGGAAAAGGTCGAGACGCGCTCGCATTATGCGAAGCCTGTCAAGGATGTCCACAGGGGTAACATCATGACCCATGCGAGCGGTCATCAACACTGCCAATCTTCTGTAAATGGGCTGCATCATTTCTTCAGTGTACCAGGTGGATTCTTTGACCAAGAATCGAAGATTTTTGAGAAGGAACTTCTCATCTTGTCTGCTGAAGTTGTGGAAATCATAGAAAATTAGACTAACATCTTCTAGTTCTTCATTGTAGGTGTTTCTAAGTGTAGATTGGATGTTGGGAAGGGGAAGGAGTGGGGCGGCCATTTCTGCAGATTGTGGTTTAGGGTAAAAGATGAAAAGTAAGTTTTGTGGTGTGGAATTAGTGACTTATTGGAAATGACGGATGGAGTTAAATGTTTCATCAGTTCACTAGACAACCCTATAACTCCCATTATGATCTGTGGCGTTAATAGAGAAGGGTAGTTGAAGGGACGCATTTAATTTGAAACGTTGCTGCTTAATGACGCAATTGTTAAATGAAAGGCATTCGGAGTTAATTTATTTCAAAGATCAGACCGTAAAGTGTAAAACTTCTAGAAATAGAAGTAGTCGAGTGTAACACTTTTAAAAATACATGTTGTCGAGTGTAAACATTTTAGAAATAGATGTAGTCGATTGTAAAACGTTTAGAAATACATGTTGTCTAGTGTTAAAAAAATTGAAACTCATGTCGCCAAGTTTTCCAAATATACTAGTACATAACTCAATTCGTAGAAGAACTTGTAAAACAACATGTAAAGCAGTAAAATAACATTCTCTAATGCAATTAGGCTCAACATCATAATTAACATCAAACGTATGAATCCAAATACAATATTTATGCCCAAAACCTTCTCACAAATGCTGGGCCAAACTTCAGAATCAAAAGCTACCAAAAGTATAGATTGTTCAAACGTAGAGCCAAAATAACACACAAAAGCAACTATATCTTGCTCTCATGCCAAAATGTTCAGAATCAAAACCAACAATCACATGATCAACATGCAACTTAATTTGTACCATCCTCATCAGTTTGGACAGTAGTGCGCTGCACTTTACTTGGCTTTGGGGCAAAGCCATTTCTCAGGGAGAGTGCAGGAGCCTTGAATTTGTTTCTTGAGGCTGGGACTTCTGTGAAATCTATTTGTTTCTTTGCTTTGCTTGCTTCTTTCACAGTAGATAAACTCACCAACCTTTCAGGCGTCTGACTCCTTGTTTTAGGCCTACTAGGCACAGGTGCAGTATCTGATGTCACTTGCTTTGGTGGTTCAATGGTACTTCTTGTAGATGGTCTTCTAAATTGTTTCACAGGAGGAAGAGGATGGGCTGACTCTTGTGCAGTAGCTGTTGGAACTTGTGATGCTGGCACAAAGTTTCTTCTTGTTGCTGGTCTTGGAATCAAAGGAGGAATATTAGAAGCCACAGCCTTACTTTCAGCTTTCTTCTTCTTATTATTAACCATCTGTTCTTCATGCTACAAGACAGTAACATAATCATTACAAATAGTCTTGATAAATAACAGATTCAACCTAATTCTTGACATCACACAGTAACAAATGATTACCTGACTTTGCCTTTTCTTTCCTGCTCTCTTTGCAGCTGTTCTATCAATCTCACCATTAGTTGCTGTTTGAGCTTTTTTGCTCCCATTCTTGGATTTCCCTTTACCACTTCCTTTCTTTGGCCTACCCTTCCCATTTGGCTTTCTGCACTTGGGCTTCCAATCCTTTGCCAAAGGGTTGGATTTTCTTGCTTCACAGCTCCTGTAATTGTGGCCTTCTTTATGGCAGTAACCACAATGAATTTTCATGCCATCCTTGGTCAATCTACCTAACTTGCATTGTATCCTCTCCAACATATTTTGATGCATATATGTACCATGGACATCCTTCCTGTTTACATTTTGCCTGCACCTTCTTTTGTGAGTTGATAGGCCACCTCACTGACCTCCCTTGTTCAATTGCATACTGAACCACAGCATCCCTGAACATTTCAGTGGTAGCAAACTGCATCCCTATCTCAAACTCAACATTTTGCATATCTAATGCAGGGTTGAAAACAATATGGCCTTTATGTGTAGCTCTCTTCTTAGCAGCTTTCTTTTTCCTATATGTCTTTGGTTGATCTTCTGTCTGCTTGTCCTTACCATTCTTCTTTGATTTTTTCTTGTTCTGTTTGGTTTTTGGAGACTGTACATCTTGGACACTAGGTCCAGCCTCCTCTCTAACCTCAACTTCATCAGTTTCCTCTCCATCTTCTTGCCTTGTATTTTTTCTGGCTTCTAGTCTTTCCTTTTGTATTACATCTTCACTCTCTTCAACCTCAGGTCCCCCAAACTCAGCCATAGCTCTCTTTACATACTCATCATCTGCAGCATCATTGTCACTATCCTGCATATAGTCTGACAGCTCTGAGTCTGAACCAACTGATACAGCACCCTCACTATCATCACTGTCCTCTATGTCAAGAATAGCAGCAAGCAATGGACTTGTATTCTCCCTTAAGCTTTGAGGCAATACTCTTTGGCTTCTTGGCTGTGAGGTAGATGGCACATTTTCTCCCTCAGTAGCTGTTTCTCCTTGGTTGTGTACCTTTCCATTGACTTTTCTTGTCTTCAACTCTTGCAATAACTTTGCCAAAGTTTCATCAGCTTCAACAGATTCCTCCTCAATGTCATCAACAACTTCTCCTTCTCTAGCATTCAAATCCCTATCCCTATCAGTTGTTACTTCTGGTTGTATTATGTAATCCTGTCCTTCTTCTAGAGTAGGAGGATTTGGGAGTGAACTTTGAGTTTGGCTCTCCTCCAATGGCATATCATCAACAAGTGCATACACATCTACCATTTTGTTAGTGGAGCCAACCTTAGCCATCTCTACAGCATCCTTGTCATTGTTGATTGCTATATACTCCCCTGGATTATTAGATATGTAAAAGATCCTCACCACCTTCCCATCAACTGTAACTCCTACATCTTTCACCATCCTTACTAGTTCCAACCTTGACATTTCATCATCTGTACACCAGTCAATATAACTCAAGTGTCCCTCCAGGTATACTAGTTTCCCAAGATTCAGTAAGGTGCCAGAATGATGTAGAATTATAGTGAATGGGTCGTCTATATGTCCAGCTGCATAAAACTAGCAAAGCAATGGTCATTTTAGACTAAGTGTGCCTGCCTATTGAACAAGTAAGCAAATAAAGTGTCTTTTTTCGGCGTGTAAACCACAATCAACTAAACTACATGAAACAAAAAGTCACATTTCTGCAAATAAAAGCCACTATCAACTCCAAATTATGCAAATCGAGGGACCACACAACAAGATAATGCTACAAATACAGTAAAATAGTGGCATGCATAAAAATGTGTCTCTTACCATAATTGGGCGTGGCTTGACCGTCGGGAATAACGTCATTTGGTGTTCTTACTTGCCAGACCATGACTAATTTTGGTTGATTTCGTAGTAGATTAACGAAATTGAGTGTGGATTGTGAGGATCCGCGTTTGGCGTTTGGCCTTGATGCGTTTGGCGTTTGGTGATCTAGGGTTTTAGATTTTCGCGGGTAAGTAAGAACAATCTCGCGGGTAAACGGGATAATATACTTTGCCCCTTTTTTTTTTTTAAGATTTAAGTGGAAGTACCGAAAATACCCTTACGAAGTGACGTCATTGGTCGCATAGTGACGTTTTTCGGTGGAGACTTGCCGGAAAACAAAGATCGGACAGTCGCGTGTCAAAAAATGCAAAGTTGGACAGTAAAGTGTAAAAAAAAAAGGTTGGATAGGTAAGTGCAAAACGGGCCAAGGATTGGATAGTAAATTGCATTTTTCCCTTGGATAAATTATAAAAAAATAAAAAAAAAATACAATATAATATACAATTAATCTAATATCTAGGAAAAAGAGAAAACACGTGTACCTTGTTGAAGATTGAAGATTTAATCAAGAAATAGATTTGGATTGAGTAGCATGTGTGCGCCTTGAGGAAACCATTTATCTTTTTAGTTTGTATCTATTTTGTGTTGGTGAATCGATGAAATTAGACTATCATGGTTTGGGAAATTAAATTTTAATATGTGTAGTATAAAATAAATATTTGTTGACTCTTAAAGTTTTCAAAAACTACAAAAAACAAATATTTTGTCATGGACACGTGTCCGACACACCTTAAAGTTATTTGTGATACGTATCACATTTATTTTTAATTAATATTTTAATAGGACATGTCGTGTGACGTATCAGACATGTATCCTTGGTGTATCCTAGTCGTATCCATGTCCATATGGTATTCCACACGGATACAAGTCTATTTTCACAGTATCCGTGCATCATAGATGTTAGCAGATCCAGCTCTCACAAGGCAACATGAATGGACGCTCATGCCTATCATTAAGACAACCAAGTTTGCTATGTCAGTGCCCCCAAATTCTTATAAATAGAGAAGGTAATCCCTTACTAGTAACCAACTCAGATTCACATAACATACTTGTACTCTCGTTTAGCAGCGCAATATATCTCCTTAAATATTAGTCCTTATTTTGCCGCTTTACATACTTTAGGCCCTTCGTATTTTGAAATCCCCTTCGTTTAAACACTATCACACAAATACTTTCTCTCTACGAATCACGGAAATTATTTCTCGTACCACATCTCTCACAATAATCTAAAGAATTACCCAACCCAAAAGTTCGTGACCACTACTATTATTTGCATCACGTGTATCTATATCTATATATGAAACACATTCCACGAACCATGTTGCATATTTGGTGTACTTGCGCACATAATTATTTAGTCTGATATTTATGATGTGTTGTTTATGAAACGGTTTTGGTGTTGTTTGTGGAAGGTTTTGGTGTTAGTATATTGGATCCATGGCTTGGGTAGGCATGGCGTACGACTGTGCAACAGAGGGCTTCCGGTTGGATCTATGCCTCTCTTGCCCCTTCCCCTTCATATAAAACAAAATTATTTTTTTGAGCGGAATTTAAAAATATGTACCATAGCATTCATGAACGCTTTCAAGTTCGCATCTGAAGCGAAGTAACAAGGTAATGACATGGGGTTATAAAGAGGAATTATTTCATCAGTTTGGTAACGAATAAAGTTGGGTGACATGTATGTGACTTATTAGTGCTTTCTTTGCATAATTTGTGAATGATAACGTGATTTATTTTAGGGATAAAAGCATCAAGCCCCCTGAACTATGCACGTGTTTGCAACTTGCACCCTAAATAAATTTAATAAGTGTTTTGCCCCCTAAACTATGCACGTCTGTTCGATTTGCCCCATTGGTGGATTTTCGGCCATTTTTGGCTGGAATATTTCCCATTCGAGGTGTTTTTTTACCTACTCTTTGTCATCAACTACCAAAATACATCAAGTACAACACATATAGGTCGGGTAGGGGGAAATATTCCCGCAAAAAATTGTCGAAAATACACTAAAATGGCAAATCGCATTTTCTGCCTTTTTTGGTCGGAATACCCCGTTTGAGGTGTTTTTTTCCCAACTTTTTGTCATCAACTAGCATAATACATCTATTACAACACATATGAGTCGGGTAGGAGGAAATATTTCGGCCAAAAATCGCCAAAAATCCTTTAAAGGGGCAAATCGAACAGATAGTTCAGGGGGCTTGATGCTTTTATCCTTTTATTTTAATGTATACATGCATGTGAACATGTTGCACACACTTTGAGCATCATTTTTTTTTTCTCATTTATCTGTCCTTTGTCCTTCCTTTCAAATTTATTAGATAGTCAAGGGCGTGACTTGCGGACCCTTGCGTTGATTTCTATTGGATGGTTTCTATGTTAGAAACCTTTCTTTTCTGCATTTCAACACTTCGAGTTGTCTTATATGAAAATGTGTTATGGACATTTGTTTTGGAACAAATATTGTGAATGATCAATTTAGAATATGACAAGGTCTAAATGAATTTTATCACAATTTAGAATGATCAAGTTGCGTAATTTAGCTATTTACATGGTCTAAATGAATTTTATGTGGATTAGAATATTATATGCATGTCATGTTTGAATCTCTTCATATCTTTTCAAATTTCTTACTTGCGACTAATATAATTTTTTTTCTCCGGCCTTTTGTTAGTTTATTTGAGGTAAATCTCTTCAAATCTTCTTGTTGCCTTTATATATGTTATCTACTTAGAGGAATTCTCATTATAATTATCAACTTCATAAAAATCCTTATTATTTATAATAACTCGGCAGAATCATTCATCATTTCAACTAGCTTGCATTGAAAAAGAAGGTTCATCTTTAAATTCTTGTAAGATAAATTAGTATTACCAGGTACTATTATTTTGTATTTCAATCACAATTTAAGTTCAGGCGCAATTTTTGACTTCTTTTGATTGTTTTAATTTCACCAATGTTTGAACATTCATTTTCAATTGCTGCAATTCTGGAGTTGATACAACTACAATGACACTAAAAGAGGAGACACTTACAACTCAGACAAGAGAATTTATTTGTGTCAAATTTGAAGAAAATGGCAATTTTAGTATGTCAAAAGTCTTGTTTTATCAGTGTAATATGCATATTTTATGCACTACATGACTTTGTTAGCGTTCGTCTTACCTCTACATTCCTCTTTAAATAAAAAGCATATATATATGTATAGGTATATATATGTATAGGTATAGGTATACCTATATATATATATATATATATATATATATATGTGTGTGCTTTTTATTTAAAAACTAATACCTGCTTCGTTAACCTTACACTCTATGTCTCCAGGCTTACTCCTCACCTCTTGACCCAAGAGTCATCTCGTCATACTTCCAACGTCTCGAACGACATTTTGGGAATCGACCTACGTCTTGCTTAATTTATGAGTAATTAATTTTAATTTTCTCTTTGCAACTATAAGTTACTTAATTTTGAAGTTATATCTTTTTATGGTATTACAAGTAAATTTAAACAATCCATGGGGTAGGGTTTTTATTGTCAATTTATAAGAGATTCAACTTAATTACCCTTTTAATTAGTTTTTACACATATTTGAACATATTATACACATATGGGCCAAAGTTTTGAAACACATTTATTTTTGCACTGATTAAACTAAAACTTATAGATATTTGATTTTTATATGACCACTATTTTGTTTGAGCGGAAAATAAAATGAATTGAATTATCTTAATGAGTCGGCATCCCGCGTCCTAATAACAAGTCCTAGGGCGGGAAAATCGACTCTCAATTATCAATAGAGAAAAAGTAATTGGCTATGAAATGTTATGTTTTCTACCTCGGTTATGCCCAATTGTGAGTGAATAATAGAGAAGGGGGTGGGAATTTGAGAGAATAAGAGACGAGAAAATTACAATTTTGTTGTATTATCTGATAGTCTTTTTAAAATACAACTCCTGACTTAAATAAATAAAGTCTGCAGAAAGCAACTAACAACTTTAAAAGTAGATAAAAAATCTACCCTTCAAGGACTTAGAAAGTACTGGAATTAACTAAAATGAACAAGCATATTATTTTTTAGGGATAATGGCATTAAACCCCCTGAACTATGCAAGTTTTTGCGTTTTCGTCCTTAAATTAATTTTATTAGCGTTTTCCCCCCTAAACTATGCACGTCTGTGCGATTTGGCCCCTGGCCGGGTTTTCGGCTATTTTTGGCCATTCTTGGCCGGAATTTTTCCCCTTACCCGACACATATGTGTTGTACTAGATGTATATTAGTAGTTGATGATAAAAAGAAGGCGAAAAAAACACCTCGAACGGGGCATATTCCGGCTAAGACGAAATCACATTTTGGCGGAATATGCCCCGTTCGAGGTGTTTTTTCGCCTTCTTTTTGTCATCAACTACTAATATACATCTAGTACAACACATATGTGTCGGGTAAGGAGAAAAATTCTGGCCAAGAATGGCCAAAAATAGCCGAAAACCCGGCCAGGGGGCAAATCGCACAGACGTGCATAGTTTAGGGGGGAAAATGCTAATAAAATTAGTTTAAGGACGAAAACGCAAAAATGTGCATAGTTCAGGGGGTTTAATGCATTTATCCCTATTTTTTAAGCAAAAAACGATAGTTCTAGAAATGGAAGTCTTGATCTTTGCCTCCAAATCAACAACTACTCTTCCTTCACCTCTCTTTGTTCTTCTTTTTCATTTCTGCAAGTATTTGATTGTGGTCACAATATTTTGTAGGTAGTAGCTTGAAATCGTGGTCGTTCAATTGGGTGTGCTTTGCTCAGATTGCTAAGGGTATCCCCTCCCTCATATTGCCTTCCAAACTTTCTTCAGTTACTAGCAACTCACTCACTCTTCGTCTCTATTGCTGATGTAAGTCGTGATTTCTTAATTTCCCCCAAATCTAATATGAAATTAGGGTTAGGTATTTTCCCCTAATTGATTGTGAATTTAGGGTTAGGTATTTCTTCAATTGAGAATTCTTGTAGCTGAATTGTATTGTGCATGTTAACTTTCTCATTTTCAGTAGTTTGTATGTTGACTTTTTCGATCCTAGTCTGCATTCTGACATTCCCTCGTGGATAAGTAGACCCTTGTCACCGCGGATCAACTTCTAGGAGTTGAGCTTCAATGAAGTTGCAATCCTCCCAAGTGGCCTTAGGAGACAAGCTTTTGGGTGGAATTCCCATAAATCAGAGTCACAAGTGCTCGACGTACACAACAAACAACGATTTGTGCCCAAACGGACTACTTGAAATAGATAGAATCTTCTTGTTTTGGCTAAAATATTGTGTTGTATTTTGTTATTGTGCAGATCCATCCATGGTCAAGTAAAATATGCTATATCACACGGCTAAAGAGTGCAACACGGTTGGCTTTCCCAGCCTTCACTTCTTAAAATAAGCTAGACGAAGAGCCTATTGGGTGAAAACTCACAAAGTAGGCGAGGTGTAACAGCCGTACGGAGTTAAGCTAGGCAAAGAGTCTATTGGGTGAGAATCCCATAAAGTAGGCGACTACAACAATACTACATAATTAAGTTAGGCAAGAAGCTTATTGGATGAAAATCCCATAAAGTAGGCATGCTACAACAACCCTACATAATTAAGCTAGGCGAAGAACCTATTGGGTGAAAATCCCATAAAGTAGGCGAGCTACAACATCCCTACAAAATTAAGCTAGGCGAAGAGCCTATTGGGTGAGAATCCCATAAAGTAGGTGACCTATAACAGCCCTACAGAGTAAACTAGGTGAAGTGTCTATTGGGTGAAAATCCATAAAACACACGAGCTACAACAGACCTACAAAATTAAGCGAGGCGAAAAGCACATTGGGTAAAAATCCTATAGAGTAGGCGAGCTACACAGCCCTACAGAATTAGGTGGAAATCTTATAAAGTGGGTAAGCTACAACATCCCTACACAATCAAGCTAGGCGAAGAGTTTATCGTGTGAAAATCTCATAAAGTAGGTGAGTTATAATAGCCCTACAGAATTAAGCTAGGTGAAGAGTCTATCGGGTGAAAATCTCCTAAAGTAGACAAGCTGCAATAGCCTTACCGAATTAACTACATTGAAGAACAAAATCAAGAAAGGAAGAAAGTAATAGAACAAGGCCAAGAAAAGAAGAAATCAAGTTCAAGAAATGAATAAAGCAAGATCAAGAAATGAAGAAAGCAGGATCAAGAAAGAAGGAAGCAAGATTCAGAAAAGAAAAAAGAAGGCTAGATCAAGAAAGGAAGAAAATAAGATCAAGAAAACAAGAAAACAAGATCAAGGAAGGAAGAAAGAAACAAAAAATGTCATTAACAAAAATATGTATCTTGGAAAACCTATGTTGAGCAAAACAAAGTACCAAATGTGAAGAACAAAACTATCCTCGTCCCAAAAAAGACAAGAATCAAGTATCAAGTGTAGTATAAGTTAAAGACCAAAACAGAGGCACAAGTGCCAAAAAGTAAGGTCAATAAAGCCTCCTTCCACTCTCAAGAAGCCTGACCACCATTGGCAATGTCATCCTTCCCCACATAAGTAAAACCTTCCAAGACTTCTATCGCATCAATGACAAGGAAAAGCTCCTCAATAAGACCACCACCAACCGGAACTTCGAAAGACCTGTGACGGTGTTCCACGACTTTTTCTCCATGCGCGCATGATCCTCAGCAGTGCATCCAACCTAATTGTCTCCATGCGCGCATGATCCTCATATGACTTTTTCTCCATGCGCGCATAATCCTCAGCAGCCGGAACCAGCAAGAGATTTACACTGGTCGGCTGACTAGTTATCTCTAGATCCTTCATCGGAGCAGACTCATGACAGCTATCAAAACAAGACCAGAAGGATGAGATTTTAAAACAAAAGAAGTTGGAGGAGTAGTTAATGCTGCCTCAGAAGTGGCGACTATCTCAGAAATAATCAAGGAAGGAACCGTTGTAGCTGCTGTCTCTACGATAGCAGTGGTAGAAAGGGCGATATTCGACACAATCCCAGAGGTAGCAATAGGGAAAACAACATTGTCGGATGACACAACATCATTGGGAGGAAGTGTTCAACATCAGCAACAACATCTGTCACAAGTTGTTTCTTCGAAGTCGCGATGATCACCTTCGACTTACAGTCTTCCTCTACACAGGCCTTATTAGAAAGATAGGAATGTGTAGTTTTTAAAGCAAATATTGATTTTCAATTCTGATGAGTATTAAAGAAGTTATAATCAAATTAGTAAAACCGCGCCTAATTGGACAAGAGAAGCCCAAGCCCACTCGCATAATGGAACAAGAGAGTCCCAAGTCCACTAAAATTGTGATACTAGCACTTGTAAATACACCTCCAAAATCCTTAACATTGGAGAAGGGCTGCCCACAGGCTTCAATCAAACTCCCAACTCGAATTCGATAGATAATAGTTCAATTCCAGTTACCATGGGTTACATTCCTGGAAATCCCTCTAAGACTAGTTTCTATATCAAGAAGCAGTTTGTGAATCCGACCTCGGACAAGAGATTTATGGGCAAAATTGTAAAGTCGTGGAATGTTGATCTTCATCTCGAATTCTCAACTCAAATACATGATTCGAACTTGAATTGGACTTATACTAATTAGATTCAAGTTACCATGGTTTGTATGTATGGAAAACCTTTTGAGTTTAGTTTCCATATCAAGAAGTAATTTGTCAATCTGACCTCCGACGAGAGAGTTATAGACAAAATTGTAAAGTCGCGTAATGTTGATCTTCATCTCGAATTCTCAACTCGAATTCATAACTCGAATTCCAAATCGACTTTGACTCATAATAGTTGAATTTGAGTTATCATGGCTTATATACCTGGCAAGCCCTTTGAGTCTAGTTTCCATATCAAGAAACAGTTTATCGATTCGACTTCCTAGAAGAGAGCAATGGGCAAAATCTTAAAGTTGTGCAATGATAAAGCATCAATAATCGATATTGAGCCATCAAATAACATCTGATGGGACCAATGAGAAACTCGAGCTAGTCTGATATGGAGTGACTAGTGAGCAGACAAAATTACCCTGCATCAGTGAGAAACAAACAAAAGTCAAACCCCATAACTTAAAAGTATTTTTCTACACATTCTTTATTTCTCTTGCTCATCATGTGTTCATGACGGATATTTGGAGACTGTCAGTGCCTTTTTTGAGTCTAGATATCCAGCATAATCAGAATATACAAACCCTTCAATCCCTTGAATGATTCCCAAGTTCTTATTTGCTCAACCATACACCAAGAACTTGTTTAGAGAGTCCCTCACATACCTTATGATCCACTTAAGGGCTTACATAAAGCACTCATCTTCTATCCGTAACAATTGAAGCAATTTTGTAGAATCCTTGAAATTTCAGTCTATTTTAGATAATTTTGTTGGATTCAAGTTTTAGAGTCGTTGAGACAATTTGATGTAAAAATGTATGAAAATAATGGATTGTGAACGATTTAGTCAGAGAGACCAAAGCTAGAGTTAAAAACAAAAATGAAAAGTTGAGGTTAAGAAAACAAGGAGATAAATTGCACCAAAGGAGAAGGAGAACCGAGCCAATCAAGAGGGTGACAACAGTGTTGTGTAACCGGAGAGCAACGCATCCAACATGACATGTGTTACATTGCATATGAGCAGCGTGGCTAGCACCCGTGAAGTAGCACGACCAGTTCTACTATACCAGAGAGTAGTGCAGCCCAGCGTGACATGAGCGGCGTAATGGGTCAAGTCGTCCATCCCTAGAAATCAGCCACTAAATGGTATTTTTGTCTCATAGCTTATGGAACAAGGACCTTAATTTTTAGAGACGTGAGGTGTCAGTATAAAATGCTTGAAGAAGGCCAACTGACATATCACGTACATAGAGAGCTATCACATGCACGCATACACCATTGAGAGAATTGATAAATAAAAACACACAGTCGGAGAAATTCATCACCGGGAGAAGAATTAATCGATGAACTTTTGTAAGAAGTGTCTATCATCAACAAGGAAAGTTATTCAGAATATCTAGGACTGAAGAATACGCAACTATCCTAGAGATTCATTCAACATGATAAGTATTCTCTATCTTTCAGATTTATTCATTGTTCATGACGTCATTGAATCTGTTCTTTGAAACGACGAGTGGCTAGTTATTTTATGCTTAGAGTTAGATATTAGTTGGCACTAAAACTATGTGAAGACTTATGGTTTGATTTCAAACGATTGCATATTTATGTTTATTTAATTATGTTGTGCCCAATATCTTCCCATGTCTGGTCACCATGAGAATGATTAGAAGTTATTTTTGATCACTAACATCATCACATAACATTTCATGTGAGATAGTTGAACCTAACAGTGTGCGTGTAGAAAAGAAATTGGACCATGCCCCTTTGTGGCTTTGTAAAGAGACATGAACATAATGCAGCAATAAATTAAATCATAGCATAAGAATGAAGAACATAGTGGATGAACTAATCAATTTGACCGTCCCAGCTATTCGCTAATCTTGATTACAACACAACTCAAATCAATTAATTCTATATTTAAGTAGTAGTTTAGTTAGTAATTATTAAGCCATTCTTCTCAAGAATCTAATTCATCAATTACTAAAAGTGAGAGTACGACAGCCAAGTATAGTAGTTTGGTCATAATTCCTGTGAGATTCGATACTTGAGACATAATTTACTTTCTATTTTATTTTTACTTAACCGTGCACTTGCAAACACATAAAAAAAGTCCATTTAGCATTACAATACAACACGCTCGCCACGCATCAATCCACATTATTGCATACATGAGTAAGCCAAAAATATTTGCGTAGTGAATGTTTGAGATAACCTTTTTCTCATCCTTAGGTTTAGGAGACGGGCCAGACACTTAGCTTAAATTGACGAGATAGAGGTGTAGTGGTCGATTTTGCTTCAGCCATACCTGACTTCTCAAGAAGTTTTATGACGTAATCTTCTTGAGCTAGACATATCTTGGTTCGATCTATGCTGATTTCCATACCTAGAATCTTCTTAGTAGACCACAATTCCTTCATTTGAACTCCTCTTTAAGTTTAGTTTTTATATTAGCAACTTCACTCTGTTTTTTGCTAACTATTAAAATGTCATCATCACATAGGAGTAAAAATGTGTATACTTCCTTTTATATGAACTTCAAGCACACACAGTGACAAAACTTACTCCTTTTGAACCTAATTCTCATCATTAACTCGTCAAAACTCATTTTCCATTGCATGGGAGATTGCTTTAGTCCATATAAAGATCTATTTAGCTTGCAGACATGATTGTCCTTCTTGTTCTTTTATCAAGATGGTTCATCCAAGTTTTCATACAAAAACAGTTGTTATAACATCCATCTGCTCAAACTCAAGGTTATGTTTCAAACTCAAGGTTATGTTTAGCCACCAGAGACAGTAAGATCCTTATGGGTATATGCTTGACCACCGATGAGAAAATCTAATTGTAGTCCACTAATTCCCGCTATGTAAATCCTCTAGAAACCAACCTAGCTTCTTACATAACACTACTCAACCCCAGATGAGTGGCAAACTTGCGTAGTTTTTATGATGTATGAAAATAATAGCTACGCCTACGTATTTGCAAATACATGATCATAATTATAAAATGGCAGTAAGTCTGTAAGTTATGCCCTAAGTATCAACCCCATAGAGAGAGTGTTATATCTAATGTAGCACTGAATAATTTAAATAATAAGAACAACTAATAATTACTCTAATATAAATAACTGGTTGACTGAAGAAAACTAACTAAACTAGATAACATAATTGAATTCATTGATTGATTTAGTTGTAATGCAAATAATAATAAAGCGTGTTTAGGAGTCGAAGTTCATTATTGATTGATGCGGGTATTTCATAGACAATGTGTCAATGTTCCTATGTTAAGCTTCTTTCTATTGAGCTCTTGTTTGGTTCTTAGTTTACCGTGATAAACTACGCTTGCTTCCACAATACCTAAAGAATCTTCTAGCCCCTCACTTTCTTAGACGGTCAGGTCGAATGGCCCTTTCAAAGTTCAATGTGTCAAGGATATATACAGAATTTTAATATAGAACTAGAATTGGTAATTAATCCAAATTCCTCGTGAGACGCTAGTGATGAATATTTAGATATTTGTTTGTGTTTTTTTAAAAATCACCCCATGCATAATTCGAATAACACAAGATAGTTAACTTCACTACTTTGGCTTCTCAGAACCTCGTTTGTGCTAATCCTAACATGTAGCATAATGAAACAAACAAGATCCAAAAACAACCCGACTACAATAAAAGTAATCAAGTCATAGGTTCAATGTGCATTATAAGATTGCTACATCATATCCCAGACACTCGGTAAATTAGCTACTCATGATATATGATTCAAAAACATAACTCATTGTGAACAACATAACAAATATAAAGAAAATACTAAACTCTTGATATGGGTTATATGTTGGCGTGTCTTCTCTTCGATTCTCCTTTCCTTTGCTCCAGATGATTATTATCTTGCTTTGATAACCTCTCTCCCACACTATGATCTCTATGAATGGATGAATGAATTTATGATGTGTGTTTCTGCCATGAAAGATGTATTTATGTGATGCCTAATGTTGTGGTTGGACCTTTCCTTTTATATTTTTCTCGTGTAAATGTGATGCCCTAGGTTTAAGTCCTTGTCGCCTCTTTTGTCATGTTGCACTTGCGCTTAAGTCACGCTAGATGTCGGGATACCCTTTTTGCCGAGGGTTTCTCGCACTACCTCACTAGATGTCGCACTACCCCAGTGGTGCTGGTTGCTTTTGAATTATGTCAACGAACTCTTCTGAAATTTCGGTGTTGCCTTTGCCTCGTTTCCATGTTCAATTCATACCTATTATGCTTCATTTTGATCCTACTCGACTCTAAATCATAAAATAACAAAACAAAACACAACCCAATGAAAAATCCACAATGTTTAAACAAAAGTATAAGAAAACAAGCATTCAAAAAAACATATTTCACACGCTCATCATATGCCTTTCTTCTTCTTAAAGATCCATTTACATGTCTACTACTTTGAACCTCCAAGCCTTTCAACCATATCCCAAGTGTGGTTAATCTCCAACGTCCTCATCTCTTCATTCATGGTGTTAAGCCACTTATGTTTGTCCTTCCCGACATTAGCAGACTTATAGTTCATTGGATCTTCATCAAAGACATCACTTGCTGCCACAAGGAAATCGGCTAGAAGGTCTACATAAACCTTTTAGGAGCCCTAATTTGTGTTCTGGTCCTATCTCTAGTAAGCATGTAAGAGGGATCTTTTTCCTATTCAGCCTAGGCTCAGTGTTATCATTCATAACTTCGGGTTGAGCATCTTCAAGTAACCAATTTCCAACTTGTTGTTGAACTTGCTCAAAAGCGGACTTCATCTCAAACTGATGAACCTTACTTCCTTCATTTCTGTGGCTTGGTTTAGTTATTAATTGTTGATTTCTCATGGGATATGCTATGACCTTTTCATTGAGTACCACACCTCTACTAATGATGAACTTCTTATGTCAGGTTCAAGAAACCACAACATAACATGTACTTAAGTGCTCTAGGAACCAGCTTGTCCTACTTTATTTGAGCATAAGAAGTACATCTAATGATTTTCAGTCTCTACGTATTAGGTTTGTCACAGGACCATATCACTTTATGTGTCTTTGTATTAAGGGCGTCAGATGCACATGGACTTATCAAATGTCAAGTAGTGTTTACCGCTTCAGCCTTGAAGACCTTAGGAAGGTTTGCATTATGAAGCATACACCTGACTCTGTCTATAATGGTTTTCTTGAACCTTTTGTGGAGTACCAGCAACAATCATATGTCTCGCAATCCCATTCTTCTTACAGTAGTCATTAGACTTCTTAGAGCAAAACTCTAGACCACTGCTAGTTCTCAACCTCTCGATTTTTCCACAAATTTATTTTTCAATGAGGGTTCTCCAGTTCTTAAAGGTTTCAAATGTATGATCCTTTGTGTTTACCACAAATATCCATAACTTACTTGAGTAATCATCAACAAGAAATAAGAAGCACCTTGATCTAGAATGTAAGGAATTTCTTAAAGCCCGGGAGATACCATAATGTATATAGTCCAAGGGGCCTTTTGTTCTATGTGGAGCAACACTAAACTTTACTTTGTCAGCCTTTCTCGTTATACAGTGTTCACATAACTCTAGATTATCAAGCTTATATGCTCCTAGAAGACCTTGTTCATTCAGCCATGTCCGACCTCTCTCATTGACATGTGCTAACCTCACTACCTCTGTTCTGCAGTGGTGAGAGTTGTTTGAGCAGTAGTTGCAGTTGATCCTTGAACAACTCTTCTAACCAAGGTATACAAGCAATTTCTTCATGACTACCGAAGAACCTTTCAGAACTTTCAGAACTCTATTATCTCCTTTAAACTAATAATTATTCTTCTTCAATTCACCAAGTGAGATCAAGTTTCTCTTCAAGTAAGGTACATACCTATCTTCCTTCGACACTTATTCAACTCCATCATGGAACTTAAACCTCACAGAACCAATTCCAGCAATCTTGCATGGCTTGTTATCACACAACAACAATGATCCTCCATCTATTTCATCAAACTCCTCAAACAGATCCTTGTTATGCTCAAATGAAATGTACACCTTGAATCTAGTACCCATTCCCGCTGAGTATCTTGTGAAGAAACTATTAGAACATCTGATAATTCATAATGATCATGGACAGCTGCCTCTTAAGATAAAAACTTCCTTGTATATCCTTCTTTTTTACAATGATAACACTTGAAGCACTTTTTCCCAATTTTTCCTTTTGGTTTTGATCTTTTCTTCTCGTTTTTCCTTTCTTTTTTCTGATTTCTCCCACACGCTGTTAATTCTTCTCCAGTAACAGTATTATGAGAAGAGTTTCTCATTCAACTCCTTTGAATTCAAAGCAGCTTGAACTTGTTCAAGTGTCAGAGATTCTTTTGCATAGATCAAGGTTTCCTTTAAGTAATTATGTGATTTTGTAAAGAACTTAACGGGAATGCATGATCCTCCTTCAATAATCACTTCGATATTTTCAAAATCAAGGATCAGATTATTGGGGGTTTATAACTATTCTTCAATTGACTAATCCTCTTGCATTTTAGACGAATACAGAGCTTGCTTCAAATTTAGATGATTTACCAGTTATTTTTTTATGTACAAACTTTCAGTTTTGTCCACACACTAGCAACGGGCTTTACCTTCGACACTTGCTACAACACTTTATCACCATAATTGCACTATGAGCCTTATCCAACATTGAGTTTTTTTTTATTTCTCAACAAGATCCTTATCAATGCTCGATTCATTTAGTGCGCTAATAGGCCCCGTTGAACGAGAAGAGCAAGCATCTTCATTCGCCATAATCTACAATCCTTTTGACCAGTAAATTTCTCCACATCAAACTTTGTTGTCGTCATCACATTCAGTCCACGTTCACTGCACCAATTTGTAGTGAAATTGGGCAAATCTAATACACGACTCAATCAACAAAACACAACTGAACTCGAAGAACAAAATACCTACACGAAGAACACAAAATATAGAATCAATGATATCACACGATACGATTTTACTTGATTTCACTGCAATCAATGTGATAGCATTGTACATCGAATAAGCTAGAGAGATGAGATTTATTTATGTGAGCGTTGCGTATAGTTACAAAGGATTAGCATGAGAACTAAAGGACTGAAATCAGATATATAAACTTGAGCAATACGATTCAAACTAGAGCACGTAACAGATGCCTGACTCGAACTAACTCAAACCGTGGCATAACAGAATTTCAAACCGCCTCTGAAGTGCCTATTGTGTACCTCATAGCAAAACCGAAATACAATTGCTCCAAATCCTGCTTTAGCTTCACAGAAATAGAAATTATGCAATTTTGCTCAATAATTAGTGATTAAGCTGAGGACTTATGAGCTCCATTCAAAAATAGATAGATTAATATTGGAGCAACAACTAGAACCATTAGTTGTACTCTTTTTAGATGGTTGGAGATGGACATTTGATGTATTTTGGGAACCTCCACTACAAGAGAAATCGGCTTTACCGACGGCTCAAAACCGTCGGTAAAGGCTGCTTTTCCGACGGAAATAACCATTTCCGTCGGCAAAAGCCGTCGGTAAAAGCCTACGGAAAAAAGCTCATAAGTAAAGAGCTTTTCCGTCGGACTTTTACCGACGGAATAGAGCTTTTCCGTCGGCTTTAAGCCGACGGAAAAGCTTTTTTCCTATTCCGTCGGCTTTAAGCCGACGGTATAGGTTCCCTTTTCCGTCGGCTTAAAGCTGACGGAAAAGGGTTTTAAAATATTAAAAAAAAATTAAAAAAATGATTTAAAAAACCAATTTAAAATGATTTAAAGCCGACGGTATAGGTCTTTTCCGTCGGCTTAAAGCCGACGGAAAAGGGTTTAAAAATATTAAAAAAAATAAAAAAAAAATCAATTTAAAAAAACGATTTAAAACAATTGACTTAAAAGAAATCGTTTTAATAATTGATTTATGATTTTTTTCCGATTTATTTAAAAGAAATCGATTTTAAATAATTATTTTATAATTTTTTGGCGATTTTTTGTAAAGAAACGATTTTAAATAAATTTTTTATGTTTATTTGGCGATTTAATTTAAAAGAAATCGATTTAAATAATAACATTCACATTTTCGAGCAATTTTTTTAAATTATTAATTATAATAAATAAAATTTCTTATTTAAAATAAAATCTTGATAATATAAGTTTTTTATAGTTATTATTAGTTAGATAATGAATAAAACATAAGTAGAAATAAAATAATAAAACAAATAATAAACTCTAATTATAAGTTAGTGGATCTATATGGATAAATTTTTGTTAGTTATTTAGAATTTTTGGGAGAGAAAGTAGATAGTTTTTGGAGAATGGGAAGAATGAATGAATTAAGTGGGTAGAATAAGGGGTATTTATAGATATTTAGGAAGCGTAGGGTTAAATTAAAAAATTAAAAAAAATGGGGTGGGGGGTGCCAAATCAGCGATCCGTGTGAATTATCACACGGATCACTGACGTGGCGAAATCTGATCCGTGTGATCAAATTAAATCACACGGATCAGATCTATACCGTCGGCTCTAAGCCGACGGTATAGATCTTTACCGACGGCTTTAAGCCGTCGGTATAGGTCTTTTCCGTCGGCTTAAAGCCGACGGAAAAGGGTTTCAAAATATTAAAAAAAAAAAAATTAAAAAAATGATTTAAAAAAACGATTTAAAACAATTGACTTAAAAGAAATCGTTTTAAAATAATTTATTTATGATTTTTTTCCGATTTATTTAAAAGAAATCGATTTTAAATAATTATTTTATAATTTTTTGGCGATTTTTTTGTAAAGAAACGATTTTAAATAAATTTTTTATGTTTATTTGGCGATTTAATTTAAAAGAAATCAATTTAAATAATAACATTCACATTTTCGAGCAATTTTTTAAAATTATTAATTATAATAAATAAAATTTCGTATTTAAAATAAAATCTTGATAATATAAGTTTTTTATAGTTATTATTAGTTAGATAATGAATAAAACATAAGTAGAAATAAAATAATAAAACAAATAATAAACTCTAATTATAAGTTAGTGAATATATATGGATAAATTTTTGTTAGTTATTTAGAATTTTTGGGAGAGAAAGTAGATAGTTTTTGGAGAATGGGAAGAATGAATAAATTAAGTGGGTAAAACACTAATTAAGCGTGTCATTCCAAATCTCGTCCAAAACGAAGTAACGAAATACGATAAACAAATAAACAAGTGATTTATGTAATTATAGAAAAGTTAAAGAAATATCCGAATTAAGTTTTTTGTTTTACCAATCCTTTAAAAACACTAATTAAGCGTGTCATTCCAAATCTCGTCCAAAACGAAGTAACGAAATACGATAAACAAATAAACGGGTGATTTATGTAATTATAGAAAAGTTAAAGAAATATCCGAATTAAGTTTTTTCTTTTACCAATCCTTTAAAAACATTAATTAAGCGTGTCATTCCAAATCTCGTCCAATACGAAGTAACGAAATACGATAAACAAATAAACGGGTGATTTATGTAATTATAGAAAAGTTAAAGAAATATCTGAATTAAGTTTTTTCTTTTACCAATCCTTTAAAAACACTAATTAAGCGTGTCATTCCAAATCTCGTCCAAAACGAAGTAACGAAATACGATAAACAAACATTATAATATAAAATACTATACCTCTCTTCAACCCTAAACCCTAAACCCGAAACCCTATAAACCCTAAACCCTATCCTTAAAACCTATACAACATAGTTCTAACTTGTATTTTCATACATAAAGGTTGTAAAACACCTTTAATCACTAATATTTTTTTAACCATACACTAACATATGTAAAATAGGAGTGTTCCTCCAAATTTCGTACAAAACGAAGTAACGAAATACGATAAACAAATAAACGGGGGGTTTATGTAATTATAGAATAGTTAAAGAAATATCCGAATTAAGTTTTTTCTTTTACCAATCCTTTAAAAACACTAATTAAGCGTGTCATTCCAAATCTCGTCCAAAACGAAGTAACGAAATACGATAAACAAATAAACGGGTGATTTATGTAATTATAGAAAAGTTAAAGATATATCCGAATTAAGTTTTTTCTTTTACCAATCCTTTAAAAACACTAATTAAGCGTGTCATTCCAAATCTCGTCCAAAACGAAGTAACGAAATACGATAAACAAATAAACGGGTGATTTATGTAATTATAGAAAAGTTAAAGAAATATCCGAATTAAGTTTTTTCTTTTACCAATCCTTTAAAAACACTAATTAAGCGTGTCATTCCAAATCTCGTCCAAAACGAAGTAACGAAATACGATAAACAAATAAACGGGTGATTTATGTAATTATAGAAAAGTTAAAGAAATATCCGAATTAAGTTTTTTCTTTTACCAATCCTTTAAAAACACTAATTAAGCGTGTCATTCCAAATCTCGTCCAAAACGAAGTAACGAAATACGATAAACAAACATTATAATATAAAATACTATACCTCTCTTCAACCCTAAACCCTAATCCCCAAACCCTAAACCCTATAAACCCTAAACCCTATCCTTAAAACCTATACAACATAGTTCTAACTTGTATTTTCATACATAAAGGTTGTAAAACACCTTTAATCACTAATATTTTTTAACCATACACTAACATATGTAAAATAGGAGTGTTCCTCCAAATTTCGTACAAAACGGAATGTCGGAAGTTGTTTAAAAAACAATTTGGGGAAGAAAGCGCAATTATACAAAAGATGCAAAACAACTTCAAATTCTGTTTTTTCTTGAACAACTATTTTCACAACACTAATGAGGCATGTAAATTCAAATTTTATCGACAAATGGAGAAGCGAAACACGTTAAAAATATATTTGTGGTCAAAAATATAATTTTATTTTTGTATTGGTAAAAGAAAAAAACCTGCCGACATTAGTTTTGTATTTTATTTTTTTTTTAAATATTCTGGTTGACATCCTTTTTTAATTTTATTATTAATTTTTTTTTTAAAAAAAGAAAAGGCTAACATCAATTTTTCTTTTTTTTTTAATTTTTTTTATTAAATGGGCCATTCCCGTCGGCCCAAACCCGACGGGAATGGGCTTTACCGTCGGGTTTGGGCCGACGGTAAAGCCAACCCTTTTTTTTTATTTTTTTTTATTAAATGGGCCATTCCCGTCGGCCCAAACCCGACGGGAATGGGCTTTACCGTCGGATTTGGGCCGACGGTAAAGCCAGCCCATTTGTACCGTCGGCCCAAAGCCGACGGTATAGATCTATACCGTCGGGATTGGGCCCGACGGTAATAATTGGGCCTTTTTCGTCGGGCCAAAACGCCGGGCCCGACGGAAAAGGCGAATTCTGTTGTAGTGCTCTTGTATTTCCAGTGTTCTTCTATACCAATAGAAGTTTTCTTTTGTGATATAAAAAAAAAACTAAAGAAAAGTGAGACATGAGTTTTATTTTACGATTAATCAAAATGATTTATTTTTAAAATATTATATTTTAGTTGGACAATTTTATAGAATTGTGTGTATAAGATATTTTAGTTGGACAATTTTTAAAACAATTTATTCATGTCTTTTGTACAATATTTGTTTAGTTCAAAATTTAGTACTCATTCTATCGAGATGTAAAACTGAAAATGTCTAGAGTTTAATTTTATTCTTGTTTGATTAAATTGAACTACAAACACACATTCATTTATTACAGAAGACTAAGCTCGAGCATTTTTGTATAAATATATATATATATATATATCATTTTAATTAAGGATGTAACTATGGCAACTTTTTTCATAAATAAAAGACATGATTTGGAGTAATAGAAACTTAATTAAACACAAACGCTTCCAAGTTTCAAATAAGTTTTACAGACGTAAAGGTGATTAATTTATGTGATACTGGAAACGAGTGTAAAGAAATGCAATATTAAAAGTAATTAATTTACATGTATAATTAAATGTTTTTTGTAAATTATAAAATTACACTTACATTCTCAACACGTGTTCTGAATTACCAAAAAGGACTAATGTGTAATGAATATTGCACTCGATCGAGTAACATATATAAGTGTCCCAAGTAAATTCTAAGAATAGAAATATGAGAATAAATACTTAAAAACATATATTTGTGTGTTAACTATTTCATTTTCTATAAAGGCTCAATTTAATCCCCTGGAAAATGGAGAAAAGGAAAACAATAAGGAAAAAAAGGCAAAATAAAAAAAAATCAGGAATGTTTTTGGGGAAATAAAAAAAATCTCTTATTTTCTACGCGTTTGGCAATATACTGATTTTCCAAGAAAATCTTTATTATGGTTAAATGTTTTTATACTTACTATTTTAACTTTTTAAATTGTAATTGTACTTTGTACCTTGAAGTGTGTGTTACAAAATTATTAAATTGGTTAAAACTTTTATTTTTGAACTCTTCCTTCAAAATATTTTATTTGATATTTTCTATTGTCACATAGTTTCTTTAATTATTATACGAATAAAAAGGATATGTGTCGCTAGCAGTCTGACACAAGCTACTCCGCCTTTCTCTTTCGATGTTCATCGTATTGGTGTCTCAACATACGTTTTCGAGGAATAACTAAATCTTGCCAACAATTGTAATAATTATTTATCTCAACAACTATAAATGAAATTGCTACTCCGGATGCCTTACAAGAATGTCTATCGCTTGAAATAAAGAAACAAAATCAACTTTGGGGCCCTATGTTGGCAGCTTGTCGATTTTGATACCATAATTTTGCACTCTTCTGTTTTGGTACCACAAGTTGTCTTTGCCCCTCCATTTTGGTACCCCACGGCGGAGATTCCAAATGGTCTCTCCAATTTCACACGTGGACCGTCAAAATTAGGATTTTGACTAATTCTCAACACCTAATCCATGTGGTATGTCTTTTGGCAAGATTTTTTGACGATAACTATAGCACTTGGACAAATTATAAGTAATTTTGGTCTTAATTTCTTATTATATCATTACTGGTTTCATTAAAACAACTTATTCTTCAATGTTTATATCTATATTCATCAATAAAAAAAATATTATATTAATCCTTACATGATTTTACTTATACCGGATGAGCTATTCAACAATTGAGTCTCGGATCGGATCCTATTGCATGTTTCTATGATGACCACCCCCTCCATTAGACGATAAGACATGTGAAAAAAAATGGTATGTTAATGAATTGGTCCACTACAGAAGCGAGACTACATAAGTTCCTCCTCAACCAAACGACTTCATGTACCGATGCAGGGCAGCTCTATCGATGGGACTGCCATTTATAGCACTACACCGAGGTTCCTTTATTTCGAGCAAGCCCAATTACAAACAAAAGAGTGTGCTCCCTTCCCGTGTCCACTAGCGCTTGGCGGGGTCTTTTCCCCTCAAGGGGGTTTAGACATTATGAGTGCATCTTAACCAACTGCAACATATTCACACGGGGCAACTGAATTGGTAGAGGAAAATGAAACCCGAAAGAAGAAAAAAAAAAGGAGTTCAATCGCTCTCACATAAATTTGTTATTTTTAATTACTTCCATGGTCATCTGATTAGGATTCTGCTTGAACTATGCTATCTCTTAAGGAAACTTTCACTTGTTAAGAGTTGGGGTTGATGAGAGCACTGACTAGTTGTCCCACAGATTGGGGGTACCCACTATCCTAGAAATTCTCCAACTAGGCCTACCCCGAATTTAGTCCAAGCTAACTCAAGGAAACTCCCTTGTTTGAATTTCCCAGAATGTATCCTAATTTTTGGCTTTTTTGAATGGAAGAAACTGACGAGGTTTTTGAGCGTTGTATGCGCCATTTCTTGCTTTATTACGCATGTTACTCCCTTTTGTATAGGAATCAAGAAAAGTCTTTTCTATGTCCGTCTCCCTAGGCTTATCATTATTTCATTTTAGATTGGTTCTAGACCCGGGTTCCCTCGTAGACTGGCGTCTTTCTGACTCCAAGTTAGAGCGTACTTGCTAGCTGGGTTTTTTTCTTCTTTCTCGTTCTGTTGATGGTGGAGAGATTTACATACTCTCACCTATCGAAGTTTTGTTCAAATACCTCGTCCCACTTGGATATGATGAACCGGTGTGTTACCCGAGCAAAAAGGAAGATTCTACTATTTCTAAACAATTAATTAAAAGAACTCGATTACGACTTATAGAATCCATTCCTACATGGAGTCTCTGATTCAATGTGGTGCCTTAGACATACTCACGGGTACTAAAACAAGTGAATAATATAATATTTAAATATTTGTATTACATCCCTAAAATAAATTACTAATAAAATATAAATTGCTTAAATTCTTAAAAACAAAATTCAAAAGGACAATCTAATTTTAATTTTTATTCCTAAAAATAAAATATTAACAACAAAAGTACTGAAATTCCTTGTGTCAGTGTTGTATCCACCTCGAGCAAAGGGTCCAAAGGACACATAACTTAGACACGTGAGGAGCTGGCCTAGTATCTTATCAATCAAAATTCCTAAGTGCTCTA
Source organism: Linaria vulgaris (assembly GCA_948329865.1). NCBI lineage: Eukaryota > Viridiplantae > Streptophyta > Magnoliopsida > Lamiales > Plantaginaceae > Linaria > Linaria vulgaris. The sequence goes on from OX415251.1 coordinate 65,740,695, forward strand.
CACCACATAATTTTTTACCAAAGCCAATCACTAAAAAGTGTGCACACTTCACTATGAGAAGAAGATCTACCCACTTTGTTTGAGTATTTAACAATGGAATTTAAATCCCGCCCAAGATCCCAGAGATTAGACACTTTCTCAATGCCCACAGTAGCTTCCTCACTCTAGGCACATGACTCGTATAAACGATTGTGGCAAGAGTTTGAACCTGCTTATAATTTATATTAAAATGAATGTATTAATTGTGGCTTTCCAAAATAGTAATCGACACACGGCATTTCACAATAACCAAATGCCTTCCGAAAAACCATTTGATTCAACCCTATAAGACCACCCTACTTTTTCATATTAAGACATCCGTGCTCATCCCACTAGCTCGTGTTCCAACAAAGAAATAATAATTGGCTTGTGTTTATTCACCAACACCTAAAAAACACGCCTAAAATCAGTCGGAACTGCACCTTGCACATTTCAACCCATGATTATAAGAAGAAAAAGAAAAAGTAAAATACCAAATTAACCCCACAAAAAGCATAAACCACAATTATGAAATTCCTCTTTCAATTTGCATTTGAGAGAATGAAATATATTGACATAGTTAGAAAAGCACACTCCAAATTTGATTGGAAATTCCATCAACTACATGATCCACCCCAACCTAGTAGTTCTTATCATAGCTCTAGGTTGCTCATAGGACAAGTAGATATGGGTTTTGATCCTTGTCTCGAATCGAGTATAGAAATGAAGTTTCAATTGAGTTGGTGGTAAGTGACTTAGCTTTAATTGAGTTTCAATTGAGTTGGTGGTAATTGAGTTTGTTGAGCCATCTTTCTCCTCTCCATCGGCAATGGTCTATAAATGGGCAAGAATCCACTTTAGATCGGTCCCTAGATGGATCGAGTGTGCTCTAGCCAACTTAGTCCCACTGGTGAGCCCTTTTAAAAAGGGTATGATAGGTGAGCTCTTGTCTTGTTGTTTTTGGGCATCATCAATATGCATGTCATTCCTACTCGATTCAGTAAGAAGGGAGGAATCTGCATTAGCAACTGCCAACCCAACAAATAAAAGTTTATAAAGAAAGAAAAATAAAGGGGGTACTACATAATGAGACCGTATGGTGTACCCAACACATACGATCACCAATAAAATGCAAGTAGACTAGGGGGCTTAAAAGCATGCCCTAAAAACCATAAAAGATTTTTTATGAAGTTGTGTAAATATCCCACGGGAAAGAGATAGTCGAAGATCATACCTAATATTGGATGGATGTTAAGCCAATTGTTGGTCAACATTGAAACCATAATCCTGACTCTCGCCACAATAGTTGTAAGAAGCTTTGGAAGCAATGTTGGATGGATGTTAAGCCAATCGCGGGTCAACATTGAAACCAGAGTCATGTCTCTCGCCACAATATTTGTAAGATGTTCTGGAAAACTGATCCACGCACTTCTCCATCTTGAATATTTTTTCAAGCCAAAACATTCTACTCCAAATTTAATTCTAAACATGCTAACATCAGCCATTGAACTACCCAAAAACTTGATGCAAATTAAACTTGCTCTAGAATGTAACCTGCTGCTCAACAAAAAATAACATAGCCATGCATGTAACTTCAGCCACATACTTGTTCTTTTTTATTGATGATCTTGAACAATCTTGTGATAATAACCGACAATCCCAAAATTGCTTTTTCGTCCGAATGTTTTGCTGCCAAAAAAGGAAGAAGCCAACTGCTCCAAATTTAAAAATTTTGCTCCTCATTTCAAAAAGTACAAATATCAGATTCCAACATATTGAATATACCCAATATGCTAAAAACTTGCTGCTCCAAAATTCAACCAAGAGAATAAAGCATATTTTCATGCTAAAATCAGCCATTGTAATGCTGAAAATTAGCATGAACTGCTGCTCCTTTCCCAATAAGAATTTCACCAATTGATTCTCAAAAAACAAAAATATATCTCCTAATTCTTTAACTGTCACAACAGCAAGAACAAAAATAACTCTACTGCAATTCTTCCCCTTAACACTAACAGAAATCAGATGATATCCAACAAAATTAATCAAAAATACCCCCATTAGGCTCCAAATGAAAATCAACAAAAGCATCAACCCTCAAATTTGCTACGGAATTATAATCATAAATTTTTTTGGAAAACTCACGTGTCCTGTTTCTCATTCTCATACCTGCAAAAGATCATTTGCTCGTAATTTCATCATCACAACAGCCACGGTTAGATACCATCACAAGATGAAACTCTTTATCAGGGTCCCAGATTGCATTTTTCTTCTTAGGTTCCTTGGTAGCAGCTACCACTTTTTCTTTAGTCGTTGACTTTTGAGGTGGAGGCGGTTGCTTATTTATCAATTTTTCTTTGGCATTAGCAACTGCCAAAGAAAGATTGTTCTTGTTATCTGTGAAGCTCCTGCAACAACCCCACCCCACCCCTCCCCCCACAGATGTACTCTTTGAACACTCCAAGATCGATGATATAGACAGTCACTGCTCGTCATAATTGTTGGTTCTCAACTGGTTCTCGGCCTATCTCTACACCACCAGCAACGTTGAAAAAAGAATGATGGGTACCACTGTTTTGGGGGTGTATGGGGGGAGGGATGGGGTTCAAGGTGGGGGTCGGTGTCGTGGGGTGGGGCGAGATTGGGAAGATGATGACTTTTCTTTTTTCTTTTTCTTTTTTAATATACAGATTAGATTAAAGATTTTAGTTTTGTTAGTGTATTATGTTTGAGAAATGCATATTTAATATTTAAGGTTAGTTAATTTATTATTTAGGAAATAAGTATAAGACTTTCATAATTAAGCAATATAATTCATAAGATAAACATAAACATTATGGATTAGTTAAGCTATTTTTAGAGATACAAATATAAATATTTAAGAATTAAGTAACTTTTTTTGAAATGTATATATAACCAGTACAGACTAATTTGGTTTTCAGGAATATAAATTAAAATATTTAATAATTAATTAATTTACTTTTTTGGGGTATTAATATAATTATTTAAGAAAAAATTGATTTTTCATGTGAGCATCCATATGGCGTTTAAGTAAAATGGTCAAGATTTTTAATTTTGGATGGTCCACGTATTAAATTAGGACAAAAATCCAGATCTTCATCGCGAGAGTACTTAAATTTAGCAGCGAAAATAACTTATCGTACCAACACAGAAGAGTGTCAAAACTAATGAGCCTCCAACATAGGGTACAAATTTGATTTTTTTTCCCTTGAAATAACAAATACAATACAATACTTACTTTCAACTTTCTACCCTTTTCTCGACATATATGTTCTAAAGGAAACAACAATAGTGCCAGCATAAGACACTTATACACCTTTAGAGAAAACATATTATAATAGATTCTACGCTATTCTTTTAATTTCAATCTTCGCCACATTCTTGTAAGTCCACTGCAACACCTTGATGGGTTGGTCCGGTGAGGCATCCAAAATAATGTCGGGGTTGGGTTCAAGAATCACCCCTCATGACAGCCTCTCCCAATTGAGCTAGCAACGTCCTCGGAGATCCAGATTGGTAGAAAAAATCAATTAGTTATTTGAACGCCTTCAAGGTTCTCGCTCGCTCCCAAGTTCTCTCTTCGCTCCTACGTGCACTCCATTAAACCAAATATTCATCAAATTTTCCCTTCTCGGTTTCTACAACTCGATGGTTCAGAATGGCTTTTGAAACTCTTCTTCAATTATTCTTTAGTTATAGCTTGGGCCAGCTAGGTTGATTGCGAGAAGCGTCGTTCTAATTTGCATAATAAGGCTATAGTAGACTAACATGGAGGACATTATATACTTTGCACAATGAAAGAAGGGTAACACGATAGGCTACTTTTCCAATGCGCTTGATGGTAGAAATATGCCCAATATGTTTTTGCATCAATCTAGGATCTTTCCCCCTCGGCGCCTTGGATAATCGAGGGTCAGAGACCTTTGCCATCACCAAGTCCCCAACGTTGAGTTTGCCAAAGTGAAGATGTTGATCCGCGTGCTCTTTCATGTGCCGTTGGGCCTTCTCAAAATATAGTCTAGCAATCGCAGAGTTCCACTCCCACTCTTTCAAAAATTCTTTTGCAAGAGGAGATCTCTCACGCAGATCCAAATCAACAATATATGAGAGACGCGGTTGCTGCCCGTTCACTATTTTTAAAATGGCTCTTGTTAGTGGAAGAGCTCTTTAGACCATTAAAGCACAACTGAGCAGCATCCAAAAGCTTCGCCCATTTAGTTTGTGACACATTAACGAAGTGGCAAAGGTATTCCTCCAACACAGAATTGAAGCGTTCTGTTTGGCCACTAATGTGGATGAAAGCTTGAACTCATGTTAAGCTTTGAACCAAGTAACTGAAATAGCTTCGTCCAAAATATTCTAGTAAACCGCAAATCACAATACGTGACTATATCCTTCGTTAGGCCTCAATATTTGATGGTGTGTTTAAAGAAGAGTTAAGAAGTCTCCTCTATCGATACATACTTGGATGTTGGTACAAAAGTGGCACATTCTAAAAATCGACCGATCACTACAAAGATGGTTCCTAAGTTGTTGATCTTAGGTAACCTAGCGATATAGTCCATCGACGTGCTTTTCCACGGTCTTGTTGCAATGATTAAAGGTTCCAACAATCTCGCTTCTTCTTACAATCCGGCTTGTCTTTCTGGCACAAAAGAAAAGTGCGGACTCAAATATCAATATACTCCTTCATTGAGCCAATAATATGCTTGTTGGACAAGCAGCAACGTCCTCTATTCTCCCGAGTGCCCTATCCACAAAGGATCATGGCACTGTGCAATGAGAAACTTTTTGAAGGTTCCCGTTTTTGGGCACATAAAGTAGGTTACCCTTGGTTTATAATAATCCATCATCAACCTAAAACTATCAAGCCTTTTCATCCTCAATCAGTTTTCAAATCGTCTTAGCCTAAATACCTCTCACAAGTGCATCCTGGATCAGTGTTTTCACCACGGTGATGACCTCGCTCGTTGTCAAAGTAGTCACACAACACACTCTTTCGAAGTCGGCTCTTCAACTAAAAGCCTCTGCAACCTGGTTACTAGATCTCGCCTCGTTCTCTAGCATGAAGTTAATTCAGCCAACAACTCTTTCCATCGGGTCTGTTTTTTGTCAAATTTCCCTTAGTCATGAAGTAACTCATGCTCGTGTTGTCTGTTTTCACAATAAACAGAATCCTAATAGATAATGACGCCATAGTTAGAGACAATGGACTAGAACTAACAACTATTTCTCGTGCATTGTATACCTTATTATCCTATCATTCAGCTTCCTACTCTCAAAAGCAACTGAATGCCCATCTTGTACTAGAACTCTCCCCCCCCCCCCCCCCCCCCAGCAAAGTTAGAAGTGTCCATCTGCACTTCAAATAGTTTAGCCACGTTAGGAAGGGCAAGAATTGGGTCTGTTGTAATCACCTCTTTTAGTTTATCAAAAGTTATATGCCACTCTGCTGCCCACTCCCACTTTTTGGTCTTCTTCAAAAGGTTAGTAAAGGGTTTCACAATAGCTCTCCATAAACCTTCGATAATAGTTGGCTAGCCCAAAAAAATGATCGAATGCCTGATATGTCTCTTGGGGGTTGCCACTCCTCGATGTCCTTTATCTTCTTAGGGTCCATTAAATTCTCCCATGTTCAATGATATGTCCCAAAAAAATGATTGTCGGTAGAGCAAAACTTTTGGACAATTTGGCGTGAAACTCATTTTTGCGCAGCCAAAGAAACACTCATAAGTGTGTAAAGAACCTATATTGTACTCTTGGTTTCTAAAGATACATTGCCAAATCGTTGAGTTTTCTATCTATTTCAGATAATTTTGCTTATTTTTAGGTTTTAGAGTCAATCGAGTCAATATAGCACAAAATGACGCAAAAATGAGGGAATTGTGAGAAGAGCCTTTTTGGGAGCTTAAGATAACCAATGGAATGGTGAAGAAGTTGAACCAAGCATAAAGAAAGTAGTGTCTTAGCACCATAAGACAGCATGGCTAAGATTGATCATCAAGGGAGTGGCGCGACTCGCGCGCCTATAGGTGCACGACTAGCACTGATCATACAGATTGTAGTGCGAGCAGCTCAACCACAGGTGCGTGACTCGCGTTGTTCACACAGAAGGACGAAGCGCGTACAACATGCACAGGATAGGAAGGAGAGGCGCACAACAACACGACAGACTTCATTTCCCGTGCAGCCACTGGCGATACGCCATGTCGCCCGTATCCAAGTTTTAGCTATTAAAGGGTATTTTTGTCTAACAGTCTATGATCCTGAAAATCTAATTATTGGAGGTGTGAACAACAATATAAAATGAAAGAAAGAGGCAACAATTCACACACTGCTATCACCATTCAACACATCACAATTTATCATTATCACACCGCCATCATCATCACATACACGCAACCACAATTCACCATTGAAATCACAACAGAGAAGGATCGGAACAATGAAGAATTCATCAACAAGAGTAGCAATTATCGATCAAAGTGTGAAAGAAACATTGTTCATCAACAAAACACGTAATTTCAAAAATAAGACCAAAAAGAACACGCAACTATCGTAGAGATTCATTCAACTAGATAATTCTGCTTAATCTTTTAGATTTATTTCAATTGTTTATAATGATGTTGAATTTGTTCTTTGAAATGATGAGAGGCTAGTTACTTTATGCTTAGAGTTTGATATTAGTTGGATTTGTAACTATGTGAAGACTTGTGATTTGATTTCTATTAATTGCATGTCTATGTCTATTTGATTATCAACCTTGTCATGCATGATCAACATGAGATTGATTAGAAGTTATGGTTGATCACTGGCGACGTTACATAATACATTATGTGGAATAGTTGAACTTAAGAGTGCGTCGAAAAGATAACCAGACCCTGACCTCTTGTGGCCTCAAAAGAAGCCATGAACATTTACATCAATTAATGAAATCATAGCATAAGTATGAGCATAGTAGAAGATCTAATGAAATCGAACCTCTAAGCTACTTTTACCAATCTTAATTACAACATAGCCACAACCAATTCAATTCAGTGTTTCATTTTTATTGTATTCATGTTTTATTCGACCAATTCATCTAATCATTCACACAACCAAAGTCATCAGAAGAAATAGTACAATAAGTGAATACAAGAGTTTAATCATAGTCTTTGTAGAATTCGATAGTTGGGTGTAATTTACTTCCATTATATTGTTACTTGAACGTGCACTTGCAAAATCATAAACAAAGTCATATCATTACACGCTCACTACGAATCAAACACTTTCCTCAAATGATCGACAAAAAGTCTTGAGATTCACTATAAACCACGATGTCGTCGAAGTAAACCACGATGTTGTTGAAGAGATCCCCGATAAACTCATCAAGGAGTCCATACAGCACCTGGTTCATCATAGTACAAAAAGTAGTTTGAGAGTTAGTCAACCCAAATGGCATAACCAAGTACACAAATGCCCAATATCTCATTACTATAGTTTTCTTCGCTTCATCCTTTTTCTTGATCTGTACTTGCCAATACCTAGATCTCAAATCAATCTTCGTAAATTACTTCGCTAAACTCTACTAGTTGAAGCAATCCCCCACAAGAGTAATGGGATACATATTCTTTGCAATAATCTTATTCAATGCCAGAAAATTATAACACATACCTTCGTCTAAAAGAGAATATATGCCATATAAAGAGACCTCGCTGGCTAAATGAGTCCATCATCCAATAATTCATGTAATTATTTCCTCAACTCCAAGAGTTCATGTTGTGATTAGCGATATGGTGGCAGACGACTTCGTGTTAGGTTTCAATTTAATTTCATATTAGACTACCCATCTTAGCTGCAATTTCTTAGGCAACTCTCCACACATAATACCTTATCCATCACCAAGTCACCTCCTTCACTGGTCCTGGTATCGGTTAGGTACACTTTTTGACTTCCTCCAAACTAAAAGTACACAAAAACGACAGCTCATAGTTCTTGCACCCCTTCTCGAACTGGATAGTCGACATACTATGCTCCACCGTTCTATGAACAATAGTAGAAATAAGGCATTGGGTGACTACCCATCGTTATTAACGTCTCAAAATGCGGCATCGCCCTTTTTCTTGTGTCCCTCAAATTCTCAAGCATTAAGATTAGCTTGAAAGCATCCATCACGATGACTAACAGATTGGTTTGTCCTTAAGAAGGCCCAACCTTGAGCAGTACATATTTGGTTATGACTGTGATCGGCTGGGCAGCTGAGTTGATTACCTTGACTTTCTCGACCACTTTCTCCGTTACGCTGCAAAATAATACATAATTTGCTCAACGACAGCAACCCCCAACCACGAACGGAGTAGTTCGTAACATACATGAACAGCAATAAATAATGAAAGAACAAAAGACACAGTTAGTTTACCCAGTTCATGTACGACTACTTCTTAGGGTGATCCAAGCGCGGATCTCCACTATGATGATGATGAGTAATTATAAATAAGATACAACATATGTCTCTCACAGATCGAGAACAATCAATCACAATGTCTATAAGATCCCATAAGTATTTTCTCTCATTTTTAATCTCTCCCTCACTCTCTCTTAAAGGCCTTAAGGCCTTGCCTCACCTCAAATCATCACAACTTGGCGGTTATAATCCACACTCATAAAGATGCCCTAAACGTCACTTAAATAAAGGCTGAAATAAATTAGGGCAACAGAAACGACGTTGTGCTGAAATTGAGCAACCATGGGGCCGCTCTATTCAGTTGTCTAAATGTCGTATACACTTGTTCAAGTATCCGTTTTCAATGCTCATATGTTCATCTCCATTATTAAAGGTCCACAATCCTACAACATATGTTTCACATATACAGAACAATCTCTCACAATGTCTCTCAGATCTCAGAATTGTTTTCTCTCTTTTTTTAATCTCTCCATCAATCCCTCTTGAAAGTCACGCCTTGCCTTACATCATCACACCTTGGAGGCTATAAGTCACACTAAGAACGACGCTCTAAATGTCACTTAAATAGAGGCTAAAACGAACTAGGGAAATAGCGACATTGGGTTGAAACTAGGCCAACCTTGGGTCACCGTTGGGTTGCACACCATGTCCCGCCTGTGACGTACAGCCCACGCAGCATTATGTTGATTATGTGCAACCGGCGCTCTAGCCGCGCGACTCGCACCTATGTCGCGTGACTCGGGTAGCTCTTTATCCCACTAGTGCGGCCAGTGCTCCATTCTGTTGTCTAAAGGCCGTTTGAACGTGAGTCTCTGTTTTCACTACTCCGCTCTTCGCCTCTATTGTTCAGGTTATACAATCCTAAAAATCTCCCACTTCACACTGAACCCACAAAGTTGAACCCTCTATGCACTCTTCAACGCGAAACAATCATCTTCATAGCAATACATTAAATTATGGCAACACCAATCCTCAAACTTTTTCAAGAATCCAAGGCCCATTGAAACCACACACAGCTTGAACACCATTAAGGAAACAACCTTAGTCAGCAAATCATCAAACTCCCCCTGGCTTGAATCCTTGTTCATGTGACAATGTTCACATCGGTGCAAACTTGCTTCACTTTCACCATCACGGTTAATCCCATCATGCTGGACTTTTACATTGCCAAGATCGATGTCATCTTGGGTAACTTGCATCACTTTCACCACCACAATTGATGCCATCATGCTAGACTTTTACACCGCCAATATCAATGCCATCTTGGGTAACATTGGTCAAGTATAGAGTTTTCTCCCTGAACCTCGAGCATAAACCACGCGCCTTGTGGCTATCTCCCAAACACCATAGTCGAAAAATAAATGATAACCTTTATCATCCAGCTACCCCAACAGAAATTAGGTTTCTCGTCAAACTCGAGATATGCCCAACTCTATGCATCAACCATACAAATCCATTCTACATTAGAATCCTAGATAGAATCCAAAATTCACGACTCAAATGGACTATATACAAACGAGATTAATGCATCACTGATACGTCTATTAAACATTTATATTTTACCCATACGTATTGATGAGATAGTGCTTAATCCTTGCGTATTCTGTTTATCTTAGATAAATTTATGTTTTTTCAGGTTTGATAGTCGATTGAGTCAATACAATGCTAAAAGAACATAATTTCAAAAATTTAAGAAGAGTTTGTTGGCAATGATGAACAAGAGATCCAAGAGGAGATGTGCGACATCATCAGAGGCAGCATGAGTCGCGTTAGTTTATAATTGAGCTGCAAGGTAGGAGGCCAAAAGCTGCACAGAAAACAAGAATTAGTCAGAATGTAGCGCGAGCTATATAACATCTTATATCATCGTGGCAGAATGATAAAGAGTAGCACGATAGTGGACAAAAGTTGCACGAGTCGCGCATGGAGCTGCGCGACACGAGTTGCATGACATGTCAAGTTGCGCGTCTCCAAATGTTATACTCAAAGAGCATAGTCAGCCTTGAACCTAATGGGTCATAGAAATCTCATAAAAATGACGTATGCGCAGCAAAGGAACTAATCTATTTTTAACGTCTAATTAGATCGGGAAATTTCTTTCTGATAATTAATTGAAGCCATATGGAGAAATTGCCTAACATCTAATATATAAAATAAAATTTTTTTAAAGAAACGGATACACAAGAAAAATAAAAGAAAAGATAAGAATAAATGCGGACATACCATGATAAAACAGTGAACAGGGCAAAAGCACCAATAAACGACAAAAAAACAACTAGGAGAGATCAGCAGTAAGAGAATAAATCACCGATCGACAAAAGAGGAAGCGTTATTTATAAGCTATAGAGTAGAGAAGGAGAGTCAATCGAGAGGGAGCTGCAACTATGCAAGAGAATCATTCAACGTGATATTTCTTCTCATCTTTACATCTATTCCAATTGTTATTAGTGATATTGAACTTCTTTTTTGAAATGATGGGTGGCTAGTTAGTTTATGCTCAGAGTTAAGAAGTAGTTGAATTTGGAACTATGTGAAGACTATTAATTTGATTTCTATTGAATATGTTGTTTATGTTTATTCGGTTATTTTGTGACCAATGCCTTATAATGCATGATCAACATAATAATAGTTTGAAGTTAGGGGAGGTAGCTAACGCCACCTCATAGCATGTTTTCTGAGATAGTTGAACCTGGGAGTGTGAAAAGATAAATTGGATCATGTCCTCTTGTAGCCTCGAAAGAAGCCATGAACATATACATCATTTAAAAAAATCGAAACATTAGTACGAGCATAGTGGATAGCTAATGAAAATCGAACCTCTAAGCTATTTCATTATTATTGTTTACAACAAAACCAAACTCAGTTCAATTCATTCCACTAGTTAGTTTAGTTAAAGTAGTTTAATTTAAGTTCTTGATCAATTCATTTGATCATTTAAATTGTCACAAAGATTTTAAGGATAAAAGTAAAGTAATAGAATAGGTAGGCTAGTCATAGTCCTTGTGGGATTCGATACTTGATTAGTAATTTTTCTTTCTATTTTATATTACTTGACTCGGTTACGTGCGAACGTGTGTATTAGAGGAATATTGTGTATTAATAATAACATGTACGCATCAACCGCCAATGTTCTTCAAAACTGGGTTAGAGGAATATTGCATATTAATAATAACAGAAGAAAATACGCATGAATCACCAATCTCCTTCAACATTGGGTTCACATATATTACATCTTCCCATTTCTTCTTCAGTGCTCTATTGTGCTTCCTATAATGACCACACCTTCAACAGTTCCAACCCTCTATAGAACTCATGGCCATTGGTTGCCTTTATCTTCCATACAATAGAATTAGGGCCCGTACCTCATCATCAAATCAATACTCATCGAGTTCAATTGAATTCATCAGACGATCATAAATTGCCAGATTTTTTGACATTTTTATATACAACATGCTATGCATCACATAAACCTTGTTCGTTGCAGATGGCTTCTCAAACATGCCAACTCACACATCTAGCACCTCTTTGTGGTTGTCTCATCACCTTGAAACGCCATGTTTTACGGCAGAGACAAACGAACGCAGATCATTATCTTCCTGTCTACCATAACCCAAGTTTCATCTTTAAAATCCTTCATTTTCTCGTCATAGGTCTCCATAAATCATTAGCGTACAAGTAATTTTCGCTCGACAATCTCCAAAACCCTTAATCTAACTCATGGAACTTCTCAATTAGCAATTTACCTTCGTTTATCAGATCTGCTCCCACTCAACCTAGAAGCTCTGATCTCACTTGTTGCACAACGGAATCTCAGATTTTGATAAGCGTCAACAACCATTAACCACAAACACAGTAATTCATAACATGCACTAAAAGCAACAAACAATGAAAGAACACAAGACACAACTTGTTTACCCAATCTGTCTTTGACTACCTCTTGGGCAATCCAAGACAGGATCTTCAATATGATCACTATAACAAAGCGCATCAATTGCATGGAAAAAATTTCATGCAATAAGATATGGTTTCCATGCAATTGATCAATTGCATGGAAACATTTCGATGGAAAGTTTTCATGCGTCTCATGTCCATTAAAGAGAATTGCATCGAGATTTTTCAATGCAATTAGACCTTGCATCTGAATTTTCGAATGCAATGTTGCATAGGAAACTTTTCGATGCAAAACTCGTTGCATCAAAAAAATTCGATGCAAAAAAGCACTTGCATCGAAAAATTCCGATGCAGAAGCAAAAGTAAGCTTTAGGTAGAACACGTCGCGTGGTAGTATTTGGTTGGTGCAGAGCCTGCATAGGAAAAATCTCATGCACCCAATTGCATGGAAATAATCTTATGTTATTGCTCCTTATTTGCAATGCAAGATTCTGCCCGCCATATATTCGATGCAGTAGATATGTTGCATAGAAATATTCCTATGCAACATATTTCAGAATTATTGTTAAAAAATGGCGAGATTATTTACCCACTTTTTAAAAAAAAAATCCATTTTATTAATATAAATAATTTATTTAAACTATATTTTGTGAAGTTTTAAAGTATTATTCTTATGAAAGAAATATGTATTTCTGAAATACGTATTGATTAACTTTCCAAAATAAACATATTGTATTTAAACTATAATCTTAGAATATGATTCTAATGAAATATGTATTTGTAAAATATTCTTATACGGTTTCCTATACATACGTATTTTTATTTTTATTGTATAAATATAGTAAAGATTTATTAAAATAAATTATAATTTATTAACAAATATTTTAGAAAGAAGAGGAGTGGAGAGGAGAGATGGGTAAGGGGGTGATGAATGAGAAGTGAATGGGGTCGGGGGTATTTATAGGAGAAAGTAAGTTATTTACATTGCAAATTTTTCATGTTGGTTTCGCTCTGCATGGAGAAATTTTGATGCAATTGGAAAAAACAGTTTTTGAATCGAAAACTTTCCTTGCAACATGTCCTGCATTGTAATATTCCGATTGAATATGTATATAGTACACTTTGCATGGGAAGTTTTGCATAGAAATATTTCTATGCAATATTATTTGCATGGAAATATTTTCCTTCATATATTTTATTACTATCTACAAAAAATTCATATTTATTAAATTTGTATTTATATTTTTGACCCCAAAACTACTTTAAACGTCTTTCGTTCCGCATTTTTTTGATAAATTTTGAATGTACATATGCCTCATAAGTGCAGTGGTTAAAAAAACAGAGTTTTGATGTTGTTTGCCATTTTTTGAATAATTAGATTTTCTACCCCCAAATATTTTTTAAACGCCTTTCCTTACTCTATTATTGACGAAATTTTAAAGAACGCATTTACTTTTAATAACATAGCGTCTCGTAAAAACAATATCGAGGATTGGAGTTGATTGGCACTCTCTACATGTGAAAATACAACTTTGGTTTAGTAGAGTACATGTGTATAGGGTTTAGAGTTTAGGATTGAAGATCATATAGTGTTATATGGTTATCTTATTTATTGTGCGTCTTTCGTTACTCCATTTTTGACGATATTTGAAAGAACACTTTTACTTATTATTTAGAAAATGTCGGTGAAAGAAAAAGTGAATTTCGAGTTGTTTTGCAACTTTTGAATAATTCTATTTTCACCCCCAAAAGGTTTGCTTGCGTCTTTCTTTACTCCGTATTTAACGAGAATTGAAAGAACACTCCTACTTGTCATTTAGAAAATGTCGTTGATAGAAAAAGTGAATTTCGAGTTGTTTTGCAACTTTTGAATAATATTATTTTCACCCCGAAATGTTTGTTTGCGTCTTTTGTTACTATGTTTTTTACGAGATTTGAATGAACACTTCTACTTATTGTTTAAAAAATATTGGTGAAAGAAAAAGTGAATTTACAGTTCTTTTGCAACTCTTGAATAATTATATTTTCACCCCAAAATATTTGTTTGCGTCTTTCGTTACTCCGTTTTTGAGGATGCAAAGTGGTATGCTGAATCGGTGTTCGATATAATGTACGAAAAATGATATGGTGAATCGGTGATCAATATACTCGTACGAAAAGTGGTATGGTAAATGTTTAATTTACTTGTACTAAAAGTGGTATGATAAATCGATGCTTGTTTTACTTGTACGAAAAATGGTAAGATAAATCATGTTCGTTTTACTTGTACAAAAATTAGTATGATAAATCGGTGTTCGATATAATGTACGAAAAGTGTTATGGTGAATCAATGTTCGATATAATGTACGAAAACTGGGTACATAAATCGGTGTTCATTTTAATTGTACAGAAATTGGAATGATGAATCGATATTCGATTTACTCGTACAAAAAGTGGTATGGTAAATCGATGTTTGATTTAATTATACGAAATGTGGTATAATAAACCGGTGCTCGTTTTACTTGTACGAAAAGTACTGGGTACATGTCGGTTTGGTTCTTTCTTTCAAAAACCTTTGTGTTTATAGATGTTGTAATTATGTAATTAATATTTACGTAATTGACAATGTCTTTGGATAATAATTGAGACATTTACTTGTTTTCCACTTTTCTTTCCTAATTTCCCTCATTTATTATATACTTTTACATATTTTTCTTAATTTTTGTATTTTTTAAAATAATATAATTATATATTTTATTGCATCACAAAATTGCGATGCAATTGACCTTAGATCAATTGCATGGGAATTTTCGGATGCAGCATGTGTACAATACATTTTGCATGGAAAATTCCCTAGGCATGTATAAATAGGTACATTTTGCATATAAATATTTCTATGCAATATTATTTGCATGGAAATATTTCCCTTAATCTATTTTTTTACTATTTACAAAAAAACTCCTACTTATTAAATTTGTATTTACATTTTTTACCCCAAAAGTATTTTAAACGTCTTTCTTACGCGTTTTTGACAAATTTAAATGTACATATGCCTCATAGTGTTATTAAAATAGTGGTTAAAGAAAATGGAGTTTTGATGTTGTTTGCCATCTTTTGTATAATTAGATTTTCTACCCAAATATTTTATGCGTCTTTCTTTACTCTGTTTTTCACGAAATTTTGATGAACACACTTATTTTTAATAACTTAGCGTGGTAAAAAGAAATTGAGAATTGGAGTTGATTCACACTCTCTACATGTGAAAATAAAATTTTGATTTAGTAGAGTATATGTGTATAGGGTTTAGGGTTGAAGATTATATAATATTATATGGTTACATTGTTTATTTTGCGTCTTTTGTTACTCTATTTTTGATGAGATTTCAATGAAAACTCCTACTTACTGTTTAGAAAATGTCGGTGAAAGAAAAAAAGAATATTGAGTCGTTTTGCAACTTTTGAATATTTCAATATTCACCCCGAAAGGTTTGTTTGCATTTTTTCGTTGCCCTATTTTTTACGAGATTTGAAAGAATACTCCTACTAGTTGTTTAGAAAATGTTGGTGAAAAGAAAAGGTGAGTTTTGAGTTATTTTGCAACTTTTGAATAATTACATTTGCACCCCAAAAGGTTTCTTTGCATCTTTCATTATCCCGTTTTTGACGAGATTTGAATGAACACTCCTACTTATTGTTTAGAAAGTGTTGGTGAGAGAAAAAATGAATTTTGAGTTGTGTTGCAACTTTTGATTAATTATATTTTTACCCCAAAAGGTTTATTTGTGTCTTTCGTTACTCCATTCTTAACGAGATTGAACAAACACTCCTACTCATTGTTTAGAAAATTTTGGTGAAAGAAAAAGTGAATTTTGAATTGTTTTGCTACATTTGGATAATTACATTTTTACCCGAAATGTTTGTTTGTGTCTTTCGTTACTCCATTTTTTATGATGCAAAGTGGTATGATCAATCGGTGTTCGATATAATGTACGAAAAGTAGTATGGTGAATCGGTGTTCGATATACTCGTACGAAAAGTGGTATGGTATATCAGCATTCGATATAGTGTACGAAAGTAGGTACATAAATCGGTGTTCGATTTACTTGTACTAGAAGTGGTATGATAAATCTGCGTTCGATTTACTCATATGAAAGTGGTATGGTAAATCGGTGTTTGATCTAGTTGTACGAAAAGCGATATGATAAATCAGTGCTCGTTTTACTTGTACAAAAAGTGGGTACATGTAAGTTTAGTCTTTTTTTCAAAAAACTTCGTGTTTATTGAGATGTCTTCGGATAATATTTACGTAATTAGCAATGTCTTCGGATAATAATTGAGACATTTACTTATTTTCCACTTTTTTCTTAATTTTTCTCATTTATTATATATTTTTACGTATTTTCCTTAATTTTCATTTTTTAAATAGTATAATTATATATTTTATTGCATTGCAAAATTGTGATGCAATTGAGCTTAGATTAATTGAATCCGCTGCATCTGAAAATTCCAATTGCATTCGAACTTTTCAATGCAGGCCAATTGCATCTAATAAATCTAATGTAATTGACCCTAATGTCAATTGCATCGGATTTATCCGATGCTACTAGTCATGCATCCGAAAAATAAAAATTCGGATGCATAACTTTCCATACTATTGCATGGTTTTGTTTTAATGAATGATGATGAAGGATTACAAATAAGATACAACATATGTCTCAAACAGGTCTAGAGCAATCATTCATAATATCTCCCTCACTCTCTCTTGACGGTCTTGCGTCGCCTCACTTCATCACACTCTCTCTTGTCGCAACTTTTACCCACTTGAATATAATGATATCGAAGCTTTTTTTTCTTTTTTGCCATTTAGTTTGTTAAAGAATTTGAAACGTACAAATATCCATTCACTACGAAAATCAATTAATTAAGACTTTAAAGCTCAACAAGATAGTAAAGTATAGTAATAACTGAATTGCTTTCTCAATTTTGACCAAATTATGTACATTAACCTATATTTTAGAAATTACATACCCTCCCACCTAGTGAATATATAATATTGATCAAAAACGTATAAAATATAAAAATAAAGTCATATCTTAGTCAAAAAGCTAATCGAATTTGTTTACTGTTGATATATATGCTGATATTTCTTTGTTCATTAATTATTTAATTTTGTTCCACGACGAAATTAAATAAGTATCCAAAACATCATATACTTTTGATGGAAGTTATTTTTCAACTAGTCCGTGCTTATTGACAAACTTCAAAATCTATTTCTTAATCTTAATTCTTTAGATACATTAGCGTCGCCTAAACTAATAATATTATAATATTGATTTGAGATACACAGCAAGTGAGGAACAAGGGGCGTTCCATCAATTATATTGCTATTTTTGTCATTTTGATTCAACAAGCATTCTTATTGCTTGTTTTGGTGATGGGGTTATACCTTATTATAAGGTTTTGTAACCGTTTCGTTTTTTAAAATTATTCTAAGATATCAATAAAGAAAAATAAAAAGGCGCGTTCCATCAATCAAACCCCACAATTTCATGTCTTCCCGATATAAGGTTTTTTCCCATAATTCCCGAAAGAGCAGAGATAGATCAACTAACTATTCACCTTTCTTTGGTTGATAGATTAACTATTCACTTAAAATTGGAGCTTTCTGATCTCTTGAAACAAATGCAAGGATGGTTTAAACATTTATGACTTCGTAACAAATATATATATGTTTGTTTTTGGTATTAACACCCAGCGCATTAAATAAAATAAAGAACTCGACCATATGATCGATGCAAACTATTAAAAGTATAATAAATCGATGCCCGTAGAGAAATTGATTTCCATGAAAGTGGGTGAAATAGCTGCAATATCAAACTACAACGTCTGCAAGATTAAATGCATATTAATATTTCCATAGAAGAAGAAAAGTCCTTGAAACTATAATTAATCCTACATATATAAATCAAAGAATTATTCGTATAGCAACAAAATAAAACAAAAAATAATCTAAGAGCATCAAATGAACATATATATATATATATATATTGCTTCAGCACAAGGCTGATTATATTAGTTTTGATAAGGATAAGCTTAATTATATGTGGGTGCATAATGCAAATTAATTATGAAAATGATGTGTGGCTTCACATTTGATTTATGTTTGCTCCACGAAATCATGTTCCTAAACCAAACAGACCTTGGACTGTAGCCACACCTCCCACTTGTGAAATAATATATATCAAAAACTAGTACCGTGCAAATTAAAAGGAGGGGGGCAGATCAAACATTGGGATCTGATCTTGAAAAAATGACAACCTCAACAAGACAAACATAACATCGTTCTACAGCAACTATGTCTTTTGCACCACCTCACCGCACCCCCACCCCGGGCCAGGGGGTTGGGGTTGGCGTTGGCTGGTTGGTGAAAGGTTATATATATAACCCTAATTTTCATGCGAAGAAACTTTGACTTGGTGTTATTATTTTCTTTCCCAAGGTGAATTCAAGAAGCATGGTGGAAATTCCAGAAATTACTTTATGGTGCATCATTCTCCACTTTGATTCCGTGCAAATAATAAGAAAAAGCTAGAAATAAATTGATTTAAAGAGTGTGGTTGCATATCAAAAGAGCAATTCAAATTGTGTGGTCCATGCATCTATATTTCCAGCTAAAAACAGTAGCTAGGGATTTATGAATATCATTGCACTTTAATTTGATGGAATTAATATAGTACTGCAATACTTGAGAACTATTGTTAGAACATCTGAGACAGACGATTTGTTAAGAACCATTCAGGCTGCAAAATTATTGGAGGTAGAAACAACAAATGTGAA
This sequence comes from Linaria vulgaris, assembly GCA_948329865.1. NCBI lineage: Eukaryota > Viridiplantae > Streptophyta > Magnoliopsida > Lamiales > Plantaginaceae > Linaria > Linaria vulgaris. Next base: position 65,759,883 of record OX415251.1, read on the forward strand.
GCAATTGAGAGAATTTTGTTTAAGCACGAAAAGAAAAGAAAACCTTAATCATCACACTACCAAAAAACATAAAATCACTTATAAGGGTGATAGAACTTAAATTTTATCACAATACACACGTGCTGTTGTGATAACTTCTAATTTGTTAGAAAACATACTACATAACGTGACGAAATTAAAATCATTTCATTAATATCAGCTTTTTGAGATAAGAAAAAATTGTGAAACAAAAGATCTATCCAATATTTTCTTTTGTCGTGTCAAACATGACCATAAACATAAAGTATATAAATTGAAAAAGTATGCTTGTGTTTATCATCAGTCCCCACAAATCATGGTCTATTATTTATATAAAAAAAAATCCTCCTTCCATCCTTCCAAGAATTCTTGTAGTATGTGAGTGCACAAATCTGAAATCTGAGACGAAAAACGGCAATAAATATTTTACTTATCTTAATTTCGATGTGTGGTTGAGATCAACCATCACAATTCAGTCGAATCACTTTGTTTGTTAATGTACCAATATTAAGATCTATAGTAAACTGTACTCAAACAAGGAAATTCAAGGAACTAAAGAAATATCAGTTAAAATAAACAAATATTCATTACATAACAAAAACGAAAACACCAAGATCGGAGCCCTTATTGACTTGTATCATGTAAGTGAAGTAAATTCACAAGATACTTCGCCAGATCTAGTCTTCTAACAACACATAGACCAATTCATAAATAATAAATTACTGCAGTAACTGAAAATTATGATTGAAAATTACCTTACTCTGTAGCAAAAAGATTTTCTGGGCACGATGAACATTCTTTAATCTGACCTTCCCCGTATCTTCCCACGGCTTTATTGAACTGCACTTTATTAGGTTGGAATCACCTACACCTACAGGTAGTACAGTGATCTGCAGTTCAAGAAAGCCGTGGAAAAATAAGAAGAGGACCATTTTCAAATAAAACTCTCCATACTTGTACAGCAACCCTAGATAGGGTTTCTTCATATAGATAAAGAAAAGAGAAAAGGAGGTAGTAGTAGTGATATAGAAAGTGTAAGGGTATATTAGGGGAAGAGGAGGGGTTGTATTTATAGGAGAAGTGAAAGTCTTGTCCACCAATCCCGAGAAGAATATCGCCCTATTAAAAGCTCTGACTACATCTCTGATCAATCCCAAAAATATATTTATATATCGAAAATTATGTAAAATATATGCAAATTTTTGCACGTATTTTATTTGTATTTATGTATCTATGGATGTACGAAATTAATTAGCAAACATTACGGAACGCAGGAGAACGGCAAGCTTTCCGTAACTAACAGATATAGTAGACTATACGTGCGGCGAGGATGCAGCCAACCGAATCCAATGGTGAATTTTGTTCACGATAAAAAGTGTCTCTCTTTAGATCTGTGGTACTAGCTAGCCAGTATCCTCAAAGTTAGTGAGGGGGTAACTCTAGAATTAGCCAGGCGTCATTATTCTGAATTTCTTGCAATCTATATTTTGCTTCAATACTATTAAGTTTATTAGTGCCTCAGAATTCAGAAGTTTACAATATCACATATGCATAGAGTGCATAAATAATTAATTGCAAAAGTTTTTCAGCAATTTCAAACTATTATTTATAACAAACGAATGGTTTATAATTTGAAAAGAAGCTTTCTCTATTAATTATGTTGATCGTAACGGGTGTAAAACAGAAAATAGACCAGATTTAAAGTCGAGGCAAGAGTTGGACTATTTCTCTTTAAAACGATATTTATCATGCTCGGTGCTTACGGTTTGATCGGCAATCGCTTCCCAAGATGCAACGACTATCTTCTTAATATGGCAGCACTTTGAATATTAAGAAACGGCGAACTAAAAGATTGTTTTGCACTCTCGGAACAAAACAGACACAAAGAAAGAATGTTTGTGATTGAATGGAAAATGAAGAAGTAGGGGTTCTATGTATAGTTTACGAAAGTTGGCCTTGGGGTAGACTGAACGGACATATCTTTTCCACGTCACAACTTTCCCGCCAGATTTTACACCATTTCGGTGACGGTGCACCTATTCGGATGAAATGTGGCACTTATTCTGCTGACGGTGTGTGTAGGTGACTGTTCGCTGACTGGATTTTCCCTCCAATTTTTGCAGCCACTGGACACACTTATTCGACCAGATACTGACACCTAATCACGTTTAATTAATTATTAAATTCGTTGCTTATTATTTTCTGAACAATTAATTAACTACTTAATTAAACTTTGTCCAAAAAGATAAGTATTTGATAGAAAAGCCCAATCTCAAGTTCAAACTCAAGCCCAAGCCCAAGCCCACGGCCCATGACCCGTGACCCACGACCCCGACCCAAGCGCGGGTTCGGTCCAGACGGACGACGGCGGCGGCGCGAACGAGCTATAATTGAAGCATAGCCCATCTAAGTCTTCTCCCGTTCAAAGACTTGTGGTACCCTTTGGGGCCCAAACCCCTATCACAAACAAACAACTCATTAGGTGCACTAGTTTAGCTCAAACTTTCCATGTGGGATTGTGACTTTTCACCTTCCCACCTATTTTCTTTCATTTCTTCAAGATAACTTATTTCAACTAGCTTACTTGTTCATTTAATTTCTCATTCATCCCACAATGGTTTTGAATAATTAAATATACTAGGCTCATCTACATGAAACGTATATTTTATTAAGCTAAAGAAGTTCTTCTTTATAAAATAGAAACCTACTCAAATAAATTATCAAAAAACATGGAAAATTCATAATTTTTCAACAATCCTCCACGTGAATGAAAATTCAATGTGTACATTCGCGAGAGTTCAGGCGAAAAGCTAACTGCATCAGGCTAGGTAGCTTTTGGCTTTGAACCTTACTTAGTGAAATACATCGGATTTACTTAGCTGATCAGTGAACGTGATGTCTTCAACCGTTCGACTGTTGTTGTAAACCTAGACAACTATATTCACAGAGTAACTCCCCTAACAAATTTTAGTTCTCATGGTCGTGTCCGTTTTGGCCCTGGATAACTCTTGGGTTCATAAGTGTTTTTCTTATGAAGCGACCAAACTTCACACTTAATATATGTGATCTCTTTCAAAGAGTACTCTGTCATACTCTGCTTATTTAAGCTTAGGAATCATGAAAAGTTAAACTTACCCTTACCCTTTCTATAAGTAGCACATTCATCGTACACGAGAATGAGTTAGAGTTTTACTCCAAAGTGTTGTTTCTGAATCCTTACAATTTTGTTGTCCAATTGAACCAAGATCTTGGGATCTCCAATCTACATGGTTGGGTTCCATCATGAAGATTCTTTAGTGTTGGGTTTTAAACCCATTCCCCTCGATAGGCAGTATATTTGATCTCTTGGTAGGCCTTTAGTCAATGGATCCGATAAGTTTTTCTTTGATTTTACATAATCAAAGGAAATGACACCATTAGAGATCAACTGCCTTATAGTATTATGTCTACGACGAATATGTCTAGAATTACCATTGTACATGCCACTTTATGCCCTTCCAGTAGCTGCTTGGCTGTCGCATTCTATTAAAATAGCAGGCACTAGCTTATTCCAACAAGGAATGTCCTCAAGAAAGTTACGAAGCCATTCTGCTTCTTCACCAGTCTTATCCAAGGCAATAAACTTGAATTCCATCGTGGAGTGAGCTATACAAATTTATTTTGAGGACTTCCACGACACAGCTCCACCTTCAATGGTAAAGACGTAACCACTGGTGGATTTAGTGTCGTTAGAGTCTGATATCCAGTTCGCATCACTATATCCTTCTAATATAGCTGGATATCTACCGTAATGTAATTCATAATCTAATGTATGTTTTAAATACCTAAATATTATAATTAACGCATTCCAATGATCTTTATTTGGATTACTCGTAAATCTACTCAATTTATTAACTGAGTAAGCAATATCTGGACGAGTGCAGTTCATGATATACATGAGACAACCTATTATCCTAGTATATTCTACTTGAGAGACATGTTCGCCATGATTTTTGCCTAAGTGTAGACTCAATTCTACCGGTGTCTTAGCCGGAGGACCGTTATATGCATTATACTTCTTAAGTACATGCTCAATATAATGAGATTGTGACAACACGGTCCCATTTGACGTCATAGTGATTTTAATCCCTAATATGACATCGACGACCCCTAAGTCTTTCATGTCAAAATGTTTGGTCAATATTTTCTTGGTATTCATGACTAAGTCATGGTTACTTCCCATGATTAACACATCGTCTACGTATAGACAGACGAACACGTAATCATTAGGTGTGCCTTTTATGTATATGCATTTATCACATTCATTAATTTTGAAACCATTTGACAACATCGTTCTATCAAATTTTTCATGCCACTGCTTTGGTGCTTGTTTAAGCCCATACGGTGACTTAATGAGTCTACACACCTTTTTCTCTTTTCATGGATCGACAAACCCTTCAGGTTGCTACATATAGATTTTTTCATCTAATTCACCGTTTAGAAATGTTGTCTTGACATCCATTTTATGTATTTCTGGACCTTTCAATGCAGCAATAGCAATGAGCACTCTAATAGATGTGATCCTGGTCACATGTGAATATGTGTCAAAAAAATCAAGGCCTTCTATCTGTTTAAACCCTTTAGCCACCAATCTGGCCTTGTACTTATCAATAGATCCGTCTGATTTATACTCTCTCTTCAGTATCCATTTGCAGCCCAAAGGTTTGCTACCCGCTAGGAGATCAACCAACTCCCACGTGTGGTTGTTCAAAATAGACTCTATTTTGCTATTGATAGCTTATTTCCAAAAGGCAGCTTCTAGAGAGGACAATGCTTCACTTATTGTTCTCGGTTCGTTTTCTAACATATAAGTCAGAAAATCTGGACCATGGCTTTTAGCTGTTTTAGCCCTTTTACTACGTCTAGATTCTTCATCTTCCTGATGATTATCCTTTGCAGCTTCATAGGTTCTTGTAAGGGAACCAGATTCTTTCCTTTCTTTGCAAGGATATATTTTTTCAAAAAATACTGCATTCCTTGATTCAATGATCATATTTTCATTAATATCAGAATTGAAGACTTATGTACTAAGAAGCGATAGGCACTACTGTTGTGCGCATATCCAAAGAATATGCAGTCAACGGTCTTAGGTCCTATCTTTACTTGTTTAGGTTTAGGTACTTCTACCTTTACTAAACACCCCCACACTTTTAGGCATTTGTAGGAAGGCTTTCGGCCTTTCCATAACTCAGAAGGGGTTTCATTTCTACTTTTATGAGGTAACTTGTTTAATATATGATTTGCTGAAAGGATTGCATCCCCCCACAAATTCTGTGGTAAACCATAACTAATCAACATGGCATTTATCATCTCCTTAAGAGTACGATTTTTGCGTTCAGCAATTCCATTTGATTGTAGTGAATAAGGAGCTGTTGTTTGATGAATGATGCTTGAAGAAGCACAAAATTCGTCAAATAGAGCTCTATATTCTCCACCTCTATCACTTCGGATAGTTTTTATTTGTTTGCCAAGTTGATTTTCAACCTCAAGTTTGTAGATTTTAAAATCTTGTAAAGCTTCATTTTTACTTCTTAGTAAATAGACTATGCAGTATCTTGTGCAGTCATCAATAAAAGTAATGAAGTACTTTTTACCACTTCTAGTTTGCACAAATTTTAAGTCACATATATCGGTGTGAATTAAGTCTAGAGGCTCAATGTTTCTTTCTACAGAAGAAAATGATAATTTGGTTAATTTAGCCTCTACACAAATCTCACATTTATTTTGAGATTCAATATTGAATGAAGGCAATAACTCTAAGTTTACTAGTTTTCGTAGAGTCTTAAAGTAAACATGTCCTAATCTAATATTCCATAAATCTGAACACTCAACCAAGTAAGCAGAAGTAATAGTTTTATTATTCTTTTCAAGGTCACGTTTTATAGTCATTACATTCATCTTGTACATGCGGTTGACAACGTAACCTTTACCAATAAATGGTCCATTATTAGTGAGCACCAATTTACCAGACTCGAGCACTAGTCTAAGACCACTTGCATCAAGTGCATAACCAGATATTAAATTCTTTCGAATATCTGGAACATGCATTACATCAACCAAAGTTATCTCTCTGCCCGAAGTCATCTTTAGCACAACTCTTCCACTTCCGATGATGTCGGGCGTTGCAGAATTCCCCATGTACAACTTTTGGTTGTTGAACAAGTAGTATGTAGAGAACATGTCTCAGTCGAAACAGATGTGGCGGGTGGCATCGGTGTCGACAAAACACTCATTTGGATGGACCACCATATTGGCCTCGAAGACAACTGCATTAAGCATCAAGTCACTCATATCGCCCCGAACGCTCTTGTCCTGAACCATATCAACCTGGTTGGACTGGTTCGGGTTTTGGTTATCTTTCTTTGGGAGTTGGCAGTCTTTAGCCATGTGGTTCGGCTTTCCACAGTTGTGGAAGTTCCATTTGAACTTTTTTTTCTTCTTTTGTTGGCCTCCACCGTTGCCCTGGTTCTTTCTTTTCTTAGAGTTGGGCTTGTGTTCCACCACATTGGCTCTAGCCTCCATTTGTATTTGCTTTGGCTTAGCCTCAGACATTCGATTATCTTCTTCAATCTAAAGTCTGACTATCAAGTCTTCCAGATTCATCTCCTAGCGCTTGTGCTTGAGATAGTTCTTGAACTTCTTCCAGGACGGCGGTAACTTCTCTATCATAGCAGCAACTTGGAAGGATTCACTGAGTTTCATATCCTCTACATCTAGGTCATGTAGGATGCAACTCTTGAACCTGACTTGTCACCGTCTTCGAGTCGGTCATTTTGAAGTCCAGAAATTTGCTGACGATGAACTTATTCAACCCAGCATATTATGTTTTGTACTTCTTGTCAAGGGATGTCCAGAGTTTCTTTGACGTCTTAATGGTTGAATAGACGTTGTACAGTGAGTTGTCTAATCCATTTAGGATGTAGTTCCTGCACAGAAAGTCACTTTGACTCCAAGCGTCGAAGACAACCCTTGGACGAGGATCAGTCACGTCTTCTGCACCACAAAAACATCTTCGGTCACCATCCATGACAGGTTCAAGATCGTAAGGTAGAACCGCATCTTCTATTTCCACCTTTTGAAATCAGTGCCGGAAGACTTTTTTGGCTTTTCACCGCCACCATGAACAGGCGATATTGTAACCATTTTTTTTAAATATACAAGCAAAACATCGTTTTAAAATTGTTGATCGTAACGTGTGTAAAACTGAAACTAAATCAGATTTAAAGTCGAGGCAAGAGTTGGACTTTCTCTTTAAAACGATATTTGCCCCGCTCGGTGCCCAAGATGCAACGACTATCTTCTTAATATGGCAGCACTTCAAATATGAAGAAATGGCGAACTAAAATATTGTTTTGAACTCTCGGAACAAAACAGACAGAAAGAAATAATGTTTGTAATTTAATGGGAAATGAAGAAGTAGGGGTCTATTTATAGTTTACGAAAGTTGGCCTTGGGGTTGACTGGACGGACATGTCTTTTCCACGTCACAACTTTCCCGCCAGATTTAACACCATTTTGGCTGACTGTGCACCTATTCGGATGAAAGGTGGCACTTATTCTGCTGACAGGATGTGTAGTTGACTGTTCGCTGACTGGATTTTTCCTCCAGCTTTTGAAGCCATTGGACACACTTATTCGACCAGATTCTGACAACTAATCATGTTTAATTAATTATTAAATTCGTTGCTTATTATTAATTTCTGAACATTTAATTAATTATTTAATTAAACTTTGTCCAAAAAGATAAGTATTTGATACAAAAGCTCAATCTCAAGCTCAAACTCAAACTCAAACCTAAGCCTAAGCCCAAGACCAGGCCCACGGCCCGTGACCTACGACCCACGACCCCGACCTAGGCCCGGGTTCGGGTCCCATCCAGACGAACAACGGCGGCGGCGCGCGGGCTGGAATTGAAGCATAGCCCATCTAAGTCTTCTCCGCTTCAAAGACTTGTGGTACCCATTGAGCCCCAAACCCCTATCACAAACAACCAACTTATTAGGTGTACTAGTTTAGCTCAAACTTTCCATGTGGGATAGTGACTTTTCATATTCCCACATATTTCTTTTCATTTCTTCAAGATAACTTATTTCAACTAGGTTACTTGTTCATTTAATTTCTCATTCATCCCACAATAGTTTTGAATAATTAAATATAATAGATTCATCTACACGAAACGTAGATTTTATTAAGCTAAAGAAGCTCTTCTTTATAAAAGAGGAACCCACTCAAATAAATTATCAAAAAATATGGAAAACTCATAATTTTCCAACAAATTCTAGATATTAACAGAAGGGTTAGAGTATAATTGGAAAGTAAGAGGTTGATCGTGGTGCTCACTCTTGAACCTCATGATCAAATAAGTTTTTGAATGTTTTCTTCTTTAAACATGCTTATGGTATTAAGGTGCCAAAATCTATACTATTATGGCTATTAAATTGTTTTTTTCTTTCTTGGGATATAATTGAAATTTATTTAACTTTATCATTATTAGAACCTTCTTATTAAAGTAAAAAATCTATCTTGTCATAAAAGAAAGTTAATATATACATATATATATTTTATTCATATTTAAGTTATTATCTTTACTATACAGAATAATTATCAACTTTTCACTTTTTTTAAGCGAAGAACTCCTACAATCTTGAAGCTATTATGGACCGCTTCTAGCTTATGGTAGAAATTTTTAAATAAATTAAATTATATATGTACATCTATGCATTTTGTCTTTTATTAACCAATAATGTTCATAGTTCTAACAATAATTAAGAAATAGAATTCAAGCCTTCCATTTTGCACACAAACCTTTATTTTTATCACATTTATTTTTTATCATATGGGCCAATCCCAGGTCATTGAAAGGTATCTGATGATAAAAGTTTGACGATTTAAAGCTGAGACTTTTTATGTGTTTAAATATCACGTCATATGGCTGCAAATAAAACAATATCGATCTACTAAAATAAATAATATTATAGTAAAATTCTTGTAAACATATCTATGAAGAGTTTTTTTAGTAATTATGACTGTGCTCAAAAATGTATTAGATGTTACGATAACACATTTATATATTGATATTGTATATAATATAGGCATTGCAGTCATTTCATAGAAATATCAACAAAATAACTTTTTATTTTGCAAACACTCTACTATAGAAAGAGCAACTAGCTTTTAGCTAGTTTTTCAAAGACTCAACTTACGCTTAAGCAGATTCTAGAGCTTAAATGTAAATTATGAACATTTGCGTTTGAAGGGGAAAATGTATAAAACTCCCATGTGTTTTCAAAAACCTATACGAAGTCCCCCGTGGTTTGAAAACTACACAAAATCTCCATGTGGTTTTAAAAGTCTTGCACAAAATCTCCTCCATTAAGTTTCAACTAAACATGTTAACTTTTTCATCAAATGACTAAAATGTCCTTACTTTGTTTATTATAAATATATACTTTATATTTATAAATATATTTATATTTGTAAATTAATATATATATATATATATATTTTTTGCAAAGAATTATCAAAAAGTTAGTTTTTTTAATTATGTAAAAATGATAAAAAAAATATATATACTATTTTATAACAGATAAATTCAAAGTAGAAATTCCGTGCAGGATTTTTCAAACCACAAGGGGGTTCAAAGCAGGTTTTCAAGCCACATGGGAGTTTTGTGCTGAACATTATTCTATAATAGCCTTTTTATAAGTAAAAATTACTCAAAAATTAAGTTGACTCTCTAATGGAATTGGACAAAAAAGAAATTTCGTGCAGGGTTTATGAAACTACGAGGGGATTTTGTGCAGTTTTTAAACCAAAATGAATTCTGTGTAGGTTTCCAAAACCACATATGAGTTTTATGTATTTTCTCCACTTTCTTAAAAGAGTTTGCAAATACCACCATGCCTTTGTATTTGAATTTATTTTGTAAATTCACTACAAATATAATTTTCACGCATGTAATATGCCCGTGCGCTGTAATTTAGAATTCTTGATAGTGAAGAATTGTGGTCATAATATCTCTTTAAGTAAATAAAGAACCAATTTATGTTTACCAGCCTCTTATGTATAATATATATATATATATATATATAAACTCAATTATTGTTATCTTCAATAATGGTACAAGGCATTTAACAAGACGTTGTGGGCTACGACACGAGAGGCTTGCCATTGGTTGAGGATTAATTAATTAATTAGAACCACCGGTCGACTCTACTATCATCATATAATAACTAAAAGGCACCGAATGAGCTTCTAAAACAGCTCAGAATCAGGCGATCTATTAATTATTCTTGTAAATATGATATGATGAGCTCAGAATAGTTGGAGTCAAATAGAGTAATGCCGTACAAATAATTATTCACATAGGTTAAAAAAAAAAGGGAAGTATATCCTCGAAAATACAGATCGAAATATATATTTAACTGAAGACACATAACATTGCAATGAGTTTTTTTTTTTTGTTCTTTTCGGGAATATATCTCAATAAGCATAAATGTTTTCGAAAATATGTAACATATATATTTTCGAACCCAAAACTTTGATTTACGATTATATATATACTTCTAATGTAAAATCATAAATGAGGTAATGAGGTAAGTAATTAGTTAAAATTAAAAAGATTTAAGGAAAAACGTTAAGAGATTGGAATTAGAGAGATCCACATGGTGGCATGTGAGGGTGACCCACAGGGTGTAAAGAAGACATGCACCCCGTTTTTCCCGGACTAAGGTTTGTGTGTCGGGAGGGCATGGACGTACACCCTTCTTCTACTTTTACGATGCACCTTCCCAATTCTTACGTTGTATTTAATTTGAGCCTACATAAATTAGTTAATGTCATCAATAACCCATTACGTACACTTATAATATTTTATACGTATATACAACTAAGTCTGTGTGTGTATTATTTGATATTCAATATGCATGGACCAATACTTAATTAGTGAAAGATATAGGGGGGTGACCACGAAATTCACAATATTGCATCACCACACGTTTTACCAAATAAATATCATCATTTTCATGAATTAATTTTTAAATATTTGGAACCTGTTAGATTTGTCTAATACTATACTAGAAATATTTACACACGATCCGCTCGCCTGATCAATTTATATTAACTATAATATAATTAATATTTAAGTTAAATTTTATAACTTAAATATGGATAAAAGATATATACTCTTAACCTTGTTCTTATGTGAGAGGGAATTAATTAATAATTGTTTTTTTAATGAGACAATTATATAATGATAAAGTTAAATAAAGTATAATTATAATATCTTAACTAATAACAACATTTAATTTAATAATGTATCGAGTGGCAATAAAAAAATCATTTAATTGATGTCAACATGTCGTTCTTTGTATAATCTAATATTTTGTTTGAGTGTTTGTAATTTTTCAGTCTATTGTGAATATAAATATATAATTAATGGGTGTTGAAATATAATTTTTAACCAATCGAAAACATATGTGTAGGAAATATATTATTTATATATTTTAGCTTAAATTGCAATATTAGAGTATATAGGTATTTATATATACAAGATTAAACTTGACGATCAAGAATAAGATAACTATAGACCATATAAAGTATCTTGAAAAATAGAAAGCAATGTTAGGTGATACTAAATTCGTAAGAGATTTTGGATTATCCTTATAATATGTTACTCGTAACCCCTGTAGTAAACTTTCCAAGCAGGATTCGCAACTAAATTAAACTATTTCTGCTTTTATGTTAAAAGGTAATTGATATTATAACTTCATGAAACACTAGTAGCTAGCTGCCTAGCTTTTTCTGAATTGTTAGATTACCCATAGTTAAACACGCACTGAACAACTTTTTATTTACAATTTATAAAACCAATACCTGTCTTTGTCTCCCAATTATGTGTGTGTGTGTGTGTGTGTGTGTGTGAGAAACAAAGAGAAAGGGACAGACAAGGAGAGCTCAATTGATTTGGCATTGCACGTTAAAGGCAAAAGACATTAGGTGACAACCTTGATGAAATGGAAGTTAGTGGGTTCTTGTTTAATTTTATTAGCTGGCAAACACTAATTGTGATTTATGGTCATCTTTCATCAGGCAGGCTGTAACCCTGTAAACCATGTAACCTTATCGTTTAAAGTTATTAATAATTTTTGCTTAGATGTCACTGATGAGAATATTCTTTATAGAATGTATGTAAATTGATTTTTTTCTATTTCTTTCTCAGTACGTTGAAAGAGAGAGAAAGTACTATAGAGTATCAAAAACTTAGAAATAGAAAGAACGAGCGAGACAAGTAGGATTAGTAGTCATTAATAAAAATTAAAGTAATTACTCCGAAAAATAAAAATAAAAGTAGAATTAGTAATATGAATAGACTAGTTCTAGAGAAGAATATGTATATTGGTTCTACAATTTGTAAGGAATATAATGTAGATCAAGTACTGCAAACAACTATATATATATACTTATAATATTTAGCTTTAATATATGTTAGATAAACTTTTTTGATATTATATATAAATTCCAAGTGAGAATGTACAGTGAGACGCATTCCACGTAAAAGAATGCGAGAATTTTGCAAATTTGATTCTTTAAAAGCACCTCTTATGAATTTTGGTCCTATAGTCTTTCGATATTTTCCATAGAAACATTAGATCTGTGTATGTTCTGATTAAACAACATGTATAATAGATATCCAATGTTTTCAGTAAAATTTTGATTCAACTTGCATTTTTTGTAGGTTCAACTTTGGGATTTAATAAGATGCTCTATTTGGTTCCATAACAATAAGGTAATGGAAGAAAAGAAAGTTTACTTCTTAGAAAAATGGAATTTTTTACCTACAGAAAAAAAGTCTAAAAACAGCGTATTCTTTTTAAACAGTATATATACAAGTAGCTCAACCAGTTTCAATTTTCATCTTACAAGTTGCTTTCAGAACAACGGAACTTTCATCTTAAACAGCGTATTCGGATTGATTGGCTCTTGTCTCGTGTTTGTCTTGATGTACTTCACACCTATATATAGGTTCTTGATCTTGGACTTCAAGGTGTGTTGTACACGGTTGGTAATTCTCCTTGTTTCCTTCTCGAACTCCTCTTTCTTGTTCTCGCAGTCCTTCTTGAATAATAGTTCCTTCGTTAGTGATCTAACTAAGGAAAGACCCCTTCTTCAAACCAGGACTTGATCTTGGAAAGCATTCCTAGTTCCACTCGAACTTATCTTTCCTTGTAGAGCGGTTTGCTTAATTAAGGAAACTTTCCTTCTAGGAAACTTGAGCGTCCAACCTATAACAAGTCTGTTTCCTGAATAATAATCAAAGACAATTACAACTGTGGAACTCAGTTAGTTAAATGAATAAGGTAAAACAATAATAAAGAATATAATCAAGATTGTAAATCGGATTCTGCTCCAGCAATGTTACTCTAACATTGACTTCTCAATGTTAAACTAACATTGTTAGAATACATGCACTTTCAATCTCCCCCTTTTTGCCTTAATCACAAAACCTGAGAACCTGTTCTAATCAGATCAAATTATTCAGACAAACTTTACTATCAGATCACAATGGAAAACTAAGTACACTCCCCCTGAACATCAGAAGGGACCAACTCAATGTTATTCTAACATTGATACTTTCAATGTTGTCATAACACCTGTCTTTGTCAATGTTAGCTTAACATCGAAACCAGACAAAAGTTCTAACATTGCACATCTCACTGTTAACTTAACATCAGAGAACAGTTAACACCTGCAAAACAGAGTTAGTACTTTGTAACCAAAGTTCAAATAGCATAAGTAGACACACTAAGTAACAATACAGAAAAGTACTTAATTACAGACCATACTTAGTAGCAATGAACACAATCCTTGATGAAACAGAAAAACAAAGAAAAAAGAATTGTTCATACTGACAGAAAATTAACAGAACTCAGAAATCTTGAAAATTTGATCTACTCTCCGCCTTTTTGTGAGGAAGGCAGATCCTTCAAATACTTCCTGAGGCTGTCTATCTCCTGCAACCTCACTTGCTTGTCTACTATCTCTCTTTGGGTATCTTTATACTCTCTGTCAAGCCACACCAGTGTCTCCTCCACAAAAGCATCAGCAATGATAGAACAACTCTCACCACTAGCCACGGGAACTGAAGAAGCAGCAAACTTGTGAGTCTTCTTCTTCTTCTTCTTCTTCCTGCTTGGATCAGCTGCATCATTGGGATTCCATGGCAGATCCTTGGCGATGATCATCTTGTCCTTGTTCTTGATCCAGCCTTCTATCTTCTTTGTCTTGAAGCCTTGCTTCACCAGAATGCTGGATATCAGAGAGGGATATGGAATGATTCCCTTTACCTTTGTTGTGACCTCCCTCATGTGCTTCAGAGCCTTCTCCCCTATATTCACACTCAGCCCATTCTCCAGTTTGTACACCAGCTTTGCAGATTCTTTTGTCATAACAGTGGTGTTGGAAGAGGGCAGCCAGTTGTAGGTAGAGAGCTTGTGAAGTACAACACTTATGGATGTCAGCCTTGTAGTTGGAAAACTGTCATTCCATTTCCTTGTGAGTCCACCAGTGAGGTCAGTAATCACCTCATCCATCCTGGGATCTTCAGTCTCTTCAGGATCAGGAAGACCCCAAGCTTCATTGATCATAGCAGGACTGATGTCATAGACACTCATCCTTACCCAAGCTTTGCCAAACTTGGGAGAATCCTGGTGGGACACCCACTGAGAGAGGTTCATGTAGAACTCTCTGACCACATCAGGGACATATGATGACTGGTTCATCACAGAGCCCAACACTCCTCTAGCTTCAAGCAACTCAAACAGCCTATTTTCTTTGAACATCTCCTCATCAATGTTCCTCTCCATGTGAATAACCCTGGCTTGATAAGCCTCCCACTGTTCTTCTGCCTCAGCAGACAGATAAAAGCCAGAATAAGGCTTTTTGGGGTACTCCTCATCAAGCACATCAAAGTACTCATCACTGCCTGATGTTGGAGTAACATCAGCAGGGTCATCACCTGCCAGTTGGTCTTCTTCCTCAACTTCCTCATCTTCTTCTTCTTCCTTATCCTCTTCCTCCTCTTTTTCTTCTTCTGACTCAGACTCAGAAGTTTCAACCATCACATGCTTTCCCTTTCTTTTCTTAGCAGCAGTAGCTAAGGCAGTGAGAGTCAGGCTCTCTTCTTCTTCTCTCTCAACCTCTTCAGGTTGATTGTCATCCTCATCCTCATCATCTTGGTTACCTTCAGTAGTAACCTCCTCAACCACAGTCTCCTCAACCTAATCATCTTCCTCATGAAGAGTATCCATCTCATCAGCAGCAACATCATTAGCCTCAGACGGCTCAACATTCACCTTAAGGTTTTCACCTTTCTCAGTAACAACCACAAATTCATCCCTAACATTACCCCCAGGGACCACATGCACAACCCCAGACTCACCCACAACACCAACATGGGCCTCTTTCCCCCCTCAATACCAACAACAGTAGTAGCAGGTATATCCAGAGTAGGGTTAGCTATCATTACCCCATTTTCAGGGTTGGTGGGAGTGGAGGTTTGCTCAGGAGTTTTTGATGTTGAATCAACATCACCCTTATCGGCTTTCTTGCCCTTATGCCGTTGATAGGTGGATTTCCTCTTTGGTACGGTGGCGGCGACGGCTTCAGCGATTGCCCGTCTGGTGCTACGGCGACGTGGTTGCTCCATCTGCTCAGCAGCAGCTGGAAGAGTGTCAATGAAAGACTTGCGTGCCATTGTTAGAGTGATTTAGAGAAGAAAAATAGAAACTTGATTTGCAGAGAGTGTAGATTTTGCAAAAAAATTTGAGCGCGTAAACAGTGAGAAGAGATTAGGGCAAATTATACAATTAATCAGCTGAAGAATAGAGATAGTGGTGTTGTAACATGTTACCAACATAATTGGACCACTGTCACACGATCATACCCATGTTCACCTTACCACGTGTCAGTGTTGGATTAACACATAACCAAAGCGGTCTTCAAACCTGAAAACTTATAAGTTACAATGTTACAATGTTGAACTAACATTGGCAAGTTAACATCAGGGAGGGGAAGTTGCAGGTGCATGGCTTCATCCAAGGCAACATCATGTGAGAGCTTGAGATATTCCTGTATACTGATCTGGAACCTCACCCAAGTACATAGGTACAAAGACATAGATTAAGATCATCAGTATGAGTAAGTAACACATCAGACAGACAAACACAGAGTGGATATACATATCCAGGGAAAAGATGTTCCCACAGTATAGATGATCACAAAACATAGTGTTTTACCTGCAGTGAGTCACCCACAAACACATCAGACAGACAAACACAGAGTGGATATACTTATCCAGGGAAAAGATGTTCCCACAGTATAGATGATCACAAAATATAGTGTTTTACCTGCAGTGAGTCACCCACAAAGTATGCCTCAACACATGATTCCTAGGATTACTACTCCCCCTAAGCCCAAACCAACACAAGACATAATGCAGAACAAGAAAGAATGCAACCATGTTAGATCAACATTGGGAGATGGAACCAAGTACAAACAGCTTTACTGACTGGGATCAGGACAAATCAATTTATCTTTATTTATTATCATGAACTCTTTTGAACAAAAACTAGTGAATGTAAAAGGATAGTTTCATCACTGAATGTGGGCAACACAAGACCCCACACACCCCAACAACTTAACCATCAGCTACAGATTAGGCAAGCACAAAGGAACTGAATGAAGATAATACATTTATCATATACTTCTCCACCCCAACTCCTCATGCATACTTGTTTTCCAACCTGTTTACAAGAGAAATACCAAGTGAACACTATTCCTGAATGCAAGTAGTCGAAACTTCCAAGCACCTCAGTAGTAAGGCTCACCATCATGCATAACCTTGGCCATAGACAAAACACAAAAATAAGCACAACTGAATAACAATGAAGCTCTCAACATCATGTACCCCAGCTTCTCTTCATGCTTTGTCTTAACTTAATGGATAAGTCACAACTGAATAACATCAGAGTAGTGAGCTCTGTGTACCCCAGCTTCTCCCAGATGTTAGGTTAACATTCATAGACTAACAACAGAGTTCTTACTTTACAAAACTCTTGATATGTACCTGTCCACCAGTCAACTCAGCTATTTATACAGATTAACCACACAACCCAACAAAATCTCTAACAAAGATGTAATATGCAAGAAAGAAGAATGCAGAAAGGAAACAAAAAAAAAATTACAGATACACCACAACCAATAACCAGTGCTAGATAGTGGTGTTATGTCAACACTGGTGAACTAACATCCCTAAACAGTGCACATGCCAAGAGAATTCCTCAAACTGAAGAACCTCTCAGAATCTAAAGGTTTAGTGAACATATCAGCAAGCTGATTGTTAGTTTCAATATGTTCAATGTCAATGAGCCTATCTTCTACCATGTCTCTTAGAAAATGATGCCTTATGTCAATATGTTTAGTTCTAGAATGTTGCACAGGGTTCTTAGAGATGCTTATAGCACTAAGATTATCACAGAACATAAGTAAGGTATCACTATCTAACCCATAATCCAGTAGCATGTGTTTAAGCCATACCAACTGGGTGACACAACTGCCTGCTGCTATGTATTCAGATTCAGTAGTGGAGAGTGACACACAATTTTGCTTTCTACTGTACCATGAGACCAAGTTGTTCCCCAGATAAAAACATCCTCCACTTGTAGACTTTCTGTCGTCAGTGTCACCTTCCCAGTCTGAGTCACTGAAACCTACAAGATTTGTGTTACTGTCATAAGAGTACCATATACCAAGGGCCAAGGTGGCATAAATATATCTAAGGATTCTCTTCACAGCAATCAGATGTGACTGCTTTGGACTTGCTTGGTACCTAGCACACACACAAACAGAGAACATTATATCAGGTCTTGAAGCAGACAAGTAGAGTAAGCTTCCTATCATTGAACGGTACAATGTTGGATCAACATTAGCACCATTAACATCCCTGGATATCTTCACAGATGAAGACATGGGAGTCTTGCAAGGTTTTGAATCTGCCAATTCAAACCTTTTTACCAAATTCTTTGCATACTTTTCCTGACTTAGGAAAATCCCATTACCAGTTTGTTTTACTTGAAGACCAAGGAAGAAGGTTAGTTCTCCCATCATGCTCATCTCAAACTGCCCTGTCATTGATTCAACAAATGTTTCTAGAATAGAATTGTTAGTTGAGCCAAAAACAATATCATCTACATATATTTGAGCTATACAGACATGAGAATATTTCTTCAAAACAAACAGTGTTCTATCTCCTTCACCTCTAACAAAGCCAAGACTTAATAGGAATTTTGTAAGCCTTTCATACCATGCTCTAGGTGCTTGTTTAATTCCATACATGGCCTTTTCAAGCTTGTACACATGGTTGGGATACTTAGGCTCTGTGAATCCCTTAGGCTGTTCAACATATACTTCCTTATCAATCAGCCCATTCAGAAACGCACCCTTTACATCCATTTGATATAGTTTTATCTTAAGACAGCATGCTATGGCTAGAAGTAACCTAATAGATTCAATCCTAGTAACTGGAGCAAATGTCTCATCAAAATCTACACCTTCAACATGTGTGTACCCCTGAGCAACTAGTCTAGCTTTGTTTCTAACTATAACCCCTTTCTCATTACTCTTGTTTTTAAATATCTACTTTGTCCCTATTACATTAACATTATGTGGTCTAGGTACAAGTATCAAGACATTGTTCTTAGTAAACTGTAATAGTTCATCATGCATGGCATTAATCCAAAAGTTATCAAGAAGGGCTTCATTCAAATTCTTAGGTTCTATGGTGGAGACAAAACAAGAGGCATTATCAACAGTACAAGTGAAGTTCATACAAACACACAATTTTACCATATCTCTATAGTCAAGTCTTTCTCTGTTGCGTGTCCTTACCCGTTAAGTGAGTTCACCTATTACCTGGGATGCTGGATGATCTTTCTGAATCCTAGCTGGGGGATCTCTTCTAGGTTCAGAGGCAACTTCATGTTCTGAGTCAGAATCCTCTGCTGTTAGTCTAACATCAGATCTTGCTGGTGTTAGTCTAACATCGTTCCCTGACTCCTGTTTAGTGTTTCCAGCTTCTAGTTCCAATGTTGGTGCAACATTTTCAGGAGTAACATTCTCGGTTTCCACTGTTGGTTCAACATTGGGAACTAAGATGTCACTAGTACCTGTATCAAGAGTGAAATCATCAAACAAAACATTCACAAATTCCTGAATTGTCTTCAATCTAAGATTGTAGACTCTAAAGGAAGTACTATTGGCTGAGTATCTTACAAAGATGCATTTTTCACTTTTAGAATTAAATTTACTCAGATAATCCTTGTCATTAAGTAGATAACAGTCACATCCAAATTCATGGAAATATGCAACATTTGGTTTTACACCCTTCAAGAGTTCATATGGAGTCATGTTAGTTCCAGGTCTGAGATACACCATGTTACTAATGTGACAAGCAGTATTTAAAGCTTCAGCCCAAAGTCTTTTGGATAAATCTTTAGCATTGAGCATAACTCTGGCCATCTCTTGAAGAGTCCTGTTCTTCCTCTCAGCAATCCCATTCTGCTGAGGAGTCTTAGGAGCTGAATATTCATGGAAAATACCTTTAGCATTGCAGTAGTTATCAAAACTAACATTTTCAAATTCTTTACCATGATCAGACCTAATTTTAGTCACAGTGGAGCCATACAAGTTTTTAATACTAGCACAACGAATTTTGAACTGATCAAAAGCTTCTGACTTTTCTTTAAGAAATTTTACCCAAGTGTATCTAGAGAAGTCATCTACAATCACAAGGCATATCTCTTCCCACTGAGACTACTTACCTCAATTGGACCCATTAAGTCCATGTGTATCAATTCAAAACACCTACTAGATCTAGGGTTAGCATTCTGTACCTGTAGGGGTGTATGAATTGCTCTGGTTTGCTTACCCTTGAGGCAATCACCACACACAAGCTTACCTGGACAAGACAACTTGGGTAAGCCTCTTACAGCATCAACCTTCTGTAATCTCTCAAGGTTTCTGTAGTGAACATGTCCAAGCTTCCTATGCCAGATAGAAGCTTCATCTATTTTAGCATGGAAACATTTTGCTTCCTCTTGGGCTAGGTAGCAGTTATCTTTGGATCTTGTACATGTCATAACAAGAACATTATCACTATAATAAACATCACAAGATACTTTGTCAAATGTAACCAGTAAGTCATCATCACACAACTGACTGATACTGATTAGATTTGCCTTTAACCCATCTACCAACAACACATCCTTTAGGGGTGGGAATCCATCAACATCCAGTATCCCCTTGCCAGTGATCCTTCATTTTGTGCCACCACCATAGGTCACTGTTCCAGCACTTAAAGGTATCATTTGCTTAAGATTCTCCTTGCTGCCTGTCATGTGTCTCGAGCATCCACTGTCGAAGTACCACTTACCTGAAAGGTTAGAGTACACAGCAGAGAAAACAACATTGCATACAACTTTTATCTTAGGGGTTTTAGCTTTTTCAATCCAAGTTCTACTTTTCTGTCCTGCACCTAATGTTAGTCTAACATCAAAATCTGTTAAAGTTTTAACATTGGGCACATAGGCTATTTTCTTACCACATTCTTTTATGAAATTTCTACACAATGGTTTGATGTGGCCAGGTTGAAAATAGTACTGACAGATAAAAGTAGGTTTGCTCTTTACAGTGTTGATGGTACCAGAACTCATATTACCAGATTCCTTAACAAAGCTTGTAGTTAAATAGGCAGAATTACCATTAGAAGAGGAAGGTTTCTCAACAAATCCCAGACCACATGTACCTGTGTTACCCATGTTCAGTACCTCATCTAGCTTGGAAGTACCTCATCTAGCTTGGAAGTACCTCCATTCCACTTGGCTATGATCTGTGAATCATTTTTGAGTTTCTCCTTTACCTCTTTCAGCTCAGCTTCAGCTTTGTCAAGATCTCTCTCATAGAGTTTCAACATGTTCTTCAAACATTCAATGTCATGCTTCTGTGCTTTGTTACTCTTCATGAGTTTGACATTTTCTCTCTCCAGTATGAGGAAAGTTGTATGTAGATCATCTAGGATTTTCTCATGGGACATTTATTCTTCATGGAAGTACTCCTCTTCTAGATCAACTGAGCCATGAAAACAATCAAAGTAAGTATCATCACAGTCAGTGAGAGTATCAAAGTTAACCTGTGTATCATTGCTGTTCCAGTCCCCAAAGAAGATATCCTGCTTTGCTGTTGGTTCTCTAATGTTAGCGTAACAGTGAGCATATTGGCAGTTTCTGGAGTCTTCTCCTAACCAGGTGATCCGAGTGCAGAGCGCAGCAATGTTGATTTCCTCTGATTGTTCATCAGCACTTGTTCCAGATTCGAAGTCAGCTTCATTGAAGTCATCTACCCAGCTAAAAATAGCATTGAGAGCCTTTTCATTGAAGTTGTAGAGAGCAATCTCATTGGCTGTCCATTGTCCTCTTAGCTTAGGTACCAGGTCAGCATCTCTATCTCTAGGCAAGTAGGGGATGGTGTAGCCTTCTAGTACTGCATCCCAAGCTCTCAGGTCGATGGATTTGATGTGGACTCTGAGTCTGATCTTCCAGTAGGCATAGTTGTTGGGACCCTCCAATACTGGCAACCTGCTGGTATTGGGGTTGGAGTTGTCCATCTTGTCGTATCAATGCCAAACACCGATAAAGTTGGTGCTTGGCTCTGATACCAATTGAAATTGTGGATCGGGTCGATACGTTGTTGTTGTTTACTTAACACTAAAGTTTTAACAGCAATTTTGTATGATGTTAATTAGACGATGTTACTTTAACAACAGACCAGAGCAATAGTGCAACAGAATAAACAAACACGAATTTAAGAAGTGAATATAAGATTATATTAACTTCCGAGCCGTAGGTAAAATAACCCGTAAAGGTTTTAACAAAGGTCGTTCTCTCAATTCTCAAGCTCCTCACTCTTAAATTGATTGAACTAAGCAAAGCACACAAGAATTGCTTCGACTATCTCTAAAAGCTCCTCACTCTTAGATCTATTCTCACAACTCACAAACTTTGCTAAAGCAAGACAACACTCAACAACTAAGATATGCTGTACACGGTTCTTGATCTTGGACTTCAAGGTATGCTGTACACGGTTGGTAATTCTCCTTGTTTTCTTCTCGAAGCCCTCTTCCTTGTTCTCGCAATCCTTCTTGAATAATAGTTCCTTCGTTAGTGATCTAACTAAGAAAAGACTCCTTCTTCAAATTAGGACTTGATCTTAGAAAGCATTCTTAGTTCCACTCGAACTCATCTTTCCTTGTAGAGCAGTTTGCTTAATTAAGGAAACTTTCCTTCTAGGAAACTTGAGCGTCTAACCTATAACAAGTTTGTTTCCTGAATAATAATCAAAGACAATTACAACTGTGGAACTCAATTAGTTAAATGAATAAGGCAAAACAATAATAAAGAATATAATCAAGATTGTAAATCGGATTCTGCTCCAGCAATGTTACTCTAACATTGACTTCTCAATATTAAACTAACATTATTAGAATATCTGCACTTTCAGGTTACACGTTCATAAACATCTTCCAGAAAAAAATTTGATTTTATTTGGAACCTGAGTGTGACATACGACTCTCAAATCACGAATAATTATACCGAAAATCACAGGTGATCTCAAAACTAACCCTTGGCTGATAATCAAGTGATATGCACTTTGAACCAAGAATAATTCATTCTTGCAATAATGCCAGATCTTTTTATTCTCGCTGCTTTTACTACCATGAAGAATAGATCAAATAAAAATCTCATTTCCACATCAAAGCGTTTATAATCAGCTCTGAGTTCAACCACCCCATGTATGTATCAATAAGAGAAGATATACTGGCATCAATCCTAGTTGGACCCGACCAGGGCAACACCCGAACTGTCGAGAGTCAAGGTAGTTGACCCACCAAATTGAAAGTGACTCCTTATTTACAATCCTCTATCGCACACCACTCGCTGACACACCAATCGCACCCTGAATACTCCGCCACGAGAACAAATGATTACTTCCACATTCGACTTGTAGAAAGGAACAACGAGAAAAGGATTTTGCTTTGAAATTTGTCCCACCAAACAATCCAGATTCTCCACGTTTGTTTTGCAAATAGTGCCACATTTAACGCATTAAGACTCCAAAATCATGTACCCGTTCCTTTACTCATTCACACTTTGTTTCATGCGACTCAATGTATTCGATTTTGATTTGTACTACTACACCAATAGTTACACATATTGACTGCATTTGGACGAGAAAACAATTTAGAAGTTAAAAACACACAATCATGAATGTAGAAATGGATTGGGCCACTAAGAATTAATTATAATATCTTTCCCTATGCTTACATAGGGCTCCTGGTCCATCCCTGGACCCAATTCTAAGCCCAAACTCTAATATACTCAAAGAGCACTTTCTTGGATTTCCAGACCACCGTTGGTAGCCCAAGATACTTCTCATGCTTTCTCTACTGCAGTAACCCCTAAAAAATATCACATACGCTTGTGTCTTCACATTCTTACTGAAAACAATAAAAAACTTCTCAAGGTTTATTTTCTGCCTCAAAGCTCTTGTAATGTTGTAGGATCGTAAGCTTTACCTATATCAAGCTTAAGTGCCATGTACCTTTTTTAAGGTTCACCAATTCTTCAGGAATATTTAATATGAAATGCAACAAAAATGGTATCAGTAATTATTCTTCCAGGACAAAAATCAGAATGAGAGTACAGAATTATATCCTGTAAGATAGGCTTAATACGGTTGGCAATAGCGTTTGAATCAATTTCGTAAGCCATAATTCATCTTTTACCATCTCTGACTTAACTCTCCCCTGGATTACCCCCTAAAAGTAGATGAGAAAAAGTGGGACAAACCTTGATCAATACTATTTTGGTCTTATTTCATCTAGGTTACAATACACTGATAAATCGATACAGTTGGGCCACACTTAACCAAAATAATGCTATCCTATTACAATGAACGGACTAGCTTGGTCCGGAACACCTATTACACATAAGGAAATATAAGATGACAAGAAATAATCCCTAAATGGCCAAGCTGAGGGAACAGTCGAACGGGAGAGATTCGACGCTCTTCGACTGTTGTATTGCGGGCATTAGATACTTATGATATCGGACTGAACTTGGGAACTAGCCAAGCTACCTACATATCCCATTGAGGGAATCAAGCCGAACGTAATTCATTTGTCTCTTTTGAGTTGCTTCTATTAGGTGAAACTCTGGTTGGGCTGCCTGGTTCACTTGGTTTAACATTGGCGTGACTTCACGGTTTCGATCATATCTCCTTGTAGGATGATCGAAACCTCGATCCGCTTCTTGATTGCGGACCCTGACTCATGTAGATTTCAGGCCATGTATGGGTTTGATACTGGTGTGCATCGAATTGGCCTGGTTCGATGCATCTATGTCAAACAGGGGGAATTCAAGATAGCTTGGCGCGACTCCACAGTTTCGATCATATCTCTTTGTAAGATGATCGAAATCTCGATCCGCTTCTTGATTATGGAACCTGACTCATGTAGATTTCTGGGCCTATGTATCGAATTGGCTTGGTGCGATACGTGCGCATCGAATGCGATCTCTCAATGTCGAACCGGGTGAATTCGATGCGATGTGCGCGACTTCACGGTTCCAATCATATCTCCCTCATGGATGATCAAAACCTCGATCCGCTTCTTGATTCGGGACCCTGACTCGTGTAGCTTTCTGGGAATATAAGGGTTTGATCTGGGAGCACATCGAATTGGCTTGATTCGATGCGTCCATGTCGAACAAGGTGAATTCGAGGCATGATAGATTGCGCATCAAACCTACTTGGTTCGATGCGCGTGTCGAATCGACTTGGATTCAATGCGTGGCATCTCCACCGGTCCTGCTTACTTGTGAGGAGTGAGGGGATATACATAGGCATGATTATAGGGGCTTAAAGGTCATTTTAGGACCGCATCAAATTGTACAAATTCGATGTGCTCAGAACACATCGAATTGTGCAAATTCAATGTGTTCTGCGCAACTTTACTATTTTGAGCATAACTTTCTCTCTGGACTTTCGAATCGCATTCCGCTTGTGGCATTGCGACCTAGACTCATGTGACTTTACAATGACATATTAATCAATGTCTAATTAGCTATATAGATATTATGGTGACCAAAATACTGCTAAGGTAGCTTTACCTCTAAGCCTTCTCGACACTCACCAGTCAGTTTCGTGCCATCGTGGCTTCTTCTTGACATGATATATTATATCACACCATTTAGTCCCCCAGTTTGGAGTGTGATTTTGAAACATAAGCATACTTCAAACTATAATGAAGTGCTAGAGTCGTTTCGCAACAGTTTTGGGGTGATTAACATCATTATGCACAAGTGTAGCTTAACGGATAAGCTCACATCATATAGTCCCCCCATTTGGGATGCGGTCTTGATTCAAGAGTGGGTGCCAAAGTATAAAAATCTTGCATGACTTGAAAATACTCCCCTTATCTGGGAGTCGTGATCTGGAGGATCGGTTGCCAAATAACTTTTGTCGAACTTGATGCGATGCACACTTCATGCGATGCACGCACTTGCGTGATATTGATATGCTTTACGAACGTCGCGTCATGGGTAGTGATCTAGTTTACACTTACCTCGAGGTATTATTTTGACTAAATGTCCACAATAGGTCGAGTCTAACGACAATCGAATCGGGTGGATTCGATATAGGGTATCTCGAATTGGCCTATATCGAATCTAGAGTGCATCGAATTGAGGGAACTTGATCAAGGCTGTATCAACTTAGGTGGTTCGATGCTCATATTTATTTTGCTCTACAATGAACAATTTCTAATTTGCTGTTTTTGTGGTGCTGCGTCGCCTTTTTATTAATCGCACAGTTGTCATTCATGACTATTTCATTTGTTTGTTTGATCGAAGGCTCGTAATCGTTGCCTTTTCTTTCAATTGCTATCGTTGCTTTTTACTTTATTTTGACAACTCGAGCATTCTTTCATAATCACTAAAAGTTATCGTTGCTGTTAGATGTTTAGGAATTTGTGGTATCATGTGTACTTTTAGACAGAGTCTCCGTCACTTTTTAGTTATTTAAGGAGGTGCGGTATCTCATGTCGTTTTAGACAGAGTATCCGTCCCTTTTTAGTTATTGCGAGTCCCCTTTAGGTCCTGCATGGCGTTAGTTTCATGCAAATAACTCGTAGTTCCGCTTTGTTTATGCATATAGGCATAATCTGATCGATTCTTTTCATTGTTCTAATGCATCTTGTCATTCTTATGACATATTCTTTTGCCGCCAATAGGACGACTCTCAATTCTATAAATATTGTGGTTTTGTTGCAAATTATGACAACGCACCTAGTTACATTTTTGTCTTCGGGGATTTGGCAATAGTTATGATTGTGAAATGATTTCATAAGCTGCTAATCCGTAAAGACCGCCAGGCATTGTACTCGTAATGAGCTTGCCATTGATGTTCGGACAAGAATATCTGTGTATTCTGCCTCGTTGCTGGTCATAATAAAACTCGACCCTGGGTGTGCCAGTTAGTTGTTGTATGATCTTACGTGGTTTTTACCTCCAATTTTGATGTTTTCGCTATTTCGACAATGTTGTTGATAACATGATGACAAGCATAATGAACTCTGAGTTGGTTATCCTGCGCCTCGATGTTGTGCACTTATTTTGCAATTATGTTTGGTTTGGAATCTTTATCTATAGTCGTGAGACTTTATGGGATGCATTGCCTTTATTGAGGGCGAATGCTTTACATGATAGGCCAAATCTGAGCTATTAGATCAATGCTAGATCGAATCTGACGAATCTCTAAATCATCCGTACTGAGACTATTTGATAGTCATTTCATGTTTGAAGCGGAAACAAATCGATAGTGTTAGTTCACCATATCTCAGAATTGGATTGGTTTGACTTATGGCATGCCTCGAATGGATGGAATTCGATCGTCACTGCACAATCTCATCCTAATTCAATTTTGAAAGTTATTAAAAAATTGAAGTTTGGATGACCACCATCGATCGAATGTGTTTGGATTCGATCGACACTCTGACGGGTCTTCTCTAATGAACAATTTGTTATGTCTATTTTGGCGTTGCGTCACCATGCTGCTTTGAACATTGTTTTTCAATGGGTCTATGCTACTTTCTTTTTTGCGGTAATTTTCTTTCAGCAATTTTTTTTACTATTTCTTTGTTACTTGTCAACTCAATGCCACGTCATGTTGCAAAGTTGATATGTCATCTTTTGCTAACTTAGTTCAATGTTCACATCATTGTTTTGAGGTTTTCCATCCTGCAGGATTTCTTTGGGTGCACTTGCCACTTGTGGGCAGAGTGTATATCCCCTTTGTCTTTATGGATTTACGGTTAGCACTTGCCGCTTTGGGGCATAGTGTCTGTCCCTTTTCCTTCTTATCGTGGGTCCCCTTTAGATCATGGATAGCGTTATTGTTATGCAAATAACTTCACAATGCGTGGTTCTGCTTTTGCTGCATTTGCAAGACAATACTGCCATCGTTGCTTAACCTTGTATGATTTCTGTTTTGAGGATTATGGCCTCACTCATGTATAGGTTTTTGATATTTTTGATTGGTGCGTCCCAGTTGCTGCATTAGTGTTGTTGGATCGTATGAAGGCGCGGCGTTTATTCGCCCAATACAGTTTTGCAGTTATCTTTGAATTAATCGTTGTTGTCTTTGATAGATAGACAGCTTAGATAACATGTAGGTTATGTTGCTAAACACCTCGACTGAGCGAGAGATCGTCTCAATGGAGACCTTTGCCTGTATAGAAATGATATATAAGTGATGGATCTAAAGCGATCTAGTGCTAAGTTTCTCAAGCTTCCTGCATTGATCTTGTAGTTTATGCTTGGTAGAGATCTTTGTCTATTTGGATATTGTGTCGCCTTTGTTCGGATACTTTATTACAATCGTATTTTATGACTGCTCACGTTTTGTTTCTTGCACTTTGTGCTTTTACATGTTATTACTCGTCGACGGTGACGGTTAATTTGGCACCTGGGTGTTCGTACTTCTTGAGGTAATAAG
Source organism: Linaria vulgaris (assembly GCA_948329865.1). NCBI lineage: Eukaryota > Viridiplantae > Streptophyta > Magnoliopsida > Lamiales > Plantaginaceae > Linaria > Linaria vulgaris. Next base: position 65,788,104 of record OX415251.1, read on the forward strand.
CCTTCTATATTAGTTTAAATATGCACTCATTTGGGTAGATAATCATCGTTCCATGCTGGATAGATGTAACTAATTTACCACGTGAAGTCTATTGCCATATCCAGCCTTTCAGGCATATGGATATGTTGTTTGCATCATGCTTGTACTAGCGAATGTCTATCATTTGCGATGTCTAATTTGTTTCAGACCATGATGGACTGATGTCCATTTTCGATATATTCCATTTATTCATGTGACCACTTCGGGCCATTATTTCATTTTTGAGATTTTAGGTTTATGTTTATCTTGTCGGGCTGATGCTTTTGGTGTTGCTTTGGACAAGTTTGCTTTGTACCGTTTCGGGTAGGTTTGCACCGTGCCGCTTTGTGTGGACATTCTTGGCTCCACTCTGGATACGTTTGACGTACCGCAGAGGATCAGATTCATGGAAATTGTGCCAATTTCGCTCGTTCGGTGGGTGTGATCATTTGTCAGGAGTCCCCCCAGTCTTCGAGAGATTAGCAGTATTTAGGTTACGTTATTTTGACGATATTAGGCCTTTTTGTTTTGTATAGAATCTTTGTAACTCTTCAGCAGTGGTTTTTGATAGGAACCGATTCTGCCGCTAGATATCATAATCTTTGATTTACGTTTTACTCGCATAACTTTTTCTTTCTAATACATTTCAAGGCATGTTTTCTCGTTCTTTTGCTTGCTGTTGATTTCATAGTTATTTTATGTTTTATAGCGATTTTTGATGTCATTGAGCATATTCATTATAACGATTGTGTTTGAAATGAGAAGTATGAGCATTTTGGGCATTTATTATTGTCTTTAGGGTATTTGTGCTATACCTGAGAGAATGGATCACCTTGGGCCTCTTATCTCACCGTTATTGTGTCGGTTACGTGCATGAGGGATTGGACCACTTCAGGCCTTCTTGTCCCACCATCATGATTCTTCCGTCTGGCATGAGGGGTTGGACCACTTTGGGCCTTCCTATCCCCCGACATGATTTTTCCGTCTGGCATGAGGGGTTGGACCACTTTGGGCCTTCTTATCCCCCGGCATGATTCTTCCGTCTGGCATAAGGGGTTGGACCACTTTGGGCCTTCTTATCCCTCGGCATGATTCTTCTGTCTGGCATGAGAGGTGGACCACTTTGGGCCTTCTTACCTCCCATCATGATTCTTCCGTCTGGCATGAGGGGCTGGACCACTTTGGGCCTTCTTATCCCCCGGCATGATTCTTCCGTCTGGCATGAGGGGTTGGACCACTTTGGGCCTTCTTATCCCCCGGCATGATTCTTCCGTCTAGCATGAGGGGTTGGACCACTTTGGGCCTTCTTATCCCCCGTCATGATTTTTTTCTCTGGCATGAGGGGTTGTACCACTTTGGGCCTTCTTATCCCCCGTCATGATTCTCATGTTTGTCTTGTTGCTGAACTCATTGGTTCCTTATTTTGGGGTTTTTAGCATCATTTCTATAAGACTCCACATGCATCGTTCACGTAGATAGATACATTGAATAATTTGGAAAAAAACTGGGCTCAGTTTCTTACCGAGGGGTCTACGCTTCCCAGTCTTTGCATGGGACTCAAGCCTTCGCAGATCATACAATTATTTGGACGTCGGGTGTTATTTTTTCAACTCCTATGCATAGTAGCATCTAAGATGTTGCACATTCCACGGTCGCTTTTGCTGAACACCCTGCATAGTCTCCAAGTAATTGCATCCCCGCGAACTTGCTTGTATGATTTTGGAATGCCCCTTCCAATTCGGTTCGAGCTTCCCAATATGTTGTTTTACCGCAATGCCTCTCAGGACCAAATCTCCTACCTCAAAATTTCAGAATTGGATTCTGTTGTCGTTATTATTAGCCATTGCTACTTTTAAAAGCTACAGTGCGTTGGTACACATCTTCTCTTATTATGCCTGTAATGTCCATATCCATCTGACGTAAACGAACTGGTTGTTTGGGATCATAGTCGTGAATCTTGTGTGTTGGCAATCCTATTTCGGCAGGTAGTACAACCTCAGTGCCGTAAACAAAAATGAAAGGAGTTTCACCCGTCGATGTTCTTGTAATTGTCCTATATGCCCATAATATTCCTTGAAGTTCCTCTGGCCAGGTTTTTCCTCTTTCTTTCATCCTCCTCTTGAGATAATTTTTCAATGTCTTGTTGGTGGATTCCATTTGTCCATTCGAGAATGAATTGCGTGCCATTGTCCAAATGTTCAACATTTAGCCCCAACGGCAATGTAATTCCTGCTATAACTGCTTCATACTCGGCCTCATTGTTAGTCACCATGTAATTCATATTAATGGCGAATTCGAATTCTCTGCGATCTGCAGATAAGTGGTGAATCCCAACCCCTTCTCCATAACTGGTGGCAAATCCATCTGTATGTAGTATCCATGTGGTGGTGGCCCTGCTGGTTCCTGCTTGGTCTAATAATCAATGCAATCCGACCTTCGATACCACATAAGAGTGAGATTCTTCTATATCACATTAAGGTAAGACAAGTCATGACACTATTCGGGGTGTAGTCGTTTGTCCGTGTAGGATTGGGATTGAAGAATCCCTAATCTCTCTCCGATAATGTTAGTTTTCTTGGTTGAATTGCAGATTTGTTAATTGCTCTTAGCACCACTCATTGTTTGCTTGGGACCGAATTCCATATTGTCAACTCAGTAGTTGTTTCCCGATCTCGATATAGCTACTGGGATTCTTCACGGTTCTTTTCTCGTTGGTCCATTCGATGCGCTGTGCGCGACTTCACGGTTTCGATCATATCTCCCTCATGGATGATCAAAACCTCAATCCACTTCTTGATTCGGGACCCTGACTCGTGTAGCTTTCAGATAATATAATGGTTAGATCTGGGAGCACATCGAATTGGCTTGATTCAATGCGTCCATGTCGAAGAAGGTGAATTCGAGGCATGATAGATTGCGCATCGAACCTACTTTGTTCGATGCGCGTGTCGAATCAACTTGGATTCGATGCGCGGCATCCATCGGTCCTGCTTACTTGTGAGGAGTGAGGGGGTATATATAGGCATGATTAGAGGGGCTTAAAGGTTATTTTAGGATCGCATCAAATTGTACAAATTCGATGTGCTCAGAACACATTGAATTGTGCAAATTCGATGTGTTCTGTGCAGCTTTACTATTTTGAGCATAACTTTCTCTCTGGACCTCCGAATCGCATTCCGACTGTTGCGTTGCAACCTAGACTCATGTGGCTTTCCAATGACATGTTACTCAATGTCTAATTAGCTATATAGATATTATGTTGATCAAAATACGGCTAAGGTAGCCTTACCTCTAAGCCTTCTCGACACTCACCAGTCAATTTCGTGCCATCGTGGCTTCTTCTTGACATGATATATTATATCACACCAATTACTTTCCAATAATTCACGCGTACAAAGTACAAACCTAAGAGATGGAATGATATATGTAAATATATATATATATATATGTATATGAAAGTAGGTTACGGTGGTCATCTAAGGTGGTGATAACACGCAAGATCTTGGAGTTGATGTACATATAAGATTTGATAATTGAATTACATCTCTAAACTACTATAAATTTTTTGGTGAAAAACGGAATAAATAAAGGTCGTTAGACCATGTCGAACTTATACAATGTTAATATCGGGGAGGGGGGAGATTCCCAAAAGCATTCCTCTTTCCTAGCGCTTAAATCTATTTTTCCCATTGCATCCGCCAACTTGTTTGCGTCCCTAGGAGTCCATTTTATTTCCACATCCCACGAGAGTCCTATGAGCTCTCGGCATTCCCTTATAATGTTTGTACCATGGTCTCCACTATCCATCCTCATCGAGAGTTGTTTGTGCGCAACGAGGGAGTCCATCTCGATATTTATCCAGGGGTATCTCCTTTCCCAAGCCAACGTTAGCCCTCGCTTAATAGCCTCGTACTTGCATTCGTCCACCGTATGAGCACGGATTTCATGCCTAAGTCCCCATAGCCACTTCCCATGTTCATCCCTAAGAACACATGTGGTTGTTCTGCGGTTCGTTTCTTGTTGAAATCCACCATCCGTATTGAGCTTCACCCAACCAACTCTTGGCTTTTCCCACTTCTTTCTAATCTTTCCCTTCCTAGCTCTTCTTCGGCCGACCCACAAGTCGTTGCTCAACATTTTTATTTGAAACACACAGATGTTGGTGTTGTTATCCTCCCTTTGAACACTTTCGAGTTTCGGTTCTTCCAAATAATCCATAAGGTCGCTGCAAATACCGTTGTCCAGTCCCCGCCTTCACAAATATCACTCTCGAACCTCTTCTCCAGTAAATTAACTTTAAGCCATAACTTTAGGCCATGAAGCGTCTGGGATACTCTCGAACTCATTATGACATGACCTTTGCACCACTTTCCTCCAAATTTTGTTAGCCATTCTGCAGTGCCGCTGCATATGGATCGTTGTTTCCTCATTTGTCTCGCACACCGGACACGCGAGATTTATCGGAATTCCTCGCGCATGGCGAAGGGTGTTAGTGGCTAGTCTTTCTTGCGCTACTAACCACAAAAAATGTAACTTATTGCTGATATCGATTCCCCAAACCCAGTTTAGTTCCTCGTTGTTGTCCTCCTCTTTCAAATAGTATTCGAGGTACGCTTTATACGCCGTTTGACACGAAAATTCCCCGCTCGAAGTTTTTGTCCATAGAGGCCGATCCCTGTTCGGATTTAGGACAATATTTAGATTATAAATCTCCATTTTCAGCTCGTTAGGGATTACGGATTTCAGTGCCTCGATTTTCCCGTCCCCGTTATCATCCAACACCTCGCACAATTTCATCTTTGCCTCCATCGGATCAATGGAGTAGTTAGGGTCACAAAGTTTTTTCCCCCATCCAGTTATCAAACCAAAAAGAGATTTCCTTGCCGTCTTTGATCCTCCACCGTAAAAAAGGGTGCATGAGGTTAACACACCGTAAAATGCCTTTCCAAGCCGCGTTATCCGTTGGTTTGGCAATGCTCTCCAATAGGCGCCCCTTGCTTAAATATTTTGCGTGTATCATCTCCCTTCACACGGTATTTTTATTACGTATAATCTTCCATGCTAATTTTGAAAGTAAAGCTTCGTTGCTCACCCTTGCACGTCTAATACCCAAGCCTCCATTCTTCTTTGATTTAGTGACATTCGACCACCCAACGAGATGTATTTTTCTTTTGGTGACATCCGAGGACCCAAGAAAGTTTGTATTTAGTTGGTCGATGTGGTCACATATATTTTCTGGCAACCATGGCGCTTGCATGTGATAAACGGGCAAAGTCGAGGACACAGATTGAATAAGCGTGTTTCGACCCGCAAGCGTAAGAAGCTTTATTTTCCATCCAGCAAATCTTTTCATTATCCGATCCAAAAAGCTTGCAAAATCAGCGCATGTGACTCGGCCATGTATTAAAGATATGCCTAAATACTTGCCCAAATTCCTTGTTTGACCGAATCCCAGTATGTCGCATATACATCGCTTTAACCCCGAGCCTTCACTTTTGGAGAAGAATACTTTAGATTTTTGTAAGCTACGTCGTAATCCCGAAGCCCCACAAAACCTCTCCAACACCCATTTAATAGCTCTAGCTGTCCCCTTCGTCGCCCGACCCATCAACACTAAGTCTATTTGATATATTTTATCCCTCACCCCGAGCCCCAAGTCTAGGAGAGTCTTGGTACTAACTTGCACGCAAAATCTTGCGAACTTCCCCCGAGTTGCATTAAAGGTGTTTCGGTCTATCTTGATCGGATCCCCGATGCATTCAGCCAACGAGTGCACAATTCCTTCCGAAAGAATTCCCGATGGCAGGTTCAGGACACGTACCCAAGTTATGGCGCTCTCAACCTTGTCGGTATTCACATTAAAGTCGGGGAACCATATGCGAATTGACAGAAAATTCCCCGCCAAGTGCCAAGGTCCCTCCATTAGGATCTCCTCTCTCTTAGCGACCAGGAGTTCTTTGAGGCAATAGCATCCGTATCCCAAATCCATGAGCTCGAAATCGTTGTGGAGGTTCCACATGATGTCTAATTTCATTTGTAGCGCCTCGTAGTACCATGACCGCCCCGACACCCTTATGATCAAAGTATCCTTCCATTGCAGTTTAATTTGTTCCTCTAATTCATCGGAAAACTTCACGCGCGTAAATGGCATTGACTCAGTCGGGAATTAATTGCTATGTATTGAGTTTTATAAACTAACTGTAAGGAAAACTCACAAAACAGAGTAAAGGAAAAATTAATCTCCATTAACAATGAAGAATAGAGCTTTGAAGAGCCAAATCTTGTTCGTACAAATTGAGAGAGAAATCTTCTCTCTAAGCTCATGAAATAAAACGTAACTGAATGAATAACAATTAGAAAAGAGGTCATATTTATATTACCACTAATCAGAGAGCTTAATCAACTAATTAGTTATCTTTCTTAAAATAGTAAGTGGTTATTAACTAATATAAGATAATTATGAATAGTTACTACAAATGCAAATATTGTAAATTATGTTGATTTAAATCATTTAAGACCCCTCCCCCTCAAGAGGGGCATGTATGTCGAGGAATCCCATATTGGAAGTCATCAAGAGGAAAGGATGAAGAGCCAAAGGCTTGGTTAACACACCTGCAAGTTGAAGTGTGTTTGGAATGTGCATTACTTTTAGTTGTTGTTGTTGCACCTTTTCTCGAACAATAAAACAATCTATTTGGATGTATTTTGTACGCTTATAGTGTACATGATTGAGTGCAATAACTTCAACACACTTATTATCAATACAAAGGAGAGGAATCTTGGATGATTTGATCTTCAAGTCTGATAACAGTTGAGTTAACCAAATGATCTCACATGTTGTAGTTGCCATTGCTCTATACTCGGCTTTTGTTGATAATCTGCTTATTGTGGGTTGTTTTTTGGCCTCCCAAGAGATCAGTGATTCGCCTAGGCAGATGGCATACCTTGTTATACTCCTTGTGTCATTGCAGGTCACTGTCACAAAAGCCTTTAAGGCGAGTTTCTAATTTTGAAGGGTAAAACAATCCTTTACCTGATGTTGATTTGAGGTATCCTAATACCCTATGTGCAGCTGCAAGGTGAGAGACTGTAGGTTTTGACATATTGAGTTAAAGCTTAAAAATAAAAATATAGATCAGGTCTAGTAATTGTTAAATATAAAAGTCCGCCAACAAGTCTCTTGTAAGTTAAGGGATTAGAGAGTGGAGCTAAATCAACTTATTGTAGTTTTGTTTTACCCTCCATAGGCGTGGTAGCATGTTTGCTAGCCAGATAACCAGTCTCTGTGAGTATGTCTAGAGCATACTTTCTTTGGCAAATTGATACTCCTGTTTTTGATCTTGCAATTTCAAGTCCAAGTATATAATTGAGATCACCTAGATCTTTTATGGTGAACTACTCATCAAGATGTAACTTGATCCTATTGATTTCTTGGATGTTATTCCCTGTTAATATTATATCATCTACATATATGCAAAGAATAGTTATAGATTCATGGTTGTTTAAGATGAAGAGAGAACAATGAGAGATGCTTTGCTTAAAACCTTAAGCTATTAGACAATGAGTTAGCTTAGTATACCATTGTCTAGATACATGTTCAAGGACATATAGACTCTTCTTCAACAAACATACCCTGGAATCCTTATGATCACAATAACCAGGTAGAGGTTTCATATAAATTTCTTCATCTATATCTTCATGAAGAAAATCACTATTCATATCTAATTGCTTTTAAAAAAAAATTGTGGGAAGCTAATAATGCTATAATTACTCTTACAGCGGTGAGCTTTACAACATGGGTGAATGTGTCAAAGTAGTCAAGGCCCTCTTCTTGAGTGTAGCCTTTGGCTACTAACCTTGCCTTGCACCCTTTTCACAGTACCATCAGCCTTTGATTTTATCTTGTAGACCCACTTGCATCCTATGCAATGATAGTCTGGAGAATATGTTGTTATCACACAGGTGTTTGCCTTTTCAAGGGCTGAAAGCTCAACCTTCATTGCATTTTGTCATTCACTAGACGTGCTTGCTTGCTTGTAAGTTTTTGGTTCAAATAGGTGTGAAACAACAGTAGTGAATGCCTTGTGTTGTTCACTGAGTCTATCTGTACTAAGAAAAGTACTTATAAGATATTTAGTATCATAATAATAGCCAGGAGTAAGAGAAGTAGAGTAGTTAGCTTTATGAATTGAGCTAGGAAGTGTATTGTCATAGACTTCGAGATAGGGAGGAGGATGTATAACCCTTGTGCACCTTATTTGCTCAGTTATAATATCTAGTTGAGAAATAGAAATACCCGGTGCAACAAGCTGTTGCACACTTGTAATTTCTTGATATGCAATGAAACTGTCTGTTGGATCATAAGAGCTTGTTTGATCCAGTGCATTATGGATGATAGCTGGCAAATTATCTGATGGTAGAGAATGTTAAGCACCTTGCACTTGAGGATTAAGAGCATTATGTGGTTGAATTACAACATGAGGAGGTGAGCTATACTGAGCAATATAGGGTTCAATACATATTCTCATGTTTTTCTTATCAAGAGGTGAGTTGTCAATAGAAACCATCTCTTTATGCTTGAATGGAAATACATGTTCATGAAATATAACATTTTTATATATGAATATCTTTTTCTTGAGAAAATTAAGTAAGAGGTAGCCTTTTGTACCCCTAGAATACCCAATGTAGACACACTAAACTACCCTCATCAACTTTCCATCTTTTAGCTGTCAAAGTAGAAGCATAGCACAAACATCCAAAAGTTCTTAATAAAGAGTAGTCAGAAAATTTGTTAAATAACATTTCATAGGGAGTTTTATTATTTATTTGTTTAGATGGCAATCTATTTATCAAGAAACTGGCAGTAGTCACACAATTACTCCAATATTCAGTTGGCAATTGAGATTGAAATATGAGTGATCTAGTTACCTGTAATAGGTGTTGATGCTTTCTCTCAACCAGGCCATTTTGTTCTAGAGTTTCCACACAATTGGTCTAGTGAAAAATTCCATTAGATTTGTAAAAGTCATGGAGTAGAAACTCAGTTCCAGTATATGTTCTTATGCTTTTAATGGAGACAGAAAATTGAGTTAACACAAATTTGTGAGAGTGTGTAATATGGTCTAACTTCACATTTGTGTTTCATTGAATATATCCATGTGCATCTGGAATAATCATCACCTATGGTTAAGAAGAATCTAAAACCATCATGAGAATGAACAGAAAATAGACCCCACACATTAGAATGAATCAAGTCATAGGAAGCATTAGAGGCGTAATGACTAGCAGAAAATGATAACTTCTTTTGTTTTGATAAAGGACAAATATCACAGTGATTGTCTTTACAATTATGAGCAGGAATGGAATGAATAGACAATAACTTTTCCCTGGAGGGATGTCCTAATCTCATGTGCCACACATTGGCCATGGAGTTCACATTATTACAAACAGTATAAGGAGAAACATAATGTTCAGACAATTGCAGAATATAGAGGTTGTTTAACACCCTAGCAGAACCAATCATATGTCTGGTAATTGTGTCTTGTATCAAAAAATTAGAAGACAAAAATGTAAGCATGAGGTTAGTCATTTTAGTTAGTTTAGATATATATAGAAAATTGTGAGTGAAAGCATGCACAAATAAGACATCAATGAGCATTATACCAGGAGATGATAGTACATTTACTATGTGAGTAGCAATAGTGTATCTTTTCTTAGGAAGATTTATTATAGTAAGGATAGGAATATGAGGATTGATATAGCGCTTAAGTCACAAATCATGTGACCAGTTGCTCGTGTGTCTATGATCCAAAATTTAGAATGATCAACATGAATATGAGACAGAAAGTTAAAGGCAAACTGTTATGAAATACCAGACACTATAGAAGCAACATAATGTTGAGTTTGTCCAGTATTGACAGTAGCAACATAATGTGGGAGCCCTCCACTGATGTACTAGTAGTTTTTAGTTGCTCATGTGCTTGCTTAAAAACTTTGAACTGCTCAAAGAGCTCCTGATTGGGAGACTTCTGGCTTTCCTTAACATTACAAGGAACATGATTATCAGAATCAAGAGGTGATTGTGCACTATTTTCTCAGTTTCCATATCTTTGTGGTGGTTGCCTCTCGCCTGTAGGTCCAGTCCAACCAGTAGCGACCTAAAAGGTATTGATCCCCGTATTATTGTACACAAGTTAAATAATCCAGAGCCAAAACCCGTTAGACAAAAGAAACAAAATTTTAGTAAAGAAAACAAATGTTGCAGTCGATAAGGAAGTAAATCGTAAAACTGGCTGCGTGCCACATCTACGAAGTACGCTTCTCGGAATAGCTCAACATCATAGTTCTCATACCAAAGCCCAACCAAGATTAGCGCATGTGCATGAACTACACATACCTCAACAAGCACTGTCCTAGGGATCATTTCCCTCTACCACTGATCGATTTGCTAGTCGATTCAACAACATGCACACTCCTAAGCAAGATGGATGCTCAAAGTGGATTTCATCAAATACTGATGATTGTCTACGACTCGAGCAAAATTGCACTTGTCACAGATAGCGCATTATTTTGCTATAGAGTCATGCCACTCATTTGCCTGGGCAAGATTTGACGACTTCTGGCCAAAAGGAGGCGGGTTACGAATTCTGATTTGCGTCTTCCACCCCTCATTTATTTCGGTCTCAAAAATGTAGGTGCCACCTTTCAGCGGTTGGTAGACAAGACATTCTACGACCACATCGGCAAAACCATGGAAGTCTACATAGATGACATGCTTGTCAAGAGCGTCAAAGCTGGAGATCTCGTCGATCACCTCACAACTGCCTACTTGATCAGGAGACAATACTGCATGAAGCTAAATCCAAAGAAATGCACATTCAGAGTCAACAGAGGAAAATTTCTAGGCTACATGGTCAACCAAAGAAGGATCGAAGCAAATCTCGACAAAATAAAACCTTCTCTGAAAAGCGTGTGATATGTACAATGCCTCGTTGGTCAAATGACAGATTTAGGAAGATTCATCTCTAAGGCGGCAGAGAAAAGCCTACCATTCTTCAAAGCCCTCAAGAAGAATCAGATGTTAGAATGGACCGACGAATGCGAAGAGGCTTTCATACAACTCAAGCAATACCTTACCTCCCCACCGCTGTTAGCAAAACTGGTTGATGGAGAAACTTTATATCTCTACCTAGCAGTATCCGAGAATGCTCTTAGCACAATATTGGTATGCATGGAAGGCATAATCCATCAATCGATCTATTACGTCTCCAAAGTGTTTCAGGCTGCTGGAAACAACTACATCGAGATTGAGAAATTTGAATTGGTTGTCGTTGTCACGGCACAAAAACGGTGCCTTTACTTTCAGTCACATCACATTTTGATGTTGATAAACAAACCACTTAAGCAAGTGTTGATGAAGCCCAAACCCTCCAAAAAGTTGGTCAAATGGGCCATAGAGCTAGGCGAGTACGACATAGAGTACTGTAAAAAAATTATCAAAGCACAAGTCCTAGCCGACTTCGTTGTAGAAACCCTAGGAAGGGCACAACTCTAGCCATACATGCGGAAATCGTTATGTCAACACAACACATACTCACTTAAAACCCAGAAGAAGCGCCAAGAATGCACTACAAAGACTTGGAATTCATAGGCTCTACCCATGACAAGGCATACAAGATAACTCAAGCCTACAAGACAATGATGGCTAAATCTTACAAAAAAATCGTGCATGTTTTAGACAGTTCCAAGTGGGGGACTTGGTACTTAGAAAAATCGAGACCCACAAACGCGTTAGCAAACTCCAACCACATTGGGAAGGACCTTACAAGGTCAAATGATCTAGCTCCAAAGGCTACTACTATCTGCAGGAAATGGACGGTCGTGATATAACACGTCCTTGGAATGTCCAGAACCTCCGAAAATCCTATGCCTAACAATGACACCAAGAACTCTCTGTAGCTCATTGCAGTTTTTACACATTTTCACGAATAAAATGATGTAATAAACTAAATAAACTACGAAAACTTGATTCCCAAGTATAATCGGGATACGTAGGCAACTTGGCGAAAAGCCAAGTGCATGCTAAAAAAAAAATTCATTGTTTGTATCTTTTCTATGAACAGGTTTCGTGCACATGCTTCAACTTGTTTTATCCTGAAGATAAGAAGAAGTAGCATAACCAATCCCATGAGCCCAAATTCATTTTTTCAAGAAAAAACGAATGAGTAGCACCCCGTAGTTGGGTCACCTCCACATTCAACTTGGTGCAAACACCCATACCATTCTCAAGGAAAAAAAGGAACGAGTAGCACCTCGTAGAGTTGGGTCACATCCACATTCAACTTGATGCAAACACCCAAGCCGTTTTTCAAGGAAAGAAAAATAAGGAGTAGCACCTTGTAGCCGAGTTACCTCCACACTCAACTTGATGCAAACGCCCTCCCCATTTTCCAAGAAATAAAAGGAAGGAGTAGCACCGCATAGCTGGGCTACCACCCCACAACTAAGACTTCATATTTTGAAGAAAAAAATGCAAAATACTGCGCAAGAGGGAAAACTTTTGTTGCAGTTTACACTTATACTGCGGACTGATATAAAAACCTTTGTTGCAAAACTCACTAATGCTCAGGCTAATAACCTAACATTGTTTCTCGTTGGTGACATGACATGTCATACATGGTTGTGGATTCATTGGATGGGAACGCTTCAACAACACAAGACTTGGTTGCCTTTAAGGCGTAGAGCTATGTAAGATTTGGCTGCTTAGATGCGTAAATACACGAAATAATATGGTCGCCTTAGATGCGTAAATCCATGCAAGACTTGGTTACCTTTAAGGCGTAAAGCCATGTGAACTAGTTGCCTTAGATGCGTAAAGCCATGCAAGACTTGCTTGCCTTTAAGGCGTAAATCCATGTGAACTGGTTGCCCTAGATGCGTAAAATAAATGATCAACAAGAGTCATGGTTGCATCCGAGTATGTAACATCCTTGAACTAGGTTATACTCGAGGTTGCGTAGAGCCACGCTAAAAATATGAGGGGTAGCACAAGTTGTGTAAAACTTAAGGGAATTGCTTACAATCGGAGGGAGCTAAGGTTTGAATACAACAACTCATGAAGACCCACATAGCGCCATAAAAGACACATCACGAGTTACTTACATTTTCTATGCTTAAAGAGATCAATATCTCATAAATCATAATACACACCAACTTGGTGTCATAAACTAGATCAAGCACAGTTCTCATCTAAAGTACACATTCCAAAAGAATATCATGCATTATGGCTCACATGCCTAACGCACTAACTTGGTGTCATAAACTAGATCAAGCACAATTCTCATCTAAAGTACACATTCCAAAAGAATGTCGTGCATTACGGCTCACATGCCTAACACACCTACATGGTGTGATAAACTAGATCATGCACAGTTCTCATCTAAAAAACACATTCCAAAAGAATGTCGTATATTACGGCTCACATGCCTAACACACCTACATGGTGTCAATTCTAGATTGAGCCCAATACTCATCTATTTCATGTTCTCAATGAGATAACGTCTCATAAAAGGCTTTACAGCCCCTATGCCTATTCAAAAGGTAAACAAACCGATCGATTACTACTCATCAAGTATAATGAGGAACCACATCTCCTTAAATAACTATGCACATACCATATGGCCAAATATGCCAACAAAATGACATGTTACCGAGATTGAAGTCCGTTCAACAAGGAAACATCTTCTTTATTAACAAAGGATTCATAAAAGTAAAAAGTCACTTTATCATCAACGATAAGTCAACAACAAAACATTCAAGGATAAGCATAAATTCAAGTAAGAATTATTCAAAAAATGAGACTAACATGGAGAAACATGCTACACGCATAACATCCATCAACAAGTCAAAATGAGCATAGCACAGTAAGTCTCAAATCCTATTGCCACCAACGGCAACTACAAAAGCACCATGACAAGTGCAAACAAAATATAACGTCATACATTGGCGGAAAATATCAAAGGGAACCAACACCCAATGTGACGACCGCGTCCCACGAGCCATGCTTCGATCCGAGTTGGTCCAGTGGTGGCCAGCCACTTTACCCAGTCCAGACTAAAGCGCAACTCATAGAAAGGGGTCTCACTTGTTCAGGATCAAAACCATATATATTTTATAAATTATATTGTGAAATGTACAGCGGAAGTCTTGGTATTACAAATAATGTGACTATTGTAATGGTTATGCACTAATGACAAAACACGAATATTCCAAAATGCACGCTTGAACAATTATTCACTTGGTCCATGCTACCATGTTGATTTTTATCCTGAGGAATGGACAGAAGAAACGAGGAATAAGTCTTTAATGACTTAGTGAGATTCATATAAAAGAACTGGTAATGCAAGAATTAACTGTGACCTACTGGATACATTTCGAGGAGTGATCTTACCGGTAGAAACAGTTCAACTAGATAATTTGATGTAGCAATAATACAGGAGTTTTCATAGAATAGTTAATGAACTTGTGCTTAACAATAAACGAATCCAGCCTTATAACTTTTACTATTCTACCTTATACCTCCCGACGAGGAGCGACCTCGCAAACAATCAAGAGACATGCTCGAGTACATGTCGATCCAGCACGCGGGTTACAGCCAACTCCTGACTGCAAGCGGCGCCTAGATAGATGGGTATCAAGTGAAATTACTTAAAACGACAGTTCTTACTGCCCGGCAGTAACTCGACTCAATCCCTGGGCCCAACTTCCCAAAGGCGTCCCAATGGGTATAACAAATAAACAAACAAGGTAGTAAACCGGATAATATCCGTTGCTCCTTGAGCTACATGTCCCGAACATAGTTCGTTGCTCTTTGCACAATTCAAGAACCAACAGATGAGATTACAATATTGGAGAATTATCATGATTGTGAATAGATATGATAAATAATAAATGATTGGATATGATTTAGCGATGAGTAAGAAAATCTTGTTATAAGATGAGATGCCAAACAGGATTATGATGAAATATAGGTTGTTCGAGGTTTGGTAATGGAATAGTGACTTTTCTGTCCAAGTTCCTCAGGGCCGGATGCCAAACGGGGCTAGAACAAATCAGAAATAGAACCTCACCTTAACTCGTACGGGGAACCTTGATGGCTTTGATTAGTTCGTCAAACCTTTAACAAATTTAAATAATACTAATCAACTGGATTTATAATTTGCCACAACAATTAATAGTACTTTTTCTTCAATTCTCATGTTGGTGAAATTGAGAACGTTCTTGTTAAGAATGCTAGTTATAATGTAAATCTTAGTAAATAACACATAAGCTTAATTTATGTCACTAAACATGAAAATTTTAGATGATGAATTTAAAGAAAAACATATTACTTAACTAACTCTAGGAAAACTCATCTTTTTAGTCTTTAATCAATTGCAAACTTTTAATAACCACACACCAAATCATACGAAATAACACCTTAAAATGTATAACTTAGTCATTTATTACTTTATTTTACATAGTAAGTTTAAAAATGCATATATTCGTTTTATAACTTAAACATAAAGATATAAATATGAGAGTTTTATCAAAACATGTGATAAGGGATGATAAATAATCTTATTTGATGGTTAGGTCATGAAGTGGCAAGAATAATCTTGTAAGACTTATGAAAATAATATGTTAAACATGATAAATCTACCATTTAAATGATATAAATAAGATCACAAAAATGCCAATTCATGATTATAAATCATAATAATCTAATTATAACTAATACTATATCATGTTAAATTTATGTGTGCAATAAATACATTGAATTATGATGACGATCAAACTTATAAATTAAGAAAACAAAGATTGTGCCAAATAAACTGAAAATCACCGCAGTTTTGGTTTTACCTTTGATCGGACATCCAAATGAACTTGGTTTTCAAATCTTTTTATGCTTTATGGTTTTCTAGCATCATGAGAGATGTAGGAATCCAGGATTTTGTGAAAACACAAAAGTTTGCTATGCCAAATAATTCTTGCAACATAAGAGTTGCTATTGGATTTTCCGGCATCAGTTTACGATTTATGGATTATGCCTTTCTAGATCATATTATTGGAGAAAGATGTCTTCATACAAAAGATAGAAGACACCAAGAAGAGTATTAAGCCGTTGGCCTTGATAAAAAAGGATCTTTCCAGAATTAGTTATGATTTTTCTAAGGTGCAGAATCGGCATTTCATGCGCAGTAAAAGTTTTGGCGTCTTTTTGGTAGAAAATAGCAAGATAAAAATCTGGAAAAATTATTTTCTGAACCAAAACGAACAATTTTTATTTCTTCTTAGTTTTGCAGAATCGGATTATTTTGGGCTGTAGAAAATGGTGAAGAAGGGTGGGTATTTATAGGCGAAAATAGTAAATTAATCATACTTATTTAGGTCCCACCTTGATTATTTTATATTAATTCACAAAAAATCTGAATTTAATCATGCTCTTAAGGATGTCATGGCTTAGCTCATCAAAAATATGTCATGGCTTACTTCATCAATTGGTTAATTGCATATCAAGTCCCTCAATTATTTATAATTAAAATTCAAAGTATAATTAGATTTCTTTGTTACATACATATTTATTCATGTAATTTTTCTAGATAATTCGATCATCTTTGTCAAGATTTGAAATTGAAATATATGTTTTAGGATTAGAGAGCTATATAAATAATGAAAGACTAAATTTTAAGTTTATGGACTAAAATGCAAAGTTTTCTAAACATTTAGGGTCAGAAATAGAAAATTTTAAAAGTTCAAGGACTAAAGTATAAATTTATTTTTTCTTCCTAATTTTTGGGGTGTTACACCCAACATCCGAAAAGTACTGAAATAGGAAAAGTACGGACAAAATGGCACAAACGCCAAAACTAAGTTGACATGGCTCAATAAGTGAACCTGAGCAAATGCTCAAATTGCAGGCTCAGTCACGACATCATTGGCTACACTAGAACTCGTCCCCGAGCATGTTGCTCCAAACGCCGCATCTGCTTTCTTTAGAAATGTATGAGTATCCATTGTGCCATTGAAATTATCCTTAGCATGTGCACCATCTACAACCAACATGCTGGAAATCTGTACAACTCACATGAGTTCAAACTGGCAGAACTTGAGTCAGATGAAATGTATGAGGCATATTTTGTGCATTCGAGGTAGACATTTTGAGTCGTGCAAAACATACCTCTAGAGTACCAAGTACAAGAGCAAGTGCCTCAGTATGGGCCATGGCGAGCTCTTTACGCTTTGAAAGCTTAAAAGCAACAGTAGATGTGACATCTACCTTAAGCAAAACCTGTACATCCTCAACAACTACAGATGAAACCTCTTCCACTACAGCATCCTCAACCACCTTGTCTTGAGCGAGTGGATCAATGTCACAAAGCCAAAGGCTACGACGACTCTTCAAACTGCTAAAAACATATGAACCCTCTGTGATAGGATCATCATTGGCCTCCTCATTAGGATCAGGTGCCACATAATCCTCATCCAACAATCTACACCCAAAGTAGTATCGGGCATGATCAAAATTCGGGCCCATCTTTTTATAATAAACGATGTCACTCGCACAATCCATGTATCCATTTACATTACCAATGACGCCACGAGCAAATGCACTATGCTTCCAGGTATCAGACACTAGGAACTCACTAACCACATCGACCTTACGAGCATCATCCAAAGGCTGTTATTCAATAAAAGAGAAGTACAAATAAGTATCTTCATGAAAGATAACAACAGTAAATGGTAACCACTCTATTAAGAGTTCTCACAAAGGGAAAATCTTACCACAAACTATCCTTACTTGAAAGCTTTGTCTTGAACCTTCTTGGCCGCCTCTAGCTCACGCTACAACCTCCTACTGGTTGCATCACGCTCCTCCAAGGCCACGCTCCTATACTCCAAAATTGAACGAGCTCCTATCAGCTCTTCTTCCAAGGAAACCTTCTCCTTGCTCGCCACGGCTAAACGCACTATGCTATCCAGGTGATCTGAGGTTTTCCAACCGCTATTGTGAATATGTTAAGAGCCTCAGTAGGCTCTACAACAACCCTCTTCTTCTTCGCGAGCCCCTTTACACCCTTGTTTGTGGCATTCATAGCTTTTTTTTTGCCTTGGCCTTGGCCCGGGCAGCAGCATCGTCAGCCAATTTCTTGGCTATATGATCATAAGGGAGGCCGGTAGCAAACTTAATGATACCGCAATAAGATCCTCTTTTCTTGCTACCTTTATCTTGCTCATGAGATGCACCAACTGCACTACCTGACTTAACCTAAGGACTAGGTGGCAATGCCCCTATCACTCTCAACTCAAGAGCTTCATCATCAACAATAACCACTGCAGGTGGGTCCTCAACAACACGAGGAATCCTCTCCTCAACCATATCCCTCGGGAGCGAACTACCACTAGAACCCTGCTCCACAACTGGAGAAACCTTACCCTCGACAGAAACATTCCCCATCTCCTCATTAGAGGTTACTGAGGCACCACGACCACCACGTTTTCCTCTACATCTACCATGAGAAGGCGCATAGCCAGCGGCTAACCTAGTTTGGGTAAAAGCCATGTGCATCACCCGAGAGCTGTCTCGTACCATGTCAGCAACAAATAACAACATAGACCATATGAGAATTCATTACCAAAACTATTAAATACAAGTTATGTATACATGCAAAGATAATTATAAAGCACATGGATGCAAAAAAATAAAATTTTGACCCAAAGTCTCAGTCTTTGTGTACTCGATGGACGATACATCACTCGCTCTCAGTACCTCAGGTGCAGTCGGATAAAATAAGGGAACAGTCTGAAGAGCTTTTAATCTCCATTTTGTACCATTTTCGTCACTAGGCCTCTCTGGCTAGCCATCAATGTCGGTCCAATATCGATTGAAGTAATCAAACTCTCCCCGAGTACTCTCTCTGATATACAGAAACTGTTGTTTCCAATCCTTACCAAAGTTGTCCTTAACACCGTCAAGGTATGAACAGTTTGTCCTAGTTGACAAATAATAGAAGCCTAAATTGGCGCCACGTTTTTGGTTATAATTCATACGAAAATGATACCAAAAATCATCAATGTTGCATTAAAACCCCCTTGGCTTTCAAAGCCACCGCAAAACCCACAATGGCTGCATATTTGTTCTGCAAAAATTGAGTTGGATTCAAGCTGATCCTCGCTATAATATCCCGAATCTCGGCAACTATGGGAAATCTATGCCTTGTGGCTAGATAAGCGACAAATATGGTAATGTACCCCCTCGGGAAAAGATGCATCCTATCACTACGCCCAAGGATGATCACCTCATACCTTATCGCTATGTCAAACTCCTCACGCAGGTTTCCGATGGTCTGCCTTTTCTTAATCTTGGGAATAATATCCTCTATATCGATAGAGGTTTAAAGTATATAAAGAGGTCTTTCACCTTCCCCTTCGCATGCCTCATCCCCATCATCATTATCCCCACCTGGATCAGCATGCTCCACAACATATCAACAACATCGCCAGTCCAACGTCTAACACGAGGAGTAACCACATAATCACTATCATCCTCATCTCCCTCTCTGAGGATGACTCATAGGATGCACCGTCATCAATATACAAATCGTTAGATGAAGCCATGTCATCAACCAAGTGATCCCCTCTCGCACAGCTAGAGAGGCCCCCCATATCATAGCCGTACTCGTAATTTGACCCCTAGCTCAGAAAGTGAGCCAACATGCTCATCTAAATATTCTATAGGAAACCGTTTCCCTAACCCAATAACCTCAACCAAAAAGCAAGTTGAAAAGAAGCTAATTACCGTGGGAAGACGGTCAATATAACTTCTCATAGTAATCGAGTACCTCAACCTCTTAACTGCGAGTACTTTGACGAAAAATTGCTATCAACCCTACACCGTGAATGGTAATGCCTCTCCTAGTAATATCTAGGCATTAGGGAATAATACTAACGGTAGTGATATGGACACTCAATTTTGAATATCACTTGCAATTCAAAATTGTATACATAGTCAAATACAAGGTAAACTCCACAAAAAACTACACGATTAAGGAATTTAAGAATTCTACCAACGTGACGGCAAGATCACGTAATTCAACAAAGTGACGTAAATTAGAGATATTCAAAAAACCCACATACAAGCACGCAAAGTCACCTCAACCAAGGTGACGAGTCACGAAAACCACGCCACGGTTGTCAAAATAGACATGGAACGTCAATCAAAGATGATGTCACCATATCAAGATGGTGATATCACCACGTCAGATCCAACCGACGTGGACTCATCACCGTGATTAACGTGGCCACGTCGATTGAAACGATGTGCCATGTGGCCACGTCATTTTGTGCGACGTGCCACGTGGCACAATCTCCTTTCCCCACCAAAAAAAAACATTAAGAAAACATAAAACAACATGACGGGAGTAAGATGGTTTCCTTACCTTTCAATTTAGAGAAGGAATTGTCTTTTGAAATGCACATTTCTTTCCACCTTAAGCTCCTTCCTCTCTCGACCTTTTTCTCTCTATAAAGTGGGAAAAGAAGGCAAGATGGATGACTAATGCTTTTAAAGGGTAGATCTAATTGGCCTAGAAGCCCTTAAAGCCTATACATAAAAGGAGCCTCCTAGCCCATGTGCTAAGAAGCTAGTGTTTGCAAAATTCTGTTAAATGTGCATTGTAATTATGGCCAGTCTTTTCTTTCTACGAAATACGCTCAACAAGTCGAGCCTATCTCAAACCGGGGGACTTATGGTGTGCCACAATTACGACACTTCTAAAATACACCATCATCTTGGGAATAATTTGGAGTAAAGAACCGAAAGGAAATTTCCTTCGAATCTAACTAGACTGCTCGAGATGCCAAACTAACGCGACCCTCAAGACAATACCATTGACCTTGAGAAAATGATTCGCTATGGAAAATAGGCGGGATGCGAGGTCCCAACTGCAAGCTACGACACACCGATCCATGAATGGACAAGTCAGCAAAGGTTTGGTCCATTTCGGACTAGACCACGCCAGTCTGGTCCACGTTGAACTGGACTGGGTCGATCAACAAGCAATGTGCCACACAACACGTTGCTCTTCTGGACCACACTGAGGCCCGATTCGATGTGGTACGGGTGCATCTCCTTCTATTCTTCACCTTTAGTGTGTGTGTGGCCATGCTCTCTCATGCCTTACCCTTCCACATCTTCTATAAATACCCCCGCTCTTCATTTGATGGGTTGAACACTTGAGAGGTAGCTTACTTTGGAGGTTGAAGTTTGGATGCTCTGACTTCTCTCTAGAATTCTAGTGAGAGAAAGCACGTCAAGCATTCTGCGTCAACACCTTTGGCACGTCAAGCATTCCACACCAACAGGTTTGGCTCACCGACCCAAGGCACATCAACTATACGTCAACTGATTCTACGTCAACCGTTTCCACGTCAACCATTTCCACGTCAACACTTTTGTCATGTCAACCAAAAGTACGCCAACCAAAATACTTAGAGTATTTTTCTCCTCTAATTTTCCGCAGACATTCAAATGTCAACGATTGTACTTAAGTATGAGAAAGCTTTAACCTGGGATTTGACCACTTTTTGTGGTGCAAATCGACCAAGGTCCCGATCCCAAGCCTTCGTGGCTCAATGAATTACAAGGCTGATAGGCTGCCCAAATGATCTCTAATCTTGATAACATCCGACAAGGGTGAACACTTTGGCCACCTGGGGCTTGACTATGTGACATACATCCTTAGGGATAGTCCAAATCGAGCCTAAGGCCCAGTATATGAGCAAATTGAATAATGAAATATGTCCGGCTTAATTCTTTCTTCTCAGTGAGATACGTAGGAAACTCGACCCTGTGTTGAGCTCAGCCACAAGAATACAATACCCGTATCCTCCTCCAGAATTTGTTACTTTCCCATATAAATTGTTTACTTCTAACCATTATGTCTTTAGTGCAGGTTTCCATCGAACCAAAAGCTCTTCTTGTGTGGGCAATAAGGGGCAAGAGAGTCTGGTGGGTAGGTAAACTCGAGACTAGCAAAAACACTCTGCGTTAGATGCATTTTGACCAGGCAGACAAAGAAAAACTTGCTTCACAAGCAATGGAAGCAGCAAGCCTGAATTGTCCTCTTGTGGTTAGTCTTGATATCACCAACTACAACATCAAGGAAATGTTGATTCACAATGGAAGCTCGGTAAACTTCAGCTTCTTAGATGCACTAGAGAAAATGGAACTCGACGATACTCATATAAAAATAGTGGTTACACCACCGTTCGGCTTCGGTGGATCCAAAGTCCCCGATCATATGTACGGTTTATTAGCAACCTCTTTCAGAACCTTTTCTAAGACAAGGACTCATAATCTATAGTACCTTGTAGTCGATACATCATTCTCATACAACATCATCATTGGTCATCCAGGATTGAATGATTTTAAGGTAGTGGTGTCAACCTATCACCAAAAGCTCAAGTTCTCCATTAAGAGCGGTGCGAGTGAAATCCATGGAGACTATAAAGAAACGTGGGCATGCTACATAGATTCACTTCAAGCGGAACTGACCTTTTAGGCCAATGCGATCAACAATCTCCATGATAGGGGGAAAATCCTAGCCTCATAAGGGTTGACTGATGGCAAAAATCCAGGTATCAATTCCAATAACGAGGGAAAATCCTAGCCTCACAAGGTCGACTAATGGCAATAATCCCCAAGACATTGTCGAGTCATAAATAACACCAAAGTTAGAGGATAAAAAACTCCATAAAATCATACAACAACTAGCCAATATAACTAGAGTCGAGCACCTGGGTGAATCAAATGAAATATGCTTATGTCCTAAGGTCGATAGCAAAATTACACACATTGATACTACAATGTTAAAGGATGTGGAGCTGAAGCTTATCCAATGTCTGCGTGATAGCACGTATATCTTCACTTGGATGGATCAAGACCTAAAAGGCATCGTTCCAAAAATTTTCGTACAAAGGTTAAATATCGACCCGGAAGCTAAACCTATCAGACAAAAGAAATGCAACTTCAATAAGGAGAAGAATGCATCAGCAAAATGATAAGTAACTATCAAACTTGCCACAAGGCATATATATGAAGTAAGCTTCTCGGAATGGCTAAACAAACATTGTCCTAGGGATTCGTGACCTCTATCAAGGATAGACTTGTTGGTTAACTCAACAGTAGAATGTGCTCTTCTAAGCATGATGGATGCTCAAAGTGGATTTCATCAAATACTGATGGCGGTCTACGACAAAAAAAAAACCACATTTGTGACAAATAGAGGTGTATTCGTGATACCATGTTTTCAAAAACATCCATTTTGTGCTCTTTTAGCTCTGTTTTATCTTGACTCGGTAAAATCCTTAGAAAATAAGGGCCATGGGGCTACGCCAAGGATGCAAACCATAATCACAACATAATAAGAAGTTCAAAAGTCGACCCAAGCCGATGAGGGATCGGTGCGACACAGGGAGAGATGCGTGATTGCCACAAAAGTCGAATGTAGCACGAGCAATTGAAGGAAGCAGAATATCGTAGAGAAGATACAAAGAGTGGCGCGGTGAGGAAGAAAAAATAGTGTGAACCGCACTGGTAGCCACACAAAAGGCCTGGTCGCGTGTCTCTTAGGCAACACCACCTCATCCTACAGTTTAAGTTGTAGCTATTCACGAAACTAAGGCAACAAGACTTTCCTATAAATAGGAGAGGATGGCCAACACTCAAAACACTATTTACAACTAGTTACACCTGATAGATTGCTTAAAAACACTCACAACTATTCTCAGAGAGAAACACCATCAAAATTTTGTTCTAATTTAGTTTTGTCATTGTTCTAGAGTTAATAGTTTGTAGAGAAGACGATAGCACGAAGGTGTCAAGAAGATAACCAAAACGTCAGCGTTCCTCCGGATCTGAGAAGCTTTCCTCTATATCTTTACTTTTTTATGTTATTTAATTCTTTATTGATTATTGAACACATGACTATGAGGAGCTAACCTACTCGTTGTTTAGAGTAGGGGAGTAACTCTGATTTATGAATATGTTTATTTTCTTTGTTTGATGCGTGTTTACTGAATTGTATGTCTAGGTTTCTTTGTACTGTCTGACTAGTCTTACTATAGCTAGATGAATGGAAGCACTAACATGGGACTACTACAGTGTAGATGTTAAGCTAGCTATATATGTGTGTATGTGTGTGTGTATTTGATTTGTGACTTTGGTACGCTAACGCAACTGATGCACAACCCCTACATCACAATAGATCAATGTTGATTATCTACGTTTATGTTATTATGATTCAGATGAGTAAATTAGATTGCAGATTTGATATCTCTACTAAAATAACTGGCAATTGGGTTGAATCCGCTAACGCGGTAGGTTATTAGAGACTCCTAGATTTTATGGTTAGGATAGGTCCAGCTATAGGTCACGGATCCATTAGACATACGAGCTTCAAACTATTATCAAGCATCTCAAATAAATATAGGTAGTTTGTTTATGAATTACTATGGTTAAATTAGTAGTGAAACCCAACCTCTAGACAATCTTTTAATATGTTGTTTACAACCTAAGTATTCAACCAATCAATCTTCTTTTCTATCAACAAAAAAAACCCCAATCAATCTTCTTAAATTATGTTTATTTACTTTATTGCATTAGCTAGCTTAGTTGTTAGGACACTTAGTTTAGTAGACAAATCTCTTTGCATTCATTAGTTAATCACTAGTTTAGGTCATTAGTAGTAGCAATCATTCTTTGTCTAAAAACTGTTTTCTTGCGTTCAATGCCATTCTACATTTCAATTATTTTCATTGCATAGTAGTTTAGTCATTCATAGAATTCTAGTTTAGCGATCTTCTGCATTTAAGATTGTTTTCATAAAATTTGCATTCATTAGTTTTTTGCATTAAAAGCATTCTGCATTCATCCTGCAAACACAAAAATAGCAACTGTCACAGTCATTGGTGTTTTGCATTGAAGTGATTAAATATACATCCACCACTCCCTTAGAATACTACTATACTTGGTTTGTAACTATACGTACCATTTTATACTCACTTGATTCGTCCACTTGCAAGAATAGGAATTTAGGTATAACAATTGATTTGTTAACTTTATATCCTTTGTTCGCTACACCAAAGTTCCCATCAGGAGGTGCCACCTTTTAAAGGTTGGTGGCCAAGATGTTTTACGACCACATTGGCAAAACCATAGAGGTCTATATTGACGACATGCTTGTTAAAAGCAGTAATGCGAAGGATTGTGTTGATCACCTCATAGTTTTCTTCTCTATAATGAGACAATATGGCATGAAACTAAACCCAAAGAAGTGCTTCATCAGGGTCAACAGAGGTAAGTTTCTTGGTTACATGGTGAATCAAAGGATTGAAGCAAATCTCGACAAGATTAAAGCCATCACCGAACTTCTTTCCCCAAAAAACATACATGATGTACAATGCTTAGTCGGACACATGACAGCCCTGGGAGATTTATCTCTACTGCAGTTGAGAAAAGCTTACCTTTCTTCAAAGTCCTCAAGAAGAATCAAAACTTAGAGTGGACTAAGGAATGCGAGCAAGCTTTCTTAAAACCCAAGAAATATCTTAGCTCCCCGCCGTTGTTGGAAAAATCGGTTGAGGGAGAAACATTATATCTCTAACTAGCAGTATCTGAGTGTGCTCTAAGCAATGTGTTGGTACGAATGAAAGACGTTGTTCACCAACCAATTTACTACATCTCAAAGGTATTCAAAGTGTCATGATTTAACTACCTTTATATTGAGAAATTTCTAGGCGGCATCATCACGAAACAAAAATTGGGCACGTACTTTCAGTCACACTCCATTGTGGTGTTGACAGACAAACCACTCAAGCAATTGTTGTCCAAGCCCAAGACCTCATGTAGGCTAGCTAAATGGGCAATTGAACTTAGCAAATATGGTATTGAATACCGACCAAAGACCACTATCAAGGCACAAGTCCTAGTAGACTTTATGGTCGAAACCCTAGGAAGGGCACAAATTCCAGAGGCACACATTACCACTGTCAACATTGAGGAAGCAACATGGACATTGCATGTCGATAGCTTGGCTGCTAATACTAGCGGGGGCATGTGTGTTAACCTAAGATCTCTAGACGCTAGAAACTTTGTGTATGTAATAAGTTTTAACTTCATAATGACCAACAACGAGGCAGAATACAAAGCTATTCTTGCCGGTACCTCGATGGCAAGCTCATTGGGAATAAAATGCATGGCAGTCTTTATAGACTCACAACTTGTGTTTAATCATTTTAACGGCTCCTACGAAGCCAAAGAAGACACAATGATTCTCTATCTCAACAAACTCAAAGAGGTTGTGAAAGAATTCACAATATTCACCCTGTTTTAGATAGCAAGAGTGAAATCATTAAAGCCGACACGCTTTCTAAATTTGCCACTTCAACTAAGGTCAATACAAAGAGAAGTGTTGTCTTACTAACAGCCAAGGAATCTTCCATAGGAAAGACTCATTATCTCAAAACTCTAAATAAAGTTGAACATGCAATGCCTATAGCTTCGGAACTTTCATAGAAGGATGAAATCTACTTATACCTCAAAGAAGGTAAGCTTCCGAGGAAACCCGTCGCAGCACAAATACATAACTGTAATACTCATCACTTAACCATCTTAATGATGAGCTATACATAAGGTCATTTGAAGGACCACTCCTAAGGTGTTTATCACCACAACAAGCTCAAATGGTATTGAAAGAAATCCATAGCAGTGCTTGTGGCAACCACTCAAGAGGATGCTCCTTGGGCCAAAAGGTCTTACAACAAGGTTACTATTGGCCAACCTTGCCCAAAGATGCTCGTTACCTCATTAGAAGATGAAAAAGCTGCCAATATTTCTCCCACGTAACACATATTTCTGCACAACCTCCCAATCCCATTCAATCATCATGCCCATTTGATTAATGGGGCATCGACATTGTAGGACACTTTTGGCCAGCAAAGGGTAAAAAGAGATTCCTAGTTGTGGGAGTCGAATACTTCACGAAATGGGCCAAGCACAAGCCCTTTCCTCTATCACTGAGAGAAACATTATTTATTTCATATGGAAAGACATCATCTATCGATTTGGCATACTTCGAGTACTCATCTCTGACAATGGGGATTCGACATACCTCGAGTACTCGTCTTTGACAATGAGGCTCAATTTGTAGGTCGAAACTGGAAATTGTCGGATCGTGGATTGACACAACAACTTTGAGAGTTAAGCTGGCGTTTCCTTAACTCTATTGTGATCTTCTTGATTAGAGTAATATGCAGCGGAATTAAGAACACAAGAAGATATAATTTTAAGAAGTTTTCAATATTATTAAAAACTTCCGAGCCTTAGGCCAAATAACCATAAAGTTTTAACAAAAATGTTCCTCACAACAATTCACTCACACTCTTTGTTGATCGGACTCAACGAAGCAGACAAGTACGAACTACTTAAACTTTATGAACTAGACGTAAATAGTTGATACAAAAACTTCGCAAAAGCAAGACGAAGACAATACAAAGAATTTAATCTCTCAGATTATTTAGCACTATTGTCTTGTCATCATCTTGATGAACTTCACATCTATTATAGATTTCATGAGACTTGCATGCCAAGATGTGTTGTTCACAGTTTTGGTAACTCTTGTTGTTTCCTTGTTGAATTTTGCCTTCTTTATGAACTTCATATCTTTCCTGAATATGTGTTTCCTTTATTACCAATCTAACAAGGCAACACATCTTCTTCAAATCGGAGAATCCTAGAAAGAATCAAAGTTGCAAAGAATCCAATTTGTTTCCTTCTTTTGAAAGCGTGTTGAGTTGACTAATTCAACTTGGCTTGAATTATGGGAACTTCAAGTAAGGAATCATCAATAGCTCTTCCTTATGATTAAGATACCTTCCTGGACATAAATATAAACAACTAAAACCGTGGAACTTGATTAATAGGTGAATAAAGGCAAAACTTAAATTTGGCAACTAAAGCACAATTTTCGCACAGACTCTCGGCTTTCAATGTTCTCCTCAATGTTGACCCAACATCGTCTAACATTGCATCGTCTAACATTGATTCCAGAAAACCCTGCACTTTCAATCTCCCCCTTTTTGCCTTTCTTCACAAAACCAACACTTGTTCCAATCAAGTCTTATATCCAGAAAGTTAGAATCAACAAGAAACAAATTAAACTACTAAACTGCTCCCCCTGAATACAAACTAACATATTCAAGGTTAAATCAGCAAAGACAAGTATTAAGGTCATCACTACATCAGAAGATGTCCAGCCCCCAACATTCATCAATGTTGCCTCAACATTGAAACTAGTGAGTTTCCTGCATAAAAGGATAACCAGACAAGCAGTTCAAAATTTACTTTCACAAGTAATAGCAGTTAGAGCAGTTCAACAGTAGTAGTACTTAGAGTTACAGGCCATAGCTAAATATCAAGGACATGTCCCTTGATCAAATAAAACCACATAGAGATAAATGTACCAGCAACACAAACACATTAGCAGTTCATAAGAAACAAAACATAAACTAGAAGACTAAAATTTAAAAACTTGGAACTACTCTCCCCCTTTATGTGAAGAAGAGAGTTTCTCCAAATTTTTCACCATGTCCTCCAGCTCTTTGAGATGTTCCTTCCTTTCCTCAATCTCCCTCTGAGTATGAGCAATTTGCCCCCTATACCAGTTCAGCAGATGATCCACAAAAGTTGAGGTAATGACCATGAAATCTTCCTCTTTGGACATAGGCACTGAAGTTCCAGCAAACTCCTGAGCCTTTTTCTTGTCAGTTCTTGGTCTCACCACTCCTTTTGGGTTCCAAGGAAGGTCTCTCACTCTTGATCCAGACAAGTAGCTTGGGAGAATTGTCAGTTTAGTATCATTCTTCCTCCAGCCCACAGTGACACTTGTCTTTAATCCTTGCCTGCTAAGGATTTTGCAAATGAGTGAGGGAAAAGGCAGCATGCCATTCTTCCTTCCAGAAACTTCTGACATTGACTTCACAATCCTCTCCCCCATGTTCACAGCTAGCCCATTCTTGATTTTGTAAACTAAAAGTGCCGATTCCTTAGTCAATACAGTGACATTTTTGCTTGGCAGCCAGTTGAAACAAGCTATCTTGTGCAAGACAGCACTAAGGGAGGTGAGTTTTGTAGTTGACAGAGCATCTCTCCAGGTTTTAACCAACCCTCCAGTCAAGTCTTCAATCACATCATCAAGGTAGGGGTCCTCAGATTCATTAGCAGTTGGGAATCCACAGATCTTGTTGATGGTGTAGGGTTCAATGTTGAAGACTCTCCCCCTCACCCAAGCCTTTCCATATTTTGGAGATCTGTAGTCCATGATCCACTTGGAGAGATTAAGGTAGAACTCCATGACAATCTCGGGAGCATAGTCACTCAACTCCATCACTGATTGTTGCAACCCTTTTGCCTCAAGCAAGTCCATCACCTTGTTTTCTTTGAAGATGGCCATCTCTACAGCTATTTCAGTGTGAATCTCCCTTCTTTTGAAGGAATCCCAATTCTTCTCCAACTCTTGTGAAATATAGTAAGGAGAAAAGTAGTCCCCCACATCCTCAGGGAAGATCACATATAGCCCATCTGTTTACTCTTTTGTCCCTGATGTTGCCTTAACATCAGCAGTAACATCCTGCTCTTCTTCAGTCTTGTCCTCTTCCTTCTCCTCCTCTTCCTCTTCATCCTAAACACCCACCACCTCTGTTTCCTCTTCCATCACTTGCTTACCCTTCCTCTTTCTCTCAGCAGCAGCAGCTTTCTTTTCTTCCTCAGCCTTTTTCTCGGCTTCAACAGCCCTCTTCCTAGCTAATCTCCCAGCTTGTCTTTTCCTAGCCTCAGCACGTTGCTTAGTAGTCTCAGACATAGTTCTCAACTTGTCCTCAGTGCCCTTGCTCTTTTTCTTTTGAGCCCTAATCCACTTCGTCACCGCTTTGTCAACAGACTTATCCACGGACTTCTCCACAGATTTATCAGCATATCCACTACCCTCCCCCTCAACAGTTATATCAGCATCAATTTCAGGGTTGGGTTCAGCAATGTTTACCTCAATTTCAGGCTCATTGATGATGGGAGTGGTTGATTCAGCAGTTGGCTCAACATTGGAGGTCGATTCTTCCTGTTTGGACTTCTTCCCTCGTCGCACGTAGGGGATCGCCTTCCTTTTGGCAGCAACATGAGCATCATCTGATTTTGCAGCAGTACCTCTAGTGTGTGAACGAGTGCGTGCGACAGTGGGTTCACTTCACAGGGCAACATCTGCAAGAGTTTGCATGGGAGATTTGTTTGCCATTGTTATAAAGAAGATTTGAGAGAATTTGCAGAGAAAATCTAGTGAAATTGAGAGTGGAGAGAGTAATTTTGCAGAGTAAGCACAGATAAGGAAACTGCAAGCACAATTAAGGATATTAGGGTTTTAATTTCTGAAATAACCGTGAAGAAGGAAAGAGAATGAATGTTAGTGGGCAGTTACAAAATTTGAATCAAATAAAACCTTCCCACTATGTTTTCCCACACACATGCTTTGATGTTTAATTAATAGGTAACCAGAGCGGTTTTCAAAAATTCGAAAACTTATAAGTTCTTGTTTTCAATGTTGGCCTGTTGTAGTGCACAATGTTGGGATAACATTCAATAACATTCAAACCAGAAGGTGGAGGTACAGGCTTTACCAAGGCAAATTCATGTGAGAGCTTGAGATACATCCAAAAATACATCTGAAATTTAACCAATATAGCAAGTGAGTACCTCAGACATATTGTTCAGATCAAGATCATGAGTAAGCAACATAGATAACAAGAAACACACAGAGATAAGCAGTTATGAATTCAAGGAAAAATTCACTTCCACAGCATAGAAAGTCACAGAAAAGTGTGTCACCTGCAGTATGTCACCCAATTGTATGCCTCAACACATGAATTATACTCTCCCTAAGCCTAAACCGACACAACTCAACAATAAGAAAGAAACAATGCAGTTCTACATGAATGCAACAATGTAATGTCAAATAGGCAGATGGTAAACACTTATGAAGAACTTCTCAACCCAGCACAGTTGACATCTCTTTAAAATCTTTAGTATTTTCATAACTCATCTGAACCAAAAACTAAAGGTTGCTAAACACAAAGCTAATGTCACTACTAAATGAGGGCAGCCTGAACTCCACACACCCCAGTAATAACATTAACAGCAGCAAGTTAGGCAAATACAAAGGCCTTGAATGTTGGCAATTCACTTATCATGCACCCCAACACCCCAATTCATTATACATACTTGTTTACCAACCTGCATTCAAGAGAATCACCAAGTGATCAGCGCTACTAAATGTAAGAAATCTAAACCTCAAACACCCTAGTAGAAAGGATCACCCTCATGTGTTCCTTGGCCAAACAAACAGAATCATATAAATAAGCACAACTAAGTGACACTGAAGCTCTCAACATCATGCACCTCATCTTCTCCACATGTCATGTACACCTTTCATATAAGTAAGGCACAACTGAATAGACATCAAAGTAGTGAACTTTGTGTACCCCAGCTTCTCCATATGTTAGGCTATCACAACCTCAGACAAACAGAAGAGTTTTATTACTTTTTCAAAAAAAAAAAAGATGTGAAATTGATAACTAGAAAGAGTTGTTAATCACAGAGTTCAACCACACAAACCAAAACTGACAACACAAAGATGAAATGAGACTCACAAGAAAATAAGTTCAACAAAGGAAAACAACAGAATACCTACTACACCACAACCAATATAACAGTGCTAGACAGTGGTGTTATGTCAACACTGGTTTCCTCAATATTTTCTCAAGCTGGAGAATCTCTCACTATCTAAAGGTTTTGTAAACATATCAGCAAGCTGATTAGTTGTCTCAATATGTTCAATGTTGATCACTTTGTCCTCTACCATATGTCTCAGGAAATGATGCCTTATGTCTATATGCTTAGTTCTAGAATGTTGGACAGGATTCCTAGAGATACTTATGGCACTTAGATTGTTGCAGAACATGAGAAGTGTATCACTATCTAGCCCATAATCTGAAAGCATGTGTTTGAGCCACACAAGTTGGGTAACACAGCTACCAGCTGCTACATATTTTGATTCAGCAGTTGATAATGAAACAGAGTTCTGCTTCTTGCTATACCAGGAGACCAAATTATTCCCCAAATAAAAACAGCCCCCACTTGTGGATTTCCTGTCATCCACATCACCTGCCCAGTCAGAGTCACTGAAACCAACCAAGTTAGTGTTAGTGTCATAAGAATACCAAATGCCTAAAGGTGAAGTTCTAGAGATATATCTAAGAATCCTTTTCACAGCAATCAAGTGAGATTGCCTTGGCTCAGCTTGGTACCTAGCACAAACACACACTGAAAACATGATGTCAGGTCTAGAGGCAGAGAGATATAGCAAACTACCAATCATGGATCTGTACAATGTTGGATCAACATTGCTGCTAGTGCCATCTTTTGTTATCTTCACTGAAGAGGACATAGGAGTTTTGCAAGTCTTGGACTCTTGTAGCTCAAATCTCTTCACCATATTTCTTGCATACTTCTCCTGGTTCAAGAAGATACCATTCTCCAACTGCTTAACTTGTAGTCCCAGAAAGTAATTGAGCTCACCAATCATGATCATCTCAAATGTTCCTATCATAGACTCAACAAATTTGTCTAAGGTAGACTTGTTAGTAGAGCCAAATACAATATCATCCACATAAATTTGAGCAATGCATATATCAGAGCTTTTTCTAAGGACAAACAATGTTCTATCACCATCTTCTCTATTGAAACCTAGGCCTAACAGAAAGTCAGTTAGCCTCCCATACCAAGCTCTAGGAGCCTGTTTTAAGCCATACAAAGCCTTTTCAAGTTTGTACACATGGTCAGGATGTTTAGGATCAGCAAAGCCTTCAGGTTGTTCTACATAAACCTCTTTGTCAATTAAACCATTCAGAAAGGCACCTTTAACATCCATTTGGTAAAGTTTAATCCTAAGACAGCAAGCAATAACAAGAAGTAATCTAATTGATTATATCCTAGCTACTGGAGCAAAAGTCTCATCAAAATCTATACCTTCTACCTGAGTATAACCTTGTGCAACCAACCTAGCTTTGTTCCTCATAATTACACCATTCTCATCAGTTTTATTTTTGATAATCCATTTTGTACCTATTACATTCACATGTGATGGCCTAGGCACTAGATTCCAAACTCTATTTTTGGTGAATTGTAAGAGTTCCTCTTCCATGGCATTAATCAAGTAACTATCCTTAAGGGCTTCAGTTACATTCTTAGGTTCAATGGAGGACACAAAACAAGATGCATTATCAACAGTACATGAAGAAGACATGCAAACACACAACTTAGCCATATCCTTGTAATTGACTCTTTCTTTGTTGCGTGTTCTAACTCTTTCAGTAATTTTTCCAATTACTTGAAAGGTTGGATGATCTCTTTGTATCCTAAGAGGAGGATCTCTTCTGGATACATGAACAACTTCATCTTCAGAATCTGACAGCACAGATGTTGGCCTAACATTGGGAGTTTCTGGTGCTAGGTCATCATTTGTTCCAGTTTCTAGTTCAGCATCTCCAGCGTCTGTGTTCAATGTTGAGTCCAATGTTGGAGCAACATCTCAACCAGTGACTTCTTCAGTACCTGCAGAAACAGTTAAATCATCAAAAATGACATTCACTGATTCTTGAACAGTATGCAATCTTGGATTGTAGACCCTAAAAGCACCACTATTAGGAGAATATCCAACAAATATACACTTTTCACTTTTGGGATCAAATTTGCTCAAATAGTCTCTATCCTCTAGCAAATAGCAGTTAATACCAAATTCATGAAAGTGTGCTACTGTTGGTTTTGAACCCTTTAAGATTTCATAAGGTGTCATAGTAGTACCAGGTCTAAGATAAACTCTATTACTAATATGACATGCAGTATTCAAAGCTTCAGCCCAGAGTTTCTTAGATAGGTTTCTAGAATTCAACATTACTCTAGCCATCTCTTGAAGTGTTATATTCTTCCTCTCAGCAATCCCGTTTTGATGAGGTGTTTTAGGTGCAGAGAACTCATGGAAAATTCCTTTAGTTTCACAAAAATTAGCAAATCTTACATTTTCAAACTCTTTTCCATGGTCAGACCTAATTCTTCCTACAGAAGTGCCATACAGATTTTTAATACTAGCATGCAAAATCTTGAATGTGTTGAAAGCCTCTGGTTTTTTTTTTCAAAAACTTAATCCATGTATATCTTGAAAAATCATCAACAATAACAAAAGCATACTTCTTACCATTCAGGCTACTAACCTCAATATGACCCATGAGATCCATATGTAGGAAATCAAAGCACTTATTAGTTCTAGGGTTAGTACTATGTACCTGAAGTGGTGGATGGACAGCTTTTGTTTGTTTACCTTTCAGGCAGTCTTCACAAACAATTTTACCTGGGCTAGTCAACTTAGGCAGTCCTCTCACAGCCTCTAACTTCTGTAGTTTCTCCAGATTTCTATAGTGCACATGTCCTAACTTCTTGTGCCACATGACAGATTCATCTACCTTGGCATGGTAGCATTCAGCTTCATCTTGAGCAAGATAACAGTTATCCTTTAATCGTGTACCTATCATGACACGGACATTGTCACTATTAAACACATCACATGAACTTTTATCAAAAGTAACTAGCAAGTTATCATCACAAAGTTGACTTATGCTAATTAAATTTGCTTTCAATCCTTCAACCAATAACACATCCTTGAGTGGCTGAAATCCTTCAACATCCAGTACTCATTTTCCAATGATTTCCCCTTTTGTGCCTCCTCCATAGGTAACTATTCCAACAGTCAAGGGGATTACATCTTTCAGGTTGTCAATGTTTCCAGTCATGTGCCTTGAGCATCCACTGTCAAAATACCACTTACCTGCAAGGTTAGAGTAAACAGCAGAGAAGACGACATTGCAAACAATTTTAACATTAGGAGTTTTTAACTTTTCTATCCAAGTTCTACTTTTATGTCCTTCAGCTTTGTTACCTAATGTTGGGATAACATTCAGATCAGAGGTTCTCCTAACATTGGTACTGCTATTCATTCATGTTTTCTTCTCAATCACACTTCTAAATTTTTTACAATAAGGCTTAATGTGACCAGGTTGAAAATAATATTGACAGATAAAAAGTAGGCTTTTTTACAGTGTTGACAGGAATTTCACTACTCACACTACTACTTTCCTTGATAAAACTAGCTATTAAATAGGCAGAATCAACATCTTCAGAGGAAGGTTTCTCAACATAGTCCAAACCATTTTTACCTTGATTTCCCATACTCAGCACTTCATCAAGCATAGATGTAGAGGAGTTCCATTTGTCAATGGTTTGTTCAGCTTTATCTAATTTTACCTTTACCTCTTTCAGTTCACCCTCAGTTTTGTCAAGGTCTTTCTCATACAGTTTCAGCATCTCCTTCATGCATCTAATCTCTTCCTTCAAGATTTTGTTGCTTTTGATGAGATTGTGATTCACAAGCAGCAGTTTGTGGTAGATAGACTTCAGGTCTTCAATGATTTCCTCTTGGGACATTTCTCCTTTAAAGAAATATTCTTCATCTAGATTCACTGAGCCATGAAAACAATCAAAATGTTAGATTCATCAAAGTAGGACGCAAGATAAGGTTCAGTATCAGTATCATATTCATCCCAATCTACAAAGAAGGTCTCCTGTTCTGATGTTGGATCCTGAATGTTGGGGTAACATTGAGATCTGAAGCAATTCAGGGAGTCTTCTGGCGTCTAGTCAATCTGAGTGAGTAGCGCAACAGTTTGAGCCTCTTCTGATTATTCTTCAGCTTCTTCAGAACTAAAGTCATCTTCATTGAAATCATCTACACAAACCCAGTGAGAATTTCCTCTTTTTCTAAGAGTGTTAGCACATTCATTAGCCATATGACCATATCCATTACATTTAAAACATTGAACATCTTTTAACTTATCAGCTTCTAAAGGAGTAGGTTTTGATGCCATGTACTTTACAAACTTATGAGGTAATTTCTTATAACCTGTGGAACTATTACTAAGATTATTTTCTTTACCTGTTCCTTTAAGGTTCAGCTTATTAAACTTCTTAGTAATTTACCATAGTTTGAAGAAGTTAATTCATAATCATCATCACTTTCATTGTCAAGACTTGATCCTCTTAAAGCAACAACCCTATGTTTGCTAAGTTGTGAGGCAAGCTCCATCTCAAATTCTCTAAGAGTATTCATCAAGACTTGAAACTGTAGATTAGCAAGGTTCCTAGATTCACTCATTGCAATTTTCTTGAGAACAAATTTAGATGACAGTGTTCTCATAGCTTTATAAACCATTTCTTGATTAGTCATAGCAAAACCTAGATTTTCACATTGGTTAGCAATATCAAGAATTTTCTCAAAATAACTGTCAACACTTTCATCTTCACCCATCTCAAGTTTTTCAAGTTGCAGAAGCAGTTGTCTATAATTAGAATCTTTAATAGCAGAATCTCCTTCACAATGTAATTCAAGTATATCCCAAGCATGTTTGGCTTTTGTACAATTATGGATTAACTTGAACATGTGATGATTAACCTAACTAAAGATAGCATTAAGAGCTTTTTCATTAGAGTTATAGAGACTTACCTCTGCTGCTGTCCAGTCTGCTTCTGGTTTTGGTACTAGATCACCTTCACCATCTCTTGGTATTGTTGGAAGAGAGTATCCATTGATCACGGATTGCCAGGCTCGAATATCAATAGCTTTGATGTGAGACCTCATCCTGATCTTCCAATATGCATAATTGGAGCCATCCAAAACTGGAATCCTGTTGGTATTAGGATTGACACTGTCCATAAAGGTTTTAAAAAAAATGCTCCTCACAACAATTCACTCACGAAGCAGACAAGTACGAACTACTTAACCTCTATGAACTAGACGTAAATAGTTGATACAAAAACTTCGCAAAAGCAAGACGAAGACAATACAAAGAATTTAATCTCTCAGATTATTTAGCACTATTGTCTTGTCATCATCTTGATGAACTTCACATCATTTATAGATTTCATGAGACTTGCACGCCAAGATGTGTTGTTCACAGTTTTGGTAACTCTTGTTGTTTCCTTGTTGAATTTTGCCTTCTTTGTGAACTTCATATCTTTCCTGAATATGTGTTTCTTTTATTACCAATCTAACAAGGCAACACGTCTTCTTCAAATCGGAGAATCCTGGAAAGAATCAAAGTTGCAGAGAATCCAATTTGTTTCCTTCTTTTGAAAGCGTGTTGAGTTGACTAATTCAACTTGGCTTGAATTATGGAAACTTCAAGTAAGGAATCATCCATAGCTCTTCCTTATGATTAAGATACCTTCCTGGACATAAACATAAACAACTAAAACCGTGGAACTTGATTAATAGGTGAATAAAGGCAAAACTTAAATTTGGCAACTAAAGCACAGTTTTCGCATATACTCTCGGCTTTCAATGTTCTCCTCAATGTTGACCCAACATCGTCTAACATTGCATCGTCTAACATTGATTCCATAAAACCCTGCACTTTCAGGAACATCAGAGCTTGGTGTGAAGATATGAATATCAATCAATGATTTACAACAGTTTACCACCCATAAGCTAATAGTCAAGTTTAGAACACGAGTAAAACTCTTGTTGAGTATCTCAAAAAACTCATGCATGAGTTGAAACATTCATGGATATATGCGCTTCAACAGGGTCATGTATATCGTACCACACCGTGTACTTTAACAAGCTAATCATGATTTCTATTATACGGCTCCAAAGTAGTAATTCCAGTTGAAATCTCCATGCCAACTCAACGCATCTTGACCTACAATCAAGAAGAAGTTACTAGATTGAACTTCGATGACCTAGAGTTTATTGGCTCAACGCACGACGAGGCGTATGAGAAAGCACAAGCCTACATGACCATGATGGCTAAGGTTTATGACAGAAAAGTCCAATTTAGACAGTTCCAAGTGGGAAACTTAGTCCTGAGAAGAATCAAGGCACATAAGCGAGTTGGAAAACTCCAACCCTCACGGGAAGGACCATACAAGGTCACTAAGGGTCGCTCTAAGGGCTACTACTATATGTAGGAAATGGATGGTCACAATCTAGCACGTCTATGGAATATCAAGAACCTGATTTCTATGTATACTTCGGATACGTAGGCAACTTGGTTTGTGTAGTCTAAAAAATAATAAAGATTTTTTCATATTTGTCTTTGCTATGAACATGTTATGTGCAAAACACTTCGATATTTTCTCTCTAAAAGATGAGGAGAAGTAACACGGCACGACTAACATGTCGCCAATACCTTTTCAAGGAAAAATAAAGTAGTAGCACCTCATAGCTGGGATAGCTCCGCATAAACTTGAATCAAACGCCCCTGTCATTTTTTTAAGGAAAAATGAAGGAGTAGCACCCTATAGGTGGAATAGCTCCGCACTCAAACTTGAATTAAATGCCCATGTCACTTTTTCAAGGAAAAAAGGAAGAATAGCACCCCATAGATAGGCTACCACCCTACGTACCACTAAGAATTCATATTTTGAAGCAAAAAATGAAACGGTGACAACCTTTGGAGCAAATTGCATAAGAACTGCGGATTAGTGAAAAACTTTGTTGCAAAACATTTATTCTCGCTCAATTTAACTACCTAGTAATTTTCCTCATTGGGACATGTCATACATGGTTGTAGGTGCTCGATCTAGAATGCACGTATTGCAATGCATGGTAGCACTTGAATGGGTGACATCCTAGACCTAGGTTTCACTCAAGATTGCGTAAAATTGGTTGAGGAATTGATAGCACAAGATTGCGTAAAACCAAGATAAGAAATGGTTTCACTCGATTACGTAACATCCTAGACCCAGGTTGTGTTCGAGAATGTGTAAAACCACATGAGGAATTGGTGGCACAACATTGCATAAAACCAACACAAGCAAGTTGGTAGCACAGATTGCATAAAACCAAGATAATGCATGGTTGCATTCGAGTACGTAACATCCTAGAGCCAGGTTGTTACTTGAAATTGCATAAAACCATATGACATAAAGGTAACAATTGAGTGTGTAAAATCCTAGACCTAGGTTTTATTCAAGATTGCGTAAAACCATACAAAT
Organism: Linaria vulgaris; assembly: GCA_948329865.1. Taxonomy (NCBI): domain Eukaryota; kingdom Viridiplantae; phylum Streptophyta; class Magnoliopsida; order Lamiales; family Plantaginaceae; genus Linaria; species Linaria vulgaris. The sequence goes on from OX415251.1 coordinate 65,827,369, forward strand.
GAGGGGTAGCACTTTAATACATAACATCGTAGACCTAGGTTGTATTCAAGAAATTGTAAAGCCTTAAGAATTCTAAGTAGCTTTGGAAACCAAGGAATGGAAGACAATGCAAAAAGACCCACATAGCGCGAGACACGACACACATCTAAGGCACATTTCTCAAAAAGAAATCGTGTGTTACAGGCTCACATGCCTAAACCACCTACTTGGTGATACAACTAAGATTGATCCTAGCTAATTTATAATTACAAGGATATACTTATCCGTACATGTTTCATAAAGGCCACTGGTGGTATTATTAAGTCAGTTACATAATGCCAAGGTCTAAGAAACCAAAAAACATCTCCTCGACACACGAGGATTGATAAAATAACACATCCTCTCCACACGAGGATTCATAACAGCATCTTCTCGAATTACGAGTATAGATAAAGCTAAACAATTCACTTATATCAAGAATTATAAATCGACAACAATAATCAAGAATAAGCAAAGTTCAAAAGCATAGAAGACTTGTTCAAAGATTAATCAAGACTAAAATGGAAAACATGCTATACGCATAGCACCCACAACACAGTCATGGCGTGCATAAGTAATATGTCTCAGACCTTATGACACCACATAACCTGCAAATATGCAAATATCCAAGCATAACGCCACATATTCGGTGGAATAACAAAGGGTTTCAACACCCATAAACATTATCCAAAAGCATTAAACAATGTACGGACAATAAGGCACATACTCCAACAAAATTACCAACACGGCAAATCATCAGATAAAGCCTCAAACTGTAGGCCCACTCACATTATCCACGACTATGTTAGTGTTAATCCCCATGTGTCGCTCTCCGAGCACTAGTAGTTTCTCCAACTCCTTCTGAAAAGTAGGGGTGTCCACCAAACGTCAGTAGCTCTCCCTCTCACGCACTAGGTCTGATACCGACTCACTAATGACATGTGATCCCACAGTGTCCATCGTAGCAGCACTCGAATCAGATATCATGATTATAGAGATATATTGTACGGTGGATTGAGAATTAAAGAGTCAAAAAAATGTACCTCTTGGGCACTAAAGGTTGTGGTGAACTGCGCCACACTCTCCATTAGTAGCCCAATGCTCTTTGAAAGCATGATAGCGCTAGGAGAAATTAGGTGTGTAGCTTTCGGCTCTGCATCACCTCCCTCGCCTTCCTTCACATGACTCTTCTCTGCTCTAGCATGAGCGACCATCTCAACGTCTATGGACATTAGGTCTATGTCACCTAGACAAAGGCTACATCAACTCCTAAGGCTAACAAAGGCATTGTGACAAGGAACCTTTAGAATAGCAGAACTAGGCGTTACATCAAAGACTACTTCCTTCTTACGTACGAAAGCCAAATAGTCATTGAGCTCTAATCTATAATCAAAGTAGTAATTGTTGGCATTTAAATTAGGGCCAACGACCTTGAAAGGAATAACATCTCCAAGGCACTCATCATAGCCCTTGTTGTTGTTTACTATACCTCTCTTTTCGATGATATACAACCAAGTCTCAGAGACCAAAAACTCTTAAGCTACCTCAACCTTGCGTTCATCACTCAACGGTTGCCAAGTAATGAGAATTAAAGAAAATATATTACACTCTCATATGAGCACATCATTTCAAAGGATAAGCTAACAAGAGATTTCACAAAAGAAACTCTTACCGCTGCATGTCCTCATTTGAATGCCTTTGTTTACTCTCTCTTGGCAATGGCAAGCTCAGCCTCAAGCCTTTTGATGGTAGCATCATGCTCTTGTAATGCGAGTCGACGTGACTACTATATGGAACGAGCTGCAAACAAATCCTATTCCAAAGAGACCCTCTACTTAAGGGCGGCATCTAACAGACCATACAAATTTTGTCTCCTGGGCATCTCTTCATCTAAGCGCTCCTCGACAGCCTTAAATCTTTCATTAAGAGCCCACATATTATTATCAGCATTCCTGGCAGAAACGACCTCCTTCTGAACAGAGCTCTCGTGCTCTTGTTGTTGGGTCAACATGCTATCATATTTGTTGATAAGAACTCTATTAGCTAACATAGACTGAAAGTATAAAAATACAACTAAGTCAATAACTCCAATTAAATAAACTGGTAGCGAGAATGATAGGAGTTGAGCAAAAGATACTTATCATTGTATCGCAATGGCTGACGAATCACCTCAACCCATCAGGCCCTCCAATAGTGGCAATAAACTCATTATCATCCAATTCTGGCATGATACTGCCCACATGATCCAAAGAATAAGCATCGATCAGTTGTTAACTGGGTCCCAGCTTAGTGCACAAATTCCCTATCTCATCAAGATGATCATTTGGGTCAGCCTCCAAGAACACGGCTGAATTTCAACCGCTACGGCAAATACAACGAGTATCAACATTAGGGCCCGCATGTGGCTCAGTGCCTGGTCTTTTCTTCTTCCCAGGCTCATTGGTCCCCTCCTCTGTATGTTCTTTCCCCTTCTCCTTGGCTTTAGCTCTGGAAACAACCTCATCGGCCAATTTCTTGGCTCTGGTGTTATAAAGGACACGAGTGGGAAACTCTGTAATCACAAGTAACCAGTACCGAGGTCCACCTCTACCATGAGTGCCTCTAGAAGTGCTACTAGGCTTAACCTCAACAGTAGGTAGCTCAACTCCAATCTCACCCGGCTCGAGGCCATCTCCAACCTGATCAATGCCCACAGACAAATCAATAGCAATAGGAGGAATATCCTCATCAATCACAACTCTCAAAGGGCTAATGCCCCGTGAACCACTCTCTCCATGAGGCAAACCCACCCTCTCGGTAAAAATGTTAGATGCATGAGAAAAGTCAACCATCTCATTGTTAGTAACTACATCATTACCGCGACTTCTACCTCAGCCTCCCCTACCTCTTCCACGCGAAGAGCCTCCACCACGAGTTGTCCTAGCCTGAGCGGTAGCATGCCTCAACTCTTGGGACTTGTCCCTCACCATGCTAACTGCATGTAATAAAACAAGGGTTAACGACTCGCACAAAATTACCAAAATGCAAGTATAATATGAAAATGTAAATAGAATATAAGCATGCTAAATGGAATAAAATAATACCCAAGGGTTTTGACCTTAGGTGCCTAGCAGATGAGACCCCACTCATTCTTAAAATCTCACTTGGCACAAGCTGGATGATAGAAGTGCTCCGACTTCAAAGTAGACAACCTGTCCTTTCGACCCTCCATATCGTCGGGTATGTCTAGCCAATCATCCACCTCTCCAATCCAATCAAGCTAGTAGCAGTCGAGCTCCCCAAGAACACTTTCCCTTATAAACAAAAATCCTTGCTTCCATCTTTTGCCAAAACTGTCGCCAGCTCCACTATAGTGCCACAATTGGCTCTTGCAGAAGCATAATATAATCTAGAGTTATCCCAGAACTCCTTGACACTACAAGGGAAGTCAAGAGCCAATCTGCTTACAATAAAGCCAACAACGGCACCATACACATTAGGAGTATAATGAGCAAGATTTAAACCAATGTCGAGCAAAATATTCCGAGTCTCAAATATGAGGTGAAAATAGTGATACACCCGGGCGCTGAAAGATGTATGTGGTCATCTGGACCCGACATGATGATCTCATACCCCCGTGGTATATCATACTCAAACCTAAATGACTCAGGCGTCCTATATGACGAATGCCAACAAAGTATATTGTCTAAAATAATTAATGCATAATAAATATGGGCAATACGCCCAGCCCTCTCATCAAATGCATCATATGCATCATCCCCCTCATCAGACAACAAACCAAGATTGTTGGCCTCCCCAGCGCGCTCGCGTACTCCACAAGAGGCACCCTCGTAATCATTGTCACTATCCTCTCTACAAGAGGACGACTCTACACTATTCACATCCTCTGACACCTCATCACCCTTACTAATAGTTCCAGATCTAGCATCCAGCTCAGAGGCAATACCAACACGTGTATGCAAATGCTCTAATGATTTTTTTTTCCAATTCCCATAATTCCTCTCTAAAGAAATTGAGCAGAGGCAATCAATTACCAGAAGAGAGAAGATGGTCAAAAATCTCTCGTGGACCTGAGCGTCTCGATCGCCTCATATGTGAAGGCCTCGGTCGATAGTACCTATCTCCCCTTAGTGAAGAAAAGTAATGTAGTCTGACGTGAAACCTCGGGTTTGGAGAGTAGTACGAGCATCAACCACTTGAGTACCCAATTTTTCCTTTTATCTGCGATTCAAATTCAGAAGACGGTCAAATACTAACTATAGAATAACGTATATACAAAGAATAAAAAACGGGTAAAACCCCCTGATAAACAAAGGCAAGATAGCCTTATCCAAGTCATATTAATTACGTTATATTGTTTACTTGCATATCGAATATCCACATTCGATATCGAGCCTATATTCGATATACACATCCACCTTCGATATACACATCCACCTTCAATATAAACATCCACCTTCGATATAAACATCTTCTTTCTATATAAACATCCATCTTCAATACAAACATCCACCTTTGATATACACATCCACATTCGATATACACCACTCCCGATACACTACACATGATATGAAGACTATCATCGACATCTCTTAATCCGATATCATCATTCCCTGATATCATAACTTACCCGATATACGTATACACTCAATATCCTCATATCTCCGATATCCATTACACTCAACATCGCCTAGACGAAATCCTCTACATTCGACGTCTTTTAGACTCGACGCCCAAGATCCTCGACAGACAGTTAATTCTCAAGTAGTATCAAAGAATTTTATCCCCAAGGTCCTTAACAGCTTTTATAAAAAAAAATTGCTGGTACAACAACAAAGAGGTCTCGCCCTCAGGACATATCGCTTGAAAAGGCGACTGTCATATACCCTCGCAGTAACTATGCTGACACAATAGCAAAGATGTCTCGCCCTCAGGACATATTGTGCTTGAAAAGGTGACTGTCCATATACCCTCCCCGTAAATATGTTGACAATACAGCAAAGAGATCTTGCCCTCAGGACATATCGCTTGAAAATGCGACTGTCCATATACCCTCGCGGTAAATATGCTGACACAACAGCAAAAGAGGTCTCGCCCTCTAGATAGATCGCGTGAAAAGGCGATTGTCCATATACTCTCGCGGTAGATAGGCTAAAACAACGGCTAAAGGCCTTGCCCTCATAACAGATCGGCCACATACAATGGCCTACATTAACAATGATTTATACATACAATGGTAAGAGGTTTCACTCTCATGACATGATGCCCTACAAAAGCGAATGTTTGTATATCCTTTGCGACAGATACGAGCAAAACTCCACACATTATAAATATCATTGGGATCCCTTCATAAATGAGCATTATTCCAAAGAAAAGACAAAATATCGACATATCAATATAAAATCTGCTTCGACAACATTTTTTCATCAATGATTATAAAGTTATACAAGATGGTGAAACAACAAAGGATAACTCGACTAAAAGATAAGCGACACGAAAATCAAACTTGGTGAGGCAATATCGCTCGGGCACGTGTGGTCCGGATATCTGGGGATGTGTTATTGAAGTATTTTTGTTCGGAGCGCCTATCTCGAATTTGAGGAAGGGAGGCACGATGATTTTATTAAGGACTTTATTGAAGTACAATGGGTCGTGTGGAAATACAAGTGAGAGCTAGAAGAATACGATAAATTCTAAGTACAATAAAGTATAAAGTTGTGGAGAGTGTTCTTTTGTTGATTTTGTAGTGACTGATGTGCTTGAATTTGAAGTTGTTGAATGTGAATCTACCTTCTGTTGAAATTGGGGAACTATTTATAATGTTAGTCCCATGGGTCTTTGGCTAATGGGGCCGGGTCTTGCCGTCTTTATTCCATGGGGTGCTGGTGGCCAATGGTGTGAAGGTCTTCTACTCCAATAGGGGTCATCTGTCAGGAGGTGACCAATAGTGTGGGTTAACTATAGTTCCTATGAGCGGGTAATGATGACGTCTACTCCAATGGTTTTGGGAGGTGGTATTGAACCAATGCATGAGAACTGGCCAGCACCAATAAGGTTTGCTATTTTCTACCCCAATGAATGAGTCGATCAATAGGGTGCGATATTTCCTCATTATTAGGGTGGTTGAGATGTAGAGTGAACGGAGATGGCTTGCACGTCTTCCAAGTAGGGTTATGGTTCATGGTCAGCCTGAATGACTGGTAGCTCGTCTGGATCGTATGTTCTGGAGGAGACATGAGGGTCGTTCTTTGATATGGTCATAGATAAATTGCTTCGAGATTGTGGTAGGTCTTGACTTCTCCTTGTACTTGCTCGTGTCCTTAGTATTTGTTATGTGCTCATGTTACCTCAATATTGGCTAAGTGTTGGTGATGGTCTCTCGGGAGTTTGAGAGGTACTGAGTGCTCATATGAGTATTATCTTCTTGGACTGTGGGGTTCCAGGGTCATTCCTCATGGGTGCCCGAGTTCGGGTAGGTGCCAGGTCATTGAGGGGAATGTCCAAACCTTTGTGGTCTCACCGTGTTGCTTTTAAGAGGTGTTGATCAGACAAGCTTTGGGGGTACCTTCTCCGGGTGCTCTGACCGAGTACGCTGTGGGGGTGTTTGCTAGTCATGACTCGGGGATACCTTCTTCAAAGTCTGGACCTTTGGCCCTTGTTTGGGTATGGGTGGTCGTGGCTTAGGCGTATCTCTCCGCAAGATGGCGAGTCATTTTTGTAGGGTACCCATTTTTCTGCCCCTCTCCGAGGGTGGGGTAGATTATGCATCATCAGGAGTCCCCTCATTTCTGAGTGTATTTTGTAGAAATCACTTGGAACCCATTAAATGAGTCTATGCGCTGTCGAGCATTTTCTACAATTGTGGTTCTACATTCTCCACGTGGCACTGAGTTGGCCACACATCAAAGGCGTCGTTTGGGCTTCTTTCCTATACATTGAGGGGACTCGTAGTGATTTGTCTCCATGCACCCGAGCTTCTTTGTTTTCCCTCTCTTTTTCCTCTACTTTGAAATCTTCCAGTGATTTCATGGCTTCCTAAGCAGTTCCAGCGAGGAGGCGACTGGTGCGGCGAGACGCCGGATGGTGTCAAATGTGGTGGTGATAGGATCGGCGGTGTCGCCTTGTGTTGAAGAGGTGTCGCGACGCCATCACGTTGTCTCTGGTTCAGCAGAGACTTCTACCAAAAAGGCAAAGAAGGTGGTGGCGGTGGTGACACCACCAAGGGTTTTGGATAGGGATATGCGGAGCACAGTGAGATCTCTGGATGAGATCGAGACCGAATTCACCAATTACGGGGTGAGTACTGAGGCTTTGGAGGTCGTAGTACCTCATGGTCACGAGAGGGCTACTTCTCCTTGCCCAGGCTACTATACCGCCTACTTTGTGCAGATTAAGGCGGGGTTGCAATCCTTCCTCTAGGTTTTCTATTGGGAGGTCTTCAAGGCTTGCATGCTCTGTCCGAGTCAACTCTCTCTGAAAGGATGGTCGGCTCTGGCGGCATTTGCTTTCATATGTGCATCCTACACCCATCCATGCTCGGTGTATAGGTTTTTTGGGGCGTTCGATTTGGTGAGCTCGTCCACGGACAAGCTCTTTTACACTTTCACCATGCGGAAGTCGACGAAGAGGATTCTTCACAATCTTCTTGGGTCACACAACAGTTGGAAGGGGAAATTTTTCTTCGTCCATCCCACCGTTGAGGGTTTGCTGGCCGATGCTCCGAGGGAGTGGAATCTAGACCCCTGAATTCTGGCCGACCTTGATACTGTAGAGGCCACGAATCAATTTGTGGCTGAAGGATTTTTTGAGTAGGGTTTTAGCTGGAACAAGATGTCACATGTCAGTGTTTTCTTGGCTCTTTATGAGAAATGTGGTCTAAACGACTTGCTGGCTACGACGCCCTTCGTATGGGATAAGCGTCCTGAAGTCAGTAAGTATTTTAGGCACCCTTTTGGTAGTTATTTCCTCGTCAAGTTTTTATTCATTATTGAATAGGATTTTCTATTTTGCAGAGGTTATCATGGAGACGTTGAAGTGCGACGCTCTCCCTCCTTGTCCCTCCAATAAGAAGAAGAAGGCCATTTCTCCTAAACCTCGGAGGACAGGGGGGTCGGCTACTTCAGTGGCATCAGCGAATGATCCCTTCGGTGAAAAGAGTGCTTCGGCTGAGGCCTCCTCCCATACGAGTCAATCGACTTAGAAAGAGGTTGGCCTAGTGGGAAGGAAGCGACATCGGGAGCAGGCCGAGGTTTCTTCCAAGATTAAGGTCATTTTGCTGTAAGACTCTGAGGATGAAGGTCCTCTTCTGGCGCGGGTGGGAGAAAGTCCCACACCCTCTCATCTTTACTCTACTGTGCAATCGGGGTCCGACGTAGGTCGGGACTAGCTGGCGAGGCATTACCAGGCGGCGGTGCAAGCTGACATCGGTGGGATTCCGTCGGGTGAGCCATCTACTTCTTAGCCCCCGACTGCCGGGATGGAGTCAGTAGCGGAGAAATCTTATTCTCCTCCTCCTAAGCGCCAAGGAGTTGGACCTTCTGATTTTCAGGCCACTCCTGCTCGGGAGGTCGAAACTTGGGGTCAGGTCACCCTTTTTCTAGTGCAGTTCTTTTTGAAGAGTGTCGTAGGCTTGGGAGCTCAAACTTTGGGCTTTTCTCGAAATCTAGCCGCCTTAGTTTCCTCTTCGACCTATCCTCTGTTAGATGCCCAAGATCTGGGTCTGGTTACGGAATTGTGCGCGACCTTGGTAAGCAACATCATTGTAAGCACGTACATTTTATTCTTTCTTTCTTATGTTCCTTCTGATGATACTCATTTCTTTTGGCAGGGCCCCATCGGAATACGAGGTATGTCTCCTTTTTACAAGGAGGCGGTTTGCGAGAAGGATGTCCTAAGGGAGTGGGAGCAGCAGTTGAAAGATCGTCTGGCTGCTTTCGAGAAGGAGAAGGAAGCACTGGTCGCGAAGGAGGCTGAATGGGCCCAGAAACTCAAGACCTCGGAAAAGTAGGTGAAGTCACTTCAAGAAATCTAGGAGAAGATCATGACGGATCTGGAAGAGCGACTGGCGGTTCGCGAGAGAGAGGTGAGAGAGCAACTTGCCCCCTACTTTGAGGGTCATCTTTTGTGGGGCTTCCGGTCTTGTCGATAGTTGGCCTCGCAGAGAGGCATTTTCCGCTCTGACGTTAACATCCAGAGGCTATCCATGACACTGATGATTCATCCTAAAACCCCCGAGGAGACCCTGAACTTTCTGCCTGGTAGCGGCTCAAGAGTTCGAGGTTCTCCGGCCCCTTCAACCGCAGCGGTCACTTCTCTACCCCCTCGAGCGTAGATTACCCTAGGGACTCTTATGGCTGGACTGGCCTTAGCTTGTTTTAGTTTTTTCCTTAGTTCTTTCCTTTTTGGAGTTGTACCGGGTCGTCCCCCTGGGCTTTTAACTATTAATGAAGCTTTTCGGATCTCCACATCTTTTTTTTTGTTGCGTACTTGTTGCCATCATTTCTTACTTATAAGATGTTGTTATTAGCTTCCTGAGCACGCTAGTCTCTTTTCCTTTTGCGGAAGGGGTTTCTTCCATTAGGGTTTGAGGGTTCCGAGCATCACGACCTTGGGGTCCTCATATGTCTTCGTTAGTAATCAAGACCATTGGAGTTAGTAGCCGTCGTGGCCTTCTTTGTGAGAGTTATCCAAGGGTGACCCGTTTAGGGGGGTCTGATGAGACTTCCCTACATAGGACCCGGGATTTCACGAGAAGGGCCAGACATTAACTCCGATGATTGATCTTACCATCGTTAGAAAAATTTTGGATTTCATCTATGATCGCTAGTGGGTGTCGTTGGGGTTCCTCGTGGGAGGAATGGTCGAGAGAATGGCTTCTGAGGTGGTCGTGAATTTGAATCGACCCACCTTTTTGTTCTCCCAACCGTCTGTCTTGGGAAGAGGTGTTCATTTAATGCAAAGGGACATGGGGAGTTAGGGCGCCGACCTAGCTCCCCTATGGTGACGTCTGACATGATAGAGTCGCAATGATTAGGGAAAAGTGGCGGTTCAGTTGGGTCGTGAGTGGGCAACTGAAGGATTTCACCGTTTGAATCATGGGCTTGAAAATGACACGACTCGAGATACGAACCATTCTTTTTCTTGCTTATAAAACCGCGACCACCTTCACCATTCTTCTTCATCACTTCATTGCAAAGCAAATACTTCCTCTGCAAAAATATTTCTCTTCTTTTCTGCTTTTCTGTGATCATGGTTTCTCAGGCCACCACCATTTTCTCCAGCGATGAAGATTCGCGTGATTCTCCTATCTTTAAGCCTCATGTTCAATGAGGTAGCGCTTCCGCGTCCCATCGGAGTTACCGCAGAAGGGTTGTGCGTTCATCCTCCGTCTGTTCCGCTTCACGGAGGTGAGCGAGAGGCTCTCATACCGGCGGTGATGTTGTCGTTCTGTCGGCGACATTGGTGGACCGTGTATTCGCCGTTTTGGCCATCGGGCTCCTTACTCGAATCTGACTGAGGGTGCGGTGTTTCGGATCGAGAATTTGGGCCCAAAGCGCATGATTGGTAGGCTCCGGGTTGGATCCACGGCCTCAGTAATGAACATGGTGGAGGTTGAGTCATTGTAGGCGGATTTTAACATCCCTTTCGATCAGGTGAATATCATCATTCCCTTGGATACGCAGAGGGCATTTGATCCTCTCGAGGGTTACATGATGGTGTATGCGGAGCAAGTGCATTGCGATCTTTGCCACTTTTTCCATCCGGTCGTGAGGGACCGCTTCGTGTTCTAGCAACTGTGCCCGAGTCAATTGACTCCGGCCTCATATCGCCAACTAGTGGGGTTTATACTTTGCTGTCATTTGGTGAACATCACTTGTACTCCATAGACCTTGGCGGGGGTGTTCAAACTGCAGGTCATTACAATGGGCTCACCCTTCTTTTCCTTGTGTGTGCAAGACAGCAAGCGAGTGTTCTTGGCCTCGGTGACTAACGGTCCTACTAGCAAAGGGGATTGGCGTCAGAGGTATTTCTTGATGTCCCCCCTCGGAGAGTCATCCGCTTAATGGGCTTTGTTGATCCGACCACTACGGTGTGCACGGAGACTGCTGCCTATTTGGAGGACAAAGGTCTCTTTGACGGCCTCTACGACGTGTTCTCAATGCTGAACAGTCCCATGGTCTTGCTCCTCGCAGGTTTGCAAGATGGCCTGGTGGACTAACGCCCTTCTCCGATGACACTCTGACAACACTTGGAATTTCGTAAGTGCCTATTATTTTAATAAAAAAATTGAATGTGCCTCGAAACCCCTATCCGAGTATATACAGTATACTCATTTCTTTTTCTTTTTTCTTTTTCTTTTTTTTTGACCCCCATTGCCTTAGTTTGTAGGTGCGGAGATGGCATCGCACGCTCGCTGCCCTTTCTAGGGTGATGTTTTATCTATGTCGGTCATGGCTTCGACCTGTCTGTTTCGGAAGGCCGGGGTTCGTCTGCCAGTTTTGTGTCTACCGAGTCTTCAAGCTCGTTGGACAGTAAGTACTGTCCCAAGGCTCTTGGCAGTCAACCCGCTATTGACGCGGATGTGGTAATGGCACAGGTGGAAGAGAGGGCAAACTCCAAAGGTATGCCCCAGCCAATGGATCCCGTGATGGCTAGGCACTTCACCTATCACTTTATGCCTTCTTTCGACACCACTCTTGATTTTGGGGCCTTGCCAATTTCTTCGTTTAACCCGACAGATAAGGCGCATGTCGTTGGGAGTCCTTCGAGGAAGCGGGAAAGAGGTTGGGATGGAGGGGCGTCGACCTTGAGAAATGACAAGGAAAAAGTGGTGGTCGATCCCTTTCATGCTGTGAAGGACGATTGCCGACCCCAGTCTCCCGCCAAGAGAGGCAAGTTTAAGCTAACCCGGGAGGAGGAAGAGTTTCTTCGTACTCCCGTTGTGCCTTTGATTTTTGTTGAGGGCTATAAAGATCCTGCCCACTACACTTCTTTTGTTAGTGGGATCGTGAATCTCGGGGACCGCGAGATCCTGGGAGGCAACAGTGATACGACCTATGGGAGCGCTTTTGTTAGAGCATTTGTGAGGTAACGCCCTTATTCTTGGTGTATATTTTGATTTCTGCTTGTCATAGATCTCGTGACTCTTTTTTTTTTGCAGCTTACTGTGCTCAGGGATGCCTTGGGCACGTATAGAGCCAACCCAACTGTCCTGAATGCTGCAACGGATGCACGTAATGTTCTTCGAGTCTCGCTTAGGCATGCTTGTGAAGAAGCTGCTCAGCTGAAGGCGGCTTTGAAGGAGACTCGTGGGCGTATGGCTGAGATAAGAGCGTCATCGGATCGGGACTTAGGGGAACTGAATAGTTGCGTGAATGAGGCTATAGCTAAATCCGATGCTAAAGCCATGCGTACCGCAGAGGAGGTCCCCCCGCTTTGAGAGGAATGGGATCGCTTGCTCCGCCAGCTTGAGGATGCAAGGATAGAGCTTCAAGTGGGAGTCGCCAGTGCCCGACTTGACTTGGTCGGGCCACCCTGGAGCCATACACAGGCGTCCAAGACGAGGGACCTCGTCCAGGTGGGGTACGGAATGGCGATTTCTTCCTTCGCATTTCTCCTTGGTGTTCCTAGAGATATGGTGCTTCTGAGGCTAGACTTTTACTCCACCGCTTCTGATGCTCCCTCGTCGGATCCTCGTACGACTCCTTCTGGGGTTGTAATGATGCCTAATCCTTACGAATTGCCCGTGGAGGAACGATGGGCTTCGCCGGGAAGTGCCCTAGAAATGAGTAGTTTTTAGTCGGGCATAGCCCTTGTTTTGTATTTTTGCAGTTTTGTATAGGCGTAGTCCCCTCAATTCTCATTTTTGTCGTTCTTTTTATGGCTGTGTTCGGCATGTTTAATGGAAGGTCACTTTTCAGCTATTTTGTTCTTGCAAGTCATGAGACTATTTTTTCGAACGTAGTTATTTTATTACAAGTAGTATATTTGCTTTTACAGGGGTATAACCATTAAGTCAAAATACAAACATAATAACTACGCAAACAAAATTAAATCGCCGGAAGGGGTCGACTACAGAGCGTTCAAAGATAATACTTCCAAAGATTGAGGCTATTCCAAGCTCGTTCGAGCTCTTGGTCGTTCATGTTTTTAAGTAAGTAGGTGGCAGGCCCGAGGATCTTGGCAATCTGATAGGGGCCTTCCCACTTTGGGTCTAGTTTGCCGACATTCTTGGAGGCCTTCACCATTTTCAGGACGAGGTCTCTGACTTGGAATGATCGGGGTCGGACTCGGGCATTGTAGTACTTGGCCATAAAAGCTTTATAAAATTCCAAATAGGTGGCAGCTCTGATTCGCCTTTCCTCTAGGAGGTCTAGGGTTAGGGAGAGGTTGGCGTTGTTCTGAGCTTCCTCGTACTCCTAAACCCATAGACTTTGTTTTAATACCTCGGAGGGGACTATCGACTCAGTGTCGTAGACAAGGCTATAAAGGGTCTCCCCTGTTGCCGATCGGGGGGTAGTACGGTAGGCCCACAATACTCCGGGAACTTCTGCGACCCATTTTGACTAGTACTGATCAAGATGGTCCTTTAGCATTTTTCGTAGGGTTTTGTTAGTTACCTCTACTTGGCCGTTTCCTTGGGGGTACCCAACCCCTACAAAGTGGTACTTGATCCCCCATTTGTCACACCATTTTTCTACGATATCGTTACAGAACTGCAAGCCATTGTCACTTACCAGCTATTGTGGAACCCCGAATGGACTCAAAATATTTCTCCAGAGGAACTTTATCAAGACCTGACTTGTTATCTTGGAGAGGGGTTCCGCTTCGACCCACTTAGTGAAGTAGTCTATTGCTACTAGCAAGAATTTATTTTTGCCTCTATCAGGGATCATGGCCCCCCACGATGTCTATTCCCCAACGAGCGAGCGGACAAGAGACGTTGTCCTGCTCCCAGTGGGCGACTGGCTGATGTCTCATGGGGGCGTGCAGTTGGCATTTCCGACACTTCCATGCGTAGTCTCTACAGTCAGCTACCATGGTTGACTACTTATATCCTTGGCAGATAATTTTGGTCGCCATGCTCCTTCCTCCCGAGGGGTTGCCGCAGTATCCATTGTGGATTTCCCTCATGATTAGTCGTGCTTCTTCTTTGTTAATGCATCAAGAGGTCAGATAAGACCATGACCTTTGAAATAGGATTCCGTCCTGTATGTAATATCGGGCAGTGCGCCGATACATGGTGCGCTGCTTAGCTCGTTTGTGAGTGTACTTCTCAAGGTTCTTGATGAAGTTAAGATCTCAGTCATCCAATCCTCTTCAATGGGTGCCACTATCTGGATTTCTCCTTCCAGGCCCTGTCTTTCTGATTTCGGGGCCGAGGAGAAGGTTATCCTTCGACTGCTAATGGTCTGGGTTTAGCTGGCGAGCTTAGATAAGGCGGCATCATCTTGATTTTTCCAATATGGGGATCTTCTTAATCAAAAATTCTTGGAACAGGGTCGTTCCCGCCAGGACAGCTTCCAAGCATTTCTTCATGTTTTCTTCGCGCGCCTCGTAGGTCTCGTGGATTTGCTGAACTACGAACTGGAAGTCACTGTGGACCAGTATTGTTTGTATTTTTGCCTCGCTGGCTAGGAGGATTCCTAGCATGAGGGCTTCATATTCGGCCTCATTGTTGGATACGGGGCATTTTAGTCGTACGAAGAACTCTAAGACGGTCTCTGGCTTGTCTAGAGCTATTTTCTCGATGATTATGCCTACCCCCCAATGGGTGTTAGTGGATGACCCATCAATGTAGAGGTGCCACAGGGGTTCGGGCTCGTCCCCCTCAGGTTCCTCGTGTATCTCAGTAATGAAGTCTGCGAGTACCTGGGCTTTGATGGCTGGCCGGTAGAGTAGGTTAGGTGATGTCGAATTTTCCTAACTCAATAGCCTATTTGATCATCCGTCCCGAAACCTTGGGTTTTTTTTAGGATGGTCTGAAGAGGGTGCTCTATAAGCACAGTGATCGAATGCGCCAAGAAATAGCCCCAGATCTTTCGTGCCGCATAAACTATTGCTAATTCGACCTTTTTGATGCGAAAGTATCGGGTCTCAGCATCTAAGAGGGTCCTACTAATGTAGTAGACGGGCAAGTGTTCCCTTCCCTCAGCTCAGACAAGGACCACACTTACCGATTCTTTTCCCACGGCTAGGTATAGGAAAATCATCTCATTAGGGACTGGTTACACCAGGAGGGGCGGTCGAACCATGTAGTCGTTTAGTGCTTTGAAGGCTTCTTCACATTGGTCGGTCTACTGGAACTCTTTTATGTTTTTGAGGATCATAAAGAAGGGAAGGCCTTTCTCCGAGGAACGAGAAATGAATCTGTTCAGCGAGGTCATTCTGCTCGTCAGTTTTTGCACATCCCGTACGGTCTTTGGCAACTCCATGTTGAGTATGGCATCTGCCTTTTTTGGGTTAGCCTCGATTCCCTTCTAGGTAACCATATATCCTAAGAACTTCCCCCATCGGATGCCGAAAGAGTACTTCCGCGGTTTGATCTTCATTCTGAATTTATCCATGATTCTGAAGACTCAGGCGAGGTCACGGGCGTGATCCTCCCCCTTTAGACTTTTTACGATCATGTCATCGACATAGACCTCCATTGTTTCTCTGATCAGTCCTTCGAACATGAGGTTGACCAACCTCTAATATGTGGCGTCGACGTTCTTGAGCCCGAAGGACATGACTAGGTAGTAGAAGGTACCGATATCCGTGATGAAGCTGGTCTTCTCTTGGTTGTGGCTTTCCATCGGGATCTGGTTATAACCTTGATTGGCTTCCCAAACGGATAGGGGCGCATACCCAATTGTAGAATCAACAAAGTCTATGCATACGCGCTTATGACCTCCTAATTTTGGAACGAGGACCGCATTAGCCAACCATTCCAGGTATCGCACTTTCTGGATTTGGTGGAGGTCTATCAATCGTTGGACTTCTTCGCAGATTACTTTGTTTCTTTCTAGTCCCATATTCCTCTTTCGTTGTTGGACTGATTTGGCCGTGGGGTATACGTTAAGTTCATGTACGCATACCTCTTGGCTAATTAGCCCTGGGGGGCCGTCCTTCCAAGCGAAGAGGTGGTGAAACGACCTAAGGGTGGCAATGATGGCTTTTTCTATTTCTTCCCCGATGTGGGTACCGATCTTTACTGTTTTCTCTTCACTGCCTTCCACCAGTTATATCATTTTGAGCTCTTCAGCAGGCTGGACTCGGATCTCCTCTGAGCGGGCCCTCTTAGTCAAGGGTTGAGCCTCAGGGTGGTCAGACTCAATTAGCAAGGCGTTCATGCAGCATTCATGGGCTAGAGTTTGATCACCTTTAAGTTCTCCTACCTCGAAAAGGGTCAAGAACTTAACCTTTGTATGGAGGGTGGACGCGACTGCTTGGAAGGTTCGAGGGGTAGGTCATCCACAAATGGCATTGTACATTCGAAAGAAGCGTCCATAATCCAGAATTTGGTAGGCTCGGTACAGCGTATGACACCCTCCCCTCATGACATCGGAAGAGTTATGATTCTCACTATTTGGCATTGCTCTCTCAAAAACCATATGAGGGGTACTTCGACTGTCTCCATTCGGCTTTGGGAGATGCCTAGAGCCATGAACGTAGGCATGAAGAGGACATTAACTGAACTCCCCATGTCCATGAGTACTCTTCTTACTTGGTCCCTAGTATGGTGGTTGTGACCATGATGGGATCTCCGTGGGAGTACACGACAGCCAAGAGGTCTTCTGGTCCAAAAGAGATGACCGGTTGGTTAGCTACCTTGGCAGCAAAGACCTCCAGCTTGCTATCAACATTTCGTGCTTTTCGGATGTAATTTTGCTTTTCTTCCAGGTTTACAAACATCACTCCTCATTCGATCATGTTAACAGTGCGACCTGTGGGGGCGTTGTCGCAATACACACGAGGAGGCGGGGGTAGTCATTCCTGTCTAGAGACTCTTGCTCGTCATCCTCCTTGGGTGTCTCCGAGTGCTACTTTTTCTTTCTAGGTGCCTCCTCTCGCCCCCAATGTTTTGCGGGGTTACGTCTGTCGGGCACCACATAT
Source organism: Linaria vulgaris (assembly GCA_948329865.1). Classification (NCBI taxonomy): domain Eukaryota; kingdom Viridiplantae; phylum Streptophyta; class Magnoliopsida; order Lamiales; family Plantaginaceae; genus Linaria; species Linaria vulgaris. The sequence continues at coordinate 65,844,484 of OX415251.1, forward strand.
TTTTCTAAGTAGCTTAGTTTTAGGAGCCTGGAGATTTCCTGTTGGAGGTGGATGCACTCATTCGTCACATACCCATACGTCGGGTGGTATGTACAGAATTTTCCTGCGTATTTGAGCCTCTGGGCGTCTTTCGCAACTCGTGGCCACTTAAAGAAGCACTCATCCCCCCATGATGTTCATGACCTCAGTGGGAGATATTGTCATGTTAGGTAAGGGTACCGGCTCCAGGTTCTTCTTGACTCTTTCCCTCTTACCTTCTTCCTTATCGTCTTTTTTCTCTTTTCCTTTGCAGGCGGCCGCGGCTCGCGAGGCCTCGGCAGCCTCCAGGGTCTTGCGTGTTTCTTCTAGCTCCATGAAAGAATCTGAATTTTGCAAAAAGTCTTCATTGTTGATGGCCCGATTCCTCATAAGGTAGTTGGCAAAGTCCCCTGGCAATAACCCTCGGACAATGATGTCTGAGAGCATTTTGGGGTCAAAACGAGTCACTTCTCCTACGTCTTGAGAGAATCAGCGCATGTAGTCCCTGAAGGGCTCCTCTACATTTTACTGAATGTTGAAGAGGTGACCACAAGTCTTAGGAAATACCCTATTGCAGGCAATCTACCTGACAAACATCTGGGTTAGTTGTTCGAAGTCGTGGATTTTTCCCGATGGCAATTGGGAGAACCAAGATTGGGCTCGTCCGATAAGGGTTGTTCTAAAGACTCAGCATATGGCGTGATTCAGAGCTGACGCCAGGTGCATACATACTAAGTATTGGTTGATGTGATCATAAGGGTCGCGATCAGTACTTTCTTCAGCGTAAGTCGGGAGGCCTGCTGGCTTCATGGTAAGAGGGACGAGGGGGTCAGCTATGTGAGGTGTGAATGGCAATCCTGAGTAGGCTACCTCATCCCATGGGTCGAGGTTACGGCAAAGTTCTCGTATCTCTCTTTGCATTTGCTCAATCATGCCTCGTAGAGGGGCATCCGGGATTGGTAAGCGCTGGCGCCTTCCAACGGGCTCGAGATAGTAGGGATCATAAAGGCTGGGAGGATTCCAAGCTGCCCCTTGAGGACGGGGTGGTCTGGGAGGAGGCGCAGATTGGCGACATGGAAGGTCTCTTCATTCCTCAGAGCGTTCTCGATCATGACCCCGTCCGTTCTCCAAGGCCGTTGCACGATTTCAGTTGAACCGAGCAAACATGTTACGATACATGTCCCAGGGTACCTGTACATATCCCATGGCGGGTCCTGTCTCTGGGGGCGCCTGCTGGTCGGCTGGTGGTATGTGAGCGTCAGTAGTAAGTGGTGCTGGTGCTTCAGGAGGAGGAACATGACCACTTGGTTTTGGAACTTCCTCAGAAAAGGGGGGAAGGCTCGGCTCCCCCTCCGTTTGGTTGTCGTGGTTCTCCATTGATTCGATTTCAGTATTGGATCATGAGGATACACGTGGTGGTACTCTTCTAGCTCTTTTTCTGGCCATGCAGCTTTCCTCAAATTTTCTCAGAGAATTTAAGGCGTTCCCACGGACAACGCCATTTGGTGAGGCAATATCGTCCGGGCCCGTGTGGTTGGGATATTTGTGGATATTGTTACTCGAGTATTTTTTTCGGAACTCCAATCTTGAATTTGAGGAAAGAAGGCACGATGATCTTATTAAGGACTTTGAGTGAAGTACAAGGGGTTGTGTGGAAACACGAGTGAAAGCTAGAAGAATGCGATAAGTTCTACGTACAATAAAGTTAAAAGTTGTGGAGAGTGTTCTTGTGTTGATTTTGTAGTGACTGATGTGCTTGAAGTTGAAGTTGTTGAATTTGAATCTGTCTTCTGCAGAAATTGGGGGACTATTTATAATGCTAGTCCCATGGGTCTTTGGAATGGGGGCTGGTCTTGTCGTCTTTACTCCATGGGGTGCTGGTGGCCAATGGCGTGAAGGTCTTCTGCACCAATGGGGGTCATCTGTCAGGAGGTGACCAACAACGTGGGTTGACCGTAGTTTGTATGAGCGGGTAATGATGATGTCTGCTCTAATAGTCTTGGGAGGTGGTACTGAAATAATGCATGAGAATCGGCCTACCCCAATCATTGGTCTGCACCAATAAGTTTTGCTATTTTCTGCCCCAATGAATGAGTCAAACCAATAGGGTGTGGTCTTTCCTCATTATTAGGGTGGTTGAGACGTAGGGTGAATAAAGATGGCTAGCACCTCTTTTGAGTAGGGTCGTGGTTTATGGTCGACCTGAATGATCGGGTAGCTCGTCTGGATCGTCTGTTCTGGATGAGACCCTGGGGTCATTCTTTGCTATGGGCATGGATAAGTTGCTTCGGGATTGTGGTAGGTCTTGACTTCTCCTTGTACTTACTTATGTCCTTAGTATTTGTTATCTGCTCATGTTTCCTCAATTTTGGCGAAGTGTTGGTGATGGTCTCTCGGGAGTTTGAGAGGTACTAAGTGCTCCTATGAGTATTATTTCTTGGACTAGGGGGTTCTAGGGCCGCTCCCCATGGGTACCCGATTTTGGGTAGGTGCCAGGTCGTTGAGGGGAGTGTCCAAGTCTTTGTGGTCTCACCGTGTTCCTTTTAAGAGGCGTTGGTCGGACAAGATTTGGGGGTACCTTCTTCGGGTGTTCAGACCGAGTACCCTTTGGGGGGTGTTTGCTAGTCGTAACCCGGGGATACGTTCTCTGAAGTACGAACCTTTGGCCCTTATTTGGGTAGGGGTGGCCGTGGCTTAGACATGTCTCTCCGCAAGATGGCGAGTCATTTTTGTAGGGTACCCATTTTCCGCCCCTCTCCGAGGGTGGGATAGATTATGCATCATCAAAACTTATGTGGAAGTTACAAATAAACGAAATAAATACTAGTTGTCAAACACGTCCTCACGATATGGTATACGACAGAGAATACCTTGACAGGTAAACGTATCTCATATCCTATGGGATAAGGAAGATAAATACCTTAACAAGTATACATATCTCCTATCATACGGGATATGACGGAGAATAACTTAAGAGATAGACTTATCTTTTGACAACGGGACAAGGTGGAAAATTCCTTAAAACGGTAGAGTTATCTCCTATCCTATAGGAAAAGCCAGAAAATATCTTAACAGGTAATTTGTTTATTTACTATCCTACAGGATATGATAGAAAATATATAAGTAGGTAAGACGATACCTTCTATTTAAATGAGAAGAAATACGTGTCCTCCTACTCAGGGGCATAATACAAAAGACTACACTAATACAGGGTTTGATCTATATCGGGCTCTGAAACCCTCTTTTATTCATGAATCCAAACAAGGAAATGAGCAATGTCGACGACACAAATGAGACATGCAAGAAATGGCAGAGTAACATCTACCTTTACGCAACCAAACTACAAATACCAGAGTCACTTCGACCAATACGGTAATATGCCAGAAATAACAGAGTAACATCTACCTATACGGTAATATGCCAAAAATGGCAGAGTAACATCTACCTTTACGAAAACATGCTAGAAATGGCAAGAGTCACATCTACCTATACGGTAACATGCCAGAAATGGCAGAGTAATACCTACCTACAAGGTACCATGCGTAAATCGGTAGAGAAATATTTACATGCGCGGTACCATACCCAAAATACAAATAAATTTGTACCTGCGTTTTACCATGCCTATAACGACAGAGACATACGTACCTACAAGGCACCCTACCTAAAATGGCAACAAAACGTGCAGCTACGCGGTACCCTGCCTTAAATGACAATGAATCATGCACCTACGAAGTACCCTAACTGAAATGACAAGAAATCAAATACATGGTCCCTTACAAAGTATTCCTTTAAATATGACAAATACACAAGTTACTTTGAGACACCACACGAACTGCAAAAGTTCGCGCACAAATATGAGATGATGGGATTGTATTAATCCCAAAAAAACAAGAACAAAGATGAATCGGATTACAACATCAAGTACCCACGTGGTGGACGCCTTTTAAGGCACAACAACTAGTACATACGCGGTATCTATACCTCTTAAGGCGCAAAACAAGTACATATGCAGTACCCCGCCTCTCAAGGTGCAATAAACACCCAAGCGATACCCTAACTCTCAAGGGAACATAATCATCGCCAAACACCTCATTTAAATCTAGCGCGAGGGCATAAAATTCAAGCAGTTAGCTAGACGCTTACTCTGCATAGTGATAATAAAGTGAGGATAACACCTATATAATGGTAGAATACTAATATATGCTCAAAAGTAACACGAATATGATTAAACGTATAAATCGTTCATAACATAGTTTTTTGGCAATGGCATTACATATGTCATCGTACTGCGACTAATCTTACAACGAGAAACACGTTCATTATTGCGTGTGAGGGACGAGTCAAGATAAAGACCAAATTTTAAAACCTGTTGCAGTCGCAACGATTACAACATGTATATCCACTGTGAGGGTTAATATCTTCCCCATACTGGTCACTCAATTCAGAATCAATCCACTCTACGTGGTACGATATAGCTTTACCATTTATTTGCCGTTAAGTCGTCAATGAAGCTAGGACAAGCGATAAAGTCTCATTGCTAATAGATGAAAATTTTAAGGTGAAATGAGATTTCCAATAATACCATTGCGACCAAAAGATAATACAAGGTTCAAAATGAACAACTACTGTTCAAATGAATGAGGACGCACTGATAAAATAAAATCGCTCAAAAGCACAAGAAATGTTAGCCAAAAGATCATTCTGAGCAGCATAATATGCTACGATATACATCAGTGACCAATCAATAGCCCTTAGTAGCGCAAGCAAATGATCTAATACGAACTAGGTGCAAAACTAAGAATGTCAAGAAATTTCTCTGCATCTATAGCCGAAAGCCTTCTTTAAGATGACTGATCGCTCATTACCTATCTTATCATCTCTAAGATTGATAAATCACATGTTTAAGTTATATTGGAGAGAATCTTGACATCCCTCCTGGGACCTATAAGCGTTATGGACGTAAATTGCCTTTTACAAACATTGGCCTTGGAAGCCTCCAGTCTACCACGAGGGACTTTAACTTTCTCAAATGATGTTTCATATGACTATTTATCTCTCACTGCAACGTACCCTACATGGTATTTATACCGTATGGCATACTCAACCTGTTATCATAGATCCTACGTCACAAGGTATAACATGAATCGTTTGTGATACGAGGCCAACTACATCTACCTATTAAGTTACCAAAAGCGCACTTAGATGCCACCTCTAATAAAGTACTCGAATAACTCAAGAAGTACCTACAAAGTTTGAGTTGGTTAAGTACCCACCTCACCAGCGCGAGATCCAGCCACACTAACGTTATGGCCGGGCTAGAGCATTCAAATATTTTCACATATCCCAAACTTTTATGAAGGTAAAATCATAATAATCAGTAAAGAGCGCTTTCATTGGTGACTCTCAATCATCCGTCAACCTAACACAAGGTTGGTAAAAACCAAATTTTCATAAATAGTCATTTATACACAATCGCAAGTTATAATCACAATAATACATACCACATTGCACATACAAAACCCCAAGCAATCCAATTTGTCTCTAGCATTAACGCTTTTGGGGCCATGACGGCCTCGTACAGAGAACAACCTCCTCGTGTTCTACACTACTCCCTACTAAGACATATTTGTCCTTATATTATTATGGGCCCTCTTGCCCATCAACCCATCACACGAAATGGTTGAGCACCCACCTCGGTACGCACGCTTTTCAATGTAGCCCTATTGCAACCATGCATTTCATCCGCCTCCATATCGTCATTTGCATCAAATATAGGCATGTTACTCGAAATGTACTTCCTTAAGTGATTATAGAGTAGCAACGCATCTTAAAGTATCACGTCTCAATTCATCAAGTGACAACCACCTCTTCTAAGTTTTTAAATAATGGCAAACCCTATTGAAGGATATGACACGCATATGTAATCTTTGCAACGAGAATGTTAATGCTTCATTTCGTTAGAACGAAGTCAACAACTATCTTTTTGAAGGAAACTTGTTATGTCCCTAACCGGGTACATAAATTTAATTGAAGTGCAAGGTCTGAATTTACGATGGGTTTTCTCAACACCCCTATGCAAATTGGGGGACTAATAATGTTTCGCGTCGGCATCCAATGATAAGCGCTTAATCAGAGTTTAAAATTTTATTATTTTCCAACATCACATTCCAAACTTGGGGACTACTGGTATATCTAAATATCTGCCATATAACACCAATCACCCTCAAATCCAATCAATCTAACTATATCATATAATTAGAGTTTGAAGTATGCTCATGTTCCAAAAGCACACTCCAAACTAGGGGACTACTGATACTACATAATATAGTAATAATACGTGTCATGTCATGTGGATGTCACAATAGCAAGGGTCACCAATATTTGTGTATAAAAAAACTAGGCATCCAATGACATGTCATTGGAAATTCACGGATGTCTAGGCCATAATGCAACAAGTGGATTGCAATTCGGAGGTCTAGAGTAAAAGTTATGGCCGAAATGGTAGAACTGCGCAGATCAGGGACAACATATCAAATGTATGTCGAATTTGGGCTAAATTCGACATAGCCTGACATTTCGCCTATAAATACCCCTCTATTTGGCCATAAATGAGGGAGCGAATGTCAGGAGAGCACCCCCACATCCCTATGTTGAATATGTATATTCGACATGCCCCTATATCAAAGATACATCCCGACATGTCATTTTTGACATGCGAAATTCCCGATATTGTATTCGACATAGGGAGTGTTCTATATGTCCTTTCGACATGTGCCTTATATATAATGAAATATATTGTAGATATGGTTCTATAGAAAGGAGTCGATCGTGGTTTCAATATACGTACTTCGAGATATGATCGATATCGTGAAGCCTCGCAGAAATACCCGACATGCAAAATACCCGACATGGTATGCAATATAAAGGATATTTGACATGTCTCCCCGACATGTACCTTATATTCTTGGAAAGCTAAGGGAGCCTACTTTTCGTATCAAGAAGCGGATCAAGGGTTGGACCTTCCTACAAGGAGATATGGTCAAAACCGTGAAACAGCGTAATGCAGAAACAAGTGAATCACACAATCTGATTAGATCTAGGCCCTCAAAATAGATAAGTGAACTACGTTCGGCTTGATTCCCTCAATATGATACGTAGGCAGGTTGAGATAACCCGTATCCAGACCGAAATCATTAATGATACATATGTCCCCTCACTACGTTGCTTGGAGTATGCAAAGTTGGTTCCAGCGCAACTCCGAACCAGCATCATGTGGGGTGTTTTACCAGTCTGCCAAATCAGTAGACGACAACGCACCAAATCAACAAGGATGCCGCGAAAATTATTAAGCTCTCTAATGAAACCTATATCCAAAAGATTAGCATATACCAAAAACATTAAAACTAGAGATATCAAATAACTAATGTTTTTTTTTTCTAAAGACATTATTAACTAATATTTGATTTAATCAAGAAAGATAGGAAAATGTCACCAAGCTTTTAGTATATTCCAAAGGATGGATTATATATTCCATAAACGAAAAAGAAAAAGAAAATAATAATAACGTAAAATTTAAACATAAAAAAGTATTTAATAAAATACGCGAAATTGAAGAACAACGGTGCTACCTGTACCACCGCTGCACCGAATTGCCCCCCACCACTCATTTTGGCAATACTGCAGTGAAAAGCTCTTCTCCCCCAATTTGCGAAACCCCCTCTCCACCTTTTCTCTCTCTACACATATATATATATATGCTGTGTATGTATTTATTTTAATATATGTCTCTAGGGTTTAGGATATTCAATTTTGTTTCGAATGTGAAATTGGGGTATTCATCATTTTGTTTGCTCATTGAAGAGTGGTAAAGTTAGGGTTTTGAATTGATCTGTGCGTGGGGATGGATTCGGAGACACAGGCTCTATCGGAGCTCGGGAGGGATGCTGCTTTGCTCTTTCAGGCTGGAAACTTCTCTGATTGTTTGATAACTTTGATGCAATTATTACAAAAGAAAAATATTGATCCCAAGGTGTATTAGTATTAATCAATTCGACTTCTTTACTTCCAATCGAATATATTTAGTTGATTTAGTATAAATGTACTTGTCTTACTTATTGCTCTTTCTTTCTTTCTTTCTTTCTTATTATTACCTTTTAGGTTCTTCATAACATAGCCATCACGGAGGCTTCTAAAGATGGCTTTTCAGATCCTAAAAGGCTTATTCAAGTGCTTCAAGACACTAAGGTTTTTATCCACCTTCTTCGTTTATTTCATTCCGATAGGGTCGTAGTAACTGTAAACTGGTGGCAAGACTTCCGTGGTGTATCATATTTGATAAAGATCTTCATTTGCTATTCTTATATATCCATTTGACTTTCCTTGTCCCTTAATTTAGAAACTAAGTGAAGAGCTTTCTCATGAATCGGATGAACGCGTAGAGGTTGCTGTGGACAATGGAAACAACCCTACACCTGACATGAATGGAAATGATAATGTGGCACATATGTCTTTTAGTTCGCCAGTTGAGTTTGACACCACAGTGGCAATGTTCAACACAGTATGTTCCACCTCAAGCCATTTTCTGTTTCCTCAGTTAGGCTCAGAACATTTTGGTTGTTTTCCTTATGCTTCCATATACATCTTATTATAGGCAGTTGCCTGTTATCACCTTCATCAATATTCCAAGTCATTCTCACATTTGGATGCATTGTATGAAAACATTGAACGTATTGACGAGGTAACATTTGTAATTAATCACATTTATGATGATCGCAGTGTGATCAATTGGTTATAATTTTGACATTTATCTGTGCAGGGGACATCTCTTCGTATATGCCTTCTGTTGCTGGATGTAGCTTTACTTTCTCACCATGCATCAAGATCTGCTGTAAGTTTATATTTCATGCTCAATGTGTTTTATTTTCTCTCTGAAATGGCATCTACATCTCCTTTTTACTTCTGGACTTTTAAAGCAAAAGTTCCACGAATAGACAGTGTTTCTGTTCTATTGTGCTGGCTTAAATTTTCTGTACTAGTATTGCTAGTTTTTTATTGAAGAAGAGAAAGGGGAAGAAAAAAGTGACTATAGAATATAGTCGATTGATTATTATTTTTCATCGGAATTGCTGGTCTTGTCAATGGTATTGACTTATCTCGTGACAACTGACATATTTGTTTCTTTAAACAATAAATTGCTTCTATATGTTTATTCCTGAACAAAAAATCTGAAATGCTGTGCCTGTTCCCAATATGAAACTCCAGTACTTAGCTGGAAAACATGATATTAACCAACAATTTGTTTTTGCTCCTTTTGCTTCTGCTTCTGCTTCTGCTTCATGGTGAAGATTTGATATATTCTTCAGTTCTATTATAGTTTGTGGTTTTTGGCTGGCTCATAGACTATTAATTCCTCTTCATTAGAATTATTACCATATGTACGTACAAAGTTGCATTGTTTAAAGAACTTGGCATCTGTATCTGAAACAAAAATATAGACCTGCATAACACGTGTAACTGATGTTTGGAGAATGGTCGTAACATATTGGTCACCATAGACATGGTGCATAGTTTAATGTAGTTACCATATGCATAGTACAAGTTTCTCTGTGGCAATCATCGAGTGAAGCCGATTAAAGACCATGGATAAAGACTCTTTAAGTCCTTTATCTCGCTAGATGGGGCATTAACCTTAACACTTTCCTTAGTAGAAGGTTTAGGCTTGCCCCCGCTGCTTTCAGGTTTGACATTCGAAATAGAAAAGGAAAGGTTTCAATTCTCCATTTGCGTGAAGAGCCGATTTGCTTATTAAGATTTGGGTAAGCCGCTGTGGAGACTCTGACCTCTATGGGGCTCCGCCGAGAGAAGACTATGTGCAAATGAATAAGGCTATCTAACACCTGGATAACTGAAGCTGAAAGGCTTCCAGCAGACTTGTAAAATATGTTATCATGTCCTTTGTGTTTAACTCTTCCTGCTAGTTTACGCCAGCTTTGAACTTTGGGATCAATGACATATTGTATTTGTTTTGGTTAAACTTGGAATCAAATAAGCTTTTTTTACTGTGCCATGTTGGGTTTGTAAGGCGTAGGAAAAAGAATCCTTTGACAACCTTATTTTGATGTAGATGATGTAGATTACAGGTCAACATATGGCTCAATTTTTGGCTGATAATTCAATGTTGCTTTATGCCTTAAATCGATGGTTGTTTCCTGGAGACTATGATTCTTGAATCGTAAAAATTATTTGGATGGAAGCTAAATGTTCCATGTAGAGATGATAGATGTGAAGGTGTCATTAGCGTATGAATTAGTGTTTGCTCTCGGGTTGGCTTGAATTGGCTCGTGAATTATCTGTACTGAGCATTCCTTTCCTGTCTAGCATAAGCAGCAATTTGCCTTTAAATATGTTTGTGCTGCTTCTATTTCTGTTCGCTTGCTTGATTCTAAAGCTTCTATTCTGTATGTAAAATACAAAAAAGTTTGTTACTTCTTCTGCATCACTCTGATGTCAGTTCAAATTTATTTTTTCAGGGTGTGATAAGCTACATGGAAAAGGCTTTTTTCTTCAATAGCTCTAACAATCTAGTAGACAATGGAACCTCAATGCAACAACAATCTTCATTAGTGTCCAAATCTACTTCACTCCCTAGCAATTCAAATATTTCTGATGCTATCCATACTGATACAACTGGAAGTGCTTTAGAAAATTCTTTGATGAGAACCTTGTCAGAGGAGGCACTTGAGGATGAATCTTTGCAATTACTATCTTCTCTTGATATCAGTGGACAGAACATGCGAAGACCGTGTGGCGTTGCATCTTCTAATGATATTTCAAAGAACCTAGCAGAGGAGTCCTTATCAGCCATTGATTTGAGGCTCAAGGTGCACCTTTTCAAGGTTCGGTTTTTACTCCTCACTAGAAACCTTAAAGCAGCAAAGCGTGAGGTTAAGATGGCAATGAACATTGCTCGCGGTAAAGATTATCCCATGGCGCTTTATTTGAAGTCACAGCTCGAATATGCACGTGGGAACCATCGGAAAGCAATCAAGCTTTTGATGGCATCAAGTAACTGCACCGAGAAGGTAATTACTAGCCTGTACTACAACAATCTTGGATGCATCTATTTCCAACTTGGGAAGCATCACACCTCAGGTGTATTCTTTTCCAAAGCCTTAAATAATAACTCCCTCGTACGGAAGGAGAAACCCCCCAAACTCTCAACCTATTCACAGGATAAGTCCCTTCCAATAGCATTCAATTCTGGTTTGTATTCCTGGGCCTGTGGTCAACCTTTCCATGCTGCTCGTTGTTTTCAGAAGGCCAGCCTAATATTTTATGATAGACCACTTCTATGGCTAAGAATTGCAGAGTGCTGTCTAATGGCCCTAGAAAAAGGACTGATAAAGTCTAGTAACTCTTTATCTGACAGATCTGATATCAGTGTTAGTGTTAATGGAATGGGCAAATGGAGGCATCTTTCTTTGTGGTGTGGAGTGTTACCCAATAGATCACTGGAACATTTTGAAAGTGACGGTTTGTTCCAAGGCAATGGCAAAAAACTTGAGCTCTCTATATCTCTTGCACGGCGTTGCCTTGTCAATGCGTTGCTTTTATTGGATTCCTTGGAGGAAAAATATTCTACATCCAGCTTGCTTTATCCCGAAGAAAGTGAATTAAGAGAAATACTGTTCTCTCAGAATACTAACCACAAGAACGCTGCTGATACCAGGGCATCAAACGTAGCATCTGGGTCGAATCATTTTACATCAAATGGTGAAGTGAAGGAACAAAAGGTTGGAAATAACCAGAGTGCTGCATTATTGCAGAGTTCTATCCCTGAGTACGCAAATATCTGTATGATAGAGAATCAGAGGGTGAGGCAAACTGCACTTGCTGACTTGGCCTATGTAGAGCTGGAACTAGGGAATCCCGTAAAAGCCCTATCTTCTGCAAAATCTTTATTAGAACTTCCACAATGCTCAAAGATACACATCTTTTTAGGAACCATATATGCAGCTGAGGCTTTGTGCCTACTAAATCAATCTAAAGGAGCTTCTGAGCTTTTGATGAAGTATGTCTCGGGTGGGAACAACGTTGAGCTCCCGTACAACCAAGAAGATTGCAAAATGTGGACAGAGAAAAGAGTGTTTGATAACGGGGAATCTAATGGTGGGCAAACAACTTGTGATTTATTTTCACCGGTTGATAATTCCCAGAATTCTAGTGTATCTCGACCTGAGCAGGCTCGTGGAGTTTTCTGTGCGAATTATGCTGCCAACTTTGCTTTGCTGGGGGACTTTGAACAGGCACGCCACTTTGTGACAAAGGCATTATCCGATATACCTAATAGTTCCCAAGCTATTCTTACTGCAATTTATGTGGATTTGAAGTGCGGAAAGACACAAGAAGCTCTTTCTAAGTTGAAACAACATAGCGCCGTCAGGTATTTGCCGGGGAGTTCAAACATCAAACCAGGGAACAGTTCATCTTGATTTGCTATGTACCTTTGGTCATTCGGTCGCACCTCCCTTCGAGTTAGCAGGTAGGTTTACAATCCTTTAAGCTAGGATTTGTAACATAATATATAGAGCACATTTCAGGGAATAATGTTATTTTTTTGTCTTCAAATTTTAGCTGTAGTTTTTAGTGATTGGTGGTGGTTTAAATTTCATTGTTTCAGATTGCCACCTAAGAAATTGGAGATTTAGTTTTTTGATCCATATTGTACGTGTTTTCAGAGGTACATTTGGTCTCTAGCCAATGTCAGGTGGAGTATTTTAGCTCTTGAAAAGATAAATGAAAAAAAAAAACTCTTGTAGATGTTACTACTTTTGTTTATGGCTTTCAAGCCATTTGTGTCTGACGCTATTTTGTATTACCGTTGGATTCATGTCATGGAAACGAAATTATTGAATTTCGTGAAATAGTTAGTGAAGGCTTTGTTTTATGAAGTTGTATGAAGTTTGCGTTTGTTTATGAGAATATGGATCAAGTCACTTAATTCTTTTTTATAGAGTGTTACTAATTTATAAACCGTCCAGTCCTGAACATGATAAAATTACTCAAATTATATCATCGGCAAATCTTTGAGGTTGGAAAATTGATTTGATTTTGTTATTAAAACTGGGTTGACGAGTTTTTAATACTGAAAAATTCAATCAGCTTGATTTAATGTATTGTATGGTTGATCCGCGATAACTCCAACTTTGTGTTTCTGCTTTGCAGAGAACAATCGTCATTGGACAGGTCTCTCATCCCCTAGAAGTTTCAGTACTAGTTCTGAATAACCAAATTACTTTTGTTCGAGTAGAGGGATCCAACTTTATTTTTATTATACAGAATACCGATGTGACTCGAATGGAAATTATGAAATGGGTGTAAGATTCAGTTTCAATCGTAATTTCATTGGCATACATCGTAAGGGAACCACACATGCATTAGTTTAATGAACAATCAGAACTCAGTAAAGTAGGAATATCTCGGAGACTCGCGATTCATTAAGAATGTTCTTATTTCTTTATTTGAATTATACATAATTGGAGTCTGGAGATGCAACTGAAATACCATAAACAGTCCCCCATACACTAACCTCTAATTATTGTCAATCGCCTATATCTTAGCAAGGTAGGTGCCCGTCAACTTGTCATGCTCTCTGGTGGTTATAATTTATAAGCATCAAATTTGCGACGCAAAAAAGTTTAACCTTAGGCCGCTCGCCGACATCATTTTGAAGCCCTCGTCGGGTCGGTCCGCTGAGGTGTTGCAGATGTGCTACACGAACGTGGCCAAGATCGGAGATTGAAAAAATAGTGAAGGTCTATTTTGTACTTGTAAACTGTTACTATTACTTTGTAAGTTGTTTCAGTTTATTTGTAGCAGTTAGTAGGAATATGTAGCATGTTGCTGGCAGTAGTGGTGAATTAGTCTGTACACTATTGTCAAGAGAAGAATAAAAGTTGAAAAACAAAAGCATTTGTATTGTAATTGTTGTTCAAGTAATAAATTTCTTGTCATTGACATCTTAGTAACAATTTTATTCATGTTGAAATGTTGAATGATTGTTACGCCTTTCGATGGATTTGTGTTGTTCCTCTAAAACGCTGTCGAGGCGCTAGTGTGACGAACGACGAAGGCGAAGTAGCCAGTGGTGGGCTATTAGCCGCACGAGACCATTTTATTCGTATAATCAAAGACCTCATGTGACATGTGGTATCAGAGCCTCGGCTCCTGGTCCATTGAGTTGAGGTAATGTCGAGTGCTATGGAATATTCGTTACAACCGCCCCCCGAAAGTGCGAGGCAAGACGCAAAGACACAACTTGCGGCTCTCAAGGAGTGGAGAGTGCAAACAGACTCGAGGATAGAGGCCTTAGAGGGGGAAGTGGAACTTTTGAAGGGTGAGAATATGCATTTGAATTCTCAACCTGAACAAAACAGGGATATTCTCAAAGAGCTTATGCTGCCTTAGACGCCCAAGGGGCAAGGTTTGATCCCCAAGAGGCAAAGTTGGAAGCGATAAACCAAACGTTGACAACGCTTCAATGGTTTGTGAATAATGGGTAGTCTGGAGCCCAGGAATCAGGATCGATGGCTCGAATTCCCGAACCTCGACTATTTGCTGGCACAAGGGATGCCAAAATAGTCAAAAACTTTCTTTTTAATTTGGAGCACTACGACTGTCACTGTAGCGTCGAAGATGAGCGCCAGAAGGTGACCACCGCAGTTGGTTACATGGCAGAGGATGCCAAACTTTGGTGGCGCGGGATGTTGGAGGATATACAAGTCGGACGAATCCAAGTGGATACTTGGGATAGGTGGAAGGAAGTGTTCAAGCAGCAATTCTTTCCGAAAAACATGGACTATAATGCCCGTCGAGCATTGAAGGAACTAAAACACACCGACACGGTGAGAGAGTACGTAGAGCCTTTTTTGCTCTCATGTTGGTGATACGTGATATGTCCGAGAGTGACAAATTATTCACATTTTTGGAAGGTGAAGCAGTGGGCGAGACTTGAACTTCAACGCCAACGAGTGACCAATTTACGCTCGACCATGAGTGCGGCCGAGTGCTTATCAGACTTTCAGAGACTAGAGCGAGAGCCGAGGAAAGAAAATCACCCTACCTCAGGTTTCACAACCCCTCAGGTTGGTGGGGGTCGTAGGATGTCGAGTTATGGGAGAGGCGGGGGAGTGCACCCGACCTCTAGTCAGACGAGTAACAACAAGGGCAAGGCCTACATGCAAGGTCGTACCTATACGCAATAGCGTCAACTAGTTTGCTTCTAGTGTCAAGGTGCGCGTTTTGTAAGGGACTACCTGAAGAAACAATCTATTAATGCATTGTTTAAAAGTGTACATGACACCCTGTTTGGGATGAGGGTGGAGAATGCGGCCTTCGAGGATCGAGAGGGTGACGCAAACAACGATATCGAGGTTCTGGAAGAGGAGGAAAACCTTGGCACATTTTCACACTGCTGTTACACAATTTCACACTAGATGACAAAGAACTGTAATAGTGAGGTGTGCATTCCGCCTCCCAAGTGGAGGGGTTTGATGTATGTAGATGTAAAGATTAATGGTAAGCCGCTCCGAGCCATGATCGACACGGGAGCTACGCACAAATATCTGGCTAGTTCTGAAGTGGTGCGGTTGGGACTAGTAACTGAGAAAGGGGTCAGAAGGGTCAAGGAAATTAATTCGACGAACCAACCGATCGCAGGCATAGCGAAGTCAGTACAACTCAGGATGGGGCCGTATGAAGGACGAACCAATCTGGCAGTCGTTGCAATGGATGATTTCAAGCTAATTCTTGGGCTTAAATTTTTTAGAGATACTAGGACAGTGGTGATGCCGTTTGCCACGTATTGATGATGATGGGGAATCGACCGTGCATCCTACCCACCATCATAGACAAGACATGGGGGGAGAGTCTGTCGGCTATCCAATTCAAAAAAGGGTGCAAGCATTAGGAACCGACATATTTGTGTACCCTTAATCTGAAGGAAGTCATACAGTCTACGGCCCAATGTCGGAACCGGTTAAACAAGTGATTTAGGAATTCGAAGATATTATATCGGGAAAGTTACCAAAGAAGTTGCCGTCCACACGGTCGATTGATTATGAGATAGAATTAGTGTCGGGCACGAAGCCGCCCGCTAGGGCACCATATCGGCTAGCACAGCCAGAACTTAAAGAATTGAGGAAACAGTTGACGGAAATATTAGATGGTGGCCTCATCCATCCGACAAGGTCGCTGTATAGGGCTCCGGTTCTGTTTCAGAAGAAGACACATAGATTCCTACGCACGTGTTGTGATTACCGAGCGTTGAACAAACTTACAGTAATTAGCAGGTACCCTATCCCGCTTGTTGGAGATTGTTTTGACTGGTTGAGTCTGGCAAAGTATTTTACGAAGATTGATCTTAGATTCGGATATTGGCAAGTACGGATCAAAGAGGGAGATGAAGCAAAGACTACTGTTGTGATGAGGTATAGGGCATTTGAGTTCTTGGTGATGCCGTTTGGGTTGACAAACGCCACGGCTACTATTTGTACGATGATGAACCAGGTGCTGCAGGGATACATTGATGAGTTTGTCGTGGTCTACTTGGATGATATTGTGGTCTATAATGAATCCTTGGACCAACATATCGATCATTTGAGGAAAGTATTTCTTTGCCTGCACGAGAACGAGCTCTACGCCAAGTTGTCAAAATGTTCTTTCGCGCAGTCGACAATTAGCTTTTTGGGGCATATCATTGAACATTAAAAGATTTGGATGGACCCAAAGGAAATACGGGCCATCGAGGAGCGGGAACCCCCACGAGACATTTCTGATCTTTGTTTATTTATGGGGCTAGCCAACTATTATAGAAGGCTTCTGGAAGGGTATTCAGCAATTGCAAAACCTCTTACTGATCTTATGAAGAAGATAAAGAAGTGGGAGTGGTCCACGGAGTGTCAGAACACTTTTGAAAGTTGAAGAAGGCAGTAACAATGGACCCCGTTCTTGCCCTCCCTAATATGTCTAGACCGTTCGAAGTGCAGACGGATACATCTGACTTCTCTCATGGGGGAGATCTACTGCAACATGGGCATCCCGTTGCTTTTGAGAGACGAACGTTGATTGACAGGGAGACAAGGTATACAATGCACGAGAAAGAGTTATTGGCCATAGTCCATTGTCTCCAACTTTGGCACACTATCTATTGGGTTGTCTGTTTATTGTGAAGACTGACAACACGGCTATGAGTTATTTCATGACTCGGGCTAATTTAATGGGGAAACAGGCTCGATGGCAAGAACTATTAGCTAAATTTGACTTTACGCTAGAGTACATTGCTGGCTCTAGTAACCAGGTTGTGGATGCCCTTAGTCGGAGAGTCGACTTTGGGAAGATGAGCAGGGCAACAATTTTGACAACAACCCCGTTGCCACAAAGGTGAAAACTCAAATTCGTGATGCACTTGCTAGCGATCACTGGGCAAAAGTGATTATCAAACTTGTCGAGGCAGAGAAAGCTAGACAATTTTGGGTAGAAGACGAACTTTTGAAGACCAAGGGTAACCGACTTTATGTGTCCAAAGTTGGGAACTTGCATTCTGATAGAAGAGTTCCATGATACATTATGGGTCGGGCACCCAGGAGAACATCGAACGTTGGCTCTTATTCAACGAGCCTACTATTGGCCCAACATGGAGGATGATGTGAACACTTACATCCGCACTTATATTGTATGCCGATAGGATAAAGCGGGCCGTAAGAAGAAGGCGCGATTGTTGGAACCCCTCATTTTTCCTACAAGACCGTGGAAAAGCGTGTCGATGGATTTCATTTATGGGTACGATATTTGTGGTGATCGATCGATTTTCTAAATATGCTACCTTTATACCGACACCCAAATATGTATCGGCGAAGGAGAAAATGCATCTCTTCTTCAAACACATTGTCAAGTATTGGGGCTTGCCAAAGGATATCGTTAATGATGGGGATTCAAGGTTTAGTGGCGTTTTTTTAACGGAGCTATTCCGACTACGCGGGTCGAAACTTAACATGAGCTCTACATCTATCCACAATCTGATGGCCAGACGGAACGCTTTAACTCTATGTTGGAGGAATATCTCCGATACTTTGTTCATAGGTCACAAACGACATAGGTAAAACTATTGGATGCTGCTCAGTTGTGCTTCAATTCCCAAAAGAGCTCTTCTACTAATAAGAGCGCTTTTGAGATTGTGAAGGGCAACAACCCCTTCTCCCGCACACGATGGATTCTGAGCTATATGCGAGGTCTTCTTTGGCACGAGAATTCTCAAAGGAATGGGAGATGAATGTTGATATTGCAAGAGGGTATCTTGAGAAGGCGCAACGACATATGAAAAAACATGCAGGTCATAATCGTCGCTTCGCCGAGTTCAAAGTTGGGGATCTAGTGATGGCAAATGTTACTGACCCTCGCGCATCTAAGGTGTCTAGGGGAAAGATCCTAGACTTATGCAGAAATATTTTGGGTCAATCCTTATTATAAAACACACTGGAAAAGTGGCCTATCGCGTTGCTCTTCCTTCTTGGTGCAGGGCATATAATGTTTTACATGTTGGGTTGTTAAATCCTTATTTTCCAGATCAAGAGGATATTTCTCGCAATCAACCAGGCCGGCCAGAGATGAAGTTGAAGAATGTCACAAAGAAGGTGCCAGAAGCCATTTTGGATCATCAAGTCTCGCCGACGAAGAAAGGCAAATTGGACTAGTACTTGGTGAAATGGAGTGGGTGCAGCAGCGAAAAGAACATTTGGGAAAAAGCTAGAACCCTTATGGTGTTCAAACACCTCATAGACGATTTCCATCAAGCTAGAGCACCGAGGATGTCGATAACTCAAGTGGGGGAGGATGTTATAAGGGGGGTACTTGAGGCGCTCACCGACATCATTTTGAAGGCCTCGTCGGGCCGACACTCCAAGGTGTTGCAGAGGTCCTACACGAATGGGCCAAGATCGAAGATTGAAAGAATAGTGTAGGCCTATTTTGTACTTGTGAACTATTACTATTACTTTCTAAGTTGTTTTAGTTTATTGGTAAGTTATTAGGGGGTACTTAGTACCCCCATGCAGTTAGTCGGAATATGTAGCCTGTTACTGGCTATAGTGGTGAATTAACATGTACATTATTGTCAAAAGAAGAATAAACGTTGAAAAGCAAAAAAAAATGTATTGTAATTGTTGTTCAAGTAATGAATTTCTTGCCATTGACATCTTAGTAACAATTCCTCTTCATCTTGAAACGGTGAATGATTGTTACGCCTTTTGGTTAATTTAAGTTGTTGGATAAATTTGTGTTGTTCCTCTAAAATGCCGTCGAGGCGCCACTGCGACTAATAACAAAGGCGGAGTAGCCAGTGGTGGGATATTAACCACACAAGACCCTTTTATTCGTATAATCAAAGACTCCTTGTGATGGGGAAATGTATTGAATTTGTAATGCGTCCCAAAGGTAGAGGATCGGTTGGAGGTGTCTTTAAAGGGAGTGGCTATCGTGGTGACAAGCGACTAGGAGGAAGAGAGAGTCCCTCACGCTGTGGGTGAGGAGCCGGGGGACTCCTAGGTCATCTTCCCGGGGTCACAATAATGTATCTGCTGGGTCACTTGCATCAGAGAGACTGTCGGTTACTCGGGGAGCGGGTGGAGATGTGCCTTGGTTGGGAGACCTCATATCTTCTTCTTCTGAGGAGGATCCCTGGAGAGTCCCACCCAACTTACTTTCTCCTTGGGAGTCAAAGGTGATTCGAGTGTCTCCTCCCAATTTGATGGTGGGGACAGGTTCAGGGGCAGTGATTGTTCCTTCTCCTCATGACGTTGGCACCTCCTGCTAAGCTTCTGACCCTTGCTTTTGAAAAAGAGGCAGATCCATCGGTTTCAGTTTCTACTCTAGCCACATGGGGTTCGATAGTGCCTTGCCCATTGCATCTCTTTTCGGATGACGTTTTGGGTATTAGCATGAGGGCCTCCGTGTTGTTTGATCATGCGGTGACCCATGCCGCCTTTTCAGCCTTGTCCTCTTATAGTTTGGAGGTTTTCTGGATATGGCCTACCTCTCGTCCGTTTTGTATGTAATTTTTAACTCCCCTCATTTTTTTATTTACACAATTTATTGCCTTCGTCGTACTAACTTATGCTACATTGGCCATTCAGGTGCCTTTGGGGGTGAAGGGGCTCATGGCTTCCTACGAGGGCGCGGGTCACCAGAGAGATATCATTCGAGTACGGCTGAATGAGGTAGAGAAGTCTTCAGGCTGGTGACCCGACGAAGTCTTCAGGCTGGTCACCAGATACGACTTTGTCCCTGATACGTTCGAACGCATTGGCTTCCAGCCTGAAGACTTCGTCGGGTCACTCCTATGGCCCGGGGCCATTGCTTCCTATCCTCTAGTTTTAGGTAGATATGGGTGGAAATTTCGGTGGGCATAGCATCGATATTTTGTAACTAGAGGGGTTGTATTAAGAGGCCCCCCTGATTTAATTAATGAAAAAGAGCTCGTCTACTCTCTTTTAACGGCTTGTTGTGTCTTATCTTAACTTTTGCTTATTTTTATGATTTTAAGCGCTCTCTGAGTCCAAGTATAGTTACCTAGGGTGTTCTCGTGATAACAAGGGCCTTCGTGCTTGGTAAATTTCTCTTGCAACTTCTTTTTAACTCGAGTGTTCCGCATTCGTTGGTGGCATTTCATTTTAAGTCGCATTTCAGACTGTCGTAGTTTTAAAGTTCCGTCAATGCTTTTTCCTTTGACGTCTCTTGGGAACCGGCATTACTAATGTGGGCGATTAATTACGCCGATTCTCCTTCCCTATCATATTGCCTGACATTC
Source organism: Linaria vulgaris (assembly GCA_948329865.1). Taxonomy (NCBI): domain Eukaryota; kingdom Viridiplantae; phylum Streptophyta; class Magnoliopsida; order Lamiales; family Plantaginaceae; genus Linaria; species Linaria vulgaris. The sequence goes on from OX415251.1 coordinate 65,865,362, forward strand.
CAGCTAGATGTCGATCCGTGGAAACAACGATTATGGGGAGCCATGAGTGGTTAAATGAAGGGTCCCGCCTATATTCGAATTCTTGGGCGGGAACCTGAAACAACCCTCCTCCTCTATAAATTGCACGGGTTCAGCGTCTTTTTTCCTCACAGTCATACAAACAGCTTCTGCAATCTTTCTTCTTGCATCTTTCTTTCAATCTCCCAACCGCTCTTGTTGGTCTTGCTATAATTCTTATGTTTACCACCGCCATTATGGTTTCTCAAGCTACTTTTGACCACTTTAGTGACGACAACCCATGCGGTACTCTTTCCCTGCGGTTGAGCCGCCAGTCTGCTACTTTAAGTGCTTCGTCATGTTTCTCAACATACTCGCCAGGAACATGCCACGTCGTCCCATACTCTGCTGCCCACTCTCATTACATTTTCTATCGATGGTGCCATTGGTGGTTTGGGCAGTGTTGTCGCTTTAACTCCAGCCAATCGGATCTGAGTGACGTTTCTGAATCGACCTCCCTTACGCCCGTCCGAGGGAAAGGTATGTTTACTGTCAAGGTACTTTGGAGTCTTCTAACATGGTGGGTATGGGTCATGTAGGTTCCACTACAAGCCAGGATACATTGGAAGGGGATTGGGTTGTTATGAAGTTCGTCAATAGTTCTGAGGCTAATGTGAGGGTGTTGATTCTGACTAATCATCAACGTGTATACGATCCTCCGAAGGAGTACATAACTAACTACTCAGAGCAAGTGCACGGTGGCCTTCGATGCTTCTTTAATTTCACGGTGAGTAACTTGTTTGCCTATTGTTAGATATGTCCGAGCCTGTTGACTTTTGCTTCATACCGATACTTGGTGGGTTTTATGTTGTGTTGCCATCTCTTGAATGTTCCATGTACCCCTCAAGCGGTAGCATGGGATTTTGTTCTTTGGGCTACTTTAGTAGGGTCCTTTTTTCTTCAATCTATCCCACTAGAACATCAAGCGTCCATTTTTTGTGGCAACCCAAGGTTCGAATTGGTGCAATGAATACTAGCATCGGTGATACTGTTACATAGCCCCAGGGGTGTCGATATCTCAATGGGGTGTTTCCACAAGGAGAGGACTTGACTATGTGGTTCCCTCGGGGTAGGCACATATGCAGACGGTGGCAGAGTTGGGTCAGGCTAGCTTCTTCAACAGCCTGTATAATGTGTCGTCGATATTGAATAACCTGTTGGCTCTGATAATGTTGGGCATGCAAATGAGAGTCAAGTCTTGGGATCTTTCCTCGGCTCTGCTTCACCTGAATCTAACCTTCCGTATGTCTTCTGGACTTCTCTTCTTATCATTATTTTTTCTTATCGGGTGTTTATACAAGGCATCTTATCCCCTTATTATTTGTGTAGGAGAGGAAATGGAGCAGCATGCCCGAACTCTTTTTCATGAGGTCTACTTCATTGATTTCCCTAATGAGGATGCAATGAATGTGGAATCTCACATTGTGGGTACTCTTCCAGCTTTGAGAATGTCCCTCGTTCAAATGGGAGATCATCTCCGACCATGGACAATGAGGTGTCAGCATGGGTGAAATTGTAGGATCGTGGATTGACACAACAACTTTAAGAGTTAAGCTAGAATTGCCTTAACAATATTGTGATCTTCTTGTCTAACTTACTGTGCAGCGGAATAAAAATGCAAGAAGATATAATATTAAGAAGTTTTCAGTATTATTAAAAACTTCCGAGCCTTAGGCCAAATAACCATAAAGGTTTTGACAAAGAAAAGTTCCTCACAACAATTCACTCACGCTCTTTGTTGATCTGACTCAACGAAGCAGGCAAGTAAGAACTACTTAACTTCTATGAACTAGACTTAAATAGTTGATACAAAAACTTCGCAAAAGCAAAACGAAGACAATAAAAAGTATGATTAATCTCTTGGATTGTTTTGCACGATTGTCTTGTCTTCATTTTGATGAACTTCACATCTTTTATAGATTTCTTGAATCTTGCACGCCAAGATATGTTGTTCACAGCTTTGGTAACTCTTGTTGTTTCCTTGTTGATATTTGCCTTCTTTATGAACTCAATATCTTTCCTGAATATGTGTTTCCTTTATTACCGAGCTAGAAAGGTAACACATCTTCTTCAAATCAGAGAATCCTGGAAAGAATCGCATTGCAAAGAACGACCAATATTGTTTCCTTATTTTGAAACCGTGTTGAGTTGACTTGTTCAACTTAGCTTGAATTATGGAAACTTCAAGTAAGGAATCTTTCATAGCTCTTCCTTATGATTAAGATACCTTCCTGGACATAAACATAAACATCTAAAACCGTGGAACTTGATTAATAGGTAAATAAAGGCAAAACTCAAATTTGGCAACTAAAGAACAGTTTCCGCATAGACTATCGGGTTTCAATGTTATCCTCAATATTGACCCAATATCGTCTAACATTGTATCGTCTAACATTGATTCCAGAAAACCCTGCATTTTCAATCTCCCCTTTTTTGCCTTTCTTCACAAAACCAATACCTGTTCCAATCAAGTTTTATATCCAGAAGGTTAGAATCAACAATAAACAAATTAAACTACTAAACTGCTCCCCCTTAATACAAGCTAACATATTCAAAGTTAAATTAACAACGAAAGCATTAAGGACATCACTACATCCAAATGTTCTGACCCCAACATTCATCAATGTTGCCTCAACATTGAAACCAGTGAGTTTCCTGCATAAAGTTTAACCAGACAAGCAGTTCAAAATGTGCTTTCATAAGAAATAGCAAGGAATAGCAGTTAGAGCAGTTCAACATTAGTACTTAGAGTTACATGCCATAGCTAAATATCAAGGACATGTCCCTTGATCAAATAAAAATAGAGATAAATGTACCAGCAGTGCAACAGTTCAAAGAAACAACAAAAAACTAGAAGGTTAGAAAATTAAAAAAAAACTTGGAACTATTCTCCCCCTTTTTTGTGAAGAAGGGAGTTTCTCTAAATTTTTCACCATATCCTCCAGTTCTTTGAGGTGCTTCTTCCTTTCCTCAATCTCCCCCTGAGTATCAGCAATCTGCCCCCTATACCAGTTCAGTATATGATCCACAAAAGTAGAGGTGATGACCATGCAATCTTCTTCTTTAGACATAGGCACTGAAGTTCCAACAAACTCCTGAGCCTTCTTTTTCTCAGCCCTTGGTCTCACCACTCCTTTTGGGTTCCAGGGAAGGTCTCTCACTCTTGCTCCAGACAAGTAGCGTGAGAGAATTGTCAATTCAGCATCATTCTTCCTCCAACCCACAGTTACACTTGTCTTCAATCCTTGCTTGCTAAGGATTTTGCAGATGAGTGAGGGAAAATGTAGCATACCATTCTTCCTTCCAGCAACTTCAGACATATACCTCAAAATCCTCTTCCCCATGTTCACAGCTAGCCCATTCTTGATTTTGTAGACTAAGAGTGCTGATTCCTTAGTCAAAACAGTGACATTTTTGCTTGGGAGCCAGTTGAAGCAGGCTATCTTGTGCAAGACAGCACTAAGGGAGGTGAGTTTTGTGGTTGGCAGGGCATCTCTCCAGGTTTTAACCAACCCTCCAGTCAAGTCCTCAATCACATCATCATAATAGGGGTCCTCAGATTCATCAGCAGTAGGGAAGCCACAGATCTTGTTGATGGTGTAGGGTTCAATGTTGAAGACTATCCCCCTCACCCAAGCCTTTCCATATTTTGAAGATCTGTAGTCCCTGATCCACTTGGAGAGATTCAGGTAGAACTCCATGACAATCTCAGGAGCATAGTCACTCAGCTCCATCACTGATTGTTGCAACCCTCTTGCCTCAAGCAAGTCCATCACCTTTTGTTCTTTGAAGCTGGCCATCTCTATAGCTCTTTCAGTGTGAATCACCCTTATTTTGAAGGAATCCCACTTCTTCTCCAATTCTTGTGAAAGATAGTAAGGAGAAAAGTAGTCCTCCTTATCCTCAGGGTAGATCACATATAGCCCATCAGTATACTCCTTTGTTCCAGATGTTGCCTTAAGATCAGCAGCAACATCCCGCTCCTCCCCAGTCTCCTCTTCCTTCTCTTCTTCTTCTTCTTCTTCATCTTCAACATCCACCACCTCTACTTCCTCTTCCATCACTTGCTTACCTTTCCTTTTTCTCTCAGCAACAACAGAAGTAGCAGCCTTCTTCTCGGCTTCAGCAGCCCTCTTCCTAGCTAATCTCTCCACCTGTCTCTTTTTGGCCTCAACCCTTGCCTTAGCAGTCTCAGACATAGTTTTCAATTTCTCCCCTGCAACCTTGTTCTTTTTCTTTTCAGCCCTAATCCACTTCCTCACCATCTTGTCCACAAACTTATCCACGGATTTCTCCACAGATTCTTCAACAGATCCACTACCCTCCCCCTCAACAGGTAAATCAGCATCAATTTCAGGGTTGGGTTCAGTAGTGTTTACCTCAATTACAGGCTCATTGGTGATGGGAGTGGTTGATTCCGCAGTTGGCTCAACATTGGAGGTCGATTCTCCCTGTTTAGACTTCTTTCCACGTCGTACGTAGGGGATCGCCTTCCTTTTAGCAGCAACTGAGACATCCTTCGATTTTGCAGCAACACCCCTAGTGTGTGAACGGGTGCGTGTGGCAGTGGGTTCACTTCCCATGGCAGCATTTGCAAGAGTTTGCATGGGAGACTTGCTTGCCATTGTTAGTAGAGAAGTTTTGAGAGAAAAAACGAGAGAATTCGAGAGTAGAGAGAGTAAAAATTTCGCAGAGTAAGCACAGACACAAGTCATGAAATTATGAGTTCAAAATAAGGGAATTAGGGTTCTGATTTTTAAAATACCATGAATAAGGAAAGAGAATGAATGTTAATGGGCAGTTACTAAATTTGAACCAAATAAAATCTTCCCACTCTGTTTTCCCGCGCACACGCTTTGATGTTTAATTAACAGTTACCAGAGCAGTTTTCAAAAAATTTGAAAACTTATAAGTTCTTGTTTTCAATGTTAGCCTGCTGCAGTGCACAATGTTGGGATAACATTCAATAACATTCAAACCAGAAGGTGGAGGTACATGCTTCACCAAGGCAAATTCACATGAGAGCTTGAGATACATCCAAAAATACATCTGAAACTTAACCAATATAGCAAGTGAGTACCTCAGACATATTGTTCAGATCAAGATCATGAGTAGGCAACATGAATAACAAGAAACACACAGAGATAAACAGTTATGAATTCAAGGAAAAAATTCACTTCCACAGCATAGAAAGTCACAGAAAAGTGTGCTACCTGCAGTATGTCACCCAAATTATATGCCTCAACACATGAATTATACTCCCCCTAAGCTTAAACCGACACAACTCAACAACAAGAAAGAAACAATGCAGTTCTACATGAATGCAACAATGTAATGTCAAATAGGCAGATGGTAAACACTTATGAAGAACTTCTCAAACCAGCATAGTTCACATCTCTTTATAATCTTTATTAATTTCATAACTCATTTGAACCGAAAGCTGAAGGTTGCTAAAACACTAAGCTAATGTCACTACTGAATGAGGGCAGTCTGAACTCTACACACCCCAGTAACAACATTAACATCAGCAAGTTAGGCAAGTACACAGGTCTTGAATGTTGACAATTCACTTATCATGCACCTCAACACCCCAATTCCTTATGCATACTTGTTTACCAACCTGCATTCAAGAGAATCACCAAGTGATCAGTGCTACTAAATGTAAGAAATCTAAACCTCAAACATCCTAGTAGAAAGGATCACCCTCATGCGTTCCTTGGCCAAACAAACAGGAACATATAAATAAGCACACTGAGTAACACTGAAGCTGCCAACATCATGCACCCCCAGCTTCTCCACTTGTCCTGTACACCTTCAATATGAATAAGACAACTGAATAGACATCAAAGTAGTGAACTTTGTGTACCCCAACTTCTTCATATGTTAGGCTATCACAACCTCAGACAAACATAAGAGTTTTATTACTTTTTCAAAACCAAATATGTGAAACTGATAACTAGAAAGAGTTGTTAATCAAAGAGTTCAACAACACAAACCAAATCTGACAAAACAAAGATTAAATGAGACTCCCAAGAAAATAAACTCAATAAAGGAAAACAACAGAATACCTACTACACCACAACCAATATACCAGTGCTAGATAGTGGTGTTATGTCAACAATGGTTACCTCAACATTTTCACATATTGCACATACCAAGAGATTTCCTCAAGCTGAAGAATCTCTCAATGTCTAAAGGTTTTGTAAACATATCAGCAAGCTGATTTGTTGTCTCAATATGTTCAATGTTGATCACTTTGTCCTCTACCATATCTCTCAGGAAATGATGCCTTATGTCTTATATGCTTAGTTCTAGAATGTTGGACAGGATTCCTAGAGATACTTATGGCACTTAGATTGTCACAGAACATGAGAAGTGTATCACGATCTAGCCCATAATCTGAAAGCATGTGTTTGAGCCACACAAGTTGGGTAACACAATTGCCAGCTGCTACATATTCTGATTCAACAGTTGATAATGAAACACAGTTCTGCTTCTTGCTATACCAGGAGACCAAATTATTCTCCAAATAAAAACAGCCCCCACTTGTGGATTTCCTGTCATCCACATCACATGCCCAGTCAGAGTCACTGAAACTAACCAAGTTAGTGTTAGTGTCATAAGAATACGAAATGCCTAAAGGTGAAGTTCTAGAGATATATCTAAGAATCCTCTTCACAGCAATCAAGTGAGATTGCCTTGGCTCAACTTGGTACCTAGCACAAACACATACTGAAAACATGATGTCAGGTCTAGAGGCAGAGAGATATAGCAAACTACCAATCATGGATCTGTACAATGTTGGATCAACATTGCTGCCAGTGCCATCTTTTGTTATCTTCACTGAAGAGGACATAGGAGTTTTGCAAGGCTTGGACTCTTGTAGCTCAAATCTCTTCACCAGATTCCTTGCATACTTCTCCTGGTTCAGGAAGATACCATTCTCCAGCTGCTTAACCTGAAGTCCCAGAAAGTAGTTGAGCTTACCAATCATGCTCATCTCAAATGTTCCTGTCATAGACTCAACAAACTTGTCTAAGGTAGACTTCTTAGTAGAGCCAAATACAATATCATCCACATAACTTTGAGCAATGCATATATCAGAGCTTTTTCTAAGGACAAACAATGTTCTATCTCCACCACCTCTATTGAAACCTAGGCCTAACAGAAAATCAGTTAGCCTCTCATACCAAGCTCTAGGAGCCTGTTTTAAGCCATACAAAGCCTTCTCAAGTTTGTACACATGGTCAGGATGTTTAGGATCAGCAAAGCCTTTAGGTTGTTCTACATAAACCTCTTTGTCAATTAAACCATTCATAAAGGCCCCTTTAACATCCATTTGGTAAAGTTTAATCCTAAGACAACAAGCAATAACAAGAAGTAATCTAATTGATTCTATCCTAGCTACTGGAGCAAAAGTCTCATCAAAATATATACCTTCTACCTGAGTATAACCTTGTGCAACCAACCTAGCTTTGTTCCTCATAATTACACCATTCTCATCAGTTTTATTTTTGAAAATACATTTTGTATCTATTACATTCACATGTGATGGCCTAGGCACTAGATTCCAAACTCTGCTTTTGGTGAATTGTAAGAGTTCCTCTTGCATGGCATTAATCCAGTAACTATCCTTAAGGGCTTCAGTTACATTCTTAGGTTCAATGGAGGACACAAAACAAGATGCATTATCAACAGTACATGAAGAAGACATGCAAACACACAACTTAGCCATATCCTTGTAATTGACCCTTTCTTTGTTGCGAGTTCTAACTCTTTCAGTAATTTGTCCAATTACTTGAGAGGCTGGATGATCCCTCTGTATTCCAAGAGGAGGATCTCTTCTGGATACAAGAACCACTTCATCTTCAGAATCTGACAGCACAGATGTTGGCCTAACATTGGGGGTTTCTGGTGTGAAGTCAACATTTGTTCCAGTTCCCAGTTCAACATCTCCAGCGTCTGTGTTCAATGTTGAGTCCAATGTTGGAACAACATCTGAACCAGTGACTTCTTCAGTACCTGCAGAACCAGTCAGTTCATCAAAAGTGACATTAACTGATTCTTGTACAGTATGCAATCTTGGATTATAGACTCTGACAACAGCACTATTAGGAGAATATCCAACAAATATACACTTTTCACTTTTGGGATCAAATTTGCTCAAATAGTCTCTATCTTTTAGCAAATAGCAATTAATACCAAATTCATGAAAGTGTGCTACTGTTGGTTTTGAACCCTTCAAGATTTCATAAGGTGTCATAGTAGTACCAGGTATAAGATAAACTCTATTACTAATATGACATGCAGTATTTAAAGCTTCAGCCCAGAGTTTCTTAGATAGGTTTCTAGAATTCAACATTACTCTGGCCATCTCTTGAAGTGTTCTATTCTTCCTCTCAGCAATTCCATTTTGTTGAGGTGTCTTAGGTGCAGAGAACTCATGGAAAATGCCTTTAGTTTCACAGAAATTAGCAAAGCTCACATTTTCAAACTCCTTTTCATGGTCAGACCTAATTCTTCCTACAGAAGGGCCATACAGATTTTTAATACTAGCATGCAAAATCTTGAATGTGTTGAATGCCTCTGATTTTTCTTTCAAAAACTTAATCCAGGTATATCTCGAAAAATCATTAACAATAAGAAAAGCATACTTCTTACCATTCAAGCTACTAACCTCAACAGGACCCATGAGATCCATATATAGCAAATCAAAGCACTTATTAGTTCTAGGATTAGTACTCTGTACCTGAAGTGGTGGATGGACAGCTTTTGTTTGTTTACCTTTCAGGCAGTCTTCACAAATAATTTTACCTGGGCTAGTCAACTTAGGCAGTCCTCTCACAGCCTCTAACTTCAGTAGTTTCTCCAGATTTCTATAGTGCACATGTCCTAACTTTTTGTGCCACATGACAGATTCATCTATCTTGGCATGTTAGCATTCAGCTTCATCTTGAGCATGATAGCAGTTATCCTTTGATCTTGTACCTGTCATGACACGGACATTGTCACTATTAAATACATCACATGAACTTTTATCAAAAGTAACTAGCAAGTTATCATCACAAAGTTGACTTATGCTAATTAAATTTTCTTTCAATCCTTCAACCAATTGACACAACAACTTTGAGAGTTAAGCTGGAATTGCCTTAACTCTATTGTGATCTTCTTGTCTAACTTAATGTGCAGCGGAATATAAATGCAAGAAGATATAATTTTAAGAAGTTTTCAATATTATTAAAAACTTCCGAGCCTTAGGCCAAATAACCATAAAGGTTTTAACAAAGAAAAGTTTCTCAAAACAATTCACTCACGCTCTTTGTTGATCGGACTCAATGAAGCAGACAAGTAAGAACTACTTAACTTCTATGAACTAGACTTAAATAGTTGATACAAAAACTTTGCAAAAGCAAAACGAAGACAATAAAAGTATGATTAATCTCTTGGATTGTTTTGCACGATTGTCTTGTCTTCATTTTGATGAACTTCACATCTTTTATAGATTTCTTGAATCTTGCACGCCAAGATGTGTTGTTCACAGCTTTGGTAACTCTTGTTGTTTCTTTGTTGATATTTGCCTTCTTTGTGAACTCAATATCTTTCCTGAATATGTGTTTCCTTTCTTACCGAGCTAGCAAGGTAACACATCTTCTTCAAATCAGAGAATCCTGGAAAGAATCGCATTGCAAAGAACGGCCAATATTGTTTCCTTATTTTGAAACCGTGTTGAGTTGACTTGTTCAACTTAGCTTGAATTATGGAAACTTCAAGTAAGGAATCTTTCATAGCTCTCCTTATGATTAATATACCTTCCTGGACATAAACATAAACAACTAAAACCGTGGAACTTGATTAATAGGTGAATAAAGGCAAAACTCAAATTTGGCAACTAAAGAACAGTTTCTGCACAGACTCTCGGGTTTCAATGTTGTCCTCAATGTTGACCCAACATCGTCTAACATTGCATCGTCTAACATTGATTCCAGAAAAGCCTGCACTTTCAATGGGTAATGCAAGATAAATCAGATAGTGACCCAGGTCCCACTGATCTGTTCCCAAAGCCGACTTTGGATGTTCGGTCGAAGGTCACTTTGAAGGGTGTCGGCAACACTACATCCAAAGCCACTCAGTAGAGGGTTGGCAACGTGAATCTCCCTACAACAACTCAGAAGATTGCCGTAGGAGAGGGGACATCGAGCCTGCAGGATGGATCTAGTCGGCATGTCCCCCGCTCTTTTCCATGGAGGATGTCGACCTAGTCTATTATCAGAATTTAATTGGCGAGATGGTGAAAGATGTTGATCGTGATATCTTGGGAGGCATATCGGATGAGGGTTTATGGGATAAATTATGCAAACACCTTTGCAAGGTAACCTTATAGCCTTCTCCTTGAGTTCACGTTTTATTTTTTGTAGTTCCTTGCGTACCAACCCCCGAATTATATTGTTGTAGCTGACGATTCTTGAGGATGCTCTGGCGACATATCGGGTAAGTCCCTTGATTATTGGTTCCTTGACTTGGGAGCCCGATGTTCTATTTGCATCGGTATGGACCAACAATAGCGAATCTGCTCGGCTTGAGGAGGAGTTGGAAGAGGCTTAGATCGTGTGTCAAGTGATGGAAGAGAGTCATCCCAAGGAGATTAATGAACTGAAACAGATCATGGGGCGTGAGATTGCGAAGCAGTCCGTATAACGAAGAAGTCACATCAGTCAACTTAGAGGGATTTTGAAGATGAGAATTGCATTATCCCATGAAAGAAATGGAGGCGGAACACGTGGCTAAGTTGACCAGTGCCCGACTAGAGGCACTTTGAAGCTTGCACGATTCTTCATAGAAAGCCGAGGCTCTTTGCAAGGACTATCGAAACATGTTGAGGTGGGATTTCAGCAAGTTATGACAGCCGTGAAGGCCCTACCAGGGTTTCCTCTTGACTTGGTTATTCCTGAACTAGAGTTTCTGTCTATCCCCAATAAATCTTCTCAAGACCCGCTTTGTGTTCGGGAGACCCCTGTTGGAGCTCCACCTATCATAATGATGTTGGATCTGGCTGGCATGTTGAAGGAGGAGTGTCGGATGACCATTCGTGTGGGATAGCATCTCGTGGAATCCTAAGATGACGATTTTTAGCGTTCTATAAGTTAGGATCATGTCTTAGCCCCTTTTGTGGTTTCCGTGAACTTCTTGTAGGATTTTCTGAGCTTCCTATTCGTTTACACATTGTAAGTAAATCGGAGAGAAGGACCTCTGATAGAGCCTGCCATTTCGTAAAAAGTATCGGGCCGTCCGTTTGCTCATGGCTCGATATCTTTCCCTGTTACTTTCAAACTTTTTGGGAGCCTAGAGAAATTAAATAATTTCTGTCATCCATCCTTTTTCCGCGGGAGTGATTGAAAAGGCGCTTTCTCCTCCGACTTCTACCTCGGAATTTCTAGAGGGTGAGAAAGGTGATCCTTTGAGTGTTCACTGTTTGTGCCTAGCTGGCTATATGGATAGTGCATCGGCGTCTTGATTCTCGACATGAGAAGCTTTTTGAATGCTAAAATTGAGGAACGTGATTTTATCGGTCAAGACGGCATCCAGGTATCCCTTCATTTGTTTTTCTCGGGCCTCATAGGTCTCGGTGATCTATTGAACCACAAGTTGTGAGTCATTGTGAACCAGATTTTTTGCATACCTGCTTCCTTGGCTAGCTGTGTAAATGTATTGACCGAGATTGGTACCCTTTTGTTATGATTCACACATTGTGTGTACACTGAGTGTTGTGCCAACACTGACTGTATTCGGTGTTGTCCCAACACTCATTATAGAGTATTTAAGTGGTTGAATAGAGAACACAATGAGTTGAATTTAAAGCAGGTTATATGAATATAACCTGCCGAGCCTTACGACCAAATAATCACTAAACATTAATTCAATGACTTTACCAAATACATCTGAGTAGGAACCCAATCCTAACAATAACTAACCTATGAGCTATAGTTTAGCTAGATAAAACTCAGTAAAACAAGACCAACAAAATACAAGAATTACTTCTACACTTTCAGAACTTAATTCTAGTCTTGTTATTGTTCTTGATGTCGAACACGCCTCTTTATAGGATTTCATCGTCCGTGAGCAATGGCGTGATAGACATGAGTTGTTGATTGCTATCTTATCACTTGGATAATTCCGAGATCTTCTTCAGCATTAGCTTCATAAGATCTTCAACTCTTATCTTCAAGATCTTTTGTGAATCTATGACTTTTATCCCTTTGTTCCTTAGCAATGTTCTGCACGTTCCTTGATACTCTAAAATATTCACAGATAACTACAACTGTGGAACTAGGTGAGTTTACGAATAAAGGCAAAACAATATATTTAATATAATTAAATCCAACCGAACAATGTTGAGTTCAGTGTTGTGCCAACACCTCTTTTCAGAGTGTTGGACCAACACTTCTTGTCAACACTTGCACTTTCAATCTCCCCATTTTGCCTTTCTTCACAAAACTCCACCTGCAACCAATTTCCTTTAAGTACCTGTTATCCAGAGCATAAGAACTACTACTTATTCTAATTTACTCCCCCTTAATCTATAAATGAGTACTGCAGTGTTGAGCCAACACAGTTGACTTATGTGTTGTCCCAACATTTTTACCTGTCATTTTAACACCTGCAGTTAGTTCAACAGTGCAAATCTAGCCAAACTTAGAATAATAGTAATGTGCAGAATACTGTTCAAATTACATCTCAGAAACAAAACCAAAACAGAGAACATGCTCTATGTGCCCAAAAAACATTGTTCAAAAAACAAATTAAGTACAGAAACAAAAATTGGTAGCTGATCTTTCCCCTTTTTTGTGAGAAAAGCACCACCAATAGGTGCTTCTTGATGGTGTTCAGCTCCTTGATCTCATCCTCCCTATCAGCAATCTCCCTTCTCTTGTCAGCTACCATCTTGTCACACCACTCCACCTTCTCTTCAATGAAGGCAGTGTTGATGGCCACAGAAGGGATAGAAGCATCTTCAGCAACTCAGGCAGTGGTGAAGTTGTGTGCCTTCTTCTTCCCCTACTGAGCTCCATTACTTTCTGGAGCATTGATGTCTTTCCATGGGAGATCAATAATTATGTCTCCTCCAAAGTAGTTCTTGGTGATGGGCAGCTGACCAACCTTATCCACAAAGGTCTCATTTTTCCCTTTCTTGAAACCTTGGTCAGTGAGAATCTTGTAGATCAAGGAAGGGAATGGCAAGATTGCATCCTTCTTGTGCGCAGCCTCTGCAATGGTTCTAAAAATTCTCTACCCCATGTTCACTGGGTGCCTCTTCAATAGTTTGAAAATCAACACAGCCATCTCATGAGTGAGGACTGTGGAGTTGGTTGAGGGTGTCCAGTTGTATAAGGCGGCTTTACGCAAAACAGCAGTGAGGGAGGTGAGTCTAGTCACCTTCTGTTTATTTTTCCATTTCTTCTCCAGTCCCTCTGTCAGTTCCTTCATCATGTTGTCATCATCAATCTCAACCTCTGTGTCATGTCCTACATGCATTCCGTAAGCTTTGTTTATAATTGATAAATTGAACTTGTAGAACTTGTCCCTCACATATACTCTCCCATACTTGGGGGACCCCTTAGCATGCACAGACTTGGCCAAATTATAGTAAAATTCCCTAACAACATCAGGGACATAGGGAATAATATCTATAAGAGAATAAATTAAGGTCCTAGACTCAAGAAAATCAAACACCTTGTACTTTTTAAAGTCATCCTTCACAATGTTCCTTTCTGCCCAAATTTTCCTTACATTCATAATATCATAGTTTTGGTCAAGAAGTACCTATTATGATGCTCAGTGGAAATATCGACCTCAAATGTTTCTGGTGGCTCTGGCTAAGACTCCTCATCAGACTTTAGTGCCGCATCCACATCGGCCTCAGCTGGTGTTGGATCAACACCCCTGCCAGCTGATGTAAGCACAACATCAAGCTGAGTCTCTTCCTCATCATTCTTCTTGGATCCTTCTTCGTCTTCCTCCTCCTCTTCCTCAGACCCTTCCTCTGCATCCTCATCGGTAGAGTCGTCGTCTTCAGAGGATGAGGATTCCTCTTCTTTAGCAACACTCTTATCTTCTTCTGTTGCTTTTTCCTCAGCAACGTTCTCCTCAACAGCTTCCTCTTCATCTTGTATCTATTATTCTTCCTTCTCCCCCTCAATTTTAGAAGGAGGAGCAGGAGATTGACCCTCAACTCTGAAATCACCCGTTCGTCGGTCAGCGGGCCCTCCTCAGACATAGCAGGCAGTGCAGTCTCCTGTGTGGTATCAACATCCTTAGGCAGCAATGTTGTGACCACATCCATGGGTTCGCGCGCTGGCGCAACATCATCAGGAACTGGTGTTTGAGCCGCACTGGTAGATGCACCCTTCTTGGACTTGACATTCCTCTTGGAGTAAACAAGGGACTTTCTTTTTGGTGGTTCAGTGGTTACCACCGGGTTGCGAGAGCGGGTGATTTTTCGTGGTTGTACTCCCCCTGCATCGAACGACATGGCAGCAGCGACATAGGCAAGATCATTAATTGTGGGTTTCTTTCCCATTGTAGCCTGCGAGTAAATAAGGTGTGAGGAGAGAAATTAGGGTTTAATAAATATTGCAAAAATTAAGCTCAGGTAAGAAGAACGGAAAAAAGGAAAGTGAAAGTTAATAAGGAGTAGTGGGCGAGTAAATGATGTGATCGTATGCCATTGCCGCCATGTTGAGTCAACACGTGCTGAATCGTGAACGTGTTGGCATGACACGTGACCATATCTGTTATTGTGTATAACTTATGAGTCACAATGTTGAAGTGAGTGTTGAGACAACATTCCCTGATTCGGTGTTGGCCCAACATTGGAACTCTAGCTTCTCAACATATAGTACTGAGCCAAGTGTCTGTGTGGTTAGGGTCTTACTAAGGTTTTCTTCACATACTGGCATGAGCAAAATCTATGCAAGATAACTGGAACCTGTTGAGTTAGAATGAACCATACAAAATAGTAGCTTGCATTAGATCTGAAACAGGAGTGGGAGTTAGATAACAGAAAAACACACAAGAGAATGGTAAGGTGATTAACATCACAGAGATAATTAAGCTCATATAGTTCAATGAAAATAGACTTGCGTGTTACTGGCAGCTAATAACCCATGATATATGCTTTTGCATATGTCATTCTTAAATCTGAAGAAAACCAAGAGATACTCCCCTTTAAGATTATGACAACACAGTAGGATAAGCAAGCATAGAAGAACCAAAGCGAAGAAGAATGGTGTCCAACATTTATGACCCAGTGTTGTCCCAACACCACATATCAGCAGTCACAGACATGAACTCTTTACTTATTCAATTTTCAGATCTAATTAACAAAAATAACTTTCAAGATTTAGCATGATGAGGCAGGAAGGATCATGTCTTCACTGAATGTAGGCAATAACAAGACCCCTAGCATCCCAGTATTAACATAATCAATGCAGATGCACAGGAAAGTACATAGGGCTGAATGTAGGCAGCTTAGGACCCCTACACCCCAGTTACCTAACACATACTTATTTACTGAGCATCATTAAGAAGGTTTTAGCAAAAGTGAGCAAATACACTGCATGAAAGGCAGTACAGGACCCCAGTTACCCCGTCATACAAGTTCATTATGATATGCCCCTTCTGCAAGAAAAACAACATAAATAAGTCACAACTGAATACAGCATAACTGTCAACTCTGTGCACCCCAGCTTCTTTATATTGTTTTGTGTGTCTTTCACTTGAATAGGACAAGGGTCGACTCTGTGCACCCCAACATAACTGTAAGTGAGACTCCACATGGGTCAAGAATGTAGACAAACAAGCATGAGATAACAAGAAGATCACAAGAACTAACCAAACAAACAAGAGAACAATCTGGTTACATCACAATCAGTCACTGGTGTTAGCCTGTGATATTAAGGCAACACATGTATGTTCAGTGTGTTCACAACACGCTCATGCCTAGAGCCTTTTTCAAACTGAAGAATCTCTCAGTGTCTAGTGGTTTAGTGAACATGTCAGCCAGTTGGTTGTTGGTTTCAATGTGTTCAATTGTGACTATTTTATCTTTAACCAAATCTCTTAAGAGGTGATGTCTAATATCAATGTGTTTGGTTCTAAAATGTTGCACAGTATTTTTAGAAATACTAATAGCACTCAAGTTATCATAGAATATCAGCAGATTATTACTAGTTAACCCATAATCACAAAGCATATGTTTCAACCATATCAGTTGGGTTACACAGCTGCCAGCTGCAATATACCTAAGTCCCCTGCCCAGTCACTATCACTAAAGCCAACCAAGTTTGAATTTGTATTATAAGAATACCAGATTCCTAACTCAACAGTTCTAGAGATGTATCTTAAGATTGTTTTTAATGCAGTTAAGTGAGATACATTTGGTGCTGCATGATACTTAGCACAAACACACACATAGTACATTATGTCTAGTCTTGTGGCTGATAAGTACATGAGACTTCCAATCATTGATCTGTAAGGTGTTGAGTCAACATCTTCACTAGCTACATCCCTTTCAATCTCCACTGTAGTGGACATTGGTGTCTTGCATGGTTTGGATTCCAACAACCCAAATCTCTTCACCAAATTCCTGGCATACTTCTCTTGAGACAGGAACATCCCTGTTTCCTTTTGCTTCATTTGTAGTCCTAGGAAGAAGGTAAGCTCCCCTATCATACTCATTTCCAATGTACCTGTGATAGTATTCACAAACTTGTCCAAGGTGGACTGGTTAGAGGAGCCAAATATATATCATTAACATAGATTTGGGCAATACACACTTCCTTAATATTTTTCATGATAAACAGTGTCCTATCACCCTCACCCCTAATAAAACCAAAACATAGTAAGAATTCAGTCAACATCTCATACCAAGCTCTGGGAGCTTGTTTCAATCCACATAAGGCTTTTTCAAGTTTGTATACATAGTCACGGTGATAGGGGTCAGTGAATTCCGTAGGTTGCTTAACCAAGGCTTCTTTGTCTTGTACCCATTCAAAAATGCACCCTTAACATCCATTTGGTATAATTTGATTTTTAAAAAACATGCAATTGCAAGAAGTAGTCTAATAGATTCTATTCTGGCCACAGGAGTAAATGTTTCATCAACATCAATCCCTTCTACTTGTGTATACCCTTGGGCTACTAATCTGGCCTTGTTCCTCACTATCACTCCATTCTCATCATTTTTATTTTTAAATATCCACTTACATTATCATGAGAAGGCCTATGAACTAGTTTCCACACTTTATTTTTAGAGAATTGTATGAGTTCTTTCTGCATAGCATTTATCCAGTGAGAGTCTTTAACAACCTCATTAACATTCTTAGGTTCTATAGCAGAGACAAAGCAAGTAACAAAGTTGCACACATATGACATACAAATACTAAGTTTAGCCATATTCTTATAGTACTCTTTCTTTGTTTCTGGTTCTTACTCCTTCAGTAAGATTTCCTATAACCTGAGAATTAGGATGATCTCTTAGTATTCTGGCAGGAGTGTCCCTCCTAACTCTTTCTCCAGCAAAGTCTTCAGTGTCAGAATCTGTGTGTTTTGGCGTTGGTCCAGCATCAACATCTTCCGGTGTTGGCTCAACATCATCTTTCCCAGTGTCTTCTGAGTCAATCTCAGGTGTTGAGTCCACAATGTCTCCTGCTGGTGTTGGCACCCCATCGCCAGTCTGTGGCAATCTTAGTTGACCTTCAGCGATACCTTGCAGGCAATCACCACATACCAGTTTACCTGGACTTGAAAGTTTAGGTATGCCTCTCACAACTTCTAACTTGATGATCTTCTCCAGATTCCTGTAGTGGACATGGCCTTACCTTTTGTGCCATACGACTGATTCATCAAACTTCACATGTAAGCATTGAGCATCCTCATCCAACAAGTAGCAGTTGTTTTTTGACCATTTTCCTGACATAACATAGTTGTTAGAATCATCAAACACATCACATGAAAAATTGTCAAATTTCACAATTAAATCATCATCACAGAGCTCACTAATGCTGATGAGACTAGCCTTTAGACCATCCACCAACAGAACCTCAGTAAGGTGAGGGAAACCATCCACATTGAGAACCCCCTTCCTTATAATATTTCCTTTTCTTCCTCCACCATATGTAACAGTACTAGTGAATACATGTACAAGTTCCATAAGATTTTCCTTGTTACCTGTCATATGTCTAGAACAACCACTGTCAAAGTACCAGTCACCAGTAAGAGTAAGAGTAGTTGAGAACACAACATTACAAACAATTTTTATTTTTCGAGACCAAAGTCTATTCTTTTGAAAACGGTTGTTTTGTTCCCTGGTGTTGCTTTGGAATGTTGATCCAACATTAGAGTATCCTAGTGTTGTCCCAACACCCGATGCAACACTGCTACTGTAGTTATATTTTTCCAAAAACTTCTGGTACTTATGGCAGTATGGTTTTAAGTGACCAGGCTAGAAACAGTATTGACACATGTAAGTTACATTTTTAGATTGTTTAGTGTGACCACTATTTCTGTTAGAACCATCACTTACAAAGCCAGGAATGACATTCTTATGTGTTTCTGACCTTTAATGGTATCCTAAACCTTACATTCCCAATGTTCAGTGTTTCATCCAGCCTGCTTGTGCTAGAGTTCCACTTGGCAATGGTCCTCTCTGCCTCTTCAAGCTTTATCTCCATCTTTTCAATTTGGCACTCCTTTCTGGTGAGGTTCTTCTCCAGTTCAGTTATAGTTTCAATCAAGAAACTATTCTCTGTGATGAGTTCATTTTCTCTTTTTATGATCTTCTTTACCTCATCAAGCAGTTCTCTATAGAAAACTTTCAACTCATCTACTACCTTGTCGTGATCCATTTCCTCTTCAAGGAAGTATTCTTCATTCATATCTATAGATCCACCAAAACAAACAAAGTTAGAGTGTTTCTCAGATTCATTTATTTCATAAATAAGACATTGAGGGTAAGCAACATAGTCATCATTCTCCTAATGTCAAAATATTCTTTATGGTTCTCTGGTTCTGTCTTAGTGTTATGCCAACATCCTTTTGACCTGGTGTTGTCCTGACACTCGGTTCAGTTGACTTGGGCAGACAAGGCTGCTGTGTAAACTTCTTCAGACACCTATTCTTCTCGTAGTTCCTCCAAACCTGTCTCATCATCAATATCATGTATGCATACCCAGTTAGAGCTACCTTTGGTCCTCAAGGTTTTATCACACTCATATGACATATGTACAAAGCCTTTACATTCAAAACATTGAAGTTCTTTCAATTTCTTAGTGTCACTCTCAGTAGGCTTTTTGAAGGAATACTCGACCATTTTACCATGAAAACTTGTTCTTAGATTATGAGGCACGTTCTTCTCTTTTCTGACTTTATAATTTAAAGCAATTTTATTGAACTTCTTTACTACAGAACCCAGATAAGCACTTATTTCAGTTTCATCATCTACTTCTTCTTCAGTGGCTTTTAGAGCAAGACCTTTGTTTTTTGTAGTTGGTTCTAAGTTCATTTCAAATTCTTGAAGTACATTCAGAAGAGTGTGAAAGTTAAGTGGTGACATGTGTCTGGCTTCTTGCATAGCAATCTTCTTGACCTCAAACCTATGGGACAGAGTTCTCATAGCTTTGTAAACAAGTTGTTTATTAGTTAGAGGAACGCTTAGACTTTTACATTCATTCGATAAATCCATTAATTTCGCGAAGTATGAAGTAACAGACTCATCATCACCCATCCTAATGCTTTCAAATTTTTGTAGAGCAATTTTAAGTCTAGCTTCTTTCACACTGGCATCTCCCTCACAATGAGTTTGTAGGAGCAACCACGCTTTCTTCGCAGTTGTACACAATTTTACTAACCTGAACATATGAGGATCAATCCAGCTGAAGATGGTATTCAGTGCTTTCTCATTGTTGACTTCTTCACTGACTTCTACTTGAGTCCAGTCAGCTTCAGGTTTCAGGTGTACATCATTGTCATCGTCTTTGGCCGTTATTGGTAGAGTGTAGCCATCAATGATTGATTTCCACGCCCTGAGATCCAAGGATTTGATGTACTGTCTGAGCCTGGTCTTTTAGTAAGCATAATTTGTCCCATCAAGCACTGGTAACCTGTTGTTAGTATTGGGGTTCACATTATCCATGGTATGGTACCAAATCCAAACACCAATAAATTAGGTGCTTGGCTCTGATACCAATTGTAAATGTATGGACCGGGATTGGTACCCTTTTGTTATGATTACACTGAGTGTTGTGCCAACACTGGTTGTATTTGGTGTTGTCCCAACACTCGTTGTAGAGTATTTAAGAAGCGGAATAGAGAACACAATGAGTTGAATTTTAAGTAGGTTATATGAATATCACCTGCCGAGCCTTACGGCCAAATAATCACTAAACGTTAATTCAATGACTTTACCAAATACAACTGATTAGGAACCCAATCCTGACACTAACTAACCTATGAGCTATAGTTTAGCTAGATAAAACTCGGTAAAACAAGACCAACAAAATACAAGAATTACTTCTACACTTTCAGAACTTAATTCTAGTCTTGTTGTTATTCTTGATGTTGAGCACGCCTCTTTATAGGATTTTATCGTCCGTGAGTAATAGACACGAGTTGTTGATTGCTCTCTTATCACTTGGATAATTCCGAGATCTTCTTCAGCATTATCTTCATAAGATCTTCAACTCTTATCTTCAAGATCTTTTGTGAATCTTTGGCTTTTGTGAATCTTTGGCTCTGTACTTCAATTGCATACACTTTCATTCTTTGATCCACTCTTCGTGCCTCTTTTACATATTTTCGCTTGTGCCCTACCGAGTAAACAGACATGACCTCGCCTTCTATCATGTTAACTGTTATTCTGATTGGTGGATTATTGTGGTACGTGCTTGGGGCTGGAGGTGTCCTTGCCTCACCGTGATAACCAAAGGAGCTAGGGCAGCCTTCGTTAGGGGTCCCAGAACGAGGCCTTTGGTTGCATTCCCCTCCTCTTTTTCTATATTTCTTTTTTTTGGGGACCGATCAACACAGGTTAGCCAGTTGTTGGGTTCATATATTCCTTTAGGAATCTTAGGCTGAGAAGCCATTGGATCTTGACCCAGAGGTGGGAACGTTGTTCGGTGACATTCCTCCATGTTTGATGGTAGGCGCAATACTTTCTCGAGTTCTTATATTTCAAGGGCTCTCTGGCGAGTCGAGGCCAGCAAAGCTCTCTTCCTCCCCCATGATGTTTAGCACCTTGAACGGGGTAGCTGTCATGGGAGAAAGCGGCGTTGGCTCAAGGTGCCTTTTCCCATTTTCATCTTTCTTGCGTGCCTCTTTATCATCCTTCTTGTTTTTGACTTTCCCTCCTGAAGGGCTGGATTCTTCCATGGCTTCGATATTACTCGGCTCTCTGCATTAGATCCTCGAGGTCCTTGACATGAGTCCTCATCAAATAGCTAGAGAAGTCACCAGTTTGGAGGTAGTTCATAGGCAAATCTGTTCACTTTGGCTCTATGTTCGATAGCATTCGCGGGTCGACATGAGGAACATTTGGGAACCCATCGGCAAATCTTCTCATGAAATCTTGAAGAGATATATCTTATGCATGCCTGATGGTGAACAGATAATCGACAATTTTAGAAAAGTGACGATTGCATGTGAACTGCCTAGCGAACAATTGGGTGAGCTATTCAAATGTATAGATGGACCCCGTGGGTAACCAGAGAACCAGGCTCGAGCCCTCCCCGAGAGAGTGGTGCAGAATATCCGACATAAGGCATTGTAAGGGCGGACACTAAGTCCATACATGCCATGTACTGACTGATATGCTCATGAAGGTCTTGATCGTTCTTGTCTCTTGCATAGGTAGGCAATTCCGCAGGTTTCATTCTGGGGAAAATCTAAGCTTGCGCCACATGGGGTGTGAAGGATGAGCCCTTAAAGCGCGACTCCTTCTCCATTTCTTCCACGAGCCACTGTACGACTCCTTCAGAAGCATTCAAAATGCGTGGTCGAGTCTTAGGTTGTCGTTTGTCCTCTGGGTTTCAACATCTTTCCTCGTTTGTTCTTCTTCGTGGCGGGCAATTAGGGGACGACGCCCTTAGGCGGCTATTCTTGTTGGCGTTCGAGTTTTGTGGTGACACTCGAATGGTTTGGCAAGAAGGATGATTTCTCGGAGCTCGACTCAGATTAGAACCCTTCGACCTAGTATTCTGAGAGAGAAGGCAAGAGCTAGCCCAAACATAGTATCCTCCTTTTCAAGCGGCCCTTTTACCTCGATTGAGGACACTGCTGATCATGTTATTATACCCATCCATTGGAACGTAGACATATTCTACTCCAGATTCCTTCATAGATGGGGGCCGAAGAGCTATAGTATGGTGAGATGAGACTAGCTGTGCATTGGGACCTCAGGAATAGTATCATTATCCTTCATTGTCCATTGACGTACCACTCTTGATGGCTTGTTCTCCTGTCTTCTTCGTGAATCGTTGGGGCTATGCTTGAGTTTATGTTTCTCATGTTATCTCAAGGATTCTGCAGCATTCCTACAAATGGAGCCATTTGACAATGCAATATCATCCGGCATTACGAGGGGGATATGCCCGGGATATTGATCTAGTTTATTTTTTTCAGAACGCTGATCCCAAGCCTGAAAAGAGCAAACGATTCCTTTATTGATTTTCATGAGAGAGAAGATATTGCACAAGTGGGAACTTAATCGGGGAGGGGAGAGCTATGGCAAGGATAGCTTTTAGGTTACAAGTATGATTATTCTTCTAATGGCAAGTGACGTGCCAAAGTCTATGTGTGAGAGTGTATGAAAATGCTGGGACTAAAGTTTTGAGCGAGAGTGAGTAAAAGTGTTATCTTCGACTTTGTTCTTGTCCCCCTTTGGGAGTGCTAGCAAGTCCCTATTTATAGGGCTTCCACGGAAGTCTATGGCCAATGGTTGTGAGTCTTTTGTTGAAAATAATGGCTTTGATCAGGTCGGCTAATCAGGAGGATCCCTTTTTTCACCAACGAGAGCTTCTGGTAGTGGTTGCCTATGACTTGGCTTTTACAACTCCAGAGAGGGTCGTCAGCTAGGAGAGCCAATCAAGTGAGCTATGTTGCCTCCATTTGGTATTGTAGGCGTTCTGGGCCAATGGGGGTTGCTGCCCTCAGGCCCAAGGCTTCGTCTTCTGCAGGAGGTGAACAATCGGGTTTGGTCTTCTCCTCATTTATAGCAAGGGGTTGGGTGTCGGAGAGTAAATATGGGCTGAGTTCCTCTTTGTAACCTCTCATTGTTTTCCTTGGTTTTTGCATTAGTTGGCACTGTTGCTCTATTTATTCCTGCCAAGAGGTGTAACCTCTCGTTGTTAAGTATTAGCTTACTCGTAATAAGATTTCATCGGATGCTTAGTCTGAGTGGGTAAAGAGATACTACTAAGCCCAATGAGGGCATCGTCAGAGCAGGCTCATTGGGTAAGGAGGCTTCCTAGTGTTGAAGAAATGTCAGTTTAAACAGCACTCGGAGTACGAGCATCCTGTACCGTTAGGGTAATGTGAATGTGCATGGTTTTTGGGGTCGTAGTTCCACGGAGGGGCGCGTGTAACGAGAGATATCCGGGAAGAGCGAACAAGTCTTGATTTGTCAGAAGCCTCAGTGGTGTACTCAGATATATCCCCTCTTCAGGTGGAGTTATAGAGCGTAATCTGAGGAGGATTTCAGTGACCACACCTGTTAAGAGAGGATCGAGGGGAGCGCAAGGGGCGTGACCCGATACCTTCCTTCTGGTGTGATTGTCGATCGAGCTCTAGGCACCGTATTCCCTTTCTTGGGATATCAATCATTACTCCTGAACCGTCATCTCTTAGGAGAAATAATAATATTTTATGCTATGCATCATCAAAGTACAAACATACTTTTGTTAACAACTCAATGCTAAAATGTTACTGAAAAACTCAAGCGAAAAGTGTGTGAGTTCAAGAGGTGAAAGTTGAAAAGGTTGTTGTGAGAGTGCTAACAAGCCCCTATTTATAGGACTTCCATGGGGGCCGCTGGCCAATCACGACTGGTCTTCTCCTTAGAGTAATTGCTTTGACTAAGTTAGCCGATGGGGTAGATCTTCTTTTGCGCCAAAGGACGTTTCTAACAAGAGGGGCCTATGGCGAGGCTTCCTCTGTGCCAATGTGGTTCGTTGGTCGGGGGAGCTAATCAAAGGGGATTCTCTTTACCCAATAAACATTAGCCACTAGGGGTTGTCACTTCTAGGCCCAATAGCTCATCTTCTATGGGGGCGACCAATTAGATTTGGTTTTCTCCTCATTTAGGGAGTATTTGAGAGTTGGTGATTAAAACTCGTACTAAGTTCCCTCTCATAGCCTCTCATTGCCTCTCTTTTGCTAACATCACTGCCTTTCTCGTTCCCGCCAAGAGTTAAGAAAATAAGGTATTTGTGAAATAGTTCTTAAGTGTTGATACACTAGCGACAAACATCCTCAGAAGTTTGATTCGAATTTTTGGGAGAAACATGTATAAAGTAGTTTTAGTGTCAGTGATCTCTATAAATACAGAAGCTTGGAGAACTATGGAGTCTACCACCGGACCTATGGGCACATCACAGATGAGTACACCCACCTCAAAGATGAAATATGAAGGCTCTATGTTAACCCTAGAAAAAAAATGAAGGGATTACACACAAATGATAACCTAAAATAGGGACCAATGAATTCGCTCGGTCACTGACTCGAAGCGGTATAGAGGGGCACCCGAGGAGACACCAAAGCGTCATCGATGAATAAAAACAAGATATCGACGCGACATCGAAAAAAGATTAAACTATGATGGATCCGTGCAACTTCGATATCCATCAATGCACCAAGAGGGACCACAAGGAACCCCGAGTCCCAGAACCTGCGAGATAATCTCCTCACTGAACACTCCATAAACACAAAAATCCTCGGATCACATACCACGAAGGCCAAACTCGAAGAACGATGTCCTTGGGATACCTATTATAACAATCCGAGTACGAGAGCAATAGCCTACTGACGCAAATGAGTCATCGGAACAGACACCACCCATAAAAGAAAACAAGCATACTCCTCGGGGTGCACCTCCCAAAGAAGACAACCCAGAATTAACTCCTGCAGAAGCTACAAAGCCATCGGATGGATGTACCACCTCACCTATCCAGTCTTTCAGAGAGATACAACCCCTCGTAGAAAAGAAATCAGAAGAATCAGCCCCTCGGAACACCTGAAGCCCTCAGAACAGATCAAATTTAATCCTAGTCAGCGCCTAGCACATGAAGAATGAAAAGATAAGATGAATGATATCGTGCTCTGTACGCAAACAACAACACGTGTACTCTATTTAACATGCATAACGACATTTGTCCCTAAAAAAAACCTCTATAAAAAGAGGGGCATATTGTGAAGAGAAGGCACGCTCGGTTGTTTACACATATACATAAACACTAAGGTACTAGAAAATTCGGAGTGGATTTCAGTGAATAAAAAGAGGGATATTCCCATAATTTTATATTTTTATAATTTTACAAGCTTTTGAACCACGGGCAGGGCATTCCAACCCCAAAATAAATCCGTTAAATAGGAAATAATATCAAACTTGTTAACAAAATGGTGTCGTCTGTGGGAACGCCATAAAATCTGTCCTTGAGCGAGTTCAACAAGCGTTGTCTATTATGGACAATTTGTTCGATAGTGAAAGTCTTCAGACCCGACAAGGTGATTACAAGAAACTTTGTCAAACCACCAATCCAGTACTAGAGATTTCATCAATGTTTCTCGCTCTATCTTCGAGAGACTCGTAGAAGCTATGGCTCAGAGAACGCCACAAGGGTTGGGGAATTTCAGGAACCATCTCTCCGAGTCCCTCCGACAGAGAAATACCCCTTTGGAAGAAGGCGCACCCCGCGCTAGATGGAGCCCTACCCCCATCTCCTGGCACCGCGAACCGCTATAAAAGCCACAAGGGTATGATAATTACGAAAGAACTCCGAGGAGGTGACAGGGAGAAGGAATACACCACCCATTAGGATACTTCAGGGATGATGATCATATCCTGTAGGGGATGTTGGATGGCCTGTGCAAAGAAATGAGTGATATTAAGAAAACCATGGCCCCCAAAGAAGATCCTACCTTTAAAACCTCCCCCTTTATCCCCAAAATTGCCCTAGCACCCGTTCCTTTGAGGATGCGGCACGTCAATGTCCTCTTATACACTGAGGATGCAGATGGAAGAGATCCACATGATCATATCCATCAATACTTGGTCGGAATGGACCTATCCTCCGCCCCCGACCATGTCCTATGCCGCGTGTTTCTTGTCACTCTTGGAGGGTGAGCTCTGGCTTGGTTTACCCACCTTCCCCTTAATTCTGTAACAAGCTTTGATCGATTGGCCCACCTCTTTGTGCGACAATTTTCTGTAATCGGCGATACCCCAAATCCGCCACCCATCTCTTCACGGTCAAACAGCAGAAGGATAAACCCTTGCGAGGGTATATAAAGCATTTTACGGATGAGGCGTTAGATGTCCCTAATGTCAGTCCAACCATCTTAGCTGACATATTGACACAGGGACTCCGAACAGGGGATTTTTTCCGATACCTTATGGGAAATCATGTCACTAACATGAATGAACTTATGCAAAAGGTAGAAGTTTACATCCTTATGGAGGAAGCGGAAGGCACGAAGAAGCGTATGAAACACGACGACAACGAGCACCAGGAGCATGTTGAACGAGAGGCAAAAGCCAAGGAGAAGGGCAAGGAAGGGAAACCCACCCAATGCAAAGACGAGGGTACTGTGGTCAAAAAATTCCTACGGCATGTACCGTTGGCCCCGATGACCATTGCTCCCCAAGAAGTGCTCAACGTAATGAGAGGTAACGATGAGTCACACTCGCCAACGCCAGCCAAATTTCAAAAATAAAGAAAGTAATACAAGAAAGTATTGTAAATATTATAAAACCTATGGGCATACCATCGAGGAATGTACTAACCTACGCAGGGAAGTGCTCCGCCTCCTGGAACCAGGATATTTGAAGAATTATCTTAAGGAGAATAACCCCGAAGATCCTAAGGCCAATGTATGGAAAAGGCCACGAAGATAGCAATCACACCTGATCAATGTGCTGACCAAACACCCCATGTGGGCGATCCTCAATAAGCCCGAGTCATCGGGAAGATTGATAAAATGGTCCATAGAGCTCACCGAGTACGATATCTCCTATGCCCCGAGACCCTCCATCAAAGCACAAGTCTTGGCAGACTTTGTAATGGAATTAACAGGCCTCGGAACTGAAGCAAGAGAGCCCCTACGGCATGCCTTCGTAGATGGTTCCTCTGTAAGTACACATGGGGGAGCAGGAATAGTTTTAGTAAACCAAGAAGTGGAAGAGGAAATGCTCCACTTCGCAATCAGGATTGATTACCCCTTATCCAACAATGAGGCTGAATATGAAGCCCTTCTCATCAGAATGAGACTTGCAAAAGAAGGTGGGATAAAGAGGATACTCATCCATGGCGACTCTCAATTGATTGTTCAGAAAATTAATGTCTCATATGAAGCCAAGGAAGAAAGGATGTAGGATTATCTTCGGGTAGTTCGTCAGAGGCAAGGATGGTTCGAGGAATGCAAAGTCACCCAAATTCCCCGAGGAGAGAACCAGGAGGCGGACGCCTTATCTAAGATGGCTACCCAAACAACCACCATTTACACTCGGAAAATCACCCTACTACAGACAAGTGAATCAGAGAAGAAGGAGAGCAAGGATATAAATGCCACAACCAATTCCTCGATGAGTTGGATGACATCCATTAAAGCCTATTTACAAGATTCCGATGGCTATTCCGAAGATAAGATTGAACAACGAATGATGTCCCAGAAGACCATACGATACTTTCTCAAGGATGGGGTATTATTTCGGAGAACTTACTCCTGTCCCCATGCCCAATGCCTCGATGAAGAGGAAGCCCAGTTAGTCTTAGCAGAGGTACACGGGGGGACATGTGGAAGCCACACCGGAGGCGAGATCATGGTGGGACGGTTGATTTGGAAAGGCTACTACTGGCCCATGATGGCTGGAGACAGTAAAAGGTACGCAGAAAAATGTAAACCTTGCCAAGCCTATGCCTCCCGAGTCCACCAGCCTGCGGCTCTCTGGGAACCTAGCCTAACCCCATGCCCTTTCGCCAAATGGGGCATTGATATAGTAGGACCCCTTATTCCCGATGCCGGACAAAAGAAGTTCCAACTGGTAGCGGTTGAATACTTCACCAAATGGGTGGAGGCCGAACCCCTGGCCCGAGTCACAGCTAGCGCGATTGTCAACTTCTTATGGAGAAACATACTGTGCCGATTCGGAATCCCTTGAAACCTGGTAAGTGACAACGGATTACAATATACCAGCTAAGAACTAGAAAAGCGGTGCGATCATTGGGAGATCAAGCATCGATTTGCTTCGGTAGGATACCCCCAAGCAAATGGTCAGGTAGAGAGGACTAACCAAACTCTCCTAAAAAACATAAAAGCCAGACTTGATTGGCATAAAGCCAAATGGGTCGAGGACATACCTGGCATCATGTGGGCTTATCGGACCATACAAAGAACTTCCACTGGTGAAACTCCCTATAGCCTAGCATATGGCAGTGAGGC
Organism: Linaria vulgaris; assembly: GCA_948329865.1. Classification (NCBI taxonomy): domain Eukaryota; kingdom Viridiplantae; phylum Streptophyta; class Magnoliopsida; order Lamiales; family Plantaginaceae; genus Linaria; species Linaria vulgaris. The sequence continues at coordinate 65,894,123 of OX415251.1, forward strand.
CATGGTACCCCACCGAAGTCGTGGTGGAAAGCTGGCGAGTCCGAGAATACGAAGAGGTCGCCAACAGCTCCAACCTAGCCCTGGCCCTTGATCTCCTCGAAGAAATGAGGGCACGAGCCGCCGTCCGAATAGAATGATATAAGGCCCGAATGTCCCGACACTACAATTCTAAGGTAAACTTTAGAACCTTTCAAGTTGGAGCCTTGGTGCTGAAAAGAGTCGAGGGCTCCAAAAATGTGGGAAAACTCGACCCCCGATGGGAATGACCCTATAAAATATCGGGAATTGTTGGACCTGGAACTTATCAGCTTGCCAACTTCAAAGGCGCTGTACTCCACAATACTTGGAACGCCCTAAATCTTAGAAAATATTATGCTTAATGTAACGAGTAATGTAACAGTTAAGCTAAGAGTGGGGTCATTTCCAGTTTTTTGCAATTTTTCCACCAAAAATCACCGAAAAAATTATTTAAAGTTTGACTAAAACCTTCGTCTCGATGAGACAGTTCCGATGGTGGTGACGGTGTCGCAAAATTCAAAGCCAATACATGGGAAATTTAATTTAAGTGTATTGCACTTAAATTAGAATTACCATCTTATAACTTTGAATTCTGCATCACCGTCACCATCATTGGAACCGTCTCATCGAGACGAAGGTTTTAGTCAAACTTTAAATAATTTTTTCGGTGATTTTTGGTGGAAAAATTGCAAAAAACTGGAAAATGGAGAGATTCTTACAAACGACCAAAGTTTAGGGGGCACTGCCACTAAAACTAAAGTTCTGACCCTGTGCTGTAAATGACCCCATAGTTTGGGGGGTTTGATAGAATTATCCCTATATAGAAGGCTCTTGTACAAAATCCGAGGAAAAAGGGGAGACATGGGGACAAAATGATGACCTTATATAAACGTCATCTTAATCAACCACACCCCGAGGGGCCGTCTAGTACAAACAACTAATACCAACGACTAAACACCAGATCCTCACCCCTAAAGTATATTGGATTCTGTCCAGTACAAATAAACCTAATACCTAGACTAAGCATCCTCCATCGGACGCTTCCCCTCCCTAACAAGACGACAGCGCTGCTCCTCGGATAAATAAATAGAATCATCAATTATTACCGTCGGAACCGCAACATCCTCAAGAGCCGAGGGAGAAACTTCTACAAAAATTGGGCGCATGATAAGTTCTGCAATAACCAGACCCGGGGGAAATCCTGACAGAGTCTGAACCGCGTTTCGGCACAGTCAATACCCTATGCGAACTAAATCCCGCATCTCGCCTTGAAGAGACTCACGAGGGTCAGATGGGTCCACCACCTCCAGCTCTACTTGGACCTGAGCCATCATTAGTGACACCTCATGAGTACGAGTAGTCTCCAACAACTGCTGATTTGCCACATCCCTCTCCCTCGTAGCACACATCAGCCTTTCATCGGAAAACCGTATCTGGTCCCGCAAAGCGTCCATCCTCTCCTCTAAACCCAGGACCCGGGCTTTCTCAAGCACCAACTGGCGCTCCAGCTCCCAAGATTTATTCTTCTTGGCCTGCAATATCCCACCATGAAGTTCTTGAGCGGTCTCCGTGTCTGCCGTCAGCTGAGCTATCTCTTCGTGAGCCTCCAGCAAACCCCTCTCCAACTCGTCCCGACGGCGGTACACCAAATTAGGGTCAGAAGAGGAATCCCATTGGGATCCGATAGCATTCAAAACCATGTATATCTGCATGAAACCAACCCATCACTTCGGAGAAATTACAAAGGTTAGTACTACTTATAATGAATGAAAAATTGCTATACCTCACACAAATCCTTAAAGGCAAGATCCTGAAGGCTGGGCAGATGAAGGGTCTTCATTAACTCACAATTCATCGCGTTTAGTAGCCCGCTCAAATAGTTCTGACAAAAATCTAACACCGAAGAGGCCACATGGACGGAACTACCCTCTTCGAGGGGTCCAATCCCCGCAAGAAAGGGGTTACCCTCGAGGGGTGGGCAAGTAACACGATCGGGCCCCTCCTCTAAGGGTTGAGATCCATTAGGAACAGAAGGAGGAAGACCCTCCTCTACCACATTCACAACGCTAAAACCTCCCGGAGAAGAAGAGCCTAATACCCATTGAGGTATCGGAAAATCCATTCGGAGAAGAGTGATAGTTGGATCATCTGTGACAATAGGAGCTAGAAAGCTCACTAGGGGGCTGCAACGGGTAAAACCCTCTGGTTCTTCCCCTCCGAAGAAGGACTACTCACCACTTCAAAACTTAGCTGATCGGAATCGCCGTCCCTTCACAAAGCATACCCATCATTTAATGTTTGGGACAAATAGGCCTTGTCAAAAGGCTGGATGGCAAACGTTTGCATCTCCGAACCTATCGAAAAGACAAACACACCATAAGCCCAAAGCCACAAAGAGCACCCCAAAATAACAAAGACCAGAAGAGGAACTTACGAAAAAAGAAGTTACTAAAAAGTGGCTGAACAGGGAGATCGAACATCTCTACCCCTTCTTGAAGGCCCGCTAAGATCAATGATTTGGGAAACTGCAACAAGCTACATATGTCATAAGTGCCCGAAAACAACCCTGAACAGGATAACACCTCCTCCTCACATGTTAAGGTTTCGGCATTGGGAGTAACATATACCAGACCCCATCGGAGAGGTACTCACCACAAATCAGCTGGCTGGCCCCTCGAGCGAACAAAAAGAACCTCCGCCTCCAATCCCCTCTACGAGAGCGTGGGTTGGATACATGAGTGAAGGTTCTACTGTTGTCCCGATAGACTAAGCTGAAAAAAGGGGAACCACCCGAACCAGGGCGCAACAAAAAAATAGCCCCCACTCGATGAGGAGACATAGGAAGGTTCAAGAGATCACAACACAGGATGTACCCCACCAAGTGACGATAAGAATTCGGCGTCAACTGACTAGGGCTTATCTGCCAATATCGAAAAAGAGTTCGAAGAAAGGGGTGGAAAAACACCCACATCCCACATCGTACCTGGTGAGGATCATAGGCTTTTTGGTCAAAGTGCGGTACGACCACATCATACTTATTAAAGTCCAAATTATACTCGGCAAAAAAGGTCATAATAGACCCCTCGTGCTCATTAGTCACGGCCATCCCAATGCAGCATCGGCCCATTAACTTTGCTGGACTCAAAGGGAGCATATCAAACTCCGAGGACTGATCCGCCAGAGTATATGACCCCCTACCCATGAACACTTCCCGGATGTTGTTCATCCTACGAGAATCAGCGTGCACAGACCTTGAAACAGCTCCCCTCGAGGAACTCCCCAAGATGGCCGCTATATCATCGTCAAGACTGTTATGCCTTGAAGAAAAACTACCCAAAGAAGCATGACGAACCCCTAACGACAACGGAGGAGTCTGAACCGAGTTCCGAGTGGAATTATGGGAAGAGACGGATCCTCCTCGCCTGTAATGTGGAGGCATCATCTTTCCAAGTAAGTTTTCACTCTTTTACCACCATTAGTTGAAAACTAAAGAGGAGAATTGGAATACAAAAGCTAACTATGCGAAAGCAAGAAGGCAAAATTGCAAGAAAATCAGTGAACTCTATATCTAAAATAAATTCTCTTTGATGTAAGTATAACTTTGACTACTGAACGCTCAGTACATATATATTACTTGTAACTTTATCCTTTAGTTAAGAACCAAACTTGAACCGCCATAAGCTAAAGCTAGGAAAACGTGTCTACAAAATGCTCCTACTTAATCCTTAAGATTACCATGCAAGACAGCACGTCCTGCTTAATTGCAAACTTGGCCGACAAGAAAAAATTCTATCCTAATCTCTCTGAGCATGCTTTAATTCCAGCAGTAGAGGAATGGTCAGAATATTTATAAGTTCTAAGCATTTATTACTAACCAACAAATAGGAACAAGACAAAAGTAAGCAAGGACGAAATAAATTGTTCATCAATAGAACCCGAGAAATCCTCGGAGAATAGTTGTACATTGCGAAAAAATCGAAGACTACAAAATTAAAAGTTTAAAAATACTAAAACTAAAAACAAGAAAATGCAAGTCCTAAGTTATGCCCTCGTGGTTGACGGATACGGGGCTGAAGGCGAATAGGTCGTCAACTGAGAGGGAAAATTCATCGGAACGAGGCAAGAGGTTGGTGACAGTACCCCTCCGGAGCCACTGGGCCTCGGACTTAGACTGCTCGCTAACCACATCGGAGAGGGCGCTGGAGAAGCCCGAGGAGACAGCAAGCCTCTAAATCTCTCGAAAAGGACGCAGGACTCCTCGGGAGTAGGCTTCTTCAGCCTACGAATGTCAACGGACTTGGGAAAATCCACATACGATTGCACCAACGTCTGCGCAAGCCTAGCACATTCCAAGTAACCCCATAACATGTGGCATGTCAAGAGATCTTGTGGCGGCCTATCGAAAGACTTCAAGTGATGTCGAATGGTCTCCTGCTGAGCCAACCGGACTGCCACATCATCCTTCGCTTGCATCTCCTCGGGAAAAATGGCCTTAGTCAATTTCTCCTCGGCCAACTCCGCCCTGTCCATAGCCTTACCCAACAACCCTTGAAGTTTGGCCTCCCCAGCCTGACTCGCCTCCAATTCCTTCTCGAGAAGGGCAATTCGGTCCTTAGAAGCCTTCTTTGATGCTTCCAACCCCTCGTAAAGAGACGGCAACCGTTTCACCTGAAGATGCAACCCCTCATTCTCCTTCTGATCCTCCTTCCATCGGAAGTCATAGTCGGAAATCTTTGTATTAAGCACATCCTTCTCCAACTGATCCTCCTTCTCCTTGGACAGAAGGGACGCCACTTGCGCTCGGAGAAGTTTCACTTCATCTCCCTCCCTTTGACATCCTTGCTCTATCGCAGTAGCCGCATCCCAAGTCTTCCCTACCTACGATAAAGAAAGAAAAGCATAAGGATCTAATAGAATATTTAGAGGAAGGATGAACAGAAAGAGAAAAATAAAAGAAGTCGAACTTACCATAAGGGCCATCCAGTTAAGACTTGTATGCATGAAATGAAACCCATCGGCAGGGGTTGCATTCGAAAAGGCGAAGAAACAAAGGATCTCTTGATAAGACCCCTCTAAAACCTGCATCGAGGGCAGATCCTCCAGCCTACGAGGGGCCACCGGAGGCTGAAAGGTAAGATCCCTCGGAGAAAGTGTGACGGGGATATGGCTCCTCGGAGGAATGGTCCCCGGAGTTGGAGTCACAACATCTGCGTCGGTAAACAACACACGAGGACCCCCCGCAGCAATAGAAGGGCCCGCCTCCTTAAATAGTGAGCTCATAATCTCTACCTTCGCATCCCTCTCATCGGATGGCACGTCAAACTCCTCGTGAATATCCTCAGAATCCCCCAACGAAGCCTCCGAGTCGGGTTAGAGAAACTGTGCTAAAAACTCATCTCCTGCAAAGAATGTATATATATATATATATATATATATATATATATAAGCAGAGAAGATGAACCCAGAAAAATCATCAAACAATAAAGGGGCAAAAAAGAAAGAGATGGGCAAAGGTGGATTACCAAAAAGAGAAGACCCTTCTGCCATCGGAGCCTTCCCCTTAGCTACTATATCTACACCGAAAAAATAATCTTAGTACATAAGAAATTTTCTTTAGGCACCTAAGAACCTAATATCAAGAAGAACTTACCAGGAATAAGAGACTCGGAAATTGTCCTCTCCGAGGATTCAGGAATCGCCGAGGGGGCTGATAAAGGAACCCCGACCTCGTGAGAAGGACTTGGCGACGGATCTTCAGATGAAATAATCACAAAGTCTGGCACAGGCTCCTCCCCAGCAGCTTTCAGAAAAGAACCGCCCTCGGATGCGGGTCCTTCCTCCGAACCCTTAGAAGAACTATTGGTGTTATAGGTTGGGACATGCGCCAGCACTAGAGCTGATTGAGGATCCACCGAAGTAAGGGGGACGGCATCGTAGATTATGCCATCTGCTCCGATGATAAAAGGTGAGTGATCCTCCTCTTTCTCCTCTCTCGGAGGCATGTCTGTGTCCCCGGGGGCATCAACCTCTTCATCAGCAGGATGCTCCTCCTCGGGAGCATCGAGGTACCACTCGAAGAACGAGCCGAAGAAGTTGTAGAAAATTTTGATCTCTTCTGACCACTTGGAGCAGAGACCGAAGGACCTGGACGCGAATAATAATTCGCCACAGTATCCCCTGCATTATGAGAAAGCAAATAAGTGTGTCTTAAATCTACCATCGTATAAAAGAAAAGACAAAAAATAAGTACAAAATTACTTACGGAAAGGAACCAGCGCATCGGAGCTTAGAGATGACGGATTCTTGATGGCGGCTTCGGTAAAGACCACATTCTGTAGTCCCGACATCTCAAACAACATCATGAAATCCTCTGATTCCATCAATGCCTTCTGCAAAATTACTAGAGATAAGCTTACATTCAGATCCAAGGTGTATACTAGAGCTTCGCCCTCTCTCCAGTCAAAGGGCATATCCCACTCACCCTTCTCAGGTTGCACGAAGAAATATTAATCCTTCCAAGTGTTGTGGGAACTGAGTGCCCCTTCCGGAATCTTCTTATTTTTAGCATTGTCCCGATGGCAGAGATGGTAAAAGGGAAACCCCCCGGCAAAATTACCATATCAAAAATAGAGAAGAAGCGGTCAACCTTGCAATCCAAACCATTCACGTGACACCAAAACACGAAAATACATAAGGCCGCGAACCCATTCGGAGTCAGCTGACTCAGACTTATGTTGCACGCCTTAAAAACCTCACAGAAGAATGGGGCATAAAAGATTGCCACCCGAATCGCATTTGTGCAAAATAAACTGTAAGCCAGCCCTCGGGAGGATTGCACGCCCTTTCATCCTTCGTCGGAATTCGGAAAGTCATATTCTTGTTAAAAGCTCCCAAACTCTTGAACAAAGCAGACACTTGCCCTCGAGTAGCGGTACTCCGAATCCCCTCAATCTTGTGGAAATCACGAGCAACATGAACAACGGGCCTTTTCGATTTGGAAACCCTAGCCTTTTTAGAGGTCCAACATTACCCTCTTCTGCCATCGGGGAAGTGTCACCCCTTCTCTTACGAGTACCCGCAGCAGGACCCCCTGTAGCAACACCTCCCGTGACCGCCGGCGAATCAGTGGCGAAAGTGAAGGCTACGGCTCCCGAGGTGGAAGCAGCAGTGATGGGATCAGTCGCGGTAGAGGAGGCCATCGTAATTGGTTAAAAAATGAAGGAAAGTGTTTGCAAAAAATTCTTGAAAAAGAAATTGCGAAAATGAGGAAACAATGTGGGGGGATATTTTTTGCTCGTCGAAATTTTGCTGAAAAGATTGAAGATTGAAAGTGAGAAGAAAGGTGAACAGAGATGGCTATTTATAGCCGATAAATTACAACGGTTGACTGTATTGAACGTGGAGCGCGATTAATGTTCCACGTAACTGCCCCACCTGACACGTGTTGCTTGGCACGTTACCCGCTATCAGGCCGTTGAAGACTGACCGTTACCAAAGCTCAGATACTTTGAACTGTTACGACCAGTCAACGGACGTTATTCCTCCCTCTTCGCTATTCGCAATAAACGAATTAGAATTTCCCTCGCCTCTATGCGATAGAAATTTGGGGGGGGGGGGGAGGGGCTAGTGTTAATCCTAGAAAACAAATGAAGGGATTACACACAAATGATAACCCTAAAATAGGGACCAATATATGGGCGATACTATCGTCACGTGCACTTCCCATGAGGAGTGCCCACTCCCAACGAGGAGGCTCTTTGAGTGTTACCAATCCGCTCGGTCACTGACTCGAAGCGGTATAGAGGGGCACCCGAGGAGACACCAAAGCGTCTCTTAGAAAGTCAGTGATGAATAAAAACAAGATATCGACGCAGCATCGGAAAAAGTGTAAACCCTGATGGATCCGCGCAACTTTGATATCCATCAATGCGCCAAGAGGGATCACAACGAACCCCGAGTCCCAGAACCTGCGAGAATATCTCCTCACTGAACACTCCATAAACACAAAAATCCTCGGACCACATACCACGAAGGCCGAACTCGAATAACGATGCCCTCGGGATACCTGTTTTAACAACTCGAGTACGAGAGCAATAGCCTACTGAACCAAAAGAGTCATCGAAATAGACATCACCCATAAAAGAAAACAAGCATACTCCTCGGGGTGCACCTCCCAAAGAAGACAACCTAGAATTAACTCCTGCAGAAGCTACAAAGCCATCGGATGGACGTACCACCTCGCCTATCCAGTCTTTACGAGAGATGCAACCCCTCGTAGAAAAGAAATCAGAAGAATCAGCCCCTCGGAACACCCCTCGGAAGAGATCAAATTTAATCCTAGTCAGCCTCTAGTAGATGAAGAATGAAAAGATAAGATGAATGATATCTTCCTCTGTACGCAAACAACAACACGTGCACTCTATTTAACATGCATAACGACATTTGTCCCTAAAAAACCTCTATAAAAAGAGGGACAGATTGTGAAGAGAAGGCAGGCTCAATTTTTTACACATATACATATACACTAAGGTACTAGAAAATTTGGAGTGGATTTCAGTGAATAAAAAGAGGGATATTCCCGTAATTTTACATTTTCATAATTTTACAAGCTTTCGAACCACGGGCAGGGTGTTTCAAATCCAAGATAAATCCGTTAAATAGGAAATAATATCAAACTTGTTAACACTCTAAAGTCTAAAATTCCTGGAAAAGTATGTGATACGCAAAAATAGGCAAGGCCATGCTGACCGGCTTCAAGAAAAGAGAAGTCGAGATGAAAAGGATTGTAATATGGAGAGGCCCCACTCTGAGGTTTTCTAGGAAGAGCGCTGCACCCCTTTTGAGTACTTCTACGAAGCAAGACCAGCTCATGCCCCTCGTATGTACCACAACAACCCACCTGCCAGAAGAACAATGAATATGATAGAAGGAGGAGTTATGTACATATAGTCAGATCGACAAGATGAAATATATCAAAGAGGCTCGAAGAGTGAATTAGAGGCCAGAGATGTATACCGCCGAGACGCAAGCCTCACCCAAGATCACCTTGGGACCTGCCAACCTACAAGGTATCGTCTATGCCACGAGTCTAGGTGTAGATATGAAGAGAATCTTGATAGACACGGGAAGCTTCATGGATTTCTTCCCCACTTAGTAGAGGACCAAATGGAACCCCTAGAGGTTTCGCTTGTAGGATTGTCCGAGAAGTATTGTCAGACACTCAAAACCATCACGCTGCCCATTTTGTGGGGAGGAGGTGCCACGAGGCGCACCGAGATAATTGAATTTTGGGTAGTTAACGGCCCTACCAGAACCTACAACGCCATCTATGGAAAATCGTCTTTATGGGCCTTCGTAGCCATATCATCTACAATGCACCTAAAGGTGAAGTTTCCGACCTCTTCGGGTATTGGAAAAGTCAGAGTTGATCAAGCTCAGGTGCAGGAATTTTGCATGAATGCCTTGTCCATCGACCTAAGAGAAGCATCCCTGAGATTCACAGCTAAAAAACCTGGCCTTGAGGAGGCAAGAGTCTAGCCAGCAGAAGAGCTAAAGATGATCGAGATTGCAGAATACGACAAAGGAAAGACTGAAGAAATGTGGAGAAAATAATCACCAACACCCTAAAGTAGTTTCAACACGTCTTTGCTTGGGAAGGTGGCCCTCCCGGCAGGATTAGCCAAGAAATATGCGAACACGAGCTTACATCTACCCCATTGCTAAGCCGGTACAACCGATAAAGTGGTCCATGGGACCCGAGAGAAATAAGATGATACGGTTTGAGGTACAACGACTTCTCAAACTTAAGCAAATCAGAGATGTCTGATATCTAGAATGGCTCGCGAACGTTGTCCTCGTACCTAAAACTAAGGGAAGATGGCGCATGTGCATGGATTTCACCGACCTCAATGAAGCCTGGCCCAAGGATTGCTACCTTTTGCCGAGTATTGATCAACTCATGGATTCTACCACCGGATGTGCCTTAATCTCAACCATGTATGGAGTTCAGGGGTATAACCAGATCCTTATGGCCACCAAAGATCAGTAGAAGACTAGTTTTATCACAAACTTAGGAAGCTTTAGTTATTTAGTCATGCCCTTTGGGCTTAAGAACGTCGGGGTCACTTACCAAAAGCTAGTCAACGTTATGTCTGAGTGGGTTATTTGAGACACTATAGAAGTCTACATAGATAACATGATAGTCAAAAGCAAGAAAGTTAAGGACCACACACGAGACCTGCTCGAGCCTTCAAAATCAGGGAACGGTTCGGAATGAAGATTACGCAGAAGTGCTCTTTTAGGATCCGAGGCAGAAAAATCTTAGGCTACCTAGTGACAAAGAAGGGAATAGAGGTCAGCCGCGAAAAGGCATAGGCCATCATTAACATGGAGGCACCCAAGACTGTACGAGAAGCGAAAAAGCTGACTAGGAGGGTGGCCTCTTTAAGCCGGTTTATGTCATTTTCTTCGGAGAAAGTCCTCCCTTTCTTCAAGATACTTAGAAACATGAAAGACTTTCAGTGGAACGGTCGATGGGAAGAAGCCTTCAAGAAACTCAAAGAATACCTCACGAGGCCCCCACTCCACATGAAGTTAGTGCCAAGAGAAATGCTATTTCTCTACCTAGCCGTGGGATGTGAGCTCGTCATTGTAGTATTAGTCCAAGCAAAAGGAAGGGAACACCTACCAATTTACTACGGATCGAGTGAGTTTTATCTGAACGTTGTTCCCAAGCTTCAGAGGGGGAGCGATGATTTATTTGTACTATGAGAATGATAGGGCTATAAGTGGTGGAACTTAGGGGGGGAGGAGAGACATGAGAATATCTTGAAGATAAAGAACAAACATGCTTTTGTTAACAACTCAGTGCTAAAGTATTGTTGAAAGACTCAAGCTAAAAGTGTATGAGTTTAATTGGTAAAAGTTGAAAAGTTGTTGTGGGAGTGCTAACAAGCCCCTATTTATAGGACTTCCATGGGGTCCGTAGCCAGTCACGACTGGTCTTCTGCTGAGAGTAATTTCTTCGACTAAGTCAGCTAATGGGATAGATCTTCTTTTGCCCCAATGGGCATTTTTGACGAGGGTGGTTTATGGCAAGGCTTCTTCTACGCCAATGGGGGTCATCGTTTCTAGGACTAATAGCTCATCTAATAGCCCATATTCTGTGCAGGGAGCGACCAATTAGATTCGGTCTTCTTCTCATTTATGGCGAGTAGTTGAGAGTTGGTGATTAAATTCGTATTGAGTTCCCTCTCGTAGCCTCTCGTTGCGTCTTGTTTGCTAACATTCTTGCCCTTCTCGTTTCTGCCAAGAGTTGAGAAAATAATGTATTAGTAAAATATCTCCTTAAGTGTTGATACACTCGGGCCAAACGTCCTCGGAAGTTTTATCCTAGTTTCTGAGAGAAACATGTATAGAGTTGTTTGAGCTGAACTCATTGGACGTTGTGATAGGAGGACTCGTAGGAGTCATAGCTAGAATCTTTTGAGTAGGACTCGTGGGACGAGTATCTTATTGGAGTAGTATTAAGATCAGTGCGGGTGTTCTTATTCGAGTAGTATTAGGATAAGCGCGGGTGTGCGTGACCCTAGAGATTGTGGTTCCACAGAGAGGGGGGTATAACGAGCGTTGTCCGCGAGGATGTGGCATATCTCAAAAGGATAGATCTCAGCGGTTTACTCGGATATGTTCCCCGTAGCGGAAGGAGTCATAGAGTTTCATCGATAGATGGGTCCCCGTGGACGCTGACTGTTAGGAGAGGATCGAGAGAGGCCCGAGGAGCGCGATTCAATGCCCGCTTATTGGTATGGTCGGTAGGGGTGTTCCGAATATCTTACTCTTTCCTTGGGATGTTTTTCATTATTACTCGAGCCTTCTTATCATGGGAGAACATAGTCGTATTTTAGGATACGCATCATCAGTGGGGATTGATTAAGTGTAGAATGGGATCATTTGCAATTTTGTAACATCAAAGCGAAGTTTTTTGCTAATTAAAATAAAATAAAAAATGTTATTTTCTTACGAAATATAACAAAAGAGAGTTTTTGCAATTTACTACGTATTGAAGCTTCAAAATTCAAATACACTTATCTAAGATACGCAATTAATTATTAGTCATAGAAAGATTAGATTTGTTGTTATCTTTTGTAATTGTTGAGTGGAAAGAGTTTTTAGATATATGCCGTCACTTTTCTTTTAATATATATATATATAGGATGTAATGCAGAAAATTCCAACTATTTTTTACCTTTTGTCATTTTTGCCTAGTAAATTTGTGAGCCAAAATATTAGGATAATATCTTCGCAAAATTCACTCATCTTATGCCCGGTCGGGCTTTCTGCATATATGGATGCCACTTGGGTTAAACTCCACACCAAGTGAAAGCCTAATCATAAAAATATATTTAAAAAAATAAAAAATTCATATTTAATTATTTCAAAAGAATTACAATATAAAATTTGTTTATTTTTTAATAAATTCTACTTATTATAAAAATTTATATTCATCAAATTTCATATATAAAATTAACAAAAAAATTAAAAGTTAACAATATCATAACTAAAAAAAAGGAAAAATGACAAGTTAAACCCCATCTATTAGAGCATTTCCCATGTTATACTCAACCTTTAAATTTTTTAAACTGTGGCACATAAACCATAATTGCGGCAAAAAAAACACCATATAACGGGAGGATGACGTATGAAAGTATTTTTAAAATTCGAAAGCACCACCAAAAGTTCTAAAAATATCCCCAAACACCAAAATAACTTCTCATAATTCGTAACACCGCGAATTATATCCATTTTGTTTATAAATACCACCAAACAACTCAATAGTTTCTCATGATATTAGCATATCCTTAACATATAGACAGACGATCACGTAATTGTTAGGTGTGACTTTTAAGTATACGCATTTATCACACTTATTAATTTTGAAACTATTTGACAACATTGTTGTATCAGGTTTTTCGTGCCATTGCTTGGGTGCTTTCTTAAGCCCGCACAATGACTTAATGAGCCTAAACACTTTTTCTCGTTTATAGGGGCAACAAACCCTTCAGGTTGTTTCATGTAGATTCTTCATTTAATTCACCATTTAGAAATAATGTATTGATATCCATTTGATGTATTTCAATACCTTGCAGTGTAGCAATAACGATGAGCAATCTAATAGATGTGATCCTAGTCACAAGTGAATACGTGGCCTCCTTTTTGTCTAAATCCTTTAACTGTCAATATGTTCTTGTATTTATCAATATGTTCTTCTTTTTTCAAAACGTTCTGCAATTTAATGGCGTTACAAAGCAGTGCTGGCGAGGAGGCTGGCAACGTGGAAAGGCGCAGGGCAGCGTTAGATGTTGTGATTACGGAGGCAGCGGCGCCTCTTATTGCTGAAGGGACGTCGAGGCGACGTCTAGGGCGGTGGAGGCGTTCGCCAAAAAGGCGAAGAAATCGATTACCAAATATGGGGCAGATATTTCTGGCTTGGAATTGTGGTGCCTCGGGAGCACGAGAGGAAGACCTCCCCTCGTGAGGGCTCTACACGGCCTACTTCGTCCAGATCAAGGCGGGGTTGAGATCCTTTCTTCCGGTGTTCTATCAAGAGGTCTTTAAGGCCTGCGTGCTCTGCCGAACTCAGCTTTCTCCCAAGAGGTGGTCGACTCTGGTGGCCTTTGCCTTTATTTGTGAAATTTACAACTACACTTGCCTAGTGCGTCGGTGTTTTGGGGCCTTTGACTTGACGAGCTCTTCTGGGGATAAGCTCTTCTACACCTTCTCCATGTGGAAGACGACCAACCTTCTAGAGTCCCACATCAGCTGGAAGTAGAAGTTCTTTTTCCTTCTCCATTCCAATGAGGATGTCCTGGAGGGCGTTCTAAGGGCGTGGAATTTGGGCCCCCGGATCCCCGCCAGGTACGACATTGCGGAGGCCATGGACGAGCTCACAGCGGATGGGTTCTTCCAGCAGGGCTTCAGCTAGAATGAAATGTCACGGGTTGAAGTCTTCTCATCCATTTATGTTGATTGTTGTCTGAATGATGTCACCGCCCCGACTCCTTTCACAGCGGACAAGCGTCCTCAAATAAGTAAGTCTTCGTGTAATTTTTCGCGCCTTGTTAAATCGGTCTTTTGCTGTTCTGTGTCTTTTTAGATGTTGCAATGGAGAAGCTGAAGTGCAAGGCCCCCTTTCTAGTCCCACTAGGAAGAAGAATGCGATAGCCAAAAAGACTCTAAGAACTGGGGGAGCGGTTGCTTCAGCTGTGTCGGTGAATGAACCCTCGGAGAAAGGGAGCGGTGCTCGTTAAGCTCTATCTCATACGAGCTAATCGAGTGAGAAGAAGGTGGATCCACCTGAGCGGAAGCGTTCTAGGGAGAAAGTCGAGGTATCTTCCCAGAACCGGTTCATCTTGGTGCAGTTCCGATGAGAAGATGATTCCTTCTGCCCAAGTCGGAGAAAGTCCTACACCTTTTGGCTGATTTGCATGTGGAGCCAGAAGAAGGTACTAAATGGCTTGCCAATCTATACGAGGTCTAGGGTGCGGCTGGTATTAGCGGGACTAAGGGCGGTGAGTTGTTAAGAGTTCGTCGTCTTTCGTGCATGTACGTCGTGAGGCTGAGTCTTCTGGTCCCCCCCGGTGGTTCCTGGTTTGGTGGCCTCTGTTGAGGAAGCCGTTACTTGGGGCACCATCAGGCCTTCCCCTGTGATGTCTCTTCTGAAAGCTATCGTGAGTTTGGGGGAGCAGACCCTTGGCCTTTCCCGCAAGGTGGCCTCCTTGGCGCCTTCTCCGAACCCGTCTCTTCTAAGCACTTGGGAGCTCGGTATTGTTACACAAATGTGTGTGGCCTTGGTGAGTAAAGATTTTTTTGTAATATTTCCTTCTATTCCCTGTATCAACGGTTGACATCTGTTCCTTTGTCACTTATGTAGAACCTGATAGGGTTGAAGGGGATGTCATGCTTACGAGGAGGCTGCCCATGAAAGGGACGCCTTGAAGGTGAAGCTCGGAGAGGTTGAGGCAGAGTTTTGTTCCAGCCATCTTTGCTGCTTCGAGTTGTCTACCCAGGATGAGGGTCAGTTGGCCCTAGTGAGGGAGCTTGAGGTGTCGTTGCAACTTTTGAAGGAGCGTCTGGCCATTGTGGAGAAGGAGAAGAAGTCATTCATAGGGAAGGAGGCTGACTGGGTATGAAGACTTCAGTCTTCAGAGAAGGTGGTGGAATCACTTCGTAGCACTCTGGCAAAATCGTGGAGGGGCAGGATTAGTGATTTGCGGCCCGGAAGAGGGAGACCAGGGCGTGCTTCGTCCCTTACTGCGATGCTTATCTACCGTGGGGGTTCAAAGCCTGCCGGATGTTGGGCACCCAACTAGGTTTGTTCCGCCCTGAGGCCAACCTTCAGAGGTTGTCTTCCACCCGGATGGTCCGTCCTGAGACTCCCGATGCGATACTAGTGTTGCTGCCAGGGGGTACTTCAAGCGTTCATGGTTCTTCGACCCCTTCTACTGAAGTTGGATCTTCCCTATCCCATTGGCCGTAAGTAGCTTATGGAGAGTTTTGCGGCCGTATGGCCTTTATTTTGGGGTTGTGTTGGGCAGGGGGCCCCTCCCCGGGCTTTTATGTTTAATGGAACTCCTTGGCTACCAACTCATATCTCTATGGTTGGGATTACAACCAAGTTTTTAAAATATTCTGCTTTTATGATTCCATACTTAGAAAATTCTTGACTTTTCAACATGGGTACCCGTTTTCACCTCGTACGAGAGGTATCGACCTCATTCCTCTCCTTTTGTTGGATGTTTATGAGTGTAGTGCTTTTTAGAGTTTCTCCACTTTTTGCATGAGTAGCCACGACCATCGTACTTAGAAGTTGTTTTGACCCTTTTATGCGAGTTCTCGTAGTCACCGCTTGTGGGATTCTTTACGATCTCCTTGCGAGTGCCCATGAGGGTTATGCCGTGAAGGTGCTTAACTTCTGTTCCAATGCTCGAGGCTACCATACTTAGAAAAATGTTGATTTCTAACACAATCACTCGTAGGCATCATGGGCGCTTTCAGGCCTGTTGGATGGAGGGGTAGTCGTGGCGAAGGGTTCCCGATGTGGTCAATGTTTTGAATCGTCCCGCATGTTGGTCTGCCCAACTGACAGCCTTGGAAATGGGCGCTCATTGAATGCGAGTAGACGGGGGAGTTAAAGCCCGGTCTAGCTCCCCAATTGTAATGTTTGACATGTTAGGGCAGCAATGATTCGGGGAGCGTGGCGGTTCCGAGGGGTCGCGAGTGGGTAATTGGAGGTTCCCATCGCTTGAAACGTGGGCATGAATATGACCCCGATTTGGAATATGAACCGTTTTTTCCTGCCTATTAAAGCGCGACCCTCTTCTGATTTCTCCTCACACTATTCTTCTCAACTAATATCCTTTTGCAAAAAAGAGATTTTTCTTCAAGCTTCACTATTTCCCAACCATGGTTTTCCGCGCCACTTCTATTTTTTCAAGTGAGGAGGACTCTCGCGGTTCTCTAAATTCTCCACTCTCCCCCAACTGCGGTAGTACCGCAGCATCTCAATGGAACCGCTACTGAAGGGCCACTCGTTCACCGTCTGGCCGTTTGGCTTCCCATAGAGAAGCGAGAAGTTCCTGTTCTGGTGGTGGCGGATCCTTCGTTCCGCTAGTTACTGAGGTAGATCGTGTGTTCACTATTTTTTCTCATCGTGCACCTTACCAAGCCCATGTTGATGGTGCCATTTTTAGGTGAGAGATGTTGGAGCACAAGCCCCTGTCAGTCGTGACCATGGAGGAGGCTCGCACCTTGTTGGATTCGTTCAACATTTTCTCGTACCAGGTGGATCTGATCATTCCTTCCAGCCTACAGATGGCGTATGATCCTTCGTAGGGCTACATGACCGTGTACTCATAGCATCTTTGCTACGGGCTCCATTACTTTTTCCCTATGATCCTCAGGGATCTCTTCATGTTCTGGCAGGTGTGTCCGAGCCAACTCACTCTTGCCTCCTATCGTCATCTAGTGGGGTTCATACTCTACTGTCACTTGTTGAATATCCCTTGGACCCCCAGACCATAGCCGAGGCGTTTGTACTGAAGGCGACCACATTTGGCTCGCCGTTCTTTTCCATGTCCATCCACGATAACAAGCGAATGCTCCTAGAGTCAACCATGAGGAATGACCTGTCAACCACGGGGATTAGCATCGGAGGTACATCTTTGTGGCCCTCGTTGGAGAGTCGGTCTCGAAGTGGGAAGGCATACCCATTCAATGGGGCTTGGGGTATTTTTATCCTTCTACTGATGTGTTCATGGAGACCGCCGCCTTTCTGGATGACATGGGCCTTTTCAGCGGAGTGTACGCTACGTCATCGATGCTTCGCAACCCGATGGTCCTGTTGCTCGCGAGTCTGGAAGGCATGCTAAAAGATGAGTGTCTTCTTTGACCATGCTCTGACTGAACAATGAGTTCCTTAAGTATCCTTGTATTTTTCAAAAAAGAATTTGAATATGCTTCGAAACTATTCCCCGTGTATATATAGTATACTCCCTCTTTTTTTTTAGTCTCAGCTCTTATTTCTAGGTCCAGGGATGGCTAGTCATGCTCGGTGTTCATTCCGAGGGAACCTCCAACCGATAACGGAAATTGACTCAGACTACTTTGTTTCGAGGTCCCGAGACTCCTCCGCCGATTGGGAGCTGCAGAGCATGGAGCGGTGTCGGAAGCTTGCGAAGTCCTCGAAGGGTGTCGCAGCGAAGTCCTCTAACTCCTCTAATGGCAAGTAATGTCTGCATGCTCCCGGGAGCCTGACGGCCGATGATGTAGAGGAGGTCTTGGGGTCTTTGGTGGAGATCGAAAATGAGTCGGCCTCAACCCATGGATCCTATAATGGCTAAATATTTTTCTATTCACTTCATGACTCATTTTGGCAATGTTCTTAACTTTGTGTCGTTGCCGATTTCTTTGCATTATTTGACAGATCAGATCCCAGTCGTAGAAAGTCCTTCGCGGAAGAGGAGTGAAGGCGCGTTGGCTTACTCCTCGGTGAAGAGCAAGGGGAAAGGGGAGTTACTTTGGAGGACCTCGTCGGAGGAGGAGCTTTTTCGCGATCATGTTGCTCCTTCTTATTATCGCTCTTTTGTGAGCGGTATTGTTAACCCATAGACCGTGAACTCCTTGGTGGCTTTAGTGACGGGTCCTTATGGGAGAGGTTCTGCAAGAGCATCTCTGAAGTGATACATTGTTTCTCTTATTTTATTTTTGGTCCCTTTGTTATCGCCAGTCTTTTGACTTTGCCCTTTTTTATGTAGTTCACGGTGCTTGGGGATACCTTAGGCACATATTGGGCCAGACCTATGACCCTGAAGACCGTGGTTCAGGAGCGTGATGCTCTCCGAACTTCGTTGAGGAATGCTCAGGAAGAGGCAACTCAATTAGAAAAGGCCTTGATGGAGGCTGGTGGATGCATCGATGGGATAAGAGAGTCTGCGGATCGGGGCATTGGGGAACTAAGGAGTTGCCTTGGAGAGGCGATAGCTAACACTAACGCTAAGACTGAAAAGTGGGAGAAAAGGGCAAGAGAGGTGACCCAAGCTGCTGAGGCAATCCCGCCGCTACAAGAGGAGCAGGACCGTCTGCTTCGCCAACACGAGGATGTGAGAAAAGAACTGAAAACTAGCCTTTCTTGTGCCGACTGGATACGGCAAAATCCCCGAGGAGCCAAGGCACCCAATAGCGTGGGTTGTCTAAGTTTCTTCTGACCGGGTAATGATGATGTATGCTCAGGTCGTCTATGTGGGTTGTTCTAAACCAATGAGGGAGAACTGATCTTGCTCCAATCGTTGGTTTGGACCGATAGGATTTGTCACTTTCTACTCCAAGTCGTGTTGGGCCAATGAGGTATGGGCTTCTATCATAATGAAGGGTGGTTGAGAACTGTTTTAAACATGGGTAGTTGGCACTTCCTTCGAGTTTGGTCGTGTCGTTGTGAGGTTTGTTCTGCTTGGAGGGTCTGGATATCCTCTAGGTCGTGTTTGTCACTGTATATTCCACTGGTGACTCGTGGAGTCGTACTTCGTCTGAGTAGCTGCGAGATCTTTTGAGTTATGTATGTCTTTCGTTATATTGAGACCATAGATGAGAGGTCTTTTTTCTTCGACCCTTCCTTACATTCACTCATTTTCTTATTGTTTTGTATTGTCCTCCTTCCTCAAAGATATTTTGGCTAAGTGTTGGATACTACCACCTAGGGGTCCCTTATTGCGAGTCCCGTTAGATCTGGGTGGAGTTAGCCAATCAGGGTGTCGGCACATTGGCCGGGGGGAGGGGGCTCTGGTGATTTTCCTTGTGGGTATCCCAAATCGTGGTTGACTCTAGGTCTTTAGGTGAAGTATGCTCGGGTTTTTTGATCCGAGCTGTATTCCCTTATTGGGACATTAGCTTATACTTATTCGGGGGAACCTTCTCCAAGCATTCAGACCATGTACCCTCATTGAGATGTTAGCTGGCCAATACTCTTCGGATATTTAAATCGTGTGCCCTTATTAGGGTGTTAGCTGGTCCTGACCCGGGGGTACCTTTTCCCTAGCCCTTGGTTGTTTTGTGGGGTACCCGTTTTTTTCTCTTTCCGAGGGCGTGGTGAATGTTGCATCATCAGCAAGAGTTAAACTTTTTCTCTATAAAAAGATATTTGCTCCACTTGATGCTTACGATTTGATTGGTAGTCGTTTCTTAAGATGCAACGACTAACTCTTAATATAGCAACACTTCAAATATTAAGAACGGCGAACCAACATAAAGTTTTGAACTCTCGGAACAAAATAGAAAAAAAAAAGAGAATGTATGAATTGAATGAAAAATGAAGAACTAAGGAGGGCATATTTATAGATTACGAAAGTTTACCTAGGAGTTGACTAGACGAACACATCATTTCCGCGTCACACCTTTTCTGCCATATTTTGCACCATTTCGGTTGACTGTGTACATATTCATGTTGACTAGGCGTGGGGTCTGTTCGTTGTTGACTAAGTTTTCCCGCCATATTTTTGCCTAATGGACACACTAATTCAGGCAGATTCTGACACCTAATCACATTTTATTATTTATCTATTTGTTGCAAATTAACTTTGGTCCAAAATGAATATTATTTGATAGGGAATGCCCAAGCCGAGGCACGCCTGAAAGAGCGGCGACAGCACGCACATGAAAGCAATAAATAATGTATAAAATTTTAGGTCAAACTTTTCATGTAGGATGATAACTGATGGGTATGTTTTAAGGTTGGCCCAACACTTGCATATAGGGCCGGCCCATAACCACATCGAACAACTAATGTTCGATGCTCGCATCGAATTACGCATCGAATTGACATGATTCGATGCGCTTTCCGCATTTTTCAGTGGGACCCACGGGACGGTTGATATATATAGCCCGTCCCCTTGTAGATTGTCTACGTTCTGATTGGAGAACCACTCTAGCATAGTCAGCATTGAACCACTGTTCATTCGAGGCGTACTAAATCAAACATACTCAATTCGACAGGTACCTGTACCGAATTCAGTAAGTTCAATACGAAGAAGAGCACATCGAATTCGATACGGAAGGTAACATCGAATCTCTCAGATTCGATATATGTGAATTTGAGACTGGACCCTTAGTATACATCTTGCATCAAACAAAGACTATTCGACACGTCAACATCGAACGCCTAGAACTTGATACGCTTCAAATATCTTGTAATTTAACATTTAAACCTAGTAAGCTTGTAATAGGTGTTCCGGACAAAGTTAGTCCGTTCAATTTATTGGATTAGCATTATTTTAGTTATTTATATTCAGATTGTACTATTGTACCGTGTTCTGTTACATTAACAAAATAAGATCAAAACATTGGCGCCGTCTGTGGGAACCCTAAGTTTTATTTGTTTATTAGGCATGACATACAGAATTACTATATCCCGCAGTAGAGCTGTAGAGGGAACCAATGAAGAGGCTGGACGGATAACTTCTGATCAGATAATCCCGGACAATGCGGGACCATCAGCAGTACACGCAGGAGTACCAACACCAGCAAGGCGAGAAATACTGGGACTTCAAGGTACGGAGGCACCAAGAACTGAAGCACGTGCCACTGGGGCAACGACGACGACTGCTTCAATTCCAAACACCATGAAGAATGAAATCATGGCGATGGTTAAGGCTGCGTTGGCAGAAGTATTGACTCCCGCACCGCTCGTAATGACACCGCCAGCTATTGAACATCCAAAGGCAGTAAGAGAACAAGGCTACGCGGCCAGAATACCGAGACAAAAAGAGAAAGAGAAATCACGACAAGACGACAAAAGAAGTAAACGTGGGTCGGAAGAACCGCAAAGCAGGGAAAAATTGAGTCGTGACGATCAGAGAAGGAAG
Source organism: Linaria vulgaris (assembly GCA_948329865.1). Classification (NCBI taxonomy): domain Eukaryota; kingdom Viridiplantae; phylum Streptophyta; class Magnoliopsida; order Lamiales; family Plantaginaceae; genus Linaria; species Linaria vulgaris. The sequence goes on from OX415251.1 coordinate 65,915,554, forward strand.
TTAAAATTAGTCGAGGTGCAATCAAAAAGGCACCTAAAGAGGAGCGAGAAAGAAAAGAAGGAAGACCACAGAGATGAACCAAGAAGAAGAGAGAATAGGGATGACAGGAGACGTCCAGAGAGTGATGACTCCAGAAGGGAACATGACGAGGAAGGAAACCAAAGAGAAGAACCAAGGAGGAGAGAAGATAGAGATGACAGAAGACATCCGGATAGTCATGACTCCAGGAGGGAACGTGACAAAATGACCAGAAAAATAGAGAGGCTGGAGAGGGAGAAGGCGATAATCGAAGGTCAGATGGCACATGTGGATGATACTTCTAACCGTAGCCCATTTTGTAAAGCAATAGAAGTGGAGATCTTAGGACAAAGGGAAAAGATCTCGGATATAAAAACTTACGATGGTAAGTCTGACCCCCGAGATCATCTTTTTCACTTTGATAGGAAATTGTCTCTGTACGGGTTCAAACACAACATTCAAGTCAGGATATTCGCAACAATTCTATCAGGAGTATCTATGGATTGGTTTAATCAGATTACCCCAGGACTGATTAAAAGCTACAAGCAATTGAGAAAGATGTTTGAAGATCAATTATCCAGTCAGGCTAAATTGGTTTTGGATCACTCTCATCTCTATACGATGAAATAAGAAGCCAATGGAAGTCTGAAGGACTTTATGAAACGTTTCAATACGGAGCTGCTAAGGATTGATAGCCCGTCTGGAGAGATGATTGTCAGCATATTATTCCGAGCAACCACCAACACAATGTTTAGTGGGGACTTACTCAGACGCAAGCCCGCCACTATTGAAGAGATCAACAAAATAGCACAGGAGGTGGTTCATTTAAAGGAGATGATGGCGACCAAAACACCTGTTATTGCACCCGTGAAAGAGAAGGAAAGAGGTAGAGAAGATTACAACCGTAACAACAACAACAACAACAACATAGGCAAGAACTACAAATACCGAGAGAGTTCGCCCAGGTGATATACGCCCTTAAATGCTCACATCATGACAGTATTAGGGGCAACAAAGAGGAGAAGTTGGCTAAAAGATCTCAGACCAATGAAGGAATCCAAGGCTACAAGGCTTTCGCCCCAATTTTGCAAGTATCATAATCAGAAGGGGCACGATACTGAAGATTGCATAAACCTGAAGGCTGAAATTGAACGATTAGTGAAAGATGGAAAACTCGTGAAGTTTGTAAAAAAGATTCAAGAACAAGAAAACAACACTAGCATAAAGAGAACTCCATCCCCCAGGAAGGATAAGCAAAGGATGGTCGATGAACCACATCTATTCGAGTATCCTCAAATTGAAGATGGAAATGCCAGGAAAGGTATGATCAATATGATATCAGGAGGACCAGGGGGAGCGGATTCTACCAACGGGCGAAGAAGAATCACAAGGCTTGTTGAATCAGACAACTTTGTTAATATGGTCAGTATACTAAGAATTGAAGAGATGTTGCATGAGAAAGTCACATTTTCAACAGCAGACCTACGAAAATTGAGCGCACAGGCTATTCAAATGTCAAATTTAAATTTCCCTTTGGTGATAACAGTGGACATAGCTAATTATGGAGTCACTAAGATGTTGGTGGATCACGGTAGCTCCGTAAATGTGTTGTTCAGTTCAACATTGGTCAAAATGGGATTGAATAATCAGACGCTGGAACTGGTGAGAACATCTCTTTAAGGATGTGGAGGACCAGAGATAGTCCCACTCGGAATGCTTAAGCTCCCTACCTCATTGGGTACAGCGCCACAGAGAAAAACACTTATAGAAAATTATGTGATCGTTGACATGCACTTTGCATACAACAGAATCATAGAAAGACCGGGGCTAAATGCATTTCGAGCGCTACCATCAACCTATCATCTGATGGTGAAATTTCCAACTCATGTCGGCACAGGTGAAGTAGTAGCAGACCATATAGAAGGTTGGAAGTGTTATGTGACTTCGCTCCGGACGCGGCCACAATAGAAAGATGACGCAGCAAGGGCACTGGTTCCTAGGCAAATAGAGCACATTGATTAAAGATTCTAATTCGAATTATAAGATTCCTTAGTATTTTGAGTATTTTGAACAATATTTATTCGTCCCCTCTGCCATGACAAGCATGAGGGGCAATCATGTATCAACTTGAAACAGGAACACCAAGAATGTGAGTCCGGAAGGCAACATAGGATATCAGGGCGAACGAGCTATGACTCAAGCTCCGATCTACTCATATGATCTGATTCGGTTTTTTCAAAAAGATTCCTTTTAATCAATCGCTTTATGTGAAATCCATCTAATCTGCATGATAAAACTGTGTGTAGGACATAACGTCCAAGAGGCAACGAAAGGAACGAAAACTCTGTTCATCATGGCACGAGATACCGAAAAAAGCCAAAGGCAACGAAAGGAACGGAAACTATGTCCATCGTGGCATGAGACACCAAAAAAAGCCATAGGCAACGAAAGGAACGGAAACTCTGTCCATCGTGGCACGAGACACTGAAAAAAGCTAAAGGCAATGAAAGGGACGGAAACTCTGTCCATCGTGGTACGAGATACCGAAGATCCCTAGGGGCAACGAGAAGAACGGAAACTTTGTCCATCGTGGCATGAGACATCGAAAAAAGCCAGAGGCAATGAAAGGGACGGAAACTCTGTCCATCGTGGCACGAGATACCAAAAATCCCTAGAGGCAACGAGAAGAAAGGAACTATGTCCATCGCGGCACGAGATACCGAAAAAAGCAGAGGCAAAGAAAGGGACGGAAACTCTGTCCATCGTGGCACGAGATACCGAAAATCCCTAGAGGCAACGAGAGAGACGGAAACTCTGCCCATCGTGATACCATATACTGTAGTTCCCGAAAGACGCCAAGAAAGGATAAAAATTTTGTATACCGTGGCTCGAAACTAAGAATTTCACACGAATGGCGAGGAGGGACAAAACTTTCTTTTCAAAGTTGCTAATATTACCACGACTGCTTGGAAAAGAAGAAAGGGACAGACACTACATATAAACTGTAAGTGCTATCTGAAACCCCTAGTTCAGAAGAACATGACAGCAACTTTCAAAAGGTGAATAATAACGACTGAACGAAAGTACAAGAAATGAAAGTGATATATCTAAAAACGACAAGCAAAACCTATCCCTATGAGAAATAACATCAAACAGGACGACAATAACCCTGTTGGAGAAAACACTACTCAATGCTTTGTCGCAAAATGAAAACTTTTCCATGAATATTGAAGAACTCGCAGGTTGTCAAAATAAAGTAAAGAACCAGTATAGGAAATTGAACGAAAAGACAACAAATATGAGCTTGGAAAATTAAACAAATCAATACGAGAGTTCAAAAATGCAACACTGATAGTCATCAAATAGTTCAAACAAATAAAGGCGACGCAGCGCCACGAATAAAACTAAACTAAAATTGTTCATAAACATAAAAAAAAAGGCCTTCAGGCTGCAGCTTTAAATTTCTTCTTCATCCTCAGAGGAGGGATACGGCTCAGGCATTGGAGGCGGTGGTGAGAGACCTTGGAGGACAAGGTTTTCATTCTCAAGCAGCACAGCAAACTCGTCAGGCTCTTCAGGCTGAGAAGTCGTTCGAGGCGGCGGAGGTTCTCGATTGGGCCCCAAAGAAAGGTTCAACCAATCTGGCTTAAAACTACCACGAACGTACTGCGTCGCATAAAACTGGCGGACAGTCAGAACTTGAGCCTTGCGAGCTTCGAGATTGCCTCGGCGAGTACTAATCTCTCGGAAGGTGTTGCTCTGAAGGAATTCTTCGGCGATCTCCACCTTCTGCTGAGCAGAAACCTATAGGGGCACAAAAGAGATTAATAAGACAAATTACAAAAGGAATACAAATGCTAAGAGTTGGGATTCTTTACCTCGCCAAGGTCGCGCATATATCCAGCATTGTCGGCATTGTAAACATTTTCCTTTTCCACCGCCACCTCCATCTTGAGTTCGGTGATTTGTTTAGTCAGCTCTTCCTTAAGCTGATCAGCCTCCTCCCGAGCCTATTTTGCTGCCTCCATGTCAGCATGAGCCTTCGCGGCATATTCTTTGACCTTTTGCAAAGCCTTTTCTTTATCATCAAGGGCAGCTTTTAAGGCACCAGCATCACCACCAGTGGCCATTTGACAGGCTTGCATCAATGCTGCGAACATGGTGTCCACGAATCCGCCAGTCTAACAATTAATGAGCAACTAAATCAACATTTACAATTCAAGTCGAAAAAAAATTAATTCAAGGAAAGATATTATTACCGATGTCAACAAGTGAAGTGTATTGCGCTCCACCATCCTCCTCTTCGGCAGACACCGGAAGAGGTACCGCAAGATTTGGAAACAGAGACTTCAGATGATCCAATAGCTGCGGCCTCTGAAATCTCATACCCCCAGCCCGAGTATGTGGGCCCTAGCTAGACCCAATCCCAGCGCTCGGCCCCATCGTGTAAGCGGGGACACTCGCAGCACTCGGCCCACCTGCGTGAGCAGCTGGTGGAACAGACCCTCCAGTTTGCGATCAGGTTTGATGAACTTTTCTCTTTTTGGTCTGGACAACGCCTTCGGTATTGTCGCCCAGACCAGATGCCATGCTCTTAGAAGCCCCGGCAGCAGCTTTTGTAATGCCACGATTGTCCCCTAAGATATCCTCGAAAGGATCAACTTCAGAGCCGGTAGCGGCAGTAGTCGAAGGTCCGGCAAAGTTTTTCTTGCCGGTATTCGTCTGCAGCTAGCTTGATCAGCAGCAACTGCTTGGTTCATTCCGGGCGTGGCTATCCATAATATAATCGACTGCAAGAATATGACATCACTAGAATACTTATTCGACACAAATTAAAAATATCAAAAGAGATGCGTAGTTATACCAAGGTAAACCTCCCGTTATATTTAACTGGGGACAAACCAGCTAACGAAAGGACTCGACGTTCTACTAATTTTTCGACATCAAACTGATAATGTCGACCTAAATTTGGGATGAACTCGCAATCCCATGAAGTCGTAGAAATGCCGGGGGGTATCATCACCCTTGAATCTTTATACCAATCGCGGTGGGATTGCCTAAATTCTCCCTCATAGCTCTCCTTAATGTAAAAATACCGTCTCTTCCATAATTTCCCATATCACGTCGCTCCGCCATTCAAGAACTTGCGATGCGTTTGCACTTTGATGTGGTAGAACCCTTCTTCTCGTCTTGCAATCTCGAACAGCGCGTAAAACTCGTTGGGACTTTGAGGTTGGCCCATCGCTTTCATGACAATAATGAAACCAATCAAGTTCCCATAAGATTTTGGGGGTGAGTTGGGCTGGCACGAGATTGATCTTCCTCAGAAGCCATCTTAGTTCAAAGGAAATTGGGAAGCGAAGACCATTGAGGAGCTGACCAACAAACACAGTCATATGCCCGGGCGGTAGGGTGTGCATCCAATCATTTGGCCCGGGGAGAACGATTTTATACCTATTAGGTATGTCGAATTTCTCGCGGAGTCCCTTACGACTATGTTGGAGGCGGGAAACGTACAGGTCATACGCCATCCCTGGAACCTCAACGTGATCATCAAACTCCATGTTGATGTAATCTACGTCTTCGCTGGCCTCGTTGGGGGCACGATTATCCTAGGTTGATGACGCTTGCGAATTATCGCTTTCAGCCTAAGGTACTGCTTGCTCAGCGTTTGCATCGGGATTGTGACCCGAGGGTGAATCAATGGTTTCTATATCTATTAACTCAACTTCATCTACTGCGGCTGTATTCAAACCCGAGGGAATATTAGGTGGGCCCACCACAGAGTTTATCAAACTGGAGCTTGAGCCGCTACTCGACTCACTCCCAGATCTTGACTCAGGGTTCACCATCTTTAACGAGAAATAACTGAAATAAATTAAATGAAACGAAAGCTGACTACGGGCGAACACGACACTATCGGCTCTCACAAATCTCTCAACATGCATAAAAAGGTAACTTATTGAAAAGATAAAAATCTAACAAATGAGAGCATGTTATTTACCTTGACTGAATTTTCGGAAGAAATAGCCTTTGCTTGATTAATTGATGTGCTAAACGGAAACAAAATGCAACACATTAAAAAAGCCAAAACAAACATTAAAGTATTAGGCTACAACAGCTAAAAAGTATAAGTGACCGCATTGAACACTCACGGTTCGATGCCAAGAGCATCGAATCAATGTTGTTCGATGTGGACCGCATCGAATTGGATCCATTCGATGTGCTTTACCTAGGAAGCAAAATGCGCACGGAGTAGAATGAGCTTCCCTCAGCAGGCCTGCGGACGGCCCACCAGGCCCATATCAGCGAGCGCATCGAATGAGCGCCTCGAATGCATTTCGTTCGATGCGACATAATTGACGCATCGAATATACTCTGTTTGATGTGCGTCATTAATTATCAGATAACAATTGCAAACAATCGCAATCCGTTTCGAAGTAACGTATGATTAGGAATATTCCTAACTAGTGACAAACTATTGGTAGCATGTAAATAAGCCATATCAAGGTGGTACTATGTCGACAGTTCAACAATACACAATTTAGTTTTTTAAGTTTGGAAGTCGATATCTAATCGACATCGTCTCCTAAACTGGGGGGACTGTATGATGGGTATATTTTAAGGTTGGCCCAATACTTTCATATTGGGTCGGCCCATAACCACATCGAACAACTATGTTCGATGCGCGCATCAAATTACGCATCGAATTGACATGATTCGATGCGCTTTCCGCATCTGTCATTGGGACCCACATGACGGTTGCTATATATAGCCCGTCCCCTTGTAGTTTGTGTACGTTCTGATTGGAGAACCACTCTAGCATAGTCAGCATCGAACCACTATTCATTCGAGGCGTACTAAATTGAACATACTCAATTCGACACATACCTGTACCGAATTCAGTAAGTTCAATACAAAGAAGAGCACATCGAATTCGATACGGAAGGTAAGAGATTCGATATATGTGAATTCGAGACTGGACCCTTAGTATACATCTCGCATCGAACAAAGGCTATTTGACACGTCAGCATCGAACGCCTATAATTTGATACACTTCAAATATCTTGTAATTTAACATTTAAACCTAGTAAGCTTGTAATAGGTGTTCCGGACAAAGTTAGTCCGTTCAATTTATTGGATTAGCATTATTTTAGTTATTTATATTCAGATTGTATTATTGTACCATGTTCTGTTACATTGACAAAATAAGACCAAAATATTGGCGCCGTCTGTGGGAACCCTAAGTTTTATTAGTTTATTAGGCATGACATACAGAATTACTATATCCCGCAGTAGAGCTGTAGAGGGAACCAATGAAGAGGCTGGACGGATAACTCCTGATCAGATAATCCCGGACAATGCGGGACCATCAGCAGTACACGCAGGAGTACCAACACCAGCAAGGCGAGAAATACCAGGACTTCAAGGTGCGGAGGCACCAAGAACTGAAGCACATGCCACTGGGGCAACGGCGATGACTGCTTCAATTCCAAACACCATGAAGAATGAAATCATGGCGATGGTTAAGGCTGCGTTGGCAGAAGTATTGACTCCCGCACCGCCCGTAATGACACCGCCGGCTATTGAACATCCAGAGGCAGTAAGAGAACAAGGCTACGCGGCCAGAATACCAAGACAAAAAGAGAAAGAGAAATCACGACAAGACGACGAAAGAAGTAAACTTGCGTCGGAAGAACCGCAAAGCAGGGAAAAATCGAATCGTGACGATCAGAGAAGGAAGTTAAAATCAGTCGAGGTGCAATAAAAAAGGCACCTAGAAATCTGACATTGGCTTAAAACGATTTTTATTTTTTTTCCAACAAGGTATTGATGGATTTAGAAAGTTTTGTTTTAAATAGTGTTGAGTTTATTATTATTATTATTGATAAAAGAATGTTAAAAGACTTTTTGTTCAACAATGGCTTTTGTTTTGTTCGATATTTGTCTGTCTCCATAAAAATCCAACACCGCCGGTAAAAGGTAACGACGCCATGAATTAGGTTATCCCAAAGCATATAAAATGCCGCGGTTTGTTTTGATCGGTTGATTAGGATAGGCGCGAGATATTGCTACTTTTTTTCTTTTTTTATTTATTTATGAATTATGATGATTGCTCAACGCTGTATGTATGTATGTATGTACTTACATTTTAAGAAGGCGCTTAATTATATCGGTTATGTATGTCTGTATGCTGTATTTATGCATTCCCCTTTTTTGGTTTCGGCAATTCATTCATCGATCTTCTTTCAGGGTGTCGTTGTATGTAATTCCCTCTTGTTATGTGTAAAGGTTTCAATCAAGATTATTTTATTTCCATACTATATTACCTTCACTTCAAATATACCTCAATTCTCCATTCTTGCTGTTGAAAATATATACTTTAGCTTTATTTATTGATTTTATTTTTACCACTATTTCCAAATGCATATATATATATATATATATATATATATATATATACTTGAATGGATATTGATTGCCCTTATAATTTAATTACCTACCTCTTTGCTAACTGACATATAATATGCAGGAAATGGCTGGAGAATCTGTCGGGGACTCTGTTACATCAAGAGATCCCGAGATTAAGAGGACAAAGAAGAAAAAAGGAACCTTGTCAAGATTGTTGAGCACAATATTTGGAGTAGATAAGGTTGATTTCGAGAAAAGATTGCAACATATATCCAAGACAGAGGCTGCTGTTCTTTCCAGGATCAGGAGGCGCTCTCAAAGAAGGAGGACAATTACCAGGCAACTGCTTATGTTTTCTCTACTTTTTGAGGTAACAAAATAAAACTGTGATCGAAAACTAGTACATATGGTTCTGTGAAATATATCTACTTTGAGTGCCTCTGAGTTCGTTCTCGTGCAAATTCTTGTACTTAGCAAAGATGAATCTTATCCAGGAAATATCAACAATGGTGAGGTGCGAGAGGGTTGATTGTGCAATGTAGAGAGTGCAGAGTATAACACATGGGTGATCGATGCATATATTGATATTTTTTTAGGATTAATTTCCTACCTTCACTTATTCACTTAACTAGGCAAGACAACTGGTTGTATCAGGAGAGCTACTAGTAAAGTGCTAAGTTGCAACCTTGTTCAAAATTCAGCTAAATTTTAAGTCTTACTAAGATAAACTCTTTATGGGTCGCGTGTCTCCACTCAGATCAATAGGGTACCGCCTTGCTCTCTCCTTTGCTTATGTAGTTTCCTGAGTGTATAGCTTACAAGGGAATTTTTCATTTCTTCTCAGGTGATTGCAGTGAGTTATGCTATCATGACCACACGATCGAAAGACCTAAACTGGAAAATCAGGGCATTGCGTGTCTTACCTATGTTTTTTCTGCCAGCATTATCAACCTTTACTTATTCAGCACTCGGAAGCTACACAAGGATGCGTAAGTATTTCTGCTCTTCGTACTCCTCACCGCACCTATCAGCATATCTTTATGAGACTTGTTTTTCTCCCTTATAGGGTGGGATATGTGGCTTTTAATGCAATTTCTTCTATATAAATAAAAAGCTTGTTGTATAGATATCTATGGATACATCATATCTGGTTCTTTAATATGCTTATATTATGTAAGATGCCTATGCAGATTGTTATTTTAACATCTTTTTTATATATGCTGAAACTAAGAAAAATTTGGTGGAACACCATATAAATTATTCAATAAGGTTTAATGGGGAATACCTTACCCCTCAAAATTTTATATTTTTAGCAGTAATTTTTGTTCAAATTGGAAGCAAAAGTTTGGGATAGAGAGGACTTCTGTGGTTACAAGTAACCTTATACAAGTTCCACAAGGACAAATTTTTCTGTGTGCTTTGTGTAATAAGAAAAAATAGATATGCATATAAGTCTCAATAAAATGACTACCATGATTTCCTGAATTCCTTTTGCTTGAAACGTAAAAAAGGTTTCTTGAACTTCGAACATACTTGTTCAACGATCAAAAGAATTGAATCCTCACAATGCTAGTGAGTTTGAAACAGTTCAAAAAAATGTCATCAACAATGTGATATTTGTTTGAATCATGGAACATCATTGTGAGTATGTATAGACAAGATAAATGGATGATTACCACTTATTTCAATGATATCTACCTGATCATTGTACTAGTTGGAATGGCAAGTTATGCCATGAAGATTTTTCTAAGGAATCACTAGCAAGCAATCTTGGAACGGCAGTACCTCTGTTGACAATTTTCCATTTGACGCTTATGAATTTGCAGGTGACCGGAAGGACAACGAATCCTTAGAAATGCTTCGGTCTGAAAGGCAAGAAAGAATAAATCAACTGAAAGAGAAGACAAATTATTACGCTACCCAACAGCTAATACAAGTAATGAGTGAGAGCTATCAACTATCTGCTCATACTGTTATATATAGACTTTCATATACTGCATTTTGCATCTTTCTTGCTCTCTCCATTTTCCATCAGGACAAGATAGTGTAAAACTTGCAAGTGGGGGTGTCAATTGGGTAGGGTCTTACTTTAACCGCTTTGCCACTCAAATTGTTATTGGGTCTGGTCCAGACATGGGCAATGTATCTGAGTTGACCCCTTCTTTGTGTGGTGGATGGGAGGAGGAGACAGAGGAGCCGGGTAAGGCCCTACCTATTGACACCCCTAGTTTGCAAAGAAATTATATTTATAAGTTCAGGTCTATGTCATCTGTTTCTTGCCAGCCTTTGTGTATACGTCGTAGATCCTTATTTGAGCCTCCAGTGCAGAGGTATGACCCTGATCCAGCTTCAAAGGCCGCTGCTGCCACTGTGTTGGCCTCAAAGTTGGGTTTGGAATCAGGCCTGAAGTTATATGTTGGAGACGAGCCTAATGTGAATGACCCTACAGGAAAGAGCAACGACGTAGATTTTGCAAGGACTACTGCACCACGTAATAGGAAGCCGCCTCACTTACAAAACAGTAGTACAGAAATCGCGTCGCCACGTCATCCTGAAGAAATACTTACTCCTGTAATGTTTGAGGGTGCAGATACCTTCGAGCAGCACCAGTTGGTCGTGCAGCATCACCCTCATACTGGCTTAAGTGCAAACGAAGGTGGATGGATTGCTCGAATTGCTGCTTTACTTGTGGGAGAAGATCCCACGCAATCTTATGCAGTTATATGTCGAAATTGCCATATGCACAATGGTAAATATAATTCTATCATGTGAATAGCTTTAGGGATGATTGCATCTACATCCTGAGGTTTGGTCCACTTACATAAAAACAAATATTTTTCAAAAACATGTGAAGATAAGGGGCCTATCATAATTGTTTTTCAGACATCAGTGGAGTGTGCGTAATCATTCAGACATAAAGGGGTTTTATCTGTAATTTCAAGGAGTGTCCATGTACTTATTCAAATTGTTGATGTAAACCAAACTTCAGGAGGTTAAATAGCTTACATCCCTTTTTAGACTTTAATAACATGGGTTTCAGATATGCACTCATTCATGTTTGCATCATTCATGTTTGCAGGGCTCGCGAGGAAAGAAGACTTTCCATACATAACTTACTATTGCCCTCATTGTAAAGCTTTGAATAGAACTAAACAACCTGGTGAAATTGCTTCCGACCCCAATTCCCCCTCTGTTGCCTCTCTTACAACTATAGCAGATGCAGAGGTTGTAGCAAGTCCGGTTGGTACAACATTTGATACGATATCGCCAATCAGTAGTCATGTGGCTGCTGCTGCTTCTGAAGGGGTTCCTGAAAGTTAAGTTTACATCTTGCCATAGAAACAATTGACCCTGGAGTTCATGCAGGTTAACTGTTTGTCTGGAAATAAGATTAGTATAAATGTATAAGGTATTTCTGTTCCCATTTCATCGTCCTATAGCTGTAGCTTTGCCGTTCTTTTGATTCTTACATTTGATATGCTTAGGATTGATTTAATAGATATAATCCGATCATATAGTGACATTTATGATTTTCTAACGCCTTAGCGATTACGAAGTTCTGTTATACTGTTGTGTTAAATGACCCCAACAGATGCTATGGGTAGCAATGTATGTTTCATGATGATCAGGGCCTTCGGAGAAATACCCCTCCAAGCCCCACCGAAGGCATTTTTGAGATAAGGAGCGTTCTTCTATTGTATGTAATCATTTTGCCATAGGGATACTAATTAAGTTTTGAGATTTAAGTTTGGAGTAGAATGCAAAAACTGCCCCTGTGTATCTATAATTGGCAAAAACCCCGTGTTATTTATACTAGCAAGTTAAGGACTAAGAATCACCTCCGGCGGCCCCTGTTATAGAGATAATAGAGGGGTAGTTTTTACATTTTGTTCCGAAACTAACTAAACACCACTCACCCCTTCCATCCTGGTTTTGCGGCGGGGTTCACTCCGTGGTCCGTTTCCCATAAATAACTATTTTTATTTACAAAAATGGTCTTCTTGTGATATTGTTCTGAACTTTTGATTTCATGTTTAGTATATATTAATTGCACCAAAACCCTAAAACTCATGAAGATTGTATTGCTGACTTGGTGAACGGTGTGCCACATTTCGTGTTGATAACGTATTATAAATATTTAGGACTCAAAGAAAAATAAAAGTGAGTAATATTGTTTACTAAACTCTTTCTTATTCCAATATATTTGAAATAAGTCATACAAAAGCTAATGAGCTTTCTATTATAGAAAGTCCAAAAGAAAGTGTGCAAAGTCTTTCTATGTGGGACAAGGACATACACAAATACATTGATTTTCACAACTCTATACTATAAATGTGAATGATTTTGTTTTTCTAATTTTCGTTGTTTCAATTTTGCCCTTGTAAGTTCACCTTATTACTATGTTATATTTTACAGTAATAAATAACTTGTGAGCCCCCACGTAATAGATATGGAGTCCGCTGTAATTGTTGAATGGTCCTTTCATTTTTGGATTTTGGATTCGCGCCTCCAAAGTTTGTGCTATTTAACTTAGTGTGACCGCTGTTAATTACATAATGGTCCTTCCACAAGTAGATTTATCTATTTTTTGCCCAAAAATTATGATATTTAACTTAGTGGCCCAACTATTAATTGCAAAATGGTCCTTTAAGTTTTAAAATCTATTTTTGCCCTAAAACATTATGTATTCAATTTACTCTTCTCGCCGTAAATTATAGAATGGTCTTCTTAGTTTTTTTTTTTCAAAACTCTTATTTTACTTTAGGACATATAGGTTACTATGAGGCCAACTGTAAATTGCAAACGGTTCTCTCAGTTTTTAATTCTTCCGATCTTTCCCGAAAGTTTTACACTACACTCTTATAGGTCGCGCTGCAAGTTATCAAACGATCCTTTAAGTTTTTTCACTCTCCCAAATTTGCCCGAAAAATATCAGAGCTCCGTGCTGACGTGGTGAGAGAAAATTGGCTATGCGCTAGAGTGGCGTCTATGCAAGAAAATGGGTGGTTGGGGCGGTGGTGGTGGATGAGGTTTGGACTTTTGAGAATGTCGCAGAAGGTAGGGATGCGGCTGGAGATGGGGTGTGTGTGTGTGTGTGTGAGTGAGTGAGTGTCTCTGTGTGTGTGTGTATGTGTGTGTGTGAGAGAGAGAGAGGGGGGGTCAGTTTTTAATCGGAATGTAGGTTTTGAATCTTATATAAATTCACTGTAACAATAGGATATCATATATAATACACATCGACGTAGCATGATTTATTTTTATAAATTAAATTTGAGTAATATAATTTCTTCTTTTAAAGTGTTGCTAAAAAATGGACATGACTTTAGTTGTACTCTTTTTAGTCTATGTTTTGGACCAACAAGTGGAATGCCATGAGAATTGGAAAAAGACAAGTAAGAAAATGATAGTAATTAAGAAATATAAATAAAACACAAATAAGTAAACCAACACAAAAGATGGCAACATTGAAACTATACATCTAAAGACATTACGCATAGATGAATGTTGAACAAATATTGAAAGTAATGTTATCTGTAAAATTTGGATAATATATTTCGTACTTTGTTGTTATTATCCGTCATGCAGTGATTATTCGATATAAGTACTTGAATATGCATAGTATTCAATCATTGGACTAAAAACAATATAAGGTGAGGACTTTGCTCGTGCTAAAAATTTTCGTAGTTTATACTCTATACAATACTATAAAGGGCTAGGATTTTTGTCCTGTAATTTGGTGTGTTCCTATTTTGCCCCCTGTTATTTTCTGTAATTACTTTTCAATATGCTTAAGCTCAAACATAAAAGAAAAAAAAGAAAAAAAAGACCAGCCACAATTTTGGACTTTGTGGCGCGGGATGTGGTGAGTGTCGTTGGAGGCGTGGGGTGTGGCGGTGGTGGTGGTGCGCGGCATTGAAGGCTTTGAATGTTGTTGTCACGCACCGGAAAAAAAATAACGTTTTCAATTTATTTTAGTTTAATTTGCACTTTAGTCCTTCAACTTATACAAATTAGAATTTTGACACCAATTAGTTTTAAAATTTGCAAATATAGTCCTAAACCTTTATGATTAGCTTATGATAGCCTTTACACAATTTATGTGTTCTTAAATTAGGTTCATAAACCCTAAATAATAATGATTATTTTGAAATTAGCTTAAAACATGTTAATTATATAGTTATCTCCTTAATTATGTATATATATCTTTTATATAATAACTATAATTGCATAATAGTTAATCAATTACAAGTTGTGAATTATTTAAGATGAATATATGATCTGAATTTGATATTATAAGGTGTATAAAGTAAAATAAAATAAAAAAAAATAAGTGATAACGAGACAACTATACAAGTTGCCAACTTGTTACTATAATTGCACATGAACCTATCAGCATCTGTCAGCACTCTAGATCTGACTTTGAACAATTTTAGTTGTCATATTACTCACGTAAATGCATCGTTTTTCTTCATTATATTCAACCATTTTGAGTCTAGTTTCATAAAAAATAAATTGTTTCAGAATTTTTTCCATTGTCCTTCTACCCTCCAAAGACCAAAACTTTTCATTGTGTAGAAACACTGCTTTCAAATCCGAGCACTAAAAACACCATAACACATCCAAATCAATTACAAAATATTCTGAAATTTTAGATCCAGATTTCCCTTTAAGTTAGGCATCTTTCATATTCAGACACCATTTCCAAAAGAGAAGTTTGTGAAGGCCAAAACTAAGCAACAGTTAGCCTATGTCCAGAAAGTCCGAAAACAGCTTCTATCACACAAGGATTTTTACAAAATAATAAAACTCTTTCTTTATCACTCCTACTCCATGAATTTATTCCTATATATAAGTTGATTCTTTAAAAAATATTTAACTATGATATTCATTTCTTTACAAAGGTCAATTTAGTATAAAAATCTATGCATGTCACTATTTTAGTTATTTGTTTTAGAATACTATGTAATATTTCACCAATCTCTTCATATGGTGCTTAATATCAAGAGTTGAAATGTGAATTCATGATAGATCTACTATATTGAAGGTTATTTAAGCAAATCACTCATTAGATCATAGTTTAGACGACAAATATAGTAGTAGCCGAGCATGTTTTATTTTCACTAAGGATGATGCATGTTTTTAAGTGATCTTTAGTTAACTTTCATATTAATCCTTTGTATGGGTCTTTGATGTATATTAGGACACGATTCTCTCACATTTTAACTTAGTTAGTATTAAAGGGTAGCCTTATTACTAGTTAGAACAACTTATGAAAAACATAAACTTACTAGCTAATTGTATAACTATTAACACTTTATAAACCTATTTAGGGATTGACGAAGTTAACGAGGACAACTAGCGACAATTGTGTGGAAAGGTGAGGTTTGATTTTGATTATTTCAGCCCCGTTTGGCACCCGACCCTGAGGAACTTGGACAGAAAAATCGTGATTTTTGTTCCTGAATCACGAGCCACTTCTTTCATCATTTATATTGCCTTTATGTTTCATTTACTATTATCTTTGGCAATTCAGTTTCTTTTTTCTATTGTTACTTCATGTTCAAATGCTAAATCTTTGACCTGTCAATTCATAATTGTATTACTTGATCTAATATGATAAACTATATATTGATTCTTGGACTGTGCAAATGAGCAACGGATATTATCCGGCTTACTAGCTCATATGATAATATGTTTCACCCATTGGGACGCCTTTGGGAAGTTGGGCCCGGGATTGTGTTAATTTACTGTTGGGCAGCAAGGGCTGTCAGTTTAAGTATTTTTGCATAATACCCATCGATCTAGGTGCCGCGTATAGTCAGGAGTTGATTATATCCCGCGTGCTAGATAGACGTGTACTCGAGCATGTCTTTTCGTTTTGTTGCGAGATTACTCCTTATTGGGAGGTATAAGGTAGTATATTCGTTGATATAAGGTTGAATCTAGTTGTTATGTGCACATGCTCATTTTCATTACTTCATGTTCATATGTTATTAACGCTCAATAGTTATTTCTTGCCATTCTTTACCGTTCATATCATTTTCGGATTTTACTTATTCTTTTTCAATTTACCACCTAAACCTATAAATCTCACTAAGTCATTAAAGACTTATTCCTCTTTTATTTTGTTTGTCCATTCCTCAGAATAAAAGGCGACTTACGTGTGGCTGGTGTGAGCGGTTTTCCAAATCAAGAAGTTATTTTGCTAAGTGTGATTTTGAGTATGCATTTCAATAATCATAAATATTTTAAATAACTAAGTATTGTTACTTTTATTCAACTATGACGTTGTTATTTGTATTTTATCAAGACTTCCGTTGTGATATGTAATAAATTGATTTTTTTTGTGTATGGTATGATCCTGGCCGTGAGACCTTTCCTTTAGGCTAAATTAATATCAAGTTTGTTTCTGTGTTGTTTGAACATGGGACGAGTTTGATATTAACTAAATCTCGAGGTGCGGTCCTCACGGTATGGTATCAGAGCCAATGTTTTAAAAGAAGGTTTAAAAGTCATAATTTTAAAAGTTTAAACCTACTATTTTGCTTAACATAAAAAAAAATCTTTATTTGACGAGATTTTTTTTTAAAATGGTCTAAAAGAATGCTAATCCTAATGCTATACTATTTGGCCATAGTATTTCGTGATTAGCAATACATGAACTTTATGCTATATACTTTTTGTTGTCTTGTATTATTTATGCCATATATTTACCATGAATAATTGACCCTTATTTTTTTTCTCTTATTAAATGAGGTTTACGTACTTACCTTTAAGAACGATTAACTAACAACTCAAACTATATTTTATTATGGTGTGTAGAATGTCTACCCGTCGTACTCGAAATCAGGCTCGTATCGAACCTTCGCAGCCATCTCCAGTTAGTAATGATCAATTCTCAAACCTTGGACACACTACCGATGGACAGGTACCTGAGACGGGTATGAATGACCATGAACAAGAAGCTTCCTCCATGTATGCTTTCTTTCAGAATCAGTTTATGCAGTTTGCTCGACAACAAGCAGCAACTAGTGGGTCTACGTTGCAACCTGAAGATCAACTCTTTGAAAGGTTTCTCCGCTTCCAGCCTCCTAAATTTCTAGAAGAACCTGATGATCAAAAATCCGAGTCGTGGATTAACGAGATGGAAAAGATTTTCACTGTCACCAACTATAGTGAAGAAAAACAAGTCAATTTTGCTACTTTTCGTCTGGAGCAAGATTCAGCGCATTGGTGGCGTATAGTAGATCAACGTTGGAAGAGCAATGGCACACCTCGCACTTGGGGTAACTTTGTCGAGGAATTTTATGGCAAATATATTCCCCAAGTGGTGCGGATTCGTTGGGAGAAAGAGTTCCTATATTTAATTCAAGGACACATGACAGTCGCTCAGTACGAGGCTCGATTCACCCGATTAATCCAGTATGCACCTCATTATTTGGCCGATGAGGAGCGGTGAGTGAGAAAGTTCATTGAAGTACTTAAATTGGAGATCCGTTGGGCCGTAATCTCTGTCGACCTAACAACTTATGAATTTGTCGTGGAGAAAGCACTACGTGTCGAATCTGAGATTAAAGAACTTGTGAAGCTTGAAGAAAGGGTGAAGAGGAACATGCCAGCTTCCTCAATGGCTCATGGAGGAGAAAAACAAAGTAATGGGAAGAAATATCCCCGAACAAACCAAGCCAATATGGTTAAGACGGTCCATCCGTCCACCGCATCACAAGTTCAGAATATGCCAAAAGGACCTTGTGGATTATGTGGCCATCCAAACCACCATGAAACAATGTGCTGGAAAAATAATGGGAGATGTATTGCATGTGGAAGTGATCAACACCATATCTAGGATTGCCCTAAAAGAACATCAACACAAAAACAAGATGGACAGTCAGGGATGCCTAAGATCCAAGCTCGTGTCTATGCTCTTTGAGCAGCTGAAGCGGATGCTGATCCAAATGTTGTGGTTGAAGGTGACATTTCCATACTTGATCAAGTTGGCAAACTTTTATATGATCCTGGTGCTACGCATTCTTTTATTGACTTGTCTTTTGTCAAAATGTTAGCACTTGAATCTGAACACTTACCCTATGATGTCGAAGTGAGCACGCCACTAGGCTTAAGCCTAGTTACTGATATCGTGTATAGGGATTGCCTAATACAGATAGATAAGGTTTTGTACCCTAATGACCTTATACAACTTTCGATGCGAGAGTATGATGTGATCCTAGGTATGGATTGGTTGTATAAATATCAAGCTGAGTTGAATTGTTATATGAAGCAAATAAAGCTTGGTACAAATGCAATAGGGAAACAAACCTTAAAGAGCAATTTGATTGCCACCATCTCATTGATTGAAGCTAAGAAAATCCTTAGAGATGGGGCTTGTGGATTCATTGCCTGCTTAATCAATAAACCCAAGGACAAGGATAAAATTGAAGATGTACTTGTGGTGAAAGAATTTCCGAAAGTATTCCCTGAAAAATTACAGTCTCTTCCCCCTAACAGAGAAATAGAGTTTGTAATTATACTTGTGCAGAATGCGAAGACAATCTCAAGGACTCCATATCGAATGGCCCTTGCAGAGTTAAAAGAATTGAAGATTCAGTTGCAAGACTTATTAAAACAAGGGTTCATACGACCTAGTACATCTCATTGGGGAGCACCTGTACTGTTTGTGAAGAAGAAAGATGGGTCGCTCAGGATGTGCATTGATTACCATGGTCTCAATAGTGTTACCATAAAAAATAAAGATCCTTTACCTCATATCGACGAGTTATTTGACCTATTTCAAGGTTCAACAGTTTACTCAAAACTGGATTTGAGGCAAGGATACTATCAGTTGCGCATCCGAGATGAAGATATTCCAAAAACAGCTTTCAATTCTAGATATGGTCACTTTGAGTTTGTCGTGATGTCTTTTGGATTAACGAATGCCCCGGCAGCATTCATGGACATGATGCATCGAATATTTCGACCATATTTGGACAAGTTTGTGGTTATCTTTATTAATGACATCCCGGTATTCTCCAAATTAAAAGAAGATCACGCGCAACACTTGAGGACAGTTCTGCAAGTCTTAAGGGATAACAAACTCTATGCAAAGTTTAGCAAGTGTGAGTTCTGGCAGATCAAGTGGCATTTCTGGGTCATGTGATTTCCCGCAGAGGAGTCGAGGTTGATCCATCAAAGATTGAATCAATCATAACTTGGAAACGACCTGAGAATGTCACTGAAATTCGAAGCTTTCTGGAATTAGCAGGGTACTATCGAAGATTCGTTCAAGATTTCTCAAAGTTGACATCTCCACTTACACGACTAACTCAAAAGAATCAACCTTTTGAGTGGAACGAGAAGTGTGAGGCAAGTTTTCAAGAGTTAAAGAAGAGACTAACTTATGCGCCAATATTAGCCCTACCCGAGGGATCAGAGGGGTTTGTAATCTACACAGATGCATCAAAAGAGGGTTTTGGATGTGTTCTTATGCAGAATGGGAAAGTCATTGCCTATGCTTCTAGGAAGTTGAAACTAAGTGAAGCAAATTATCCAACACATGACTTGGAGTTGGGGGCAATTGTTTTTGCATTGGCGAAATGGAGACATTATTTGTATGGAGCAACTTTTGAAGTATATACAGATCATAAGAGTTTGAAATATATCTTTTCACAGAAGGATTTAAATATGAGACAACGTCGATGGATGGAATTCCTAGAAGACTATGATTGTTCAATCCTCTATCATCCAGGAAAGGCGAATGTCGTTGCAGATGCTCTAAGCAGAAAAGCCAAATTGAACCAACTTAGAGGCAAAGAGGCAGTAACAACTAATGGTGAAGCAAATCATATTGTAATTCAATCGCGAGCTCGCCTAGCAGGGATACGGATCTAGTCAGACTATCAAGTTGAGTTGCTAAAAGCCCAACAAGGGGACGAGGAAACTGAGAAACTCAAAAGAATGTTGAGTGAGAGAAACTCCAAGTATCACCTACACCCTACAGAACTATTGATGTTTCAAAATAGAATGCGTGTACCACAAAAGCTTCAAAATGAGTTGTTGGACGAAGCTCACAAGTCTAAATACACGGTACACCCATGGGGTACAAAAATGTATCAAGATCTAAAGAAGCATTTTTGGTGGTGTGGAATGAAACGAGATATTGCTAATTATGTGAAAAGATGCATGACTTGTCAACTCGTGAAGGCCGAACACCAGCACTCAGCTAGCAAATTACAACCTCTCCCTATTCCTGATTGGAAATGGGAACAAATATCCATGTACTTTGTTACTGGGCTTCCAACAGTCAGAGGCGGTTATGATAGCATATGGGTTATTGTCGACAGGCTAACAAAGTCGTCTCATTTCTTACCCGTAAAGGCGAGCTATAAGGTTGAAACCTTGGCAGAGCTATATAAGAAGGAGATAATCAGATTGCATGGGATTCCAGTAAGCATTGTGTCTGATAGAGACCCCAAGTTCATGTCCAGACTATGGAAACAGTTACAAGAAGGGCTTGGAACTAAATTGAAGTTTAGTACTGCATCTCATCCTCAGACTGATGGACAATCTGAACGTACAATTGGATTTCTTGAAGATATGCTGAGAGCATGTGTACTAGATCACAAAGGGTCTTGGGATCAACATCCACCTTTGGTAGAGTTTGCTTACAACAATAGTTATCAGGCTTCTATTGAAATGGCACCATACGAGGCTCTATGTGGCAGGAAGTGCAGATCACCAGTTCATTGGGATTTAGATGAACGTCGAATCTCTTCTGATGGATTGCATCGAGCACTGAGACACGAGATCATTCAAGAAGCAATTGATAAAGTTCATATTATCAAGCAACGCATCAAAGAAGCCCAAGATAGGCAGAAGAGTTATGCTGATAACAGACTTAGAGACTTGGAATTTGAAGTAGGGGATCACGTTTTTCTTAAATTGTCACCCTCGAAAAGGATTCAGGAGGATCGAAAAAGGTGGAAAGTAAGCCTGTGATTTGTTGGACCATTTGAAGTATCAAAAAGGGTTGGGAAAGTGGCTTACCAATTAGTATTACCCGCAAGTGTTACTGGGATTCATAATGTGTTCCACGTATCCCAGTTATGGAAGTATTACCCCGATGAGTCTCATATTCTCGCACCTGGTACGGTTCAAATTGAAAGTGATTTGTCATATGAAGAAAAACCAGTAAAGATTCTTGATCAAAAGTTCCAAGAACTTGGAAATCGGAAGGTGTCCATCGTTAAAGTTCTTTGGCGAAATCACAACGTAGAAGAATCAACTTGGGAACCAGAGCACGAGATGCGGAAACCCTATCCATTTCTTTTCGAGAATTCAGGTATGAATCTTGGACCAGATTCCTTTAAGGAGGGGGTATTGTCACGCACCGAAAAAAAATAACATTTTCAATTTATTTTAGTTAAATTTGCACTTTAGTCCTTCAACTTACACAAATTAGGATTTTGACACCAATTAGTTTTAGAATTTGTAAATTTAGTCCTAAACGTTTATGATTAGCTTATGATAGCCTTTACACAATTTATGTGTTCTTAAATTAGGTTCATAAACCCTAAATAATAATGATTATTTCGAAATTAGCTTAAAACATGTTAATTATATAGTTGTCTCCTTAATTATGTATATATATCTTTTATATAATAACTATAATTGCATAATAGTTAATCAATTACAAGTTGTGAATTATTTAAGATGAATATATGATCTGAATTTGATATTATAAGGTGTATAAAGTAAAATAAAATAAAAAAAAAATAAGTGATAAGGAGACAACTATACAAGTTGCCAACTTGTTACTATAATTGCACATGAACCTATCAGCATCTGTCAGCACTCTAGATCTGACTTTGAGCAATTTTAGTTGTCATATTACTCATTTAAATGCATCTTTTTTCTTTATTATATTCAACCATTTTGAGTCTAGTTTCATAAAAAAATTGTTTCAGAATTTTTTCTATTGTCCTTCTACCCTCCAAAGACCAAAACTTTTCATTGTGTAGAAACACTGCTTTCAAATCCGAGCACTAAAAACACCATAACGCATCCAAATCAATTATAAATATTCTGAAATTTTAGATCCAGATTCTCCCTTGAAGTTAGGCATCTTTCATATTCAGACACCATTTCTAAAAGAGAAGTTTTTGAAGGACAAAAGCAAGCAACAGTCAGCCTCTGTCCAGAAAGTCCAAAAACAGCTTCTATCACACAAGGATTTTTACAAAATAATAAAACTTTTTCTTTATCACTCCTACTCCATGCATTTATTCCTATATATATGTTGATTCTTTAAAAAATATTTAACTATGATATTCATTTCTTTACAAAGGTCAATTTAGTATAAGATTCTATGCATGTCATTATTTTAGTTATTTATTTTAGAATACTATGTAATATTTCACCAATCTCTTCATATGATACTTAATATCAAGAGTTGAAATGTGAATTCATGATAGATCTACTATATTGAAGGTTATTTAAGTAAATCACTCATTAGATCATAGTTTAGACGGCAAAGATAGTAGTAGCCGAGCATGTTTTATTTTTACTAATGATGATGCATGTTTTTAAGTGATCTTTAGTTAACTTTCATATTAATCCTTTGTATGGATCTTTGATGTATATTAGGACACGATTCTCTCACATTTTAACTTAGTTAGTATTAAAGGGTAACCTTATTACTAGTTAGAACAACTTATGAAAAACATAAACTTATTAGCTAATTGTATAACTATTAACACTTTATAAACCTATTTAGGGATTGACGAAGTTAACGAGGACAACTAGAAGCAATTGTGTGGAAAGGTGAGGTTTGATTTTGATTATTTTAGCCTCGTTTGGCACCCGACCCGAGGAACTTGGACAGAAAATTGTGATTTTTGTTCCCGAATCACGAGCCACTTCTTTCATCATTTATATTGCCTTTATGTTTCATTTACTATTATCTTTGGCAATTCAGTTTCTTTTTTCTATTGTTACTTCATGTTCAAATGCTAAATCTTTGACCTGTCAATTCATAATTGTATTACTTGATCTAATATGATAAACTATATATTGATTCTTGGACTGTGCAAATGAGCAACGAATATTATCCGGCTTACTAGCTCATATGATAATATGTTTCACCCATTGGGACGCCTTTGGGAAGTTGGGCCCGGGATTGTGTTAATTTACTGCTGGGCAGCAATGGCTGTCAGTTTAAGTTTTTTTGCATAATACCCATCGATCTAGGCGCCGCGTATAGTCAGGAGTTGATTATATCCCGCGTGCTAGATAGACATGTACTCGAGCATGTCTTTTCATTTTGTTGCGAGGTTACTCCTTGTTGGGAGGTATAAGGTAGTCTATTCGTTGATATAAGGTTGAATCTAGTTGTTATGTGCACATGCTCATTTTCATTACTTCATGTTCATATGTTATTAACGCTCAATAGTTATCTCTTGCCATTCTTTACCGTTCAGATCATTTTCGGATTTTACTTATTCTTGTTCAATTTACCACCTAAACCTATAAATCTCACTAATTCATTAAAGACTTATTCCTCTTTTATTTTGTCTTTCCATTCCTCAGAATAAAAGGCGACTTACGTGTGGCTGGTGTGAGCGGTTTTCCAAATCAAGAAGTTATTTTGCTAAGTGTGATTTTGAGTATGCATTTCAATAATCAAAAGTATTTCAAATAACTAAGTATTGTTACTTTTATTCAACTATGACGTTGTTATTTGTATTTTATCAAGACTTCCGCTGTGATATGTAATAAATTGATTTTTTTTTTGTGTATGGTATGATCATGGCCGTGAGACCTTTCCTTTAGGCTAAATTAATATCGAGTTTGTTTCTGTGTTGTTTGAACAAGGGACGAGTTTGATATTAACTAAATCGCAAGGTGCGGTCCTCACAGTTGTGGTGGTGGTGCATCGCGTCGGAGGGGGGATGTGGAGGTTGTGGTGGGCGTCGTTGGAGGGGAGAGGTGGTGGTGGTGGTGTGCGTCGCTGGAGAAGTGGAATGTGTTGGTGACGGTACGCGTCGTCAGAGGGGAAATGTAATGGTGGTTGTGCATGTCTCTGGGGCATGGGATGTGGTGGTAGTGGCGCGCGTTGACGAAGGCGGTGGATGTGGTGGTGGCGGGAATCAAGGGGGGATTTGATCTAAGGATTGAGTTCCATTTTAAAATCTGATGTAGAAGAAACTTAGAAGGAAGAAGATGCACCCCCCCCCCCCCCCCCCCACCCCTCTTATTTTTCTCTCGGAAACCAAATATAATGCGATTAAAATAAAGGTACTGAAGAATCAATTGGATGTGTTTGGCATTTGCGTCGAGGTTATAGGTATGTGAGGTGGTCTTGATTTGCTTTGGGGTTAAACATTAGATGTCACCTCGTGAGTATTTCTAAAAATCACATTGATGTGGTCGTTACGAGTGGTGATGATATGCATGCGTGTTGGTTTACTAGATTCTATGGGGAACAGGATGCGGCGCAAAGAATGTGTATTTGGAATTTGTTTAGGTAATTGGAATCACAAAGGTCGTGGCTTTGTGCATGAGATTTTAACGAGGTGTTGTCCCAGTCGGATAAAAAGGGAGGCGCTCCTTGACCAAATCTGCAAATTCGTAACTTTCGGGATACATTATTGGAAACAGGTCTTAGTGAGTTACCGTTTTGGGGATCATTGTTCACATGGTGCAATGGCCGTCCCATCCCCATACGGTATGGGGGCATATTAACCGCGCTTGTTCGGACTCGGATTGGCGGGGCCTTTTTCCAACAACAATGGTGGAACGTGTTTCGTTATGTCGCTCGGATCATGCAGTCATCGTTGTTTACCTTCAGTCGCACATCAAGTTGGGGTCTCAAAATCAAGGAAATTACAGTAGATTCGGGTTTGAAGCTGCATGGCTTTGAAAATCAAATTGTAAAGCCGTGGTTGCACATATTTGGTTCGGACGGACAACAGCTACTGGGGAAGTTAGAAGGATGTAAACTTGGCTTGATGAAGTGGAACAGGGTGAGTGGTGCGGGATTTACAAAGAAAATCAAGTTTACGCGCGTGTACTATCACGGTGGAGTCAAAAATTGAGGAGAAGACATTGACAGTTGAGCTGGAAGCTTTGTATGATACAGAGGAATTGTTTTGGAAACAACGGGAAAAGGTACAGTGGCTACGAGAGGGTGATAGAAATACGGCGTATTTTCATAACTGGGCAAGTGATAGAAGAAGAAACAATACAGTTAAGGGGCTTAGGGATAACGGGGGTGTGCTTCGACACTCATTGGGAGAGATTGACTCGATTGCAATGGATTACTTTAAAAATATCTTCGCCTCTTTTCACCCGTCGGATGTTGCTATTGAAGAGGTCTTACGAGATGTCGGCATAAGTGTCAGCCCTAAGGTGAACAAATGTCTGCTTCAACCGTTCACTAACGAGTAGGTAATCAATGCGTTAAAAGATATGTACCCTTTTAAATCTCCTAGACCTGGTGATTTTTCTGTCGTATTTTATAAAAACATTGGAGTATTGTGGGTCCTGGTGTCATTGCTTTTGTGCTTCTTACCTTAATGATCGTGTTCTGAACCCTTGAGTTAATTTTATTCATATTGGTCTAATTCTTGAAATTGCTAACTCCAACTTGATGACTCAGTTTCGCCCTATCAGTCTTAATAATGTCAACTTTAAGGTGGCATCTAAAGACATTGCTAATCGTCTTAAACCTTTCTTAGCTGATATTATTTCTCCTTCCCAATCTGCTTTTATTCCAGGGTGTTTAATCACTGATAATATTCTTGTTGCCTTTGAGCTTAACCATCTTTTGAAAAATAAAAGAATAAGGAGACGTGGGCATTTGACGTTGAAGCTTGACATGAGCAAGGCTTATGACCGAGTCGAGTGGTCTTTCTTGGAAAAGGTAATGATTAGATTGGATTTTGCTTCTTCTTTTGTGTCTCTGGCTATGATGGATGGTCGATCTGTGTCTTATGCTACTTTAATTAAGGGGAGGGAGTGAAGTGTTATTTTTTTGTCCGGAAAGGGGTATCCGGCAGGGGGATCCACTATCCCCCTACTTGTTCTTATTTGTTTCTAAGGGTTTTTCAGCACTTATTACTAGCGCAGGGTGTAAGGATCTTATTTGTAGCGTGGCTATTTGCCGATGTGCACCTCGAATTTCCCACCTCTTGTTTGTAGATGCCACTTTGCTTTTGTGTGATGCTACGAGGGAATCAGCTACTGAAATTTGCCGAATCTTGCAAGTATACGAGGTGGCTTCTGGGCAGAAAAATAATTTGGAAAAATTAGTGGTGGTGATGAGTAGGAATGTGACGCCCGAACTAAAGGCTGAAATTGCCAGTATTCTTGGGGTGGCTATTTAGGCTTAACATGAGAAGTATCTTGGTCTTCCTTCAGTTACTGAGAAATCAAAAAGGGAGTTGTTTGTGTATATTAGAGAAAGAGTTTGGAAAAGAGCGCAAGGTTTTAAATGAAAGACTTTGTCTGCGGCGGGCAAAGAAATTATGATTAAGACAGTGATGCAAGCGATTTCCACCTTTGCTATGAGTTGCTTACATCTTCCCGACTCTCTTATTAGGGAGATTGATGCAATTATTAGTAAATTTTGGCGGGGAAGTGGGGAAAAGAACAAGATTTACTAGGTTGCTTGGGACAAATTATGTAGGAGCAAGGAGGAGGGTGGAATTTGGCTTTAGGAATCTCAAGGCATTTAATATGGCGCTCTTGGGGAAATAAGCTTGGAGAATTTTTCAGCATCCTGATAGTCTTGTCATTCGCATATACAAAGCAAAATATTTTTCGACGAGCTATTTTTTGGAGGTGTACATTGGGAGTACACCATCTTTTTCTTGGCGGTGTATTTGGGAGACGATTATGGTTGTATATCAGCAACTGAGACGGCATGTTGGCAATGGGAACATTATTTCAATTTGGGACGACGCTTGGATCCCTCGTCCTGTCTAGTTTAAGCTCATTACGCCACGAAATTTGCACATTCCGTACACGAAAGTCAACGAGCTCATAGATTTTGAGTCGGGTTTCTGCAACAGTGACGGTTGTGTGAGTTTTTGTGTGAGGTGGATGTGCGCGAGATCTTGTCCATTCCAATTGGAGGACCGACTCACGAGGACACTTAGATTTGGCATTATGAAAAGCGAGGATTTTCTTTGGTTATGAGCGTGTATCACCTAATCATGTCACAAGGCTTGCTTCCGCGTTATCATGACGAAGGCACCACATCGGTGACCCATAAGGCATGGAAGATTATTTGGAATATCCGTTGCACGAATAAGATTAAAATCTTCCTTTGGCGAACTTGCTTGAATATCCTTCCAACACGGAGTAATCTTAAAAAAGAGACGTATATGTTTGCAAACTTCGTGTGTGGCCTGCTCGAAAGGGTGGGGGATATTCGCCATAGTCTATTTGAGTGTCATATTGCGAGACAGGCGTGGGCGTTGACTCTTTGCTCTTATGATACGTGAGAAGTGGATTGAGTGGTTTGGTTGGCGGCAGTGGTGTCAAAAGAACAAGCGATATTGGTAATTACATTGTGTTGGAGCCTTTGGAATAATTGCAATGTTGTTCTAGTTGGGGATAAACAGAAGAGTCCATATGATATTGAAACATTTGTGGATCTTTATGCGCGAGGGTGGAGTGAGTTGGTTTTGATGAAGGAGCCTACGGATCGGGGGGGTTATTGTGGCTGGATACCAGCAGAGGGGGTTGTTAAGATCAACTTTGACGGGGCTCAATTCGAAGATGACGGGGCACTGGGTGTTGGATTTGTGGCGTGAAATTCACTCGGGGCTATTATTGTGTGGGTTTAGCGTAGATTGGGAGGCATCGCTTGCGCTGGTTTGTATAGAGGCCCTATCAGCTAGATGAGTGATACGGCTTGCAATTGGTATGATTTGGTCGAATGTTATCTTTGAAGGGGACTGTCTCAATATGACACACGATATTATCTCTCGATGGTCGGGTGATGCGGTATAAGCAAATATTATTATGGATGTGGTGCAATTATTGAATGCACATGAGGATTTTTCTTTCACTTGGGTTAGGCGAGAGGCGAATGGAGAGGCTCATCAACTTGCACGGGACGCGTCACACAATGCAGAAGGGCCGCACCCTCTTGTTTTTGCGAATTTTCAGTCTTTCTTGTGGTGCAATTATTGAATGCACATGAGGATTTTTCTTTCACTTGGGTTAGGCGAAAGGTGAATGGAGAGGCTCATCAAATTTCACGGGACGTGTCACACAATGCGGAAGAGCCGCACCTTCTTGTTTTTCTTATTTTTGCGATTTTTAGTCTTTCTTGCTAGGGAAGGCACATAAGGATGAGCAACTCGATTTTTCCATTGAAAGGGACGGGACTGAAATACTTGGTTTATAAGAAGAGCAAAAATGAAGGAGGATAATTCTTTGCGCTTGAGCCCTTGACAACTTCACCCTTGAGAACCTTATTTCTTTTGCTTGGTTTTCTTTCTTTTTCGTTTCGTTTCTAATTGAGAACATTATGAACCCGAAGCTGATTCAAGCAAGCAAATGAGGGAAAAGACCCCGAAATTGACTTAACTTTGCCAAAAGGCGACGATATAATCCAAAGATGAGTAAGGTCGCTAACCTTCTTTCGTCCAGTCCACGCGTCCTACGAAGACTGTCCTCTAGCTTCATTTTTGGCACAAGAGCGCTCGATTAGTGAGTCCCTCATAATACACTCACTTGGGGGCTTCTTACTCCAGCATTTGGCGAGGAGCATTGTTTTGAGGGAGGTCGGTCTGTTCAGCTGACCTTAGAAGATTCTAGTCACCCAGCATAGCATCTTTCTTCTCGACGGGGAATGAATATCGAACCCTTCTGACGTTCAACCGACGACCGGGCCTAGTGGTGCTTGCGGCTTCGGGCAAGTAGACTGACTCATATGAGATTGAGCGAGGAAATGACAAATATTTTTTCTTTGAGCTTGCATACTTTGCGCATTAAGACTACTATGAAAGAAAAGTAAGGAAGTCCTTTTCTTGACTTGGCCTACGTGCATAATATTGGTGGTTTCCAAGAAAATATATATAGTGGTTAGACGCGAAGGGTAAAATTTAAAGATTTTTTGCATCAAGTCGAGTAAGCAATACTTTCATCTTGGCAAGCTTTTAGGACTTGAAGTACAAACTTAGTAAAAGTATGCGCAAGTCAAATAATTACATGGAAGAGTTTTATTTAGAAACACTTGAAGATCACGAAATACAGTTACCAAACATGAGGTCGGAGAATTACAACAATAGTCCTGATAATGCATAATCTGACACGCCCTCGGACATGGGTGGAAAAAGTTTATCCTAGAAAAACGACCAGCGGTCTAGAGAAAGGGCACACCTAGGTCACGACCAGCTATTACCCAGATAGGGGCACACGATCTGGAATTCGGAGCAGGTACTCCCGAGTCACGACCAGCTAACGCCCCCAAAGAGGGTATTCGGTCCAAACACCCAGAAAACGAACCCCAAGATCCCGAGTGATCAACGCCCCTAAAAGGGAATACAGCTCGGATCTAGAGACTCGAGTACATCTTCCTCCACGACTTAAAGTCAGTCTAAACATCGGGTATCCACGAGGAAAGATCACGGAACACTCCCCACCCTCCCTCCCCCCCCCCCCCCCTCAGACCGACGAGTAGACATTTTTCAAATGGCTAAACGCCACTCGGACCCCCGAGAGGCGAAATTCGACACTTAGCCAAAATATCAAGGAGAAAGGAGGACAAAACTAAAACATCAGGGACACGAGTGAATACAAGGGAGAGTCAAGTCCCCACGATGTATGGGCTAAAGAGATAGCTTTAAAAACCATACAACTACGAAGAACAACCCCACGGGTCGCACTCGGAATGAACAACCAAGAAAGTCATCCGACCACCTAGGCGGAGCCACACACACGACCAGACTCAAAAGATGTGCCAACCACCCCTATTTAACGTAGCTCCCAACCACCCTTATTATAACCAAAGACCATGCATCATTGGCCCGATTCATCCATTAGAGCAAAAAGTGACTATTTTACCGGTGCAGACCAATGATTGGGGCAGAACAACTCTCTTTCATTGGTTCAGAACCACCTCAAAAGACCATTGGAGCATACGCCATTAATACCCACTCAGACGAACATCAATCAACTCATGCCATTGGTCGTTACCAGACACGCGACCCCCTATTGGCGCAGAAGACCCCCCCCCCCTCCCCTCCCCCCCACCATTGGACGACGAAGCCACCCAGAGTTAAGAAAAGAAGACCAATTTCTATTGCCCGAAGACCCCAAGGTTGCCCCTATAAATAGTCCACACTTTCAACACCAGAAGACAGGCCTGAAATCTGCACGCTCGCTACACACACAAATTCAGTCCAAGTTCTATCGAAATCTTTGCACTATTGTACTTAGAGTATATCACATATTCTACTAGCTCTAGGTATCTCACCACACGACCCCTTGTAATTCACTTAGTGTCTTTAATAAAATAATTGTGTCTCTTTTCCCTCAAATTCGAGAGTGGCGTTCCGAACAAAATAATTAAGTGATGATATCCCCGAATATCCCGACCTCACGGGCTCGGACGATATTGCACCCCCAGGTCCATTTGCATTAAAAGTCAAAATAAAAGTAGACGTGTGTTGTAGCATAGAAAACCTCATTCTTTACCACGTCCTTAGCTTTTCCATATTATCTCCTCAAACATAGCATGCGTGTTAGCATTTGATTACCCATTCATGCTTCTATGTAGAATGTGTGATGCATGTGGTAGAAGATGGTGAAACATAATAGCGATGTAGGTAGGTTAAGCATGGTGGTGAAGAAAAAAAGTGGTGGCAACGAGTTTTATGGATGAAATTTTGTGGTTAATTTTGAAGGTGGTGAAGCTAAATGGTGATGAGAAGTGAATAAGCAAAGAGGTGAAAATATGACCATGAAAAATCGTAGTGTGTGGTCATTGAGGAGAATAACAATGTTGGTAGCGAGGAGTCTTATGGATGGATCTTGGTGGTTAATTTTGAAGGCAATATAGCTAAGTAGTAATGAGAAGTGATTAAGCAAAGAAGTGAAAACATGACCATAGATTCGTAATCATAGCCATAGACGAGAATAACAGGGTGTGCAATAGAGCAACAAATTGACTGGAAGAAAAAAGTAATAAATGAAACCAAAAAAGTGAAAATTAATAGAGACGTGAACAAAAAATAGCATTCTCGTATATAGCTTTGTGTAGATACACTAAAAGTTTAATATTGTGCAACGCTTCTCTCATAAAGGAGGCACCTCAGAAATTTATGGTTGAAACATAAGTCCTAGAGCTTTACAAAAGCTTAATTTTGATGAAATCAATTATCATTAGACACCAATAAAAATAAATTGTAAAACAATAATATTATTTACATATTTTACCAATAAAATGTAAAACCAACAAATAATAATAAATTTCAAAAGTACTAAAAGAGTTCAAAAATTACACATAAGGTTGTTCATACATTTGAAAGACGGCATAAGAAACCTGCAAAACTTTATAAATTCTCCAAAAAAAAACACTCCCATAAATCTTCTTGAAGGCATCAATCATTCGCCAATATTAATTGTTCCAATCAGAACAAGCCCGTGCAGAGCAAGGGCAAGGGCTATTTTACTAGTATACTATAAATGCCATGGATTTTGGTCCTTCAATTTCTTTAGTTCCCATTTTGCCCCTAATATTTATGTTAATTACTCAATTATGTACTCATGTGCCCTTAA
This sequence comes from Linaria vulgaris, assembly GCA_948329865.1. NCBI lineage: Eukaryota > Viridiplantae > Streptophyta > Magnoliopsida > Lamiales > Plantaginaceae > Linaria > Linaria vulgaris. The sequence goes on from OX415251.1 coordinate 65,947,774, forward strand.
CACTTAATAATGTTGAGACCCACTGTAAATTGTGAACGGTTCTCTCTGTTTTAAACTTTTTCGATCTTATCCCAAAGATTTTACACTACACATTTATGGGTCCGTTGTAAATTGTCGAATGGTCCTTTTAGTTTTTTAGTTTTTACGTTCTTTACCTATGTACTCGTTGTAAATTGTTGAAAAGTCCTTTTGTTTTTACATCTTTTGGTTTTGCCGTAAAAGTTTTACGCTTTTTACTTAGGGACTACGCTGTAAATTGTCGAACAATCATTCAGGTTTTCAATTCTTCCACTTCCGTCCTAAAACAATAGTGTTTTTGATTTGTAGGCCTCGTTGTAAATTATCAGGCGGTCCTTTTAGTTTTTATTTCTTATAATTTTGCCCTAAATGTTTTATGTTATTTACATCTGGGTTCCGCTATAAATTGTTGAACAATCTTTTAACCCATAATGTCCGGTTAATAATCAATAGGCTGGAGGTCAGACGTACAATAATCATTGAGACCCAACTAAACATGTCTGTGCAAAGCACTTGTCTATTTTCGGCCATGGATTTTGGTCTTTTAATTTGTCTTTTGTCCAGTTTTACCCCTTCAATTTAATAATATTTGAGCTCTCTCTCATGCCCACGTCAAGCTTCAATTAATTAGTTCAGAAATCTATTTGGATTATGCCTCTTATATCCCTTCATTCTGATTTATTTACTTTCCAACCCATTTTCTTCTTCCAAGTTCCAATTGGTGCTCAAGGTATATAACATTCCTTCAACCGTCCACTATTGTTGACACTGGTTTTAAATCGATCACTCAATGGAAGTAGTGAAGGGCCACCATAGAGATCTTTTTCTAATATCTATTGATTGGGTTGAATTGATTCTAGCCAAATCAACGAGTTTTCTATATTTTAAGTGGAATCGTGATGTCACGGCTAAACAATTTATTCCAAATGAAAAAAGTCAAGCAACATACTTACCCTTCTCTTTTGGGGGAATTACTTGTCCCAATATTGAATATTATTTAAGAATCCAATCTGCAACTTCTTGCGAGAGATCCGATAAGGCTGAGATTAGTGAAGAAGGAGGTTATAATTGGTTTATGTATTAGCTGGTGGTTGATGTACGATGACGTTGAAAATGAAATTAGTTAAAAAAAAATCCGTTATTAAATTAAACTACAATATATACAATACTATAAATGGCTAGGATCTTGATCCTGTAATTTTATATATTCTTATTTTACCCCTGTTATTTTTTGTAATTACTTTCCAATATAATTTAAACTTATGAGAAGAGGGAAAACAAATGAACAACATTTTTTGACTTTCTTCCCCACAAGCACCTTGTTTAAATGAATGTCAGTGGGTCCAACGGCATTATATGCTAATGCCGCAAGCTCGAATCGCCGAGAGGAGTGGGATTTGGTGGTTGGGCCAGAGCTGGCAGAGCGGTTAATGTCGGTTGTGGAATTCAATGTGGCAGCCCGGTAAGGGTGGGAATTGAAAGGTTTGTAATTCTTTTTAATAGGAGTGGCGGAGAAGAGCTCTTTTTTCAGGTCCTTTTTTTTGTTATAAGAAAGCAGAGCTCCTTTTTAATTTGTAGATTTTCATAAAAGAAATCTTCTAAACTGCATCCAGCCACGTCTTAATCTTGGGACAGAAGGTTAAAGAATAGGGTGCTTTGGTGATGGCAATTGGCACCTCCTTTAGACGTGTAATATATATAAAATAAATTCAATGAACGGGAGAAGAAATAGGTGAATTGAGAAAAAAAAAATCAAACGGATGTACAAATCAAAATAAAGGAGAATATTCTAGCTTTGAAAATGTGATGTAATATTTAACTAGATAAACCACTTGTCCAATCTCGTTCTTAGTACCAAACATATAAGAAAATTGTTAACTGTAAATCAGAAAGAAAATCAGATGTACAACGACAACATCAACATATGTAACTCAGCTTTACAGCATTATTACGAGAAGTATGTTGTAAAAGAATTTGACAAAGCAAAACTACCAAGGTACACGACAATGAATTTCATCTATCTACTTCACTTAATGCGAAATATGATACAAACCATTTATATGCCCAGAAAGGGTTCAACGAAAGCTTTGCTCAAATGAGGCCGGAATAGGGATTGTGGGCTTGGACAGGCATACCTGAGCCATACTGGTGGACAGCTGCACTATAGGGATTTCCAAAAGGGTTCAGAGGTTGTTGTGGGCCCATCATCATTGGTTGCTGGTACGGCTGGTACATGAAAGACTGTTGCTGATTGCCCATATGAGACAACTGTACAGAAGGAGGTGCTGCGACGGTGTTGGAGGCATAAAATGGATCATGTGGCGCCATGGAATTGGCCATTTGAGGTTGTTCCCATGGATTATAACTCACACTCTGGTTAGTTCTTCTAATTGCATCATCGTACAGGCTATCCAGCGTAAGTTTGTCCATGCCTCCAGCCTTCATTAATTTAGAAGGAAATCAAGACAAGAGTTAGTACTGCAAACACTGGGGGGCGGGGAGCATTTCATTTTTTGAAACTTTAGGGGGCATTTGTTAAACCCCCAAAAGGGGGGGGGGAGGGAACTTACCCTTAAACTTAAATAAATGGAATGAATAAGGGGTAATTACATCTACACAGCCAAGGGTCAGCTATAATCACAAAAACATCCTTTAAGATTTGAATAGGTGCAGAGACACCATTAATGCTTTAAAAACATTTACAGATCTAATTTTTTTAAACCTTCGGAGGATGTCTATAATTTTTCAACCTTCATGGGAAACTATCTGAAAATGTTTCAGTTAACTTCAAATAGACTATAATTCAAATGTAGGCACAGTTCATATAAGTAGATCATACTTCTGGAGGTGTTACTGTAATTATCCCTTAAATCAATGGGTAGTTCGGAAAGCTATAAGTGATCATTATTATTGCAATACATTTTTTCTGTAAAAGACGAATAATCCAAAAGAAGATGGCGAACCATACCAATTTGCTACCAGTAGCAGCACTCTCGTTGGAGCTTGGGGCCGTTACTAGTGCCAATTCCCAGCCCGTAGTTCCATTTTGCCCAGTGGAAGCCGGTTGTTCTGCATTTCCTACAAGGAGAAAGTGACGCCGAGCCCTTTAGGTGTAAAGAACATATCCAAGAGCTTATGATGTGAATAAGTTGGGATGACGTTTAATAAGAAATGTCCACATGCAGAAAGGTCCAGATTTGTAATATCACAACACATGCTACCTTCCGGATCTCAACTGAATCCCACATTACTTACCAACTGGTACGATGGCTAAAGCCAAGGCATTTTTCTCATCCAACTCTGAGGCAGCAGGATAGGGATCATGCAGCCCCTACATTGACACAGATACCAGTCAACTAAAAGCCTGTACATTAACTAAAGAAGAAAATAAATATACATGATACTTGAAAATATACCAGCAAATCAGGTGGTGACTCTGATGCAGGAGCTTCCACTTTGACCGGCTCCGGCTCGGGTTCTGGTTCGGATGGAGGTGGAGATGCCGGGGTCTCTTCTTTCACCTCTGAACTCTTCGTATATTCTATTGCTAAGACTGCCTTGGGCTTATCCTCAGCCTGTGTCATGGAGTATATATGATAAAGTCATGAAATCATGATAACATTACCAAGTTGAGGTAGTTGAATCATGACACTGTTGAATATGCTCATCATATATATTTGTGAAATATAAGAGTTTTTGCTCAAAGTATATTTCGTTAACAAGTCAGAATTTATGCATTGGATCTTCACATTTTCTCTGTAAAACACAGCATTTGTGCAGATGTTCATATTAAGTTGACATCAGTGGCGATCCTCATGAGCTGCTAATCGATTAGACACTGCTGGTTTTCACAACACTAGAATACATATGTATGTGTATATATGTGTGTGTGTGTGTGTGTATAGAACTAGGAGACATTTGGTAGACAAGTACCAGATCCTTGCGAACTGCAGAAGCGCGTGGCGCCTCTCTCACGTACTCCTCCATAGCTTGCAGAAATGAAGCCGGGGGCTATACCCATCCAAAATCATATAAAAATTTGAGAATATAGCAACTAATTAACAGTGAAAAGAAATGATTTCCAAAATAGAACTCGAGGTTAAACCTGTTCGATCTTGATAAATCTCTCCCCTCGTCCAATATCAAGGTTTTTACATATTTCATAGAACTCTGACAATCTCTCGGCCTAGAGAATTTACAACAAAATCAAAACCTTTTCCTATAAGAAATAATCCCGCAAGACTCTGAAATACTAGTGTGACTAAATGATAATGTTTATACCTGCTGCCCAGCTCTGCGGTATATATCCAAAGCCTTAACAGCATCATGCCTTTGCATCTCAAAGAACTGTCAGGAAGGAGGCCCTTGAGATCATTTTGAGCAGGGTAAGATATAATTTCAGCAATTAAAAATCTTGAAGTACCTTGTCCACCAAATTAACTGTACCGTCACTTATTGCATTGTAGATTTTAATGCTTTCCGAAGCAACCTATAAAATAAGTAAGAATGCTAATATTATGTCATAAGCAAGTTATGTATTCTGATGCAAATGTTAGCTTGGAGATACATACCATTGAAAGGGCCAACTGAATAATAAAATTATGAGTGGCTGCTCCTTGCGGCTGCCGGAGAATCAACAAAATTATCATAACATAAATGAGAATGGCATACTCTGCGTACCTCTAATAAAGTTATGGACCTTGACAATTTGAAGCTAACAAAAAAAAAAAATACCTGGCAGCCGAGCACGCGAAAGAGAAGTTGCTGCAACGCAGGTAGATGCTCAAGCAACTCAGGAGTATCAAGATCTTTAGTCCTCTGGACGTGATAACCAAAAAAGTAAAGTACAAGACATTCAGTGAAGAACTTCTACTTACAAATTTTTCAAACAATTTACATTCTCCAACATCATGAATAAAGGTCAATCCATAAAAGATCTAACTCAGAAAACTAACAAATTTAGCCTTAGCACAAACATAGAAACAAATGGATAGCAAATTTCTTACTGAACGATCTGCCTCTATGTCGTATTTCAACACTCTGAAGCATTCAAGCCTCTCCTCCAAAAACAATGCATAGCAACGAACCCAAGCGGAATAATCCCAGGCTAGCCAAGACATTAAAAAACATTTTAATGCTGAACAATTTTTTTATATTTAGAACTTCTTACTGAGGTTAATTGATCGAGATAAGTCGTACCATTCGGACTTGAGTCATCCTTGAAATGAGCTAAGTTAAGCATATGGTTTCTGCTCCTGCCATAATTCAGAAGTTCTTCCTGGAATGTGGGATCCACCTCTCTTAATGCACGATGTATTACAATCAAAGTTTTCAGTGCAACCTGGGAAATGAGAATAAAATAGCAGAAAAAGGATCAGAGCTATACAATGTTATTTCTCCTAAGTACCAAAAGCGTCACTTAAACAACTTTCAGCATTATACCGGATATTCTGTCCTTGAAACTACCGATACCAGGAGTAAAGACATGTTAAAACAAGACAACTGACATCAAGAAAATATACTCATAACAGGTTAGCAGTCTCTGTCGATAACAGAGACACGTGGTATATGCATATAAATACACGTACAAATATAAATAAACAAATAGAAAGGAGAATTAGTACAATCCTCAACCAACATAAGACATTTGTACATCGAGCAAAAACAAGATACAGATTCAACCAATGTCTTAATAACTAGAACCTCCAAAGCATTACGTACTGGCTGTCGCTTTTAGTAGGTGGTGATAGAGATAGGATGCGTTGAAGCTCCTCACACTCCATTGACCTCCAAGGTATATTAGCCATATCTTGGAGTACATTAAATTTTCGAGGCTATTCAGATACCTCCAAATTATTTCACGAGATTCACTTGCTTATCTTAGTCAATAGTTATTCTCATGCTCTCAGGTTACTCTTTTCCTGGTTTTAATAAAACTTCAACTACATTCCACTTGTATTATCTTTTCCTTCTCCAGGATCATGGACAAAGGTCATACCATAAAAGGCCAAAACAAAAGGTAGCAACTCACAAGTAGAATTACACAAACTAGGCAAAATATAATTTCAAAGAAGGATTGATCAACTAATAGAAAAGTTGGGATATAGACATATTAAGTATCAACGACAAAAATTCCACTACTCTCAGAAATACGGAAATTTAACTCATTTGAACATATTAGGACATTTCATGGAATAAAAAGGGAAAGCCAAAAGCAGCGCTAGCTAGCAGAGCATTTCCAGCAAGATACCTCATTTACTATACTCTATATAGTCTAAATAACCAAATTTGGACATTGCATGTGAAAGGAGAAGGGTGAAGCTCAAAATTGAACTATCACCATCTCGTTAATCGGTGCCTCAAGCACCAATTAATGCATTGTAATATACTTCTTAAATAGTGTAATGCATTATCGGTGCCCTGGATCTTCACTAAAAAACAAAAATAAAGGAAAACAAGTATTACTAGAAAGAAAGAGACACTAAAGTATATAATTTCTCATCCTCTTAATTTGAATATCTCTGACATCATAATATGAAGATTTTCATCATTTCCATGGCCACCTACCGCCCAGTTACGGGTTTTTGACAATCTTCGTGCCAGTGCATGTATGCAATATGCAACATCAGCTCGAGGCCTGGTGGCAGAAATAGCGGCAAAGACAGCTGAAATTCGACAACACCAAATAGTCAGGAAAGTTTTGTTATCACAAAGAAGACGTCGCGAGGTCTAATACAATTGGATGCCAACCTCTCACATGCCTCTCCTTTGCTGGGCGTTCGACATGATTTGTTGCCTTAACAATGGCAATGTCCAAGTCCTACAGAAGAGGAAAAAACCCAAGAAAATAAGGGACAGCTATAAATAAATAAAATCTTTCATTTTCGACATGTGTAGTAATATTACCTTGTAATCACTGTTGATTTTCGCCAAACTAACAGTTGTGGTGTCCTTAAGAGCACCAAGAGTTTTTCTTAGACTGTTCTGTGATCCCCCAGTAGACATCCTCCCTTGAATATTGATCACCAGGACGGATCCGACAGATTAGTAGTTTTTCTAGTTACAATACAAATTTTCCATCACAGGTTTGAATATTCCAAAAAACTTTATAAAAAAAAAAAAAACATCAACGAGATGAAAGTCTATAGAACAACTGAAAGCCACAGCAGATCAAACAACATAGATCCCAAAATAAAAGAAAAAAAAAACAAAGAGAAACAAAATCAGATAAACCAAATCAAAAAACTTTTAACCACTCTGTGGTCCAACTCCCCTACCAAACAGCAGAAAGTAACATAACATAACAAAACATAAGCCCTCATGTACATCAAGGATTCCGAAGCATATCATAACATAACTTGACTTACTTGCAAGGATTTAGCCTCTAACTAAATAACACTACATTTCAGAATCAAATCTATCACAAAAAAACACTCCATGGCCAAAGGGGGGAAATTAGTAAATGGCCCTCATTATAACTACAGATGGAAAAGAAGAAAAATATAATCTTTACACAAAATAACACAAGATTCAACTAAATAGCGCAAACCCATAAAACTTCAGACAAATCCCATGTATAATTTATACTAGCATTCACTAATTACCCAAAAAAAAAAAAAAAAGATCTAAACAAAGATCAGAACCTTCACACACTTACCCACTTCAGCTCAATTTTTCACATATCAAAAAAACAGTGAAGTTACAGTAAAGAGGGATGATTCATATGTACAAACAACTAGTAAAAGATATAGAAGATCGAGAGTATTAAAAAAAATAAAAAAATCAGACCTGGAGCTGAAATAAAAAAAGAGACGGTGGAGGGTTGATCTGTATTTTTGTGTGTTGTCTCGAATAAGAAAAGTCTCCAAAAACGTTAGATGAATCTTCTTTTCTTCTGGTTGCCCGTCGGCGTCATTATTTTATTTTTATAAATATAAATAATTAAATATATATTCTTTCATAATAATAATAACATTGCATGTGTACTACACTGTGATACACGATGCATACAGCTACTATACAATAATACATACAACCAAATGTATATATATTTATATATATGGCAATTCTCTTCTGTATTATGTACAGTTCCTATATTCTCTCTCTCTTTCTCTGCTGTCTTATTCCCCTTTTCTTTTCTTTTTTTTTCATTTTCTTTTGGTACCTTGTTTAGTGTGTATGCGTGTTTTATTACTGTTATTGTCTTTCTCCTATGACTGAGAGACCAAAGTTTATTATTAATCAATATATATATATGTGTTCAACTTTATAAGAATTAAAACTCTAAGATAATATGAGATGCGAGGAAAACTAAGCTGTCAATTTCAAATGTCTTTTACTCCGCTATCACATATTCTTTCTAATTATCAAAAAAAAATACATATTCTTTCTTTTTATTTAATTGTGCCACTTAATTTAGTATTATGACGGCCACGTATAATTAAGTATTTATTTTAAGTATACTATAATTAATATGTTTGGTAAAAATCATTCCTTAAATATCGTTGATATATCTTCTTTTTATGTAAGAGAAAAAAATGAGAGAATTAAGTAATATTTTTTCCCAAAATTAAAATAATGATAAAATTTAATAAATAAGATTTATATTACAACTAATAGCAACATTTAATAGTGTTCAATGTGTAAATAAGAAAATTTAAAGATTGGTGTCAATATGGCTTCTTTAATATAAAAGTTACTAGAAAGCTGGCATGCGGTTCTCGCGTGATTAAGAATTTATTTTAATTTGTATGATAAAATATATATATATATATATGTATATATATAAGGATAGAGAGTTTATATAGAAATTTTGAGAAATTAAATAAGTAATATCATAATTATTGTAGTTAATGATTCTACTAATTAAATCTAAGGTTAAATCATAAACTTGATAATGAACCATTGTGTCAGGTATTAAAATAGTAAGAAAATTGGAAATTAAAATTTGCCGTCATAATTAGCCTTTCTATAGATAAGTTAAGTAGTATAAATAGTTGTATATGTATACATACATCCATATGTATATATGTGTAAGACACGAAATACTAACTAGGACTACATAATAACATGAGAGTCAAAATTAGTTATATTACATACATGGAGTAATATTTTATACTTGCTCTAAATAATAGTTTTACCAATAATTGGAGGACAGAATCATCGTAATGTTGTGTGGAACATAATAAAATTATTATTAGGAGATTAAGGGTTTGGCTAGAAAATTACCAAAATTTTGCAAGTTCTTAAAAGACAACTAAGGTAAAATAAGAAGTTTTAGGAAACTGAAAAAGAAAACGAGTTTCTTGATTTAAAAAAATAAAATATCTTTTATATTTCCTAATTAGTATTGTTGAATTATGATGGCACATGAAAATGATTCAAAATCTGCCAAATCTTGCAAATACCTATAATTCAGTACAAATTCGCATGGGGTACACATAATACAAAACGATAGAACTTTTACACGAGTTATGTGCTAAACTATAACCCTTTACAAGATTCTATAATAATTTATCCGCAACACCTGCACAATGGATGTTGTATGATGGACGAACGTGCTAGATCTTCAAAGTAGTGGAAACTAGGATGTTGAGGATAGTGTGCATGTCGAGGATTTTCCGTTATGTCAAGGATCACGAGTATATCAAGTATTCTCTGGTATATCGAGTATATACATGTCGAGTATTCAGGACATATCGAGTAAAGTACGTCGAGGGTATGTTCAGTGTGAAGTATGTCGAAGGTATGTCGAGCAATAATGCTCGACATGGCGTTGTGAATAGTGATGTGCAATAAATGAACTTAACTTGATTTGTGGAACGGGGATATTAATAAGCATCGGGGCACGGAACCTCCGCGTTTTTTGGGAATTGTCAGACATCTCGAGCATATACTCTGGGCAATGTGGATGTACGTTGGGTCGGCACAGACTTATTGGGCTAATAAGCTCGACCGCATGCTTAGCCCATTTCATGTAGCCCCTCAATTTGGGAGTTGTTGTCGTAAAGAACTATTTCCAAATTACAGCAAAGAGTACCCTCGGTCCCCCCGTTTACAGTTCGGGCGGGACGAAAAGGGAGGTGTCAATTTTTCTTCGATTAGTTATTCGCTCCCTTAAATCTCAGTTCGCTTGAACGAGAAAATCAGGTTGTAAAATGTATGTCGCGAAGATATTATATATTTTCGAATAGTGATATCAAGTTATTGTCTCGAGGTGGTTCAGACCTTGATTTTTTATTTTATTTTTGTATGTTGAGCGTATTAGTTCGACATGTCCCATATGTCGAGCATATATAGTACTCGACTTGATTTTGCAATTACTATATATAATATAATATTAATCTAACATGTCGAGGATAATTATTCAATATGTGTACTATGTCGAGTATGCAATACTCGACGTGGAATTTTGTGGGAGCCATGTCGAGGATTCAGAAACTCGACATGAAATCTGAAAAGTCGGCATATAAGACGCGTTTTGCGGCGAAACGCTCTATAAATAGGATTGAGAGGTGAGAGAAGTTCATTTGCAACTTTGGAAAACTCTTTCACACTTCAAAGTGAACACGGAGAGTTTTTAGGTATGTCGAGTACTAAATTTCGACATGAGAAAATTCGACATAGGGAGTACGTCTAGCATAATTTTAGTTCGATATGTAAATTACGTCGAGAATTACTTAAGCTCGACATGTTGTGTATGCCGAGCATAAAAACTCAACATATATGCAAAATGCTCGACATCTTGCCTTAGTCTAAATTTTGCAAAAAAAAAAAAATCTTAACACATAATTTGTTATTTTGGTCTTTCTCAGCTTGTGTAATATCAAACAAGGTGGGCTCTGATGCCATTTACGCTTCATCTTAATTTTAATTTATTTGTGTGTGTCGTTTAGATTAGCCTTTTGTTTGGTTTCTAGAAAATGTATAGTCTGTGAGATAGTAGTTCTATGTCGAACGACGAGTCAGCGAGTCGTTAGGGTGAGTCACGTGATGAAAGCATGGCCCTACCTCACAATTCACGAGGCAAAATTTATGTGGGGCAGTACTAGGAAATGTGGGGTGTGTCTCCTCATATGGTCGATGTTACTTACGGATAGGAGGAACCAGATAATGAAGTCCCTCATGTTAATGAGATGGGATTGGGAGAAAGGGTCGGGCTAGGCGATATCGTACTCAGGAGAAGTATCAAGATATTAAGGCCAGTCCTCCGCTCAACCCTACTTGGTATAAGGAGAAATACGATCTTGAGGGATATGAGGTGCGGTTTCCCAGACCTGATGAAAGAATGCACACTCCACCAGAAGGGTGGATACAGGTGAACGCGGAGCATTTTATTAATGGTCTTCACTTTTCCATCGATCCAGTGATGGCAGTTCTGCTAAATAGCCTAGGCGTATGTCTAGCTCAATTGTCTCTGAATTCAATAGGGTGCGTAGTGGCCTTTATTATTGTGATGAAAGCCGTCGTCTTTTCTTACGGGGCAAACGAGTTTTGACGCCTACTCTAGATGGTGACCAATGTGAAGGGAGGGAATACGGGCTTCTATTTCATGCAGGCTAATCAATATGCTAGTTTTCTGAAGGGAGCACAAAGTGGGTATGGTGCCCGATGAAAAAGTAGTACTTTTACATTAAGGAGAAAACTCGTGGGAAGTTTGAGTCACTCCCCCGAGTTTGGACGGAGAAGAAAAGTGTTAAAATCCCTCAGGGTATGGGTGCACCCACTTGGAAGGATGGTTTTGTTAACACTCTGACCGAGCACAAATTTGACTTAACGAAGTTAGGGATGGGGGTTTGTTGCCTGAACCTTCTACTAGAGAGCATAATCTTGGTATATATTCGGGACTGTAATTATGAGAACATGAATGCAGTGGTTTTTATTTTGTTTTGATATGTTTTATGTTTTATTATACAATTACATTGGTGATGGGGTGTCAAAGCTGAA